>CM053028.1:532285396-533670396 GCA_028564925.1 Lithobates sylvaticus
AAATTAACAATAAAAAAATAAAATAAGGAAAATTAACAATAAAAAAAAATAAAATAAGGAAAATTAACAATAAAAAAAAAAAAAAGGAAAATTAACTATAAAAAAATTAAATACCGGTGTTCAAACCACACATGTGAGGTATCGCCGCGAACGTTATTTTAGTAATAAAAATAATAATACAATTAATAAAAAATTGTTATAGTAGTAACAAAAATAATAGTAAAAATAATAAGATAATAGTAATAATAAAATAAATAGTAATAATAATAATAGAAGTAATAATAAAATAAATAGTAATATAATATAAAAGTAATAAAATAATAATAAAAGTCGTAAAAGAAATAATAGTAATAATAAATAATTTAAATAATAAAAAAAATAATAGTAATAATAATAAAAGTACTAATCAAAGTCATAAAATAGTTAATAATAGTAAATATAATAATAATAATCGTCATTCATAAATTTTTGGGGGAATACCAAGTGTGGCCACTAGATGGGGTGAGAGTACAGAAGACTGGATAAACCTTGCTGTAAGAATACTAATGTAATCGTAATAATCATCGATCGCAGGCGAAAGCCCCATTCACACTTGAATTGCTTGGTTTTTTTTTGTGTTTGCATTTTCAAGCTACACGCATAGGGCAGTCCTTTTGTTTCAGTGCACGACAAACGCATCAAATTAGCCCATGTAGCTTTTTGAGCATTAAGCTTCGCACATTTTGACGCCTCTCGGCAGAAAAACCTGCATCTGCTTGGCGTGTTCAGGTTGGTTTAGCAAGGAATGACACCACAAGCGCGACACACACTGTCTTTGTATTTGTAAACACGCAATGCGATCACCGAGCACAACCCTGTTATGTTGATGAGGCTGCGCTGCGAGTGGCATCACCACTGTGGGCAATGTGTGTGGTTACGGTGCGCTGGTTTTTGTGCCCGTTTTAAACGAGTCATGGCATTTATCGTTAATAGTGTGCCAAGCAGATGCGCATTTTTTTTTGTCACAGCAAAAAAATTGCCAAACGCATCAAAACGCATGGTTAAAAAATATAAAAACATTAATAAAACAGCGCTCATTTCTAAATCTTCATTGACACCCATAGGTGATATTTTGTTTTCGTTTGTAAGTGGCCCTAAATGCTGTTTTAAAAAAAAAAAAAAAAAAAAGTATGTATTCTTTTTTTTAATCAAAACCAAGTTTATTGAGTATACACAAAACAAGGATACATTCTCACAGTTTAAGTGCAACAGGCACTACAATAACGGGGAACAGATGTTGACATGGTCGGAGGGATATGTACCGACATAAGAAGAAAAAGATACAGACATTTGCAGAGCAGTGAATCACAAATGGTTCAAGTGATGTTTCGTTCAATTGGGGGCTCAGGGGTGTCCCTCAACAGGGTTGTAGGGTCTCTATGCCCCTCAGGTGTGGAGGCGTGTGTAGGGGGTGCCGAGCAGACTCGGTGCTCCGTAAGCAGGTTGAGCCTCTCCCCTCAACGCGCATGTCGAGGGGGGGGGCGGGCGGCCGGTTAGGGGGCAGAGGGTCATTCCTAGGGTAGGTGTGCGTCTGGAGCGTCAATCCATCTATCCCATACCTTATTGTATTTGGCTGGGCAGCCTCGGTGGAGGTAGAGTATCTTTTTAAAGGGGAGGGGGGCGTTGACAGCAGCAATCCAAGCTTGGAGGGTAGGGGGGTTTGGTTTGATCCAGGTGCGGGCTATCTGCATTCTGGCTAGGAATAATGATTCCTGCAGGAATATAGAGAGGTACTTTTCATCTTCGGGGAGTGGAAGGATCCCAAGTAGGCATTGGCGGGGGCATAGGGACAGGGGCGAGCCCATTCGATCATGTAGGAACTTGACGACTTGCGACCAATAGTCTTGTGTGCGCGGGCAGGTCCATATTAGGTGGTAGAACGTGCCACCTGGGTCCCCGCATTTAGGGCAGGAGGGGTCTTGGTCTGGTCTAAATCTGGCGAGGCGTACCGGGGTGAGGTATGACCTATGCAAAATGTACAGGTGAGTGAGTCTGTCCGACAGTTTAGGGGATACTAACTTGGAGACAGCGAGTGCATCTTCCCACTCCTCATGCTCCACAACGCCCAGGTCTGCCTCCCATTTGGGTTTTAGATCATGCGCCTGCAGGGTGGCCTCAGGTAGTTGTAGGTGGTTGTAAAAGTAGGAGATTAGTTTCTTGGGATCCTGACCCCTGATCACACCTACGGGGGACAGTGATTCCAAGCTGGGAGCGGGACCAACAAATTGGGAGCTGAGAGCATGCCGGAGCTGAAGGTAGCGGAAGAGCATTTGGTTAGGAAGGTTAAAGTCGTCTTTGAGGGCCTGGAATTGTCTAATCGAGCCTCCCCGCAACACCTGGGAGAGGAATATGATTCCCCTGGTTATCCAGAGAGACTGGTCAGGTATTGTGAGGAGCTCAGGAAGGTGGGTATTATTCCATAGGGGGGTGTGAGCGTGTATGTGAGGGGCTTTGGTTTTGTTGACGGCTAGTTGCCAGATTTTGCAGTAATGGGCTAGCATGGTTCTAGGGGGGATAGAGTGGCCGTGGGTGCCGCAGAGGAGGACCTGTAGTGGGTGGAAGACCGCGCCCTGGCTGGTTGAGCAGACCAGCGTCAGGTAGCGGTCTTTGTCTGCCTTGTCGAAGTAGTAAAAGTGGGAAAGTTGGGACGCTATGTAATAGAGGAGGAGGTCAGGGAGGGCTGTGCCACCGAGGTGCACCGGGCGTTTTAGAGTTTTCCAGGAGAGTTTGTGGCGGGAGGGACCCCAGACAAAGGTGTTAAGAATGGATTCCATGGATTTAAAGATTCTTAGGGGGATGCATAGTGGGGCGTGCCAAAACAGGTAGAGCAGTTTGGGGAGAAGGATCATCTTAATCAGATTGATGCGACCCATGACCCCTAGGGGGAGACGGGTCCAGATTTGGGTTTTGGATTTAAGGAGTGCAAAGAGGGGCTCAATATTAAGTTTCGTGTATTCCTCTAGGGATCTAGTACAATGTACTCCCAGGTATTTAATTTGACTAGCCCTGACCAGTGGCAGCGCAGCCTGTGCCGCAGTGGGGGCCCCCAGATCCAATGGAAGGATTTGGGACTTTGACCAGTTGATTTGCAGCCCCGAGTATTCACCGAAGTGTTTGATTAGTTGGAGCGCTGCCTCTAGGGAAGGGCCCGAGTCCTCCAGATATAGGAGCATGTCGTCAGCGTATAAGCTGATCAGCTCGGTTGTGTGTCCCATTCGGAGGCCTTTGATGAGGGGGTGGGCTCTAATTGCTATTGCCAGGGGTTCGACTGCGAGGGCGTACAGGAGCGGCGATATGGGGCAGCCTTGACGGGTGCCCCTTGAAAGGGTGAAAGGGTCAGAGATCCTACCGTTGACCTGGATCCGGGCAGTGGGAGCCTGGTAGAGGAGTTGTAACCACTTGATGAATTTTGGGCCGAAGCCAAACCTGCGGAGGCACTCCCAGAGGTACCTCCACTCTACCGAATCAAATGCCTTTGCGGCATCCAGGCTCACCACCACCCTAGATCCAGTGTTGTCATGGGTTGCTTGTAAATTCATGTGTAGCCTGCGGAGATTGAACGCTGTGTTTTTATCAGGCATAAAGCCCGTTTGGTCAGGGTGAATTAGGTGGAGGATGACTTTATTGAGGCGGAGGGCGAGAATTTTGGCGAGGATTTTGACATCTAATTGTAAGAGAGATATGGGGCGGTAGGACTCAGGTAAGAGGGGATCCTTATCGGGTTTGGGTATGAGGACAATGAGAGCCTCCCCCATGGAGGGAGGGAGGGACTCAGAGTCGAAAATGTGGGTGTAAAGTCTTTGCAATTTAGGGGCAAGGGTTTCTTGGAAGTGCGTGTAAAATTCCAAGGGGAGGCCATCAGAGCCAGGCGCCTTGGAGGTAGGGAGAAGCGATAGCGCCTCAGTGATGCAGTCAGTGGTTATGGGTGCCTCAAGTAGGCTCATCTGGGAGTGGGTGAGGACGGGGAAGTCTACCATCTGGAGAAACTGGGTCAGTGCAGCTGGGGTGTGGCATGCAGTGGAGGTGTAGAGATTTGAGTAAAACACCCCAAATTCCTCTGCCACCCGGTTGGGATCAGAGATCACTTCCCCCGCCGCCGTCCGTAGTCGGACCACCGCGGGGGGAGTGTGATCGAGGTGGGCCATATAGGCAAGGAGTTTGCCTGCGCGTTCACCGTGCTCGAAGATGCGCTGCCTACTGAAGAATATGTGTTGTTTCGCCTTTTCAAAGTGTAATTGATCAGTTAGTCTAGACTGTGCTCGGAGGAGGGAGGCATTATCCGTGGAGGGGTCAGCAAGGAACATCTGCTCCAGCGAGCTGAGTCTCTCCTCAGATTGCTGCAGTATGGTCTTGGACGCGGCTTTGTGTCTAGTTATGCGGGTGGAGAGTATTAGGCGAGCGTGGGCTTTGAAGGTTTCCCACACCGCACCCATGGGCGCTGTTTCAAGGTTGGTACTAAAAAAATGTGTCCATTCGCGGTCAACAGCCTCCAAATCGGGTAGGATGGAGAGCCAGAAAGGGTTCAAGCGCCATTTGCGGGGGACCGGGGTCGTCGGGAGCCGCAGCGCTGCCCAGCAGGGGGAGTGATCAGAGAGCACCCTGCTGCCAAACCCCACATCAATGAGGTCCGGCAGCAGGGCGGGGGACATTAGGATCAGGTCAATGCGTGACATGGCCATATGTGAGGGGGTAAAACAGGAGAAGGCTATTTTGTCTGGGTATTTGTATCTCCAGGAGTCTGTCAGGGCAAACTCAGCAAGGAGCCTGCCGAACCTGGTGGTGGACGGGGGTAGGGGCGATTGGGGTGGAGCACCGAGTCTATCTAGGCTGGGATTTATGGTCATGTTGAAATCGCCCAGCCAAATCACTGGCACTGTAGGGTGTTTAGCCATAAAGGTGAGGCCCTCCTGGAGGATGCCAAATTGGAATGGCGGCGGTACATAGAATGCCATAATGAGCATCTCAAGTCCACTTACAGTGGCATGCAGGAAGAGATATCTGCCCTGAGGGTCCGACTGCAGGTCGTGCAGCTGAAACTGCACCGTCTTGGCGATGAGGATGGCAACCCCTCGGGAGTTGGAGGTGTGGGGAGCGTGGTATAGCCATCCCACCCAGGGCCTTTTGAGTGACATTTGGGCCTGACCCACTATGTGGGTTTCCACAATGACAGAGATATCAGCTCGTGCAGCTTTGAGGTAGGAGAGAACAGCTATTCTCTTGGGTTTAGCACCCAGCCCCCGCACGTTCCAGGTGATTAATTTAAGTGATGCCATGGGAGGGTGGAGGAGGTGGCCAGGGCAGTCGGACCCCCAGGAAGACATCCATAACATGTAATTTCTGCAAAACATTCACATTATAAAGCAGCAAACATGAGTACATATAGTCATTAAGGCATATTAGGTGGTTTATCAAGCATGTCAGTAGCACATAGCATGTCAACGGCAAGGGTTGTGCATTCAACAATAGTAGTAACAACAGCAAGTTGAAAACTTTGCCTACGCTGGACCAGCACGGCATAACAAGAGAACGGCCACCCACCATAGCCATGGGGGTGGCAGCTGGCCAGGGAAACTGTGGTGGGGCCGGAGTTATATGTCCTCGGGCGAGGAGTATACCCGAATCACCGGCATCCATGGTGGAGCAAGGGGGCGAACAAATTTGCATACTGCAGAACTTGCAGTGAGGTAGGGGTGCTGGTCAGTTCTTCCAGCCAGGTGAGAGTCAGTAGGGCGGCCGAGCAACCAGAGAGAAGGGGAAAGAGGGGGGGGGGTTTCAGCGGAGGTCAATGCGGGAGAGGGATGGGAAGCGTGCGGTGCCAAGGAACGGGACCGGCAGTCTCTGGGGTTAGGCCCGCTCCAAGGGGGGTAATGGTGCATGTCCAGGGGAAAAAAGGGGGGGGGGGGGCATCGATAACTTACAGTTCTGACGGTGGATGGATCCTCGTGTGGAGAGAAAGGACATCATGGGCTCCCAGTCGACGGTAGGGTGGCAGGTCACCGTGGCCGCGATGGCCAAGATGAGCAGGGAGGCGAAAGGATGGTCGTCAGGTGTAGCGAGAGACATCTTAGGGTAGGTTGCGGAGTGCACCCGAGACACGGAGAGAAGAGGGGCAAAGGCTCGGGTGGATGCTGTGCAGGCTAGTACTGTGTGGGCAACATCAGGTTGTAGGGCTTGACTCCGCAGCCGCTTACGGTGGGGATTGCAGGGATCCGGCGGTGGTGTCATTCGAGCGGGCAGGGGGTGTTGTGGAGGGTTCACAATGCGATCGGCTCGTGTAGATTCACGGTCAGGTGGGCGATGCATGGGGTCTGGGTCGATGGTCACTGGGGATGTCAGCGTGCAGGACCGGCTGGTTCACGGTTCTCGAGCCAGGAGATCACCGCCGATGGGTCCTCAAAGAACTGGGCCTTCCCGTCACACACGACCCGAAGTCTTGCCGGAAAGAGCATGGCATAAGGGAGATGCTTGATGCGGAGTTGGCGCTTGGCTTCTGAGAATTGCGCCCGCTTCTTTTGCACTTCTGCAGAGAAGTCTGGGAACACTGCTACTGTAACGTTGCCGACCGGAATATTACCCCTCTCACGGGTAAGGCGCAGCACGGTGTCGCGGTCCCGGTAATTGAGGAGTTTCGCGATGAAGGTCCTGGGCGGTGCACCCGCTGGCGGGGGGCGAGCAGCGAGGCGGTGGGCCCGCTCAATGACAAATGTGGACGAGAAGGCTTCTCTCCCGAAGGTCTTTATCAGCAGGTTCTCAAGGTAAGTGGGGGGGTCAGAGCCCTCCGCGCGTTCCGGGAGACCAACGAAGCGGAGGTTGCACCTCCTCAGCCTGTTCTCCATGTCGTCCTGTTTGTGCAGGACGACGCTGAGCTGGTGTTGGAGCTGCTCCGTGGTCACCTGCAGGGGAGCAATGTCTGCCTCCACGTGGCTCACTCTGCGCTCTGTCTCAGCGGCCCGATCCCTCAGCTTCTGGATGTCTTGCCGGATAAGGGAGATGTCTACTTTGACCTCTTCGATTTTGGAGGTAAGTGTTGTTTGGCACAGGGAAACTGCCTCAAGGATTTTGGCTGTGTCTCCTGCTGTTGACTTGTCTGGGGCCTGGGCCTGGTCGGCGCCATCTTCATCGCCGCTCCCGCGGCCCTCGTGGCGGTACTTTGCGAGCTTGTTAGCGGCCTCAGAGGCCCTCTTCGGCGGGGACATGGTTGTAGGATGATGGGTGGTCGTCCCAGGTAGACGGGTGTCTCTATTCGGAGGAGAAATCCCCAAAGGATGTGAAGAAGGATACGTGCTCGGACGGAGCTCTCACACTGCACACCCTACTCCATGCAGCTCCAGGCCACGCCCCTAAAAAAAAAAAAAAAAAAAAAAAAAGTATGTATTCTTAAAGCGGAGTTCCACCCAAATATGGAACTTCCGCATTAAGCACTCCTCGCCCCCTTACATGCCAAATTTGGCATGTCATTTTCTTTGGGGGGGGGTGGGGGCTTCGTTAGGAGGGGGACTTCCTGTCCTACTTTCTCCTTCTGTCCAGGGACTGCCAAGGCGACTCCTCCTTTCGCCTTAAGCGGCCCCTCCCTCTAGGCGATCTTCTGGGACACGTGACTGGTCCCAGGAGATCGCCTGCCCACTCCGGGAGCGCAGCACGATTAGCGCATGCGCCATGCGTGCCCGGCCGTGAAGCCCAAAGCTGTCACGGCCGGGTGCCCAGAGTGGCAATGGAGGCCACAGGGCGGGTGCATGCATAGTTTATGTGCATTTTACATGTTTTTTAGCCGTGGTTCTATTAGGTTGCGCATTTTTGCTGTGTTTTTTTTATTTTTTTTCGAAGAACGCCAAGGATGCGGCTTACAGGTCTTTTGGTGCGTCTTCAGAAAACATTGCAAAAATGTGCAAACATGATAGAAGTCAATTAAATTGTGGCTAAAAGTGCGTTAAATTCGACCTGGGACACACCGGCGTAAACCCGGCCCATCTCAGGAAAGTCCCTTCTATCGCTTTCAGCCTCCTCCAGATCTCCGTATTCCTTATGTTTGCTGCTGTGATGTGACTTCCTGTTGGAGGGTGGCTACGTTCGTTCTCCATGCTCCCACTATATGTAGGAATGTAGTCACCCTCTCTTGTTCGCTCCGATAGATCTTTCCAATGTGTGGTTTGTCATTAACCTGGATGAATTATTCGTCTGCAGGGCAGTCCGGAGTCACTTTGTCTCCTCATCCACGAATGTGACCTCCCTTCCCCATCTATGAAGAGAGGCCATTCCAACATGGACACACAGGTGTATCAGGTAAGACTTTTTAGGTTCCTGGTCGTAATGAACTAGAGGATGCTGGGATAACATCTATTATTCAGTACAATGACTGATGAAAGCCGACCTTCACTCACTTTTTATACTTTGATTTCTATTTATTTTCCTTAACGGGGGGGGGGGGGGGTGATTGTTTCTGCGGAGTGCAGCCAGCGTCTGTTTTTCTCATCCTCCCTTTCCGAATCCTCCTGAGCTATCCAAATCATTTGCTTCAGGGCTATGTAGAACGCACTGCCCATGCACAGTGTAGTGTCATCAGGGTGCCAGCTGCTAGGACCCGGGACATCACATTGAACAAAGAGGTGAGGGGCCGGCATGCAGCAGTTTTTTTTCAGATCACAGATGGACAGCACTGGATTGGCTGGGCAGGTGAGTATGCTATCTCAGCTCAACTCAGCAAATCAGGTATGAAGGGGTTAATACTAAAATCTGCGAGTACCATTGGAAGTTCAGACAGGGATTATTTGAGTACCATTGGGGGAGTACTGTCAGAGATTCTGTGAATGCCATTGGGAGTACTGTCAGAGATTCTGTGAGTGCCATTGGGAGTACTGGCAGAGATTCTGTGAGTGCCATTGGGAGTACTGGCGAGGATTCTGTGAGTGCCATTGGGAGTACTGGCGAGGATTCTGTGAGTGCCATTGGGAGTACTGGCGGGGATTCTGTGAGTGCCATTGGGAGTACTGGCGGGGATTCTGTGAGTGCCATTGGGAGTACTGGCGGAGATTCTGTGAGAACCATAACAGAATTATGTCTTATCTAAGGTTCTTAACTGTTGTTTCCCAATAAGAAGGCACTCTCTGCTCACCTCACCTTCCCTTCCTCCTGTGCAGGTGTCGGTGATGTTCCATGATGTGGCGGCCTGTTTCTCAGCGGAGGAGTGGAGCGCACTGGAGGACTGGCAGAAGGATCTCTATAAGAAGGTGATGATGGAGATCCACTCTGCCCTGCAGGGGATGGGTGAGTGGGGGAGCCTTCTGCTCCATATCTTACTGGGATCTTGGGGATGTGTGATGGAGGAAGGATGGGGCTGGCTGGAGACCATCAGTCATAGGGTGTGTGTACAGGATGGTGGCTGCCATGTCCCCCTTCTACTCTACTCACTTTCTCGTTCACACGTTACTCCTTTCTTTCTCGCATCTTTTTCTTTTATTCTCCCTTTTTTTTTTTTTTCTCTCATCTCTTTCTTTAATTCTCTCTTTATATTCTCTGTCTCTCACTCTCATCCGTTTCTTTTATTCTGCCTCATTGTTAGTTCTCTCTCTCTCGTTCGTTCGTTCGTTCGTTCGTTCGTTCTCTCTCTTCTTTCTTCCCCCATCTCACTTTCTGTCTTCTCATCTCTCAGGCTTTGAGATCCTGAACCCTGAGGTCTTGTTCCGGATAAAGAAGGTGAAGGATCTGTACATTGACATCTCTGACGCGGACAGGACGGTCACCCATTCAGGTGAGAGGAGATCTGCCACTGAGACAGTATCAGAAGTGGTTCTTGTTTAACAAATACACCATTAGTTCTATGTGTGTCATAGACAAAGGATTCCCAGAGCATTATGGGTAGGACAGAACACATCGGAAGCTGTTTTCTTTCAGACTACTTCTCTCATCATATGGAAGTGTCTATACAGGGCAGGAAGGGGAAGGACACTGCTCAGACTCATTCACATGTCTAAATTTCAGCTTGAGATATTGAGCTCTATAAACATTTTGGGGATTTTTGGACCAATGAGAGCTGAAAAATAAAAAGCAGTGGAGATCCACCTGAATGAATGAATGAATGAATGATTTGTATAGCGCTGCAACTGCGAACTGAATCGCCTCGAGGCGCTTGATCCGACCTGCGTTGATTCCTTCTTAGAAGAGGTAGGTCTTGAGTTTTTTCCTGAAGGCCCGATGGTCTTTTTCCAAGCGGATGTTCGTAGGTAGAGCGTTCCATAGCCGTGGTCCTTGGACTGCAAATCTTCGTTCTCCCCTTGACTTGTACCGGGATTTGGGGACAAGGAGGAGGTTTTGGTCGTTAGATCGGAGGTTGCGATTGGGGGTGTAGTGTTGTATTTTTTCGCATAAGTATTGAGGAGCATCTCCTTGTGTGCATTTGTGGGTCAAGCAGAGGGTCTTGAATGTGATCCGATCCTTTACGGTTAGCCAATGGAGGGTCCTCAGGGATGGGGAGATGGATTCCCATGTTTTTTTTCCTGTGACTAGTCTTGCTGCCGTGTTTTGAACGACTTGTAGTCGTGCAATCTGGAATTTAGGTAGTCCTATGTAGAGGGAGTTTGCGTAGTCGAGTCGAGAGTTGATGATTGTTCCTACCACTACGGCTTTGTCCTTTTCTGGAATGAAGGGGATGAGTCTACGTAGCAGGCGTAGAAGGTGGTAGGATCCGCTGACTACTGATCCTATTTGTGCATTCATTGACATTTCTGAATCGAAGATGACACCGAGACTTTTGGCTTTTATGCTTAGGGGGATGGTCTGTCCAAGGATGGTGGGCGGAGTCCATGGTGTCGTAGATTTAGTTTTCCGGTTTGCATTTAGGAGAAGGAGTTCTGTTTTGGTTCCGTACACCTGAGTGCATATATAAAGTACGCTCTGATATAAGGTATAATCTGCATTTTTATTTTTTTCAGCACAGACATTAGGACACGTAATAGTAGCTGACAGAGGGGATGGGATGTTTAGAATACAGATATGATAGAAGCACAGACTAGCTGACAGGCCGGTAGGGGGATGAGGACAGAGGAGAGACAGCAGATGACGGAGGCATGTAAACTGACCACGGTGTCGGGGCTCAGCAGCCATGATGAACCGTGGTCAGTTTACAGTGGGGAGGGCAGAAACTGGCAGGATCAACCAGGTCTTTTTAGGTTAAACAGGGGGCCATATGACACAGAACAAGCACTGTGCTGTTTTTCATGCTTTAAGGGAACAGAATCCTTTTTTGTTTTATTGGGGGGGGGGGGGGGGTTACAAGCACTTTAAGAAACAAAACAAAAAAAAGTTAAAAAAGGAAATTAAACCAAACAACAAAATTAAGCTGAAAAATAATAACGAGAAAGGGATTTATTAGTTGGTTAAGGTTAAAGTAATCGTAAAGTGTTGTTTGTTATTTTTAACCCAAAAAAAAAAAAAAACATGTTATACTTTCCTGCTCTGTGTAGTGGTTTTGCATAGAGCAGCCCGGATCCTCCTCTACTCAGGTCCCTTGTCGGAGCTCCTGGCCCCTCCCTCCTGTGGCTTGCAATGGGGGCACCCGTGCTGAGCCACAGTTCCCTGTATCCAGTCAGACACAGAGTTGCGGCCCAGCCCAGCCCCCTCTTTCTCCTGATTGGCTCACTGAATTTGATTGGCAGCAGTGGTAGCCAATGGCGACGCACTGCCATCTCAGCCAATCAGGAGGGAGAGTCTCGGGCAGCCGAGACACTCCTGCAACATCGCTGGATAGAGATGGAGCTCAGGTAAGTATTAGAGGGGGGGGGGAGGGGGGCTGCTACACACAGAAGGCTTTTTTTCTTAATGCATAGAATGCATTAAGATAAAAAAAAAAAAAAAAACTTCTTACTTTATAACCCCTTTAACTAAGGGTTAATAAGGGATTATTTAAAAAGTGGGTTTATTAAGAAACCAATAGAAAAAAATATTAGAAAAAGTTAATTAATATTTTATGAATGGGGGAAGAAATGCCTCCTGGGATAAATGACATCCGTTTTCCAGGAAGCATTGGGAGATGAGTAGGCGAGAATGGTGGTGGGTGACAAGGGAATGTGGGCCGGAACAAAAATGTAAAAAAAAATAAAGAAGTTAATTAAAGAAAAAAAAAAATGAAAAGGGTGTATTTTCTTTCTTTCTTTCTTTCTTTCTTTCTTTCTTTCTTTCTTTCTTTCTTTCTTTCTTTCTTTCTTTCTTTCTTTCTTTTCTTGTGTTTTTTTTGAAGTGGAGGGAGGAGAGTAGAATGGTGAAGACTTTCACTGTTGAGTGAAGCAAAAAAGGTTCAGCTCAAATAGGGTGGTTGAAGGGCCACTTTATATACAGCCACCGACCACAACTACAAGACAAAAGGGCAGCCACTCTATTAACTCTGGGCACATTTAAAAAGACACAAATTTTAATCAGCTCTGTATACAATAATACATCACTAAATGTATTTTATAAATTCGAACAGTGGAATTGCCTGAATTTTACCTGGTATTAGCCATTTGCAGTCCCTGTGCAGCAAGGCTGGAGTGTATGGGGCAGAAGCAGCACAAGGAGCCAATAAGTTCAAATTCTGAAAAGAAGCATGCTGATTGGAGAAGAGAGTGACAGATTTTTTTGTACATGCATAGAGAAGCGTACAAAAATGTATATATGCATGTACAGTTTGAAATCCTTTGATATTGTCAGAGTCTCGCAAGATTTCATCAGTACATTCCCAAGATCTGCCTGCAGTCTCTAGTGACGTAGTCTTCCCAGGAGTCTGTGGGAAGGCCCTCACTAAGTCATCAGTGCCTAAACTGAAGGCTGGGCATATAGGAAGCTGATCAAACTTAGTGCTTTATTAAATACATGCAGCAATTGAAGTTACATTTACATAGCTTTTCAGAAAGGGTTTGTGGTTGGATCGCTTTTTAGAGGTGTTAGGAGGTGATATGTTTAAACCCCCCTAATTGCTGCCACTGCATGCATTGTACATAGGGTTGCCACCTGTTCGGGATTCACCCAGACAGTTTGGGTTTGGAATCATGCATCCGGGTTTCAGACTGTCTGAGACCCGGACACATTATTCAGACTGGACTGTCTCCCCCTTCTCTCTCCTGCCTCTAAGTGAGTACGCTAAGGTAAATCAGGGTTCTCAGAGCTCCCCCTTACATCAGAGTCCTCTTTGTACACCAGAGCATCCCTTATGCTAGAGTCCCCAGAGTTCTCCCTTACATCAGAGTCTGCAGAGTCCCCCCTTATAGTGAAAGGGAGTTCTGCAAGTTCAGATGTAAAAGGGAAACTCTGCGGACTCTGATGTAAAGGGGGAACTCTGTGGACGCTGATGTAAAAGGGAAACTCTGCGGACTCTGATGTAAAGGGGGAACTCTGTGGACGCTGATGTAAAGGGGGAACTCTGTGGACGCTGATGTAAAGGGGGAACTCTGTGGACGCTGATGTAAAGGGGGAACTCTGTGGACACTGATGTAAAGGGGGACTCTTGTGATTAAATTCATATGATTAGAAATGTTATTTAATAGCAACATCTATGCATATTTTATCTATGCATACTATGAAAAAAAATTGCTGTGCAACGCTGAAGTGTTTGGGTTTGACTTGAAGAAAAGGTGGCAACCCTAATTGCACACGATTGAAGAGGTGGTTTCATCACGGGCCTATTCACATGTGTCACATTTGGCAGGTGGTAGAGCCCACTGAATGCGACCGGGGATACAATTCCTGCCGAGGCTGTGATGCTAAGCATCATGGACGTGGCATGTGTTTACTCCTAGCTGCTGCCTCTAAACCATGAGCTTTTATCCCCCCCCCCCCCCCCCCCCCTAAGTGTAAACGAGCCCTGAAAGTGTATGTAGGAGTCACTGGGTGAAATAGGATACTCAGTGTAGTCTGGCGACACAGGGGTCATGGAGTGACAAAGGACACTCAGGGTACTGTGGAGATACAGGGGTCATTGTATGACACAGGATTCTCTGGAGACACGGGTCATGGAGTAATGCAGGATGCTCAGGGTACTTTGGACACACAGGGGTCATGGGATGATAGGATGCTCAAGGTATTCTGGAGACACAGGGGTCATGAAGTGAAAACTAAAGCTCAAGAAACTCTAAAGTCATGGAGTGATACAGGATGCTTGGGGGTACTCTTGAGACACAGGGATCATGGAGTGACAAAGGATGCTCGGGGTACTGTGGAGATACAGGGGTCATTGGATGACCCAGTGTCAGTAAACAATATATGACCAGATGACCCTAGGTACTCTGGAGACACAGGATCATGGGATGAGAGGATGCTCAGGGTGCCCTGGAGACACAGGGGCCATGAAGTAACACGATGCACAGGGTACTCTGGAGACACACAGGTCATGGAGTGACAAAGGACGCTCAGGGTACTGTGGAGATACAGGGGTCATTGGATGACACAGGATGTTTTAGGTACTCTGGAGACACAGGGGTCATGGGATGAGGGGATGCGCAGGGTACTCTGGAGACACAGGGGTCATGAAGTTACACGATGCACAGGGTACTCTCGAGACACAGGTTATGGAGTGACGAAGGACGCTCAGGGTACTATGGAGATGCAGGGGTTATTGGATGACACAGGATGCTTTGGGTACTCTGGAGACACAGGGGTCATGGAGTAACACAAAGCACGGGGTATTGTGGAGATACAGGGGTCATGGGAAGACACAGGGTGTTTCAAGGTATTTTGGAGACACACGGGTCATGGACTGACGCAGGATGCACAGGGTACTTTGGAGACACAGGGGTCGACCGGATGTGCAAGGTATTCTGGAGACACAGGGGTAAATTGAATAACATTGATTCAAGAGACCTGTATCATGCGCCGCTCATGCTCACTGAAGGGGGGATCAATCCTTAACATCCACCGCTGGGAGTGCTGGTTCAGGAGGGAGCCCCTACCGGCTCCTAATATAGCTCGGTATGAAGGAAGATGTCCCTGTGACCGCACATCGGTATCATCCCAAGGTATGTTGGTAAGTGGCAACCTCAGCCTGGACTCCGGCCGGGCCACGACCCCAACGCAATTCGTGCCACCCCTTGCAGCTTAGTTACTCCCATGATCCTATGACTAAGCTCAGAGGGGTGGTGCATAATGTGTTGGGGGCATGGCCTGGCCTGAATCAAGGTTCAGGTTTAGGTTGCCACTTACTATCATACCTTGGGATGATATGGATGTGTGGTCACAGGGACATCTTCCTTCATACTGTATAACGTTGATTATTTCAGTACAATGGCACCTGAATGTGGGTGGGATATATTAGGCAGCAAGAGAACATGTTGTCCCTGTAGTTGATGTTTTGAAAGCAGAAAAATTGGGCAAGTGTAAGGATTTGAATGACTTTGATAAGGGCAAAATTGTAATGTTTAGACTACTGGGCCAGATCAACTCCAAAACTGCAGCTCTTGTGTGATGTTCCCAGTCTGTAGTGGTCAGGACCGACCAAAAGTGGTCCAAAGAAGGAAAACTGGCTAACCCGACACAGGGTCATGGGCGGCCAAGGATCATTCATGCATGTGGGGAGCGAAGGCTGGCCATGTAGTCCGATCCATCAGAAGAGCTACCGTAGCTCAAGTTTGCAGAAGTGGCATTGAATTCTGATTGGCTGAAATTCAAGTCTAGTTAGTCATCATACTTCTCACATAAGCATTAGACTCTCTCCGGTGCCTCTCCGTCTGAAACATGATTTCCTTCGTTAAGTCTATCTCTTGATTTAAAACAGTCAGCCCTCTTTGATCTTAGCATAAATTAGCATTTCAAGGACTTATGATCAGGTGGAGACACAATGTCTGCTCCTCATCCCCAGGGACAATAGTGCAACTTATTTACTATGCAGACAACAGACCAAAAGACGTTGGTCTTTTGAGATACAGAAAACAGTAGCTAGGTCCACCTCTCGTGATTAAACCCAAAAATATTAACCCCTTCACTACCCGCCCATAGTCATATGACGCCCACAAGGTGGATCTCCCATCCTGGGTGGGCGTCATATGACGTCCTCCCATTCCCGGCCGCCTGGGGGGCGCGCGCCCGCGGCGTCGCTCGGGACCCGGTGCGAGTGCCCGGCGGCCGCGATGTCCGCCGGGCACCCGCGATTGCCCGTTAAAACAACGTATAATGGAGCAGTTTTACATGCGGGAGGATTTGTTCTTCTGCCCCACCAGTCCTGTACTGTACATACTGTAGCTTTTCAGCACAGCTCTTTCTGGCAAGGGAGGAGACCTGGTTTGTTTGCAGTTTGTTAAAACGGACAGATCTTGTCCCTCTCCCAGCCTGTATTTGAACAGTAAGGAGCTCATCTTTGTCACTCTGCTCTCTCCTTTTATCAGCATGTCCCTTGTCAGCACATGATCAGTGATTGGCTCCTTCTGCTGCTTTCCTAGTCTGAGATCTGCTCTACGGGGATTGCCGGAGGTTAATACTCAGTAAAATTCAGGTGCTTATACCTCTCTTGTGTTAAAAAAACAATAATTAATAATTACAAAGCTGCATTCATTTGTGTCTTTGACATCTGCCGGAGTTCTGCTTTAACATGGAAGGTTGGCGTAGCTTGGATGTGTCAGAATGAAGGTCACTGTGTTCTTTCCTTCCACAGAGTGTTCCCAGAGAGAATCGGTCACAGGAGTGAAACAAGAGCCCAGACCCAACCTGGATTCATGCCGGAGGAGAGGAGGGAAGACCACCAGACACCCAGGTGAGACTTTCCGCAAACTGAGCCTCCTGATTGGTCTCCATTGTATGTGCAGAGGGGGGCGTTCAAAGCTGACCTCCGGCCTTCCCTTCAATCTTTCAGGCTCCTCTCCTGGACTGAAATGGCTTGCTCTGATTTCACTGCACACTGTGAGCCTCTCTTAATGTGCTTTAGAAGCTGCAGTCAGTCAGATTCCCATAAAAGTGTTGGTCCCAAATGTATGTGACGCCGTACATTACATTCAACTCAAATAAGCGCATGTAAGGTAACTCATAAAGCACCAACAAAAATGATTAACAAATAAAAGTCCAATCAAAAAAAATCTTCAATAATTCTTATTTCATTGTACCTGATTCCATGCTCCACCATTAAGTGTAGTGCTCCGCCACCAGTAGGAATACTCGCTCACCTGACCAGTGGACCTATATAAATATGTTATAGGCAGTGGTGCACCAAATTTTGTGGGGGGCACAAACAAACTGAAAAACACTGAAACCCCCCCCCATCAAATGCAGCCACGTTGTGCCCATCAAATGCAGCCACGTGGTGCCCATCAAATGCAGCCACTTTTGCCCATCTTATGCAGCCACCTGCTCACCTGACCAGTGGACCTATATAAATGTTATAAGCAGTGGTGCTCAAAATATTTGGGGGGGGGCACAAACAAACTGAAAAATACTGAACCCCCCCCCCCCCCCCCCCCCCATCAAATGCAGCCACCTGTGCCCATCAAATGCAGCCACCTGTGCCCATCATATGCAGCCACTGAGCCCATCAAATGCAGCCACAGTGCCCAACCCCCCCCCCCCCTCCACTTGAGGGGTTTACGGCTCTGGTAGCACTGCAGCATCTCCTCTCAGAGCGGCGGTGAGCTCCGCTCCAGCCCGTGTCTCCTCCGCTCCTCTTCCTAAGCGCCAGGCATCCAATAGGGTTGGCCGGCGCTTTGGCCAATCAGGAAGCAGGTTTGACGCCCTGCCTCCTGATTGGCGGGGAGGAAGGTTAGTGTGGAAATAGCAAAAATGGATTCGCTATCGTCACACATTTGTGTGGGATCAGGGCGCACTCTCTGTGCCCCGAGCCCACCCTATTTTGAAGCCTATTAGAGCCTCTGGCTTCAAAAAGTACCACCCTCTCCTGCCCCCGCCATAGGAATCCATGTGTCCGGCATCCCGAAAGGGGCCGGACACATGGATGGAGGGCGGCGCCTGTGCGCCCCCAGTGCTAGGGCCGCCACTGGTTATAGGGATAAACCCTTTGCACTATTATGTGTAGTTTAAAATAAGAATAAACCATCAAACTCCAATGAATATAGTGGAATAAAGAATCAAAGTGAACTAAAAAAAACAAAAGTATAATGAATATGAACAGCTGCAACCACTTAGTAGTGTACTTATAAACACTGCGTAAACAAATGCAGAAAGAAGGGGGAGTGGTGCACGTATTCCATATAGTGTGCCGTTAAAACCCAAAAATGAATAAACTAAACTAAAATGAAGTGGAAAAAAAGTCCAAGTAAAGCCCAATGGTAGGACTCATTTATATAGAGATGGATATCTCCATATGTGGTAGCTTGATGGAAGGAAAACAAAGCATCAATCCCACATCGATTGTAAAATTTATAGATTGGCCGCTCACCTCCAACAATGACCAAAAGGTCAAAGAAGGCTCATCAGATAGCGAGTGGGGAATCCTTCTGGAGGATCTGTGGAGACATTCAGGTCCCATGCGAAGATGAAATGCTGATTGGAATTTTGGCACCAACACATCCTGCGCTAACCGCTGGGTAGTTCCACACATATGGAAAAGCAGAAAGCCTTGGACCCACCTAACTCAGGGAGGTCACACAGTGCTTGACTGGATCTCTGATCCACTAAGGAAAGGCCCAGGTATATAAATATAGAGGTCACTATGCACTATCCAGTTTTCTGTTAATATCTCCACTCATCATTGACTTCAGTGTCTCCAATGGATAATGGTTAGGTAGGCTCCCTTGAAATCACAGGCAGGTTCCCTTTTAAATTCATAGGCATCCTTCCACTCCTCTATACAAAATGCTGATAGAGGAAAGAGGAGGCCTCCAATAGTGCAGTACCCTTTTTTATTATTCTAAAATATAAAACCGCCATATAGCTCACTCACATATTGCATATAAGTCAGACTCAATACCAGCATTAAAAACATGCACTTCCGGTTCCGGGCTGGAAATTACATCACCCGGCTTCGACCCTACGCGTTACGTCACTTGCCCACGTGACTTCGCTAGGTGACACCTCTATTGAAATCTATTATGTATTGCTGGGAGTAGCCCGTCACTGTTTTTAGTTGGTTGCTGTTTTGGTGTGGGAACATAATATTGATGTATGCTGCAGCTCCTACATTGTATTTTATATTTTTTAGTAGCGCACAGAGATTTTTCTTATTAATTGCTTTTGAAAAGACTTCTTGGGGGAGATTTACTAAAACTGGTGCACAAGGAATCTAGTGCAGCTGTGCACAGTAACCAATCCACTTCTAGGGTTTACTGTCAAAGTGTCATATGCAGTAATCTTCCCCTGTTTGCTTACCTCTCCTCATGTGTTCAGACTAAGAGGCCAGCCACTCTCACCTGGTGGTTTTTATAACCTCTCCTCTAAGCATGGCTCCACCCCAGGCCCTATCAGGGAAACCTATATTAACCTGTGCACTGCAAGCCAGTGGTGCTGATCAACCATTGTGTATCCATGGTGTGTTCGGCTTCCTGGTTCCTGCTTGCCGTTTGCTCTATGTTTGTCTCTGTTACCGACCTTGGCGTGTTCTCAACGATTCCTGTCTGCTTGCGACCTTGACCCTTTGGCATGTCCCCGACCATCCCTGTCTGCTTGTGACCCTGAACCTTTGGCGTGTACTCTGTTGTTCCTGTCTGCTAGTTACCCTGACCTCTACCTTATCCCCTTACTATCCTTGTTGTTCCAGCCTGCTGTTTCCTTCTCCGGTAGTCTACTGTGAGCGTGAGCTGTGAGACCCTGCGGGCCGCGACCTGGAGCCAGACTGCAGCGAAGTCCATCCTCACCACTAGAGGCTCTAGCGAACACCTGCTGGCTCTTAGACTCCGCGCCCTGGGGAATCTATGCTCTAGCTCCCACTGGGATCTGTGTTAGTGATCCAGTAGACCTGTGTCCTGAATCTCCCTGGGTACAATCCGCAGCAGTCAGTCCTAAGGTCCACTACCTAGCGGTGCACTTCCGATTCCTACTGAGTGCACCTGTCACCTGGTCTCAGGTGACCTGACACAAAGCTTAATTGAACAAGCTCATTGGTTACTATGCACAGCTACACCAGATTCTGTGTGCTCCAGTTTTAGTAAATCACCCCCTTGTGTCCCTCAATAAGGATTTTTGTACGTGCCATATAACCTTTTCCTCTGAAGAAAACTCCCCTCTGTATTTATGATCATGCTCTCAGTACTGCTTTGCTACCAGGCCGAGGCATTCTACAGTTTTCTCATTACCAATGTCTGGCCCTCCTGTGGACGGCAGTCTAACCCGAAGGTGAAAGACTTCCTGTGTCCCCAACCCCCCGAGCCGCGGTGAGTGGTGACAAAGCTATCACAGACCGCAGTCAGGCCACTCACTTCCTGCTGTGCGACCATGCCTGTGTGCCCTCTCCCGACTGCTCCTCGCCACCTGGCTGGCGGTGTCATCCAATCAGCAGGGCAGGGGGCGGGAGGAGCTGCAGATTGGAATTTAGCCTCTGCCCTACCAAAGGTAGGAGTCCTATGTAGAGGAGGCAGAGATCAGAATAGGGAAGAGTGATGTTGTAGAGAAAAGGGGCAGACTGCAGGGGGCGCCTGTGTTGGGCGGACTGCGGGGGCGCCTGTGTTGGGCAGACTGCGGGGGCGCCTGTGTTGGGCAGACTGCGGGGGCGCCTGTGTCGGGCAGACTGCGGGGGCGCCTGTGTCGGGCAGACTGCGGGGGCGCCTGTGTCGGGCAGACTGGTTCATTTTGAAATACTTACCTTAGATCAAAGCCCCCATATTGCAGCCCGATCCACGCCGAGGGAGCTGACATCTTGCCCTCATTGTTTCTTCCGGGTTCGCAGCTCCGGCCACTCACAGCACTCTCAGTGATTATGTCACTCCCGCACATGCGCGCGGGAGTCTTCTTTCCGGCAATGTCTGCCGAACCTTCAGCCGGGCATTCAGAGGGCATGCGCTGCTGACGCCAGCGGCTGCATACAAAGGGAATATCTCCTAAACCGTACAGGTTTAGGAGATATTAATTAGCCTTATTATAAATAAGCAAATATCCGCACTCAGTATAAAAATAGCATCAAACAGCAGCTGAACACAATAACCCAGATACTGGGCACAGAAACAAAATAAAGAAAAATAAAGTTTATTCCTGTTCTGGTGACAACTGTAACATTTTTGGATTTCTCATCACCATCAGGGCAAATAGAAAGGCCCCTTTGACTCGGGACGATCCAATCAGGTCCGCCTGGCCATTTTTTTTTTAGGCGGACCTAATCAGAAAGGTCCATGCATTCCTATGGACAGGTGGTTGTAAACAGACTTATGCCCGATTTACACCCGCCTCCCTCCATGTCCAATTTGATCCACTGTAAAAAAAATGGAAGCGGATCAGACAGTAGTTGGATGTAAACGCACAGGTGGAGTCCATTTACTCCTGGCTGCCCATAGTGGGCTCTGTCCTTTGTCCACACTGCAAACACAGAAGTGTCACCAGCATTGCAAACAAAAAAAAAAGTACCCCTTTGTGCGCATTTTTATTCTGGTATGTACACTTCAATGGGAGAATTCTACTGCACTCCCCTTGTGTTTTACTGGTCCTTTGGTGACGTTGGTCTGGTCAGTTCATGATCTGTCCTCTCTGAGCTCTCCTATGTCTTCCTCTACAGCTTGCACCCCAGATTTACTACTGAGGATAAATCAGGACGATGCCTCGTGTTACAGGGACCTTCCACCTCAGAGCCCCGCCCATAGCGCCGGTAAGTGCCTAGTGTATGCTGCACAAAATTGTGATCCTACATTCCCTTTTGAGACCCAACTGGAAGGACCCAGAGAGGGTTTTCATGCCAGCACTGCTCTTTTTCAGAATTTTTATTTTTTATTTGTAACAATAAATCATGCATTGTCATTTTTATTTATGTATTGATTATGTCTTTATTCTGACATGACGGGCCTCATACAAAGCCCCATCTATTTCTCCTTTTCTATAAACTAATATAGGGATGGAGGCACGCCATGTGTCTCAAACCAGTAAGTCAGGTCACATCTTTATCTTATCCTACGCTTTTTGGTGATTCTTCTTTTTTTTTTTTTTTATGGTAAATTTTGGTTTTAAATTTATTTTAGTTTTTTTGTTTTTTTAAATATAATCTTTATTACAAGACAATTGTGTTGCGTGTAATACGCATAAGAAAAATATTCAAAACCTTTCACCATGTGTCACCTTGAAGCTTGACAGAAATCTAATGCCACGTACACACGGTCGGAATTTCCGATGGGAGCTATCCATCGGATTTTCCGACCGTGTGTATGCCCATCGATCTGTTTCTGTCTGCATTTCCGACGGACTTTAGATTGAGAGCCTGTTCTTAATTTTTCAGACGGAAAACCCTTTCTATTGGATTTTCCGATCGTGTGTATGCAATTCCGACACGCAAAATTCCGACGCATGCTCGGAAACAATTCGACGCATGCTCGGAAGCATTAAACGTCCCTTTTATAGTGCCCTCGAACGTGTTGTATGTCGCAGTGTTATTGACCATCGGAATTTGGTGTGACTGTGTGTAGACAAGACATTTTGAGCGGAATTCTGTCGGAATTCCGACGGGAAAAACCATCAGAGCTTTTTCCGACGAGATTTCCGAGTTGAGGTTAGGGGGGTTAGGGTTTACCCTAGGGTTAGGGTTAGGGGGTTAGGGTTTACCCTAGGGTTAGGGTTTAGGGTTGGGGTTAGGGTTAGGGGGTTAGGGGGTTAGGGTTTACCCTAGGGTTAGGGTTAGGGGGTTAGGGTTTACCCTAGGGTTAGGGTTTAGGGTTGGGGGGTTAGGGTTTACCCTAGGGTTGGGGGTTAGGGTTTAGGGTTAGGGTTTAGGGTTAGGTTTGGGGTTAGGTTTGGGGTTGGGGTTTAGGGTTAGGGGTTAGGGTTGAGATTAGGGTTGGGGTTAGGGTTTCCCCTAGAAAAACTCAGGGATTGGAATAGGGACCTCCCCCAAAGCTGTGTACGGAGCATAACAGTAATAATACACAAAAAGAAAATAGAGCAAAAGTTAATAACATGATCAGAAAAATTAGGAGATCCATATTAAATTGCTTTTAAGGCTCCATGCACACTGGACGTTAAAATTAACGTTAACATTATAAAAAACACCAGTAGCTTTGCAGTGAGTCTTTCAACATTTTTTACCGTTTTTGCAATACCGTTTTTTATTTATTTTCTATTTTTTCTTTCAATGGATCAAAAGCATTAAACGCTGGTGAGCCACGTTTTTGAGCGCTTATCAGCGTTTGTCATTTTTTTGTGGTCAGAAAACCGCCCATAAACTCCACTGCTGATAAACATACAAAAACTCCCATGTGTGCACGGACACATAGGATAACATAGAGGGGAGTTTATGGGCTGTAAAAAAAAAAAAAACTCCCAAAAACGGCCGTTTATGAGCTTCAGTGTGCATGGAGCTAAATGCTCCGTACACACGAGCGGATTTTCCGTTGGAAAAATCTTGGATGGTTTTTCCGAGACGGAATTCCGCTCAAGCTTGGCTTGCATACACACGGTCACACAAAAGTTCTCTGAACTTTCGACCACCAAGAACGCGGTGACGTACAACACTACGACGAGCCGAGAAAATGAAGTTCAATGCTTCTGAGCATGCGTCGAATTGTTTCCGAGCATGCGTCGGAATTGCTACAGACGATCGGAATTTCTGATAGAAACGTTTTCCGTCAGAAAAATTGAGAACACGCTCTCAATCTTTCGCTGGCCGAAATTCCGCCAGCAAAAGTCTGATGGAGCATACACACGGTCGCATTTTCTGACCAAAAGCTCTCATCTGTCTTTTGCTGGCCGAATTTCCGATCGTGTGTACGCGGCATTAGGCTTACAGAAACTCCTGTTTGTTTTTTTGTTTTTCTGTGAAAAAAAAAGACAGTGAAAAAAGTTAAATAAAAAAAATGAACGTGAAAGTCTTAGGGCCCATTTATTACTCCTGTAGTGTATTAACATGTTGGAATGAAAGTGGTTGCAACGCTCCCTAATGTGCCAAAAATAGAGCGTGACAACCATTATTTTTATTTTTTTGTGCAGCACACTGCCACATGTTTCCCTGCAATCAGGGCCGGTTCCAGGATTTTTGTGTACATCGGTGAAGGTGCATTTTTGTGCCCCCACCACCATCCTTCCACCACCCCGACCCCAGACAGCACCTCTGCTGGGAGGGTGGGACTCAGCACCTGTCTGAATGAGCCCTTTCATCAGTATCCGCAGTTCCCCTTTATACTGTAATGGGGAACCTTCATGAAAAGGGGCACCCTGACTTAAGGGGGTACACTGGCAACTCTGATGTAAGGGGGGCTCTGGTGACAAAGCTCCCCTTATATCAGAGTTCCTCTTTACTCCAGAGTTTGCAGAACCACAATAAAGTGCAATGTGGTAGATATCAAAAATATATACTACATTGCACAGTGCTAGTGCAATACATAATATGCATAAAACATACATTTCATATAAAAAGACCAATAAAATTGTGCCGTGATGAACTTTGTGCAGATCCACTGCAAGCTGTTTGCACCGACTTGAGTGTAACATCACCAAAACAGAACACATACCATCTGCTTACCAAAAAATGTGACTTCATTACCCCATAGCGCTGACCGTACGCACATTTGCGGCCTCGGCTTTAAGGGGTTATACCGGGGTGAGCAGCTGCAGGCATCACCCCGGTACTGTTTTTTAGAGCGGACGGTCGGCTCTTCAGGGATAACAACCGATGCAGCTAAAAGACCCTCGGCTGTTATCCCCGGAGGAGCAGGAGGGGACATCGCCGACTTCCGCCGCTCTTCCCGGGCATCCTGTTCCACCGGGAGACCCGAGCCAGGATCCGGCACTTCCGCCCCGGCTAGAGAAAGACTGGAAGGAAGCCGGAAGTGTAGTGTAAACACGGAAGCGACGTCACAACCGGTTTACTCGGCTGCTAGTGGCGCCGGTTTTAAAAAAATAAATAAAATGACAGTATTCAGAATCGCCGTTTTTGGTGATCTGAATACTTTGAAGTGCAAAGAAGGGATTTGGGGGCAAATGTAAACGGTGTTCAAATCACACATGTGAGGAATCGCCGTGATCGTTGGAGCGAGAGCAATAATACTGGCACTACATCTCCTCTGTAACTCTAACCTGGTAACTGTTTTTTGTTTTTTTATTTTGTTTTTTAGCGCCGCCTATGGAGATTTTTTAGGTACCGTAGTCTGTCGCCATTCCACGAGTGTGTGCAATTTAAAAAAAAAAAATGGGCTGACTTTACTGTTTATTTTATTACATTTTTTTTTAATTCATGAAAGTGTCTTTTTTTCCTTAAAAAAAAAAAATTGCGTTTGCTGTGCAAATAGAGTGTGACATAAAATATTGCAACGATCGCCATTTTATTTTCTAGATTCTCTGTTAAAAAAAGAATATATAATGTTTTGGGGTTCCAAGTAAATACAGATTTTAACTTGTAAGCAACAAATGTCAGAAATAGGCTAACGCCCCGTACACACGAGCGGATTTTCCGTCGGAAAAAACTTGGATGGTTTTTCCGACGGAATTCCGCTCAAGCTTGGCTTGCATACACACGGTCACACAAAAGTTCGCTGAAAGAACACGGTGACGTACAACACTATGACGAGCCGAGAAAATGATGTTCAATGCTTCCGAGCATGCGTCAAATTGTTTCCGAGCATACATAGGAATTTTGCACGTCGGAATTTGTACAGACGATCGGAATTTCCGATCTGAACTTTTTTTCCGACCGAAAAATTGAGAACCTGCTCTCAATCTTTTGCTGGCTGAAATTCCGCCAGCAAAAGTCTGATGGAGCATACACACAGTCGCATTTTCCGACCAAAAGCTCTCATCTGTCTTTTGCTGGCGGAATTTCCGATCGTGTGTACGGGGCATTAGTCATGAAAGGGATAAACTTATGACGTCATGTGCGCTTGTCATCTGCTGGATATTTGCAGCCACTTCACTCAAAAAGCAACAATGCAGGTATGATGGCTTTCTCCCAAAAGTGGTCTTTCACCACCCCGTCCAGTCCAGTACCATCCACAGGAAACCCTGTATATGCAAAGAATAAAGCACGCTATAGTGCATTACTAGGACATACTGTGTTGCTGTCAGGGCTGGGCTCAGCCCTTCCTTCTCTGAGCTGGCCGCTCAGCTGTTGGCTAATAACCAGCTCCCATCTCCACATTTACTCAGCTGTTGATGATATCCTGCTCGTCAGTCCTGCCTACTAAAGCCGGATCTCTGCCTTCGCCTTGGTCAACATCACAGAGACGCTCTCCTGCATTCCTGTTAAAAGACTTGCTTGGCTGACATCCCTTCTGGCTCCAGATCCTGCTTGCTGATTGACTACGCTCATCTCCGTCTCCCTGATGTTTTGGCTTGTCTGACTATCCGTTCCTGAACTCTGGCTATGTTTTGACTATGTTTGTTCTATTTACTTTTATTATTTAACAAGTGTGATTTTACTGTACTTCTGTCTCGGTCTGATTCATGGTTTCTGACAGCTGCTTTATTAAAGTAATGTACTTACAGCAAACTTTACCAGGATAAAGGAGACAAATCGTTTAATTGTCCTGGTAATGCACTATAGCGCGCTTTATTCTTTGCATATACAGGGTTTCCTGTGGTTGGTACTGGACTGGACGGGGTGGTGAATGGTTGCTTTTGGGAGAAAGCCATCATACCTGCATTGTTGCTTTTTTGAGTGAAGTGGCTGCAAATATAAGACAGATGACAAGAACACATGACCTCATAATTCTAAAAGGACACATGTATTGGTAAGCAGATGGTGTGTGTGCTCTGTCTTGGTAATATTACGCTGAAGTCGGTGCAAACCGCTTGCAGTGGATCTGCACAAGTTTATCATGATACAATTTTATTGGACGTTTTGTATGAAATGTATTGTACTGCACTAGCACTTTGGATATACATATATTATTCTCTCTATCACATTGCACTTTAGACACTTTTACATGAGATGTCCAATTGGATCCGCCTGTCTGTTTTTCAGGCGGACCCAATTGGACCCTCTATTCCAGGGATATGCAATTAGCGGACCTCCAGCTGTTACAAAACTACAAGTCCCATCATGCCTCTGCCTCTGGGTGTCATGCTTGTGTCTTGCTATGCCTCATGGGACTTGTAGTTCTGCAACAGCTGGAGGTCCGCTAATTGCATATCCCTGCTCCATTCTCTTGGTGTTTTCTCCAATCCGGTCTACTAAAAACCAACAGAAGGGGATCTGTTCGTCTCCATCTGGGTGAATCAGATCACAGTCGGCTGTAAATGGACAACAAAGTCAAAGTTGGCGCCGGTTTAAAAAATAAAATAAAAATGACAGTATTCAGAATCGCCGTTTTTGGTGATCTGAATACTTTGAAGTGCAAAGGAGGGATTTGGGGGCAAATGTAAACGCTGTTCAAATCACACATGTGAGGGATCGCCGTGATCGTCGGAGCAAGAGCAATAATTCTGGCACTACATCTCCTCTGTAACTCTAACCTGGTAACTGTTTGTTTTTTTTTTTTTTAAAGCGCCACCTATGGAGATTTTTTAGGTACCGTAGTCTGTCGCCATTCCACGAGTGTGTGCAATTTAACCGCTTCCCGACCGCCTCACGCAGATATACTGTGGCAGAATGGCACGGGCAGGCAAAATCACGTACCTGTGGGTCGCGCGCGCGCCGCCAGAGGTGCGCTCGCGACCCCGTCGGGAGCTCCGTGACCCCGGCCGGGGGACCAGCGGACCCGATCGCCCCTGGTGTCCCGCGATCGTGTCACAGAGCTGAAGAACGGGGAGAGGTCTGTGTAAACAAACCTCTCCCCGCGCTTCCTACACTGCCTGTCATTGATCGGCTGTTCCCGGTCTTTGGGAAATGACGTCAGATGTCAGCCACGCCCCCCACTCTGCCACGTGTTTCCCTGCAATGCAGCACACTGCCACGTGTTTCCTTGCAATGCAGCACACTGCCACGTGTTTCCCTGCAATGCAGGAAACTGCCACGTGTTTCCCTGCAATACAGGAAACTGCCACGTGTTTCCCTGCAATGCAGGAAACTGCCACGTGTTTCCTTGCAATGCAGCACACTGCCACGTGTTTCCCTGCAATGCAGCACACTGCCACGTGTTTCCCTGCAATGCAGCACACTGCCACGTGTTTCCCTGCAATGCAGCACACTGCCACGTGTTTCCCTGCAATGCAGCATACTGCCAGGTGTTTCCCTGCAATGCAGGAAACTGCCACGTGTTTCCCTGCAATGCAGGAAACTGCCACGTGTTTCCCTGCAATGCAGGAAACTGCCACGTGTTTCCCTGCAATGCAGGAAACTGCCACGTGTTTCCCTGCAATGCAGGAAACTGCTACGTGTTTCCCTGCAATGCAGGAAACTGCTACGTGTTTCCCTGCAATGCAGGACACTGCCACGTGTTTCCCTGCAATGTAGCACACTGCCACCTGTTTCCCTGCAATGCAGGACACTGCCACGTGTTTCAATGCAATGCAGCACACTGCCACGTGTTTCCCTGCAATGCAGCACACTGCCACGTGTTTCCCTGCAATGCAGCACACTGCCACGTGTTTCCCTGCAATGCAGGAAACTGCCATGTGTTTCCCTGCAATGCAGGAAACTGCCACGTGTTTCCCTGCAATGCAGGAAACTGCCACGTGTTTCCCTGCAATGCAGGAAACTGCCACGTGTTTCCCTGCAATGCAGGAAACTGCTACGTGTTTCCCTGCAATGCAGGAAACTGCTACGTGTTTCCCTGCCAAGCAGGACACTGCCACACAAGTGCATTTCCATTAGTGCATTAGGGTGCCATTCAAAATAAATGCAAAACAGTAACATATGTTGCATGCATTATCACAGCACGTTCATGTAATTGGGACCCTGATGAAGTGAGCTACACTAACCACAAAAATAAAAACACTCGTTAAAGTGGGGTGCCCCCTAAAAAAAAAAAATAATAATTTAAAAGTCAGCAGCTACAAATACTGCAGCTGCTGACTTTTAATAATCGGACACTTACCTGTCCCAGGGTCCAGCGATGCGGTGGAACGAAGCCCCCCCTCGTTCCCCCGCAACGCTTGCGGTGCTGGCATTCTTACTGTGGGCACCCGGCTGCGCGAGTGGTGCAGCGCGCCGTGATACGCCGCGTAGTCATCTGGGACCTGTCACGTGTCCCAGATGACTGACTGCGCCAAGGGAAATCGATGTCAGTGCCCGGGCACTGAAGGAGGCAGACTACGAGGGACCCCCTAGCAACAGGCATTTTGAGGTGAGTAAAAATTTATTTTTTTCCAATTATTTTATTTTTTCTTTTTTTATGAATTTTAAGCTATTTTTTTTTTTTTTTTTTGGTGGAGACACCACTTTAACATAACTAAATGTTAAAAAGAGTTGTTATTGAGAAGCAAAAAGTTCCAAGCACACTGAGCAAACATAAAAGTCTCTGCACCCATCCCTAGGTATTCATGTGTGCGGTACTCAGTCAGTTCTTGTTTTTGCCAACTGTCGCTATTCTGTCAGTGCCATTGTGTTCCTCTTCTCTTTGTGTGCAGCTGACACCACCATCCCCTCCGTCTTCTCCAAACAAAAAGACTCGGAGGAGAAGAGGAAGGAGATCCGTCCTGTGGAGAGGCCGGATGTCCGGATCAACCAGTCACACCGTGAGTCAGGGATCCTCGGGGGCGGGGACAAGTGACTGTATAAAAAGTAGGATATCTAGCAGAGCCCATCATAACACTGTAGGTTATGGAATATGCAAATTGTTACTTAAAGGTTTCTTCTTCAGCCCTATACCATTTGCCACCTTGACCGGTTTATGCAGACCTAAGCTGTTGTGGAACTACAAGTCCCATCATGCCTCTGCCTTTGGGAGTCATGCTTATAACTGTCAGTTTTTTTTTTTAATTCTATGCATTAAGATAAAAAGCCTTCTGTGTGTAGCAGCCCCACTCAGCCCCCCTAATACTTACCTGAGTCCCCTCTCTCTCCAGCAACGTCCATGAGCGCCTCGGCCATCCGCTCCTCCTGATTGGCTGAGACAGCAGCCATTGGCTCCCGCTGCTGTCAATCAAAGTCAGCCAATCAGGAGAGAGAGGGGGCAGGGCCAAGCCAGGGCTCCATGTCTGACTGGACACAGGGAGCTGTGACTCGGCTCTGGTGCCCCCCATAGTAAGCTGCTTGCTGTGGGGGCACTGAACAGGAGGGAGGGACCAGGAGAGCGAAGAGGGACCCAAGAAGAGGAGGATTGGGGCTGCTCTGTGCAAAACCAACTGCACAAAGGAGGTAAGTATAACATGTTTGTTATTTTAAAGAAAGAAAAAAATGAGGCATTACTATGACTTAAATGTCTGTAGCCCAACCCCCTATTAATTTATTCTGAATTTTGTAGGAAATGCACTATAAGGGCCAGTTCATACCACATGCAGTCCAGTGCGTTTTTTGTTGTTTTTTTTCTGCATCAAAAACGCATTGGAGTAGTAGGTTATATGGTCTTCAATGGCATAGTTCACACCAGTGCAGTCAGTTCCAGTTCCAGAAAAAAAAAGTAGAACATGCTACATTTTTACTGTACTGGAATGCTGTAAAATGCATTTAAGACGCACTAGAAATGCACTGGATCACACACGTCCTTTTTTAAGGTTAAGAAAAAAAGAGGGGGGGGGGGGGGTAAAAATGCACTGGGCTACATCAAAAACACGCATGCAGAAAAGCATCAGGAACGCATCCGGACTGCGTTTCTATGGTGTGAACTGGCCCTAGGGCCAAAAGTTTGTGGGCCCTCACTTACATCTGTTCAAAAGTATGTGACTGTAGTGTAGTAGTTATCACGTTAAAAAAAAAGTAGCGTATATACTCGAGTATAGGCCAACCCGAATATAAGCCGAGGCACCTAATTTTACCACAAAAAAATGGAAAAACGTATTGACTCGAGTATAAGCCTAGGGTGAGAAATGCGCAGCTACTGTAAGTGGAAAAGAGGGTCAACAATGCCCATTTGCAGCCTCACTGTGCCCATTTGCAGCCATAGGTCCCCCAAACTTCAAACTTGGTAGTTAAGGGTTCCTAGATGCCCCCTAGCTGCAGCCAAAATTTGGGGTCTCTGGACCCAAAGAGTCCTGAAATAACATTTCTGCAGATGGACACAGTTGACCGACTTTGGGGCCCCCGTATCTTGGGTGCTAGGAACCCCAAATTTGGTATGCAAACTCAGTCGAACTAGCACTATAACATATCCAAAGATGGGGTTCCTATTACCAAGTGGCCCCGAGATACGGGGCCCCAAAGTCGGTTCGGAAAATGTCAAGCACTTTCTGCAGCAGAGAATGACGTTTTCCGAACCGACTTTGGGGCCCCCGTATCTCGGGGCCACTTAGCGCTAGGAACCCCATCTTTGTAGTGTTGGTTCCATTGGGTTTGCAAACCAAATTTGGGGTACCTAGCACCAAGAGGCCATGAGATACGGGGCCCCAAAGTCAGGTTGGAAAATGTCATTTTCTGCTGCAGAAAAGTGCTTGACTTGAGTATAAGCCGAGGGGGGCATTTTCAGCACGGAGCTCGGCGCTGTGACAGATCGAGCGAGACACGGCGGCTCGCAGATCACAGCGGGGAGACATCGCAGGATCCTGGGGACAAGGTAAGTAAACCTCTACATGGATCCTGCGATGCGATCCCGAGTCTGGCTCAGGAATACCGCTTTTGGTACTGAAATCTCACCCCGAGCCAGACTCGGGAATACCGCCAGGGAGGTTAAAATGCGAATCAATTTATAACTTTTTTGAAATGCGTTTTTCTGGATATTTTTGTTGTTAAAATAAACCTGCCATTAAAATTATAGACTGATCATTTCTTTATCAGTGGACAAACGTACAAAATGAGCAGGGGGTCAAATACTTTTTTCTCTCACTGTGCACTTTGGTTTATTAGTTAAGATAATATTTAAAGCTCAAACCGTGCTTCAATAAGTTTTGGATAGAGCTTTTGAATGGACTAGAAATGGTGGACACCATACAATACGTTGTCAGTAAAAAGCCAGCACAACATTTGTGCAAATGCAGTGTACTTTTACTATAGTCCCAGAAAGCACGATGTTTCGGTCTCCTATATCAAGGTGGCAAAACGTAACAACAGCTTACAGCCGTGGCCAAAAGTTTTGAGAGGGACACAAATATTAATTTTCACAAAGTCTCCTGCCTCAATTTTTATGCAATTTGCAAATACTCCAGAATGTTATGTGATCAGATGAATTGCAATTAATTGCAAAGTCCCGCTTTGCCATGAAAATGAACTGTTAACTGTTTCCACTGTATTTGTGAAGAAGGCTTTAGGGCGCCCAAGAAAGTCCAGCAAGCTCCAGGACCGTCTCCTCCAGTTTATTAAAGTGGAGTTTCCCCCATAAATATAAGTTTGTTTAGACCTGCCTACAATCACATAAAAAAAAATGGAGAAAAAAAAAATGTCACTTACTAGTTCTGCCTGTTGCTAGGTGGTCCCACGTAATCTGCCTCTGCGCTAGCCTGGGCTAAAAACGTCACTTCCCTCGGCGGCAAGGCTCGCTAAGGCTCCTGGGAGATGTGAGTCACCATTTCCCAGGAGTCTTTGAGCACCGCCGAGGTCTAGAATCGCGTTGCTTCCAAACAGGAAGTGACGCGATTCCGAGGACGCCGCCTGTTGTGATGGCAACAGAAGCTGTGAGCGGCGCTCGCGCAACGTGTCTAATGCGCATGCGCGAGATCTGCGACAAGGGGCATTGCATGATGGGAAATTGACGTCAGCACATCCCGGAAGAGAATGCCTGTGGGTTTCACATGCCCACAGGCAAGATGAAACCCCCGTACGGGGATTTTATAAATACAATATTGGAGGAGAGAATTAAAGGATAACAGCGGGAAGGACGGGAGACGTGAGTGATCATTTTAGAACCATTTAAGATTTCTAACGTACCGCAAAAAAAAAACGAGGAGGCAGTGGAACCCCACTTTAAGCTGTGGGATTGGGGCACTACCAGTGCATAGCATGCTCAGGAATGGCAGCAGGCAGGTGTGAGGGCATCTGCATGGACAGTGAGGCGAAGACTTTTGGAGGATGGCCTGGTGTCAAGAAGAGCAGCAAAGAAGCCGCTTCTCTCCAGGAAAAACATTGGGGACAGACTGATATTCTGCAAAAGGTACAGGGATTGGACTGCTGAGGAATGGGGTAAAGTCAGCTTCTCTGAATCCCTTTTCTGATTGTTTGGGGCATCCGGAAAAAACCTTGTCCAGATAAGAAAAGGTGCGTGCTACCATCAGTCCTGTGTCCGTAGTATACCAAGAGTGCCGTAATAATCAAAGCTATGGTATTCCCAGTAGTAATCTATGGCTGTGAAAGTTGGACCATAAAGAACGCTGAATAATTGATGCTTTTGAACTATGGAGTTGGAGAAGACTCTTGAAGGTCCCTTATATTACAAGAAGATCAAACCAGTCAATCTTTAACCACTTCAATACCAGGCACATAGACACCTTCCTGCCCAGGCCAATTTTCATCTTTCAGCGCTGTCGCACTTTTAATGACAATTGCGCGGTCATACAACACTGTACCCAAACAGAATTTTTATCATTTTGTTCCCACAAATAGAGTTTTCTTTTGGTGGTATTTGATCACCTCTGCGATTTTTATTTTTTGCGCAACAAATAAAAAAAGACCGAAAATTTTTGAAAAAAAAAAAAAGTTTTTCTTTGTTTCTGTTAATTTTTTTGTAAATAAGTAAGTTTTCTTCTTCAATGACAGGCACTGATATGGCTGCACTGATGGGCACCAATGAGGTGGTACTGATGAGGTGGCATTGACTACCACTGATGATGGGCACTGATAGGTGGCACTGGTATGCAGCACTGATGGGCACTCATAGGTGGCACTGATGGGTACTTATGGGTAGCACTGATGGGTACTTATGGGTGGCACTGATGGGTACTTATGGGTGGCATGGATAGGTTGCATGGATGGGCACTGATAGGTGGCACTGCTGGACACTGATGGGTGGCACTCATGACACTGGGTGGCATTGCTGGGCATCACTTATTTTATTTGGTACATGATGGTGCCAATCAGTGCCCATTTGTGGGCATTGACTGGCGCAGATTGGGCATAATTTGCACATGTGGATGGCCATGGGGTACATACTTGGCCATCCACATGTTGCCCACTTCCCTGGTGGTCCTAGTGGAGTCCCTGGTGGTCCAGTGTGGGCATCCGAGGGGAGGCTGCGCTGATAAATAAACAGTGAGGAAAAGCCGATCACCGGCTTTTCCTGTTGACATCGTGATCAGCCGTGATTGGACACGGCTGATCACGTGGTAACGAGCCTCCGCCCAGATTAGTGTAGCGGTGTGTCAGTCTGACACACCGCTCCACCGATCGCCGTGATGCGCGACCCCACGGGCGCTTGGCGGCATGTTATCCTGAGGGACGTCATATGACGCCCAGTCAGGATAACGAAACCCCTGCCTGGCCGCCATTCTGCTATAGGCCGGGCGGGAATTGGTTAAGGAAATCAACCCTGAATATTCACTGGAAGGACAGATCCTGAAGCTAAAACTCAAATACTCTGGCCACCTAATGCGAAGAGGACTCATTGGAAAAGACCCTGATAATGGGAAACATGGAAGGAAAAAGGAGACGGGGATGACAGAAAACAAGATGGATAGATAACAGCATCAAAACAATGAACATGAAGTTAACGAGAAGGTGAGGAATCGAATAAGTGGAAGCTCCACTTTTGGGTGGAACTCCCCTTTAAGCAAGCTCCCGGAGGCAGTGGAGGACAGAAAAGCCTGGCGCACTACGGTCCATAAGGTCACGAAGAGTCGGACATGACTAAATGACTGAACAAAAATACCATAGTAGACAAAAAAGATCTAAAAACACTGAAGCACCAGACTTTGTGAAAACTAATATTTGTGTCCTTCTCAAAACTTTTGGCCACGGCTGTTCGTGTGCACAATATGAATATGAAAATAAATATATATACCCAGTGATGATGAACAAGGTCCACCTGGAACCTTTCCACTTGTCCATGTATAAACAATGCCAGTTTCAGGGGTCATATAACTGTTATGCCACGTACACGCGGTCGGAATTTCCGATGGAAACAGTCCGATGGGAGCTTTTCATCGGATTTTCCGACCGTGTGTATGCCCATCGGTCTTTTTCTGTCGGGAATTTCCAACGGACTTTCCAACCAAACCTTTTTTTTTTTTTTAATCTAGTTTTGAATAGAATTGGGATGCTTGAAAATGTTTTTGTATTTTTTTTATTTATTTATTTTGCCGTCATGACTCCCTTGACTTCCTGTCCCAATTCTAACAACAAAAAATTATCCTTCGTCTCTTAGTGGCAGTAAAAGGGGTAAATTATACTTTTATATTAATATGATACAATTGTATATTAAAGCCCAACTCCAACCAAACTTTTTTTTTTTTTCTATTTTTTTTTAACTAGTTTTAAATAGAATTGGGATGCTTGAAAAAAAAAAATTTTATTGCCGTCTTCCAGTTCCAATTCTGACAACAATAAATTCTCCTTCCTCTCTTAGTGGCAGTAAAAGGGGTAAATTATACTTTTATATTAATATGATACAATTCTATATTAAAGCCCAACTCCAACCAAACCTTCTTTTTTTTTTTCCTTTTAGTTTTTAGTTTTTTTTAATAGACTTTGGATGTTTAATGATGTTGTTTTTATTGCAGTCTGTGACTGTATGTCCCAATTCAGGTCACCGATGATAAAAAAAATTAAATAAAAAACATTTTTTCACCCTCTCTCATTGGCAGAGAAAGGGTTAAATTATACTTTATTATTTATTGTGCTGTCCCCCCTCTACATTGTAAAGCTCTGCGTAAACAGTTGGTGCTATATAAATCGTGTATAATAATAATAATACTTTAGATTAAAATGATAACATTGCCTATTAAAGTCCAATTCCAGCCAAATCCTTTTTTATTTTATTTTTTTGTTAAATAGATTTGGAATGATCAAAAATGTCTGTGTTAGCTTTCTGCACCATGTCAGACCAGAGATAAAAGAAAATTCTCCAATTTATTAGTGGCAGTGAAAGCGTTACATTCTTTTTTTTTTTTTTCATCATGTTTATATGAAGTTTAATTTATTAACCACTTGCCGCCCGCCCTATAGGCGAATGACGGCTGCAAAGTGGTTTCAAAATTCTGACCGGCCTGACTCAGGATCATGAGCCCCTGCGCGCCCCCGGGGGTGCGCTACACAGCGATCGTTGTTTGCAGGGTGTCATTCTGACACCCCGCAACTACGATCTCGGTAAAGAGTCTCAGCCGTGTCCAATCACGGCTGATCACAGTGTAACTAGGAAGAGGCGTTAATCGGCTTTTCCTCACTCGCGTCTGTCAGAGGCGAGTAGAGGAGAGCCGATCGGCTGCTCCTCTGACGAGGGGAGTCTGTGCTGATCGATTATCAGCGCAGCCCCTTAAGGGTGCCCACACTGGACCACCAGGGATGCCACCAGACCACCAAGGATGCCCAGCACCAGGTATGCCACCCTAGACCACCAGGGATGCCAGTCAGTGCCCACAATGGATGCCAATCAGTGCCCACAATGGGCATCACTGATTGGCATGCATTATTGTTTGGCACTGATTGGCATCCATCAGTACAAAACAATACAATGCCGCCTATCAGTGCCCATCCATGCCACCTATCAGTGCCCATCTATCAGTGCTGCCTATCAGTGCCCATGCATGCCCATCTGTGCCGCCTATCCATGCCCATCCATGCTGCCTATCATGCCAATCCGTGCCAGCTATCAGTGCCAATTTGTGCCACCTATCAGTGTCCATCCGTGTCGCCCATCAGTGCCACCTATCAGTGCCCATCAATGCCACTTCATTGGTGCCACCTCATCGGTGCCCATCAGTGCCGCCAGTGCAGCCCCATCAGTGCCCATCAGTGAAGGAGAAAACGTACTTATTTACAAAGTTTTGAAACTGAACAAAAAAAATATTTTTTTTCAAAATTTTCGGTCTTTTTTTATTTGTTTAGCAAAAAATAAAAACTGCAGAGGTGATCAAATACCACCAAAAGAAAGCTCTATTTGTGGGAAAAAAATGATAAAAATGTAATTTGGGTACAGTGTAGCATGACCGTGCAATTGTCATTCAAAGTGCGACAGCGCTGAAAGCTCAAAATTGGTCTGGGCAGGAGGGGGGGGGGGGTTTAAGTGCCCGGTATTGAAGTGGTTAAAATATATCAGAGGCCAACTCCAACAAAATCCTTTTTTTTTTTTCCCTTGAATAGAGTCGGGATGATCAAAAATGTGTTCCTATTGCAGTCTGTGACCCCCCCCCCCCCCCCCGCTGACTCCCTGTCCCAATTCAGACCACAAATTAAAAAAAAAACTTCTCTACCTTCTCTTAATGTATCTCTACCAATAAAAAGTGGGGACTGTAAAATGAAGTGTATAGATTTGTCTTTGTGAAATGTGTGTTCATGGAGGATGTGTGTAGGGGGATGTATTGTTTCTCGGGACAGATGATTTGTGGTGTCGCAATGCCACGCGGTGACGTTTCGGTGACATGCCGCTCTTGCCGAGTTTTTGGTTATTTTTACAAGCCCTTCCAGGATTATTTCCCTCGGATTGTTTGAGTCCCTCAGGTAGAACAATATCTCCACGCTCGATATAACACGGGAGGGATGATCAGGGCTGTTATTATGTGACTGTTTATCACTTTCCATGTTTGTGGTGTCCCCCTGCTGGCCACCACCATATAAAGCCATGGGAGTCGGTGGCAGGTGTCCCGGTACCCCAGGGGGAATGCGGAGATGTCTTCACTTATAGAAAGCGTTCAGCCTCCTGCCGGCCCTCCTGGGGACCAGCCGTCTGGTCCTTTTTTCTATGTGTTTATTACATTGTGACCTCAGATATAGAAAGTGTTTCAAGTTTATTCTCTGCGGAATGTAACCTTTTCCTGTCCACCGTGCCCGGGAAATCTCTACGGCAAAGCTACGGAAAAGGGCAGTTCTCTGTTCATACTTGCAGATTAAACTTTTATTCAATTAATCATTTAATAAATATTTGGGATAATGAAAAACAAATGTATGCGTCTGTATATGCTGTATATGATAGACGGGAGTCATTGAAGTGTAGGCTTAATTTTGCTAATGTAATATCAAAAGCCATTTTCAGGTCTTTTAACGCTAAACTGTTGGTGCCAGTGGGAGGAATAGTGCCCCATCATTGGCATCACTGGGAGGAATAGTGGTCCATTGTTGCTATCCGCCTCAATGTTGGTGCCAGTTGGGAGTAGTGCCTCATTATTGGTGCCAGTTGGGGGAATAGTGCCCAGTTGGTGTGAGCGGAAGGAATTCTGCTCCATCGTTGGTGTCAGTGGGAGGAAAAGTGCCCCATCGTTGGTGTCAGTTGAAGTAACAGTGCCCCATTGTTGGTCCCAGTTGGGGGAATAGTGCCCAGTGGGTGTCAGCGGAAGGAATTCTGCTGCATCCTTGGTGTCAGTCGGAGGAATAATGCCCCATTGTTGGTGTCCGTGCAGGAATTATTGCCCCATCGTTGCTATCAGTGGGAGGAGTAGTGTCCCATCGTTGGTGTCAGTGCAGGAATTATTGTCCCATCATTGGTATCAGTGGGAGGAATAGTGCCCCATCGTTGGTGTCAGTTGAAGTAACAGTGCCCCGTTGTTGGTCCCAGTTGGGGGAATAGTGCCCAATGGGTGTCAGCGGAAGGAATTCTGCTCCATCGTTGGTGTCAGTGGGAGGAAAAGTGCCCCATTGTTAGTGTCCGTGCAGGAATTATTGCCCCATCGTTGCTATCAGTGGGAGGAGTAGTGTCCCATTGTTGGTGTCAGTGGGAGGAATAGTGCCCATCGTTGGAGTAATATTGCCCCGTTGTTGGTGCCAGTGGGAGGAATAGTGCTCCATTTTTGGGGTCAGTGGGAGGAATACTGCCCATCGTCTGTGTCAGTAGGAGGAATAGTGCCCCATTATTGGTGCCAGTGGGAGGAGTAGTGCCCAATTGTTGGTGTCAGTTGGGGGAATAGTGCCCAAAGGGTGTCAGTGGAAGAATATCTGCTCCATCGTTGGTGTCAGTGGAAGAAATTATTGCCCCATCGTTGGGACACTATTCCTTCCACTGACACCAATGATGGGGTACTATTCCTCCCACTGACACCAATGATGGGGCACGATTACTCCAACTGACACCAGCGATGGGCACTATTCCTCCCACTGATTCCAATGATGGGACACTACTCCTCCCACTGATGCCATCATTTGTGTCAGTGGGAGGAATAGTGCCCCATTGTTGGTGGCAATGGGAGGAATAGTGCCCCATTGTTGGTGCCAGTGGGAGGAATAGTACCCCATTGTTGGTGCCAGTTGGGGGAATAGTGCCCAATTGGTATCAGCGGAAGGAATTCTGCTCCATTGTTGGTGTCAGTGGGAGGAAAAGTGCCTCATTGTTGGTGCCAGTGGGAGGAGTAGTGCCTAATTGTTGGTGTCAGTTGGGGGAATAGTGCCCAAAGGGTGTCAGCGGAAGAATATTTGCTCCATCGTTGGTGTCAGTGGGAGAAATGATTGCCCCATCGTTGGGACAGTATTCTTCCCACTGGTGCCAACGATGGGACACTATTACTCCAACTGGCACCAGCGATGGGCACTATTCCTCCCACTGATACCAATGATGGGACACTACTCCTCCCACTGATACAATCATTGGTGTCAGTGGGAGGAATAGTGCCCCATCATTGGTGGCAGTGGGAGGAATATTACCCCATTGTTCGTGCCAGTTGGGGGAATAGTGTCCAATTTGTGTCAGTGGAAGGAATTCTGCTCCATCATTGGTGTCAGTGGGAGAAATAGTGCCCCATTGTTGGCATCCGTGCAGGAATTATTGGCCCATCATTGGTAACGGTGGGAGGAATAGTGTCCCATCATTGGTGTCAGTGGGAGGAATAGTGTCCCATCATTGGTGTCAGTGGGAGGAATAGTGTCCCATCATTGGTGTCAGTGGGAGGAATAGTGCCCCATCATTGCTATCAGTGGGAGGAATAGTGTCCCATCATTGGTGTCAGTGGGCGGAATAGTGCCCCATCATTGGTGTCAGTGGGCGGAATAGTGCCCCATCATTGGTGTCAGTGGGCGGAATAGTGCCCCATCATTGGTGTCAGTGGGAGGAATAGTGCCCCATCATTGGTGTCAGTGGGAGGAATAGTGCTCCATCATTGGTGTCAGTGGGCGGAATAGTGCCCCATCATTGGTATATGGCTACCTGGAGCTGTTCTGTACATTGCCCCCCAGAAATGTAAATTCCTGCTTGTGTGATTGGCTCACTGATTTTCCCAGAAGTCTGCCCTAAGATACAAGTCAGATTTTGGGCGTGCCCGGGAACAAAAATGTCATTTGGAGAGATACTTCCAAATAGAAATCACGTCTAAAGGAATGCAGACCCTTCCACTGTCCTCATTAGAACCCTGCAAGATTAAGGTAACTGATCTACCTGCATGGATATAAATACTGGGGGGGGTCATCCTGACACTCATTATAACTGAAGAAGTGGTCGGAGAAGCTACAAAACGTCTTCAACATTACAGAAGTCGTCTGATGTGACTAATTACTACTAGCGATACAATGGGCCGGAGAAATGAGAACCTTTCCAGAGCACATCAAATGAGACGATATCTCTCATGGTGAGGGGAATGCTCTATCGGAGAGCTGCCACCCCATCGTGGAGCCCTATTGTGAGAACCCTCCTTTGATGTTCACCAGGCAAATGGAGAGAGTGTCAGTCTCCCTAGTGCAGCAGTAAAAACCCAATAGGGGCTCTAACCTCTCACTCTATCAAAAACTAAGATCTAAGCACTTTATTCACCTGTCCTGGCAGCAAGATACCTGCAGCCATGAGCTTGGTATCCTTCTCTTTTTTTTTTTTTTTGACAGCCTGTGGTCGGCTGTTTGGTAAAAGTGATATAGGAGGCTCTATAGCCACCCAATCGCTTTTACTGTAGTAAGAAGGGCAACAACCCTGCCAGGGTCTCCCGTCCCTGATCTCCTCTGTGACCAATGAAGACGGAAGCAATAATGATTTTATCACTTCCAGTTTCAGAGCTTTCCTTCCCCCGGCTGCTATAGTCCAGGAAGTAGCTAATTATTATTATACACGATTTATATAGCGCTAACAGTTTACGCAGGGGCACTTAAATTTATTTTATTTTTTTTATTGTTAATTTTACTTTTTTTTAGCTTGACACTTTAAAAAAAAAAATGTGATTACTTTTATTCCTATTTCAAGGAATGTAAACATCCCTTGTAATAGGAATATGACATGATCGGACCTATTTCCATTGAGATATGGGGTCAATAAGACCCCACATCTCACCTCTAGGCTGGGAAGCCTAAAATCAAACAAAAAAAAAAAACGATCACGGCTTCCCAGCCGAGGCGGCGCCGTTATTTGAATGCAGAGGCCGGGTGTGACGTCATAACATCGCGACCGGCCTCCGAACGATCATAGAGACTCCGGCGACCATCTGGTCCGCCGGAAATCTCTATGATCACCATCCGGGGGCCGGCGGATCCTGTGTCCGACTCAGAGATGGAAGCGGTGAGTCGGTAGAAGCACCGGAGGGCGGCAGGAGGGGGGGGGACGTCCCCTCCTGCCGCCCGTAAGAACAATCAAGCGGCGGAACAGCTGCTATGATCATTCTTATGGTGCAGGGAATCGCCGGCTGAAAAAGCTGATATCTGAATGATGTCTGTAGCTACAGGCATCATTCAGATATACCCCGGGGAAGTAGAGGACATCATATGATGTACATTGGGTGCCAAGTGGTTAAAAATAAAAAATGAATAAATCCCACGTACGTAAGTATTCAGAGCCTTTGCCATGACACTCAATATTAAGCTCAGGTGCCTCCTGTTTCCACTGGTCATCCCTGAGATGTTTCTACAACTTGATTGGAGTCCACCTGTGGTAAATTTAGGTTGATTTGGACATGATTTGGAAAGGCACACACATGTCTCTATAAGGTCCTACAGATAACAGTGCATGTCAGAGCACAAACCAAGCCATGAAGTCCAAGGAATTGTCTGTAGACCTCCGAGACCGGATTGTATGGAGGCACAGATCTGGGGAAGGGTACAGAACCATTTTTGCAGCATTGAAGGTCCCAATGAGCACAGTGGCCTCCATCACCTGTAAATGGAAGAAGTTTGGAACCACCAGGACTCTTCCTAGAGCGGGCCGCCCGGCCAAACTGAACGTTCAGGGGGAGAAGGGAGTCCGGGAGGTGACCAAGATCCGATGGTCACTCTGACAGAGCTCCAGCGTTTCTCTGTGGAGAGAGGAGAACCTTCCAGAAGAACAACCATCTCTGCAGCACTCCAACAATCAAGCATGTATGGTAGAGTGGCCAGATGAAAGCCACTTCTTGGTAAAAGGCACATGACAACCCACCTGGAGTTTGCCAAAAGGCACCTGAAGGACTTTCAGGCCATGAGAAACAAAATTCTCTGGTGTGATAAAACCCAGATTGAACACTTTGGCCTAAATGGCAAGTGTCATGTCTGGAGGAAACCAGGCACCGCTCATCACCTTGTCAATGCCATCCCTACAGTGAAGCATGGTGGTGGCAGCATCATGCTGTGGGGATGTTTTTCAGCTGCAGGAACTGGGAGACTAGTCAGGATTAAGGGAAAGATGAATGCAGCAATGTACAGAGACATCCTTGATGAAAACCTGCTCTAAAGTGCTCTGGACCACAAACTGGGGCGAAGGTTCAGCTTCTAACAGGACAACGATCCTAAGCACACAGCCAAGATAACAAAGGAGTGGCTAGGGGACAACTCTGTAAATGTCCTTGAGTAGCCCAGCCAGAGCCCAGACTTGAACCCAGTTGAACATCTCTGAAGAGATCTGAAAATGGGTCGACGCTCCCCATCCAGCCTGATGGAGCTTGAGAGGTCCTGCAAAGAAGAATGGGAGAAACTGCCCAAAAATAGGTGTGCCAAACTTGTAGCATCATACTCAAAAAGACTTGAGGCTGTAATTGGTGCCAAAGTTGCTTTAACCAAGTATTGAGCACTTCCCGCCCGGCCTATAGCAGAATGAAAGCCGGGCAGTGGTTTCGTTATCCTGACTGGGCTTCATATGACGTCCTTCAGGATAACATGCAGCTGCACACCCGTGGGGGCGCGCATCACGGCGATCGGTGGAGCGGTGTGTCAGTCTGACACATCCCTACACTGATCTCGGTAAAGAGCCTCCGGCGGAGAGTCTTTATCACGTGATCAGCCGTGTCCAATCACGGCTGATCACGATGTCAACAGGAAAAGCCGGTGATCGACTTTTCCTCACTCGCGTCTGACAGACGCGAGTAGAGGAGAGCCGGCCGGCGGCTCTCCTGATGGGGGGGTCTGCGCTGATTGTTTATTAGCGCAGCCCCCCCTCAGATGCCCACACTGGACCACCAGGGACTCCACTAGCACCACCAGGGAAGTGGGCAACATGTGGATGGCCAGGTATGTACCCCCTGGCCATCCACATGTGCAAATGATGCCCAATCTGTGCCAGTCAGTGCCCACAAATGGGCACTGACTGGCACCATCATGTAGCAATAAAAATCTGTGATGCCCAGCAATGCCACCCATCAGTGTCATCAGTGCTACCCATCAGTGTCCAGCAGTGCCACCTATCAGTGCCCATCCATGCCACCTATCCGTGCCACCCATAAGTACCCACCAGTGCCACCCATCAGTGCCGCCTATGAGTGCCCATCAGTGCTGCATACCAGTGCCGCCTATCAGTGGCCGTCAGTGCCACCTCATCAGTACCACCTCATTGGTGCCACCTTATCAGTGCCCGTCATTGAAGAAGAAAACTTACTTATTTACAAATAATTTTAACAGAAACAAAGAAAAACTTTTTTTTTTTTTTTTTTCAAAATTTTCGGTCTTTTTTTTATTTGTTGCACAAAAAATAAAAATCGCAGAGGGGATCAAATACCACCAAAATAAAGCTCTATTTGTGGGAACAAAATGATAAAAATTCTGTTTGGGTACAGTATGACCGCGCAATTGTCATTTAAAATGCGACAGCGCTGAAAGCTGAAAATTGGTCTGGGCAGGAAGGTGTCTAAGGGCCTGGTAATGAAGTGGTTAATCTGCAAAGATTTCAAACTTCTTTCACGTTGTCATTGTGGAGTATTGTTTGTAGAATTTTGAAGAAAATTTATGAATTGAATCCATTTTGGAATAAGGCTATAACAACAAAATGTGGAAAAAGTGAAGCGCCATGAATACTTTCCGGATTCACTGTACCTTGCAGAGGTCTAGTGGCATCTATGCCTTGATGGGCCAGGGCTGTTTTGGTTGCAAAATTGGGACCTACCCAATATTAAGTGGGTGGTCCTAAAATTGTGGCCGATCACTGTATATTTGTTGTAGCCTCCTACATTCAGTCAGGGGCCTAGCCTAGTCCAGTATTGGCCAATTAAGTAGATCAAACTAATGCTTATGTCCTAGCACAGTGATGGTGAACCTTGCCACCCCCGGATGTTTTGGAACTACATTTCCCATGATGCTCATGCACTCTGCAGGGTAGTTGAGCATCATGGGAAATGTAGTTCCAAAACATCTGGGGTGCCAAGGTTCTCCATCCCTGTCCTAGGACATGGATCCAGGCCAGCTTGAGGAGGAGTGGATCCAGTCCTCACCGGTTGGAAGGTGTCAATGGAAGCCAGTTCTGTGATCAGAGTTAAGTATTTTGGCTTTGCATTTTCCTAATGAATGCAGAGTGTTTTCTGATTGGACAAGGTGGAGAGTGTGACATCACCGCCCTATCTCTCCACCTTGTCCAATCGTAATATGCTTTGCATCCATTTAGAACATGCAAAGCAATCTTTGAATGGTGCCCCTGCTGAGCATCCGACTTCCTACTTTCAAAATGCAGCAGGGCAGCCACTCAGCTCAGGATCCAGAAGCTAGTGGGGATCACTGAATTAGCGGCGTCTGTATAGTGATTTCTGGGGGCCACAGTGATCCCAAAATTATGGCGCACACATATTTACATTGGTCCAAAGTGAACCAATGTTAACATTGCCATACCTGAACTTCTTCAGCTTTAAATAGGAAGTAAACTCCCATCTCTAACTTTTACCTATAGGTAGTCTAAATATCTCCTAAACTGTACATGCAGCCGGTGACTTCACCGCTGCATGTGCTTTGAAAGAACAGCTACCCGGGCTGTTCCTTCAGAGCCCTGTGCCATAAACAGCTGCTCATCGCGAAATGATGCAAAATAAGTGCAGTGATATACCAAAAATCAAATGTGCATATACAAAAATTATAAGAGCCAATGTTAACATTGCCATACCTGAACTTCTTCAGCTTTAAATAGGAAGTCAACTCCCATCTCTGACTTTTACCTATAGGTAGTCTAAATATCTCCTAAACTGTACATGCAGCCGGTGACTTCACCGCTGCATGTGCTTTAAAAGAACAGCTACCCGGGCTGTTCCTTCAGAGCCCTGTGCCATAAACAGCTGCTCATTGCGAAATGATGCAAAATAAGTGCAGCGCTATACCAAAAATCAAATGTGCATATACTAAAATTATAAGAAAAAAAAAAAAAAACATTGTGCAGTATGATGTAAATTTCCTGATACTATGCAAAAGAAATAATTACTGTATATACTCGAGTATAAGCCGACCCGAATATAAGCCGAGGCACCTAATTTTACCACAAACAACTGGGAAAACTTATTGACTCGAGTATAAGCCTAGGGTGAGAAATGCGCAGCTACTGTAAGTGGAAAAGAGGGTCAACAATGCCCATTTGCAGCCTCACTGTGCCCATTTGCAGCCATAGGTCCCCCAAACTTCAATGGTCGGGTCGGAAAATGTCAAGCACTTTTCTGCAGCAGAGAATGACATTTTCCGAACCGACTTTGGGGCCCCGTATCTCGGGGCCACTTGGTGCTAGGAACCCCATCTTTGGATATGTTGTAGTGCTAGGTCCACTGGGTTGGCATACCAAATTTGGGGTTCCGAGATATGGGGCCCCAAAGTCGGGTCGGAAATTATATTTTTTTGCTGCAGAAAATTGCTTGACTCGAGTATAAGACGAGGGGGGCACTTTCAGCACAATAAAATGTGCTGAAAAACTCGGCTTATACTCGAGTATATACGGTATATGCCTTTAAAACTAGCACACATGGAGAACTGGAATCTGTGTGTAAACACAGTTTCCGGTTCTCTGAGGGGTGAACAGACAGCTGTTTATACAGCGATCTGTCATCTCCCCTGCACAGTCCCCTCCCCCCTTCAGTTAGAACGTACTGGGACACACTTAACCCCTTCACTGCCAGTGACATTTTTACAGTAATCAGTGCAATTTTATAGCATTGATCGCTGTAAAAATGACAATGGTCCCAAAAATGTGTCAAAATTGTCCGATGTGTCCAATATAATGTCGCAGTCCCGATTAAAAATCGCAGATCGCCGCCATTACTAGTAAAATAAAAAAAATTATAATAAAAAAGCCATAAAACTATCCCCTATTTTGTAGACGCTATAACTTTTGCGCAAACCAATATATACGTTTATTGTGATTTTTTTTTTACCAAAAATATGTAGAAGAATACGTATCGGCCTAAACTGAGGAAAAAAAATGTTTTTATATATATTTTTGGGGGATATTTATTATAGCAAAAAGTAAAAAATAATGTGTTTTTTTTTCAAAATTGTCGCTCTTTTTTTGTTTATAGCGCAAAAAATTAAAACCGTAGAGGCGATCATATGCCACCAAAAGAAAGCCCTATTTGTGGGGAAAAAAGGACGTCAATTTTGTTTGGGAGCCACGTTGCACGACCGCGCAATTGTCAGTTAAAGCGACGCAGTGCTGAATCGCAAAAAGTGCTCTGGTCCAAATGGCTTAAGTGGTTAAGCTGTGGGGATTTCTAAGCCCCGGACCCATGGTGCAGCTATAGCAGGGCTCAGAATGGGAGATTGTCGCTCTCCAGGTCAGCAGGACTGGGGGGGGGGTGGTGAGGAGGGGGTCCTGTGTAAGCTCACCTTACAGATTTTTCTGTAAAGGTGAACTTACCCTTTAAACGTAAAATTTTAAAGAAAATAACAGACATGTTATACTTACCTGTTCTATGCAGTGGCTTTGCACAGAGCAGCACGGATCCTCCTCTGGCTTTCCTGGCTCCTCCCGAGTGCCGAGTGCCCCCACAGCAAGCAGCTTGCAATGGGGTCACCCAAGCAGGCTCTCCCCCGAGGAGGGAGTGTCCCTGGTGAGACGATGCTCTCGTGCACATCGCTGAATCCAGATGGGGCTCAGGTAAGTATTTGGGTGGCTGCCAAACACAGAAGGTTTTTTTACCTTTATGCATAGTAAAAAACTTTCAGCCTTTAGAACCACATTCAATGTATTTTTTTAATGCAGGGGGTGTAAGGCAGCATCCTAAAGTCCCTGTACAACAGCGCTGAGACTGGGAGAGGGAACAGCATCACAAGGAACCAATCAGTTGTGCTGATAGTAAGAAGGAGCAGAGAGAGGACCCATCAGTCTGCTGCTCCTCTTGTCACAGGGTGGGTGTGGGAAGAAGACCTGGGAGTGTTGCTTAACTGCAGGAAAGAAAAATAATTTCCCTTGTCCTGTCAAACAAGGCAGAGCTGTGTGGCAGAGCTGTGTAGATCTCAGAGCTCGATAGACAAAAAATGTTTTTGTGGAAATGCTTTGGTAGGCAACCTCTGTTGTATGTATTTTAGCTGTGTATTTAACCATTTGCTTTTAGTTCAGCTATAAGGTCACCGGGTTCCAGGGGCAGACTGACCATTCGACCACTCGGGCACTGCCCGGGGGCCCCATCAGGGTTTCCAGCCTAATTAAAACCAGGGATAGTATGTAAAAATATGTGTTTTTTTTTACATCTGTTTCTGAAATGTCCCTTACCGACATCCTTTTGGTCTAAAAATTCAAAGAGTATAGCTGCCCCACCTCTCCAGTACCTTCTCAGCCAATAGAAACATGTCTGTGTATACTGTGCGATTGTATACTGGGTGTGTGTGTGTGTGTGTGTATACTGTGTGGCCCCATAATCTCTAATTGCCTGGGGGCCCCATAATCTCCTATTGCCTGGGGGCCCCATGAGTTGTCAGTCCGCCCCTGCCAGGTTCAATTCTTTAGGTCTGCAGAGAATAAAACTGAGAATTCAAAATGGTTTTGTGCCCGTATGAGGTGTGGTATGCCAAACCCTGACATCAGACAATGGGATGATATAATCTAACAGATTTAAATCTTTATCACAGCATCATCTTAAATTCTAGAACATGGGTCTCCAAACTATGGGCTACATCCAGCCTGCTACAAAATTGTATCTGACCCCCAGCTAGGTTCTATGGAGTATCCTTAATGTGCACCAATTGAGGATAATGGTCAGACGAGGCTGGCTATGGTCTCCACTTCTGATTTAAGGGGGAACTCTGATATAAGGAGAACTCTTATGGGGACTCTAATGTTGGGATGACTCTTTATGGGGACCCTGATATAAGTAGAGACTTTGATGGGGACCCTGATGTGAGGGGAAATTTGATGGGGACCCTGATGTGAGGGGCTCTTGATAAAAGGACGTACTCTGATGGGGACTCTAAAGTAGAAAGGACTCTTATGGGAACCCCGATGTAAGGGGAGAATCTGATGGGGACCTTGACGTAAGATGAGACTCTGATGCTCATATTGCCCACTCACACATTATTGAAAATGGCTGTTCTGTGATGCTAGGTGCTGAGATGACCATAAGCTGGAAACCATAGACAATCGGAGTGAAGAAATGTCACCAGCACACCAAGGATTCCTCAAAAGGGTCCACTCCAAAGCTTTATTTTCTTGGTCACATAGTAAACATATGGCAACATTTCGGAGTCACGCAAGGCCCCTTCTTCAGGCAAGGGACGAAGCTTGACGAAGGGGCCCTGCGTGGCTCCGAAACGTTGCGGTATGTTTACTATGTGACCACAAAAATAAAGCTTTGCACCCTTTTGAGGAATCCTTGGTGTGCTGGTGACATTTCTTCACCCTGATGCTAGAAGGACTCTTATGGGGACCCTAATGTAAGGGGGACTAGAACCGAAACCATGGTGTAAGTGGGGACTCTGATGAGAGTTTTTCATCCTGTGAATATTTGTAAAAATAGATGATGAGGCCCTCTGAAACTGAAATGTTTTGAGACCCCTGTTCTAGAACATATTCTGGGTTGAAGTTGGAGCCATTGTTCTCTCTTCATAATAATTGTGTTTGGTTCTGTTTGTAGGACAGATCACTTCCCAACCAATCAAACAAGAGAAACTGGACTACATCAAGGTGTCGGTGGGAGAGCAGAACCGTAACAGTACCATGGTCACCACAAGAGGTAAAATGCATGATGGGGAAATAATGAAATATTGAAATATTCTATATTCTTATTCAGACAATACCTTGATTCTTCATGGGGCATACCGGTCCTTCTCCACTGCTGCTCCACCTTTTGTATACAGTCAGGTCCATAAATATTGGGACATCGACACAATTCTAATCTTTTTGGCTCTATACACCACCACAATGGATTTGAAATGAAACGAACAATATGTGCTTTTACTGCAGACTTTCGGCTTTAATTTGAGGGTATTTACATCCAAATCAGGTGAACGGTGTAGGAATTACAACAGTTTGTATATGTGCCTCAGTGGCGTACTAAGTGGGGGGCGGGCCACACCGGGTGCCACACACCGGGGGGTGTCAGGCAGGCGCCCCCCTCCGCGATGGAAGCGGGGACAGCGCGCCGAGCGCTGATATAAGTTGCGCAGCGGCGCGGTGAGTGGCAGGCAGAGGCAGGTGAGGTGAGAGGAGGGGGAGGGTGTTCGTCGCTCTCCGCGGCTCTGATCTGTCTCGGCTGTGTCATACAGCCCAGCAGAGTGAATCCGCCGGCTCCGCCTCCCTCTCTTCCTTGTAGTCTACATGTGTGCTGCTATGTGTCCCGCGCTGACACTCCCGAGGTACATTATGGGTCGTAGGGGGGGGGGGGGGGGGTCTGTACTGAAGGGGGGGGTCACTCTGTACTGAAGGGGGGGTCTGCATTGTAGGGGGGGGTCTCCACTGTAGGGGGGGTCTGTACTGTAGGGGGGGGGCTCTGCATTGTAGGGGGGGTCTCCACTGTAGGGGGGTCTGTACTGAAAGGGGGGGTCTGCACTGCAGGGGGGGTCTGTATTGTGGGGGGGGGTCTGTATTGTAGGCGGGTCTGTGTAACATGCAGGGGGGTGTCTGTGTAACATACAGGTGTCCAGAGATGCAGGGTGCTGTGTAATGTAAAGGGGTCCAGAGGTGGAGGGTGCTGTGTAATGTAAAGGGGTCTAGAGGTGCAGGGTGCTGTGTAATGTAAAGGGGTCTAGAGGTGCTGTGTAATGTAAAGGGGTCTAGAGGTGGAGGGTGCTGTGTAATGTAAAGGGGTCTAGAGGTGCAGGGTGCTGTGTAATGTAAAGGGGTCTAGAGGTGCAGGGTGCTGTGTAATGTTAAGGGGTCTAGAGGTGCAGGGTGCTGTGTAATGTAAAGGGGTCTAGAGGTGCAGGGGGGTGTGTAATGTACACAGTAGTGACAAAGAAATATTAAAGTATGCAGGGAGCACAGTGGGGTGCCAGATATAGGCACGTTTTAAGGTGGGGGTGCCAGATATAGGATCCGCCCCGGGTGCCAAATGCACTAGGTACGCCCCTGATGTGCCTTCACTTTTTAAGGGACCAAAAGTAATGGGACAGATTAACAATCATCCATCAAACTTTCACTTTTTAATACTTGGTTGCAAATCCTTTGCAGTCAATTACAGCCTGAAGTCTGGAACGCATAGACATCACCAGACGCTGGGTTTCATCCCTGGTGATGCTCTGCCAGGCCTCTACTGCCACTGTCTTCAGTTCCTGCTTGTTCTTGGGGCATTTTCCCTTCAGTTTTGTCTTCAGCAAGTGAAATGCATGCTCAATCGGATTTATGTCAGGTGATTGACTTGGCCATTGCATAACATTACACTTCTTTACCTTAAAAAACTCTTTGGTTGCTTTCGCAGTATGCTTCGGGTCATTGTCCATCTGCACTGTGAAGCGCCGTCCAATGAGTTCTGAAGCATTTTGCTGAATATGAGCAGATAATATTGCCCAGAATTCATCCTGCTACTTTTGTCAGCAGTCACATCATCAATAAATACAAGAGAACCAGTTCCATTGGCAGCCATACATGCCCACGCCAGGACACTACCACCACCATGCTTCACTGATGAGGTGGAATGCTTTGGATCATGAGCAGTTCCTTTACTTCTCCATACTCTTCTCTTCCCATCACTCTGGTACAAGTTGATCTTGGTGTCATATGTCCTTAGGATGTTGTTCCAGAACTGTGAAGGTTTTTTTAGATGTTGTTTAGCAAACTCTAATCTGGCCTTCCTGTTTTTGAGGCTCACCAATGGTTTACATCTTGTGGTGAACCCTCTGTATTCACTCTTGAGAAGTCTTCTCTTGATTGTTGACTTTGACACACAAACACCTACCTCCTGGAGAGTGTTCTTGATCTGGCCAACTGCTGTGAAGGGTGTTTTCTTAACCAGGGAAATAACTCTTCGATCGTCCACCACAGTTGTTTTCTGTGGTCTTCTGGTCTTTTGGTGTTGCTGAGCTCACCGATGTGTTCTTTCTTTTTAAGGATGTTCCAAACAGTTGATTTGGCCACACCTAATGTTTTTGCTATCTCTCTGATGGGTTTGTTTTGTTTTTTCAGCCTAATGATGGCTTGCTTCACTGATAGTGACAGCTCTTTGGATCTCATATTGAGAGTTGACAGCAACAGATTCCAAATGCAAATAGCACACTTGAAATGAGCACTGGACCTTTTATCTGCTCCTTGTAAATGGGATAATGAGGGAATAACACACACCTGGCCATGGAACAGCTGAGCAGCCAATTGTCCCATTACTTTTGGTCCCTTAAAATGTGGGAGGCATATATCCAAACTGTTGTAATTCCTACACCGTTCACCTGATTTGGATGTAAATACCCTCAAATTAAATCTGAAAATCTGCAGTTAAAGCACATCTTGTTTGTTTCATTTCAAATCCATTGTGGTGGTGTATAGAGCCAACAAGATTAGAATTGTGTTGATGTCCCAATATTTATGGACCTGACTGTATGAAAGCAATTCATGGCTGTCAAAATGACAGCAGGGAGTTGCTGTGTAAATACAGAGGCTACTGCTGTCAAACAGATCATCTGACAGTGTTTATATATGTTGTTCAGGCAGGAAAGATACAAAGTAACAGTGTTTTATAAAATAGGGGAGTCTGGTCACTGGGACAGGGAGTAATGGCCAGAAATAATTCCTAAGGGCTCATGCACACTGCAGCTCAAAGGAGCTCAAGAAGCCGCACCTACAGGCTTTTGAGCTCTTATTTTTTTCTGCCTAGAAACTCCCCTCCATGTTAGCCAATGTGCCCATGCACACTAGGGCTTTTTCAGGCATATGCTCCTACAGACAGGAAAAAAAAACTACTAAACTTGCATTTTTGAGAGGAGCTAGTATACCACAAAGAGCTCAAAGAAGCTCAAAAACGCGCAAAAACGTTTGTTCCAATTTTTTTGTTTTGTTTATACCGTGGTTAAGAAAATACTATCTAGGAGGGTTTGTGAAAAAAAAAACACTTATGCTCATGCAAAAGTTTGAAGAAGCTCAATAAAAACATGCACAAGAGCACAAAAAAGCTTCTTCAAGCTGAAATAAAAGCTCAAATGCCTGTAAAAGTTTTTTTTTTTTAAGCTGCTGCAGTGTGCATGAGCCCAAAGAGAGGTTCTACCCCTTGAATATTGTCTCCTGCACTGTAATGGAGTTGATTCTTGTGGGGTGCAAAAAAAAAACAAAACACAAGTTTCCCAGGAGGCAGCGGTGACCGTCAGGATGACACAGCTGCTTACAGGAAATAGCTGGAATCCTCCTTATTTTTATTTATTTTTTTATAATTATTTGTTCTAATGTTTTATTTTTTTCAGGTTTTAATTGGTGTGTTTCTTTTGATGGGGTTGCTGGTTCAGGAAAAATGCAAAGTCCAGTTTTAACAGGACATCAAAGCTGATTTACTAGGGTTGAGACTCTTCACTCAAAAGCATCATGTGAAATTCATCTGAACCTGGTTGAGTATTCAGCGTGAACAGGAATTTGCTTTTCACATGATTGAGTAATTTTAAAGAATAGTCACACTTACTCTGTGTACTTTTTTTTAATTCGGTCTAGTCACATGGTCCAGCAGCTTCCAGCTTCCCTATGTAATGGTGCGCTCAACAATGGCAATGAATTTTTATAGCCATGGTGTCAACCGAAAGGTCCCTTGGTCCATCCATTGTTGGTGCTTCCTCCACTGCAGCAGCTGCTCACTAACACAGGAGAGCTGGAGCTGCAGGATCATATGACCGGAGCAGAGTGATTTATAACAAAAGGTTAAAGTGGTGTTGCACTCAAAAAAAAAAAATGCTTAAAATTCCTAAAAAAAAAAAAAATAATTGGAAAAAATATTTTTTTTAACTCACCTATAAATGCCTGTTGCTAGGGAGTCCCTCGTAGTCTGCCTCCTTCGGTGCCTGGGCTGGTGACATGACTTCCCCTCTGCGCAGGAAGGGCTCCCTCCTGTCAGTCATCTGGGACACGTGACAGGTCCCAGATGACTGCGCGGCCATGGATACTCCTTTTTTAAGTGTTTTTTTTTATCACAGAAAATGCAGGTAAAGGCAGGAGCAGGGCTGAGGGAAACATTTTTTTAAGAATATTTAGGCCACTTTCACATGGAGAGGATTCTGTCTGATCTGCTCACAGATTATCTGCTGATCGGAGTGTAAGTGGACCTGATTGGACCCAGAGGTAGACAAGTAAACAGACACATGTCCAATTTAGACCTGCCTGTCCATAGTGATGAATGGACTTTATGATCAGGTCCACCTGAAAAACTGACAGGTGGACCTGATCTAAACTCCCATGTGAAAGGGACCTTAGAGTTGGCCTTCTCTGCTACTTAACTAATGAAATCTTATGCCCTGTACACACAGTCGGACTTTCCGATGGAAAATGTGCGATCGGAGCTTTTTGCCGGAAATTTCGACCGAATTTACGACACACAAAGTTTGAGATCTGGATCTAAAATTTTCCGACAACGATTGCGTAAATTCCGATCATGTGTAGACAATTCCAAAGCACCACTCATGCTCAGAATGAATTACGAGACGGAAGATATTGGCTAATGGCTATTGAACTTAATCTTTAGAGTCCCGTTGTACGTGTTGTAAGTCACAGTGTTCTTGACGATCGGAAATTTCCGACAACTTTGTGTGACCGTGTGTATGCAAGACAAGTTTGAGCCAATGGATTTTGTTGTCGGAATGTCCGACCGTGTGTACAGGGCATTACTATTGAATCAATTCTACTGATAAGATCTCTGCAATGTGTGAATGAAGTCTATTGCAAAATAATGAGTTTAGTCGTATTGACGTCATCAGGGTCCTGTTGATAAAATCGAATCTCCAGCGTGTTGATGAAATATAGGGGTCACAGGTTGGAATATGTAAATAAAAGCTGGCTTTTGGGTTTTTGTGAAATAAAATTAGTCACTTGGGTTGGGTCTGTTCAGTAAAATTTAGTGTTCTGGTTTGTTGTGTTGATGAAATGGTGGGGTTGTGCTTGAGATTGTTGATCAAATCTAGATGTCTGATTGGACATCTTCTTGATAAATGTTCACTAGGACCCAAACTTGCTGCCATTCAGCATCAATTGTCAGTTGAAGTGAATAGATCCCAGTATCCTCCAATGAACTTCTGGAGAAAAGGGATATTACAGCCAGTCCAAAAAATTCTATTATTTTTATCGTACAGTACAGGACACAATAATCAATTGGACACAATAATCAATTCATAGAATGAGGGTTATATGCTGCTACCTTCAGGGAATTGGCAATGCTGGCAAAAGTCTTTCCCTTGGTCCACTACCTAGAACACCCATATAACCCCACCCACTTTGAGAGGCTCCAGTTTTTGCTAGTGTCCTTAGGTGATGGACACCTTCTCCACTTGGAAAATAATTTCCTTTTTTTATTTTTTTTCCACCTGAAATATCTTACCTCTTTTAAGGTTAGTAGGGATGAGCCGAACACCCCCCTGTTCGGTTCGCACCAGAACCTGCAAACAGAACCTGCTAGGTTGCGTGCTCGGATAAGCGTCTGGTATGGATTTTGAGGGGGACCCCACGCCATTTTTTTTTTTTAATTTGGCATGGAGTTCCCCTTAAAATCCATACCAGACCTGAAGGGTGTGGTATGGATATTTGGGGGGAACCCCACCTCATTTTTTTTTTAAATTTGACCCGGGGTTCCCCTTAATATCCATACCAGACCTGAAGGGCCTGGTAATTGAATTTGGGGGAACCCCACACTTTTTTTTTTTTTTTTTATCAATGACTTTCAATGACTGTTCTCTGTATTACGGGAGCCAACAATTCATTATAGCCGCGAGTGATTTTAAATAGCTTTTTTTCCTGCAAAAATTACACTTTGTGCAGGGACAGTTCTAAACACGGGAAACATGCGCCCCTTCACAGGCATACTATAGACACCCCCAGGTACAAAATTTAACGGAATATTACACTTTTATTGTTTTACTCTAAGCATTATTAAAATCACTGCTCTTGAAAAAACTGCCTTTTTAAAACGTTTTTTGCATTGATACATGTCCCCTGGGGCAGGACCCAGGTCCCCAAACACTTTTTATGACAATAACTTGCATATAGGCTTTTAAAATTAGCACTTTAGATTTCTCCCATAGACTTTTACAGGGTGTTCGCGGCTTTTCGAATTTGCCGCAAACACCCCAAATTGTTCGCTGTTCGGTGAACAGGCGAACAGGCAATGTTCGACTCGAACATGAGTTCGACTCAAACTCGAAGCTCATCCCTAAAGGTTAGACTTCTTATGGCATTCATGACAGACAGCTGCCTGTCCACCCCTTGCCCTGTGGAAATCCCTAGTTCCTCTGAAGTCGATGGCAATTTCCCAGTTCCAGAGCAGGGCCTTTCACCAATATCACTCCAACCTCTTGACTCAACCTCCATTACAGGCACACAATACCTGTCTAACCAAGGCAGAGTTTACTGCCACCATGTCTGAGCTATTCCAGATCTATTGCCACTACTGCAGCCAGAAGGACTAGGAGCCACAAGTGTTCTTCTGCCTCCTCCCCTGACTATATTCACAGGTTAAACCAGAATTGCCTGGCTCATTTTCTGTAGCAAAAATAGGGGGAAGGCAGTCATTCGAACAGAGGCAGCTCAAGATTTTTCACCGCCGTAAATTAAAAAGTTACTCCCTTAGCTTCTCATCACAAGCTAGTCTACTGTAGACTCAAAGCAGGGCATACTGGTCTCTGTATAGATACGCCTAGTGCTGCATAGATCCCACATGTGCAAAAATGCACAAAGACAAGGGCCTTTTGTAGAAGGTCTTTTCCTACCCTGGATAAGGCATTATGAGCGTTATACAATGATTGGCCAAACTCAGAGTGATTACTTCCCCCTCCTGGTAAATTTGAAGACTTGTATCAGATGGATGCAGAATTCAACAAAAATGGTCTGTCCCCTCCGTAGACCCGACCATTCTTGCACTGACTTCTCAGTCTACAATTTCTATTGAGGTTATACCTATTATAGATTCAGTGAATAGGCATTTGAAAACTCTCGAGATCCTCCTTTGCGTTAGCAGACCCTGCCCTACAGTCAGCCTTTGCCACCTTAACAGTTTCACAGACTATGCCGAACTGGACTGGAGAAATTAACAGTAAACTTTCTCCTGCCATTGATCATTCTAATCTTTCTGCAAAATTACAACTTTTGCCATTAGCCCTATTATTCTGTGTAGACGTCACGGGGAATGTTATCCATTAGATCTCCAGGATCTCTTTACTCTTTGCAAATGCACATAATCATTGGGCTAAAAGCCTAGATGACTACTCCGGCGCAGGAGAAGTGCCTTTTGCTTGTGTACTTTGACTGCAAGCGTCTTTTTGGCAATTCCCTCAAATAATACATTGAGACAACAATGGACAGAAGGGTTCAAGTCCCATTACTAACAATTCCTTATGGAATGAACATCCCCTATCTTGCATATTGGATTTCTTTGTCCCCTTTAGGAGCTACCATGTACTGTGGGCCCTTCTGGTCGTGGCAAACCTTCCTCTTGTCCACCATGATTGTTAAAAAAGCCTTCCTCACACAGGGTTTTGTTCCTGCTATCTAAGGCGAAGGGGTAGTCTACTGACATTCACTGTAACCTTGTTAGGAAATGTCTTCAACTAATCTTTCCTTCATTCTGCCTGCTAGAGAGGTCCACAAAGATTCTTTAGCTGTCCTCTCTCTCTTCACTGTCCCTTATTTTTATGCATCTCTACCTGCAGTCTGCAGAAAGATTACGGTTTCACTAACCCTGTTCTGTCCTTTTGGTGTAAAGGGTGTTCCTTTTCTTCCTCCTCGTGGTCTAATAAGAACTCTCTAAATTTTACTTTGGAACCCCTGTCCTTACAGGCTTCATACTACTCCACTATCCAGTGTGATCTTTGGGGACAATAGCTCCACGGGATTAAGTGCATAAACCGTTAGATTTATAATAAAAGACATTTATTTGTAAGAAAAAATCAAAAATAAGGCTTTCTTCAGCGCACAGGCAAAAATACAAAACAAAGTCCGCTTAACTTCAGCATAAAAGAAAATCAGCTTGTCTTCAGCACAAAAACAAAATTAAGGAAAACACATACAGTTTTGTAGCAGGGTCTTTGGCAGCCTCCAAACATCCATACAGCTCAACCGACAGGTGTAATCACCTACTCCTCCTCACACCAACAACTCTTCCCTACTTCCTGTCTTATGAGCTGTCTTCCTGGAGGCCCTTAACCCCCTGTGCGCTGAATCATTTTGGTCAGGGAGGGAGGCTCTTTCCCACCCGAATATCTCTTCAGAGCCTCCCGAATTCCGGGTCCCAAATAACTTATTATTAACATAGAGAGGACTGCGAGTCAGTCCTCTCTTGCTCGGCTACTCCCGGAACCCCTCACCCATTTTGGGTGACCCCCTGAGCAACGCTGCTACTCCCTTAAAGGGACCACAAACCAAATACTGGTGCTACATAGCACCCGTCCAGGACCCAACCTTGGCGTCCTGTACACCAGATTCCTGCAGGGTCCTTTCCGACCCATCATCGTTCTTATTCATGTATAGGTTTGCCAAAAACACATGCAGACCTGCTATTAGATACCTCCCTTACACAATATCTCCTTCCAGAAGAGCAGTGCATCAAGTTATACTACCCTCTTAGTCACATATTTATGTATGCATTACCATATTTTATACAATTGAGTTATCTGTTTTTTATTGCTTTAACTCCCTGAACATTCAGAAGGTACCTCAATCCATAACATCCCTCAATAAATATCTCTGGCATCTTATGTCTGGCTACTGCTGTTATGCTGTGTACTCCCTAGAAGCTGAGAGACACCTCTTCAGGGTTCTTCCTAGCACCCCTTATTGTTTTAGTGCCCATGTCCATCCTGATACCCTCAAATGGCATGATATTTTCATCTACGTCAGCTTCATACAACAATAAACCTTCCCTTGCTCATGAGCACCCCTCACCCTTTTTGCCCCTTATGGGAACCTTTCTCTTGCATACTGGTTGTCCTTTTGACATTTGTGATGTTGTCCATTACACTATCTGGTTCTTACTCAACTCTATTCGGGAATGTTTTTTTCTACTACCCAGAGCCCCAGCCACTCAGCACTGCCATGGCATGTTCCTTGCTAACCTTTAGTTCTCAGACTCAGTTGTAAGTCCTGCTGCACCCTTTCCTACCCTTCCATGTGTACGTCCAAGTGGCCTGTTTACGGCCAAAAATCCAACTATCTTGCCTTTTCCGCCTAAAGCCTTGATCTTAGTATGAGGTGACACATTCGCCAGTGATTATTGCGAAAGATTATCCCCCTGTTCCCTAGGCTTCCTTAAGTGGTTAACTTTCTCCCCACCTGTGCTAAAAAAAAACTTATGCCACTTGTCTACCTTACTCACAAGTTCTCTACAGCTTTTGACAGGCCTTACTAAGGTATACTCTGACATGCCTGCTTCCCAGATGATTGCGGGAACGTGCCCCCCAAACTTTTTAGTGGAATGACACACACACCCCAATTTAACCTTGCAGGTCAATTTCCCCTGCTCTGAAGTCTTGCTAGGGTGACTTTCCATGATAGTTGACAGGGAATTTGTCTAGGTCTTATGGGCCTAGTAAATCCTTTCCTTTTTCTTTGCCCTTCCTTCCCTTGTGAATTTTTCTACTACAGGTGGCCTTGCCTTATTGCCTGTTGGGAACAGGGTAGCCTGTAGGCTGCTCTTCTGCTGGTCTTCTACTAGCTTCCCTGGTTTATTATTGCCTTTATTGGAATCCAATTTCCTACCAAGTCCTGTGGGTCGGCACAACTTTTCCTTTTTTGCTCCCCTTAGGCCGGATGCTCAGCAAACTTATCTGATGCCACTAGACATACTCTTCCTGGGTCACCCCATATTTTCTCCTTTTTCCTCTCAGGGGGTTCCCCTGTGTGAATTTCTTCTGTTTTTACCCAACTGGGTGGTTATTTTCCTCTTATAGGGCTTCTGCCCCTCCTTCCCTGCACAAGCTTATTCTTCTGTTAGGCTAGGTTCACAGTGGTGCGGGTGTCCCCGTATCCAATTCACATGACAGGAGACTATGACTGGCTCTCAATGGAGCTGGTTCACATAGCTCTGGGCGGTCGCAGAGCACACTGGAAAAGGTTCCTGTTCATCTTTGGCTCCATTTTAGGTGCGAATTCAGGCAAAAATTTGGACCTGAGTCGCACCTAAATCGGTGAACAGGGACGTACCAGACCCAGCCCTGCTTTGAGCCGCGGCGAGAGCTAGTGTGAATACAGTCTTAAGGTTAAGTTCTTGGGCCTATCCAGCACCTAGCATATGCCTTTTCCATAGTACAGAGCCACCGCCTGTATTTGGTTCACATTTATCCCACACCAGTTGTTGCCAAGCGATTGTTCAGCTTTCGTTGTCATTTGCTCCGGCTGCGAGGTGCTTCTACTGTTGACAGTTTGTAGAGTCAGTTGGCTTCTTTTTGTTGTTTCCTGTAGGCCTATTGCTACTTAGTTATTTGTTGGCCACCTCTCAATTGTTGCTTTGTCACACAGTCTATGAATTTACTTGAGTGTCCTGAACTGTACGATAAAGATACGAGGAGTGATGACATACCTGAAAAATTCTGTATCTTGCAGTACAGTAGAGGACACAGGTCCCTCCCCTCTCTACTCTTTTCACCTCTTATTGCTTGCTAAGAAAACTGAAGCTTCACGGAGTGGACATGGCTATAGGCGTGTACTAGGGGCAGACCCTGCAAAGACTTTTGCCAGGGTCTGAAGTCTAATGCCGCGTACACACGATCAGACATTCCGACAGCAAAATCCTGGATTTTATTTTCTGACTGATGTTGGCTCAAACTTGTCTTGCATACACACGGTCACACAAATGTTGTCGGAAATTGCGAACGTCAAGAATGCGGTGACGTACAACACGTACGACGAGCCGAGAAAAATAAAGTTCAATAGCCAGTGCGGCTGTTCTGCTTGATTCCAAGCATGCGCAGAATTTTGTGTGAGTCGGAAATGTCTACACACGCTCAGAATTTTCGACAACGGATTTTGTTCTCGGAAAATTTGAGATCCAGCTCTCAAATTTTTGTTGACGGAAATTCTGACAGAAAATGTCCGATGGAATTTCGCACAACAAGCTCACAACGAACATTTGTTGTCGGAAATTCCGACCGTGTGTACGCAGCATTATACTACTGGTGAAGCAGTATGACAATCAGACAGGTTATGGTGTCTCATTCCATCACATATCCCAAAAATACGAGGATTATTCCTCATTTTAGAACAGTGGGTGGAGCCATATAAATAATTGCTTTCCACTCTTCTGGCCAGATGCAAATTCAGATCTGTTGTTTTATAGAGCAAACATATCCTAATATGAGGGAGCCATTTAATCCAAGCTGCATACAGCTTTTTTTTTTCTAGAGCCCACAGGATGATGCTCAAAAACAAAGCACCAAAAATGAACCAAAAAGTGTATAGAGAACACACCGAAAAAACGTTCACTTAGGATGTGTCATATGGCCCCTTCTCAAAGAGGACAGGCCCTTCCCTGACCCCTCAGTGTGCAAGACTTCTGATGGGGGCAAGGCACATTCAGGTCCAGCAAGCCACAGAGTGCACCAAACGTTTTGCTCTGATGAAGAGGGGGCTCCCTCGAAATGCGCTAGGGTCTGTGACATCTGCCTAGTCCTTCTGGAGGTGTGCACATGGCTGTTCTTTTGGAGATTTTTGATGAGCGTGTTCTCTACTTTGTGAGTACATTACCTATATTTATTTTTGAAAATAAATGGTTTCTCGGGCAGTGCACCTTTTTGTTCTTTCACATATAATACCAACTAGCCAAAAGGACCAGAGGAACTTACTCCTCATGATCAGTTGAAGCAGACCAACGAGTACTGAGTAGTAAGGGGCTCTCCAGAAGAGAGACCCCCAAGGATGAGGAAGGAGGAACATAAGGGCCACACATCCTCAACCTCAGGGTAGCCTTGAAGATCTACACCCTACAGTCAAAGTGAAAAATACACAGTGACTCACATGAAGAAAAACAAGTAAAATAAAATAAAAAGGTGCCAGTGCAGATGCAATGCCTAGACCTTGTGGCCTGGTAACAAAAAATGCCCCAGTCTCGGCCAAAAGGCCTAGCTTGTGGTATTGTGGCCTGGTGCCCCTTTCTCTCATGTGGGTCCCAATCTTCTGATCCTGAGGCCTGATCCTTCTCTGGGGTGCCCGGGCGGTGCTCCTGGCTCCTCCTCCTCATCGAGTTCCCCCCACGGAGAGACGCATTCCATGGGGGCACTCGTGCGGGTGTGCTCCTGTGTCCTGCTGCTGCGTCCATTGACACAGACAGCAGGACTCAGCCCCGCCCCCCGGCTTCCGTGTCATTGGATTTGAAGCCAATGGCTCCTGCTGCTATCAATCTATCCGCTGAGGATCCTAGACATCGGCTGGGCTCATTCTCGTTGCTGGAACGATCAGGTTCAGGTAAGAAAAAGGGGGGCTCTGGGGGGCAGCTGCACCACAGAAGGTTTTTCACCTTAATGCATAAAATGCATTAAGGTGAAATACCTTGAGACTTTACAACTCCTTTAATCTTGGCCAAAAGGCCATACAGGTGTTTCAGGCTATTTGGCCACAATCAGTGCAGTGTATAGAAACCATGGCTTCTATAGAGTAGTAGGGCTTGGGACCATCCAGACAGTATAACCATACAGGTTATGGTGAGCAGTGTTGGTCATCTTACTTTAAAAAAGTAATTAGTTAAGTTACAAATTACTTCTCCCAAAAAGTAATTGCGTTAGTAACTCAGTTACTACATTGGAAAAGTAATTAGTTACGCAGCAAAGTAACTGACTTTTTTTTATATTCTATACGTGTAACTAAGGGGCGGGTCTAGTATTACTGTAACCAAGGGGCGCATTTATTATTATTGTTATATATCGTGTAACCAAGGGGCTGCTCTATTATTACTCTAACCAAGGGGCAGATCTGTTATAGCGTGTAAGCAAGGGGCGGGTCTATTATTATTATATCGTGTAAGGGGCGGGTCTATTTATTATTATTATTATTATTATTATTATTATATCGTGTAAGGGGCGGATGGCTACAGAAGAGGGCGAATGTTAAATTAATGGGCAGAGCTCGATATATAACAATAATAATAAATGCGCCCCTTGGTTACAGTAATACTAGACCCGCCTTTAGTTACATGATAGATGCCCCTTGCAGAGTAGCACGAGCATCGGGAGTGTCCGGCATCGCCTCGTACAATTACATGTTAACTGCGCCTGCGCGGTGTAGAGTTCACTCAGAGCTGTTTAGGTTCGGCAATTTTCGGAAGCTCCGTAGTCCTTCGTACTGCGCAAGCGCTGCGCCTGCGCAGTATAGGGGGTCCTTATCCGGCGGGGGAAGTTTTTCGGCAGGACACCGGAATTACTTTACTGCCATCTAGTGGCGGTAGATGTAATTATGGTAACGCCGCCTAAGTAATGGGAACTGCGTTACCATGAGGGGAAAAGTAATCAGTTAGATTACTCGTTACCCTCTAAAGTAACTGCGTTATGTAACTCAGTTTATTTTAACTCAGTTACTTACATCACTGATGGTGAGTAGGGGCAAAAGGAATCCGAAAGCCCTCCAATAGAATATGTGTGTTGAAGAGTAAAAGCCGACCTTCAATCAGAAGGTAGTCACATGTCCCTTTCCATCACATATTCCAATAATAAGATGAGACGTGAATACCTTCTGTATAAGAATGTACTTATTGACCTTTTTTTCGCAATGGAGAGATGTGTTGGCTATTTATATAATCCCTTGGCAATTGCTGTTTTGTAAAGCCGCCACCATCGTTGTTTTCCAGCCGTTGTAGTATAAGTCGTGTAATTAGCCGATCTCCTGGGAAAGTAGACAGACGCTCTTCTCTCATCTTTTCCCAGGCGGTCTGTTCTTCTGAGCTCAACAAATCTCATATCTATCATTACCGGCTTTTTATACTTCTAACAGCAGACGTGACGCCTGTGTCACTTTGTTGAGACGTGACCTTTAAAAGATCATGTTGTTATGTGTTGTTTCATTCTTCTTTTCTTTTGTTTTGTTAAGGGAGGATATTTTTGCTGATTTTTACTGCTTTTCTTGTATCCCAATATCTGCAGTTCTGTCCTGGATAGATAAATCAATACATTGCTACTTTATGATTGTTATAATAAATGACTCCACATGAGCTTACACTAAAGTCCCCTCCACAGTCACACTATTTTTATTATACACAGAGAGGCCACAATCCTCCATTTCTGGGGTCCCCCGGCGGTACTCCTGGCCCCTCCTCTTCATTGGGTGCCCCCACGGAGAGCGCTTTCCCTGGGGGCACTCATGTGGGTGTGCTCCCGAGTTCTGCTGCTGCGTGCAATGACACAGACAACAGAATTCGGCCCCACCCCCGGCTCCCGCATCGCTGGATTTGATTGACAGCAGCGAGAGCCAATGGCTACAATGTAGAGCAGTGTACAGAGGTCAGTAGGATGTAGAGCAGTGTACAGAGGTCAGTAGGATGTAGAGCAGTCTACAGAGGTCAGTAGGATGTATGGCATTGTACAGAGGTTAGTAATATGTAGGGCAGTGTATAGAAGGCAGTAGGATGTATAGCAGTGTACAGAGGTTAGTAGGATGTTGGCCAGTGTACAGAGGTCAGTAGGATGTTGGCCAGTGTACAGAGGTCAGTAGGATGTTGGCCAGTGTACAAAGGTCAGTAGGATGTGGAGCAGTGTACAGATGTCAGTAGGATGTGGAGCAGTGTACAGAGGTCAGTAGGATGTAGAGCAGTGTACAGAGGTCAGTAGGATGTAGAGCAGTGTACAGAGGTCAGTAGGATGTATAGCAGTGTATAGAGGTTAGTAATATGTAAGGCAGTGTACAGAGGTCAGTAGGATGTATAGCAGTGTATAGAGGTTAGTAATATGTAGGGCAGTGTACAGAGGTCAGTAGGATGTAGGGCAGTGTACAGAGGTCAGTAGGATGTAGGGCAGTGTACAGAGGTCAGTAGGATGTGGAGCAGTGTACAGAGGTCAGTAGGATGTAAAGCAGTGTACAGAGGTCAGTAGGATGTATAGCAGTGTACAGAGGCTAGTAATATGTAGGGCAGTGTACAGAGGTTAGTAGAATGTAGGGCAATGTACAGAGGTCAGTGGGATGTAGGGCAGTGTACAGAGGTTAGTAGGATGTAGGGCAATGTACAGAGGTCAGTGGGATGTAGGGCAGTGTACAGAGGTTAGTAGGATGTAGGGCAGTGTACAGAGGTCAGTAGGATGTAGGGCAGTGTACATAGGTCAGTAGGATGTAGGGCAATGTACAGAGGTCAGTAGGATGTAGGGCAGTGTACAGAGGTCAGTAGGATGTAGAGCAGTGTACAGAGGTCAGTAGGATGTAGAGCAGTGTACAGAGGTCAGTAGGATGTAGAGCAGTGTAGAGAGGTCAGTAGGATGTATAGCAGTGTACAGAGGTTAGTAATATGTAGGGCAGTGTACAGAGGTCAGTAGGATGTAGGGCAGTGTACAGAGGTCAGTAGGATGTAGGGCAATGTACAGAGGTCAGTAGGATGTAGGGCAGTGTATAGAGGTCAGTAGGATGTATAGGAGTGTACAGAGGTTAGTAAGATGTAGGGCGGTGTGCAGAGGTTAGTAGAATGTAGGGCAATGTACAGAGGTCAGTAGGATGTAGGGCAGTGTACAGAGGTCAGTAGGATGTAGGGCAGTGTACAGAGGTCAGTAGGATGTATAGGAGTGTACAGAGGTTAGTAAGATGTAGGGCGGTGTGCAGAGGTCAGTAGGATGTAGGGCAATGTACAGAGGTCAGTAGGATGTAGGGCGGTGTGCAGAGGTCAGTAGGATGTAGGGCAGTGTGCAGAGGGCAGTAGGATGTCAGGTAGTGTACAGAGGTCAATAGGATGTAGGGCAGTGTACAGAGGACAGTATGGCAGATGAAAAGGGTGAACAGGATAGGGGTTAGCAGGGCAAAGGACAGGGGGTCAGCATGGCAGGGTAAAGGGAGGGTAAGGAATGCACAGTACAGATGGGTCAGGAGGGCCTGGAACAGGGGGGGGGGGGGGTCTGGAGAGCACAGTGGGGTTTGGAGGGCACAGTATTGAAGGGACAGGAGGGCACAGTACTGGTGGGTCGGGAGAGCATGGTACTTGAGTGTCAGGTGGGCATGGTACAGGGGGTTAAGAAGGTACAGTCCTGGGGGGTCATGGTACAGGAGGTCTGGAGGGTATGGAACTTGGGGTTCAGGAGGGCACACAGAAGTGTCAGATGGGCATGGTACTGGTGGATCAAGAGGGTGCATACACAGGTGTCATGAGGGCATGGTACTGGGAAGTCCGGAGGGCATTGTACTGAGGGGTCAGGAGGGCACACAGAAGTGTCTGATGGGCATGGTACTGGGGGGGTCAGGAGGGCACACAGAGGGGTCAGGGAGGGTACAAGAGGTGTTTTCCTGCTGCCAAGAAGAGCTACCTGTTCTGGTGTTCTGACCCCCGCCGATCTTCCCACAACCACACCCACTAGAATGAACTGGAGAGGAGTGCAATCAGGAATCAGCGCACTGCAGTGGGACATGAGCCCGATAGCAAATCAGAGACATCTCCCGGCCCACAGCTGCACATAAAAGGGATGTGCGGGGGGGGGGATACCTCTGCCTATGCTTTCCAGTTTAAGAGCTCAGGTGACAAGACACCTGAGCTAATTCCTTCTCTACACTGTTCTGCCAATCAGAGTTTCAGAGGGAGGAGCATTTCTGGGTCAGCAGGGCAAGGACTCGATTGTGATCTACCTGTCACCTGTTTGCGATCGACGGGTTGCCGACCACCGCTCTAATGTCAAACCTAAAAACTCAGTGTAGGGATGGTGGGAACCCCTCATAATGGGCACAGTGGGTGTACAGACCCAGGAAATCGGCGCAGGAATGGTTAGAACCCCTAATTATTTACCTGTTAGTTTTAGCTGCACCAACCTTCCACCATCACTAGATGGCAGTATGAGCACACAACTAGAGGCAGTGGTTAGTGAAATGTATGGAATTGTTACATGACATTGTGATTGTTGTAGATTTTTACATGACATTGTGATTGTTGTAGATTGTTACATGACATTGTGATAGTTGTAGATTGTTACATGACATTGTGATAGTTGTAGATTGTTACATGACATTGTGATAGTTGTAGATTGTTACATGACATTGTGATAGTTGCATATTGTTACATGACATTGTGATAGTTGCAGATTGTTACATGACATTGTGATAGTTGTAGATTGTTACATGACATTGTGATAGTTGCAGATTGTTACATGACATTGTGATAGCTGTAGATTGTTACATGACATTGTGATAGTTGTAGATTGTTACATGACATTGTGATAGTTGTAGATTGTTACATGACATTGTGATAGTTATAGCTTGTTACATGACATTGTGATAGTTGTAGATTGTTACATGACATTGTGATAGTTGTAGATTGTTACATGACATTGTGATAGTTGTAGATTGTTACATGACATTGTGATAGTTATAGCTTGTTACATGACATTGTGATAGTTGTAGATTGTTACATGACATTGTGATAGTTGTAGATTGTTACATGACATTGTGATAGTTGTAGATTGTTACATGACATTGTGATAGTTGTAGATTGTTACATGACATTGTGATAGTTGTAGATTGTTACATGACATTGTGATAGTTGTAGATTGTTACATGACAACTCCAGCTGCACCCTTCAGTGTTTCTGGGGATTTTTTACATTTTGTCTCCCAATCAGAAATGTGTCTCTAAGCAGCTAAAGGGAGAAGATCTTGTCCGATGCTCAACCACACTATTGCATTGCGCTAACTCACATGTTATACATTCTGAGAGGAACCCCAACACACCTTGTTAACCACTTCAGCCCTGGAAGAATTTACCCCCTTCCTGACCAGACCACTTTTTGCGATTCGGCACTGCGTCGTTTTAACTGACAATTGCGCGGTCGTGCGACGTGGCCCCCAAACAAAATTGACGTCCTTTTTTTCCCACAAATAGAGCTTTCTTTTGGTGGTATTTGATCACCTCTGCGGTTTTGATTTTTTGCGCTATAAACAAAAAAAGACCGACAATTTTGAAAAGAAAACACATTATTTTTTACATTTTGCTATAATAAATATCCCCCAAAAATATATAAAAAAAATTTTTTTTTCCTCAGTTAAGGCCGATACGTATTCTTCTACATATTTTTGGTAAAAAAAAATCGCAATAAGCGATTACTGATTGGTTTGTGCAAAAGTTATAGCGTTTACAAAATAGGGGATAGTTTTATGGAATTTTTATTAAGAATTTTTTTTTACTAGTAATGGCGGCGATCAGCAATTTTTATCGGGACTGCGACATTATGGCGGACACATCGGACAATTTTGACACATTTTTGGGACCATTGCCATTTATACAGCAATCAGTGCTATACAAATGCACTGATTCCTGTGTAAATGACACTGGTAGTGAACGGGGTTAACCACTATGTGGCAGTGTAGGGGTTAAGTGTGTTCTGGGGCGTGTTTCTAACTGTGGGGGGGGCGTGGCTATGTGTGACACGTCACTGATCTCTGCTCCTAAAACAGGGAGCTATGATCAGTGACACTCACTAGGCAGAACGGGGAGATGCTTGTTTACATTAGCATCTCCCCGTTCTTCCTCTCCGTGAGACGAACGTGGGTATCCCCACGGCGATCGAGTCCGCGGGACCCGCGACCCGACTCACGTAGCTTGCCACAGGCCGCCTCATAAAGGGCAACGTACAGGTACAGGGGGTCCCCGAGTTACGAACTCGTTAGGGACTGCCCGCCTGTTCGGAAGTCGGAAATGTTCGTAAGTCGGCCGCGCATGCGCAGACCGACAAATACGGCCATTTCCGGACATTTCCGATGTTCCGTCTAATGCCGTTCTGTGCATGCGTTGCAAATTACGGACATTTCCGAAGTTTGCCGGCATTTTCCGAGGCTCCATATGGCCGCGCTTGCGCAGAACGGCCGGAGGATGGCGAAAAATGGCGGAGGGTCCCCGCAGCGCCCCGTTCGTAAGTAGGGGATGTTTGTAGGTCGGGCGTTCGTAAGTCGGGGACCCCCTGTACATGAATTCTGCCTGTGCGTGCCCTTCTGCCGCAGTATATCTGCGTGAGGCGGTCGGCAAGCGGTTAATGGACGCGTGATGCAATGCAACAATGCACTAAAGTGTGTTACCATACGGCATATTGCCAGGAAGGTTACACTTTTATTGGTGCACTCTGGTGCATTATCTTGCTGACATACACCGCAGTGCTGTACAGAGAACAGTCACATTAGTCTCTGCAACAGAGGAGCTTACACTCTAATGTTCCACCACAGTCACACACTATTATTATACATTTATATAGCTCTGACATGCAGCGCTGCACAGAGATCACTGAGACAGTTGCACCAGTCTCTGCACCATAAGAGCTTACACTCTAATGTCCCCATCCTGTAATCCCACACTGTTACCTTCACCTCTCTAGCATCACCTCGATCCACTGCTGGAACCATGAGAGCAATTCTGAGGTGCCCGGTTTTGGGGCACATATGATCAAACCCCCCCCCCCCCCCCCCCAATCCTTCCCAACTGCCACTATCCAGGGGTCTGGGTTGCTTTGTGATGTCAGGATGGGTGGGGGTGATCGCATGTGCCTCAAAATCGGTAAGTTCCAGTAGTGGGTCAATATGCTGGTAGATAGACACGTGCACAATAGAAAAATTAGTTTAGATTCGTTTTGTTTCTGTTCGTTTCCGTTGATTCGTAACGATTCGTAAATTCGTAAGTCGTCGGTGTTCGTATTCGGACTCGTTCGTATTTTCGTAGAGTTATTTTTTCGTTGATTCGTTTTTCCGTTAGTCTAATTTTCGTTTATTCGAAATTCGTATTTTCGTTGTATTTTGTATTCGGACGCATTCGTATTTTCGTAGATTTAGTTACATTCGTACTTTCGTGAGATTGATTTATTCGTACTTTCGTAACATTGTTTTCGTAGATTCGTAATCGGAGCATAATTCATAATTTTATGTAATGTGTATGCTATTATTACATTGTAAGAGACACGGAAAATTACGAATCAAAAAAAAAAAAAAAAAGTTACGAATGTACGAAATTTTTTCGTTCAATCCATTCGAAGCACGTTAAGCAGCGCCATTGTAAGAGACACGGACAATTATGAATCAATAAACAAAAAAAAAAAAAAAAAAGTTACGAATGTACGAATTTTTTCGTTCATTTTGATTTTCGTTGTTTCTGTTTTTGTTTTTCGGATTTTCATTCTTTTCGTAGTTTCTAATTTAATTATTTCGTATTTTTGTTGATTTTCATATTCGTTCGATTCAATTATTCGTTAAAATTTTTACTAAATCATTCGTTCATTCGTACGATAACGAATGAACGAATATAACGAATTTGAACGGAAAACGAATCGTAACTAAACGAATTGCACATGTCTACTGGTAGAGATGGGGGGCGATTACATGCTGAGGCCTATGCAAATACCGACTTTCAGATGAGCTGTATTTGCATTGGGATTTTAGGAGCTCTATCAGCCAATCAGGGCAGTGATAGACGCCAGGTAAGAACTGCCATTTTCTGGTTCACCTTATTTCTTCCTTAGTTGGGTTTTGAACTTCACATTAACAGTCTTCGGTAGCTTGTCTGGGTTTTGTATTTTTTTTGTTTTGTTTTTTTGTACAGTTGGACATTAGAGGTCTGTGTATAAACTTCCACCAGTTGGATGAAATTCCACAGACTGTATAAAGTGTGCACATAGCTCATGCACGTTATTTGTTGGTGTTTACAGGACAGATGACGTCACACACCATGAAACACGATGATGACTACACCAAAGCACCAATGAGAAGCCAAGGGTCAGAGAGTACCGGAGCCATCGCAAGAGGTGAGTGCAGATTACTGATACCCCATCATTTATACAAACAGAAATAAATCAATGTCAGAAACCATGAAATCAGACCGAGACAGAAGTACAATTAAATCACACTTGTTTAATAATAAAAGTAAATAGAACAAACGTAGTCAAAACATAGCCAGAGTTCAGGAACCGGAACGGATAGTCAGACAAGCCAAACGTCAGGGAGCCGGAGATGAGCGTAGTCAAACAGCAAGCAGGATCTGGAGCCAGAAGGGATGTGAGCCAAGCAAGTCTTTTAACAGGAATGCAGGAGAGCGTCTCTGTGATGTTGACCAAGGCGAAGGCAGAGCTCCTCTGGGCTGGACGGCTTAAGTAGGCAGGACTGACGAGCAGGAGCATCAACAGCTGAGTAACTGTGAAGAGATAGGAGCTGGCAATTGGCTCTGAGAAGGAAGGGCTGAGCCCAGCCCTGACAATCATATGGGTGAAATAAATACAGATAGAGACCCCCCAACCATGGCAGTGTGGGCTCCTTCCATTCATCACTGGGAGAAGGATGGACATATATATATATATATATATATATATATGGAGTATAACCGGCTATGTGTAGGTCCACAAATATGTAACCAGTGGCCGCGGATGTAAGAGGTTCCTCTCCTCCTTATTTTAATCACTTGTATAGCTCTGACATATTCCATAGGGTAGCTTACACTCTGTTGACTCTAATGTCTCCCAAAAACTCAGTGCAGGGGTGGTGGGAGCCCCTCCTAATAGGCCCAGCAGGTGTATTACAGACCCAGGAACTCAGCACAGGAGTAGTTTGAGCCCCTTATAATGGGCACAGCAGAACTCGGTGTAGGGATGCCACCAATGCAGTCACACACTAATACTATTATCAGGGCTCAAAATTTGAAGTCCTGAGCTACTAGCCAAGCCTTAAATGTCACCATCAGTTGCCCCACCCAGCCCCGCTCTTAAATACGCCCCTTCTAAATGATCTCATGAAATGACACTGTTAAATGTTTTATGCAGAATTAAAGTTACAAAAATAAATATTGACAACAAATTTTTCAGTGCAGCCTCACCAGTGCCCATCAGTGCAGCCTCACCAGTGCCCATCAGTGCAGCCTCACCAGTGCCCATCAATGCAACCTCACCAGTGCCCATCAGTTCAGCCTCACCAGTGCCCATCAGTGCAGCCTCCCCAGTGCCCATCAGTGCAGCCTCCCCAGTGCCCATCAGTTCAGCCTCACCAATGCTTATCAGTACAGCCTCACCAGTGCCGATCAGCGCAGCCTCACCAGTGCCCATCAGCGCAGCTTGATCAGTGCCCATCAGCGCAGCTTGATCAGTGCCCATCAGCGCACCTTGATCAGTGCCCATCAGCGCAGCTTGATCAGTGCCCATCAATGCAGCTTGATCAGTGTCCATCAACGCAGCCTCACCAGTGTCCATCAGCACAGCCTCACCAGTGCCCATCAGCGCAGCCCCACCAGTGCCCATTAATGTGGCCTCACCAGTGCCCATCAGCGCAGCCTTACCAGTGCATAGGGGTCAGAGAGATGTGAGCCAACATGATCACACAGAGCGGGGATCTCCCGCTGTGACACAGCTTTGATTTGAATTGCCCGGCAGCTGCAGTCAAACAAAGTCCCGCCTTCTGGACCAGCTCCTATGATAGACTTTACACATCCCGGCATTGGACCAGTGTGCTGTCTAACATATGAGCCCGTCCAGGAGGTGGGACTTTGACGTTTGACTGTGGCCACCGGGCAATTCAAATCAAAACTGTGTTACAGCACGAGACTCCCGCCCTGTGTGATCTGGCCGGCTCTCCTCTCTCTTCCTCAAGTTTCTTGCCGATCGGTGGGAGACTGGCTTCCCATTTAACCCCGCTTGAGACGATATAAATGTCTACTCGTTGTCATATTAACCACTTCAATACTGGACACTTTCACCCCCTTTCTGCCCAGGCCAATTTTCAGCTTTCAGCGCTGTCACACTTTGAATGACAGTTACTCAGTCATGCAACACTGTACCCAAATTACATTTTACCATTTTTTTTGAGACAAATGGAGCTTTATTTTATTTTTTTTGGTGGTATTTAATCACCACTGGGTTTTTTTTATTTTTTGCTAAACAAACGGAAAAAAGACCAAAAATGTTGAAAGTTGTGCCACAATGAGGCACTCAAAAAGCTCTCTAATAACTGAACAGTGATACACTGATGGCAAAAGTTTGATGCTGTTAACCTAACACATAGCATGTATTCAGATCTTCTCGACATGTTTCGTGGAAGAGTCAGCTTCTTCAGGAGTTTTAGAGAGCAGGCAAAGTTAGCTGTAAGTAAATAACAGCAATTATAACAAAACATAAAAAGGAAATGATGCTGTATTTAATCACAGATAACCACAGAGGCCATATAACATCTCACCCCACCCAGGTGGTAACTGCATGCGCAGTGCCATGGGAATAAGTCTGTCCCAGCGAATTTGGGAGGACTATAGCAGGGGACATAGTACAGAGGGTACAGAGAATCAACATCACATATGAAACCCCAACATATAGTCTAAAAGGTGGAAATATTAATTGTTGAACCACACATCATAACAAGGGTCCCATTACCTTGGCTAGAGGTGGTCCTTGTTACCCGGAATTCCTACTAGACATGTGCAATTTGTTTCGTTTTTTTTTTTTCGTTATATTCATTCATTTGTTATCGAACGAATGAAAGAACGATTCGCTAAAAATTTTAACGAATCGTTCGAATCGAACGAATCCGAAAAACAATGAAAATCCGAAAAAAAAATAATTAGAAACAACGAATCTACGAAAGAAAATCCGAAAAACAAAAACAGGAACAACGAAAATCAAAATGAACGAAAAAATTCGTAACTTTTTTTTTTTTTTGTTGTTGTTGAATTGGTAATTTTCCGTGTCTCTTACAATGGCGCTGCTTAACGTGCTTCGAATGGATTAAACGAAAAATTCGTACATTCATAACTTTTTTTTTTTGATTCGTAATTTTCCGTGTCTCTTACAATGGCGCTGCTTAACGTGCTTCGAATGGATTGAACGAAAAAATTCGTACATTCGTAACTTTTTTTTTTCGATTCGTAATTTTCCGTGTCTCTTAAAATGTAATAATAGCATACACATTACATAAAATTATGAATTATGCTCCGATTACGAATCTACGAATGTTACGAATGTACGAATAAATACGAATGCGTCCGAATTTCGAATAAACGAAAATTAAACTAACGGAAAAACGAATCAACGAAAAAATAACTCTTACGAAAATACGAATCGTTACGAACACCGACGACTTACGAATTTACAAATCGTTACGAATCAACGGAAACGAAAGAAATGAAACGAAAATAAACAAATTTTTCTGTTGTGCACATGTCTAGTTCCTACTGAATTGGTACCTCATCTATCACTTCTGCGTTAACCACTTTCCGAGCGCCTGCTGCAGATATACTGTGGCTTGGCTGCGCAAACCAAATTACCTGTACGTCAGTCTATACATGAGATAGTGTGGGCCCGCGCGCGCACCCGCTGCACACCGGGCAGTATGTCCGGCGGCCACCCACGATCGTGGTACAGAGAGGCAGAACGGGATCTGCTTAAGTGGGGTTGCAACCAAAAAACAAAAAGGGGCTTAAAAATCATAAAAAAAATTAAAAAAAAATAATTGGAAAAAAAAAAAAAAATTTTTACTCACCTCTAAATGCCTGTTGCTAGGGGGTCCCTCGAAGTCTGCCACCTTCATTGCCCGGGCTAAAAGTCACTTCCTGTAGGCAACGCACAGTCATCTGGGACATGTCATGTGTCCCAGATGAGTGAGCGTCGAATCACGGCGCACGGCGCCGCTCGCGCATGCGCAGTGGGTGCCCGGCTGTGAAGCCCAGCCGGGTTCCCACATTAAGAATGCCGGCGTCGTGAGCGGAGCGGGGAACGAGGGGGGGGTCTCGTTCCCCCGCATCGCTGGACCCCGGGACAGGTAAGTGTCCGATTATTAAAAGTCAGCAGCTGCAGTATTTGTAGCTGCTGACTTTTAATTTTTTTTTTTGCCCGGCCCTCCTCTTTATGTAAACAAGGCACATACCTTTTCTGACAGGGAACAACATTGAGATTGGCTGTTCCTAGTAATTAGGAACAGCGATCTCTGTGTTGTCCCAGCGAGCCCATCCCCCACACGGTTGTGACCACACCCAGGGAACACAGATTTTTAAACTGATAAATTTGATTTTTTAACCACTTTACGACCAGCGCACGACGATGTACTTCCCTTTTTTGAAGAGGGACATTTCGGTAACGGCAGCAGCTGCTGCCACAACCGAGATATCCATCTTTTCAGGCGCTGGTCGTATTTCCGATAATGGTGGTCTCCGCGGCGGATTCGCCGCGAGATCACCGTTATCGGCGGCCCGAGAGGTGCACCCACCCCGGAGCCGTCGGTAGCGACGGAGGCATTCGGGTCCTTTCATCTGCTGGGTATGGAGACGAGTGAGGCTAAGATGGCCCCCACCCGTCTCTATACCATAGCAGGGCGGAAGCGACGTCAAAACGTCACTTCCGCCCATACCTTAAAGGAACATTTTTTCAATGTCATTTTTTAAAATTACATTTATTTTTTTATTATTTTATATTTTTTTGCATTTAAGTCTAAATATGAGATCTGAATGAATGAATGAATAAATAATTTGTATATCGCTACAATGCGAACTGAATCGCCTCAAGGACTTTTTGACTCCAGATCTCATATTTAAGAGGACCTGTCATGCTTTTTTTCTATTACAAGGGATGTTTACATTCCTTGTAATAGGAATAAAAGTGACCCAATTTATTTAAAAAAAAAAAAAAAAACAGTGTAAAAATAAATAAAATAAAATAAAATAAATAATAAAAAAATAAAAATGTTTTTAAAGCGCTCCGTCCCGACGAGCTCGCGTGCAGAAGCGAACGCATACATGAGTAGCGCCCGCATATGAAAACGCTGGTCAAACCACACATGTGATGTATCACCATGATCGGTCGAGCGACAGCAATAATTCTAGCCTTAGACCTCCTCTGTAACGCAAAACATGCAACCTGTAGAATTTTTTAAACGTCGTCTATGGAGATTTCTGAGGGTAAAAGTTTGACGCCATTCCACAAGCAGGCTTAATTTTGAAGCGTGACATGTTGGGTATCAATTTACTCGGCGTAACATTATCTTTCACGATATATAAAAAAATTGGACTAACTTTACTGTTGTCTTATTTTTTTATTCAAAAAAGTGCATTTAAAAAAAAAAAAAGTGCGCTTGTACGACCGCTGCGCAAATATGGTGTGAAAAAAAGTATTGCAACGACCGCCATTTTATTCTCTAGAAAAAAAAACTATATATAATGTGTGGGGGGTTCTAAGTAATTTACTAGCAAAAAAAATCAGTTTTAAACGTGAAAACACCTAAATTCCAAAACGAGGCTGGTCTTAAAGTGGTTAAATCATTTTTTTTGGATGTGTATTATAGCAGAAAGTAAAACATTTTTGTTTTTCAAAATTGTTGCTCTTTTCTGGTTTATATTGCAAAAAATAAAAACCGCAGAGGTGATCAAATACCACCAAAAGAAAGCTCTATTTGTGGGGAAAAAAAGACATCAATTTTATTTGGGTACAGCTTCGCACGACCGTGCAATTGTCAGTTAAAGCGACGCAGTGCCGTATCACAAAAAATGGGCTGGTCATTAAGGGGGTAAATCCTTCCGGAGCTGAAGTGTTTAACCGCTTCCCGACCGCCTAACGCAGATATACTGCGGCAAAATGTCAGCGCCAGCGGCGCGCTCGTGACCCGGTCGGGAGCTCCGTGACCCCGGCCGCGGGACCAGCGGACCCGATCGCCGCTGGTGTCCCACGATCGGGTCACGGAGCTGAAGAACGGGGAGAGGTATCTGTAAACAAACCTCTCCCCGCGCTTCCTACTCTGCCTGTCATTGATTGGCTGTTCCCGGTCATCGGGAAAGCCGATCAATGATGTCAGACATCAGCCCCGCCCCCTAATGTAAAAAAACACAACACGTCACAGCCCATAACCCCTCCCCCTAGTGGTTAACTCTTTTACTACAACTGTCATTTATACAGGAATCAATGCATTTAAATAGCATTGATTGCTGTATAAATGACAATGGTCCCAAAAATGTGTAAAAAATGTCCGATGTGTCTGCCATAATGTCGCAGTCACAATAAAAATCGCTGATCGCCGCCATTACTAGTAAAAAAAAAAAAATTAATAAAAATGCTATAAAACTATCCCCTATTTTGTAAACGCTATAACTTTTGCGCAAACCAATCAATAATCGCTAATTGCGATTTTTTTTTTTTACCAAAAATATGTAAAAGAATACGTATCGGCCTAAACTGAGGAAAAAAAAAAGTTTTTTTATATATTTTTTGGGGATATTTATTATAGCAAAAAGCAAAAAATATTGCATTTTTTTCAAAATTGTCGCTCTATTTTTGTTTATAGCGCAAAAAATAAAAACCGCAGGGGCGATCAAATACCACCAAAAGAAAGCTCTATTTGTGGGAAAAAAAGGACGCCAATTTTGTTTTGGAGCCACGTCGCACGACCGCGCAATTGTCAGTTAAAGCGACACAGTGCCGAATCGCAAAAAGGGGCCTGGTCCTTTGGCTGCCAATTGGTCCGGGGCTGAAGTGGTTAAAGGTAATGGGCGGTTGCAAATTTTGCTACCGGATGATGCCTGTAGCTGCTGCAGGCATCACCCTGGTGCAACCAATTAAACCCCAGGACGTCATATGATGTCCACCCAAGGGGAAGTGGTTTAATACGTTTAGCTTGTCGTGATGTCATCTGTAGACAAAGCCTAAAGGAAAGACACTGCACGTGCTTACGGTAATTGGCTCACACAAGCTATTGCTGACAACTGCTGGTTTCTTAAATTTTCAGGGCAGGTAACGTTGAAGCCGATCAAACAAGAGGAGGTGGACTATATCAAGGTGGCTGTGGGCAGCCAGCGGTCAGATGACGCTACACCATCTAGAGGTGAGAATTCCTCTGATACCCTTGCTTTGATTGGTGATATCCAGGATCTGAGATGTGGCAGAAAGGGGGCGCTATGAGTCACACGACCATAGAGAGCTGTATGTAGAAAAAACAAGAATCGGGTCTCCTGTATAAATTGTGCAAGGTGAAGGGAAATGTATGTTGGATCTACTGTATACCTGGTTCAGATACTCTATATACCTGTAGCCAAAACATGGTGGAGACCTGACCATCACATCTTCTATATGCACAAAACTACATTGAAACCCCTCCAAATGATTTAGTTCAGGTCTTTCCAATGGGTACGGTTAATGCTACAGCGTACAAAACCATTGTAGTGAATTAGTCTTGTGAAAAGAGTTTGGGAAAGCCCTCTTCTGTTCCAAAACGTTGGTCCTCATTGGACAACTTCTGCTCACCTCTTGCTCAACTGACTACTGTAAACTTTATATCCCCCCCCCCCATCATGAAGTTCAGCGTTACCCTGTAGTCCACTCCTAAAAGAGGCTGATTGGAGTGGGGGGCAGTTTCCGGGTAGGGGGAGAGTGGTGGCACATTGGGGAAGGGCGGGAGGTTGCCCAGGGATCAAGGTCTAGCAGTAGCATGAGAGGGATCATCGGCCAGTTGCACTAAAATTGGTGAACATCTGTCCAGCTCCTCAGGCAGCAGAAGATACTGGGAACTGTGGGATTGATTTACTAGAACTGGAGAGTGCAAAATCTGGTGCAGAAACCAATCCGCTTTTAATTTCCGCTTGTTTGAAGGAAAAAAAAAAAACCTGGAAGCCGATTGGTTTCTGTGCAGAGCTACACCAGATTTTGCACTTCCCGTTTTTAGTACATCAACTCCTGTACGTCCCTGCGCTGTGTTCGTTATTCCAAACAGATCTATTGAGCTCACCTATCATCATTTTCATCTTGTTATAAGAGAACTGGACTCTTAGTAACGTTATCCTTTATCAGTCCCCTTCCACGCCCAGAGATCCTTGGAACTGTCCCAAGATTTCCAGGGTTCCACGGGTCGTTTCCCAGTAACAGATGCCAAAGGGGGTCCCCCTTCCCATTTTCCTTCCACTGTCAAATGGAGACCAGGGTATTCCTCTTGCAGTAGACGTCGAAACCAGGTCATTTTACCTCCCATCGAAACACATTGGGAAATAAGTCATCCCACTGACAGTTGGTGCCAGAGCATTTTTTTTCTCCCTTGAACACTGATGCCTGAGAATTTTACCTTCTGATGCCAGGCCGTTCTTCCCACACTGATTACCACCATCACGGTAATTCTTCCACCCACTGACTGCCAGTACTGGGGCATTTTTCCTCCCACTGACTGCCAGTACTGGGGCATATACACTCCTGACTAGGGTTGCACCGTTATCGGTGCCGATACCGAATTTTCTCATGAGCACTCGTCAAAAAACTCCAATACTTGAAACTGATACCTTTGCGGTACGATTTGACTGCCAGTACTGGGGCATTCTTCCTCCCGCTGCCAGTACTGGGGCATTCTTCCTCCCGCTGCCAGTACTGGGGCATTCTTCCTCCCACTGACTGCCAGTACTGGGGCATTCTTCCTCCCGCTGCCAGTACTGGGGCATTCTTCCTCCCGCTGCCAGTACTGGGGCATTCTTCCTCCCACTGACTGCCAGTACTGGGTCATTCTTCCTCCCACTGACTGCCAGTACTGGGGCATTCTTCCTCCCACTGACTGCCAGTACTGGGTCATTCTTCCTCCCGCTGACCGCCAGTACTGGGGCATTTTTCCTCCCACTGACTGCCAGTACTGGGGCATTTTTCCTCCCACTGACTGCCAGTACTGGGGCATTCTTCCTCCCACTGACTGCCAGTACTGGGGCATTCTTCCTCCCACTGACTGCCAGTACTGGGGCATTCTTCCTCCCACTGACTGCCAGTACATGGGGCATTCTTCCTCCCACTGACTGCCAGTACAGGGGCATTCTTCCTCCCACTGACTGCCAGTACTGGGGCATTCTTCCTCCCACTGACATATTAACCCCAGGGCATTTTTTTATATTATAGATACCAATGCCAGGGCAGTCTTCCCCCCACTGACCTACAATGTTGAGCATTTCTCCTGCACCTTATATGCTGTGTTGACTGTTACCCACTCCTAACTAGGGTTGCACCGTTATCAGTGCTGATACCGAATTTTCTCACGAGCACTCGTCAAAAAACTCCAATACCCGAAACTGATACCATTGCGGTGCGATTTGACTGCCAGTACTGGGGCATTCTTCCTCCAGCTGCCAGTACTGGGGCATTCTTCCTCCAGCTGCCAGTACTGGGGCATTCTTCCTCCCACTGCCAGTACTGGGGCATTCTTCCTCCCACTGACTGCCAGTACTGGGGCATTCTTCCTCCCACTGCCAGTACTGGGGCATTCTTCCTCCCACTGACTGCCAGTACTGGGGCATTCCTCCTCCCACTGCCAGTACTGGGGCATTCTTCCTCCCACTGACTGCCAGTACTGGGGCATTCTTCCTCCCACTGACTGCCAGTACTTGGGCATTCTTCCTCCCACTGACTGCCAGTACTGGGGCATTCTTCCTTTCCACTGACTGCCAGTACTGGGGCATTCTTCCTTTCCACTGACTGCCAGTACTGGGGCATTCTTCCTCCCACCGACTGCCAGTACTGGGGCATTCTTCCTCCCACTGACTGCCAGTACTGGGGCATTCTTCCTCCCACTGACATATTAACCCCAGGGCATTTTTTATATTATAGATACCAATGCCAGGGCATTCTTCCTCCCACTGACTGCCAGTACTGGGGCATTCTTCCTCCCACTGCCAGTACTGGGGCATTCTTCCTCCCACTGCCAGTACTGGGGCATTCTTCATCCCACTGGCTTCCAGTACTGGGGCATTCTTCCTCCCACTGACTTCCAGTACTGGGGCATTCTTCCTCCCACTGACTTCCAGTACTGGGGCATTCTTCTTCCCACTGACTTATTGACCCCAGGGCATTTTTTATTCTATAGATACCAATGCCAGGGCAGTCTTCTCCCCACTGACCTCCAATGTTGAGCATTTCTCCTGCACCTTATATGCTGTGTTGACTGGTACACACTCCTAACTAGGGTTGCACCGTTATCGGTGCTGATACCGAATATTCTCACAAGCACTCGTCAAAAAACTCCAATACCCGAAACTGATACCATTGTGGTGCGATTTGAGCCCATACAAAATGAATTGGCTCAAATCTTACTTCAAATAATCGCATGTGATTTGAACAAGTTCCTGTTCGAATTGCATGCGGTTTCCCGCAACGCTCCTGTGTGAATGCAGGCTTGTCATAGTGATTTCAGCCTGGGTTCATACAGGAGCGGGCGAGAAACTGCATGTGATTCTTTGCAGTGAGATTTGAGCCCATTCATTTTTTCTGGGCTCAAATCACACTGCAAAGGTATCATTACTCGGTATCACTGAGTACTTGACCAAAAGTATCGGTACTCGTACTCGCCTGTACAAAAACAGTATCTGTGCAACCTGACCCCTGCACTCTGTAAGCTTGGCTGTACGTTATATACTTCTGACCCCTGCGCTCTGTAAGCTGTGCTGTACATTATATACAGCTGACTACTGCACCCTGTAAGCTATGCTGTATGTTAAACACTCCTGACCACTGCGCTCTGTAAGCTGTGCTGTATATTAAACACTCCTGATCACTGCGCTCTGTAAGCTATGCTGTACATTATATACTCCTGACCACTGCTCTCTGTAAGCTGTGCTGTATATTAAATACTCCTGATCAATGCGCTCTGTAAGCTATGCTGTATATTAAACATTCCTGACTACTGCACTCTGTAAGCTATGCTGTATATTAAACACTCCTGACTACTGCACTCTGTAAGCTGTGCTGTATATTAAACACTCCTGACTACTGCACTCTGTAAGCTGTGCTGTATATTAAACACTCCTGATCACTGCGCTCTGTAAGCTATGCTGTATATTAAACATTCCTGACTACTGCACTCTGTAGGCTATGCTGTATATTAAACACTCCTGACTACTGCACTCTGTAAGCTATGCTGTATATTAAACACTCCTGACTACTGCACTCTGTAAGCTGTGCTGTATATTAAACACTCCTGATCACTGCGCTCTGTAAGCTATGCTGTATATTAAACACTCCTGACCACTACGCTCTGTAAGCTATGCTGTACATTATATACTCCGGACCACTGCTTTCTGTAAGCTATGCTGTGTATTTAACACTCCTGACCACTACGCTCTGTAAGCTATGCTGTATATTTAACACTCCTGACCACTACGCTCTGTAAGCTATGCTGTGTATTTAACACTCCTGACCACTACGCTCTGTAAGCTATGCTGTATATTTAACACTCCTGACCACTACGCTCTGTAAGCTATGCTGTACATTATATACTCCTGACCCCTGCACTCTGTAAGCTGTGCTGTATAATAAATACTCTTGACCAAAGTGTTCCTTTGTCTCAGCTGTGGTTGGTTGATATGTAGTTTCCCACTTTTTGCAGGAAGTCCTTCTTAAAGTTAGACTCAGACAAAGCTCTCTGTATACTTATTCTATGTGCAGATAAGCTTATGTAAAGGAAGTATAATGGAGTATTTTGCAGGTACAAAGACTGTGGTAGATATGTGCAGTGTATGCAGAACAACTGTACTTTTAGTAGAGTTATCCTTTATCAGTCCCCTTCCACTCTGAGAGATCTTAAGATTTGATAAAAAAATTCTAGGGTTTCCGCGGACCTAGGCAGTTTCCCAATAACAGATGCTAAAGGGGGTCCCCCTTCCCATTCTTCCTTCCACTGACAAATGAAGACCAGGACATTCTTCTTGGAGTAGACACTCAAACTCTTTGGCAGCCATTCTCAACTAGGGTTGCTCCAGAGGTTACTAGGGGCTCCTTGAACTGTGGGTGATTGACCTCCCACTTGATGGTGCTTGCATAGTTCCAAAGCCAACACCATTTGTAAGAGCCTGATTAAGGATCTTTTCAACTGTCTGTAAGGGTATCATTCTGACCACCACTGTAAAAAGGGGCATTCTTCCCATTGGCAACCAATGTGAGGGCCATCAAATACATTGGTTTTAGTTGGGATTCCCCGAGACCTGGAAATTATTTCAATGGTTCCTCTGGGGTAAAAAGGTTGAGAAAGGCTGCCCTATGGGGTTGATTTACTAAAAGCAATTAGGCTGTTCACTAGACATGTGCACAACAAAAAAAATTGTTTATTTTCATTTCGTTTTTTTCGTTTCCTGAAAAAAATTTGTTTATTTTAGTTTGTTTTTTTTCGTTTCCGTTGATTCGTAACGATTCGTACATTCGTAAGTCGTCGGTGTTCGTATTCGTAACGATTCGTACATTCGTAAGAGTTATTTATCGTTGATTTGTTTTTTCGTTAGTTTAATTTTTGTTCATTCGTTTATTCGAAATTCGGACGCATTCGTAGATTCGTAATCGGAGCATAATTCATAATTTTATGTAATTAATTTACGAATCGAAAAAAAAAGTTACGAATCAAAAAAAAAAATTTACGAATCGAAAAAAAAGTTACGAATGTACGAATTTTTTCGTTCAATCTATTCGAAGCACGTTAAGCAGCACCATTGTAAGGGACACGGAAAATTACCAATTCAAAAAAAAAAAAGTTACGAATCGAAAAAAAAAGTTACGAATCGGAAAAAAAAGATACGAATGTACAAATTTTTTCGTTCAATCTATTCGAATCGCGTTAAGCAGCACCATTGTAAGGGACACGGAAAATTACCAATTCAACAAAAAAAAAAAAGTTACGAATCGAAAAAAAAAGTTACGAATCGGAAAAAAAAGATACGAATGTACGAATTTTTTCGTTCAATCTATTCGAATCGCGTTAAGCAGCACCATTGTAAGGGACACGGAAAATTACCAATTCAACAAAAAAAAAAAAAAAAAAAAAAAGTTACGAATCGAAAACAAAAAAAAAAGTTACGAATCGGAAAAAAAAGTTACGAATGTACGAATTTTTTCGTTCAATCTATTCGAAGCACGTTAAGCAGCACCATTGTAAGGGACACGGAAAATTACCAATTCAACAAAAAAAAAAGTTACAAATGTACGAATTTTTTCGTTCATTTTCGTTGTTCCTTTTTTCGTTTTTCGGATTTTCTTCATTCGTACATTCGTTGTTTCTAATTATTTTTTTTTCGGATTTTCGTTGTTTTTCGAATTCGTTCGATTCGAACGATTCGTTAATCGGATTCGTTCGATTTGAACGATTCGTTCATTCGTACGAAAACGAACGAAAAAAACGAAAAACGAATTGCACATGTCTACTGTTCACCTTGCAGGATAATTTTCCCTTAGCTTAGTGAGTAAGGTGCAGCTCAACTGACTTCCATCATCCATGCACGTGCAAGCTATTCTATTTTTCTAGCATGTTTGGGTATTCTTTGAAAAGTGAAATTTCACCACATTCATCTACCACTAAGCTCTGGGGCAATTCCCCTTGCAAAGTGAATGGCCTAGTTGCCTTTAGTAAATCCACCCCTATATATCCACAGCCAATGCAATCATGTTCACGTTTTGCCACCATGTGTCCCTCTTTTTCTGACAGAGGTTCTAATACTTCTCCCACTCTAATAGAACAAGCTTTGGCTCTAGATATAGTTTCCCATGACGAATATTAAGCTGATCGTGTTCACGTATATTTCCTTTCAAACTTTAAAAAAAAAAAAAATTGGAAGAAATATCTTGGGACCTCCTAATAAAACTGTGGCAGCACAATTGAGTTATTAGTAGCTATAAACATTTTTGACGCTGGTTGAAGGGCACCTCTAAATTTCAATTTGTTCTATGCCATAGTGACAGATAATGGGGAGCCACCTAAAGGTGACATTGGGGCACCCCCACAATTCCCAGCGAATCAGATACCTAATTTGCACGGATCTAATTTGCCGTCCTCTTCGTCCCCTGGAGCTCCGCGTCTGCGAATCGTGAAGTTCACCGAGAAGGAGCTGGATGTCCTAGTAGACCTGGTTTTAGAGAATTACTCCAAGCTTTTCGGGAAAGAGTCTGACATCACACCCAGCATTGCTAAGAACGCCATGTGGCAGGCCATAGCCAATGAAGTGAGCGCCGTAGGAGTGGCTTCCCGCACCAGTGATAAAGTCAAGAAGAGGTGGAAGAACGCCAAGCGCAAGATGAACGAAAAACTGAGGGAGGCAGCTGCCCATGTGGCTGAGACTGGGCGCCGGCCTCCACCACACCTGAGATTGGCACCGTATGAGCAGAGGCTAAGAGACTTCTTTAAACCAGAGTTCAGCAAAGAGGTGGACTGGAACCAGGACAAGGAGGACCAACCAGAGGAGGTGGAAGCCGGTAAATACTGTTATTACATTTTAATGCTTTGAAGAGACCAGATTGCTGTGTGTGCGGTCATATACAGAAGGCGGGGGAGGAGTAAGAAGGTTTCCTGGGGCCCCTTATTATTCAGACCTGCTTCCTAAACATTGTAATGTTGTTTTATTCCACTTTATGGTCAGCGATTTAAAATGTGACTTAACCCATTACCCAGAGATCCCTACATTATACAGAGACCCCCTCCCCGAGAAAGATCCCTACATTATACAAAGACCCTTCTAACTTTCTATTAATTCATACAATCCTTCCCATTACCAAGAGATCTCTGCATTACACGGGAACCCTCCCAAAACCCAGAGAGCCCTACATTACATAGGGTCCCCACCTATTACCAAGAGATCCCTATATTACACAAAGACCCCACTTATTACTAAGAGACCCCTACATTACACAGAGGCCCCTCCCATTACCCAAAGAATCCTGACATCCCGAGCAATTCCTACATTCACAGAAAACCTGTTCATTATCCAGAGGTCCTTACACTATACAAAGAGATCATTCCCATTACCAAGAGGTCCTTGTGTTACACAAAGATCCTTCCCATTACCCAGAGATTAGTATTTTACACAGTAACCCCTACATTACACAGAGATCTCTATGCAACACAGAGACCCCTCATATTACACATTAATCCCTACATTACATTGAAATACTTCCTGTTATCCAGCAATCCTTACATTATACAGAGACCCTTCCTATTACCTAGATAACTCTACCTTACACAGATACCTCTTCCGGAGCAGTCCCTACATTATCCTGAGATCCTTACTCTATACAAAGAAATCATACCAATTACCCAGAGTTTCTTGCATTACACACAGAAACCTCTTTTTTTACCTAGAGAGCCCTACATTACCCATCAATCCCGAAATTACATTGAATTCCTTCCCATTATCCAGCAACCCTTATATTATACAGAGACCCTCTTATTACCCAGATATCCCTACATTACACAAATACTTCTCCCATTACCCAGAGATCCCTATATTACATATAGACTTTCCCTTTTGCCCAAAGATACTTACATTACACAGAAACTCTTCCCCTTGCCAAGAGATCGCTACATTACACAGAGACTCTGCCCCTTACCCAGAGATTCCTACATTACACAGAGATTCCTACAATACACAGAAACTTGTCCCATTACCCAAAGATCCCTACATTACACAGAGACTCTGCCCCTTGCCCAGAGATCCCTATTTTACACAGAGATGCCTCATTATCATGGTCTCTCTATATTACACAGTGACCCTGCTTATTACCTATAGATCCATGCAATAAACAGAGACCCTATACATTACATGGAAATCCCTCCCAATACCCCTACACACACAGAGATTTCTTCCATTACCTAGAAATCCCTACATTACACAGAGACCCATCTCATTGGGCAGAGGTCTTTACATTATACAGAGTCACTTCACATTACCCAGAGGTCTTTACATTACATAAAGACCCCTCCAACTACCCATCAATCACTACATCCTTCCCATTACTTATCAATCTCTACATTACACAGAGATTCCTCTCATTACCCTTACACTACAAAGAGACCATTCCCATTACCAGAGGTCCTTACATTACACAGAGACCCCTCCATTACTCAAACATCACTATATTACACAGTGACCACTCCCATTACAGAGAGACCCCTACATTACACTCTTGCTATTACCCAGAGATCCCTACATTGCACAGAGAGATCCCTCCCATGACCCAGAGATCTTTACTCTCTGTCTTACTCTACGCAGTGATTTCAACATTGCTCAGAGACCCTTGCCATACTAGAGAAACTCTCCACATGGAACCATCCTATTATCCAGCAATTAGATACCTACATTGATAGCAAGCCCCTCCGATAGCACAGAGATCCCTAGAAAAATGTCTAATCCAACCAACTGGCTGAATGTATAATCGTAATCCTGTCTACACTTGGCATTGGATATCCAGCTTTCTTGTTCGCGAGTCCCTTAACTGGGAGCAGTTTTTTTATAGAAACATGAAAGCTTTTTATTATACTTTATTTTTCGTCTCTAGAAGGCTTCAGTAAATGAATGATAGCCTGCTAATAGTGGTTAGCATTTTCTTTCCATCCTGTATTGGATTCCCCACACAATGGCCTTTTATTACGGCCCTTGTAGTTTAGTTAGAAATGGTGGGCACCATCCTACCGCAACTAATCAGGTATCAATAGTTTGTTTTCATCAGGCCAAAAAAAGATTACTGATAGGTTCAGTGCACCCAAACTTAACCAATCATTTTCAAATTAAATAAGAAATCTCAATATTGATTTTTCTTTTAGACTTTTTGATTTTTTTTTTTTTTTTCTTTGACCAGACCTTGTGTCTACTCTATGGGCCTGTCTATGGTTATTGGAATAATTACTTATTGTATTACAACCCATTGCCCTATTGTGCTACGTTTGCTTTTTCCTGTGGAACATTTCAAGGTAAAAGGTAGACAGTAGACTTAAAATAAGATAAAAGCCTGTCAAAATGCAGGGCTCCACCTTGAGGAACAAGCGTTCTTCTTATTGCTTTTAATAAACAAAGCATTGCTTTGGGTTCAGGGTAGTTTAAGTTTCCAAGTAAATTTATGAGTGAAAAGCAGATACTGAAACCTGACTATAATACTGTTTTATATAGACAAGGGGTCTGAAAACTTCCTAAGCAAAGGGCCCGTTTACTGTCCTTTAGGCTTTAGGTGGGGCCGGACTGTGGCCAGTGTGAGTAGAGAATGCCTCGGCATCAGTGCCCCATCATGTGTTGTAAAGGGAAGAATAGTGCCCTATTGTTATCTAAGAAAAATAGTGCCCCGTCAGTGATAGTGATAGTGTCAGTAGGGTAAATGGTGCTCCATCATTGGTGTCAGTTGGTGGAAATAGTGTCCCAAGGGCCAGATAAAGGCAAGCAAAGAGCCATATCCAGCCCCCCTGCCACAGTTTGGAGACCACTGATATAGACAGAACAATCGGTATTGATATTCCCCATAAACAATTTCAAAACGATCAGCTCCATCAGTTATAAACAGGTCCCTTTGATCAATGTTTCTCTACAACCAGGACAGAAGTTTGGAGTAGGGACATTAAGAAGGACAAGTATGAAGCAGGTTAGATAAAGTGTTAACAGTTTGTTGTGTTGCTCTGGATGTACTGCACATTGAATGTAGAAGAGAAATTCTATTATTTTTGGTAACGCAATGCTTTTCTGCTTAGATCCCATAGATTTGGTCCATTCTGAAAACCTGGAAGACGCCGTCTTCTCTCCTCCCATGGATTCGGTCCACCGAAAGTCTTTGGCAGACACCATATTCTCTCCTCCCATGGCTTTAGTCCATCGGGAGTTCCTAGCAGAAGCTGTCTTCACTCCAGCAATAGATTCAGTCCATCAGGAGTCCCTGGCCAACAATGTCTTCTCCCCTCAGTGTCAGGAGTTGGGGGAGGACTCCAGTAAAGACTCTTCTGAAGAACCTTCCATCATTTCACCCGGTGATCAGCTTCATTGCTCAGACACAATGGAAGATCAAGAGCCAGCTCTGGAGTCTGAGCACCAGGACCAACATTTCTCTGTATTAAACCAGACTTTGCACAACTTGTCTTCCAACCAACGGGAATCAAACGTTCTAATGCAGGAACAGAACTCCATTTTGTCCCAGATTGCCTACTCTCTGAGCCTCCTTCACATACAGCAGACAGAAGGACTGGCTTCTCTGGGCAATATTATCCAACAGGGTGTGGAGGCCATTCATCCGGTATCCTGTGTGTCGACCAATACTCGGACTATAGACCCCACCAAAGTCCATGCGGGATTGAGACGGCAGATGATGGGCATTAACAGATCTAATACTGACCTTCCTGCTCCCCCAAAACGAAAAATAACTTAGTACTTCTTGCTACACCCTCAGTCTGATGTTCAGTCATTGTTGTGCTGTTGTTTATCTGGTTTATAGATTATTGTGATGTGTTTATTCTTTTTTTTTTAGGTGATGAAAATAGACATGAACTATTTGATTAATATTCGATTTAAAAATAAAATAAAATACCATTTAAAACAACATTAGTCTAGTTTTTTGGTTTTGCTTTATGGTGAATACCAAATTTGCTGATCAGTAGTCTGCTTATTTAGCTGCACTGAGGCTTGTTCTGCAACAACTTGGATACTCAGGAATTATCTTACAAATTATTTGTCTAATAGCATAGAACAGTGTTTGTCAACCTTTTTTCAGTCAAGGCGCCCTTTAAAATTCTGCACAATGTAAAAAACTAAAAACGTGCAACAACACGTAGGACACCCAACATTGGAGGTGATTTGTTCTTCCAAAGCAAATACACCTTTGCACACTGGTACTGACTAGTATTCCAATGTTTCTCTTCTCCCTCAGTTTCTCTCCCTTAGGCCCCTTTCACACGGAAGGCCCGTTCAGATCCGCCTGTCAGTTTTGACGGCGGATCTGAACGGGCGCTCCATGTTACTCTATGGAGCGTCGGATGTCAGCGGAGACATGTCCGCTGACATCCGATCCGGTCCGATCCGCCAAATCCAGACGTATGGACCACACGTCCAGATCCGTCGGATCGGGTGAGATCGGGTGAGATCGGGTGAAAACGGACACACTGTCCGTTTTCATCCGATCTCTCCATAGAGATCAGCGGTGCTCGCAAGCCCCTCCCCGCTCAGTGAGCGGAGAGAGGCTTGTCATCCGCCGGCTCAGCGGAGATCAACGGACAGATCTCCCGCTGAGCCGGCGGACAGAGGCGGGCTCCGTGCAAGCGGAGTCCGCCTCGTCTGAAAGGGGCCTTACTGCTGATGTGACCCAATGTTGACCCTAATGTTGACGAAACAAGGATGCTGTGCAGTTGTGAATTGTCCTCCTTATCAACCGATGATGTCATTGGTTGTTAAGAAGCTGGTGGCTATAAGGTTGTAATGGTGCACAATGAAAACCTATTGCTATGTGTATCTAAAAGGCAGGCTTCATCCACCCGCTGGCTTGTATACAATTTTTGTGCAATTTTTAGGCATTTTGCCAAGGCACCATGAAGAAACCTGAAGGCACCCTGGTTGAAAATGGCTGGCATAGAACACGAGCCTTTCTACACACCTTTATGCCAAAGTTTCCCAACTTTATGCAGGAAGTACAATAAGAACAATAAGATCATATTTTCACTTATGTTTTTTTTTTGTCTGGTGGTATGCACATTTTGGCTTAAAGTTTACATAGTTACATAGTCTATAACAGCCTTTCTCAAATTTTTCAACACAGAGCATCCCTTAAAATAACTTTCTGGGCTCAGGGAACCCCCGCTAAAAATGACTACATCTACAACTCTTGATACATTAGTGTGATGGTTAGTGGGAAGAATTCTCCTTATGCCCCGTACACACGGTCGAATATTCCGATGGAAAAAGTCTGATCGGATTATGTTGACGGAAAATCCGATCGTGTGTGGGCTCTAGCGGGCTTTTACCGTCGTAATTTCGGACGGAAAAAATTTGAGAGCAGGATCTCAAATTTTCCGACAACAAAATCTGATCTGACTTTTTCCGATCGCGTGTAGGGAATTCCGACGGACAAAGTGCCACGCATGCTCAGATCAAATTGAGAGAACAAAGCTATTGGCTACTAGCCTCTACGTAGTTCCGTAGTACGCAGCGAACGTCACCACATTCAGAACGATCGGATTTTCCGACAACTTTGTCCGACCGTGTGTATGCAACACCAGTTTTGGACAAAATCCGTCGGAAAAAAATTTGACGGATTTTGTGGTCGGAATTTCCGACCGTGTGTACGGGGGCTTACACTTGTGGTCATTGGGAAAAATTACCTCCTTACAGATAGCTAAAAAGATAAATGGTGTCAGTGAAAACTGAGAGGCAGAAATTGTTAAAGAAAACCCTAACTACTTCTGGAGGAACCCTTGACTTCCTTTGAACTCTGATGGAGAAACCCTGGCTTATAAGGTTGAATGAAAAGCACAGGTCCATCCTGTTAAGGGAACTTTCGTATCGAGGTTAATGTACGAGAGATCACCCTTACTCCACAACTTGTCTTGTTGAACTTGGTCTCAAACCAAACAAATCCTTCCACCAATAGAGTGGTGACTTTGTTATAGCCATGGTTGCCAAATGGATAAACCACCATTAAATCCATGAATATAAGATTAGCAAATCTTTAAAAAAAACTCAAACAAATTCAGTTTTCTAATACAGTTTGATTGACTTCAATTTAGGTCCCCAGCAGTAGTTGCAAATTAAAGCTGGTATACTCACCCATTCGCCGATTAGGGTTGGTCCTTTTTTGGGTTGAATGACATCCAGCATCATATGACCATGATAAACCTGTATTTTAGCAGTTGGGTTGTGTTGGACAATTTTTATGGTTTCTTGCTGTGGAATACCACCATTGTTCAGTCTAGTCTTTAGAGAACAGGGCTACCTGGAGGTTTTTACCCAACAGGGCTTCTTATCCTTTCCTAATTCTATCCAAAACGAAAAAAAATTATATTAATCGTACAGTACAAGGTACAGGTAACATATTTATACACCTTGGGTTATAGGATAACCGGGATAGTACTCATGCGTTTTTGACCTTTATGTTAGAGGTTTCATATCTCTGTTGAGAAGCTTACCACCTGGTAAAGACGTATCTTCTTCTGCTGTATCAAATTGGAAGATCTCACTCAAATGTCCGAATATTCCAAATGAGCTTCATAATCCATCAATCCAGACACATCACAGCTTCAACAGGCACGGCACAGTGTTGACGCGTTTCATGTTACATGTAATGTGAAGTGCGTCAACACTGTTTCCTGCCTGTTGAAGCTGTGATGTGTCTAGATTGATGGATTAATAATAAACTTGTTTTGGAATTTTTTAATCCATCTGAGTGTTGTCATCCACTTTTCTATGTGAAGCATTTTGTGGCTGAGGACCAGACCAGCACCTCTTTGTATGGAATTATGGGTAGCACCAAGGTGAGCTGACCTGGAGCAGTGTCTTTCTACTATTGGACGATCTTTAAAGACCTGGTGGTATGTATGTACAGTGGATATAAAAAGTCTACACACCCCTGGTAAAATGTAAGCTTTCTGTGAGACAAATGAGACAGAGATAAATATTTTCAGAACTTTTTTCACCTTTAACCACTTTCAGACCGGACCAATTTGCAGCCAACCAGGCCCCTTTTTGCGATTCGCAACTGCGTCGCTTTAACTGCCAATTGCGCGGTCGCGCGACGTGGCTACCAAACAAAATTGACGTCCTTTTTTTCCCACAAATAGAGCTTTCTTTTGGTGGTATTTGATCGCCCTGCGGTTTTTATTTTTTGCGCTATAAACAAAAAAGAGCGAAATTTAAAAAAAAAACGCATTCTTTTTTATTTTTTGCTATAATAAATATCCCCCAAAAATATATCAAAAAACATTTTTTTTCCTCAGTTTAGGCCGATACATATTCTTCTACATATTTTTGGTAAAAAAAATCGCAATAAGCGATTATTGATTGGTTTGCGCAGAAGTTATAGCGTTTACTAGATAGGGGATAGTTTTATAGCATTTTTATTAATATTTTTTTTTTATTAGTAATGGCGGCGATCAGCGATTTTTATTGTGACTGTGACATTATGGCGGACACATCGGACATTTTTGACACATTTTTGGGACCATTGTCATTTATACAGCAATCAATGCTATTTAAATGCATTGATTCCTGTATAAATGACACTGGCAGTGTAGGGGTTAAGTATGCCTAGGGGTGTGTTTCTTACTGTGGGGGGACGTGGCTGTCAGCTAGTGAATGCTGATCTCTGCTCCAATCACAGGGAGCAGAGATCAGTGTCACTAGTTGCTAGGCAGAACGGGGAGATGCTGTTTATTTCCGCATCTCCCCGTTCAGCCTTCCCGTGAGATGATCGCCGGTGTCCCCGCGGCGATCGAGTCCGCGGGACCCGCGACCGGCCTCACGGGGGCCCCGACCGGCGCTGGAGCGCGCCGCTCCCGGCGCACTCCCGATGGCACGGAGGCATTTAAAAAGGAACTTATATATACTCCCTTTTGCCTGTCCGTGCCATTCTGCCGACGTACATCGTTGTGCGCCGGTCGGGAACCGGTTAAGGTGACCTATAAACTGTACAACTCAATTGAAAAACAAACTCATGTTAAATAGGAGTCAGTACATACCTTTAAAGTGCCTCTGACTAACCCCAAATAAAGTTCAGCTGTTCTAGTAGGTCTTTCCTTTTCTTAGTCACATCCTACAGCAAAAGCCATGGTCCGCAAAGAGCTTCAAAAAGCATCAGAGGGATCTCATTATTAACCACTTTCAGACCGGACCATTTTGCTGGCTTAAGACCAGACCACTTTTTGCGATTCGGCACTGCGTCGCTTTAAACTGACAATTGCGCGGTCGTGCGGCGTGACTCCCAAACAAAATTGACATGTTTTTTTTCCCACAAGTAGAGCTTTCTTTTGGCGGCATTTGATCGCCCCCGCGGTTTTTATTTTTTGCGCTTTAAACAAAAAAAGAGTGACAATTTTGAAAAAAACACATATTCTATTAATTTTTGCTAGAATAAATATCCCCCAAAAATATATTAAATTTTTTTTTTCCCTCAGTTTAGGCCGATACGTATTCTTCTACATATTTTTGGTAAATAGCAATAAGCGATTATTGATTGGTTTGCGCAAAAGTTATAGCGTTTACAAAATAGGGGATAGTTTTATAGCATTTTTATTAATATTTTTTTTTACTAGTAATGGCGGCGATCAGCGATTTTTATTGTGACTGCGACATTATGGCGGACACATCGGACATTTTTGACACATTTTTGGGACCATTGTCATTTATACAGCAATCAATGCTATTTAAATGCATTGATTCCTGTATAAATGACACTGGCAGTGAAGGGGTTAACCACTAGGGGGCGGGGAGGGGTTGATTATGTTCCCTAAGAGTGATTCTTACTGTGGGGGGAGGGGACTCACAAGGGGAGGAGACCGATCGGTGTTTCTCTGTACAGAGAACACACCATCGGCTCCTCTCCTCTGACAGGACCGTTGATCTGTGTGTTTACACACACAGATCCATGGTCCCGCTGTGTTACCGGGCAATCGCGGGTTCCCAGCGGACATCGCGGCCGCTGGGCACGCGCATCGGGTGCCCAGTGACACTCCCTGGAGTGCACAGAAGGGGAGGACGTCATATGACGCCCTCCCGGAAAGAGAGCTGCGCCGCCTGGCCGTCATTTGACAGCCGGCGGTCGCAAAGTGGTTAAAAGGTATCAGTCAGGAGGAGGGTACAAAAGAATTTCCAAGGCATTAGATATACCATGGAACACAGTGAAGACAGTCATCATCAAGTGGAGAAAATATGGCACAACAGTGACATTACCAAGAACTGGACGTCCCTCCAAAAATGAATAAAAGACGAGAAGAGAAATGGTCAGGGAGGCTGCCAAGAGGCCTACAGCAACATTAAAAGAGCTGCAGGAATATCTGGCAAGTTCTGGCTGTGTGGTACATGTGACAACAATCTCCCGTATTCTTCATATGTCTGGGCTATGGGGTAGAGTGGCAAGCCTTTTCTTACGAAGAAAAACATCCAAACCCGGCTAATTTCTGCAAAAACACATCTGAGGTCTCCCAAAAGCATGTGGCAAAATGTGTTATGGTCCGATGAAACCAAGGTTGAACTTTTTGTCCAGAATTCTAAAAGATATGTTTAACGCAAAAACAACACTGCACCTCACCAAAAGAACACCATACCCACAGTGAAGCATGGTGGTGGCAGCATCATCATGCTTTGGGGCAGTTTTTCTTCAGCTGGAACAGGGGCCTTAGTCAAGGTAGAGGGAATTATGAACAGTTCCAAATACCAGTCAATATTGGGACAAAACTTTCAGGCTTCTGCTAGAAAGCTGAACATGAAGAGGAATTTCATCTTTCAGCATGACAATGCCCAAAGCATACATCCAAATCAACAAAGGAATGGCTTCACCAGAAGGAGATTAAAGTTTTGGAATGGCCCAGCCAGAGCCCAGACCTGAATCCCATTGAAAATCTGTGGGGTGATCTGAAGAGGGCTGTGCACAGGAGATGCCCTTGCAATCTGACAGATTTGGAGTGTTTTTGCAAAGAAAAGTGGGCAAATATTGCCAAGTCAAGATGTGCCATGCTTATAGACTCATACCCAAAAAGACTGAGTGCTGTAATAAAATCAAAAGGTGCTTCAACAAAGTATTAGTTTAACCGCTTGCCGACTAGCCGCCGCAGTTATACTGCGGCAGGTTGGCTTGGCTGCGCATATTGCCGTACCGGTACGTCGGTCCGTATAATAGCTATTGCAGGCGCGCCCACGCCACCAAAGCCGATGCGCCGCAATGTCCGTAGGCCACCTGCGATTGCACCACAGAGAGCCAGAACGGGGATCTGTCAATGTAAACAGATCCCCGTTCTGATGGGAGTAGAGAGAGATCGTCTGTTCCTAGTGATCGGGAAGAGCAATCTCTCACTACTCCCAGACAGTCCCCTCCCCCCACATTTAGAAACACCTCCCTAGGGAACACTTAACCCCTTGATCGCCCCTTAGTGTTAACCCTTTTCTTGCCAGTTTCATTTATACAGTGATCAATGGCTAGTTTTAGCACTGATCACTGTAATAATGTTGGTGACACTGGTCCCAAAAAAGCGTCAAAGGTGTCCGATCTGTCCACCGCAATGTCGCAGCCCTTCTAAAAATCACTGATCACTGCCATTACTAGTAAAAAAAAAAAAATTATAATAAATTCCATAAATATAGCCCCTATTTTGTAGACGCTATAACTTTTTGCACAAACCAATCAATATAAGCTGTTTGCGATTTTTTTTTTTTTAATTTTTTTTTTTTAACAAAAATATGTAGAAGAATACATATTGGCCTAAACTGATGAAGAAAATATATTTTTTTTTTTTTATTTTGGATATTTATTATAGCAAAAACTAAAAAATATTGTTTTTTTTTTTCAAAATTGTCGGTCTTTTTTTTGTTTATAATTAAAACTGCCGAGGTGATCAAATACCACCAAAAAAAAGCTCTATTTGTGGGTAAAAAAAGGACATCAACTTTGTTTGGGTACAGCGTCGCACGACCACTCAGTTGTTAAAGCGCCGCAGTGCCGTATTGCAAAAAAATGGCCTGGTCATTAAGGGGGTAAATCCTTCCAGGGCTGAAGTGGTTAAGGATTTGCACACTTATGCAACTATATTATTTTAGTTTTTTTAATTTTACCCCCCCCCCCCCCCAAAAAAAAGATTTCAGTTTGTTTTTCAATTGAGTTGTACAGTTTATAGGGTCATTTTAAAGGTGGAAAAAGTTCTAAAATGATTTATCTCTGTCATTTTTTTACATCACAGAAACCTGATATTTTAATGGGTGTGTAGACTTTTTATATCCATTATAAGTGTGGCTCACACTTCCGCCTCATACAAACAATGCTTGGGCTCTCTGCGCCCCCCCCCCCCCCCCCCCACACCCCCCCCCCCCCCCCCCCCACACACACACACACACACACCCTCTGCATCACACTGCTGCTTTACACAGACTCCTCATTGGATTTCGCCTCCTTATCCAGCTATGTGCTCGAGCTCTGTGCTCCCTCCCACAGTCTGTGATCAGGGCTGCCATTGGAAGTCCCCTCCTTCTTCACCTCCAGGTCTCTGCACTACTCCCGGTGCCTCCCTCTGAGTTTACAGGAAGCGGAACTACAGAGGAGGCATCGGGTAGCAATGCTTACTGACTGTCAGCACAGATTGAGAACAACACTGGAAGGTATACATCTGCTGCAATGCTGATTTGTAGAAGAACCACTGGAGACCACCAAAATTTTCTCGTGAACCATCAGTGGTCCACTGGATGGCGACTGCTGTCCTAGTCAGTTTGACCCACCAATAATTTGAATCCAGCACTTAGTTTCTACTTGTTCCAGGTTTTTACTGTATCAACCCTGTGGAGCTGCACTCTCCCCTCTCTGTTCTCTATCCCATTACTAAAAGTGATGGGAAATACACTGAAACCGACATTCTCACCGAAACAGGAATAAAGGGGAAATCTTCCAACGGGTATACATGTATTGGTGACATTAAAAAAAGAGTTCTTACTTCCTGTTGTGTCTGCAGGACAGGAAATGAGGGTGTCTTTACCAGTACAGGACAATATTCTCCACCTTGTTTTGAGCAATACACCACTGCTCCTTCTATACAGCTCCAAGTCCAATTTTAGCATATTTATATAATAAGTGTCTGACCTCTAATTGGACATATTGTATGTCTGATTCTGAACACCTCTTTCTAGACAGTGACGCAGCCATGAGGCTCCAAGAGATGACAGAACTGTGGACAAACCGGGCAGCTGAGGCCAGAGAAACAAGTGAACGTTCCAACCAAGGTAACAGCCAACACAATGCCAAGGTTGATTTAATATAGTGTGGAAAATAATTATTTGATCCTCTGCAGATTTTGTAAGTTTGCCCACTTACAAAGAAATAAGGGTCTATATTTTTGACTATAGGTGTATTTTAAATGATAGCGACAGAAAATCATAAATCCAGAAAAAACACATGATACAAAATGTTATGAATTGAGTTGCAATTCTGTGAGTAAAATAAACAAAACACTACTTAGTACTTGGTGAAGAAACCCTTGTTTGCAAGCACAGACGTTTCTTGTAGTTGGTGACCAGGTTTGCTCATATCTCAGGAGGGATTTTGGTCCACTCTTCCTTACAGATCTTTTCTAAATCCTTAAGGCTTCTTGGCTGTCACTTGGCAACTCGAAGTTTCAGCTCCCTCCCTAAATTTACTACAGGATTAAGGTCTGGAGACTAGCTAAGCCACTCCATGACCTTAAAGTGCTTCTTCTTGATCCACTCTTTTGTTGCCTTGGCAGTATGTTTTGAGTCATTTTCATGCTGGATGACCCATCTGCGACTCATCTTCAGTGTTCTGGCTGAGTGTCATAAAGGCCACGTACCTGATGTGAGACCGAAGTAGTGGGGAGGCCTCCCTTGCACCTCGGATCCTTAAAGCCTCTGGAGATGGAGATAGAGACTTGGTAAGGACATCGAGTGGCAGGGGTGCCAAGGATGCCGAGAACCGTGCAAGCCTTAGTCCGGGATCCGATTCGAGGTCAAGTCCAGTTGGGCAACGAAGCATAAAAGGGTTAATTAGAAGAAGAATGGTCGAGATCCAAGCCAATCCAATCTAGCAGCTGAGTACAAAAGGGGCAAAGAAGTAGAATGGTTAAGGTACAAATCCGAGGTCAAAGGCATGCAGCAATCAAGAGTAGTCAAACAGGTTTCCAGGTCACAACAGGTTCAGACAGATCACACAATTTATTTTTTATTTTTTTAAAAGCCTGTGGCGTGTGAAACACACCCAAAAACTCTCAGACAGATCACACACTAGCACAGGACCAAGTGGGGACTGAAGATAATCCAGCATATTGGCAGTGTCTGGTCTGGGCTTATATAGGGAAGTTTGAGGTCACTTCCTGTGTGCCTCCTGGGCATTTTCCTGCCTTTTTTTTATCAGGTTGATGTCACTTCCTGTGTGCCTCCTGGGTATTTTCCCGGCTTCTTTCCATCAGGTTGAGGTCAATTCCTGTGCGTACACTGAGGGAAGAAGGTTCTCATCCAAGATTTTACAATACATGGCCCGTACAGTGGCCACTCAATGTGGCCTGTACCTTTAGCAGAGAAACCTCCCCAAAGCATGTTTCCACCTCCGTTCTTGACTGAAGGGATGGTGTTCTTAGGGTCATAGAATTTTTCTTCCTCCAAATACGGCAAGTTGAGTTAATGCCAAAGAGCTCAATTTTGTTTTCATCTGACCACAGCACTTTCTCCTAATCCTTCTCTGAACCATTTAAATGATCATTGGCAAACTTCAGACGGGACTGTACATGTGACTTCTGGAATACGGGAACCTTGCGGGCACTGCAAGATTTCAATCCATGGTGGACTATTGTGTTACCAATGATTTGTTTGGTGACTGTGGTCCCAACTGCCTTGAGATCATTCACAAGCTCCCCCCGTGTAGTTCTGAGCTGATCCCTCACTTTTCACATAATCATCCTTACCCCCATGATATGAAATCTTGCATGGAGCTCCAGACCAAGGGCCATTGATAGCTATTTTGTATTTCTTCCATTTCCAAATAATCGCTCCAACAGTTGTCTCCTTCTCACCAAGCTTCTTACTGATGGTCTTGTAGCCCATACCAGCCATGTGTAGGTCTACAATCTTGTCCCTGACTTCCTTTGACAGCTCTTTGGTCTTGCCCATGATGAGAAGGTTTGAATGGAAGAAAGAGATGTATTTTATACACATAACGAGTTGTTGTTAGGAGCACCTTCTTAAATTAACAGGACTAATCTGTGCACCACATGAGCACATACTGTAGTTTTTGGATGCCAAATTTATTGTTGGTTGGTAGGCGATCAAATACTTATTTTACTCACTGAACTGCAACTCAATTTATAACATTTGTATCATGTGTTTTTTCTGGATTTTTGGTTGATATTCTGTCTCTATAATTCAAAATACACCTATGATAAAAACTATAGACCCTTCATTTCTTTGTAAGTGGGCAAACGTAAAAAATCTGCCGGGAATCAAATAATTATTTTCCCCACTGTATATAGGTTGTACAGAGGCTCAAAGTTCCAATTTTACTTTACTGTCAATATAGCATAACCAAAATTAATCACATGTAATTTTGTCTACTAAGACATGCAGTCTGAGATTGGCATAGAGAATGATAATGATTGCGACTACCGTATTTATCGGCGTATAACACGCACTTTTTCCCCCTAAAAATCGGGGGAAAGTCGTGGGTGCGTGTTATACGCCGATACCCCAAAAAAAAAAAAATTCAAAAATGGCAAGCGCCGCCGAAAAATAGCGAGCGCTGACGAAAAAGGCCGAATTGCGGCCGAAAAAACCCGAAGCCGCGCCGGAATAGACCGAGCAGACTGTTCGGCTCTGCTCGGAGTCCCGCCTCCCTGCGCTCGCTCCGGAAACAGCAGGGAGGCGGGACCGCGATCGGAGCTGAACAGTCGGCTCGGCCTTTTCCGGAGCCGCTTCGGTCTTTTTCGGCCGTGCCTCGGTCTTTTTCGGCGGCGCGCGCGACAGAGAGTCTCGGCGGCGGGAAATTTAAACCCGGACCGGACTTCAAATGTCGCTGGGCATGGCTGCAATGACGCTGGCAAGGTACAATGTCACTGGGCATGGCTGCAATGACCCTGGGCAAGGCTGCAATGATGCTGGGCAAGGCTGCAATGACCCTGGGCAAGGCTGCAATGATGCTGGGCAAGGCTGCAATGATGCTGGGCAAGGCTGCAATGACCCTGGGCAAGGCTGCAATGATGCTGGGCAAGGCTGCAATGACGCTGGGCATGGCTGCAATGACCCTGGGCAAGGCTGCAATGATGCTGGGCATGGCTGCAATGACCCTGGGCAAGGCTGCAATGATGCTGGGCAAGGCTGCAATGATGCTGGGCAAGGCTGCAATGACGCTGGGCAAGGCTGCAATGACGCTGGGCAAGCTGCAATGACGCTGGGCAAGCTGCAAATGACGCTTAAATGTAAGTTTTTTTTTTTTCCTAAACTTCCCTCCTAAAACTTTTTTTCCTTAAAATGCCCTCCTAAACTTGGGGTGCGTGTTATACGCCGATAAATACGGTATATACAAAAAGATTTGCTACACTTGTGCCTTATTTTCAACACATAGGAACTTTGAAATAACTTTCTGGTCTCATGGAGCCCCTGCTAAAAATTACTATACTTACAACTCATGATACATTAGTGTGATGGTCAGTGGGAAGTATTACCCCCCTACAGATAGCTAAAAAGATCAATGGTGTCAGTGGGAACTTATTTGAGAGGCAGAGCTTGCTCATTGCTCAAGGAGTCCCCAGAAACCTCTGGAGGAACCCTGGTTGAGGAACCCCTAGTCTATGGTGAGCAATTGACAGGTCATACTCAATAATAGATGAGTATATTTTGCGTAATAAATTGAACTCCCAAAAAAAGTCAAAATGCTTGGAATTGGCTAGAAGCATACTTTTCGGCCAAATTACTTGAGGTGATTGTAGCCGTATTAGTGCACTTGCGACAGAGACCATTGAGTACTGTCCGTGATACTTTTTTTATTTGCACTAACATACATTTGACCTTCAGACCTTGAAGAAGGGGACATACCCCGAAAGCTTGTCCTGAAAAATGATATGTTAGTGCAAATAAAAAAAGGATCACGGACAGTACTCAATTGTCTCAGCTAAAATAAAAAGCAGAATTCTAGTTTTATGTAACTATTTTTAAAATAAGTTGCCCAGCAGGGTTACATTTGGAAAAAAAAATCAGGTCTTGCTGCAGTAATAACCTGCTCTCCAGCACTGACCCCTCAGATTCACTACACCAAGGTCCACCACTGGTCCTCCTCTCAGTTGAATGACATCCAGCATTATTTTTATTTTTTTATAATGAAGGGGTCTCTGTACCCAAAGGGTCCCGAAATGACATTGCTGCAGATGGACACAGTTGACCGATTTTGGGGCCCCGTATCTCGGGGCCACTTAGTGCTAGGAACCCCAAATTTGGTTTGCAAACCCAGTGGAACTAGCACTACAACATATCCAAGATGGGGTTCCTAGCACCAAGTGGCCCCGAGATACGGGCCCCAAATTCGGTTCAGAAAATGTCAAGCACTTTTCTGCAGCAGAGAAGTATATTAGCAAAATTCTGACAACACAGCAACGTAGCACTGCGATTAAGTGTTGGCATCTGACGAACGTCTCTAAAAGTAGATTGTCAACTTGCATTTGGCTTTTTCAGAAAAGTGTAACAATTACTTTTTATAAAAATGTTTTTGCTGATTACATTTACATTTGGAGCCACCATGTTTACCATAAGCCCTTGGAATAATGATTTAAATAGAGAAGGCAGAAGAAGCTGTTTACCTTCTGCCTCTCTTTCTAACTGAACTCTCTAAAGGAGGACTAGAAATCACTCTTCTTAATTAATTGCTTGTAATTGTTGGAGTTTGAACTTAAAATGTTAGTTCACCTTTTTGCCCCAAACAAACTATGTCCCTCACTAACATGTGAGGCCGCTGGATGTGTGGTATAAACTGTATGTAGCTGAGACTACATACAGCATACCGCACTGTGTTTCGGGTTTTAGCCGAGACTTCCTGTCTCATACCCAGAACACAGTAGAGTCTATCTGATCAGCAGTCAGCCATTCAGAGAAAGCAATGTATTCTAGCATTGAATACTAATCTTGACTGGCTGAGTCAGAGGTTGTGGCATCATCAGCCTGCCCCTCTGACTTTATTGCTAGAATTCATTGCTTTCTCGGAGTGACTGACCGATCCGATAGACTACATTGGGTATGAGACAGGAAGTCTCAGCTCAAACACAGTGCCGTATGCTCTATGTAGCCTCAGCTGCATACAGTTTATAACACACATCCATCGGCCTCACGTTAGTGAGGGACATTGTTCGTTTGGACCAAGTTGGCCCAAATGAACTATGTAACGTGTATCCAAAGCTGGAATTCAGCTTTTTAAGTCAGAGGTCAGAAGCAGACCCAAGATAAGAAACTGGCAAGGACACCCAAGAAGGCAAGCCCTTGAAACCCACAGAAAGCATGGGCTATCATAGAACTGCCTTCAGGGCCTCATGGCCACAGCTAGCATGTGCTGTTGCAGCCACATCCTCCCAGTAAATCTTAAATATAGTGTGGACGGAGAACCAGATTGCATCTTTGCAAACTTGTAAGACTGAATTTGGGTGACAGAGGGCCCAGAAAGTACTCGGCTCCCTAGCAGAGTGAGCATTGACAGAGAATAGAGGACCCTGAAGTCTAATGTCATAAAACTTATCAGGATACTCAGCTGAGTAGATAAGCCCTTGAGTACGTATAAGAATGTCATCACTAGAGGGAGCTAGTCCTTCTTTTGATATGCATAGTGGTCAAAACCTCCTATAGATGGCAGTATAGCCCACCCGTTAAGAATTACTGTTCTGTATCTTCCAGCAAATGAAGGAGAATTTGAAAAAGTAAATGAATAAAACATTTTTTTTAAATAATACATTTTGTAACTTACAAACAAAAAGATAGATTGTTGTAAAACGATTAATTCCATGGTCAGGGAGCTACAGCCACTTCTGGTTACTGTACATTCATTCACAGATGAGGTCCAGGCCAGAGTGTTGAGAGATTTGGAACAAATTGTAGTGGACAGATGAAGCACTTACACAATTTGCCTTTATTTGCCTATTTTCTAATTAATAGATATAAAGTCTGAAAGTAACTTGGTTACTGCATTCTGTATCCTACAGAGAATCGGAAATCAGTCTCGGAGTTGGAAGAAGTTCCAGGCACAGAGTACATCTTGGATGGCTCATTCTATAGATGGAATGGATGGCACAATCACGTGGGGATTTTGTCACCGCTTCCTCAGCAAAGGAGGGACCGCCCCTACCAGTGCAGCGAATGTGCTAAAACCTTCTCAGATCTCTCACGTTTCCTCCGACACCAAATTGGCCACACTGGCGGACGGCCATACCACTGCCGTCACTGCATAAAGACTTTCCGGCAGCCCTATGAGCTAATGGTCCACCAGAGGGTTCATACAGGGGAGAAGCCATACCAATGCACGGTGTGTGGCAAAAAGTTCATCAAAAACTCCATCCTGAAGGTTCATCAGAGGATTCATACTGGTGAACGGCCGTACAAGTGCACGCTGTGCTCAAAGAGCTTCGTACAGTCTCACCACTTAAAGACTCACCAGCGGACACACCTAGCTGGCAGAGTACAAACCTACTGAGTTCCAGAGGATGCTGCAGAGGGGCCTTCTTCATACAATAAGTAATCAGACCGATATTTTCTTGTCAAGCCACTATGAATGATACAAGGAAAAAAAACTCAGCTGATGCCAAAGACTGAATAAGCAAGAACATGCAAAAAATATATACAATATTTAATCTTACAAGTTGTGAAATATTTATTTTTGAAATTCTAGGTAGAGGAAATATATTGAAAGACATTATCTGAGGAATTCAGTAAATATTTGCAGTCTGGAGCATCAGTTGAGTAATCGGAGAAGTTGGCAATACAGTTTACACCTACCTGTAAAGTCATTCTTGAATTTGAAAACATAAAATGGTAAATATGCCAACTGTGAGCTGATGCGATCACTAAAGGTGAATGCACAAGAATTTTTTGATTTGGTTCAAAAGGATGGAAGAATGAAATATCAATTTAACTGGAGCCAGTATGGGGACAACCATCTTGTAGTTGCCAAATTGTAAGTGAATTCCTACAATGGCTTTCATTATTTATTGTAAAGTGACTCTGCCATGTTCAAATTGCAGTCACGTCAACCTCTGATACTTGAAAAATCCACAGCACATCTGAATGTCTGCCTTCCTGCATCCACTGCAGATGGATCCACCTGGAAGGTTGTCGATTAAACATTTCTGTAGTTTTACCCATGCTATCATCTAGAATTGAAGAGTATACTATATGGCTAAAGCATTTGTGGACACCTGACCATCACATTTATAATATCCTGTTGATCATCCCAACCCAAAACCATGGGCGTTATGATGGACTTGACCTGCCATGAAAGTTGTAATGGCCTCCACTCTTTTGGGAAGGCTTTCCACAATATTTTGGAGAGTGTATATAGGAATTTGTGAGCATTTAGCTAAAGGAGTGTTTGTGAGGTCAAGTACTGTTGTTGGACAACAAGACCAGGCTCATAATTTGTTTTATGGATGAGAAGACCTAGCTAGCACTCAGTTCCAATTCATCACAAAGATGTTCAGTAGAGTTGAGGTACTGATGTTGAAAGAGAACACCTGGCTTACAATTGGTGTTCCAATTTATTACAAAGGTGTTCAGAAGGATTTAGGTACTGATGTTGAAAGATAAGACCTGGCTTACAATTGGTGTTCCAATTCATTACAAAGGTATTTAGTAGGATTGAGGTACTGATGTTGGATTGAGAAGACCTGGCTTACAATTGGTGTTCCAATTCATCACAAAGCTGTTTAGAAGGGTTGAGGTCAGGGCTCTTTGCAGACCCCCGGAGTTCCTCCACAAAAAAATGGTTAGACCATGTCTTTATGAACCTAGCTTTGTGCACAGGGACACAGTCCTGCTGGAACAGAAAAAGGCCTTCATCAAAGGAGATGCATAAATATCTAAGATGTCTTTGTATGCTGTAGCATTAACAGTACCTGTCACTGTAAACACCTGAGCTTAATATTTTTGAGGGGGCCATAAACATTTGGTCATAAAGTGTACTTTTTGTAAAACATTGACTATAACATTTAAAAATGGAAGACATTATGGAAATCCCCTATGATCCGAGTATACATTCATTTCTTCATCCTTGTCCTTGATGCATCCAGTTGGCCAAACAGAAACAGAAGACCTAGGTATGGAAGTGTGTTTATGGCCATTTCATTTATATACTTTGCTCTTCAAAGAGTGTCCTATTTATATGTCATCAACAGGAACAAGTAGATTTGTAATTTCTAGGAAAAAATGTACTTTGGTAATTGTCTTCTGACCTGTGCAACAAAAGAATCAGAAGCCGTCATCTGCTCCAGGGATGCTAATCTCAGAAGCCACAGCTCGATGTCCTAAGATTTGGCTCAGTTACTGGGACTTTTTTCTTCATCTGGTTTCTCATTCAGGAACAGCTCATATTGCCATCCAGGTAATTAGAAAAACTCGTTGAACCCTATCTGGATGTAATTTTAATCCTTTTTTCTCTTCCGTTCATTGAGGGACACAGAAGATCTTCATGACGGATGCTCCTGCAGGTGGTGACATAAAACCCATCCGCCATGAAGATCTGCTGTATCCTTTAACCACTTCAGCCCCGGACCAATTGGCAGCCAAAGGACCAGGCCCCTTTTTGCAATTCGGCACTGCGTCGCTTTAACTGACAATTGCGCGGTCGTGCGACGTGGCTCCCAAACAAAATTGGCGTCCTTTTTTTCCCACAAATAGAGCTTTCTTTTGGTGGTATTTGATCGTCCCTGTGGTTTTTATTTTTTGCGCTATAAACAAAAATAGAGCGACAATTTTGAAAAAAATGCAATATTTTTTACTTTTTGCTATAATAAATATCCCCAAAAAATATATAAAAAAACATTTTTTTTCCTCAGTTTAGGCCGATACGTATTCTTCTACATATTTTTGGTAAAAAAAAATCGCAATAAGCGATTATTGATTAGTTTGCGCAAAAGTTATAGCGTTTACAAAATAGGGGATAGTTTTATAGCATTTTTATTAATATTTTTTTTTTTATTAGTAGTAATGGCGGCGATCAGCGATTTTTATTGTGACTGCGACATTATGGCGGACACATCGGACATTTTTGACACATTTTTGGGACATTTGTCATTTATACAGCAATCACTGCTATTTAAATAGCACTGATTCCTATGTAAATGACAGTTGTAGTGACAGTTGTAGCCACTAGGGGGCGGGGAGGAGTCAGTGTGACGTGTTGTGTTTTTTTTTTACAGTAGGGGGGCGTGGCTGTACGTCTGACGTCATTGATCGGCGTTCCCGATGACAGGGAACCGCCGATCACTGACAGTCAGTGTAGGAAGCGCGGGGAGAGGTTTGTTTACATAGACCTCTCCCCGTTCTTCAGCTCCGTAACCCGATCGCGGGATACCAGCGGCGATCGGGTCCGCTGGTCCCGCGGCCGTGGTCACGGAGCTCCCGACCGGGCCCCCCGGGCAGGCAAATTAAAGGGGACGTACAGGTACGTGCTTTTGCCTGCCCGTGCCATTCTGTTGACGTATATCTACATGAGGCGGTCGGGAAGCGGTTAATGAACTCAGAGAAAAGGATTTCACCAGTGGCGGCTGGTGCTCAAAATTTTTGGGGGGGGCGCAAACAAACAGCCTCACTGTGCCATCAAACGCTGCCACTGTGCCCATTAAACGCTGCCACTGTGCCATTAAACGCTGCCACTGTGCCCATCAAACGCTGCCACTGTGCCCATCAAACGCTGCCACTGTGCCCATCAAACGCTGCCACAGTGCCCATCAAACGCTGCCACTGTGCCCATCAAACGCTGCCACTGTGCCCATCAAACGCTGCCACTGTGCCCCAAGTGCTGCCACTGTGCCCCAAGTTCTGCCATTGTGCCCCAAGTGCTGCCACTGTGCTCCAAACACTGCCACTGTGCCCCTCAAGTGCTGCCACTGTCCCCCTCAAGTGCTGCCACTGTGCCCCTCAAGTGCTGCCACTGTGCCCCTCAAGTGCTGCCACTGTGCCCCTGCCTGCCCTCTGCACTTACCTTGTCCCGGTGTGCAGCTGGTGACGGCGTCAGGCGAGGAGCGGTGTCTCATCGTCGGATGTCTTCTTCTCCCGCGCTCCTCCTGTCTTCTGCTATGATTGGACGCCTAGCATCCAATCACAGCGCCTGTGACTTCAGCCAATCAGGTGACAGGTAACAGACCTGGCAACCTGATAGGCTGAGAGGCGGGTCTGTGTTAGGGAAGCGATGTATTTGCTTCTCTAACACAATACTGTGTAATCAGCGAACGCACAGCAGTGCGCCCGCTGTTTACACTTAGGGAAGCCTATTAGAGCACACCGCTCTAATCAGGTCCCCTATTAGAGCTTTACAGCTCTAATAGGGCGCTTCCAGAAAACACCCCCCCCCCCCCGCTGTAATTCAGATGCCCGGCGCCCGATCAGGGGCCGGACACCTGAATAGGGGGCGGCAGCGGTGACAATAGATAGATTCATGCAATGCATGAATCTATCTATTGGTGATAGAGCGGTGCAGGAGAGGGGGGGCGGCGCTCCTGCTCCTCTATGCACACACCGCCACTGGATTTCACAATGAGTAAAATAAATCCCATTATATCTTCCATTTGTTTAAGGACATAGGCAGATTTTCATGACGATGGGTTTTATGTTGCCACCTGCAGGAGTATCCGTCATGAAGATCTGTTGTGCCCTTCAATGAACTCATAGGAAAGGATTTGATGGGGAGTACAAAAATCTAATGTTTTTTGTTTTTTCATAAAATACTATTTTCACCTTTTTAATCCTTTTTTGCATCTCAGTGCTGCTGATCACCTCCAGTTCAGCCACAGCCACCCAAAAAGTGAAGTTCTGATTTTCTTCCTCCTCATCTACCCCCTCCTCTAGTGGGTTCCTAGATTGGAGAGTTACTTTCTCCCACTTCCCACTTCGCCTAGGCAATTGGAGCAGAAGTTCAACCCTCCCCCTCCACCCCCAACCTTCTGGGACATATCACAGGTCCCAGGAGGCTACGGGACCATTCACAAGGCACAGCACTGCTCACGCATGCACAGTGGGGAGCCAGATGTGAAGCCACAAGGAGACAGCCGGCTTCCTACAGTTAACATGATGGAGCCACGGAACCAAAAACCGGTGAAGACCTGGCCCGGGTGAGGACTGCGGAATCCCTGGGCAGTTGAGTGTTGGTTTATTAAAAGTCAGCAGCTACAGTTTTTGTAGCTACTAACTTTTATTTTTTGGAAACGTAGCTGAAGCCCCTTTAAGAAATGTCTCTAATACATGCTGTCACGCCAGACAGGAAAATGACAGAGATTAAAATCTAGTAGCACTATTCAAAAGAGACAGAAGTTCTTTAAGTTCTGGTTTAGTGCATTAGAGATAAGCTTAAACATTTTGAAAACATTGTTTAATGAAAGAAAAGGAAAACCAGTGCAGAAAATATCTACCAAAAAATATATTACTATAGAAAAAGACAGTAATGCAGCAGTAAAATAAAGAGGATAAAAAATGAGAAGCAAAACTAACTTCACACAAATAGATATTCAATCAGATAGACATTGTACTTACAGTTACATCTTCCATTTTCATAGGCTTACCTCCACTTTCCTGTTATAGTGTTATTAGTGTGTCAAAATGTAAGTGCACATTTAAATAGAAGCCTGACTAAGATTTTGCACTGAATTGAGAAGCAAACAGACCTGGTCAGTCACACCCTTTTTCTGATGAGATACACCGCCACGTTTTTTTCTGTAGCACAAGTCAGTGTAAGTATACTTGTGCAGAGAGGTGTGGGCGCTACTCATCTGTGCCAACATAGAGTGCTTGAGAGGAAGCACAGAAAGTGCATTTCCACTGAGAGAAAAGTATTTAAAGCCTGGGGAAAAAAATTAAAAGTCAGCAGCTACAACTACTGCTGCTGCTGACTTTTAATACATGGACACTTACCTGTCCAGGGAGCCCGCGATGTTGGCACCCCAGTCTATCTTCGGATCAGCTGTCGGGTGCTGCCGCCGCCATCGCCACTAAGAGAAACCAGCAGTGAAGCCTTTCGGCTTCACGGACGGCTCCCTATTGCGCTGCGCTTTCTAATTGGCCTGGCAGCAGAAAAAGGAGGAGGGGGGGGCGAGTTTCTGAGAGATGGCGCTGTGACCCCATCTCCGGAATTCCCGCTAAAAGGTGCCAAATGTGGCACCAGAGGGGGGGGGAAGCAAATAAGCAAAAGTTCCACATTTGGGAGGAACTCCGCTTTAACTACTTGCCACTCTGTCACAGTAGATTTACTGAGCCGAGTGGCAGCTGCAGGGTCAGAAATGTAGGTGCCTTGCTGCTGGGTATGGGGTGTGCACCCACTTCTGTCCCGGGCTATGGTTGGACACAGCAAAATTTTGTCAGCAGGTTCCAGGTAAAGATTTATGGCTGAGATCTGCTGGTCGGCTTTGTCCAATCACAGCACAGAGTCCTGTGTTTACAAACATACAGGACTCTGTACACTGATTAGTGATCTGGCTGTTTCTTCTCCCTGCAAAGCAAGAAGAATACAACAGGCAGATCTCTTAGTAAAAGCAGCACACATTACATATTGTTAGGCACACAGCTAACCCCTCGATTGCCCTGATTACCGCCATTACCAGTATTGCATCATAGCTGTGTAAATTGCAGTTTATACTGTATACTATAGTTTGTAGGTTCTACAACTTTCACACAAACCAATTAATATACACTTGTGGGGTTTTTTTTTTTTTTTACCAAAGACAAATAACAGAATACATTTTGGCATAAATTAAAGAAGGTTTTTTTTTTTTTTTTTTTTGGATTTGTTTTATAACAGAGAGTAAAAAATATTGGGGGGGGGGGGGGTGGTTCAAAATTGTCTGTCTTTTTTCGTTTATCTAGTACAAATTGAAAAACCCAGTGGTGACCAAATACCACCAAAAGAAAGTTCTGTTTGTAAGCAAATGCCAGTTAAAGTAGCACAGTGCTGAATAGCAAAGAATAGTCAAGTCATGAAGGGGGTAAAACCTTCCAGACATCAATTAGTTAAAGGCATTTTCTAACAAAACAAGAAAGCTTGAGACTTTTTTGGGGGCTTTAACCCTCAATCTCTTATTGGTTAGCGTATGTCCTGCTCACATATTTTTGTCTTTCTTTGACAGGCCTCTGTATCCACTGAAATTGGTCCCAGTCCAGTAAAGTTCCTTAGACTTTTGGATCTCCTGTACTGAAAGGTCTGTAGGCTTCTGTCAGGGTCCAGGAAGTAATGAGGCCTTCATCGAAGGACATCTCCCACACCGTTTCCATCTGGTCATAGCTATTAAGACCAGAGATTCGTCCTCCACCATCTACAGATACCCGTTGAACTTGGTACCTTCAGATTTAATATGAAGACTTCTGGGAAGTTCATCTGCAGGGTGAGGATGGAGACCCCAAATTATATTATAAACGCCAGAAACAAGGATAATGAATTGGACATTCGGAGTTAAAGGAACCATTATTGTTTAGGTTAAGTCTCAAAGCCAATCAAATTTGTTTTGTTACTTGGTTTAATTAGCATAAATCTGCTGTTGGGTTGATTCACCCTTGTTGGGGATACACTGCTGAGATTTCTGCCCTAAAGTCCCCAGGTCCTTCCTCCATCTGGGATTGTTGCAAAGAATTTTACTTAATTCATAGCACTTTAGAGCACAGAAAATGCAACAGGAGGGTCAAGGCACCCTATAGTAGGTGCAGTCTGAGTTGGGCACTCCCAATAGGGAGCCTGAGAGAAATACCAGAAGCCAACGGGTGATGTAGACTACAATTGTGTACCTAAAAGCAATTTTAACCTCCCTGGCGGTATGATTATTTCAGATGTTTGTTGCTGAAAGCGGTACCATTATTTTGCATGGAAATTTGGCGTTTTATATTGTAGGACTGCAATTCTTAGGAATAACTCACTTAAATCTGTCCAAACCAGAGTCTAGTAGACATCCCGGGTATGGTATGATAAAGTTTGAAACACTAAATCATAAATTATAATATAATAAATAACTATAAATAATTATACCAAATAATAATATAATAATAATAAAAATTATTCAATAATGTAATCAAATCAAAAACACAGAAATTTGCTCAGTTGCAGAATTGTCGCTGTCATTACTTTTCAGTGTTTGATGACGGATTTCCCCACAAATCACTATCGCTCAATTCTGCGAGTGATTCTAATTTATTATCACTGTTTTCTAGCTGGTCTAAAACTGCTTTTGATGTAAAGGGACGGTTTTGGTTGCTAAGGACAATCTCCAGTTTCCAGGCAGAAAGAACAGTATTTATAATATAAAACTGCATGCAGGGCACGGGACAAACCACTAGAGGCAAAAGCGATGTGAAATAATTTCATACAGTAATGTAATCTGTAAGATTATAGTATACTGTATGTATAGTGTGCGTTTCACTTTTTGAATTTGGCTCCGTTCTCCGTCCACGTGCGCCGCCACGCTTGCAGGGAACGGAGCCCGGCTCCGTGATGAATCGAGTGGAGGATGAGCCGCTCACACTGCGGGGAGACATCGCAGGATCCAGGGGACAAGGTAATTAAGCTCTTCCTGGATTCTGCGATGCGATCCCGAGTCTGGCTCGGGGTTAACGATTTTAGTTCTGAAAATCCACCCCGAGCCACACTCGGGAATACCGCCAGGGGGGTTAATTGAAGACAGGAATATGGGCACGGGCAGACAGGTGGTGGGGTTGTCATCCTGATCTTCTCTTCACTACATAGTCAGTCATTGACCTAGGACAAAGGAAGTTAAATTCCTCAATTGCATCCTTGCTTGAGGTCAGTGGATCAGAAGACAATTAGCATTTCCAAAAATGGGGGTCAGCCGTACAGACTACATTTTTCCTTACTACAGCTTCCCTTATATTTGGTTATGCGAGTCCATCGGTATAATTTTTGTCCCACTCCTCCCAAAACGTACTTTTTTAAAAAGAAATATAGGTGGAAGATCTAGAACCTCTGCCATGTGTATTACTGTTTTTGACCCCACTGGGGAGATTTAGCCACACTGGCGAAACAGTGCCACAAGAACAGGAAGTGATAGGATATCTTTCTACTGGGGACAGAAAGCACATATGTCTTAATAGATGTGGAAATGTAAGACCAACCTTTCTCCAACAAGGGTTCCTCCAGGAGGTTGCTAGTGATTCCTTGAGCAATTTCTGCCTCTCAGATAAGTAACCACAGCCACCAGCTTTTAGCCGTTAGGGGACATTTTTACCACTAACCACTCTTTTACCGCTCTCTTGCTACTAACCACCAGTGTAAGGGGATCCTTCCTTCTAGGACTCTTCCAATAACCACCATTGTAGGAGAAGGACCCCTTTAATGATTACCAGTCTAAGAAGGCCCCTCCCCACTGACCACCAATGTAAGGAGCTCTCTTCCTACTTACCACCAGTGTAAAGGGACCCTTCCTTCTTTGCTTCTTCCAATGACCACCATTGTAGAAGAAGAACATCTTTACTGATCACTAGTCTAAGAAGGCCCTTCTCCACTGACCACTAATGTAAGGAGCTCTCTTCCTACTAACCACCAGTGTAAAGGGACCCTTCCTTGTTGGACTCTTCCAATAACCACCATTGTAGAAGAACCTCTTTACTAATCACCATTCGAAGTAGGCCAAACTCCACTGACCACCAATGTAATGGAGCATTTTACTGACCACAAAAAGGAGCGCCTTTACAATTAATCATCATAGTAAGCAGACATTTACAGTGGTGTGAAAAAGTGTTTGCCCCCTTCCTCAATTCCTGTTCCTTTGCATGTTTGTCACACTTAAGTGTTTCGGAACATCAAACCAATTTAAACAATAGTCAAGGACAACACAAGTAAACACAAAATGCAATTTGTAAATTAAGGTGTTTATTATTAAAGGTGAAAAAAAATCCAAACCATCATGGCCCTGTGTGAAAAAGTGATTGCCCCCCTTGTTAAAACATACTATAACTGTGGTTGTCCACACCTGAGTTCAATTTCTCAAGCCACACCCAGGCCTGATTATTGCCACACCTGTTCACAATCAAGGCATCACTTAAATAGGAGCTGCTTAACACAGTAAGGTCCACCAGAAGATCCTTAAAAGCTACACATCATGCCGAGACCCAAAGAAATTCAGGAACAATTGAGAAAGAAAGTAATTGAGATCTATCAGTCTGGAAAGGGTTATAAAGCCATTTCCAAAGCTTTGGGAATCCAGCGAACCACAGTGAGAGCCATTATCCACAAATGGCGAAGACATGGAACAGTGGTGAACCTTCCCAGGAGTGGCCGGCCACCCAAAATTACCCCAAGAGCGCAGCGACGACTCATCCAAGAGGTCACAAAAGACCCCACAACAACGTCCAAGGAACTGCAGGCCTCACTTGCCTCAGTTAAGGTCAGCGTTCATGCCTCCACCATCAGGAAAAGACTGGGCAAAAATGGCCTGCATGGCAGAGTTCCAAGGAGAAAACCACTGCTGAGCAAAAAGAACATCAAAGCTCGTCTCAATTTCTCCACAACACATCTTGATGATCTCCAAGACTTTTGGGACAACATTCTGTGGACCGATGAGACAAAAGTGGAACTCTTTGGAAGGTGTGTGTCCAAGTATATCTGGCGTAGAAGGAACACTGCATTTCAGAAAAAGAACATTATACCAACAGTAAAATATGGTGGTGGTAGTGTGATGGTCTGGGGCTGTTTTGCTGCTTCAGGACCTGGAAGACTTGCCGTGATAAAAGGAACTATGAATTCTGCTGTCTACCAAGAGATCCTGAAGGAGAATGTCCGACCATCTGTTCGTGTACTCAAGCTGAAACGAACTTGGGTTCTGCAGCAGGACAATGATCCTAAACACACCAGCAAGTCCACCACTGAATGGCTGAAGAAAAACAAAATGAAGACTTTGGAGTGGCCTAGCCAAAGTCCTGACCTGAATCCTATTGAGATGTTGTGGTATGACCTTAAAAAGGCCGTTCATGCTCGAAAACCCTCTAATGTAACTGAATTAGGACAATTCTGCAAAGATGAGTGGGCCAAAATTCCTCCAGGACGCTGTAAAAGCCTCATTGCACGTTATCGCAAACGCTTGGTTGCAGTTGTTGCTGCTAAGGGTGGCCCAACCAGTTATTAGGTTTAGGGGGCAATCACTTTTTCACACAGGGCCATGATGTTTTGGATTTTTTTTCACCTTTAATAATAAACACCTTCATTTACAAATTGCATTTTGTGTTTACTTGTGTTGTCCTTGACTATTGTTTAAATTGGTTTGATGTTCCGAAACACTTAAGTGTGACAAATATGCAAAGGAACAGGAAATGAGGAAGGGGGCAAACACTTTTTCACACCACTGTATTTATTAACCATCAATTTAAAAGAAAACTACAATTTTACTACAATATTCGTTCTATTCTATTAATATTCCCGAAAAATAATGTTGTTATATGGATCAGCCCTTCTAAGTACTCCAAATACCTTAATATTTTATTTATTTTTATACTGTAACTTATTGTTCATATACTGTAATACATGTTATGTCCCAATAGTGATATAGTAATTATTAGCAAAAGTTCCATGAGATATAAAAGTTATTTCAAGGTTCCACAATGTTAAAAAGGTTGAGATCGGTTGGGTTAGACCAGGGATCTCCACACTCTCCAGTTTACTATCCTACAGACATTGCAGGGGGTGCTTCACAAGAGCCAGTAGGAGAAGAAAATGCCCTGGTGTCCAGTGGGAGTAAACAATGCTCATCAGTGTCAATGGCAGAAATAGTGCCCCATCGTTGATGTCAGCGAGAGGAGTTGTGCCCCCTCGGTGTCAGTGGAAAAAATCGTGCCCCATCATTTGTATCAAAGGAACCGTGCCCCATCATTGGTATTAGTGGGAGGAATTGTGCCCCTTCGTTGAAGTCAGTGGGAGGAATCATGTCTTTCTGTTCCAGGGACACCCCACGTTCTTCTTTTGCTAGTGTCACCTGGACAGGATAGGAAGGGAAATCTCCCCACTGAGCATACCGAAATTTAATCCTAAAGGCCCATACACACAATCGGACTTTTTGACAACAAACATGCAAATTAGCGGTTTTGAGGCAACATCCGACCATGTGTACGCTCCATCGGACAAACTTTTTCAGTTTTCATCTGAATTTTGTTGGCTGTGCGAACGGACAAACTTTCTGGCAACAAAAGTCTGATGGAGCAAAGTCCGATCGTGTGTACAGAAAACCATAGGACTTTTGTACAAAGTACAAACACGCATGCTCAGAACCAATGCAAAAGATCAGACAACAATACAGAAGTTGACCAAAGGTGGCGGTAAAGAGCAGAAAAACCACGTGATTTGGGGAAAGTTGGCTGAAAAAGTCCTGTCGTGTGTGCGCAATACAAGTTCACGGCCAACGCCCTTTGTACAAAAATCCACGGGAAAGTTTTGTACAAAGTCCGATCGTGTGTATGAGGCGTAACAGAGCTATTAAAAATAGTGTGTGGCTAGATTTAGATCTTAATAGGACACCTGTCATGAAAGGAATACTTAAGACATCGTGGAACCCCTCTTAAGATGCTTTTCATCCCCCATCCTTATATCTCCAGCTCTCTCTACCTTTTTAAGTGTGCCCACTTCTGCCAATTGTAACCATTACCATAGTTGCCAGTTGTCCCTGACCTCCAGAAATTAGGCAGTATAGAAAAACTGGCCCCCGTTTTCTGCCATTATGAGGGGTCTATTGTATTTAGCAGAGTAGGACGAGCTGAACAGGTCAAACAGGAAGATGTTTTCTGTCTTCAGAACTAAAAAAAAACCAAGAAGCCAGGACAGAGACAGTTTTTGATGTACTGATTCCTAAAAGGGAACCTATCATTCGTGAATATGGTATAAGCTAACTGGGTGATGAGGCACCCTAAGGTGCCAGGACTTACCTGTGCCTTGTTATAATTCATCTCTGGAAGCCCCTGAACCCAGGTTTCCGATGAATGTGAAATGAACGGATTCCACTGGATTTCTTCAACGCCTTCACTGGATATTGTTATTTTTCTACATGTTCTTGGGGAGGCGAAGCTGGTTACCATGTCTGTGTGTTATTGATATTTATATTTTGGCCCATATGGCACTAAGTGCAATACAGTGTGGTGGTGATAATATTAAAGTTTCCTATACCCGTGTTTCTGTTGTCTGTGAATTTTTCAGGTGTCAGACAAGTTTGATTTCACACCAAGGTTTTCATGTTAACCTGTTGCTGCACGCCTAACATATATGCGTGGCTGCAAAAGGGTGGGCTTTATCACCCACAGGGCCGGTACAAGGGGTGGGCGGGAGGGAACACTAAATCGCCGGCAGCAGCATGCAGAGGAAACTGGGCAGAGAATATTTAGGTTATGGCTCCACTCAATGCTACAGCCTGCCCTAAAAGTGGGCTGAGGATGCGCCCATACGTATTGGCACAGAGGAAGAAGAATTTACTCTCCCGGGCTTGATTGGTCATCAGTCTGGCTGGCTGGATCGGGCTGACAATGAGAGTTTCTCTAAAGGTGGGCGGAGCAAGATGATAACACAACAGCGCAGTCCCGATCATTGCTTCCCGCCCCCTGCATACATCACACAGCTCTCCCAACATGAAGGATGGATGTCAGGTTTCTTCCATGCGAGTCCCCACTGCTCTGCCTTCCAAACTATCTGACTGTGCTGTAAACCCGCCCTGTACTTTGCAGAGCAGGTTTACAAAAAGAGAAGAACAATTCTTCTGTATGTTGGGAATATACTGTGACTTTTCAGTTAATGTTCTCTGCTGATCCATCTGGTACTTGTATATGGGGAGGGGATCCAGTGCTTAAAGCGGAGTTCCACCCTAAAGTGGAACTTCCACTCATCGGAAACCCTCCCCCCCTCTGGTGCCACAGTTGGCACCTTTCAGGGGGGTGCAGATAACTGTCTAAGACAGGTATTTGCACCCACTTCCGGGCATAGACTCCCACGGGAGTCTATGCCTCTTCCTCTACCTGCTGGGACACACACAGGTTCCAGAGACAGCGCGGAGCATTCTCATTGCGCTGCGCAACTGGCGCATGCGCAGTAGGGAACCGGGAAGTGAAGCCGCAACGCTTCACTTCCTGATTCCCTCAACAAGAATGGCGGCGGCAGCAGCCGAGAACCGAGCGAATTCTCGGCTTCGGCATCGCTGGACCCTGTTTTGGATAGAGTGAAGATGAAACACCTGTCAGTTTTTATTACTGTCTGTATCTCCATCTGTTTTGCTGCTACAGGGTGGCACCTCTGCACCAGATAACATATGTGTGGGGGTGTGTGTGTGTGTGTGTGATCTGACTCTTACGGGTAGGGGGGCTCGCATGCATGCCATCAGTGGCTCGCTCCTGCTGTGACAACTTACACAGTGCGATCCAAACAGTGTGTATCGTGGACTCAATGTCACTCGCTGATCATCAAAGAGAGAGGCAGAACGGCGATGTAAACAAGGCAGATCGCCATTCTGACAGAAGGTAAGAGATAAAATTTGGGTCCCTATACATTTCATCTCTTACCCTAGTAAAAACATCTCACACATTATAGTGTGTAAAAAATAAAAAAGGGGTAATACAAATATCCCCTATTTTGTAGACGCTATAACTTTTGCACAAACCAATCAATATACGCTTCTTGCAATTTCTTTATTTTTACCAAAAATATGTAGATGAATACATATCGGCCTAAACTGATTAAGACATTTTTTTGGGATATTATAGCAAAGAGTAAAAAATCTTTTTTTTTTTTCAATATTGTCGCTCTTTTTTTGTTTATAGCGCAAAAATAATAACCGCACGAGGTGATCAAATGCCACCAAAAGAAAGCTCTATTTGTGGGGGGAAAAAAAAGGACATCAGTTTTTTTTGGGTACAGCATCGCATGACCGCACAATTGTCAAAGTAACACAGTGCCATATTGCAAAAAATGGCCTGGTCATGAAGAGGGGGTGTAAATCTTCCCAAGGTCATTTGGATAGAGAGATTTACCCTCTTTATTTGTCCTGTTTACTGTTATCATCAAAAAAGTGAACGTAAAAGAAAATCCTAAATTTTTAGTTGATCCCAGAACAGGAATAGAGTGGAAATCTTCCAATGTGGACACTAGTTCTAGAGACACAATGGGGTTTCCCCCACTTTTGAGGGATTCCCTCTCACTTCCTGTTTTGGCTATGGGACAGGAAGTAAAGAGAAATCTGGGGTTATAAATTGTATGAAAAATACCACTTTCAAAGCAAATCATAGAATAATCTGAGCGTTGGTACACAGCTTTCGAAAGCCAATCACAAAAGTTCATGAAAAATTATCCGAAGGGACAAACATGAAATTTGTTCTCGTAAGATACCAAAACATACGATTTCCATTTAATCAGTACAGTATACATCTGAAAAAAAATAAAAAAAATAAAAAAAAATCGGAAAGCCCACGCATGCTTGGAAACGAAAGATTACAGTACAATACAACACATGACATTACTTCCCGAAGTTGTATTTTATTGTATGAGAATTTTTAGAACTTTAGTAATCTCTTAATTTTCAATATGAGACTAGCATGCAAAAAAAAAAAATATATATATATATATATATATATATATATATATATATATACATACACACACACACACGATTTTTTCATCATACTTACCTGTAAAATCCTTTTCTTTGAGTACATCATGGTACACAGAGTCAGGCTAATAGTCATTACCTGCTGGTTATACTTCATCTCCAGGTGAATGGACACTGGTAGACCAAAGGTCTTTAGACAGGAAGTGATCCCCTATGAAACCCCTCCCATACAGGAAGTACTTTAGTTTTGTAGCAAGCACTGAATCCTCAAAAAAGAGGGGAGGGAACTTTGTCAAAAACGCCCCCTTGCTGTGAGTGACGGGTGATTTGCATATCTCATGCACTAGCCTGAGACAGGTTATCATCAGATCACTGGATGTTCTACTCTGCCCAGCTCTGACTACATACATGTCCCCTAAATCACTTGTCTGTCTATAGTCTGCTGACTGTTCACTGCATCCCATGATGAGAAACATCCAGTCAAAACACAGTAAAGCTGGGAGAGCTGGAGGGGAGGGGGATGTGAATTGTGAACTTTTTACACAGGATGTGCCTGTCTCAGGCCAGTGCATGATATGTAAATCACCTGTCACTCACAGAAAGGGGGCGTTTTTGACAAAGTTTTCAAGACTTTGTCAAGATTTCTCTAACTGAACAATAAAAGAGGATTGCTCAGGCCTCGAGTAAATCTGTGTGGCAAGACTGGGCTCAAATGAAAGGAAATCTTATTCTCTACATTATGAAATCCAAAAAAATGTTTGGGGTTTACATCCACTTTAATAGGTAGGATCTGGCTGATGTTAGAAGAATTTATTTGTAATTAGTCACTTAGTAGTCTATATCACAAATTTAGTCACTTGAGCGCCCCTATTGCATATTTCCAACACTCCACAAATCTGGCCTTTATGGAAGAGTGACAAGAAGAAAGCCGTTGTTGAAAGAAAGCCATAAGATGTCCTGTTTGTAGTTTGCGAGAAGCCATGTGGGGGACACAGCAAACATCTGGAATAAGGTGCAGATGAGACCAAAATTGGCCAACTCAATATTAAATGACCATAGTTTTAAAATGAGATGACCAACAAACCCATTTGGGTGCGATAAACAGGAGACCATAAACTAAGTAATAGTGAGAGTAAAGGGAGCATAATGTCGTCCAATCCTCCAATTATCACCAAAGAACTGATAAAAGGCGTGAATGATATAAACAATGGGGAAGAAAAGTGGGAAGCTTGGTCTTTAGTTTGTCATTTTCGCTAAAGAACGTTTTTCTTCTTCCACGACAAAACGTTAAATCAATTAACGTCTATGGATCAATGTACAATCATATGATTCCACATATGACCTTTACCCATTCCAGGCCACTGTGTGCAACATCCACTCCTCCGCAGCTGTCTCTGTTCCATATTCTTACCATAAGAGGCAGAGAGGCCCACAGGTCACACCCTGGTGATCTCCTGGGAGGCTGCCACTGACCCCAAGACACCTTAAACCATTGAGGGTATATGTATGTACACACATACCGCTATCACCCCTGGACTATTGGGTATTATTGTATGAGGTATATATAATTATTGTGTTTTGCGCCTTTTTTACTTGTTTTTTTGTCCATGGTGATCTCCAGAAGGAACACTTTATAGATAATAAAGCCTTTTCTATTTACGCTACCACAACACTCTTAAATAATAATACAAAAAATACATTTTTAATTATTATTAATAAATTAATTATTATTATTATAATAATAATAATAATAATAATAAATTATTATTTAATTAATAATAAATTATTATTTAATAATATATTTTTAATTATATTATTATTAAAAATAAATTAAATTATTAATAATACATTATTTAAATAATAATAATATTTAATTAATAATATATTTTAATTATTATTATTATTAATAATAATAATAATAATAATAATGTTTTTATTTTTAAATTAAATGCAACAAAAAAATAAATAAATAAATGAAAAACTTCAGTTTATGCAAAACAGGCCAAATGACAGATGTCAACTGATGGGCATCAGATAGCAGGACTTGAGGAGACAGACACAATGTAGTTTTCTGTGTGGTTCCTGTGGGTGCAGACCAAATTTAGTGGCATTTCGTACACATTGGTTAACTTAAAGCGGAAGTAAACCCATCCATAAGACCGTTTCATTTCCCGGCACGTGCTGGAAATGTAACACTTCCATTGGTTGTGCTCTCAACCAAACTGTCAAAGCATCCAATGGCTGGTGTCTAAACTGATCACATGTGCAGCATCATGGCAGTTGTAGATTAAAAACAGGAGGCAAAGATGGCAGCTTCCTTGGCTGAAAACGATAGGGGGGTTTAATTACACTTTTAATTCAATGGTTTTTATTTCAAATTTTTCAAAACATTACATTAACATAATAAAACATAATATCATTTGTGGTAACAGTGTCATTTTCCCATTACCGGCTTCCCGCCGTATCACGTTTAATTCCACTTTATCTATAGGTCCCCCCCCCCCCCCCCCCCCCCCCCCCCCCTTTTTAAAAAAAAAAAGGTCACATGAAGCTTATACTTTGATTTATTTATTTTTTATTATAATAATACACAGACAAAACATGAAAATGCACTTTTGGCTATTTTACACATTTACAACGGTATTTAAAACGTAGAAATAAAAGCACATTGCCCGATATGCTGCTTTACAGCAATACTCAAATTCAATCCGGAGCTTACCCTCAACAGAAAGAAGCTCGCCCATTAAATGTCGCTCCTTCTCCTGAACGACGGCCAGCATCATTCAAGTCACTTCCTGTGAGCCTAGGCCGTCATGGACACACCCCCTGCGGTTGCGTCACCAGAGCAGTCTGGACTGACAATACTGCTGCATAAAACAGCTTTAAAACATTGTTACATGAGCACCAATCTGTACAGGAATAAACACCACCCGCCCACCATCACTGCCGGACAAGAGTAGTAAGGACCAGTGATGTCACTGGTCAGAAGACAACTGGAAATTTAGTGAAATTTTTTTTTTAAATGGGTGAACAGGCAGGAATTTTAACCACGCCCATTTCTGCCACTTTAAAAACAAATCTGTATTTTATGCTAAAAGATTACTTAGTACGCCCAAACATTATATATTTCTTTTTAGCAGGGGGCTCAAACTGGCAGCCCTCCAGCTGTTGTATAACTACAAGTCCCATGAGGCATTGCAAGGCTGACAGTTACAAGCATGACTCCCACGGGCAGAGGCATTATGGGACTTGTAGTTTTGCAACAGCTGGAGGGCCGCCAGTTTGAGACTCGTGCCCTAGGCCTAGAGAATAAAATGGAGATCGTTGCAATACTTTATGTCAAACCGTATTTGCGCAGCGGCCTTACAAACACAATTGTTTTGGAAAGAAATACACTTTAGTGATTTAAAAAAGAAAACCATAAAGTTAGCCCAATTTTTTATTTTTATTTTTTAATGTGAAAGATGTTGCCCCGAGTAAATTGATACCAAACACGTCATTCTTCAAAATTGCACACACACTCATGGAATAGCGACAAACTCTCCATAAAAATGTCTAAAGGTTACCAGTTTAGATTTACAGAGAAGGTCTTGGGCTAGATTTATTGCTCTCGCTCCAACAATCGCAGCGATGTGTGGTTTAAACACTGCATTCACTTCTGCACCTGAGCTTGGAGGGAGGGGGCACTTTAAAAAAAAAATTTTTTTTATCTATTTAACTTTTATTTTTCCACCGTCCCTTTGAAAAAAAAAAAATAGTTTTGATCTCTTGTATTCCTATTACAAGGAAAGTAAACATCCATTGTAATAGAAAAAAGCAGGACAGGTTCTCTTTAATGTGCGATCTGGGTTACATTTACACTTAAAAGCAATGGAAAGAAAGAAAGAAAGAAAGAAAGAAAGAAAGAAAGAAAGAAAAGAAAGAAAAAAAAAAGAAAGAAAGAAAGAAAGAAAAAAAGAAAAAGAAAGAAAAAGAAAAGAGAAAGAGAAAAAGAAAGAAAAAAAGAGAAAGAAAGAGAAAAGAAAGAAAAGAAAGAAAGAAAGAAAAAAAGAAAGAGAAAGAAAGAAAAGAAAGAGAAAGAAAAAAGAAAGAGAAAAAGAAAGAAAGAAAGATTTTTATTTGTCAAAAAATAAATAAAAAATGGGCCCTTTAGGGCTGGAGGGCGGAAGTGACGTTTGACATCGCTCCAGTCCTCCAAAGGGCATAGAGTCGAGTGAGGGCCATCTTGTCCTCACTCAACTTCCTGCTCATCAGGACACCGGACCCAATCGTTTCCTCCCCTGCTGATCTCTCCAGGAGGTGGCGGAAATGACCGGGAAGCGATTGGGGGGGGGGGGGCACACCTCTCCCGCGGCCCATAGATGTGATCCCGTGGCAAATCCACCGCTGGGACCACTTATGTGAAAGAGGATCACTCGCTGTGGTTACATATACTGGGGTTATGCTAGCTATCTGCTGCCATAACAAGGGTATACAACATCAAAGTGGTGACGTATAGCAAAAGTGGGCGGTCCGGAAGTGTTTAATGCAGAAGAGACATGCCTTGTCTCTAATGCATTAAAGTTACCCACCTGTGCGCCCTTGTACACATGAGTCATGCATGGGCAGCTCGCCGTAAAAATTCAACAATGCCAAATGTGACTAAACGTCATCCCGCCCAGCCAATGACAGCGGCCGTCGACTGAGACCCGGAAAGATGTCGGCGGCCAGACGTGGAGATCAGGAACAGGCGAGGGGAGTATAGCTTCGCTTTAAGCTGCAATAGGCAGCCAATGGGGGTGTTTACACACTACAGTCACGATGCTTCACACCTTTGGCAAAGTTTACCGGACATGAAGGCCCACTGAAGGCTACACATTCAAGCAAAGGGGTAATTGGAGCAAACGCCTGCACGTTTGTCGGCAAAAATGGGGGTTAAAACAAGCAGCGAAGAGGAAGTGGATGAGACACCTCACCTCCGGTCAGTAGCCTGACAGGACGCTCCAAACGCTTGTCAGGCTTCAGCGGACATGGAGATTTAGATGCACATCTACCCCAGTAGGATTTTTTTTTAACTCACCGTGAAAAATCTTTTTCTTTGAGTCCATTGAGCGACACAGGAAATCTTTAATCTTCAGGTTATGCTGCCACCTACAGGAGGATTGGCAAATAATAAAAAGTAGGCCAGCCCAGGATATCCCTTCCTACTACCAGCATGCTGCAGTTTTGTAGCAAAGCAATACTGGGAGCATGATCATAAACGGAGGACTGTGTTCCTCAATGAACTCCAAGACAAGGAGTCAGAGGAATTTTTTGCACCATGGGTGGCTCTTCATGCCCCACCAGGTCTGATAAAAGTCGATTTAAACATTGCCTGGGCTGGGTGGAAAATGATCAACTGAATAGTAATTGTATCAGATGCAGTCAGTACTCAGCAGTGCCATTAGATTGGCTGGCTGTGCGGATTTATTAGCTGGTTTATCCACCAATAGCATGGATGGAGGAATGGATTTGCTCTCAATCAGCTTGCAGGCTGGGCTACAAATGTTTTTGCCAGTAACCAATCCTTCTGTAGGTGGCATTACACCCCTAAAGTTTTAGACTTCCTGTGTCTCTCACTCAACTAGAAAGAAAAAAAAAAACAAAAAAACACTTTTTTTTTTTTAAAAATTGGTGGGAAACTAACAGTTGGGCTTTAGCCCCGCGGGTCACATTGCTGCGACTTGAGTGGTATGACAAGTTGCGCCCCATTAACGGCAATGGAACCATTCTAATATCGGTGCAACTCAAGTTGCTCAGACTTAGAAAAGGTTCGTGCACTAAAAACACGATTTGCATTGACTTCTATTAACCACTTCAGCCCAGGAAGATTTTACCCCCTCCCTAACCAGAGCACTTTTTGCGATTCGGCGCTGCGTCACTTTAACTGACAATTGCGCGGTCGTGCAACGTGGCACCCAGACAAAATTTGCGTCATTTTTTCCCCACAAATGGAGCTTTCTTTTGGTGGTATTTGATCACCTTTGGGGTTTTTATTTTTTGCACTATAAACAAACAAAAAAAGAGCGACAATTATAAATTTTTTACTTTTTGCTATAATAAATATCCCCCAAAAATATATAAAAACAAAAAAAATTATTTCCTAGGTTTAGGCCGATATGTATTCTTCTATATTTTTTATTTTTTTCAAAAACTATCGCAATAAGCGTATATTGATTGGTTTGTGCAAAAGTTATAGCGTCTCCAAAATTTTATGTCATATTTATTTAAATTTTTTTATTTTTATTAGTAATGGCAGCGATCTGCGATTTTTTATCGGGACTGCGACATTATGGCGGACACATGAGACACTATTTTGGGACCATTGTTATTAATACAGCGATCAGTGCTTTAAAAATGCATCGATTACTGTGTAAAATGACACTGGCAGGGAAGGGGTTAACCACTAGGGGGCGATGAAGGGGTTAAGTGTGTCCTAGGGAGTGATTCTAACTGTGGGGGGGGGGGGCTTCCAGTCACATGACAGCGATCACCGCTCCCGATGACAGAGAGCGGTGATCTCAGTAACGACACAAGGCAGAACAGGGGGGAAATGCCTTGTTTACGTTCTGCGGCTCCGTGGCGCGATCGCCGGGAGTCCGCCTGTCCTGCGGGCACGCTGTATGCGGTGGGCGTGCGCCTGCTATCCCCGCCTCTTAAAAGGGGGACGTACAGGTACACCCATTTGCCCACCGCTGCCATTGTGCCGGCGTATATCGGGAGTGCAGCGATTAAGTTCGCATATGTAGCGCTATACAAGTTATTCATTCAAGTGGTTAAAAGAAGTCATATGTCATATGCAAGCCACAATGAAGTCGCGCAGGGATGTCAGATTCAAAGTCACGCAACTTTGAAGCCGCGGCAGGGTGAACCGGGACAAAAATCTAAAATTAAAAGAGAACCTCCCGTCTCCTCCCAAAAAAATAAATAAATACTGTAGCTGCTGACTTTTAATAGGACAGTTACCTGCCCTTGGATCCAGCGATGTCCTCACTCGAGCCGATTCTTCAATCAGCTTGGGGTACAGGCGCTGGCATTTTAAGAAAGGTAAACTGGCAGTGAAGCCTTGCAGCTTCACAGCTGGCTTCCTGCTGTGGATGCGCAAGCCAAGCTGCACTTTGTGAACGGTCCCCCAGTCTTCTGGGACCTGTGATGTGTCCCAGAAGGCTGCAGTGGAAGGAGGGGGGGGGGGGGGTGAAATGGGGGGCGGACTTCTGCTTGGATCACCACGGCGATCCACAAAAGTGGGGGGAGCAGGTACCTGTCAAAACCAGGTACCAACTCCCCCACTTTAACTCAAAATGTCATGACTTCTAACACTGTACTCCTTTCTTGGTGCACAGAGAGGCACAGTGCCACCTGGTGGCTGGAGAGTCTAAGAAAAGTTCCAGCCTGTGATTACCTTAGTTGGCCGTCTTGAAGATATCCCAAGCGTATCGGGATTCTGTAATGATACAATGTTTAAGTTATAAGACTTTGTACAAGAGCCAAGTGCAATCACTGTATGGACACCATGACATGAGCACAGTGCTCAGAAACCAGCACAGAAAATGTCAGTGTGTACACCTCCCACAAAGTCAGCCAACTGTACACCTCGTCAGCTGCGTTCCACCAAATCACTGGACAACTCTTCCTCGGCATCCTGACTGGTCGGAGATTCGGCACCCCCGAGTACATGCTCCTCTGTCCAGGATGTGCCTTTGTTTGCTCCCTGATAAATCTTCCTCCACAAAGAGTCCATTTTGTCCAGGTGGACCCTCTGGTGTCGTATAAGGGAGGAATGCTGGGTGAAGCTCTTGCCGCACTGGACGCAGGCGTACGGTCGGTAGCCGGTGTGGATCTGTTGGTGGGCCTTCAGGTTCGAGATCTTGCTGAATCCCTTCTGGCAGACATCACAGATGTATGGTTTTTCCCCGCTGTGGATCTTCTGGTGCCCCGTGAGGTGGGAGTGCTCGCTAAAGGACTTGCCGCACTCGGTGCACTTGTACGGCCGCTCCCCGGTGTGTGTGCGGACATGATTGCTCAGGTGCCCCTTCTGGCTGAAGGTCTTCTCGCACTGAGCACACTTGTACGGGCGGGCGCCTGAGTGCTTGCGGCGGTGGCGCACCAAGCTGGAGTGCTGGCTAAAGCAGAGGTCACACTCGGGGCACTTGTAAGGCTTCTCCCCCGTGTGAATTCGCTGGTGGACGATGAGGTTGGAGTTCTCGCTGAAGCTCTTGTCACAGGTGTCGCACTTGTAGCGCTTCTCACCCGAGTGGACCCTCAGGTGGACAGTGAGGTGGGAGTTCTCACTGAAGGCTTTGTGGCACTCTGGGCATTTGAAGGGGCGCTCTCCCGTGTGAGTTCTCCTGTGGGCCTTCAGGTGGGAGTTTCTGGTGAAACCTTTGCCGCACTCGCTGCAGCGGTATCGCTTCTCGCCCATTAGCATAAGCCGCTGCTTGTTGTGGGTGCTATAGTTGTCGTAGAAGCCTCGGTCAAACTCGCTCCGGTTTGGCCTTTGGTAGTCCTTCATGAGGAGCATGGGGTGAGTGAAGCTATTCAGGTACTTCTCCAGCTCCAGCGAGTTCTCCAGAGCGTATTCCTGGGTCAGGGCCCGGTTAAGGGTGATGCCGGCATTAGGAAACAGCAACATGCCATCTTCTCCGATGGGTGGGATTTCCGGTCTGTGATCGTTTTCCAAGTCTGCAGAGTACAAAAGCATAGTCACTGATAAACGTATACAAGGGAGTCACCCATCCTCTGGAGGGAGAATGGTTTTCATAGTTTCATAGTTAGTAAGGTTGAATAAAGACACCAGTCCATCCAGTTCAACCTGAGTGAGTGTCTACAACTGTCCCTATCCCTGTACATCGCACACTCACATCAGTCCCTACCCTCAAGGAGCCCACAATCCAAGGTCCCCATTCATATACTAGGGACAATTTTTTTTTTTGGACAGAAGCCAATTAACCTACCTGCATGTCTTGGTTGGGATTTGAACCAGCAACCCTTCTTACTGCTAGGTGAGAGTGCTAACCACTACACCACTGTGCCGCCGTATATTTTGATATACACCCAACAAATTTTTAAGCTACATACCCCTATGCAGAAATGGGGCCTTAAAGATGACCTGTGCTTTGCCCATACGAGACAAATCAACAGGATGAGGCTGCCTTTAAAGTGATTGTAAAGGCAAAAGTTTTTTTTAACTCAATTACACTGTTTGCAGCAGCCCCCCTAATACTTACCTGAGCCCCATCTCAATCCAGCGATGTTGCACAAGAGACTCAGCTGTCTGGGTGAAGCTCTTGCCGCACTGGACGCAATCTCCTGATTGGCTGAGACACAGCAGCGAGCGCCATTGGCTCCCGCTGTTGTCAGTGAGCCAATGAGGAGAAAGAAGGGTCCGGGGGGGGGGGGGGGGGGGTCGAGCTACGGCTCTGGGTCTGAATGGACACACAGAGCAGCGGCTCGGTTGCCCCCATAGCAAGCCGCTTGCGGCGGGGGGCACTCTGCAAAAAGGAGGAGCCAGGAGCGCCGGACTGGAAAAAGAGGAGGATCTGGGCTGCTCTGTGCAAAATCACTACACAGAGCAGGTAAGTATAACAGGTGTGTTATATTGAAATAAATAAAAAAATAAAAATAAATAAATAAAAAGGTGGGGTGAGACTTTAGTATCACGTTAACTAGTTCGGCATTAGAGCAATTTTCTTAATTTTTTGCACACATGTAAAAAAAATATTTTCAGAAATAAATGAGATTACTTAAACCCCCAGGACATTATATATTTTCTGAAAGCAGAGGCCCTGAAGAATAAAAAGATGGTAGTTGCAATTTTTATTTTGGTTTGTCAAATGCACATTTGCAGGTAAAAATAGAATAGAATAGAATAGAATAGAAAACCATTTTTGTGTAAACACACACACACACACACACAATATAAAATACCCATTTTTTGGTAAAAGATAAAAGATGAGGTCGCCTCGAATAAATAGAAACCAAACATGTCAAGTCCTAAAACTGCATGCGTCTGATATTGCAAAAAAACAATACATTTTAGCACAAGAGCGCATGGTTAACTCTAAACTGATGAGCTGTAAAAGCTTTTAAAGCATCACCTATGGAGATTTTTGTCTCTGACATTTGTAGGGATACGTTACACGAGGTGCGAACGCGGTTTACATACACATGCGCACCCCGGGCAACGGGGGGTTACAGCAAAACATTTTATTTTAAATGTTATTGTTTTTTTTAACTTTGTATTGATTTTTATAACTTATTGCCATCACAAGGAATTTTTAAACCCCCATGTGATAGTATTGGGCAGGTGACAGGTACTGTTTATGGCAGCCTTTTCAACACAGAGGAACCCTGGAAATAATTCTCCGGTCTTGGGGAACCCCTGCTAAAAATTAAAAATCTCACAAACTCATCATACATTAGTGTGATCGTTAATGAGAAGAATGCTTCTTACACTTGTAGTTATTGGGAAGAATTACCCCCTTACAGATAACTAAAAAGATCAATGGTGTCCTTGAGGACTTACCTGAGAGGTAGTAATTGACTATTGCTCAGGGAACCCCTAGCTACCTCTAGAGCAGGGGTCTCAAACAGCCGGCCCTCCAGCTGTTGCGAAACTACAAGTCCCATCATGCCTCTGCCTGAGGGAGTCATGCTTGTAACTGTCAGCCTTGCAATGCCTCATGGGACTTGTAGTTTTGCAACAGCTGGAGGGCCGCCAGTTTGAGACCCCTGACCTAGAGGAACCCAGGTTTATGGAGACAAAAGAAGTCTAATGCAGCATTTCGCAAAACTTTTTCCACTCAAGACACCCTTTAAAATTCTACGAGGCACCCCTTTCTAGAATGTAAAAAAAACTAGGGCTGCAACTCACGATTATTTTCATAATCGATTAGTTGGCCGATTATTGTTTTTCGATTAATCGGTTAATAACCTTAAAAAATAAAAAAAAATTGTGGTGTATAATTTAGTTAATATGTAAAGTTTTAAAAAAAAAGGCAATTTATTCTTAAATATTTCTATGCAGTGGTAAATATAAATAACCAACTATATGGTTAGGGAGCAAAATATCAAATCCACTCTGAGAATAACAGACAGAAGAGATATACTGTATATACTATTAGAGGAGATATACTGTATATACTATTAGAGGAGATATACTGTATATACTATTAGAGGAGATATACTGTATATACTATTAGAGGAGATATACTGTATATACTATTAGAGGAGATATACTGTATATACTATTGGGAGATATACTGTATATACATTAGAGGAGATATACTGTTTTTTGGCCAATTTGTTGTTGGGCAGATTAAAACACACAAATTGCTGCAAAAACGTATTATATTATTTTCTGCAGCTTCTCTAATGAAGTATATTGAACCAAGAAAAGCAGCATTTTGCGTTTAAAAAAAGTCTGACCCTTTCCAAATATGCAGCGGCTGAAAAAAGCGTAGATGTGAACGTGTCCCATAGGAAACCATATTAAATGAACTGTAGTGCGTTTCTGCAAAAAGCACCAAAAAACACATAGATGTGAACCAGGTCTAAGACGTTTAGTAACATAATGGGGGGGTTAAAAAAAATAAAATAAATAAAATGAGCCCTTTATATTACAAAAAAAAAAAAAGGAGCATATAATCACTACTGTAAGGGGTTAATTTTTTTTACTGTAGAACTGTGAAAGTAATATTTACAGTAGCGATTATTTGCTCTTTTTGTACTATAAAGGGCTTGTTTTTTTTTTTAACCCCCATTATGTTACTGGCCGATTAATCGATTATGAAAATAGTAAATCGATTAATTTCATAATCGATTAGTTGTTTCAGCCCTAAAAAAAAAAACTATTTAAAATAGTTTTAAATAATGCAGCAATTTCCACACATGTAGGACACCCACTGTTAGGAGGTGATTTTTTGCACACTGGTACCGACTAGTATTCCAATGTTTCTCTTCTTCAATTTCTCTACATCAGTCACCTAATGTCACCCCAGTGCTGAGCGAGAGGGGCAGAGGAGGGTCAAACAATGATGGCATGCAGACGACCGCCATCCTCCTTTATCAAGTGATGATTCCATCGGTTGTTAGGATGACAGTGGCTAGAAGGTCACAATGAAAACCTGTGGCTTTTGAGTAACTAAAAAGGCAGGTTTGATCCACCTGCTGGCCTTGCATACAATTTTTGGGACATTTTTAGGAATTTTGCTAAAGGCATCCCTGAAGAAACCTCAAGGCACCCTGGTTGAAAAAGGTCTAATAGACCACAGTGCCTTCCCTGCCTTTCACAGCACCTAACCGAGCACAGAGCGGCTCCCTTTAAACCCAAACACATATGAATTACACAGATTCTGGAGGCCAATTAAATGCAGATAAGGCACCAAGTGAGTTTAATTACCATCTTAATCACCCACAGAACCTGTGTTATTAATATGTGTTCGGGTTTAAAAGGGATGAGGTGGCAACTCTAGAGGGAGATCAGTTGAGTATTGGGGGGGGGGGGGGGGGGGGGGGGGGGGGGGGGGGGGGGGGGGGGGGGACCACTACACACAGAAGGTTTTTAAAAAAAAATCTTGAGCCTTTAACCACTTCAATACCGCAGATAGACATACAACGCCCACAAGGTGGATCTCCCATCCTGGGTGGGTGTCATATGACGTCCTCCCATTCCCGGCCATCTAGGGGGCGTGCGCGCGCTGTCGCTCGGGACCCGGTGCGCGTGCCCGGCGGCCGCGATGTCCGCCGGCCACCCGCGATTGCCCGGGAACACAGCAGGACCATGGATCGGTGTGTGTAAACACACAGCTCCACGTCCTGTCAGTGGAGAGGAGACCGATGGTGTGTTCCCAGTACAGAGGAACACCGATCGGTCTCCTCCCCTTGCGAGTCCCCGCCCCCTACAGTTAGAATCACTCCCCTAGGAAACATAATTAACCCCTGCAGAGCCCCTAGTGTTAACCCCTTCCCTGCCAGTCACATTTACACAGTAATCAGTGCAATTTTATAGCAACGATCGCTGTGTAAATGTGAATGGTCCCAAAAATGTGTCCGAAGTGTCTGTCGCAATGTCACAGTCACGAAAAAAAATTAAAATTAAAATAAAAAAAAAAATATAAAAAAAAAAAAAAAAAAAAAAAAAAAAAAAAATCGCAGATCGCCGTCATTACTAGAAAAAAAAAATGCAATAAATCTATCCCCTATTTTGTAGATGCTATAACTTTTGCGCAAACCAATCAATTTACGCTTATTGTGATTTTTTTTTTACCAAAAATATGTAGAAAAATACGTATCGGCCTAAACTGGGTAAAAAATTTGTTTTTGTTTTTTTAAATGGGATATTTATTATAGCAAAAAGGAAAAAATATTGTGTTTTTTTCAAAATTGCCGCTATTCTTTTGGTTATAGCGCAAAAAAAAAAAAAAACCGCAGAGGTGATCAAATACCACCAAAAGAAAGCTCTATTTGTGGGAAAAAAAAGGACTTCAATTTTGTTTTGGAGCCACGTCGCACGACCGCGCAATTGTCAGTTAAAGTGACGCAGTGCCGAATCGCAAAAAGGGGCCTGGTCCTTTGGCTGCAAATTGGTCCGAGGCTGAAGTGGTTAAAATGGGATATTTATTATAGCAAAAAGTTACAAATATTTAGTTTTTTTTTCAAAATTGCCGCTATTCTTTTGGTTATAGCGCAAAAAATAAAAAAACGCAGAGGTGATCAAACACCACTAAAAGAAAGCTCTATTTGTGGGGGGAAAAAAAAGGACGTCAATTTTGTTTGGGAGCCACGTCGTACGACCGCGCAATTGACAGTTAAAGCGACGCAGCGCCGAATCGCAAAAAGGGGCCTGGTCCTTTGGCTGCAAATTGGTCCGAGGCTGAAGTGGTTAAGACTGATGGTTTTGGAATAGGATATACAACAATCTCATACAGATGTAATGGTCAAGTGTCCACAGATAATCCATATAATAATATTAGATCTCCTAAGAGCTGATAAAAAAAAAAAAAAAAAACACAACAGCTTTGGGCAATTTGAACCACCTTCATGTAAAAGGCCACTGATAGAAGGATCAGAAAACTTACCGGTGATGTCATCTGTCACTTTTTCTTTATCCTGAGATTGCGGCCCGGGCTGGAATTCTTGCTCATTGTCCTCCTTAAGCGATGCTTCTGGCGCCGGCTGCTCGTCCTCCACCTTCTCTTCTTTCACCACCACAACCAGCTCATGTGAAATCGGAGACCCGGCTGTCAAAAACAGAAACTTTTTTTAACTGGTGATGAAGGAAGAACAAAGCATAACCCCAGCGAGGACATCACTAGTCCAAGGGGCAGCTATTATAAGCGGTGAAGGGAAATGGTCTTCATGGTTTCCAGCATATTCTGCTTTGTGAAGAAAGTCTGCGACAAGTCTTCAGCCATATTCATACGGCAAGGGACAAAGTATGTAGAGAATTATGGAAACAAAAATTGGATCAAAATGAAGCGGATCTTCTCCCCTAATTTTTTTTTTTTTGGTCAAACATACATATGTTTAAGATTTGAACATTTCATTTTAGCGTAAAATGACTAGGGCTGTTACTGCTTAAAATTTTTGTGTTCGATATATTTTTTTTTAATCGATTAATTATAAACGCACATACAGATCCAGCTACTTTTAGCTGATCTCCTTGCATTGCAACTCTGCATTAGTCATTGGTAAATATGGTATACACTATATACAATCACCCGACACTAGTTCGTTTCCACAATCCATGACTTAACTTCACAGTTCACACAAATACGTTTTAAATTCAAACTGTAGCACTGACGTAAGTCATTTTTTTTTTTCCACAGTAGCGTGACAATCCCTCCACCTCCGGTCTAACTAATCACTCTCACCTTATGGCATGGACCCCTGTGCAAACAGGTGGTCATGCAAGCGGGTATCAAAAGGGTTAACATGGACCATAAACTTCTCTCACGTCTCCTTAGATCTCAGCAAGGACGCCAGGTCATGGGTAGAAAGAAAAGATCTAAGTGCTCACCGCTTAAGTATAAGATTTAATTTTTGTGTTCAAACACAAACTACTCACATAAAGATAAAAACACAGCATGTAAAGCCGACAATCGTGTTCGTTCCGTAGCGCAGCAGCGGGTGACGTCATGTGTAGCTCCTCCCCCGTACGCGTTATGTTCAATCAGAACTTCAACGTCACCGGACTCCTCCCCCTTCCCTTTGTTAGTAGACGGAGGCACTTGAGGAAGGGGGGAGGAGTCTGGTGACGTCGATGTCCGTGACGTCACCAGATCTCCGATGGAACTCCCTGAAGACCCGGAAGCCGACGGAGAGGTGAGTACCGAACAAAAGAATTTTGATCGATCAAAAAAAAAATGTACAATTAATCGAGGAATTAATCTTTAATTTCCACGGCCCTAAAAATTACCTTTTTGAGTTTAATTTTCACGTCACTTCAGGTTGGGGGCTGCCTAAGCAAATTAAATATTCATGAGATCCCAAAAGACTCCTGGGATATTGGAATCCCATTGATCCCAGGAGTCTTCAAGGATCCCAAGTTTCTATCATGGCGGTATTACTGCGCAGGTGCATGCTGGGTAGCCAGCTGCTCGCACATGCGATGGCCTCCGCAATAAACTTCTGCAGGAAAGATTAAACTATAGATATGGGAAGTAAATATTACGTGGGATGTATATGACAATATCAAAATTAGATGGAGCGATTTTGAAGAAGAAAAGAAGAAGAGCAGCCTTGGCTACCTAGCTTCTGGGGAAAAAAAAAAAGTCTAGGTTTGGGAAAGATCCCGACCATATGGTTGGAATCCGCCCACATGTCTGGACAAGCACTAGGCTCTGCCTCTCAACAAGCCCCCCCCCCCCCCAAAATAAATAAATAAATAAAAAAAACACACACATTTAGAAGAGCCCCCAGTGTGAATGAGGCCTAATACAACACTACAAGAATAACAAAAAAAACACAGTACAAAGACATGACCAATGCTCAACTTAACCACAGTGAAGACAAGGATCAGACTGCAATATAAAAACAACTTAAAAAAAAAAAAAAAAAAAAAACAACTTAAAAGATCAAAGCTGAAAGGAGCATGATATATAAACCAAAATAAAAAGGTGAGCCACCATAAAACTAAAAAGACAAAAAACACACAACAAAACTCACAATAGAGATGGTGTAGGATGGAGACATAGCATACGCGTCTCACCTCTGTCATCGGATTCCGTCTCCGAGTCATACAATTCATCCTCTTGTTTTACTCTCACGGGATGCTCGGGTTTCCGAGCTCGGCTGCCTGGGAGATACATTACCAACACATTGATCAGAATAGACATTGCTGATTTTTTCCTATACACTTGTCAGGCATTTCCTTTATAAATTATCTAGGAAGTTATAAAGCTTGTACAAAAAAAAAAAAAGAAAAAGGATATTAAAATAGTTTGTAATTCACACTGGTGATGGGATGGCTGGTACTTGTTGGCAATCTTCAGTATTTGAGTGATGGAAAAAAAAAAAATTAAATAAAAATTAAATACAAAAAAATAAAAATAAAAAAAATTAAAATTAAAAAAAAAAATTGAAAAAAATAAATAAATGTAAGCCATCCCCACATAAACAAACGAAAATGCACGTCACAAGCGCCTACACATAAAAAAGTTGATTGCACTACGCGTTACACATGGTCATGCACACCGGAGTATGATCAATACTTCTAGGCCCATTATTTGGGGTCAACTCTAAATTGAAAACCTGTAGGGGCTTTTAAATCGTCGCCTAGGAAAATATAATGTAATGAAGGTTCTGCCTTCACCAGGGACAGAGGTAGATTATATCGAGAGAGGAGAGAGAAGAGAAAAGAGAAAAAAAGAGAAGAGAGAAGAGATATCTTGCCATGGCAGTGACTACCATATTTGTGACCTATAAATCGCATGAAACATGGTGCTGGATAGAAACCACTCTCACTTACAAATCAGACAAACAGGAAGCCATGTGGAGATTACAAAAAGCATAGTGACATACTGGATGTGCTGTGTGATACTCACCCCGTGCGGGCTCTGGAGGACATCTTGGTGACCCTTTTTTCAGAGGCATGTTGGATTCAAATTGGCCAATGTTCAGCAGGATGTCCGGAACAAGTGTGCCACCTGAAAGAGATCAAACAAACACGTAATGGGAAGGTAGCAGGTTAAAAGGTTATGTGACCTAGTGGAAGTACAGGCCGGGAACTCGACAGCTTCTCCATAGAAAATATTTAAGCATTACAGCAATAACATCATCCAAAAACTGACACGTTTCGGCCTTAGGCCTTCATCAAAGGGATAAAAAGCGTGTCAGTTTTTGGATGAGGTTATAGCTGTAATGCTTAAATAAATATTTTCTATGGAGAAGCTGACGAGTTGCCGGCCTGTACTTTCTATGGATCTTTTGTGAGCTTAATTAGCCAGAGCACCGACTACTCTACACACCATCTATAGTATATAGCGGTAGAGCTTGGGTGAGTTTTTTCTCTTGCTACTTATGTGACATAGTGCCTCCACATAGTTAACACTCCTTCCTCCTCAGTGGATTTCAATGGCTATACTGGACTCAAACAATTATTTGCCAAAGCTATCTGTAGGTCGGCACATAACTTGGAATATATGGAGGTACCTCCAGACATCTGAGTCTATACACATATGCTACGAAGGAGGCATCCTGTAATACCATTTCAAGTCCAGGGAACTTGATATCCTAGACCAGTGATGGTGAACCTTGGCACTCCAGATGTTTTGGAACTACATTTCCCATGATGCTCAACTACACTGCAGAGTGCATGAGCATCATGGAAAATGTAGTTCCAAAACATCTGGGGTGCCAAGGTTCACCATCACTGTCCTAGACGGACTCTCTCTGCGGTGTGGGGCACAGGGTTGGTTACTTTACCCTTGTGTCTTGATAGGGTGGACATTGCCACATTTATTCCCCACAGATTTTTTTTTTTTAAGAGTTTGTGGAGATTTCTAGTAATTGGGGTGTCCTGCCAAGACCAGCTCAGCCAACGTCACAGGTAGAGATCACCTCTAGAATACACATGATGCAGTTAATTTGGCAGATGAACAATCTTGGATAGAAGAGATAGCGCCTTCCTTAATATACTCCACCCCTCTGTTATTACAGCGCTGAATGAGTGGAGCATTTAAAATCGTGACCACACTGACATTATAACCCCTTCATGATAGAAGTAAAAACAAATCCCAAAACGCTTGAACACACAGTTTTGTAACAAAAAAAAAAAAAAATGTAAAATGATAGATAGAGAGATATAAAGTGTGTGTGTGTGTGTGTGTGTGTGTGTGTGTGTGTGTGTGTGTGTGTGTGTGTGTGTGTGTGTGTGTGTGTGTGTGTGTGTGTGTGTGTGTGTGTGTATATATATATATATATATATATATATATATACACAGGGGGTCCCCGACTTACGAACGCCCGACCTACGAACATCCCCTACTTACGAACGAGGCGCTGCGGGGACCCCCCGCCATTTTCCGCCGTGTTCCGCCGTGTTTTGGCCGTTCTGCGCATGCGCGGCCATTCGGAGCCTCGGAAAACTTCGGAAATGTCCGTAATTTGCCGCGCATGCGCAGAACGGCATTGGACGGAACATCGGAAATGTCCGGAAATGGTCGTATTTGTCGGTCTGCGCATGCGCGGCCGACTTACGAACATTTCCGACTTAAGTACAGGCGGGCAGTCCCTAACGAGTTCGTAACTCGGGGACCCCCTGTGTGTATATATATATATATATATATATATATATATATATATATATATATATATATATATATATATACACACAGTCACACACACACACACACACAAACACAAAGTCGGGGGGGGGTGAACTAGCTCTTTAAAAATGACAAGCCAATCAAAGAAAGGAGGAAGGACTGACCAAAAACGCAGAACTATCTCACAGTGATCCCCCCGCGAGTTGTGTGTGAGGGAGTGTGGTGAGGGGGGGGGGGGCAGAACTCACTTGTTGATTGGCTGTGGTTGTTCCTGAAACGTTCTCTGGATTTCTCGATCTTCACCAGAAGGTCTGGGTTGAGGATCCGGTACCCTGGGGACACAGAAGAGGGACTGAGTTACTGAAGACAGTAGGAGTCAGAGGTCACAAACTCAAATGATTGCACACCAACTCTCCAGCAGACATAACAAACCCCACCCCTGAGGGGACACAATCTACAGTATCTCACAAAAGTGAGTACACCCCTCACATTTTTCTAAATATTTTATTATATCTTTTCATGTGACAACACTGAAGAAAAGACACTTTGCTACAATGTAGTGAGTGTACAGCTTGTATAACAGTGTAAATTTGCTGCCCCAATCAAAATAACTCAATATAACGTCATTAAAGTGTTACTAAACCCACAACAGTAAAATCAGTCTGTATATGCGGCATAGCATGCTTGTTATACTCACTGTGGAACTTAAGGGGTTAATCCTCTACATTGTGTAAAAAGGCTGTTTGATCCTGTATGCACAGATCCTCCCCTTCCCTGCAATGTCTATCTGGGGAAGGCCAGTTAACACACAGGCAATAGCCAACCTGCACATGCTCAGTTGTGTCTTTTATGCTGGAGAGAACAGTTTCTTGTCCTCAGAGCTAGCCAGGTCACATGATAATGACATCACACATGTGGGCGTGTATACAGGCTGCAGTGAAAATCTCCGCCTTCCTGAACTCTCAGCACTGCAGAAACTTTGCAGTTTATGATGTAACCGCAGTATACAGATCATCCAAATAGGTATATAGTGGCAATATTTTAATGTAAAAGAAGATTAATGAGCTGTGGGCACTGTGGGGGGATAAACTATTTTCATATCACTGGGTTTAGTAACACCTTGATGTCTAAACCGCTGGCAACAAAAGTGAGTACACCCCTAAGTGAAAAATGTCCAAATTTGGCCACCATTATTTTCCAGCACTGCCTTCACCCTCTTGGGCATGGAGTTCACCAGAGCTTCACAGGTCACCACTGGAGTTCTCTTCCACTCCTCCATGACGACATCACGGAGCTGGTGGATGTTAGAGACCTTGCGCTCCTTCACCTTCCGTTTGAGGATGCCCCACAGATGCTCAATAGGGTTTAGGTCTGGAGACATGCTTGGTCAGTCCATTACATTACCTTTACCCTCAGCTTCTTTAGCAAGGCAGTGGTCATCTTGGAGGTGTGTTTGGGGTCATTATGTTGGAATACTGCCCTGCGGCCCAGTCTCTGAAGGGAGGGGATCATGCTCTGCTTCAGTATGTCACAGTACATGTTGGCATTCATGGTTCCCTCAATGATCTGTAGCTCCCCAGTGCCGGCAGCACTCATGCAGCCCCAGACCATGACACTCCCACCATCATACTTGACTGTAGGCAAGACACACTTGTCTTTGTACTCCTCACCTGGTTGCCGCCCCACACGCTTGTCACCATCTGAACCAAATAAGTTTATCTTGGTCTCATCAGACCACAGGACATGGTTCCAGTAATCCATGTCCTTAGTCTGCTTGTCATCAGTAAACTGCAGGCTTTCTTGTGCATCATATTAGAAGACGCTTCCTTCTGGGACGACAGCCATGCAGACCAATCTGATGCAGTGTGCGGCGTATGGGCTGAGCACTGACAGGCTGACCCCCGCCCCTTCAACCTCTGCAGCAATGCTGGCAGCACTCATACATCTATTTCCCAAAGACAGCCTCTGGATATGACGCTGAGCACGTGCACTCAACTTCCTTGGTGGACCATAGCGAGGCCTGTTCTGAATAGAACCTGTCCTGTTAAACCGCTGTATGGCCTTGGCCCCCGTGCTGCAGCTCAGTTTCAGGGTCTTGGCAATCTTCTTATAGCCTAGGCCATCTTTATGTAGAGAAACAATTATTTTTTTCAGATCCTCAGAGAGTTCTTTGCCATGAGGTGCCATGTTGAACTTCCAGTGACCAATATGAGAGAGTGAGAGCGATAACACCAAATTTAACACACCTGCTCCCCATTCACACCTGAGACCTTGTAACACTAACGAGTCACATGACACCGGGGAGGGAAAATGGCTAATTGGGCCGAATTTGGACATGTTTACACTGTTATACAAGCTGTACACTCACTACTTTACATTGTAGCAAAGTGTCATTTCTTCAGTGTTGTTACATGAAAAGATAGAATAAAATATTTACAAAAATGGGGTGTACTCACTTTTGTGAGATACTGTACAAGCGGATTCAAGTTCAGCTTTGAGAAAGACGCCACATGAAAAGTCCTATTATAAAAAGGTCCACTTATCGGGGAGAAGCCCCCTAAAACCAGAGCACAAGGGAAGAGGTGTGCTCAGTGATGTCTGTGTCTATTGGTCTTTAACAATCTCTACCCCTCTCATTTCCCTCCATCTCTGGATACCCCCTCCTCTCACTTCCCAATCCCCTCACGCTCTATACCAAGCAATTGAGCTCAAGTTTTACTTCCCCCCCAACTGCTTACCCCTCTAGCTGCAGGAGGCAGCAACCGGAGGTGTACACACCTCATGGGCCGTGATGCTTTGCGGCTGCAACAAAAGATATACTTCATATTCCCATCGCACACATTCCTGGATGAGCTCTCAAAAAATTGGTCTCTCTCAAAAAATGATCATCAACACAAGGAGAGTGCAGCGTTTCGGAGGCACGCACGACCCCTTCGTCAGGCATGTGATCATCACATGCCTGACGAAGGGGTCCTGCGTGCCTCTGAAACGTTGCACTCTCCTTGTGTTGATGATCATGCAATAAACTATCCGTTTTGGATGCTACTTTGTGTTGATCCATGGTGTGTTGGCAAATATCTACTGTGCAACAGAAGATATAACCCCCCCCCCCCCCCCCCCCCAATCGCTTTCAGCAGGTGTAGCATAACAATGCAGTTACAGAGTCTAAGGGGTTCAAGCAGACGGCAAGGAGGTGATAACCCCCCCCCCCCCCCCCATGCCCTCTCCCCCCTGCGTTCCTCTCTCTCTCACTCACCTAGATTGTGCAATGCAGAGTGAATCTCCTTCATGGCGTCCCGGTACAGATCCTGCTGCCATTGCTCCATAAGCTCCCAGTCCTCTTCCTCAAAGCAGGCGGCCACATCATGGAAGGTGACCGTCACCTGTGTGTGAGGGAAGGAAAGGACAGATAGAGGGGTCCATTAAATCAGGAGAATGAGGTCCAGAAAAACAAAGAGAGCCTACAATTCCCTGCTCTCTATAAAGAGATGATAACCTGTGCCATGACAGCAGCTGTACAATTACAATCCCGTCCCATAATACCAGCATAAAGTCTAGGGATGTCCCGAGTCTGTGAGACTCGCTGGATCACAGATCCGAGTAAGGGGTCGATCCCGACCCCTTACCACCTGATCAGCTGTCAGCCAATGACAGCTAGTCACGTGATATCAACAGAGCCGGTAATCAGCTATTTTTCCTCCTCTCGCTGACAGCGCGAGGAGAAAAAAAAAAGAAGCCGATCACCGGCGGCAGTGAGAGGGACATTAGTCCCGATCACTGCGATGTGCCCCGGCTCCTCGTGCCCACCTGTGCCCCCTAAAAGTGCCGCCTACCAGTGCCCACCAGCCCCACCTGTCAGTGCCCACAATAAGTGCCTGAACAGTCCTGCACATCAGTGTCACCTACCAGTGCCTATCAGTGCCCTCTATCCGTGCCACCCATCTTATCTGTGCCCATCAGTACCGACTTATCTGTCCCCATCAGTGCCACCTTATCTGTGCCCATCAGTGCAGCCTATAAGTGCCCACCAGTGCAGCCTATAAGTGCCCACCAGTGCAGCCTCTCACCGGCGGCAGTGAGAGGGACATTAGTCCCAATCACTGCGATGTGCCTGGCTCCTCGGTGCCCACCTGTGCCCCCTAAAAGTGCTGCCTACCAGTGCCCACCAGCCCCACCTGTCAGTGCCCACCAGTGCCACCTGTCAGTGCCCACAATAAGTGCCTGAACAGTTCTGCACATCAGTGTCACCTACCAGTGCCTATCAGTGCCCTCTATCCTTGCCACCCATCTTATCTGTGCCCATCAGTACCAACTTATCTGTCCCCATCAGTGCCACCTTATCTGTGCCCATCAGTGCAGCCTATCAATGCCCACCAGTGCAGCCTCAACAGCGCCCACCAGTGCAGCCTCAACAGCGCCCACCAAGTGCAGCCTCAACAGCGCCCACCAAGTGCAGCCTCAACAGCGCCCACCAAGTGCAGCCTCAACAGCGCCCACCAAGTGCAGCCTCAACAGCGCCCACCAAGTGCAGCCTCAACAGCGCCCACCAAGTGCAGCCTCAACAGCGCATATCAATGAAGCAGAAAAATGACCTGTTTTGCAAAATTTTATAACAAACTATTAAACACGATTTCTTTTTTTTTTTTTTTTTTAATTTCCATCTTTTTTTTTGTTTGTTTAGCAAAAAATAAAAACCCCAGCTGTGATCAAATACCACCAAAAGAAAGCTCTATTTGTGGGGAAAAAATTATAAAAATGTAATTTGGGTACAGTGTTGTATGACCGCGCAATTGTCATTCAAAATGCGTCAGCGCCGAAAACTGGTCTGGGCAGGAGGGGGGTTTAAGTGCCCGGTAAGCAAGTGGTTAAAATAAATTCTTTCCTCATCTCATTTATTGCTGCATTTCAGTGCCAGTCACCTGTCAGTGCCGTCTATCAGTGCCAGCCACCTGTCAGTGCCGTCTATCAGTGCCAGCCACCTGTCAGTGCCGTCTATCAGTGCCCATAAGTTCCGCCTATCAGTGCCAGCCACCTGTCAGTGCCACCTATCAGTGCCCATAAGTTCCGCCTATCAATGCCAGCCACCTATGAGTGCCACCTATCGGTGCCCATAAGTGCCACCTATCAGTCCCCATCAGTCAAACTATCACATTTAAAAAAAAAGAAAAAAGAAGAAGTATCGGTAATCGGTATCGGTGAGTACTTGAAAATAAAAAAAATAAAAAAAAAGTATCGGTACGTGTACTCGGTCTTAAAAAAGTGGTATCGGGACAACCCTAATAAAGTCCAACCGCTCCCATCCAACAAGTTCTTACCGTCCCCGACAATGAGCCGCAAGTCCTCTTCTCCGAACACTTCTCCATCTGAAAAACAGACTGAGTGTTAGCTCTTGTGCCCAGCCCCAGCGATATACACCAGTACATTGCTGGACTTTGAGTAGTCATACCATCCCAGTATTGTTTTTTTTTTTTTTTTGTAAGAACCAGCTGTCAGTTCTCACTCCTAGTGGCTAATTAGCTTTATTTATTCTTAACTACTTCCCACCCGGCTACCGCACATAAACGGCTGGGTGGTCCTTTCCTCGCTCTGAGCGGACGACGTTCAGGAACGCCCCTCAGAACGAGCGACCACGAGGCGCAATGCGGCTCCATCCTGTGATCATTCTGATCATCCAGCTGAGCTGAGATCGGGATATGGGGGCGCTGTGATTGGCCCTCCCGATCACCTGACGGCTGTGTCCAATCACAGCGGTCGCAATGTAAACAGAGACGCATGTCCCTGTGACAGGTCAATTCATTTTTTTTTTGGAAAATTTTCTGTCTTTTTTTATTAGTAGCGTAAAAAAATAAAAACCCCTGCGGTGATTAAATACCACCAAAAAAAAAAAAAAAGCTCTATTTGTGTGAATAAAAAAAAATTATAAAAATTTCATACCGGTACAGTGTCACATGACCGCGCATTTGTCATTTAAGCGCTTCCCGACCGCCTCACGCCGATATACGTCGGCAGAATGGCACGGCTGGGCAAAACCACGTATAGGTACGTGGTCCTTTAAGACCCGGTCGGGAGCTCCGTGACCACGGCCGCGGGACCAGCGGACCCGATTGCCGTTGGTGTCCCGCGATCGGGTCACGGAGCTGAAGAACGGGGAGAGGTCTGTGTAAAAAAACCTCTCCCCGCGCTTCCTACACTGACTGTCATTGATCGGCTGTTCCCTGTCATCGGAAAAGCCGATCAATGACGGACGTCAGCCCCGCCCCCTAATGTAAAAAAATAAAAAAAACACACGTCACAGCCCATAACCCCTCCCCTCCCCCTAGTGGTTAACTCTTTCACTGCCAGTGACATTTACACAGGAATCAGTGCATTTAAATAGCATTGATTGCTGTATAAATGACAATGGTCCCAAAAATGTGTCAAAAATGTCCGATGTGTCCGCCATAACGTCGCAGTCACAATAAAAAAAAAAAAAAAAAAAAAAATCGCTGATCGCCGCCATTACTAGTAAATAAAAAAAAATATTAATAAAAATGCTATAGAACTATCCCCTATTTTGTAAACGCTATAACTTTTGCGCAAACCAATCAATAATCGCTAATTGTGATTTTTTTTTACCAAAAATATGTAGAAGAATACGTATCGGCCTAAACTGAGGAAAAAAAATGTTTTTTTATATATTTTTTGGGGAAATTTATTATAGCAAAAAGCAAAAAATATTGCATTGTTTTCAAAATTGTCGCTCTATTTTTGTTTATAGCGCAAAAAAATAAAAACCGCAGGGGCGATCAAATACCACCAAAAGAAAGCTCTATTTATGGGGAAAAAAAAAGGACGCCAATTTTGTTTGGGAGCCACGTCGCACGACCGCGCAATTGTCAGTTGAAGCGACGCAGTGCCGAATCGCAAAAAAAAAAAACGCTCTGGTCTTTGGGCAGCCAAATGGTCCGGGGCTGAAGTGGTTAAAGCAACGCAGTGCCGTATCGCAAAAAATGGCCTGGCCATTAAGGGGGGTAAATCCTGAAGTGGTTAAGGGCTCCTTGGATGCAGATCCTCCCTGTGTAGAGATGAGGAGATTGGTGTGGAGGGGAGGCTTCCCATTGGAGGAATCTATCACACAGCACTCTCCCTGGATATACACCCAGCCCTCCTCATACACGGGTAATACCAGACCAGGAAGGCGGAAAGCGGTCACATGACTTCACCTACCGGAGAAGGTGGGAGACTTGTCAGCGGAGACTCCACAAACCGGCCGCTGCCATATTGCCCGCAGTGCGCATGCTCCAACCGGGCCTCAGCCGATGACATCTTCGGCGCTTCTACACGCCCCTGGTCCTGAGCCTGGTCCGACTCCTCCCACCGGCCTCTCAGGATCCTCCCACTCACCTAGCCGATTACTTGAGCGCACACGGAGTTGAGAAGCGGTCGTTCCCACATCCAATATGGCCGGCAGGGAACTTCCGCCCAAAAAAAACCGGAAGCTCCAAGCTCAATATGGCCATCGAAGAACTTCCTCTCCATACCCAATATGGCCACCAGGGAGCTTCCTTTCCACACTCAATATGGTCTCAAGGGAACTTCCTTCCTCTCAAACTCAGATAGTAAATAAATCCTCCGAAAAGGCCCTTGTTTCGTCACATATGGCGGACCCATTAAATTTGGCTACCCGCTGGAGTGCGCATGCGCGGCACCGCCATATGTGTTCCAACACTTATAAATATGGTTGCCACCTCATCCCTTTAAAACCCGAACACATATTAATTACACAGGTTCTGTGGCTGATTAAGGTGGTAATTAAACTCACTTGGTGCCTTATCTGCATTATATTAGTCTCAGAACCTGTGTAATTCATATGTGTTCGGGTTTAAAGGGATGAGGTGGCAAGTGTTAAAAGTGTTTTTGTCCCTTTTAACACTTTTAAAACGTAAAGTTTTAAAAGTGTTGGAGCGCATATGGCGGCGTCGCGCATGCGTACTCCAGCGGGGTAGCCAAATGGGATGGGTCGCCATATGTGGCGAAACACCCTTACCCTGTCTCTCCTTCCCTTTGCCGTACAAATACAATCACTGCCATCTAGTGGAAAATTAACAGTATTACATCATCCTAACACTTTCCTATCGCTGACATTGAGAAAAATCCTGGACAACCGCACTCAGGAAAAACTGATTGCCTTTATTTAATGTAGCGCCGACACTTTATTAAAGTGTGCGCTATAATATAAATGTAGTCTTTTCCAGAACTGTAACAGAGTTCTGGGGGTTAATTGTATAGGTCTTTTACTTTGGCATCAGTCTGACTGGGCTGTACTGAAGTTCCGCCTGGTCATAGGTGCAGTGAAGCACCTGTGACAGGCTGAGAACCAAGCCTGGTTGGATGTGTTAGGTACCAGTCTTTCTCAGAGCCAATCAGTGGGCGCGTCTGGCCCCGCTGTGTGGTCTGGGAAGGGGTATTTAAGATGCTGAAGTCACGTGTTCAGGGTTTGGCTTGCTCTTCTGTTCCTGGTTCCGGTCCGGACAAACCCTGTGAGGGGTCCCGGACCCAGGAGCGTCTACTGCCCCATAAGCATGGTCAGCCTGACCAGCCCCAGAGGCCCTCATGGTCTGGGGTGGGGATCCATCCGTTCCAGAGCCTCGGAACTGGCTAGTTCGAGGCCCAGTAACTGAAGGAGGATTCTGAGGTGTCCCGGTGTGCTCCCGGCATTGGAGAGACACAGCAACTCGTACAAGTGACCAGGGGAGGACTCTTCGGAGGAGGGCCAAGAAGCTGGCTGCTCGGTAAGAGCCTGGGAGCTGAGTTGTATGGTAGGGTGACCAGACATCCCCGGATTGAGGATACTGTCCCCAGAACAAGTCTGTCCCCGGTTTTGTCCCCGGATTGGACTTTGAACAGGGGCAAAGACAATGACAGCCCGTGCAGAATAAAAAAACAAAAATCTGAATTGCACCCCCCCCCCCTCCTCCTCCTCTGCCGCTCCTACTAGCTTATGGGGGTTTATTTTTTTTTTTACATTATTTGTGCCCCTTTCTGATGATCATGTTCTGGTCGGAGCGGAGGGACTATTTCTTCAGTTTCGGGCACATGCTCATTCAGCTCCGCTCACATGTTCTTCTGCCTTGGCTCAAGTCCCGGCCAGCCGCCTGCCTGTTTATCGCCTTGCCTTGCCTGGTGGAGTGATCTTCCTCTGCTCCCCAGCCAGTAGTACCTGGGGCCCGGAGAGTAAGACTTGACAGGCTGTGAGGCGGGTGGCGGCAGTGGAGATGGGCAAAGAGTCGCCAATTGCTGCCATTACTAGTAAAAAAAAAAAATATGTCCCCGAATTTCATTTTAAAAATCTGGTCACCTTATATGGACACTAGAGAATCCACACTTCACACAGTATCGCCAAGCTGGCTGAAAGATCCAGGTACTGTGGGAAAGGTTCCTAACTTACCTTCAGTTACAATCTAGTCTGTGGCAGAGACTTTGCAAGTTTTCCGGATCACATGTTGGCTGCTAAATCTATGGTTAGAGGTTTATCCAGCAATGAAGTGCCCAGTTGCGAGTGGCTACACTCTGGGCTATCTAAAGAGACATTCAATTGATGTCAGCAGTTCTAAGTGCCTGAGTTTTTATCACCCGTGCCCTCTATTCCCAAATTGAGAGACTGTGTTACAGTTGGATGTTACCCCTGCAAATAAAAATCCTAAAAAGGATTTTCTTTGTGTCGGCTTATGAAGTTACTGGGTACTAACCCTGGGAACCCCTAGACAAACGAACGATGAGCTACAACGAGGAGGAGGTAATTGGTAAGCCCAGAAAAAAAAAGCAGCTCCTTCAGGGGTCAGTGCTACATTAATAAAAATCAAAAAATACATGCCACAGCAGAACGGACAGAAGAACTGACGCGTTTCACACTATCAAACAGTGCTTAATCATAGCTGAGTGCGGCTGTCCAGGATTTTTCTCAATCTCATTGCTATATGCATTGCCAGCACCTGGATCTTCACATCTAGAGGAGAGGTTCATTCCGAACTGACCTGCCTGGAGCAGTGATATCTCTTTCCCTGCACTTTCCTATCACTGTACAACAATAGTATACTAAATATCAGAAGAAAACAGATACACACATTAGAACATTTTGCCAAGGTTTTTCTGATTCTAGCTAATGTGTGTATCTGTTTTTTTCTCTGGGATTTAAATAATAAATGAAAAAAAAGATAAATAAATATATATATATATATAATGTCAGGGATTTTGTATAATATTGTTGTACAGTGATAGGAAAGTAAAGTGTTAGGATGATGTAATACTGTTAATTTTCCACTAGATGGCAGTGATTATATTGTACAGCACAGGGAAGGAGAGACAGGGCTTTTCGGAGGATAAAATATTACTAAGAAAAATAAATAAAATAAATAAATAAATAAATAAATAAATAAATAAATAAAATATATATATATATATATATATATATATATGTAGCACTGACCCCCGAAAGAGCTGCTGGTTTTATTTGGGCTTACCGTTACCTCACCTGTTGTAGCTCCGTCTTGGGGATCCGGTGGAAAGTAACCCAGAGAAATGGTTGAGACTGACACTGAATCCTCTTTTAGGTAATTTATTCAGAAAAAATAGAACACAGTCTCTTAATAAAGGGTAGAGGGTTTAGGGGTGAGTTCAGGTACTTAGATTGCAGGATGAAAATGTTGAACGAATCCAGATAAATTAACTGTTTCACGATCTGGATTAATGCAGTTCCCCATATAGGTCTCTCTCACTAGGCCTAGCAGCCGGCGGGATGCTCGGTAAAGTCTCTGCCACATACTTGTAGGTTACACTTCAGATTATATGAACTTTAAGTAACTGTCATACGGTACCAGGTTCTCTCAGCCGATCCAGGGATACCATATGAGGGATGATCCAGGTCACATTCTTCAACTAAGCCTCCAGGCTCCTTCCCGAGAAGCCAGCCTTGCGCATGGCCTTCTCCTGAACTAGATAGATAGATAGATAGATAGATAGATAATTCTGACTTAAATATTATATATATATATATATATATATATATATATATATATAATATAGAGGGTTTCTTTTTGTAATAAATGTGTTTAAATAATAAATTAAGAAAAAAAGAGAGATATATATATATATATATATATATATATATAGTAACATGGGGGGCCATTAGCTCTCATGGTAGATGCGTTTGTTAGTGATTCAAGCCAGTCAGGAACTATATTTAAAGGCATGGTAGCCCATTTTTATTAAAAAGGCAAATGAAAGTCTTTGACATAAAGGTTTCCCACACAGGGGTTCTTCTCCAGCAAATAAACACTCACAGAAAATGCTAGCCCACCTGGCTCTTTAGCAGTACCTCTGCGCTTTGTCCTGGTCACACAGACCACAGGATTTCCTCACTATGGATGGCTTCTCTTTAGCGCCCACAGCTTCGCTCTGGCCTTAGTCCTCAGGCTGTTGCACTGCTTCTTGCAGTCGCACGTTCTGGCTGCCTCCTGCAACCTCTCTGACTCCTGGAGACCTGCTGTCTCTCTGGGTGTGGAGCAGTCTCCAACTGGGAGCCATGAAGTCTTCCCATACACTCATTATAAGTGCTGTGCTCACCTGAGCACACACCCTGCTGGCAATTTACAAAATCTGGACACAGGGTTGGAGATTCCGTCCCACCCAAGACACTCTGGAATCTCCAAACTACAGAGCCCCATGACCAAATACCAAAACCTGGAGAAAGCTGCAAAAGCAGTTCTCTCCAGTCCACATTTATGCTCTGTAGCCTTGCACCAAGCAAATGTGCATACCCTGTGTCCTCCAAACCGTCAATTCCACCTAGACAGCATCTCCTACTGTCACAATATATATATATATATATATATATGTCAGGGATTTAGTATAATATTGTACAGTGATAGGAAAGTGTTAGGATGATGCAATACTGTTAATTTTGCACTAGATAGCAGTGATTGTACTATACGGCACAGGGAAGGAGAGACAGGGGCTTTCGGAGGATAAAATATTACTAAGAAATATATATATATAAAATGTACATCAAATATTCATCATTTTGATCAACAATTACGTTTTATTTAAAAGAAAAACAAAAAACAACTGAACGGTATCATTACACCTGATTCCTCTAATCACAAAAGTAAAAAACAAGATAGAATTTGAAATGCACAGTAACAAATTGGATTTCTAGCTTCAGCTTATGGTAGCTGGTTGCTGATTGGTCAATGGGTTCCTCTACTCTGCAAAATAAAAAATAAATAAAACAGGAGTGCCCACTTTCTTCAATCATGTTTATTTGTGCCATGGAACCTCTTTTGAAGCATATCCATAAGGACAAAAAGTTCAAGAGTGTTTTCGTACCTGTAAGCCCCCGTACACACGGTCGTAAATTCCGACCACAAAATCAGTGTCTTGTCTGACACTGGTGTTGCATACACACGGTCGGACAAAGTTGTCGGAAAATCCGATCATTCTGAACGTGGTGACGTTCGTTGAGTACGACGGAACTATGTAGAGGCTAGTAGCCAATAGCTTTGGTCTCGTAATTTGATCTGAGCATGCGTGGCACTTTGTCCGTCGGAATTCTCTACACACGATCCGGATTTTGTTGTCGGAAAATTTGAGAGCAGGATCTCAAATTTTTTCAGACGGAAAAAGCTCAATGAAGCCCACATACTGCCGGATTTTCCGACAACATGGTCCGATCAGACATTTTCCGTCGGAATTTCCGACCGTGTGTACGGGGCATAAGTCGTAGGGAAAGTATCAAATCATTACATGCCTGATTTAATTAATGTGGAGTTACAGCAGAGCCTTTTTGGGTCTGATTGTTAATTGGAACAAAAGCTAGGTGTACATGGTGAGTAGCACTGGGAAGGCCAAAGTGAAGACTGCAGGAGCCAAAGAAATCCTGGGACTCCATTTTGAAAAGGGATTTAATGAACCAAGACAATGCAGGGAAGGCCATATAAAAGGGTGAATAGGAAACTTGATTTTTGGAAGGCTAGATACCGGACCCTGGCAGGATTTGCCTTAGTTATTAAGGCAGTTGTTACATAGTTACATAGTAGGTGAGGTTGGAAAAAGACACAAGTCCATCAAGTCCAACCTATGTGTGTGATTATATAATCAATAATACTGACATATGTCAGTATTACATTGTATATCCCTGTATGTTGCGGTCGTTCAGGTGCTTATCTAATAGTTTCTTGAAACTATCAATGCTCCCCGATTAGACCACCGGCTGTGGAAGGGAATTCCACATCCTTGCCGCTCTTACAGTAAAGAACCCTCTACTTAGTTTAAGGTTAAACCTCTTTTCTTCTAATTTTAATGAGTGGCCACGAGTCTTGTTAAACTCCCTTCCCTATTGTGGGGTCACCAGTACGGTATTTGTAAATAGAAATCATATCACCTCTCAAGCGTCTCTTCTCCAGAGAGAATAAGTTCAGTGTTTGCAACCTTTCCTCATAACTAATATCCTCCAGACCCTTTATTAGCTTTGTTGCCCTTCTTTGTACTCGCTCCATTTCCAGTACATCCTTCCTGAGGACTGGTGCCTAGAACTGGACAGCATACTCCAGAGTTTGTAGAGCTGGAAAATTATCGTTTTATCCCTGGAATTAATCCCCTTTTTAATGCATGCCAATATTCTGTTTGCTTTGTTAGCAGCAGCTTGGCATTGCATGCCATTGCTGAGCCTATCATCTACTAGGACCCCCAGGTCCTTTTCCATCCTAGATTCCCCCAGAGGTTCTCCCCCCAGTGTATAGATTGCATTCATATTTTTTGCCACCCAAATGCATTATTTTAAATTTTTCTACATTGAACCTCATTTGCCATGTCGTTGCCCACCCAATTAATTTGTTCAGATCTTTTTGCAAGGTTTCCACATTCTGCGGAGAAGTTATTGCCCTGCTTAGCTTAGTATCATCCGCAAATACAGAGATTAAACTGTTTACCCCATACTCCAGGTCGTCTATGAACAAATTAAATAGGATTGGTCCCAACACAGAACCCTGGGGGACCCCACTACCCACCCGTGACCATTCCGAGTACTCCCCATTTATCACCACCCTCTGAACTCGCCCTTGTAGCCAGTTTTCAATCCATGTACTCACTCTATGGTCCATGCCAACGGACCTTATTTTGTACAGTAAACGTTTATGGGGAACTCTGCCAAATGCTTTTGCACAGTCCAGATACACCACGTCTACGGGCCTTCCTTTATCTAGATGGCAACTCACCTCCTCATAGAAGTTTAATAGATTAGTTTGGCAAGAAAGATTCTTCATGATCCATGCTGAGTGATTACTGCTAATGATACCGTTCTCATTACTAAAATCTTGTATATAGTCCCTTATCATCCTCTCCAAGAATTTACATACTATTGATGTTAGGCCAACTGGTCTGTAATTCCCAGGGATGTATTTCTGGCCCTTTTTAAATATTGGTGCTACATTGACTTTTCTTCAATCAGCTGGTACCATTCCAGTCAGTAGACTGTCAGTAAAAATTAGGAACAATGGTCTGGCAATTACTTGACTGAGTTCCCTAAGTACCCTCGGGTGCAACCATCTGATCCTGGTGATTTATTAATATTAAGTTTCCCAAGTCTAATTTTAATTCTGTCCTCTGTTAACCATGGAGGTGCTTCCTGTGATGTGTCATGAGGATAAAAACTGCAGTTTTGGTTACTGAAGCCCCCCAATTCCCTCGTGAAGACTGAGGAGAAGAATAAATTCAATACCTTTGCCATCTCCCCATCCTTTGTAACCAGATGTCCTTCCTCATTCTGTATGGGGCCAATATGTTCTGTCCTCCCTTTTTTACTGTTTACATACAAAGAATTTCTTGGGATTTTTTTTGCTTTCCTCCGCTATGTGTCTTTCATGTTCTATCTTAGCCGTCCTTATTGTACCCTTACATTTCTTGTTGCATTCTTTATAAAGTCTGAATGCTGATGATGATCCCTCAACCTTGTATTTTTTGAAGGCCTTCTCTTTTGCTTTTATATGCATTTTTACATGGGAAGTTGGCTCTTTTGAAATTCAGTGTCTTTGTATTCCCCTTATGTTTCCTATTTGTGTGATTTATACTGAAGCCATTTGACCTGTGGTCGCTGTTACCTAAATTTCCCTGTATTTCCACATCCGTGATAAGGTCTGTATTGTTGGTAATCAGTAGATCTAGTAACGCTTTATTTCTAGTTGGTGCATCTACCATCTGAGCAATAAAATTGTCCTGCAAGACATTTAGGAACTGGCGAGCCTTAGATGAATGTGCGGTTCCCTCCGCCCAGTCTATGTCTGGATAGTTAAAATCCCCCATTATGATAACACTTCCCATCCTTGGTGCTAATCCAAATTGTGATAGGAGATCTGTCTCCCCCTCCTCCATCAGGTAAGGGGGCCTATAGCATACTCCCAGTATTATTTTTGCCCTTAGCTTCATCCCTTTGGAGCTCTACCCATAAGGATTCCACCTCCTCCCTAGCCCCCCTAGTGATGTCATCTCTCACATTTACTTGTACATTATTCTTGATATATAGGCATACCCCTCCCCTTTTTTACCCTCTCTATCCCTGCGATAAAGGGTATACCCTTGAATGATTGCCAGACAATCATGAGAGCTGTTGAACCAGGTCTCTGAAATTCCCACAAAATCCAAATCCTCCTCGTACAATAGAATCTCTAGTTCACCCATCTTGTCCGCCAGGCTCCTGGCATTGGTGAACATGCCACGTAGTTTAGACCGGTCACATATTACCCTCTTATTGGGTGTTCCGAGATTGCAACTATACTTGCTACTATACTTACCTTGGGTTTATGTGCTTTGGTCAACCTACCACTAATGCCCCCAATACTACCCTCTGGAATATGTTATGCGCTGACTATCTCTACCTCTGGACCCTCCCCCCATAGCCTTGTTTAAAAACCCCTCTAACTTTTTGGCCATCTTCATTCCCAGCTGATCTGCACCCTCTTCATTTAGGTGCAGTCCGTCCCTTCTATAGTACCGGTTATCGACTGAGAAGTCGTCCCAGTCCTCCAGGAACCCAAACCCCTCCTTACTACACCAGCTCTTCAGCCACTTGTTTACTTCCCTAATCTCCCTCTGCCTTTCTGGTGTGGCTCGATGTACCGGTAGTATTCCTGAGAATACTACCTTGGAGGTCCTTTTCCTCAATTTAGCTCCTAAGTCCCTAATATCGTTCTTTAGGACACTCCATCTGCTTCTGACTTTGTCATTGGTGCCAACGTGCACCATGACAGCTGGGTCTTCCCCAGCCCCTTCCAGTAATCTGTCCACCAGATCCATAATGTGCCAAACCTGAGCGCCCTGTAGACAGCATACAGTTCGGCGCTTCAGGTCTTTGTCACAGATTGGCCTCTCTGTCCATCTAAGAATTGAGTCCCCTATCACCAGAATCTGTCTTTCCTTTACCTTTGCTTCCCCCCACTCTCACTGGAGGAGTTCTTCCTCCGGCAGCTAGGAGAGTCCCTCAGCTCCAGCAGTGCTGGTCCCTGACCAGTTTCGCCAATGTCACTCAATGGAGCATACTCATTGGGATGCTCCAGCCCTAGATCGGCCTCCCTGGCACTTCCACCTCTACCCTTCCTGACTGTCACCCATCTATACTTTGCTAGTGCCTCCACCTCTTGGTCTCCACCCGCCTCTGTGCTGGCACCTGCTGTGTACGTTCCTGGCTCTCCTGTAGTATGGAGGGACTTCTCAGTGCTGACAGTTGCTTTACCAGATTCAGAACCTGGGCTTCCAGAGAAACAATGCACTTACATTTTGCACAGCAGTATTCACACTCGATCGGATGATCAAGGAACGCATACATGCTGCAAGATGTACAACAAGTCGCCTCTCCACACCCGCCGGGCATTGTACCTATTAAATTTAATGAGGATTGGGGATTATACCCTGTCCAAATTACCTAACAACTAGCTTCCTGACACTAATACTCAAGACAATACACAGGTACTCAACAAGACAATGCGCAGACCACTCGCAGACCTACGTGCACTCGCAGACAGGGCCATCTTAATGAGAGGGCACACCTGGGCACCGACCAGGGGCCCCAGCTGCATGGGGGGGCCCTGCACTTTCCCCAAAGAGGCTGCTCCTTGAGCCCACGCTGCCTGGAAATTGGGGGCCCCATGATGGCACTGAGAGTGATGGATTCACAAGAGAGGCATGCTGGCATCGATGCGATGTGCTGTGCAGAACGATACCTATTTCACAGCCAGCAGGGAGGGCTAGAGCACCAGTGATGCTCTGACCCCGCCCCATGCAGCTTGAATGCTCAGGATTTGGAGGCCGCAGAGTAGGAGCTGGAGTGGGAGCTGCTGAGTCGGCAGCACTGAGAGCCTGTCTGCAGAAGTGGCACTGTGGATGGTGTCATGGTGAGCCCTGCTGTCCAGCACTGTTTGCACCGAAGGGCTTGGAATACCGGAAGGATGCTCCCTCCTCTGCCCCTCCTTCTGCCTGCTTTATTGGTAAAGGTGAGTCCAGTGCTGGAGGTAGGCACTTAGCCAAAGGTTTACATGCACTGTATCTCCACTGGAAAAGGGGGTACTACATGGATGGAATAATGGTGCTGGGGGATATCAAGGGGGTATGGGGGTATCTTATGGTATATGGTAACAGTGCTGGGGGAATATCTAGGGTGCAGAGAGAGATCAGAGTGCTGGGGGGATATCTGGGGTATAGAGGGGTCAGAGTGCTGGGGGGATTTGTGGGGTGCAGAGAGGGATCAGGGTGCTGGGGGGATATCTGGGATGTAGAGGGGTCATAGTGCTGAGGGGATATCTGAGGGGTAGAGGGGTCAGAGTGCTGGGGGGATATCTGGTGTGTAGAGGGGTCAGAGTGCTGGGGGATATCTGAGGTGTAGAGGGGTCAGAGTGCTGGGGGGGGGGGGGTATATGGGGTGTAGAGGGGTCAGAGTGCTGGGGGGGATATCTGGGGTGTAGAGGGGTTATAGTGCTGGGGGATATCTAGGGTGTAGAGGGGTCAGAGTGCTGGGGGGATATCTGGTGTGTAGAGGGGTCAGAGTGCTGGGGGATATCTGAGGTGTAGAGGGGTCAGAGTGCTGGGGGGGGGATATCTGGGGTGTAGAGGGGGTCAGAGTGCTGGGGGGATATCTGGGGTGTAGAGGGGTCAGATTGCTGGGGGATATCTGAGGTGTAGAGGGGTCAGAGTGCTGGGGGGGGGGGTGGTATCTGGGGTGTAGAGGGGTCAGAGTGCTGGGGGGATATCTGGGGTGTAGAGGGGTTACAGTGCTGGGGGATATCTAGGGTGTAGAGGGGTCAGAGTGCTGGGTGGATATCTGGGGTGTAGAGGGGTCACAGTGCTGGGGAGTTATTTATTTGGGATTGAGAATCCAGGAGGGGTGTGGAGGTGGTAAGAGGCTAACATTTTTAGGGGGAAATCTGGTGTGCGTGCGTGTGTGTGTGTGGGGGGGGGGGGGGGTGGGTTAAGTGGAGTTAGGAGTGCTGGATGCATAAAAGATGTAGAGGGGTTACAATGTTCGGGGTATCTGAGGCCCTTTCAGGCTGGATGGTACCCCATGATTTTTATTGGCGGCCGTGTCTATACTTGTTACATCATTCTAGCAGATATATTATATACACAGGACAGCTTTGTTACTTTATGTATGTAGTACATTGTTTCTTTGCTGTACATAATGATTGTTCATATAGTTAAAGCGGAGCTCCACCCAAAATTGGAAGCTCTGCTTGTCTGCCTCCTACCTCCTTGATGTCTGTTTACCTGTGCTGTCTCCATTGTAGGGGCCCCAGAGCATTACTTTGCCCAGGTGCCCATGATGCTATTAAGACGGCCCTGCTTGCAGACCACTGGCAGACCTACGTTGTGTTGCCCTTGGTTCCTATATTTTGGCTTGATGAATGCAAAGGATGACAGGTGTTTGTAGTCTTTTAAGGAGCAAATATGGAAAGGGTGGAAGGCATTCTTAGACTTGACTTTGATGGCCTCTCCAACTCGGGAATTACATTTTCAAGATCCACAGGAAGAGAAGTGTAGACTACCAAAATGTCCATCCAGAGCGATACAGAAGGACAGTGACTTGGACCTCTTCATGACCACCACGCCTGCCACCCTTTCCCAATCAGCCACCATAACATGAGAATCAAGATCAGCTTCAGCCTGCATGTCTCTGCCAAAATACCACGATCTGCCCACCAGAGGCTTAATCGTAGGTTCAATCCCACGATTAAGCCCCTAGTGGTCGGGGAAAAACACGTCAGTGTGTGGTCTTTTGGCGGAGACATGAATGCTGAAGCGGATCTTGATTCTCATGTTATGGTGGTTGATTGGGAAAGGGTGGCAGGCGTGGTGGAAAAGAAGAGGTCCAAGTTGGGGGAATATAATTTCCTGGATGTCACTGCCCTTCTGGGCGTGCATTTTTGACTGAGCTATTACAAGTGTTTTTTGGGTGGTGACAAGGTAGCTAGTCCTATGAGGTGTGTAGCAGGATGGTCTCTGATGAGATGGGGGTGGTGTGGAAGTGACCTATCGAGACCGTTTTCCGTATTGGCTCCCTTCTTTAATTTGCAGCTGGAATAGTCTTTATAAGAAATATGGGTTGAGCGAGTTTGGGGTTCGGGCAGTGAGGAAGGCCTGCTTGGTGAAATAGATAAGAAAGGATGAAGCGGTAGCAAACATTTGGAGCTTGTATTCTAGACTTCTGGAACTGTGTTATGCCACGTACACACGACCAAACTTTCCAGCAGACTAGGTCCGACAAAATTAATCCGTCGGACAATCCGATCGTGTGTGGGCTAATCTGATCGTTTTTCGTAAAAAAAAAAAAAAAATCAGACGGACCTAGAAATAGAACAGGTTTCAAATCTATCCGACGGACTCAAATCAGGAAAACCGTCTGTGTGCTGGTCCGATGGACCAAATACGACGCAAGGGAAGCTATTGGCTACTGGCTATTGAACTTCTTTTTTTTATTCCCGTTTACGTCATCAACGGACTTTCGAATGGACTTAGTCGGAACTCCACCGAAAGTCCGTCGGGAAGACCATCGGACCTAGTCTGCCATAAAGTCTGGTCGTGTGTACGCGGGATTAGACTACGTTTTAGATCTCAGGAGTTACAAACAGAAACAAATCTCTTTGATTGCCCTCCAGGAGTGTTTAATGACTAGGGCCTTCTTGGAAGCATGGAATTTATCAAGCACTGATATGTCACCAACAGATGAGTGTGGAGAGGTGGAAATGACAGAGCACGCATTACTGGGATGTAGTGTTGTGCAGAGTGTGCAAGAAGTTCATCCCTTTGTGAATGTTTTGTTGGGGGTTAAGAATGCGGATTATCTTTTTAATTTTAAGGTTTGGTGGGTGGTGCAATTGCGGAAATACCAGGCCCACAAAGGTTGCAATTACAACCAGGCCCTAGAATCTAGAGGCTTAGGCAAGACTGCAATCTACCCTACCCCTTTACATTTCTGCGTCATGGCTTCATTACCTTTTTGGCTAAGATCAAGTATAGGCAGCCCATAGGGGTGTCCCTGCTGCTCAGCTAGGATGTTGAGAGCCACTTCGATCTACCCAAGCCTTTTTTTGTTCCTTGTAGAGTACCCTCAGCCTGACCTTGTAGGATCGTTGATTAAACTTGGCTTCACCTACTTACTACTATTGGGTTAGACTAGAGGCTTACTCCCCACAAGGAATGAGACTGACATTTATCATACCCCTCAAGGGCCTGGTATGGATTGTGGGGGGATGCCCACAGAATTGTTTTTTTTTTTCTTCCAATAATGGGATCCTTTGTTTACCTTCTGCTGTCAGCCGGGAATCTGTCTGACAGCAGGGATGAGTCACTGTTTGTTAGTACGTCAGTGTCATGAACTAGTTACTCACCGAGGCCAAGATGCCGGAGCGGTTGCCCTTGCGACTCGGCGCCTACTGCCCTGAAAGTGATACAGGGACGGTTGGCACCAAGAGGCACAAGCCACCGGTGGGATGGTGACCAGGCGTGGACTTCCGGTGTTGCAGTGAAGGGTAGACTGGAACAGGATAGTACGTCCACGAATTCCTAGTTAGAAACACGGCAAGCAGACTGGGAATCAAACACAGGCAGGTTAGCTGAATGGAGGCCGAGGGTCAAACACTGGTAGGTTAGGTACAAGGCAATAGGACAAGGTATCCTTAAGCGGGAGAGTCCAAGGCAGGCTGGGGGTCAAATACAGGCAGCAAGAGGAGAGTCCAGGGTACAGGCCAAGGGTCCAAGTGCAGGAGAAGGTAACAGATCCAAATAGGCAAGCCGAAGGTCAAGGTCAGGAGAAGGCAGAGTAGTCAGGACGATCCAGGTTTGGCAACAGGTAAGACAATCTTCAAGGGTCAAGTACAGGATACAAACAGGAAGCAGCTGTCAGACGAACCAGCGTCTGTCTAGGCACAGAGGCCCTCCTTTTATAGGACCGTTGAGGTCACATGAGGTGATGCCGCGCTACTGCGCATGCGCGCGCGCCGCTTGGCGGGAACACGAGTGCGCATGCGCCGCCGCATCTTCTCTCTGTCACTGGCTATGAGCCGGGGAGCCGAACCCGTGCGCCTGCGCACTAGAGTGCGCAGCGGACGGAAACCCTGACAGTCAGCAGGTGTTGCCTCCTTAACAGCCTAAACAAACCCTGCAAAAATTCACCTAAAACACATGTACATGAATTTTACATGCGTTTTTGTTGTGTCCGCATTGAAGTATATGGGTGCAGAATTGTGAAGTTAAGTGTTACACGGTCTCAGGTGTGAATGGGGAGCAGGTGTGTTAAATTTGGTGTTATCGCTCTCACTCTCACTCTCTCATACTGGTCACTGGAAGTTCAAACATGGCACCTCATGGCAAAGAACTCTCTGAGGACTTGAAAAAGAGAACTGTTGCTTTACATAAAGATGGCCTAGGCTATAAGAAGATTGCCAAGACCCTGAAACTGAGCTGCAGCACAGTGGCCAAGACCATACAGCGGTTTAACAGGACAGGTTCCACTCAGAACAGGCCTTGTCATGGTCGACCAACGAAGTTGAGTGCACGTGCTCAGCGTCATATCCAGAGGTTGTCTTCGGAAAATAGATGTATGTGTGCTACCAGCATTGCTGCAGAGGTTGAAGGGGTGGGGGGGGGGGTCATCCTGTCAGTGCTCAGACCATACGCTGCACACTGCATCAAATTGGTCTGCATGGCTGTCATCCCAGAAGGAAGCCTCTTCTAAAGATGATGCAGAAGAAAGCCCGCAAACAGTTGGTTGAAGACAAGCAGACTAAGGACTTGGATTACTGGAACCATGTCCTGTGGTCTGATGAGACCAAGATAAATGTATTTGGTTCAGATGGTGTCAAGCGTGTGTGGTGGCAACCAGGTGAGGAGTACAAAGACAAGTGTGTCTTGCATGGTGGTGGGAGTGTCATGGTCTTCGGCTGCATGAGTGCTTCCGGCACTGGGGAGCTACAGTTCATTGAGGGAACCATGAATGCCAACATGTACTGTGACATACTGAAGCAGAGCATGATCCCCTCCCTTCAGAGACTGGGCCGCAGGGCAGTATTCCAACATGATAACGACCCCAAACACACCTCCAAGATGACCACTGCCTTGCTAAATAAGCTGAGGGTAAAAGGTGATGAACTGGGCAAGCATGTCTCCAAACCTAAACTCTATTGAGCATCTGTGGGACATCCTCAAATGGTAGGTGGAGGAGCGCAAGGTCTCTAACATCCACCAGCTCCGTGATGTCATCATGGAGGAGTGGAAGAGGACTCCAGTGGCAACCTGTGAAGCTCTGGTGAACTCCATGCCCAAGAGCAGGGATGGGAAAGGCGCATGGCAGCAAACTGATTACAGAACTACAGGCAGGCCATGCGTTGGTGCGGTATCCTGTAACTCTGATCGGTAAACTAGAATAAAAGTGAAACAGCACAAAGAATGAACATTTTTAAGTTTCTTTATTAAGAAAAAAAAATTCTACAGTAAAGGCATTTTTCTTTAAATAACAAACATGGTTATACGTACCTGATCTGTGCAGTGATTTTGCACAGACCATCGTCCTCTTTGAGTCCCTTGCTCGCGCTCCTGGCCCGCTCCCTGCTGCCGAGTGCCTCCAGAGCAAGCAGCTTGCTATGGGGCACCCAGGCAGGCTTGCTCTCGAGCCGCTGATCTGCATGTCTTTTCACTCAGAGCTGTGACTCGGCCCCACCCCTCTCTCTTCTCATTAGCTGTGAATCACAGCCAGTTAGCCAATGAGGAAGTGGAGACCCCACATCGCTCGATTGCAATAGGGCTTGTGTAAGTATTAGGGTCAGCTGAGGGGGGTGCTGCACAGAAACGTTTGTTTTAACTTTATGCATAGAATGCATGAAGGTATAAAACCTTGAACCTTTCTTACCACTTTAAATGATCAATTTTAATGGTAACACACTTGAATCACCAGCCGCCTACATACAAGTGCTTTGTAACATCTTTTATGCGTGTTGTTAACTAGAATCACCTGTGAGAATGAAGCTTATGTTCCATGATTATTGCTCAGAACAGACTAATTTTATTGCACAAAATACACCCACAAGGGGGCGCTTACCATCTTAGAGGCACAAGCTACTATGGATGTTGGGGTGACTGTGCTGGGAACCCTAAACCCAGATATTTTGAAGAACACAGCACAAGACACCCCAATAGACAAAGTGCACACTCCCAAACAATGCTATATAAATATGAGTCTATCTTCAAGTCTATAACCTCCATCAGGCCAAAAAAGGGCCACCCCCCGGCCTTCCAGCATTTCGGAAGTCTCAATCTGCCTCTCATTTAGTAATGGCCTAGCTGTATAAATCTTCTCATTCGATATACAACCTGTTCTCTGCATACTCTGCTCTACCTGGCTGGTTTATTCTCAAGCTGTGTATGGCTCATTCCTGCATCACCTGAGTGATACCTAAACTCAGGTGGGGAGATTTACTAAATGCAAATAGACAAATAGTGCAGTTGCTCCAGAGGGGAAGCTCTGCTGACTTCCATCATCCAATCATGTGCAAGCAAAAATGCTGTTTTTGTTGATTTTTTCTTGCATGTGATTGGGTTTTCTTTGCAAAAGGGAAGCTTCACCTCATCTACTAAACTCTTGAGCAGTTGCACATTTGCCTTTAATCAACCCCACAGTGGTCAATAAAAAGACCTACACTCCCCCAGGGTCATAATTTTGGTCTTTAAAGTTTTGGTTAACCCCTATAGGAGGCCACCGCTGCCCAGCTCTGAGAATCAGTACCATCCCATACATCTTGCCACATACTAGCACCCTTTTCAAGAGTTGGGCGATTGAAGTCACCAGAGAACATCGAATGTGACTGGTATTTGTAATCACCGCCTAGTACTGGCTGTTCAGACAGGTGACATCTATCAGGTTCTATGGAGATCACTCACTGTTTTGAAGCCCATTATGACCCGTCATGGGGCCTGTCAGGGACAGTTTTTCACCTGCATAAAACAAGAGAAGTGAATGGCACACTCAGGCAGGTAGGTACCCCCAGGGACAGTGGTATAGCAAAGAATAATGGTAATTAAAATAAAGATAAACGTCCAATCATAATGTCTTTGGTGGAATAGCCCCAAAAATACCGGCCACAATTATGGCCACTGACCCAAGAGTAGAAACAGACTCTGTAAATGTGACACAAAAAAAAAAGACGGAGAACGCATGTTAAGTGTAGCAATTGGTTAAAAACACTTGTGCATAAAAGACACGCTCTTCATAATAAAACCACTGGCATCTGTATCCTGTGTCCGTCTCCCTGCTGGTGCTATTGGTGCAGCAGACCTGATCTCTACTATATCCGGAACCACGCTGGAACGCAGTGGTCCGTCGGGGCGGAAGTGATGTCATGGTGGAAGGATAGCAGAGAATGGCTACGCGTTTCAGAGTATGCCCACTTCTTTTGTAAAGCCACGTCACTGACGTTACTTCCGCCCAATAGACCACTGCGTTCCAGCGTGGTTTCAGACATAGTAGAGAGGCCAGTCAGGTCTGCTGCACCAATACCATCAGCAGGGAGACGTACACAGGATACAGGTGCCAGTGGTTTTATAATGAAGAGACATGCGAGTGGCAAATTGTTGCTACATTTAGAAGTCGCTCTCCCTCTTTTCTTTTGTGTCGTATTTACAGATTTTTAACCCGCACAGGCCAAACATTTAGAAACGAGGCCTAGGAGGAGATGGAGAACATATTTCTCCCCAAGAGTTCCCAGAATCCTCAGAGACTGAAAATATGACCTGTTAAAAGGGAGCGGACTGGAAACATCTTCCTAAAGAAGCTACACAACAGCTGGAAAGGTGTTTGGAGGGTTGAATCAAACTACTTATCCCAGCCGTTCCCAGAATCCTCAGGGGCTGGAGGGGGGGGGGGAGAAGAATTAAGACCTCCAAAAATCCTTAGCCTCTTTAATATGGAGAAAGGTGGGCCTTCTCATCCCACCCCCAACAAAGTTTGTAGAACGCTCAGCAGCTGTCAGCATGATGGTTCCTCTGGTGGACTCGTAGGTTGGATTTTTGGTGGAAACTCTTGTCGCAGTGCTGACACTTGTAGGGGCGTTCCCCAGTGTGCGTCCTGTAGTGGTCCTTCAGGTTGGACTTTTTGCGGAAGTATTTCCCGCAGATGGAGCACTGGTAAGGTTTCTCTCCAGTATGAATGCGCTGGTGGCGGGCATAGCTGGAGTTGTCACGGAAGCTCTTCTCGCACTCGGTGCACTGGTAGGGGCGCTCTCCGGTGTGGGTACGCAGGTGAATCTTCAGGTGAGAGGTGCGGATGAAGCTTTTGTCACAGTCCGTACATTTAAAAGGCCGTTCCCCCGTGTGGCTCCGCATATGGATCTGGAAGCTGGAGTTATTGCAGAAGGTCTTGCTGCACACACTGCACAGGATAAGCGCCTGCCCTCGCTCCTGGAAACTGATGGGGGCGTCTTCCGTTAAACCCTTCACTGGTGACAAGTAGGGACAGATTTCTTCGAAGGGGAAGGAACGCTGTACCCCAGAGAAGCTGACCTCACAATCAGGGAAGACACACGGTACCTCATTCTCTTTGGGCACAGTCTGTCTGTTCTGGTCAAAGTCATGCAGTGCAGCAACAGGCTTGATTTGACGAGCAATACCTTTCCGCCTCCGAGAACGGTCTCTGGTGGCCAGTTCCTGAGCCTCTCCGATCCTCGGGCTCTTGGACAGCGGTCTCCTCTTGTTGGGAATCAGGCCAGAAATGGTCTCTTCAGCTGAAAAGGAAACAAACTACATATTAAAAACATGTAATATTGTAGGGGGATTTAAAAATCAAACCAAGCAGCAAAAGTAACTGTGACTAACTACGTTGTAGTAATCTGATGTCTAAACTTGAAACCAATACCAATTCAGTAAGCTACAGTGTGATGTCCAGTTTCTGGAATAGGTCCAAATAGAGTGCGAGCTCCACAGTATAAACTGGAATCCGATAATAATTCAGTTAACTTCAATTTCTACTACTACAATTTCTGGAATGGGCCCATATAGTGTGTGAGCTCTATATTATAAACTTGAAAGCAATACCAATTCAATCAGCTACAGTGTGATGTCCAGTTTCTAGCACTGGTCCAAATAGAGTGCGAGCTCTACAGTATAAACTGGAAACCAATACAAATTCAGTCAAATACAGTCCAGTTTTTAGAATTAGGTCCATATAGTGTGCGAGTTCCACATTCTAAACTTGAAACCGGTACCAATTCAGTCAGCTACAGTGTGATGTCCAATTTCTGGAATGGGTCTAAATAGGGTGTGAGCTCCACAGTATAAACTGGAATCCGATACCAATTCAATCAGCTACAGTGTGATGTCCAGTTTATAGAATGGGTACAAATAGAGTGTGAGCTCCATAGTATCAACTTGAAACCAATACCAATTCAGTAAGCTACAGTGTGATGTCCAGTTTCTGGAATGAGTCCAAGTAGAGTGTGAGCTCCACAGTAAAAACTGGAATCCGATAATAATTCAGTCAACTTCAATTTCTACTACTACAATTTCTGGAATGGGCCCATATAGTGTGTGAGCTCTACATTATAAACTTGAAAGCAATACCAATTCAATCAGCTACAGTGTGATGTCCAGTTTCTAGCACTGGTCCAAATAGAGTGCAAGCTCTACAGTATAAACTGGAAACCAATACAAATTCAGTCAAATACAGTGTTATGTCCAAATTTTAGAATTAGGTCCATATAGTGTGCGAGTTCCACATTCTAAACTTGAAACGGGTACCAATTATATTCAGTCAGCTACAGTGTGATGTCCAATTTCTGGAATGGGTGCAAATAGGGTGTGAGCTCCACAGTATAAACCGGAATCCGATACCAATTCAGTCAGCGACAGTTTGATGTCCAGTTGCAGGAATGGGTCCAAATAGGGTGTAAGCTCCACGGCATAAAATAGAAACCAGTATCAATTCAGTCAGCTACTGTACAGTGTGATGTCCAGTTTCTAGAACGGGTCCAAAAAGGGTGTGAGCTCCACAGTATAAACTGGAATCCGATATAACCAATTCAGTCAACTAGAGTGTGATGCCCAGTCTCTGGAATGGGTCCAAATATGGTATGAGCTCTACACTATAAGCTTAATATGAATGGATCCTATAAGAATACAACGTTTCACATAAAAACTATAAGGCCCTATAAGAATAAAAAGTTTCAAATGTTAAAGGTGAGAGATAGAGACCTTTAACATTATATATAAATAAATGTTAAAGGTGATATATGTAAAAAAAAAAAAATAAATAAAAATAAAATGAAAATAAGTCACTCATGAACAAAAAATAAAATAAGTAAAAAAAAAATAAAAAATTATATATATAATATATATATATATATATATATATATATATATATATATATATATATATATATATATATATATATATATATATAATATAAATAAATATATATAAAAATGGGGCTAAAACCTCATGGAGGTTTATCTATTTTGAAATAATTTTAGGATTCTAGTATAAAATAATGATTAACTGCTTGCTGATAGTAGAACATGCATTTATGGAGGCAAGGGTACGGGGCATGTGTGTGCCCCCCTCGCCGCCTGGCTGTGCTGAAATTAGACACAGCACAAGCCAATCAGGGGGTGCCGGCCAATGGATGACTGCCGGCACCTGCCGATCGTCCGGAAGAAACACAGGGCAGAGCCCTGCCTATGTAAACAAGTATGTCAATGGGGAAGTGATGGATTTTTTTTCCCCCCTGCAAAATCCAATCACTTCCCTTAGTAAAATCAGCACACTGTGTACACCAAAACACTGGCTAGGCACACACTTAACCCTTTGATCGCCCTAGATGTTTAACCCCTTCCCAGCCAGTGTCATTAGTACAGTGAGAGTGCATATTCGTAGCACTGATCACTATATTAGGGTCACTGGTTTCCAAAAAGGGTCAGAATGTCCTCCGCAATATCGCAGTACCGATGTAAATTGCTGATCGCTGCCAGGAAAAAAAATACAAATTTCAGTATAAATCCCATATTTTGTAAACGCAATAACATTTGCGCAAACCAATCAATATACGCCTATTGGGATTTCTTTTTTTATTTTTTTTTACCAAAAACATGTAGCAGAATACATATTGGCCTAAATTTATAAAGACATTTTTATTGGATATGTTTTATAGCAAAAAGTAAAAAATATTTTTTTTTTTTTTCAAAAATGTCGGTCTTTAGTAAAAAAAAATAAATAAAAAAAAAAATAGTGGTGATCAAATCCAACCAAAATAAAAGCGCTATTTGTGTGTTTATCTCTACTTTTGGCGACTTTGAAGGTGATTTCAATAGACATCTGTGCATAAACCCACACGGATGTCTTTCAAGTCGCCCCCCGAAGTCTGACTGAAATGCGGCTTTGAACTCACGCGATTTCGGATGAACTCACGCGATTTCGGATGAACTCACGCGATTTCGGATGAACTCACTGTTTACTTTCAAATGAATCCTATCACCCTGTTTAGTTATCATTAAATACTGTACCCATCTGACACTTGCAGAATTGAGCGATAGTAATGACAGCGACAATTCTGCAACTGAGCAAATTTCAGTGTTTTACAATATAAATACAATATAATATAAAACGCCAAATTTCCATGCAAAACAATGTACCGCTTTCAGCATCAAAAATCTGACATAATCATACCGCCAGGGAGGTTAATGTGTGGTATAATTGAAAAATGCTCTTTGCATATGAATAATCTGCTTTTTACTAAATATAATTTAACCACTTGACCTCCGGAAGATTTACCCCCCTTAATGAACAGACCATTTTTTTGTGATATATCTGCTATAAAACATAGCCAAAAAAAAAAAATGGAGAAAAAAAAAATTTGAATTTCAAGCACCTGTTAAATGCAGCTCGAGCTTGCATCCCTGGTATGTTTTTAACTTGTAAACAACAATCTCAAAAAGAGGCTCGGTCCTTAAAGTGGGGTGCCCCCTAAATTTTTTTTTTTTTTAAAAGTCAGTAGCTACAAATACTGCAGCTGCTGACTTTTAATAAAATCGGACACTTACCTGTCCCAGGGTCCAGCGATGCGGGGGAACGAAGCCCCCCCTCATTCCCCGCTCCGCTCGCGGCGCCGGCATTCGCAAGTGGCGCCGCGCACCGTGATACGCCGCGCAGTCATCTGGGACCTGTCACGTGTCCCAGATGACTGACGGCGCTGAGGGGAAGTGATGTCAGTGCCCGGGCACTGAAGGAGGCAGACTACGAGACTATTTTTTTTTTTTTAACATTTTTATGAATTTTAGGCTATTTTTTTTTTTTGGTGGAAACACCACTTTAAGTGGTTAATCCAAACAGTGTCTGGGCCCTTGCTCTTCATTGAGTCATGGTCTAGACCTACTTTTCTCAGGCTCCCCCAGCGGTGATCTTCTCTCACCCCCCCTCCTCCTCCTCCTTCTCCTCTCTTCTTCTTTTTCTTATTCTTTCTTCTCACTTCTCCTCACGCAGATATACTGCGGCAGAATGGCACGGGCAGGCAAAATCACGTACGGTACGTGGCCCTTTAATTGCCTTATTCCCGGTCGGGAGCTCCGTGACCCCCGGCCCGGGACCAGCGGACCCGATCTGTATTACACAGAGCTGAAGAACGGGGAGAGGTCTGTGTAAACAAACCTCTCCCGCGCTTCCTACTCTGCCTGTCATTGATCGGCTGTTCCCTGTCATAGGGAAAGCCGATCAATGACGTCAGATGTCAGCCCCGCCCCCTAATGTAAAAAAACACACACACACACACACACACACACACACACACACACACACATGCACAGTTTTTATCTTTTTTTTTCTTTGCAAATGTTTCAGAACAATTGTCAGACTCATATATACAGTTATGTATTCTTTTGTTAAATGATGCAAATCCTCTAAATAAAAAAAAATAAAAAATGTCAAATCACATTTATTCATCAATTTAGGCCAATATGTATTCTGCTAATTTTTTTTGTTAAAAAAAGAAAAAAAAAAAATCCTAATAAGCGTATATTGATTGGTTTTCTTAAAAGTTATAGCTTCTACAAACTATGGCATATATTTATATACCGTATTTATCGGCGTATAACACACACTTTTTCCCCCTTAAAATCGGGGGAAAGTCGTGGGTGCGTGTTATACGGCGATACCCCCCAAAAAAATGACAAAAATTGGTTGCGCCGCCGAAAAAGACCGAACCGCCGCCGAAAAAGGCTGAAGCGCGGCTGAAAAAGGCCCGAGCCGACTGGTCAGCTCCGCTCGTAGTCCCGCCTCCCTGCGCTCGCTCCGAAACAGCAGGGAGGCGGGACTCAGAGCGGAGCGAGCTCCGAGCAGCTCGGTCTTTTTGGGCGGCGCTTTGGCCTTTTTCGGCGGCGGTTCGGTCTTTTTCGGCGGCGGGAAATTTAAACGTCGGCAATGCTGCAAATGACGCTGGCAAACTGAAAATGACACTGGACAAGCTACAAATGACACTGGGCAAGCTACAAATGACACTGGGCAAGGCTGAAAATGACACTGGGCAAGGCTGAAAATGACACTGGGCAAGGCTGAAAATGACGCTGGGCAAGGCTGCAAATGACACCTAAATGTAATTTTTTTTTTTTCCCTAAACTTCTCTCCTAAAACTTTTATTCCCCTCTATTACTGTTCTGGGGACAACCCAAAATTTGGGATTTTCTATTACTTTCCCCTTTTGATGATAATGGTAACCAGAACAAATAGAGAGGGAAAATCTCCCTAACGGGGACACAGGCAGCAATAAAAACCTGACGGGTGTTCTAATCCCTCTCCACTCTATCCAAAAAAAAAAAAAAAAAGTTTTGCCTTTGGTCATACTTTAAACCTTCAAATAAATACATACCCGTGGTTTCGGTATTGTCAGGAACTTTGTCCTCCTGTTCCTCCTTCACCTCTATGGTGTACGGTGACCCCAGTGCAGAATCCAGTAAATGAGGAGAGGGGGGGTCAGCGGCTGGTTCCAGCTCACTGCAGAATGTGGCAGGAGGGTGGGGGGCGGAGCATACTTCGCCCGCTGTAGAGAACCGTTTGCCATCCTCATGCTGGAAAGAGTGATGGACATCCACATCATCATACGATTCTTGTTCCTGCTTGATCTGCGGTGGGAAATCTGACCAGAAAACACACAGCAATAGCAGGCCATCACACCACTGATCTGTACTGGAATCTGGAGTCACTATTACATGACACACTCACCAGGCTCCATCTCTATCACCTGTGGCCCTTCCCCTGGGCCCTCCACACTACCAGAGGGGGCACTGGGCTCCTGGTACTTTATCTTTAGCAGGATATCCGGCCCCAGACCTGAATCAAAACAACAGAGTCACAATGTGGGCGAGAGGAAGAAAGAAAGAAAATGGTGGAATGAGAAGAAGAGAGAGAAAGGAAGGAGGAAGGGAAGGAATAAGACCCCTTTCACACGATGGCGTTTTGCAGGCGCTATAGCGTTAGAAATAGCGCCTGCAATCCGCCCTAAAACAGCTGCACCATTGTCTGCAGTGTGAAAGCCCGAGGGCTTTCAAACTGCATCGGTGCGCTGGCAGGACGTCAGGAAAAGTCAGCTTCTTTGGAGATTCGTCTTCTTTGGACCGGTGAAGGAGCGGTTTTAACCCTTTCTCGGCCGCCAGCGGGGGGGGGGGGGGGGGGGGACCTAAAAATAGCGGCGTTTTACCGCCGACACTATGGGCGGTGTGGTGTGAAAAGGGTCTTAATGAAGAAAAAAGGAGAGAAGAAAGAAAGAGAAAGAGAAATAAGGGAGGGCTGGAAGAAATGGGGGAAATAAGGAAGCGAGAAAAAAAGGAGGGTAAATAGAAGAAAAGAGGGAAGAAGAAAGGCAGGTAAAAAAGAAAGTAATGACATAAGGAAGGGAGGGAAGAAAGGGAGGGATGAAAGGACTGAAGGAAGGGAAGAACGAAAGAAAGAAAGGACTGGAGGAAAGAAAGAAAGAAGACTGGAAGAAGGAAAGGAAAGAAAATAAAAAAAATAAAAAAAAAGAAGGAGGAAAAAGCAAAAGAATGGTATAAAAGGAAGGAAAGAAAAGAAGGAAGGCAAGGGAGGGTGGTAAAAGGAAGGAAAGAAAAGAAGGAAGGCAAGGGAGGGTGGTAAAAGGAAGGAAAGAAAAGAGAGGGGAGAAGAAGAAGAAGGAAGAAGAAGAAGAAGGAAGAAGAAGGAAGGAAGAAGGAAGAAGGAAGAAGGAAGAAAAGAAGGAAGAAGGAAGAAGAAGAAGGAAGAAGGAAGGAAGAAGGAAGGAAGAAGGAAGGAAGAAGGAAGAAGGAAGGAAGGAAGAAGGAAGGAAGAAGGAAGGAGGAAGGAAGAAGAAGAAGGAGGAAGGAAGAAGAAGGAGAAGGAAGGAAGAGGGAAGGAAGAAGGAAGGAGGAAGGAAGAAGAAGGAGGAAGGAAGAAGAAGGAGAAGGAAGGAAGAGGAAGAAGGAAGAAGGAAGAAGAAGAAGAAATTACGTGGGGGATAGAGGAGAAAAAAAAAAAAAAGAAGAAAAAAGAAGAAGAAGAAAGAAAGAAGAAGAAGAAGAAGAAGAAGAAGATAAGAAGAAGAAGAAGAAAGGAGAGAGGGAAGGAAGACAGGTAAAAAAGGAAAGAAAAGTAGAAGGAATGACATAAAAAAGGAGAGAGGGAGGGAAGGAAGGAAGGAAGGAAGAAAAATTTGGGAAAATGTGAGAAAGGGAGGGAAGGGAAGGAAGGAAGGAAGGAAGGAAGAATAGAAAGAAGAGAGGAAAAAAGGAAAGAAAGGTAGAAGGAATGAAATAATGGAGGCATAGAAGGAATGGGGGAAATAAGGGAAGGAGGGTAAAAGGAAGGAAAGAAGGGAGGCAGGCAGGCAAAGGGGGGGGGGGGATTAAAGATGGAGGGGAGGAAGACAGATAAAAAAGGAAAGAAAAGTAGAAGGAATGACATAAGATGGAGGGGAGGAAGGAGGAAAGAAGGAAGGGAGGGAAGAAGGAAGAACAATGGGGGGAACAGATGTGGAAGGAAGAAAGTAAGGGAGGAAAAAGGAATGAAAAAAAAAAAAAAGGGAGGGATCGAAGGAATGGGGGAAATAAGGAAGGGAGGAAGGAAGGAAGAAAAAAGAAAGAAAGAAAGAAAGAAAAAGAAAGAAAGAAAGAAAGAAAGAAAGAAAAGGTAGGGAAGGAGGGTAAAAGGAAGGAAAGAAAGGAGGGAAGAAAAGAAGGGAGAAAGGAGAGAAGGAAAGAAAAAAAAAAAAGTGAGAAGGAAGGTAGGTAAAGAAGGTAAGAAATGTAGAAGGAATGACATAAGGGAAGGAAGGAAGGAAGGAGGAAGGAAGGAAGGAAGGAAGGAAAAGGAAGGAAGGAAGGAAGGAAGGAAGAAGTGGTGAAATAAGGAAGGAAGGAAGAAAAATTAGGGAAGAAGTGAAGAAGGAAGGAAGAAAAGAAGAAAAAACGGAGGGAAGAAAGGATATAAGGATGAGAGGAAGGAATGCACTTGGCCACTACCTTGCTTGGAGAGCTCCAGTTTACAAGGCGTATCCTCACTTATAACCCGGAAGAGAACCTCTGTGTTTTCTATGTGATATCCTGGAAAAACACGGATGTGGTTAATGACCGCTCCATCCTACCCCATTATGACACAGATCAGTATTACTAAGCTGGCCATACACTACTCAAGTTTGTTTTCATTTAGATTCCTCCATCTATTCAGAATACACTTTGGCTGCAGCCGCTGATCAGGAAACATTCTCCAATGTCCCTATGACAGAAGTCAAACAATCAGGGAATAGTCTCACACAGATGGAAATTCAGCTGGCCTCTGCTGAACCAGACGACTTCAGAGTATAAAGTAAAACCAGTACTCTATATAAAAAGGAATGTTACATGACTAGTCAGTGTGTAAATCAGTCGTCTGATCTGCATGGACGATCAATGGGTTCCTGTGCACACAGGGGGTTCGGAGACGCAGGATTCTATATACTTTGTACAAGGACACAGCCAGACACCTCAGCACCCAGAATTTGGGCTGGGGTCTCTAACTGCTACAACATACCAGTCCTGTGTTCAGAGAAAAGTGTCGGAATATACTCAGAGTTTACTCCGGTGACAAGTACAGGAGGAACTTTTTTTTGTCTTAAAATAAAAAAGATGATGTTCTACTTACCGTACCTGCTCGGTGCAAGGAGGTATATACTTACCTCCTCTTCTGAAGTCCACCGCCAGCGCTGCCTGCTCCTCCAAGGACCCCGTCGGCAAGCTGGGACCACCCATGGGCGCACACCCCCAAGCTGGGCTGTGTGCATCCAAAGACACACAGTGCAGCTAGGCCACGCCCCCCAACTCTCTCCTCATAGGACTTGACTGACAGCACTTCCACTGCTGCCTGTGTCTCCTGTGACACCAGGAAGAGAGAGCAGCGTGGGCTCAGTGAGAGGAGACAGATAACAGTTTAGCAGTGGTGGAGGGAGAGAGCTAGTGGGATGTTTTTTATCTTCATGCAGGGAATGCCTTAAGGCAAACAGCGTTTTGATTTAAGAACCACTTTAAAGACGCAGCTTAAAACGTCTGAGACTTGTAGTTATATGTTGACTGCGTGCTGCTATCCAGACACTGAGATTGCTGGGAATTGTAGTTCTGTATTGGCTGTGTGCTGTTAGCTGGATACTGGGACTGCTGGGACTTGTAGCTCTGCATTGGCTGTGTGCTGCTACCTGGACACTGAGATGGCTGGGACTTGTAGTTCCATATTGGCCTGTGTGCTGCTTCTTGGATACCGAGATAGCTGGGACTTGTAGTTCTGTATTGGCTGTGTGCTGCTATCTGGACACTGAGATGGCTGGGAATTGTAGTTCTGTAATGGCTGTGTTCTGTTAGCTAGATACTGGGACTTGTAGTTCTGTATTGGCTGCGTGCTGCAACCTGGACACTGGAGATGGCTGGGACTTGTAGTCCTGCATTGGCTGCGTGCTGATACCTGGACACTGGAGATGGCTGGGACTTGTAGTTCTGCATTGGCTGCTTGCTGCTACCTGGACACTGGAGATGGCTGGGACTTGTAGTCCTGCATTGGCTGCGTGCTGATACCTGGACACTGGAGATGTCTGGGACTTGTAGTTCTGTATTGGCTGCGTGCTGCTACCTGGACACTGGAGATGGCTGGGACTTGTAGTCCTGCATTGGCTGCGTGCTGCTACCTGGACACTGGAGATGGCTGGGACTTGTAGTCCTGCATTGGCTGCGTGCTGTTACCTGGACACTGGAGATGGCTGGGACTTGTAGTCCTGCATTGGCTGCGTGCTGATACCTGGACACTGGAGATGGCTGGGACTTGTAGTTCTGTATTGGCTGTTTGCTGCTACCTGGACACTGAGATGGCTGAGACTTGTAGTTCTTTATTGGCTGTGTGCTGCTTTTTGGATACAGAGTTAGCTGGGACTTGTAGTTCTGTATTGGCTGCATAATGCTATCTGGACACTGAGATGGCTGGGACTTGTAGCTCTGTATTGGCTTTGTGTTGTGATCTGGGCACTGAGATGGCTGGGACTTGTAGTTCTGTATTGGCTTTGTGTTGTGATCTGGGCACTGAGATGGCTGGGACTTGTAGTTCTGTATTGGCTTTGTGTTGTGATCTGGGCACTGAGATGGCTGGGACTTGTAGTTCTATATTGGCTTTGTGTTGTGATCTGGGCACTGAGATGGCTGGGACTTGTAGTTCTGTACTGGCTTTGTGTTGTGATCTGGGCACTGAGATGGCTGGGACTTGTAGTTCTGTATTGGCTTTGTGTTGTGATCTGGGCACTGAGATGGCTGGGACTTGTAGTTCTATATTGGCTTTGTGTTGTGATCTGGGCACTGAGATGGCTGGGACTTGTAGTTCTGTATTGGCTTTGTGTTGTGATCTGGGCACTGAGATGGCTGGGACTTGTAGTTCTATATTGGCTTTGTGTTGTGATCTGGGCACTGAGATGGCTGGGACTTGTAGTTCTATATTGGCTTTGTGTTGTGATCTGGGCACTGAGATGGCTGGGACTTGTAGTTCTGCATTAGCTTTGTGTTGTGATCTGGGCACTGAGATGGCTGGGACTTGTAGTTCTGTATTGGCTTTGTGTTGTGATCTGCCCCCCGACCCCCCCAGGATTCCTATTTTGTGAATCGTTGGACCCTTGTATGCTTCATTATTCCCTCTCCTTCCTGGTCTCATCTGCCTTATTGTGTGCTGATCCCCCCCAATAAGAGACACTCGGGGGTCCTGTGCGCTCATCCTCCGTGTGTTCTATCCCTGCACTCCTAGCTCATCACATCATCCCCGCCTCCCTCGCACTCACCGAGATCTAAGAGCGCGCCGTGTATGTCCCGTATCACATTCCCATACAGATCCCGCTTCCACTCCTCCAGCCGCTCCCACTCCTCCTCCGAGAACGAGGCCGCCACATCCGCAAACCGCACCACCGCCTGCGAGACACAGACAAGGGATAATAATCAGGGAGAAAAACATCAACAATGATGCATTGCTACTCTAAAGAAGACTGTTTAGTGTATGGCTTAAACACTTGCCAACACAGCCACAGTACATATACTGCAGCAGGTCGGCCCTATTGCTCAAAACTACATACCTGTATGTCGCTTCATGCAATAGACACTGTGGGCGTGCACGCGCCGCCCGATGCGTGTGCAGGTCCAGCGGACTCGATCTCCGCCGCCCACCTGTGTTCGCACTACAGAGGCAGAACAGGGATCTGTAAACAAGGCGGATCCCCGTTCTGACAGTGGACAACATGGAGATCTGCTGTTCCCAGTGATCAGGAACAGCGATCTCTGTGTTGTCCCAGTGAGCCCATCCCCCACACAGTTAGAACACACCCAGGGAACACAGTTCGCCCCTGGCTCGCCCCCTAGTGTTAACCCCTTCCCTGCCATGTGTCATTCATACATTGATCAGTGAATTTTTTTTTAGCACTGATCTATGTAATAATGTCACTGGTCCCCCAAAAAAGTGTCACTTGGGGTCAGATTTGTCTGCCGCAATGTCGCAGTCCCACAAAAAAAAAAAAATATATATATCACAGATCGCTGCCATTACTAGTAAAAACAGTAATAAAAAATAAAAGTCCATAAATCTATCCCCTATTTTGTAGACGCTATAAATTTTTCGCAAATCAATATACACTTATTGGTATTTTTTACCAAAAATGTGTAGAAGAATACATATCGGCCTAAACTGATTAATACATTCGTTTAGAGATTATATATATATATATATGATATATATATATATATATATATATAATAATTTATTTATTTTTGTTATGAATTATAGCAGAAAGTAAAAAATATTGTTTATTTTTTTTTTTTTTCAAAATTGTCTTTAATTTTTTTTTTTGTTTATAGCGCGAAAAAAAAAAAAAAAAAAGCAGAGGTGATCAAATACCACCAAAAGAAAGCTCTATTTGTGGGGGGAAAAAAAAAAGACATCAATTTTGTTTGGGTACCGTGTCACACAACCGCGCAATTGTCAGTTAAAGTGACGTAGTGCCGTATCGCAAAAAATGGCCCAGCTATTAAGGGGGTAAATCCTTCCAGGGCTGAAGGGGTTAAAGGGTAACCACTTTTGTAGGGAAAAAAAAAAATTGCAAAAAAAATAAATATTATAACATATAAAATTGCTATACAAGTTATATAGTAATTGAATGTTATTAAAAATGACCCTTTTTCAATCTACAGCTCTGTAATTTTCTGTAAAGTGCAATGCAATATGGCTACCTGGAGGTGTTCTGTATAAAGAATGTGTCCAGAACACCTCCAGATATGTTATTTTCTGCTTGTGTGATTGGATCACTGATTTTCCCAGAAGTCTGTACTAAGATACAAGTCAGATATTAGGCAACAAAAATGTCATTTTTAGGGAGATACTCCGAAAAGGGAACTCACGTCTAAAGGGATGCAGACCCTGCAATTTTCTTCATTAGAACCCTGCAGGTGCAGCAGCTTAACGATAATGATAAAGTCCCTCCTAATCACATTCATTTTGCACATGGACACAAAAGAAAAAAAAAAAAAAACAGCTACTCCTTCAGAAAAACAAAAGGAAGGAATCTGCAACAAAGTTTGTTGAAATCCTTGCAATGTACATCGTTCACCCAGAGGGGAGAGAGAGAGAGAGAGAGTAGAGAGAGAGAGAGGTCCAGAGAGAGAGAGAGAGAGAGAGAGAGAGAGAGAGAGAGAGAGAGAGAGAGAGAGAGAGAGAGAGAGAGAGAGAAGAGAGAGAGAGAGAGAGAGAGAGAGAGAGAGAGAGATTTAAAAAATTGTGCTGACACCATTTTTTTTTTTTGCGCATGCCACATGCATTGGGCAGCCCACTGAAATCAAACGCCTGGCCAGGAGGTGCGACTGAGCGCAAGCAATTTTTTGCGTTTTAGGGCAGGCTGTTGATTTCAATAGGCTGCCCTATACGTGCAGAATGCACAGAAAAAAACCCAAAGGGTGCTGACAAAAATGTTTAAATCGTACAGGTACGTCATTTTGCGAGAAGTGCAACTGAGCGCAAGCAATTTTTTGCGTTTTAGGCCAGGCTGTTGATTTCGATAGGCAGAATGCACAGAAAAAAAAAAAGGGTGGTTAACAAAAAAGAACGGCATTCAGGAGGCAGCAGGATCACCTCCTGAATGCCTGGAAGCAACGGCTAAGCTGCCCTCTGAAAAGCGATCCACAACAAATTGCTTTTCAAACTTGTGAACCTAACCTTAATGTGCCCATAGAGACTGGATGAATTTTGTGACTGCGCTACATTCAGCTATGACAGCCAATGACCTTACGCTGGTGGCTCCCAGGTAGCCCGCTGCCCCCGCCTCTCTGTGTGCAACCCGCTGGATCCTGGGCTAAGTCCACTCCCTGTTGGGCACCTGTGAGGTGGCGGGCGCAGAAATTATCTCTATTGCACCAGATAACCTACCCGCTGGGAGGCGTTCATCCTGAGACTCCGCCCCCACAGGCTCTTCTCTGGTATTTCCCCATAAGCCGGATCTGCTGTTGGCGCCACCTAAAGCACAGAGGGAGATTTCTGGTCAGATATGAAGGATATAAATGAATGCCGCTCTTTAATCAGTAATATATACATTAATAGATTTTTCAAATGCAAGCGTCGTAACTAAATGACCCGGTATCAGCCTATTGCAGTCCTTGCACAACAGGCCTGGAGTGTCAGAGGAAGAAACACCACAACTAGTCAATCAGGTCATGTGCTGACAGGAAGCATGCTGATAGAAGGAGAGAGAAGACTGACAGAGAGATGAGCTCATCACTGTGCTACTTTTCTGTTCACTGTCCAGTTGCAGGCTGAGAGTGGGTCCAGAGGACCTGATGATGTTGGCCATCAGACTGAGGCCATCTAATGGTAGAAATAAAGCACTGCGGGGAAATCTCTGGACTGAAGAGCAATATTGTAGCAAAAGCTGTTTTTATTACTTTATCTATAATGGGTTTATTTTTGTCTTATTTGATTGGAATTTTGCTTTAGTGCTGCATCTCAGCCTCTTTGCGGCCACTTCTATGGTTGTGTGGCCCAGCAGAACGTGCAAGTCTACATAGCGTTCAGATGGAGCCCATCCCCACAGAACACCTTCATTGGGCCATTATACAAGAATGGTAATGTGGCCCAGGATGTATAGCCTGAGCCCGCCCCTGCAGAACACATTCCTTCACATCTTTAGTGGGCCATTACACAGGAATGGTTGGGTAGCCCAGGACATATAGACTGATACCGCCCCAGTGGAACACATTCAATGGACCAATATACAAGAATGGTAGTGTGACCCAGGATGTATAGCCTGAGCCCGCCCCTGCAGAACATCTTTAGTAGGCCATTACACAGGAATGGTAGTGTAGCCCAGGACATATAGACTAAGCCCACCCCAGCGGAACACATTCAATGGAACAATATACAAGAATGGTAGTGTAGCCCAGGACATATAGACTGAGCTCGCCCCAGCGGAACACATTCAATGAACCAATATACAAGAATGGTAGTCTGGCCCAGGATGTGTAGCCTGAGCCCGCCCCTGCAGAACACGCCTTCACATCTTTAGTGGGCCATTACACAGGAATGGTTGTGTAGCCCAGGACATATAGACTGAGCCCGCCCCAGCAGAACACATTCAATGAACCAATATACAAGAATGGTAGTGTGGCCCAGGATGTTTAGCCTGAGCCCGCCCCTGCAGAACACATTCCTAAACATCTTTAGTGGGTCATTGCACAGGAATGGTTGCATAGCCCAGGACATATAGACTGATCCTGCCCCAGCAGAACACATTCAATGGACCAATATACAAGAATGGTAGTGTGACCCAGGATGTATTGCCTGAGCCCGCCCCTGCAGAACATCTTAAGTAGGCCATTACACAGGAATGGTAGTGTAGCCCAGGACATATAGACTGAGCCTGCCCCTGCGGAATGCATTCAATGGGCCAATATATAACAATGGCTGTGTGGCCAGCCATGTCAGTGCAGCCTCTTCTCTGTCCCTGCATGTCCTGCCAGGCTGTTCTCCCTCTGCATGAGTCAAGGAAGGGTGCATTTCTGTCTGCTCTACTTCTCTCACACAGGGGGAGTTCCTTCTCTGTATATACTGTGATAGGTGTTCAGGTCTCCCGATGTTTATTACAGTGTGTGTGTGATCCGGGAATCCCCGCCTGTGAACTCTGATAGAAGTCACCTTACAGATTTTCTGCAAAGCTGAAATTACACTTTAAATACTCCTTACCACTACACCCTATATGCTTTGTTGTACATTACATCATACTCCTTACCAATACACCTATATGGTATGTTGTATATTACATACTCTATAGAGTCTATACCACCACGCCCTGTACACTATGCTGTATATTACATACTCCTTACCACTGCTCTATATACAGTATGTTGTACATTACATGAACCTTACTTCTGAACCCTATATCCTGTGATAGATATATCTATCTATCTATCTATCTATCTATCTATCTATCTATCTATCTATCTATCTATCTATCTATCTATATATATATATATATATATATATATATATATATATATATATATATATATATATATATATATATATAAATAATCACACACACATACTCCTTACCTATACACCCTATATGCTATGCTGTACATTAAATACTTCTAAACGCTGCACCCTATATCCTATGTTCCATACTCCTGATCACTGCACTCTCTATGCTATGTTGTACATTAGATACTCCCTTCTACTGCACCCTGTACACCAGCATACACAGGCATATTCAGCTACAATGACCTTACGCTGGTGCACAACGGGTGGCTTACTGGCACTCTGTGTGCAGCCCACTGGGTCCGCTACCTGTCGGGCACCTGTGGGGTGGCGGGCACTAAAACACTCTCTAACATGATGGCAGCAGGTAACCTACCCGCTGGGAGGCGTTCATCCTGAGTCTCCGACCCCGCAGGCTCGTCTCTGGACTTTCCCCAGAAGGTGCTGGCGCCACCTAAAGCACAGAGGGAGGCAAATATTAAAGTGGATCTCTGATTAAATATAAAGGACATGAATTGATGCCGCTCTGTAATCAATAATGCATCCATATAAATGTATTTTTTAAATGCAAGCAGTGTAACTGCATATGACCCGGTATCAGCCTATTACAGTCCTTGTACAGTGGGGCTGGTGTGCCAGAGGAGGAAGCAGCACAAAGGAGTTAATCAGTTCATGTTCTGACAAAAAAAGCATGCTGATAGGAGGAGAGAGCAGAGTGACAGAGAGATGAGCTCATCACTGTGTTGCTTCTCCTTTCACTGGCCAGTTGCAGGTTGGGGGTGGGTCCAAGGGGCATGAGCTCAGAGGAAGTGGATTGAATAATGTTGGCCATCAGACTGAGGGCATATGGTGGTAGACATAAAGCACTGCAGGGGAAATCTCCGCACTGAAGGGCGATATTGCAGCTGATTTATTATTATTATATCTTTAATGAGCTACTTCATTTTGTTTTCTTATTTGATTGGAATTTTGCTTTAGTGTTGCCTCTGATCTCCTGCAGCCTCTCCCATGGTCACTTCCATGGTTGTGTGGCCCAGCAGAGCATGCAGGTTTACAAAGCATTGTGACTGAGCCAACCCCCACAGAACGCCTTCATGGGCCAATCTACAGGAATGGTTGTGTGGCCAAGGATGTATAGATTGAGCCCGCTCCTGCAGAACACATTCAAAAGGCAATTACAGACCTGCACCGTATAAGGCTCCTAGGAAGGGGATGGAGAGTTTTAGGTCAATTTTATATATCCATCATTGATTGTACCCTTCACATGCTTGGATTCCATTTACTGTATTACGGTGTATGACTCAATAAGTATGATGTCCTGTTGACATGCTTACTGCCTTCTTTTGGCCAGGAATGTATATAGACTGACCCGCCCCTGCAGAACACATTCAATAGGCTATTATATGAGAAAGGTTGTGTGGCCAGGAATGTGTACAGACAGAACCCTCCCCTGCAGAACACATTTAATAGGCTATTAAACAAGAATGGTTGTGTGGCCAGAAATGTATATAGACTGACCTGCCCCTGCAGAACACATTCAATAGCCTATTATATAAGAATGGTTGTGTGACCAGAGATGTATATAGACTGACCTGCCCCTGCAGAACACATTCAATAGGCTATTATACGAGAATGGTTGTGTGGCATGATGTATATAGACTGACCTGCCCCTGCAAAACACATTCAATAGGCTATTATACGAGAATGGTTCTGTGACCAGAGATGTATATAGACTGACCTGCCCCTGCAGAACACATTCAATAGGCTATTATACGAGAATGGTTGTGTGGCATGATGTATATAGACTGACCTGCCCCTGCAAAACACATTCAATAGGCTATTATATGAGAATGGTTCTGTGACCAGAGATGTATATAGACTGACCTGCCCCTGCAGAACACATTCAATAGGCTATTATACGAGAATGGTTGTGTGGACAGAGATGTTTATCGACTTACCTGCCCCTGCAGAACACATTTAATAGCCTATTATATAAGAATGGTTGTGTGGCCAGGGATGTATATAGATAGAGCCCGCCCCTGCAGAACACATTCCATAGCCTATTATATAAGAATGGTTGTGTGGCCAGGAATGTATATAGACTGACCTGCCCCTGAAGAACACATTCAATAGGCTATTATATTCTTTTTTTTTTTTTTTCTTTTTTATTATATGAGAAAGGCTGTGTGGCCAGGAATGTACTGTATACATAGACAGCCCACCCCTGCAAAACACATTCAATAGGCTATTATTTAAGAATTGTGATGTGGCCAGAGATGTATATAGACAGATCCCTCCCCTACAGAACACATTCAATAGGCTATTATATGAGAAAGGTTGTGTGGCCAGGAATGTACTGTATATATAGACAGAGCCCACCCCTGCAGAACACATTCAATAGGCTATTATAGAAGAATAGTTGTGTGGCCAGAGATGTATACAGACAAAGTTTGCCCTGCTGTTTTTATTTGTTAGCCATGATTAAGGCCTGATGGCCGAAACGCGTTGGCTTTCTTTTTAAATGTTGTTCACATGCCATAATAAAACAATGTTTTTGCCGACTTTCATGGCACCAGCCTTACTCCTTTTTTTGCATGGACTTTATAGAGGTTTACAGAGACTTCACAGGCTGAGTGCTGTGTTCTCGAGGCTCACCAGGAGGTATGACGGGGGGCAGTATGTACAGGAGAGGAGTGAGGAGGGTACGACGGGGGGCAGTATGTACAGGAGAGGAGTGCGGAGGGTACGACGGGGGGGCAAGTATGTACAGGAGAGGAGTGCGGAGGGTACGATGGGGGGGCAAGTATGTACAGGAGAGGAGTGCGGAGGGTACGACGGGGGGGGCAAGTATGTACAGGAGAGGAGTGCGGAGGGTACGACGGGGGGGGCAAGTATGTACAGGAGAGGAGTGCGGAGGGTACGACGGGGGGCAGTATGTACAGGAGAGGAGTGCGGAGGGTACGACGGGGGGCAGTATGTACAGGAGAGGAGTGCGGAGTGTATGACGGGGGGCAGTATGTACAGGAGAGGAGTGGGGGGCAGTATGTACAGGAGAGGAGTGCGGAGGGTATGACAAGGGGCAGTATGTACAGGAGAGGAGTGCGGAGGGTATGACGGGCAGCAGTAAGTACAGGAGAGGAGTGCAGATGGTATGACGGGGGGGGCAGTATGTACAGGAGAGGAGTGCGGAGGGTATGACGGGGGGCAGTATGTACAGGAGAGGAGTGCGGAGGGTATGACGGGGGGCAGTATGTACAGGAGAGGAGTGCGGAGGGTATGACGGGGGGGCAGTATGTACAGGAGAGGAGTGCGGAGGGTATGATGGGGGGCAGTATGTACAGGAGAGGAGTGCGGAGGGTATGACGGGGTGGCAGTATGTACAGGAGAGGAGTGCGGAGGGTATGATGGGGCAGTATGTACAGGAGAGGAGTGCGGAGGGTCCGACGGGGGGGCAGTATGTACAGGAGAGGAGTGTGGAGGGTATGTACCGGTCAGCTGTGATCAGGCTGCAGACTCCCCCCTCCCCCCACACACTCACTATCTTCTCCAATTCTCCTGTCACCCTAAAGTGTTTGTTAACCCAAAAAAAAAAAATCGGATCCCGCACCTTTAAAGCATGTTATATGACACAGTGCTTGTCCTGAGTCATTTGGCCCCCTGTAACACCTAAAAAACCTGGCTGATCCTGTCAGTTTCTACCCTTTCCTATGTAAACTGACCACGGTGTATGATGGCAGCTGAGACCAGACACCGTGGTCAGTTTAGGTGCCTCTGTCATCAGCAGCCTGCTATCTGCTCCTGTGTCCTCCTCCGCTTTCTGTCTGTGAGCCGCCCCTAAATCCCGGACAGGTGGCAACCCCAATTTATTGGGGCGTGCTTGTTTATGGAGTGTAGAGTGAGCCCGCCCCCGAAGAACACCTTCAATGCAGCTTGCAGCACAAGGAATGGAGGGAACCGTCACCCTGAATGGCCTGTGTTGTACTGTTACAGATTGGTTTGGTATGCTCAGTGTTGCCCCCCAACCCAAGTTGGTGTTAGGACCCCCAATATATTAATCTCCAAAGCACAGCGTAGTAGGGTATCTAGGGGGTACCTCACTGCATCATGTAACAGCCTTCGCCCAGGCAACCTTTCGCTATCAGAGCACATGACCTACCTGTGTGGGCGGGGCCTCAGGGGTTACCGGTGGGATCGCCGCACTCAGAAACTAGCCCAGCAGCGTCACACCCGGAACTGCGCATGCGTAGCTCCTGTCTTGGCGTACCATCTGCGCATGCGCCCAATAATCTTCTTTACTACGATGATAGAGGTCGCGTATAATAACAGGCAGCCATCTTCCCGGAGACCACAACAAGGGCTGGCTCCCGACGTCAGTCTCTGTCCAAATATTCTCCCTTCAGAGCCTAGCGCAGACGTCACCTCAGGTATACCTCCCAGCATGCTCTCGGCCTGAGTTCAGACAGAGTCTGTCATTGAATGTTTTACCGGAAGATGTGTGTCATGTATGACTCCTACCCCGGGGGAGTGTGCAAGGCTTCTGTGTGCCGCCTTCTCTCTCAGCCTGTGCTGTATACTCTATATACCATACCACTGTGCTGTATACTCTATATACCACTGTGCTGTATACTGTATATACCATACCACTGTGCTGTATACTCTATATACCACTGTGCTGTATACTCTATATACCACTGTGCTGTATACTCTATATACCATACCACTGTGCTGTATACTCTATATACCACTGTGCTGTATACTCTATATACCACTGTGCTGTATACTCTATATACCATACCACTGTGCTGTATACTCTATTTACCAATACCACTGTGCTGTATACTCTATATACCAGTGTTTCTCAACTCCAGTCAAGGCGCCCCAACAGGTCATGTTTTCAGGCTTCCCGTTATTTTGCACAGGTGATTTAATCGGTTTCACTGCCTTAGTAATTACCGCAGCCGTTTCATCTGAGGGAAATCCTGAAAACATGACCTGTTGGTGCGCCTTGAGGACTGGAGTTGAGAAACCCTGCTATATACCATACCACTGTGCTGTATACTCTATATACCAATACCACTGTGCTGTATACTCTATATACCATACCACTGTGCTGTATACTCTATATACCATACCACTGTGCTGCATACTCTATATACCATACCACTGTGCTGTATACTCTATATACCATACCACTGTGCTGTATACTCTATATACCATACCACTGTGCTGTATACTCTATATACCATACCACTGTGCTGTATACTCTATATACCACTGTGCTGTATACTCTATATACCGCGGTGCTATATATACTGTGCTGTATACTCTATATACCACTGTGCTATATACTGTGCTGTATACTCTATATGCTATTACACCCTATATACTGTGCTATATATTACATACTCTATATATAATTTTATTATAGACACCCATAAAGCTAAACTCCTGGACTCAGCCCCCCCATCCACCACTGCCCACACCCCAGTGGCCCCCTTGATTTCTTTTTTCGGTCATCTCCAGTCTGGTCACATGATGTGCCGGTTCCCCTGTGGACTTTTCTCCTTGTGGTGGGGGTTCCTCATTGATGCAGATGTGATGATGACATCGCCTTTCCTTGCACCGTTGTATTGTCACTTTAAGTGGGCGGGTCCCTGACATTCTGCATTCAGCATATCTTCAGTGTTCCGATAATGCTGGGCATCTTGTGGCTCCTTTTTTTTTTTTTATCCCAATTTTTGCGCAGAGTTGAGCTTTTAACCGCTTGCCGACCGGCGCACGACGATATACGTCGACAGAATGGCACGGACAGGAATAAGGGCGTACAGGTACGTCCCCTTTAAGATGCCACCGCACTGGTCGGGACCCCCGTGAGGCCGGTCGCGGGTCCCGCGGACTCGATCGCTGCGGGGATCCCCGCGATCGTGTCAAGGGAAGGCTGAACGGGGAGATGCGGAAATAAACAGCATCTCCCCGTTCTGCCTAGCAACTAGTGACGCCGATCTCTGCTCCCTGTGATTGGAGCAGAGATCAGCATTCACTAGCTGGCAGCCACGCCCCCCCCCCACAGTAAGAAACACACCCCTAGGCATACTTAACCCCTACACTGCCCCCTTGTGGTTAACCCCTTCACTGCCAGTGTCCTTTACACAGGAATCAATGCATTTAAATAGCATTGATTGCTGTATAAATGACAACGGTCCCAAAAATGTGTCAAAAATGTCCGATGTGTCGCCATAATGTCGCAGTCACAATAAAAATCGCTGATCGCCGCCATTACTAATAAAAAAAAAAATTTATGAATAAAAATGCTATAAAACTATCCCCTATCTTGTAAACGCCATAACTTCTGCGCAAACCAATCAATAATCGCTTATTGCGATTTTTTTTTTTTTTTACCAAAAATATCTAGAATACGTATCGGCCTAAACTGAGGAAATAAAATGTTTTTTTATATATTTTTGGGGGATATTTTTTATAGCAAAAAATCAAAAAGAATGCGTTTTTTTCAAAATTGTCGCGCTTTTTGTTTATAGCGCAAAAAATAAAAACCGCACGGGCAATCAAATACCACCAAAAGAAAGCTCTATTTGTGGTAAAAAAAGGACGTCAATTTTGTTTAGGAGCCACGTCGCACGACCGCGCAATTGTCAGTTAAAGCGACGCAGTGCCGAATCGCAAAAAGGGGCCTGGTCCTTTGGTTGCAAATTGTAAAGGTGGAAGTGGTTAAGGTATGAAGTTGAGGTTTAACCGCTTGCCGACCGTCGCACGCCGATTAATGTCAGCAGAATGGCACAGGCAGGCAAAAGGGCGTACCTGTACGTCCCTTTGAATTTGCCGCCTAGCGGGCACATGCCCGCAGGTCCCACGAACTCGATGTTCGCCAGCGGCCCGCCATTGTGGCAAGGAGAGGCAGAACGGGGAGATGCCTATGTAAACAAGGCATTTCCCTGTTCTGCCTAGCAACATGACAGAGATCTACTGCTCCCTGTCATTGGGAGCAGCGATCTCTGTCATGTTGTAGTGAGCCCATCCCCCTTACAGTTAGAACACATCCAGGGAACACACTTAAAGCGGTTCTGCACTGACTAAAATAAAAAAAATTTTTTCCTGTCAATGAATGTAAAAGATATCTATCTGTAGAATATACTCACTTTTTTTTGCTGCACCATTTCTCCGTCCGTTATTATCAGTAAAGAACTCTAAAAAAATTCTGTTGACCGATGTCATTTTGCTTGTGGGCATTTGAAGCTGTGACAGACCTAGCCAGGACACAGGCTTTTTGAGAGGACTAACTACGAGCCTCCTGCCCACCGATCATGGGCCCTGGATTTTAAGGGGCACAGGGTGAAGGAGAACATTTAATGCTGTATATATGTATATATATATATAATGTGTGTGTCTCATGCTGTTGGGACATACACTCTGATGCTAGATGTTAATTGAGTTAGTTGATCCCATTGTCCTCTGCACAATGCAGGAGACGCTCCGTCTGTTACTGGTGGTCTCCTGCTATTGTGATGAGATGTCTTGTGGTGGTAATTATGTTAATTTATAATCAACTGTGTTTAGCTCGGTGACCACAAGTCTGGCCTGTAGTGAAATCCTGAGTCACATCGGCTGCTTAAAGGAATTAGCTAATTAGTTTATGTTAAGTTGTTACAAGTGTATTGTTAGAATAATATGAGCAGGAGGGGGGGATCTCCTCTTCTACTGTATATAAATGTAATCTTTGTAATAAATCTTCAGTCCATGTTTGAGCAACTAAGCAAGTGTCGCCTCGTTTGGTGCTTGGGAGCGGTTGGAATATCTGATACCCGTATCCAGACTGGAAGGAAGTTATATATGACAAATACACTCAAGAGGAGTGTAGGGACGTTCCGTCACATTGTTGGCAAGCAGTGGGATGCTTCCTGCAGTCTGGGACATCCAAACCTCCACCTGGATACAAGGTCCGGATAGCAGGAGAGGAGGAGAGGTACAGATACCAGCCGCCATGGAAGAGGAATTCAGGAGGAGGTTGCGAGAGATGCAGCTACAGCACAGAGGACCAGTATCAGAGCAGGTCCTGCTGGGATGGTTTGATTCTATCCGCTGTGAACTCTGGAAGGAAGCGCTAGCCTGTGAGCGGCGTCACCAGGGAAAAGTTCTCCCCTCCATCCAGGAAAGGTACTGGTCGCAGTATGGATTGCGGGTGCTGTTTTTGGGAGAGAAACCGCACAAGGAGCAGACAGCTGAATTAAGCAGGCTGATCTGGGCAGAGATGAAGCTGGATGAAAGTTACAGAGCCCTCCGGTGGCATGTATCCCAAGCATGCCCTTGGATAGCAGATGACAGCCCAACGGAAGGCTTAAGCTACGGCGGCCTGGGACTGTTGTATGTGAAGCTGACAGGGGACTCTAACTTTGGGAGTGATTTGGAGTGGCGGTTGGATGAAATCATGGATTTCAGAAAAGGGCTACTGAACATCTCGGAAGTGCACTGGGCACTGGAAGATTTGGAGTTTCTGGCCGATCAGGAATGGGAGCTGGAAATTGCCTACAGACGGCTGCTAGACTCTGCTCAGCGCCAGGGCCGGGCTCCCTTTGCCTGGGACTATCAGGAAATACCAGTGGACAACTCTGGTCTGGCTGAAGAGTCGGCAATGTGGCAGAGTAACAGTGTGCTTTGCCAACCTGCCCCTACAGCTATGGATGCGGAGGTCTTATGGCGGATGCAGCAAGTGCTGACTGACCTTGATGATCCTGTTTCTGCATGGGATGATCTTGGATGGAGGAATGTGCCTGTCCAGCAGCATGCCAGGGAATCGGCAGTGGAAAATCTGGAAATTGCCACCCCAGAAACTGAAGTGCTGACAACCGGCCAGAGCTCTGCCAACCTCTGCTCAGCACTGATAGCATCTTCTGGGTTCCATGGACAGGAGATGGTGAATCTTTATCCCCAGACACCAGTTGCAGAGACTGGGGATTTGATAGACTTTTCTGCTGAGGAAAAACAGCCTGATGAGCCTCCATCAGAAGAGCTGGTATTAGGGCCAAACTTCATTGAGCTCTGCCCAGCACCAACAGCAGTATCTGTGGAGTTCCAGGAAGCCGGGGCAGTTGGCCCCTCTCTCCGGCGACAAGCTGATGTAGTGAAGCTGCTACTCCCAGCTGAATCACTGGCAACAGGGCAGAGCACCGCTGGCCTCTGCCTAGCACCTACAGTGTCTCTACAGCTTCAAGAAGCTGGGGCGATCGGTCACACTGTCCAGCAGCAGACGGCGCCCCAGAATGATGACACCAACCCAGCTAAAGTGCTGGCAACCGGACAGAGGGTCCAAGACCTCTGCCCCACACTTGTGGCAGTTCTGGAGGCCCAGGGTGAGGAGGTGGTGGTCACTCCCGAGCAGCAGCTCAGGACCCAAGGAGAGGATGCAATCTGCACTTCACAACGGCAGCTTGAGCTGATATCGGTGGATGGGACTTCAGTCCCCACCTGTATACCCCAGGGATGCTGGGCGGTCGGCCCAGATCCCCAACAGTATGATGGAGTGAGCCCAGTCACCCTGTCTTCTCTCCAGCGGCTGAAAAGACTCCAGGGAGAAGGGCCAGTCCAGGCCTCTCCCCAGCGGCGGATATGTTCTATGAGAGAGGCAGAGGTTGGCTGGGTGAGTGCTCTGTTTGAAACAATTTGTTTGGGGTACTGTGTGGGTACAGGCATTAGAGGACTGGAACTATGGACTAACTTCGGAGTCAACCCGTCTGGGGTCTCCTCCTGTGTTAGTCTCCTGCCGAAAGGGGAGAAATGTGACAGACCTAGCCAGGACACAGGCTTTTTGAGAGGACTAACTACGAGCCTCCTGCCCACCGATCATGGGCCCTGGATTTTAAGGGGCACAGGGTGAAGGAGAACATTTAATGCTGTATATATGTATATATATATATAATGTGTGTGTCTCATGCTGTTGGGACATACACTCTGATGCTAGATGTTAATTGAGTTAGTTGATCCCATTGTCCTCTGCACAATGCAGGAGACGCTCCGTCTGTTACTGGTGGTCTCCTGCTATTGTGATGAGATGTCTTGTGGTGGTAATTATGTTAATTTATAATCAACTGTGTTTAGCTCGGTGACCACAAGTCTGGCCTGTAGTGAAATCCTGAGTCACATCGGCTGCTTAAAGGAATTAGCTAATTAGTTTATGTTAAGTTGTTACAAGTGTATTGTTAGAATAATATGAGCAGGAGGGGGGGATCTCCTCTTCTACTGTATATAAATGTAATCTTTGTAATAAATCTTCAGTCCATGTTTGAGCAACTAAGCAAGTGTCGCCTCGTTTGGTGCTTGGGAGCGGTTGGAATATCTGATACCCGTATCCAGACTGGAAGGAAGTTATATATGACAAATACACTCAAGAGGAGTGTAGGGACGTTCCGTCACAGAAGCCAACAAGCAAACACTTCCTCCTTCCCTTCGTTGTGAGGAACCAGCATTCATTGCCGGTTCCCGCGCATGCTCAGTTGCTTCACAGCTACGAGCGGCGTTGAAATAACGCGAGATTTTGCATCTGACCTCCGCAATGACTCCCAGGAGACACTGCGTTTTCAACAGGAAATGATGCGGATCCCCGAATATAGCCCGCCCACCCCCCCGCAGGGACAAAACAAAAGATGAACTAGAGATAACAGGTACGCTTACCAGATGTAGATTTAAACCAGCATTTAGAAGTATTTAGATGGTATAGAAGCAATAGAGCGCAACACGCATAGATGTGTGCAGAACCGCTTTAACCCCTTGATCGCCCCCTAGTGTTTAAACCCTTCCCTGCCAGTGTCATTTATACAGTAAACGGTGGTTATTTGTAGCTCTGATCGCTGTATAAATGTCAATGGTTCCAAAATAGTGTCAAAAGTGTCCGATCTGTCTGCCATATTGTCGCAGTCCCGATAAAAATCGCAGATTGCCTCCATTACTAGTAAAAAAAAAAAAAGAATAATAAAAATGCCATAAATCTATCCACTATTTTGTAGACACTATAACTTTTGCGCAAACAAATCATTATACACTTATTGCGATTTTTTTTTTTTTTTTTTTTTTTAGTGAATGTCTTCTAGTGAATGGGGCGCGGTGTGTTATGGGAACTGTGTGGGGACTGTGTGTCCCACAACACATCGCATTTCCCCTTCACAAAGCGCCGCGCAATGACTCGCGCGTGCTCAGTAGGAAACGGGCAGCGAAGCCGTAGTCTTCACTGCCTGTTTCCCTTACTGAGGATGGCGGCACTGGGACCGGAGCGCCGAGGGACATCTCGGCCTCCACGACCGACATCGCGGCAGCTACTTTTTTTTTAGCTGCTGACTTTTTAAAAATGTTTTTTTTAGCTGAAACACCCCTTTAACCACTTCAGCCCCGGACCAATTGGCAGCCTAAGGACCAGGCCCCTTTTTGCGATTCGGCACTGCGTCGCTTTAACTGACAATTGCGCAGTCGTGCGACATGGCTCCCAAACAAAATTGGTGTCTTTTTTTCCCACAAATAGAGCTTTCTTTTGGTGGTATTTGATCGCCCCTGCGGTTTTTATTTTTTGCGCTATAAACAAAAATAGAGCGACACTTTTGAAAAAAATGCAATATTTTTTACTTTTTGCTATAATAAATATCCCCAAAAAATATATAAAAAAAACTTTTTTTTTTCCTCAGTTTAGGCCGATACGTATTCTTCTACATATTTTTGGTAAAAAAAATCGCAATTAGCGATTAGTGATTGGTTTGCGCAAAAGTTATAGCGTTTACAAAATAGGGGATAGTTTTATAGCATTTTTTATTAATATTTTTTTTTTTACTAGTAATGGCGGCGATCAGCGATTTTTATTGTGACTGCGACATTATGGCGGACACATCGGACATTTTTGACACATTTTTGGGACCATTGTCATTTATACAGCAATCAATGCTATTTAAATGCATTGATTCCTGTATAAATGACAGTTGTAGTGAAAGAGTTAACCACTAGGGGGATGGGAGGGGTTATGGGCTGTGACGTGTGTGTGTTTTTTTACATTAGGGGGCGGGGCTGACGTCTGACGTCATTGATCGGCTTTCCCGATGACCGGGAACAGCCAATCAATGACAGGCAGAGTAGGAAGCGCGGAGAGAGGTTTGTTTACACATACCTCTCCCCGTTCTTCAGCTCCGTGACCCGATCGCGGGACACCAGCGGCGATCGGGTCCGCTGGTCCCGCGGCCGGGGTCACGGAGCTCCCGACCGGGTCGCGAGCGCGCCGCTGGCGGCGCGCGCGCGACCCACGGGCAGGCATTTAAAGGGCCACGTACAGGTACGTGATTTTGCCTGCCCGTGCCATTCTGCTCACGTTTATCTGCGTGAGGCGGTCGGGAAGCGGTTAAGATCATCAGCATTATGATAACTCACAGGCGGCAGGCACTCTATCATGGCTCTGGCTGGCTCTGTTACAGTGTGTCACATGACATGGCTGCTGGGTGCTGATTTTGTTAACTTATGACCAATAAGTGCCTGCTGCCTGTGAGTTCTGATGCCATCCATTATGCCAGAGAGACAGACACAGTGCAATGTAGTCTGTTCACAGACACCCCCAAAGCACACCTGTTGTGTTGAAGCCTTGAAGGAACGGAACTGGCAGCCCCACGATTGGATCTGCTTCCCCTCTATTCCTGCTGCTGGACATCATCAGCTGAGCTCAGCTGCCTCTCTCTGCCCATCGCCGCCACCTGCCTCACAGCCTCTCAGGTCTCACTCTCCAGGCCCCGGCTACTACTGGGTGGGGAACGGAGGAAAATGCCAGGGAAGGCAAGGAGATAAGCAGGCAGGCGGCTGGCCGGGATTTGAGCCAAGGCAGAAGAACATGTGAGCGGAGCTGAATGGGCATGTGCCGGAAACTGAAGAAATAGTCCATCTGCTCACCAGCACATCATCATCAGAAAGGGACACAGATAATGGAAAAAATACACCCCCCTAAGCTAGTAGGAGCGGGGGGGGGGGGGTGTGTAATTCAGAATTTCTTTTTTTAATTCTGCACTGATTGTCTTTGATAATTGCCCCAGCTCCTGTTGAAGTGAAATTCAGGGACTAAACCGGGGACAGACTTGGTCCGGGGACAGTGTCCTCAATCCGGGGACTGTCCCCTGAAACCGAGGACATCTGGTCACCCTACTCTTATGCCCCGTACACACCGTCGGAAATTACGACCACAAAATCCGTCAGATTTTTTTGGACGGATTTAGTCCGACACTGGTGTTGCATACACACGGTCGGACAAAAATGTCGGAAAATCCGATCATTCTGAACGTGGTGACGTTCGTTGCATACGACGGTACTACGTAGAGGCTAGTAGCCAATAGTTTTGGTCTTGTAATGTGATCTGAGCATGCGTGGCACTTTGTCCGTCGGAAATTCGCTACACACGATCGGAAAAAGTCCGATAGGACTTTGTTGTCGGAAAATTTGAGAGCAGGAGATAAAACTTTGTCCGTCGGAAAATCCGACGGAAAAAGTCCGATGGAGCATACACACGGTTGGAATTTCCGACAACATTGTCCGATAGGACATTTTCCGTTGGAAAATCTGACCGTGTGTACGGGGCATTAAAGGAAAATTGTACAAAAAAACAAGATTGGTTAAACCCACAAGTGCCTCTTTTTGCCACTACTATTCCTTTATATTGGCTTTTGGAATTTACAAATGCAGCAATTTAGAAATCAGATGAAAGGTTTAGTACTGGAAAACACTTTTTGATAGCTAAAAAGTGAATTTTATATACATCTATATAGATCAGACCAAAATGAGGGACAAATGAGTGACAGAGGGACATTGCTCCAAATCAGGGACAGTTGGGAGCTATGTGCATGTGTGTTGCTTCTTCCTGGGAAAACATGTATTCATTTTTAACCACTTGCTTACTGGGCACTTAAACCCCCCTCCTGCCCAGACCAATTTTCAGCTTTCAGCGCTGACGCACTTTGAATGCCAATTGCGCGGTCATACAACACTGTACCCAAATTAAATTAAATCCCAGCTGGAGTTTTTATTTTTTGATAAACAAACAAAAAAAGATGGAAAATTTTGAAAAAAAAAGATTTATGTTTAATAGTTTGTTATAAAATTTTGCAAACAGGTAATTTTTCTGCTTCATTGATATGCACTGATGAGGCGGCACTGGTGGGCACTGATAGGCTGCACCGATGGGCAATAATAAGCACAGTTATGGTGGCACTGATAAGGTGCACCTGATGGGCACAGATAAGGCGGAACTGATGGCCACTGATAAGATGGCACTGATGGGCCCTGATGGGTGGCACGGATGGGTGGCACTGATGGGCACTGATAGGTACCACTGATAGATGGCACTGATGGGCACTGGTAGGTGACACTGGCACTGATAGGTGGCCCTGATGTGCAGCACTGTTCTTGAGGCACTGATAGGTGGCACTGTGGGCACTGACAGGTGGCGCTGGTGGGCACTGGTAGGCAGCACTGTTGCCTACTGCTAGGTGGCACTTGTAGGGGGCACAGGTGGGCACTGAGGAGCTGGCGGCAGCTCGCAGTGATCGGGACTGATATCCCTCTCACTGCTGCTGGTGATCGGCTCAGCGCGAGGAGACAAAATAGCCGATTACCGGCTGTGTTGACATCACGTGATCAGCTTTCATTGGCTGACAGCTGATCACGTGGTAAGGGGTCGGGACCGACCCCTTACTCTGATCTGTGATCCAGCAAATCTCATAGACTCACTGATCACAGAGCGCGCTGCGCACGCCCTTCAGGGGGCACGCAGGCCGCTCGTGCACGGGACGACGGTAATAGACATAGTCCCGGCAATGCAGATCCGCGCTGCAGCCGTCATTCGGCTATAGCGCGGATCTCAAGTGGTTAATAAAACTGTTCTACAAATTCTCTTGCTGAGTCTTGTATGCTCAAATCTTACCACTAGAGCCCCCCCCCCCCCCCCCACTTGACAGAGTTCAATTGGTCAAATGATCCTGTGATCTTACACTGATTTACTAAAACTGGAAAGTGCAAAATTTGGTGCAGCTGTGTGCTTGGTAGCCAATTGGCTTAAAACTTCAGCTTGTTCAATAAAGCTTTGACACAAAAAACCTGGAAGCCGATTGGTTTCTATGCAGAGCTGCTGTAGATTTTGCATTCTACTGTTTAACCGCTTCAGCCCCAGAAGATTTTATCCCCCTTCCTGATCAGAGCACTTTTTGCGATACGGCACTGCGTCGATTTAACTAATGCCCACTAATGTGCACATGATCGGATTTTCCGTCGGAAAAAAACTTGGATGTTTTTCCCGACGGAATTCCGCTCAAGCTTGTCTTGCATACACACGGTCACACAAAAGTTCTCTGAACTTTCGACCGCCAAGAACGCGGTGACGTACAACACTACGACGAGTGGAGAAAATTAAGTTCAATGCTTCCGAGCATGCGTCAAATTGTTTCAAAACATGCGTAGGAATTTTGCGCGTCGGAATTTGTACAGACAATGACGTCACCATTGGTGACGTCATTGCCGGGCACCGCGCTGTACGTGCTTTCCAAGCCTCACTTCCATCCTGTATACAAGGCCATGTCTCCCTACATCCTAGAGGCAGGACTATCGTCATGGAGACACAGCAAAGCTAATCCCCAGCACTGGCGCTTTACTACCCTTTCGCCCACATTACCATTAGAACTTCCATCCGGGTGTGTCGGACTCCCTTCTTCTCACACCGGACTGTGATACTAATACACCGAACCTGGATCCCTGAAGGAAACAGCACCATGCTCAGCCATCCCAGCCCTTCTTGACCGGATCTGATGTGAGGCTAGCCTGAATGGACCTGCTGTGACCTGCAGTTCTACACCATCTCCTCAGCCCAGCACACAGGATATAAACGCAACATCTCTTGCCCCCATGTGAGTGGATATTGCTGTTATAATAAATTAGATTTATGATATATATTCAGAGGCGCCCCTTTTTCCTTGTTTTTACAAAATGGAGGAATAGATTTATAGCATTTTTATTAGTCATTTTTTTTTTCTACTAGTAATGGCGGTGATCATGCGATTTTTATCGGGACTGCGACATTAGGGCGGACACATCGGACACTTTCCTTTTTTTTTTAATAAATTCTTTATTTTTTCACAAAATAATAATACAATTTTACGTGGAAGTACATCAATACATCGCGTCCTCAATTTTACGCCTATCATCTTCTTAATAAAACGTAACTCATTCAAGAAACTAGAAAATGCATTTCCTGGAGAAAATGCGTGGGAATAAGCATCAAAACTGCCCCATCAAAACTGCCCCATCATATTGCCCCCATCAAAACTGCCCATCATATTCCTCTATTTTAAATCAGTACATGGTGTGTCTGTGCTCTCCCCCACCGCCCATCACTGTGTATAAGAAGCTTTGGTAACCATGGAAACAAAACACACAACAAAAGCCTGGATGCCCTAAATTTAATAAAATTTTCTGAAATGATCACTAAACTTAAACAGCTTTTTCACAAAAACTATAAAAGATAGCAAACTGAAAATATATAGCCAGATAGCTGAATATTTTGTGAACATTTTAAAGTTTGTTTGGCGTTTTTAGTTGAAAGCATGAAGGAGCTGAAACTTTTGGTAGTGGAAGAAGATTTTAAGGATTTTAAGCATGCTCTCATTGACTTCAATGTTAAAAAAAAGGGTTAAAAAGCTTAATATTTTAAAAAGTATAAATAATAGAAAAAAAGTTGAAGTCCACACATCAGCTGAAAGAGCTGAACATTTTAAAAGTTGAATGGCTTTAATAGCTGAAAGTATGCGGAAGTTACGCAGAGCCAAAAAACATACGGAATAAAAAGATGATGATGATGATTAATAAAAAAAAAAAGAATAACAATAGTGGGACTGCTGAAGCATTCCCACTAATTATATTATCTATTAGTCTAACTCATCATTAATTCACACTTCCATTTTGATAATATAAGACCACATAGTTTCTATTTTTGTTATATTTTCCTTAGCTTGGTTTTCTTCCGCCTAAAAAAAAAAAAAAAAAAAAAAAAAGACACCACAAAGATTCCTAGAGACAAAAGAAAACAAAAATAAAAAAAAGAGAAATAGAAAGACAAAAAAATGCTCTCCACTCTAACGTTTCCTATTACATATAGGGAATCCATATTTCCCGATACTTATCTTCATGCTCTCATAACATCATGGTAAGATGTAAGCTGTCATCATGAGATCGTGAACTTTCTTTTCCCGATCTCATGCTTTCCAGCCTGGAGGAGAGATGTGGGGTCTTATTTGACCCCACATCTCTCAGTAAAGAGGACCTGTCACACACCATTCCTATTACAAGGGATGTTTACATTCCTTGTAATAGGAATAAAAGTGATCAAAAAAAAAAAATGACTACCTTAGGGAGTATGGCGGTGGCTATTGCTAAGGCGTATAAGTCAGAATTTTTCAAAGATTCCTTATTTTTTGGTTAGTAGTTATTTTTCATTTCCCCCTCCCCATTATAATTTCTATGCTTAAAGTTTGTATTTACTGAGGCATAATTAAAACGGTGACCTTCAAGGCCTACAGCTAGTACCTATTTGGGGTAGGATGGACTAGGCCATCAAGGTTTAAACAAATAATATATTGTATGCCTTAATAGTTTACTGTATTACAATGTTGTGTAATATATACAGCAACTTTTAAGGATATGTTCTTGATTGATAAAATAATAAACAATTATTGGTAAAAAATAAAGTGAAATAAAAAAAAAAAAATATGTAAAACGCCCCTGTCCCCGGTAGCTCGCGTTCAGAAGCGAAGGCACATGTAAGTCCCACCCACATATATAAACGCTGTTCAAACCACACATGTGAGGTATCGCCGCGTGCGCTAGAGTGTGTGACACAATTCTAGCACTAGACCTCCTCTGGAACTCTAAACTGGTTACCTGTGAAAACGTTCAAAGCGTCGCCTATGGGGATTCCATGAGTGTGCGCAATTTTAAAACGTGACACGTTAGGTATCTATTTACTCTGCGTAACTTCATCTTTCACATTATACAAAATTGGGCTAACTTTACTGTTTTGTTATTTTGTAATTCATGAAACCGTTTTTTTTCCCAAAAAGGCATTTGAAAAATGATTGCGCAAATACAGTGCAAGATAAAAAGTTGCAATGACCGCCATTTTATTCCCTAGGGTGTCTGCTAAAAAAAACATATATAATGTTTGGGGGTTCTGAGTAATTTTCTAGAAAAAAAATTAAGATTTTTACATGTTGGAGAGAAGTGCCAGAATAGGCCCGGTATGGAAGTAATTCTACCCCTGAGAGTTCTTTACCGTCGGCTTCCAAGGTTTTAACCACTTCAGCCCCGGACCAATTGGCAGCTAAAGGACCAGGCCCCTTTTTGCGATTCGGCACTGCGTCGCTTTAACTGACAATTGCGCGGTCGTGCGATGTGGCTCCCAAACAAAATTGGCGTCCTTTTTTTTATCCCACAAATAGAGCTTTCTTTTGGTGGTATTTGATCGCCCCTGCATTTTTTATTTTTTTGCGCTATAAACAAAAATAGAGCGACAATTTTGAAAAAAATGCAATATTTTTTGCTTTTTGCTATAATAAATATCCCCAAAAAATATATAAAAAAACATTTTTTTTTTCCTCAGTTTAGGCCGATACGTATTCTTCTACATATTTTTGGTAAAAAAAAAAAATCGCAATTAGCGATTATTGATTGGTTTGCTCAAAAGTTATAGCGTTTACAAAATAGGGGATAGTTTTATAGCATTTTTATTAATATTTTTTTTTTTACTAGTAATGGCGGCGATCATCGATTTTTATTGTGACTGCGACATTATGGCGGACACATCGGACATTTTTGACACTTATTGGGACCATTGTCATTTATACAGCAATCAATGCTATTTAAATGCACTGATTCCTGTGTAAATGACAGTTGTAGTGAAAGAGTTAACCACTAGGGGGAGGGGTTATGGGCTGTGACGTGTGTGTGTGTGTTTTTTTACATTAGGGGGCGGGCTGACGTCTGGCGTCATTGATTGGCTTTCCCGATGACCGGGAACAGCCGATCAGTGACAGGCAGAGTAGGAAGCGCGGGGAGAGGTTTGTTTACACAAACCTCTCCCCGTTCTTCAGCTCTGTGACCCGATCGCGGGACACCAGTGGCGATCGGGTCCGCTGGTCCCGCGGCCGGGGTCACGGAGCTCCCGACCGGCGCGCGTGCGCGACCCACGGGCAGGCATTTAAAGGGCCATGTACAGGTACGTGATTTTGCCTGCCAGTGCCGTTTTGCTGCAGTATATCTGCGTGAGGCGGTCGGGAAGCGGTTAATTATGATTCTGGGTACAGAAAAGAGAAATGTGCGGAGAAGGAGGGGCGGGAGAGCAAGTGGACTCCACCCCCTATTACCCCCAACCCCTGACCCCGTTATCATTTCCAGATCGATTTTCAATGATACGTAGCATAGCTTGTAGACTTCTAGAACTTTCACACAAACCAAATTCATACATTTATCACGATTTTTTATTTTTTTTACTAAAGACATGTAGCAGAATACATTCTGGCCACAAATTTGACGAAATTTTGATTTTTTTGGGATTTCTTTTAAAACAGAAAGTAGAAAATATTGTTTTTTAGGGCCAGTTCACACCACATACATGTCCAGTGCGTTTTTTTTTCTGCATCAAAAACACATAGAAAGTAGGTTATATGGTTTTCAATGGAATAGGTCACACCGGTGCTTGCAGTTCCAGTGCGTTCCAGTTCCAGAAAAAAAAAAGCAGAACATGCTGCATTTTTCCTGCACTGGAACGCTGTAAAACGCATCAAAAACGCACTGGAACGCACCTAAATTCACCAAAAACTCACTGCAACACACTTCCCCTATCCCTCTAACTATCCCCTATTTTGTAGACTCTATAACTTTTGCGCAATCCAATCAATAAACGCTTATTGCGTTTTTTTTTTTGTTTTTTTTTACCAAAAAATATGTAGAAGAATACGTATCGGCCTAAACTGAGGAAAAAAAAAATTTTTTTATATATTTTTTGGGGATATTTATTATAGCAAAAATTAAAAAAGAATGCGTTTTTTACAAAATTGTCGCAATTTTTTTGTTTATAGCGCAAAAAAAAAAAACCGCAGAGGTGATCAAATACCACCAAAAGAAAGCTCTATTTGTGGAAAAAAAAAAAAGGACGTCAATTTTGTTTGGGTACAACGTCGCACAACCGTGTAATTGTCAGTTAAAGCAACGCAGTGCCGAATCGCAAAAAGTGCTCTGGTCTTTGGACAGCCAAATGGTCCGGGGCTGAAGTGGTTAACCGCACGGCCACAACTACCAGGTAACGTGTAAAGGAAGGACACATCCAAAAGTAATGCAATTAATCATTTATATTTTAATATATATATTTTTTTAAATAATCCAAACAATGCATACACAGAATCAAAACTAAATTAACTACTTCAGTTCCGGAAGGTTTTACCCCCTTTCCTGACCAGGCCATTTTTTGCGATGCAAAGCCGTTACTTTTTTTTTAACGTAAAGTTTATTTATTTTAGAAAAACAAACAATAAAACAACCAGTACAGTGGTACATCTTCAATGTTATACATAGAAATCGGAGATAGTACAAAGCCGTTACTTTAAATGAAAAATTGCGCGGTCTTGAAATACTTGTAAGATAAAAGGTATCTGTGGATAAAAACAAATAAGGCAGAGGGTACCCCAAAAGGCTTGGGTAGATGAAAGTGGCTCTCAATGTACTAGCTGGGCAGCAGGGGCACCCCTTAGCCCAGCCCCCCCCCCCTCCCTAAATCCACCTCTCTGCACAAATCCCCCCTTTTAGCCCGATCCCCCTTCCTGCACAAATCCTCACCCCCAAATCCCTCTTCCTCCTAGCATAAATCCTCCACAATCGCCCCTCCTATCTCAAACCCCCCCCCCAAACCCAATCCAAACCCTTCCTGCACCGATTCTCACCCCCAACTCCCCCCTTCCTAGCCCAAATCCTCCCCAATTCCCCTACCTAGCTAAAATCTGCCCCCTCCCCACACCAGTTTAAGTCCCCTCTCTTAGACCAGTCCCCCCTAAATCTACCGCTCCCTGCAAAAATCCTCACCTCCAAATCCCCCCCTATTAGCCTAAATCCCCCCACCCCCCTCCTAGCTCAAATCCCCCCTCCTAGATCATATGAACGTGTTTCCTTGCAGAGAGTTTTCTGCAAACCAGAAACAGAAACATTCCCACATCGACGTCATAGTGGTGAATCTTCATGGTTGGATTGTGGCTGTGATGAGCATGTAATAGGTCCATAATTGGGATCTTTTTACATTTTGTGTCTAAATTGACATGTAAGTCTTCACCAACGGCTTCTATAGAAATGGATTCTCTTTTCATTTCCTTGAATTCCCCGTGTGTGCTCACTATGACATCTCTCTTATATAGCTCTTTTGCAGTGTAAACGGCCTTGTGGACCTTTCGATCAATGCCGGACTTTTCGGCGAACAGGCTGTCGATACAGTTTTCCTTAAACGTCTTGTAAACGTCTATCCTGTTCCGTAGCTTTTCAATGGTCCTCTCGGCATCGGCTAATGCCTGCTGGTTGGTTTTTACCTGCGATTCTCTTTGGTCACGTAGTTCGTGTTTGCTTTTGATTTCTTCGCGAAGGCGGTTGATGAACTCTTGCTCGCTTCTTCCCTCTCTTAAGTAAAAATCCCTGTGTACACTCCGCAGATAGTTCACGAGAAGTTGTGCACAAGATTTCTGCGAAGCATCATGGTCTTTGTGTGCATGTTCAGTACTGGTGGAAGTTTTGCTTCCTATTGCAGTCTGATCATCCATTTCTTGTGCTGGCTTCAGCACCTTTAGGAGTTCGTTTTCAGGTGTTATAGCCATAAGATGTAGGACCATTTGTATGCTGGAAATCTTGGCTCCCTCAGCGTCAACATTCAAATCTTCCAATGGAAAAACTTTGCTGAATAAACGTAGTGGGAGTCTAGCTGTTGTCCCCGTCTCATCATAGACGGCTCCATAAGTGCCCTCAAGATCCTGAAGGAGCGGCACCGGTCCAATATCCTCATAGACTTGGTACACAATGTCCGCGGTTGGCAACTGTCCGTGGTCGCAAAATACAACAGTCTCATATTTAGAAAGCAGAGAATGTGTATAGATGATGTCCTCTGCATCCATGTATATCTCAGGAGTCTGTACAGCATCAGCATGCTTGGTAAAGCCAAATTCCTCCTCCAGATCTGGAGCGTCCAGAACTTGCCTAAAGAATTCCCTGAGCTTTTGGGAGATACTCTTGTTGTAGCGTTCCTTCCCAATTATGTGCCATTTATTGGGATTGATAGATTTTATAGTCCTGCAAAAGATTGAAGACACAAATCTCAAGTTCTTCTTCTCATTTGATTCGTCACCTACATCGAAGCCAAATTGATTTGGTTCTTCTATGGCTGTGCGGAGGTACTCCGAGAGGAAATATCCAACAGACCCCAACAGTGAATCTTTACCTTTCCCCGGAAACTTTTTTCGCAAAGATTCATGTAGGACTTTTGTTAGGTATCTCAGCCCATAAGGAATCTCGTACACAGATGAGAATGTGGCCTGTACAAATGTATTCAGGGCGTATAAACATTTGTTATTGTTGGCTTTGCCTTGTATTTCCAGTGTCTGATTTATTCCTGGAGTCAGTGCCTTGACTATGTTCTTGTACTTTTGTTCTTCGGTGTAAAAATATTTGATTAGCTTTAAAATCTGTGATTCTTCAAGCAATGAGTCCTCAATGCTAAAAATGTTTTCCTCCACTTCCTTCCGAAGAGCAAATTCCATTAATTTAACAAAATGGTACTCTTCTCGTGGAGTTTTGCCGCGGTTATAGAGCGGGAAGAGCACTCTTTCTGTAAATGTTTTGATATCCTCATAGGATACCATCTGGTTCATGAGTCGGTCCAGGTAAGCTGGATTGGTCTGCAGATAGTAGAAGAGCTGTCCATAGGAATGCAGCCTCGCACTCTTCTCTCTGGCCTCACAAGCCTCCTGTCTATGCTTGGCGATGGCCTCTTTAATTTGCTTCTTATTGGTACGTTTTAGTTTTTTGACTCGGGATACCAGAGCCTGTTGGTCCACATTACACTTAACTAGAGCTGCGATGTCTCTGTCTAAGTTGTCCAACATCCGCCGCTCTTGATGGACAGTTTTATATTTAGACGTTAATTCCACTTTCAACTCATTCAGGAGAAGCTGCAGATCGAAGGTCGGGTCATGGGGGCTCAGGCAATGAGCAAAGCGCCTGACCGTGGTCAGGGACGGATCTGGATTTCTCATAAAATTTCTGTATGCCCGTTGGGCTATATTGCGTTTGACCAATGACTGAACATATGTTATGACCTGAACGCGCCGCATCGCCTGTGATCTCTCTCTCTCAAGTTTTTCATCTTCGCTGCTCTCCACCACCTCAACCACCACCACGCTGTCCGCCCGTTCATTATTTGTCTCTTCTTGGTATTGAAATGTCGCCTTGTGTCTGCTGGCAGTTCGAGCTCTTTTACAGACATTTTTCAGCCAAATGCCCATCGCAGTGTCACCAAAGCGGCTAAAGAATGATTTCAGCCAAATGCCGGGCAGAGTATCCCAAAGGCAGTTGTAATCTTCCCCTTCGGGAGCCCCCCTCCCTCTTCTATTATTTTGGGTGTTTTGCACCATTGCTGCTATCAGATGGCAGAATACACCAAGAATTTATATTAGTAGTATATACTGTGTATTAGACCAGTATATATAAAGTATCACACTAGTATTTAGTGTAGATTAGTATACAGATTATCGGTCTGTAATAAAAATGTAATCAAAGTCGCTCTGTGCTATTAATAACAGTAAAGATTTCTGTTTTGTCAGACAAATTCAAAACACGTCTGTTCACTTCAATAGCCAGCTGCACAATTAGATTCATGCTGTGGTTCTTCCCACCTTCATAAACTCTGTTCCACTGTGATGTCATAATGCTGGCAAGAAGCCAGGTTTATGCCGTGGCTCTGCCCACTTTCTATTTTTAACCTCTCTTCCACTGTGATATCATAATGACAGCGAGAGCTGATTGGCTGCTGCAGATGTCACATTTCTTGTTGTCAGTGACGACCAGCTGACACACACACGGGTATCTCTGTTCCACTGTGATGTCATGATGACAGTGAGAGCTGATTGGCTGCTGCAGATGTCACATTTGTTGTCAGTGACGACCAACTGACACACACACACAGGTATCTCTGTTCCACTGTGATGTCATAATGAGTGAGAGCGGATTGGCTGCTGCAGATGTCACATTTGTTGTTGTCAGTGACGACCAGCTGACACACACACAGGTATCCTGGAAGTGATGACCGGGGGGTGGGATGAACACATCGGGGGGATCTTCAGATTTGGGGGAACTCGGTCAATTGGACATTATTATACAAATCTGACACTTGTGCGCGGGATGTTTATCAGGTTTTATTTTGGGGGGGGGGGAGGGATTGAGAATCACAATGCATTCATTGGATATTCAGAGGAGGAGGCGGGGCCGGAGAGCAACCCCTGACCCCCCCCCCCTCCCCTGTTATCATTCTTAATACCCCCCTCCTCCCCCTGAGAGCCCATGTTCCGTCAGATATGGCGACCCGTCAGAAATGGTAACGGAAGTGCCGTTCCGTTGCCGCCATCTTGCTACAACCCGCACTCCACAGTAAAAATGATGGCCACAGTGGCTGCGTTTGATAGGCGCAGTGAGGTGTTTGATGGGCGAAGTGAGGTGTTTGCTGGGCACAGTGGCAGCGTAAGGAAGTAAACCCTGTCCGTTTTTCCTTTTTTTTTTTTTTATATATATAATGATTCTGCAATGTATTGGTAAGCCATACACATTTAAATATGAAAAAAACGAGGTTTTAAAAAAGCTTATTTCAATGTTTTAAACTGTTGTTTCTTCCTGGTATTGGCAGCTCCATGTTTACTACTGATCGATGAAACTTTTTTTGATGTCATTTCCGCCCTGACTTTGTTTTTCTTTCAAAGACTAAACCAAGCCTCTATCTCGATTGCCGTTACTACGGCGACCGAGCTAAGCCATGAACTACAGCAAATCCCTCTCTGTGCTGCTCCGGTTCACTCCCCCTGTGTGACGTCTCACACAGTCACAAGGAGGAGAACCAGGAAGGAGAGGATGAGAGCACAGCATCGCGAGACTTCTTTTCTCTGTGCCGTTTCCAATGAATGTGAATGGCATGCAGAGGATAGTAAGCGGCACAGATAACACGCAGTTAAAGAATCTAAGGAATGTGCAGGCGTGGCTGACGTCACCAAAGATTGCAGGACGGTTTCTAAGGCAACAGAGAGAGTGAGTAAACATTCACAGGCAGCGATCAGCTGCCTCTTCTATATGGATTAGAATGAGCTGAAGTTGTAGTGGACCACTGATTTACAACCACTGGCAGAACAATGTACTGTACTTGGACTCAGTGCTATGCACGGGGCCCGCCCCCCTCTCCAAGCTCCGCTCTATCTCCTCCCACCAACTCTCCGCCCGCCCCCTCGAGTCCATAATTTTTCCGGACCCTGGACGTCCATAAGATTCGCGCATGCGCGATTCGCTGTGTTTTAGGGTGGTGGGCGGGGCTGTTTCTGACGTTTAACCATCTCTCCGCCCGCCCACTAGAGAGCATAATATTTCTCAACCGCGGATCAAGGGTGCCGTGACATTGCGCATGCGCAGTAAAGCCCGCCGTCAACTGTTTGAGTGACGGAGCCACACAGGAAGTGACGCGGTTGGGTTTTTTTCATGGGTCGCAGACATTTTTTACCACACCGGAGCCGCTGACATGCTATTAGAGAGAGGCGGGGACCAGGAGCACTGCGGCCGCGTAGACGACTTCCGCCCACACACCGCTTTCTTCTCCCTTAGATCAGTCCGCCCAGATTAAAGTGGAAGTAAAGTCGAAATTTTGACTTTCACCTACAGGTAAGCCTATAATGAGGCTTACCTGTAGGTAAAAAAAATATCTCCTAAACCTGTACGGAGTGACGACATCGCAGCTCCAGCCACTCACAGCGCTGGAGTCGCGATACCCGGAAGACACGCCGAGGCAACATGTCAGCGACCTCGGCGTGGACCAGGTGAGTTACCGACGCCTCATTCTAAGGTAAGTATTTCATAATGAGCTAGTATGCGGTGCATACTAGCTCATTATGCCTTTTCCCTTACAGGTGTATAAAAAATAAAAAACATGTCAGCGGGTTTACTACCGCTTTAAATATGGCCATGAGAAGCAGTGCAGACGCTGGACGAAATGCCCGGTGGACTGGCACACGCGTAGCAGATATGAGCTGCTTTCCCAATGTTTTCTGCTTAGGAGGCTAAAGCACTGGAGCGAGGTGAGAGCTGACACCTCCATATCCTCGTGACACCCTACTACACCCCAAAACTGAGAGGTGACACCTCCATATCCTCGTGACACCCTACTACACCCCAAAACTGAGAGGTGACACCTCCATATCCTCGTGACACCCTACTACACCCCAAAACTGAGAGGTGACATCTCCATATCCTCGTGACACCCTACTACACCCCAAAACTGAGAGGTGACACCTCCATATCCTCGTGACACCATACTACACCCCAAAACTGAGAGGTGACACCTCCATATCCTCATGGCAACCTGCTACACCCCAAAACTGAAAGATGACACCTCCATATCCTCATGGCAACCTGCTACACCCCAAAACTGAAAGATGACACCTCCATATCCTCATGACACCCTACTACACCCCAAAACTGAGAGGTGACATCTCCATATCCTCATGGCAACCTACTACACCCCAAAACACCCCATATCCTCATGACACCCTACTACACCCCAAAACTGAGAGGTGACCCCTCCATATCCTCATGACACCCTACTACACCCCAAAACTGAGGGCTGACATCTCCATATCCTCATGATACCCTACTACACCCCAAAACTGAGAGCTGACACCTCCATATCCTCATGACACCCCAAAACTGAGAGGTGACACCTCCATATTCTCATGACACCCTACTACACCCCAAAACTGAGAGGTGATACCTCCATATCATCATGGCACCCTACTACACCCCAAAACTGAGAGGTGACACCTCCATATCCTCATGGCAACCTGCTACACCCCAAAACTGAAAGATGACACCTCCATATCCTCATGGCAACCTGCTACACCCCAAAACTGAAAGATGACACCTCCATATCCTCATGACACCCTACTACACCCCAAAACTGAGAGGTGACATCTCCATATCCTCATGGCAACCTACTACACCCCAAAACACCCCATATCCTCATGACACCCTACTACACCCCAAAACTGAGAGGTGACCCCTCCATATCCTCATGACACCCTACTACACCCCAAAACTGAGGGCTGACATCTCCATATCCTCATGATACCCTACTACACCCCAAAACTGAGAGCTGACACCTCCATATCCTCATGACACCCCAAAACTGAGAGGTGACACCTCCATATTCTCATGACACCCTACTACACCCCAAAACTGAGAGGTGATACCTCCATATCATCATGGCACCCTACTACACCCCAAAACTGAGAGGTGACACCCGAATGATATACCCCCATTACACCCTACACAGCCAACTACTATCCTAGATAGGTGACAGCTGACACCCCAAAACCATGATATCCCTTTACCCCCTCCTACACCCCAGAACACCCAACTGAACTCTGATCCCCAAACCTGGAGAGGGGTGACAGCTGACACCCCGACACCTGACTGAACCCCAAACATGGGAAGAGATGACAGCTGACACCCCAACACCTGACTGACATACCCCATTACACCCTACACAGTCCCCTACTACACCCCATAACACTCCACTACATTCTGCACCCCAACAGTATAAACAGGTGACACCCCAAAACCATGATATACCTTTCACAACGCTCTCCTACTCCCTGGAAACACCAGACTGAACCCCAAACCTGGGGAGAGGTAACAGCTGAGACCCCAACACCTGACTGACATACCCTGTTACACAGTTCCCTATTACACCCCATAACACTCCACTACATTCTGCACCCCAACAGTATAGACAGGTGACAGCTGACACCCCAGAACCACAGTATACTCTTCACAACCCTCTCCAACACCCTGGAACATCCAACTGAACCCCAAACCTGGAGAAAAGTGACAGCTGACACCCCAACGCCTGACTGACATATTCCATAGCACCCTACACAGCCCCCTACTACATAGACAGGTGACAGCTGACACCCCAAAACCATGGTATACCTTTCACAACCCTCTCCTACCCCCCCACCCCTAACACCGACTGAACCCCAAACCTGGGGAGAGGTGACAGCTGACACCCCAACACCTGACTGACATACCCCATTACACCCTACACAGTCCCCTACTACAACCCATAACACTCCACTACATTCTGCATCCCAACCGTATAGACAGGTGACAGCTGACACCCCAAAACCATGGTATACCCTTCACAACCCTCTCCTACACCCCGGAACACCTGACTGAACCCCATACCTGGGCAGAGGTGACAGCTGACACCCCAACATCCGACTGCACCCCAAAACTGGAGATGGATGACAACTGACAGCCCAACACCCAACTGTAACCCAAAACTGGAGAGAGGTGACAGCTCACACCCGACTGACATACCCCATTATACCCTACACAGCCCCCATATAAAGCCCACTACACCCTAGACAGGTGACAGCTGACACCCCTAAACTATGATATCCCTTTACACTCTTCACAACCCCCTCCTACTCCCCAGAACACCCAACTGAACCCCAAACCTGGAGAGAGGTGACAGCTGACACCCCAACGCCTGACTGACATATTCCATAGCACCCTACACAGCCCCCTACTACATAGACAGGTGACAGCTGACACCCCAAAACCATGGTATACCTTTCACAACCCTCTCCTACCCCCCCACCCCTAACACCGACTGAACCCCAAACCTGGGGAGAGGTGACAGCTGACACCCCAACACCTGACTGACATACCCCATTACACCCTACACAGTCCCCTACTACAACCCATAACACTCCACTACATTCTGCATCCCAACCGTATAGACAGGTGACAGCTGACACCCCAAAACCATGGTATACCCTTCACAACCCTCTCCTACACCCCGGAACACCTGACTGAACCCCATACCTGGGCAGAGGTGACAGCTGACACCCCAACATCCGACTGCACCCCAAAACTGGAGATGGATGACAACTGACAGCCCAACACCCAACTGTAACCCAAAACTGGAGAGAGGTGACAGCTCACACCCGACTGACATACCCCATTATACCCTACACAGCCCCCATATAAAGCCCACTACACCCTAGACAGGTGACAGCTGACACCCCTAAACTATGATATCCCTTTACACTCTTCACAACCCCCTCCTACTCCCCAGAACACCCAACTGAACCCCAAACCTGGAGAGAGGTGACAGCTGACACCCCAACGCCTGACTGACATATTCCATAGCACCCTACACAGCCCCCTACTACATAGACAGGTGACAGCTGACACCCCAAAACCATGGTATACCTTTCACAACCCTCTCCTACCCCCCCACCCCTAACACCGACTGAACCCCAAACCTGGGGAGAGGTGACAGCTGACACCCCAACACCTGACTGACATACCCCATTACACCCTACACAGTCCCCTACTACAACCCATAACACTCCACTACATTCTGCATCCCAACCGTATAGACAGGTGACAGCTGACACCCCAAAACCATGGTATACCCTTCACAACCCTCTCCTACACCCCGGAACACCTGACTGAACCCCATACCTGGGCAGAGGTGACAGCTGACACCCCAACATCCGACTGCACCCCAAAACTGGAGATGGATGACAACTGACAGCCCAACACCCAACTGTAACCCAAAACTGGAGAGAGGTGACAGCTCACACCCGACTGACATACCCCATTATACCCTACACAGCCCCCATATAAAGCCCACTACACCCTAGACAGGTGACAGCTGACACCCCTAAACTATGATATCCCTTTACACTCTTCACAACCCCCTCCTACTCCCCAGAACACCCAACTGAACCCCAAACCTGGAGAGAGGTGACAGCTGACACCCCAACGCCTGACTGACATATTCCATAGCACCCTACACAGCCCCCTACTACACCCCCTAACACCCCACTACATCCTGCACCCCAACAGTATAGACAGGCAACAGCTGCCACCCCAAAACAATGGTATACCTTTCACAACCCTCTCCTAGTCCCCGGGAACACCCAACTGAACCCCAAACCTGGGGAGAGGTGACAGCTGACACTCCAACATCCGACTGTACCCAAAAACTGGAGACAGGTGACATCTAACACCTGACTGACATACCCCATTATATCCTATACAGCCCCCTACTACACCCCACTACTTCCTAGACAGGTGACAGCTGACACCCCAAAACCACGATATCCCTTTTACACCCATCAAAACCCCCTCCTACTCCCCAGAACCCCAAATCTGGAGAGAGGTGACAGCTGATACCCCAATGCCTGACTGACATCCCATAGCACCCTACACAGGCCCCTACTACACCCCCTAACACCCCACTACATCTTGCACCCCAGCACTATAGACACTCCAAAACCATGATATACTCTTACACACTTCACAACCCCCTACTTCACCGCAGAACACCCATCTGAACCCCAAACCTGGAGAGAGGTGACGCTGTTGATGTCAGTATGATGCAGTATTGGATTCCCCAGGACAGACAGATCTAACAGACACTTGTTCCCTCAGCATCACATTGGCTGCCATGTCGGAGTTGGCGGATCCTGATCTCTGTCCGTTGGACCCGGCAATCCTCCCCCAGCAGGTCTCAGTCCGGGTAAGGAAACTCATAAGTGCCATCAGTTTGTGCCGTTCTATAACAATGTGTATGTTGTTGTTATTATTCACACACGAGAAGTTCCCCGAGTCACGGCGCCAATATTCTTCTGGAACAGGGGCTCAGGTGTTTGACGTTCTTTTTATGGAGGCAGATCTAGATGGGCTGTACAAGGAGTATGTATGAGCAGTCATAGAAAATCGTTTACCTCTTATTTTTTTTTTTTTTACACACAGATATCCAGGAGAACATTTCAACTCAAAATGAACATGCTGCATGTTTTGACAGGACAGTGAGAGGGACTTAATTTGCAAAACAGACAACAGTAAAAAAGAAAATTTTAAAAATAAAGAAAAAAGAGCAGACAGGGGTTCAATACCCCACATTCGCTGTTCCCCCGCACCCACATGTTCCACTTTCTGCTCCCTCTGCCCCCAAGGGAGAGGCAGCGGTGGCTGAAACATGTTTCATGTTTCACCCTAAATTCGAGTAGAAGATGTAACATGTTCCGAAGGTGAACTTCTCCTTTAAAGCCCTGGGGGCCACATATATGCGTCACTGTCTTGTTCTGGGATCGCTACATCAGAGCCCCCCCGAGAACTGTGACCGAGCTTTTACCAACCGTTCACACTCAGCTACTAATGATCGGGAGTTGGTAGGCAGGGCTTCCGATGACTTAAGCATTTTACAGCCAATCCCAGGCAAGATTGGAAGCCCCACCTACCGGCTTGGGGGCGTCACAGCCCATTTAAAGCGTGGCCCCACCTGGTGTGAAGGGGTTACGTTCCAAAATACTATTATTGATTTCTGGAGGTAAGTGGGTATGGCCCACAGTAGACCTGATGCGACCCTCAGCAGACCTAATGCAGCCCTCAATAGACACAGTGTGGCTCTCTGCAAGCCTAATTCAGCCCTCAGTAGACCTAATGTGGCTCTCAGACCTAATGCAGCATTGTGCAGCCAGTCATAGTGTGGTAAAATCAGGAGCCCCGCCCACCGGCTCCAGGCGCCACAGCCCGTTTAAAGCACAGTTTAAATGGTTAAAGTTCCAAAATACTACTACTAATACTAAAGTTGCATTATCAGTTCCTGGAAGTAAGTAGCTGTGATCCTTTGGAGACCTAATGCGGCCCTCAGCAGTCATAATGCAGCCCTCGGTAGACCCTGCGAGGCCCTAAATAGACACAGTGTGGCCCTCAGCAGACATAATGCAGCTCTCAGTAGACCTAACTTGGCCCTAAATAGACACAGTGTGGCCCTCAGCAGACATAATGCGGCCCTTAGTAGACATAATGTGGCCCTCAGTAGAGGTAATCTGACTTTCAGTAGACATAATGTAGCCCTCAGTAGAAATAATGCGGCCCTCAGTAGAGGTAATCTGACTCTCAGTAGACATAATGTGGCCCTCAGTAGAGCTTATCTGAATCTGCATAAACATAATGTGACCCTCAGTAGACCTAATGTGACCCCTTAGTATACCTAATGCAGCCCTCAGTATTGCTAATCTGACTCTCAGTAGACCTAATGGTGCCCTCAGTAGACCTAATGGGAGCCCTCAGTAGACCTAATGGGGGCCCTGAGTAGACCTAATGGGGGCCCCGAGTAGACCTAATGGGGGCCCCGAGTAGACCTAATGGGGGGCTCTGAGTAGACCTAATGGGGGGCTCTGAGTAGACCTAATGGGGGGCTCTGAGTAGACCTAATGGGGGGCTCTGAGTAGACCTAATGGGGGCTCTGAGTAGACCTAATGGGGGCCCTGAGTAGACCTAATGGGGGCCCTGAGTAGACCTAATTGGGGGCCCTGAGTAGACCTAATGGGGGCCCTGAGTAGACCTAATGGGGGCCCTGAGTAGACATAATGCAGCCCTCAGTATTGCTAATCTGACTCTCAGTAGACATAATGCAGCCCTCAGTATACCTCTGATGGTGAGCTGTTTGTCTAAGGCACCTGGATGGAATGGTCCCTGAATTCTGCATGAAAATGTCCATTGGTGAGTAGCTGAGGTCTGCTCAGTGTCTCCACTGACGGTCTTGGATTTTCTTTCCCTTTCCAGGCCCTGGTGACCTTCCATGACGTGTCGGCCTGCTTCTCGGCTAAGGAATGGGGTGTTCTGGAGGACTGGCAGAAGGAGCTGTACAAGAATGTGATGAGGGAGATTCACGCTGCCCTGCTGTCTATGGGTGAGAGCGCTTCCATTGCAGGAGTGGGGGTCTGATCACTGGTACTTGTCAACTGACAGGATTTTTTTTCCTTTTAAACTTCGAGTAGATATAGAAAAACACCAATCGGCCTAGTTTTAGGTTTTTGTTCGAGAAATCAGGAAATTTTGATGGAATCAGATTTTGGCTGGATATTGGCCTGTAGTACCTCACGGCAGAGAAGAGACAGAATCGGGCTCTTCTCTATCACTGTCCAGTCAGCAGGCCGGGGGCTTGTTCTTGACCAAGGGGATGTGGAGGTCCAGCACCTGGCTATACATTCGGTTAGGTGTGTCATGTACTTGTATGAGGTGACAAGGGCGGCTTCTTGCACTATTCCAGTCTGAGCACCCTTTGGAAGTTGAGATAGGGGTGATGGAAGGGTGTAAGTTCCAAGGTGCAGAAACTGAAGACTGGAATTTGGGCCGCTGGTATCAGATGAGCAGGTGTATAGCTGGTAGTACACGGAGGATACACTAAGTTCAGTTATTAGTGGAGTGGAGTCACCAGCCGGGTTGGGTAAGAGCAGGGCCGATCCTAGGGTCACCGACGCCTGGGTGCAGAAATATTTCTGGCGCCCCCACATGGGCGTGATCATCTTACTAACGCCTTCCCGTTACAAATGTTTCCATGTCAACGACTCAAACACAAAAACAAAGATGCTCCCCTAAGGAGTCTTCATTACCCTGGGATCCTCCCATGATCTCCTTAACAATAAACAAATTACAGGAAGAGAGTACACTAATGGGACCTGGAGGGGGGTCTCTCTGATGGACACAGAGAGGGCTTCTGTTAGAGAGTCTGGTAGAAAGAGCCCCCAGACATACTACAGTAGACGGTCAGAGACTGCAGACAAGATGATACAAGAGATGGTCAGAGACTGCAGACATGATACAAGAGATGGTCAGAGACTGCAGACATACTAAAGGAGATGGCCAGAGACTGCAGACGTGGTTCAAGAGATGGTCAGAGACTGCAAACATACTAAAGGAGATGGCCAGAGACTGCAGACATGGTTCAAGAGATGGTCAGAGACTGCAGACATGGTACAAGAGATGGTCAGAGACTGCAGACATGGTACAAGAGATGGTCAGAGACTGCAGACATGGTTCAAGAGATGGTCAGAGACTGCAGACATGGTACAAGAGATGGTCAGAGACTGCAGACATGGTACAAGAGACTCACAGATGGCACAGGAGTGCGATACCCACAGACATACCCACAGACAGCACAGGAATGCGATATACACAGACAGCAGAGGGTTCAGGAATGCGTATTGTACTGGTGTTGGGCTGAGGTTTGATTATTTTGCTGGGCTGAGGAGTGCATGGAGTAGAGGGTTCAAGTGTGTGTTTCAGACAGTGCTCAGGAGTGTGCCATGCACATAGCACAGAGGTAACACACTGGCCAGTGTACAACAAATATTGCCCCCCTCCCCATTCCCAGTACAGACTATCCACTTAAAGTGGAGCTCCACCCTAAAGTGGAACTTCCGCTCATCGGATTCCTCCCCCCTTCCGGTGTCACAATTGGCACCTTTCGGGGGGGGGAGGGGGGACAGGATACCTGTCTTTGACAGGTATCCTTTCCCACTTCCGGAAGTATGCGGCCGTGACGTCACTGTGGGGCTCCCTCCTCCTCCCTCAGCCGCCAGGCTAATAGGAGAGAGGAGCGGGGCCTCGCGCATGCGCAGTAGGGTTCCCGGCATGAAGCCGAAAGGCTACACTGCTGGGTTACCTTACCCGCAATGGCGGTGGCAGCACCCGACAGCTGGTGGAGACATCAGCTGCAGTGCCGACATCGAGGGACTGCAGGACAGGTAAGTGTCCATTTATTAAAAGTCAGCAGCTGCAGTATGTGTAGCTGCTGGCTTTTAATTTTTTTTTTTCCCCGGACCACCCCTTTAAAGAGGGACTGTACCTGAAATTTTTTTTTTTTAAAAGCCAGCAGCTATAAATTCTGCAGCTGCTGACTTTTAATAAATGGACACTTACCTGTCACAGGTTCCAGCGATGTCGGTAGCAGAGGCCGATCAATCGCTCTGCTCTCTGCTGCTGCCGGCGCCATTCTCGGTGAGGGAATCAGGAAGTGAAGCGTTGCGGCTTCACTTCCCGGTTCCCTACTGCGCATGTGCGAGTTGCGCAGCGCAATGAGAATCGTCCGCGCTGTCTGCTGGGACCCGTGTGTGTCCCGGCAGACAGCGCAGCGGGACGGGAAGTGGCGCAGACTCCTGTGGGAGTCTATGCCTGGAAGTGGGTGTAAATACCTCTTAGACAGGTATCTGCACCCCCCTCCCCCTGAAAGGTGCCAAATGTGACACCGGAGGGGGGGAGGGTTTCCGATGAGCGGAAGTTCCACTTTAGGGTGGAATACCGCTTTAAATTACCCCAATGGAGACTTTTCTCTACTCCTGGCTCTCCCTCAAGTCTGCAGAGATGTTATAGCATGCTGGTGTGACTTACTTTTTACACCCCACTGTCTGTAAGGGGGAGTGTCAGGTGGACAAGCTGAGTGACTTGCTTATGTGTCAGCCTACTGCTCACCCCTTACAGCCTTCTACATTAATGGTAAGGGTGGCAAAGTCAGGGGGAAGTCAGTGAGGAGGTCAGGTACGTTCACTCCCCCCTCCCCCCCTTCATTCCCGGGCTGTTCTGAGCAGCCTGCAGTGTCCACAGACATTCTGTCCTGCTGCTGGCTGCTGCTAACTGATAAAGTAACAGGTACACTCACCCGCCCCTCCCCCTGCACATACCTGCAATCGCTGGGCACAGCAGAGTAAGCCTTCCTTTACACTACAGACTTCTTTGCAGATCTTCCAGGACTACATGTCCCATGATGCACTGCTAGCATCTTCTGATTGGCCCTTCACTGTGGCCAATGGGGACAAATCAGGCACCAAGCTGAGCAGATAACAAGAGGAGAGCCGCGCTCACTGACAGGAGAAGGGGGGGGGGCGAGCGGGAGAGATACGCTGATATCCTGCAGCTCGCCTCCCTTCTCACAGCACGGGCGCTTGTGTTCACTGGCTGACTGCACCGTGGCGCCTTCCCCATAGCGGCGCTACTTCATAGAACAAGGAGAGGAGGGGAGCACTCTGACACTTCAGCGCCCCCCCTTCTGCAGCGCCTGGGTGCAGAGCACCCCACGCACCCACCCCGTCCAGGATCGGCCCTGGGTAAGAGTCAAGCAGGGAGGCACTAAAATGCAGAATCAAGGTCAAGAATACACAGAGATTGGCAAGTCAATTGGCAAAATTGTAATAACTGGTCCAGGCCAAGGCTGGAAACAGATGAGCAGCTTGTTCTGTAAATTCCGGAGCCCTGTATATGAGAAAAGTTTTTTAGGGGAACCTGGTCCCCAAACCAGGGCCCCCTAGAGGGGGGAGCTGTCGGACTATCACGGTACAGTATAATACATTAGCGCAATTAAGATTAATTAAGGAGCCCTGTATATGTCTGACCAAGTCATGTGACCAGTGTCCAGCCATTAGTCATGTGGTCTTCGCCGTTATGGGTGACTTGAATGACTTTGGGTCTAACAATCCAGGATCTTCGAGGTGAGAACACACAACCCATGCCTATTAATTTCTCACTGGTCTCTATTTCCAGGATGACTGATTATACAGTTTTTCTCTGGTTTATACTGCAAAATATATTATATCTCTCCTTCTTCCCCCCCCCAGGATACGCCATCCTGAACCCAGAGCAGCTGCTGAGAGTGGAGGGGGTGAAAGAGTCTTCACCGGCCAGAGGGAAGACCCCAGAAAACAAGAAGCATAATGTCATCACAGCCGGTAAAGCGTTATTATAGGTCTGTGATAACCCACAACCCTTTAACCTTTTCAATATTACACCTCATACACTGCAAACTAAGAGCTTTCTATGCTTTAACATGGACACGGCTGTACCAGCATACTTCTATTATCACTACTGCCCACAATCAGACCAATATATATATATATATCTGTCCTTCCTAGGAGCCCCGATGTTCAACCCTGACATCTCCCTATGGATCCGTGAGGTGGTGGAGGAGGACGTGACCCAGCCAGAGAAGCCGGAGCAGTCAGTGGTGTGGGAGAGTCCCAGCCCAGGTATATTTCAAAGGATGAAAATACTTAATTTTTGTTATATTATTTTAATATATAGTGCTGACATATTCCATAGCGCTGTACAGGAAACCGCTCATCAGGCACATGGGTCTCTGCACCAGAAAAGCTTACACTCTAATGTCCCACCACCATCACACAACGTTAGTATTCTATATTTATATAGCCCTGACATATTCCGAAATGCTGTACAAAGAACACGGAGCCACTGACAACAGTCTCTGTACCAGAGGAGCTTACACTCTATTGTCTCCCCACACATGTTATTATTATTATTATACAGCTCCGACATATTCGACAGTGCTGTACTGTGCCGAAAAAACTGAGCTGTTGACATCAGGATCTGCACCTGAGGAGCTTACACTTTAACGTCCTCCGACAATTGCACAGTGTTATTATGACATATATCGCAGTTCTGTACAGAGATTGAGCAGCACTTATGAGCCACTGGTCATCTAACTAATATTATTATACATTTCTATAGCTCTGACATATACCGCAGTGCTGCGCATAGAACACTGAGCTGTTCATTGTAGTCTTTACATCGGAGAAGCTTACAATCTATAAACCCCCCCCCCCGTTGCACACAATTATTATATACACTATATTATTTTACATTTACGTACAGTAGCTCTGACATATACTACCGTGCTGTACAGAGCAGGGCACCAGAGGAGCTTACACTCTATTGTCCCCCCCACAGTCACACACTATTATTATTATATATTTATATTAGGGTTGCACCGATACCGAGTATTTGCCCGAGTACTTGTACCTTTGCCCGAGTACTTGTACTCGGGCAAATGCTCCGATGCTTTATCCGTTATCTGGTCAGTCAGGGGGTGATCGGTGCGGCGGTGGGGGGAGTTACAAGCACCGATCTGTATAGATTTTAATAAAGTAGCTAAACAGCCGCTTCTCCTCCTCTCCCCTCTGCGGCTTCCAGCTGCTTTATTGAAATCTATACGGGGTGTCAGTGCTTGTAACTCCCCCCCATCGTCACACCGATCACCCTCTGACTGTCCCTGTATACTCCTCCAGTCCCCCTCGGTGTCCTTTGCTCCGGTCCCCCTCGGTGTCCTTTGCTCCGGTCCCCCTCGGTGTCCTTTGCTCCGGTCCCCCTCGGTGTCCTTTGCTCCGGTCCCCCTCGGTGTCCTTTGCTCCGGTCCCCCTCGGTGTCCTTTGCTCCGGTCCCCCTCGGTGTCCTCTCCTCATGTCTCCCATCAGTGTCCTCTGCTCCGGTCCCCCTTCTGTGTCCTCTGCTCCGGTCCCCCTTCTGTGTCCTCTGCTCCGGTCCCCCTTCTGTGTCCTCTGCTCCGGTCCCCCTTCTGTGTCCTCTGCTCCAGTCCCCCTTCTGTGTCCTCTGCTCCGGTCCCCCCCCCTCTGCCCCCCTGTCCTCTGTCCCCCCTCCCTCTCCTCCGGTCCCCCCTCTGTGTCCTCTGCTCCGGTCCCCCCCTCTGTGTCCTCTGCCTCTCCTCCGGTCCCCCCTCTGTGTCCTCTGCTCCGGTCCCCCCTCTGTGTCCTCTGCCCCCCCTCTGTGTCCCCCTCCGCTCCCCCCTCCCTCTCCTCCGTGTCCCCCCTCTGTGCTCCGGTCCCCCCTCTGTGTCCTCTGCTCCGGTCCCCCCTCTGTGTCCTCTGCTCCGGTCCCCCCTCTGTGTCTACTTTCCAAAATGCTCCTCTGGTCCCCCCTCCGGTCCCCCCTCTGTGTCCTCTGCTCCGGTCCCCCCTCGGTGTCCTCTGCTCCGGTCCCCCCTCGGTGTCCTCTCCTCCGGTCCCCCCTCGGTGTCCTCTCCTCCGGTCCCCCCTCGGTGTCCTCTGCTCCTGTCCTCCCGTGTCAATCTTTCAGGATGGAGAGTCAGTGATCACTGTCACATGTCCATTCATAACTGAGCATCGTAAACTGTGTTTATGGTACTTCAGTTTATGAATGGAGAGGAGCCTCTGTCTCCTGTCCATTCATCTCCAGTGCAGCTGAGGCTGCTGAAAAAGGGACAGGGGAATCTCTGTCCCCAGTCCCTTTCTGTGTCTCAAAAGGGAGATGTCAGGGGTTTGTTAAGACTCCTGATATCTCACCAAAGCCCCCCCACAGGGCTGATAAAAAAGTAAAAAATAAAGAATTCTAATAAATATTTAAAAGGTTAAATTGTAACAATAATAAAAATAAAAAAAAAAAAAATAAAATAAAAAACACTAATCTGCCTCTTCATGTTCCGCGGCGCTGTTCTGTCTTCTGCTCACCCCCCCCCCCCAAAAAAGAATTGTAAAAAATTTAAATTGTAATAAAAAAAATACTGACACAGTCCATGTAAAAAAATTTTAATAAAAAACTGCTGACACAGTCCACGCATCATCAGTGTTGCATATTAGTGCCACTGTCATGTGAGATTAAAAAATAGTATCGTAAACGGTATCGGCGAGTACTTGAAAAAAGTATCGGTACTTTTACTCGGTCTTAAAGTGGTATCGGTGCAACTCTAATTTATATAACTCTGACATACAGTGCCTTGAAAAAGTATTCATACCCCTTGAACTTTTCCAAATTTTGTCATGTTACAACCAAAAACGTAAATGTATTTTATTGGGATTTTATGTGATAGACCAACACAAAGTGGCACATAATTGTGAAGTGGAAGGAAAATGATAAATGATTTTAATTTTTTTTACAAATAAATATGTGAAAAGTGTGGCGTCCATTTGTATACAGCCCCCTTTACTCTGATACCCCTAACTAAAATCTAGTGGAACGAATTGCCTTCAGAAGTCACCTAATTAGTAAATAGTCCACCTGTGTGTAATTTAATCTCAGTATAAATACATCTGTTCTGTGAAGCCCTCAGAGGTTTGTTAGAGAACCTTAGTTAACAAACCGCATCATGTAGGCCAAGGAACACACCAGACAGGTCAGAGATAGAAGTTGTGGAGAAGTTTAAAGCAGGGTTAGGTTATAAAAAAAAATAGCTTTGAACATCTCATGGAGCACTGTTCAATCCATCATCCGAAAATGGAAAGAGTATGGCACAACTGCAAACCTACCAAGACATGGCCGTCCATCTAAACTGATCAGGCCGGGCAAGGAGAGTATTAATCAGAGAAGCAGCCAAGAGGCCCATGGTAACTCTGGAGGAGCTGCAGAGATCCACAGCTCAGGTGGGAGAATCTGTCCACAGGACAACTATTAGTTGTGCACTCCACAAATCTGGCCTTTATGGAAGAGTGGCAAGAAGAAAGACATTGTTGAATGAAAGCCATAAGAAGTTCTGTTTGTAGTTTGTGAGAAGCCATGTGGGGGACACAGCAAACATCTGGAAGAAGGTGCTCTGGTCAGATGAGTCCAAAATTGAAATTTTTGTCCTTAAAACAAAATGCTATGTGTGGCGGAAAACTAACACTGCACATCACCCTGAACACACCATCCCCACCGTGAAACATGGTGGTGGCAGCATCATGTTGTGGATATGCTTTTCTTCAGCAGGGACAGGGAAGCTGGTCAGAGTTGATAGGAAGATGGATGGAGCCAAATACAGGGCAATCTTAGAAGAAAACCTGTTAGAGCCTGCAAAAGACTTGAGACTGGAGCGGAGGTTCACCTTCCAGCAGGACAACGACCGTAAACATACATCCAGAGCTACAATGAAATGGTTTATATCAAAGCGTATTCATGTGTTAGAATGGCCCAGTCAAAGTCCAGACCTAAATCCAATTGAGAATCTGTGGCAAGACTTGAAAATTGCTGTTCAGACGCTCTCCATCCAATCTGACAGAGCATTGCAGAGAAGAATGGGCAAAAATGTCACTCTCTCTATATGTGCAAAGCTGGTAGAGACATCCCCAAAAAGACTTGCAGCTGTAATTGCAGCGAAAGGAGGTTCTACAAAGTATTGACTGAATACAAACAGACAGACTGAATAAGTCAGACGTGATGTCGTCATGGAGGAGTGGAAGAGGACTCCAGTGGCAACCTGTGAAGTTCTGGTGAACTCCATGCCCAAGAGGGTTAAGGCAGTGCTGAAAAATAATGGTGGCCACACAAAATATTGACACTTTGGACATTTTCACTTAGGGGTGTACTCACTTTTGTTGCCAGCAGGTTTAGACATTAATGGCTGTGTGTTGAGTTATTTTGAGGGGACAGCAAATTTACACTGTTATACAAGCTGTACACTCACTACTTTACATTGTAGCCAAGTGTCATTTCTTCAGTGTTGTCACATGAAAAGATAGAATAAAATATTTACAGAAATGTGAGGGGTGTACTCACTTTTGTGAGATACTGTACACAGCTCTGCCATATTCTGAAATGCTGTATAGAGAATACTCAGCCATTGACAACAGTATCTGCACCAGAGGAGCTTACACTCTATTGTCCCATTACAGTCGCTCTTCATTATTGTTATATATTTATACATCTCTGACAAATACCACAGAGCTGTGCATGGAACACAGCTGTTCATATTAGTCTTTGCACCAGAGGAGCTCACAATCTATTGTCCCCTCACAGTCACACACTATTATTATACATTTATAGATCTCTGACATATACCACAATGCATTACAGAGCAGAGCCAGAGAGCCAGTCACATCGGTCTTTGTACCAGAGGAGCTTACACTCTAATGTTCCACCACAGTCACACACTATTATTATTGGTATACATGTATATATATATATATATATATATAGTAGCTCTGACATATTTCATAGTGCTGTACACAGAACACTGAGCCAGTCACATCAGTCTCTGTACCAGGAGGAGCTTACACTCTATTGTCCCCCCCCCACACTCACATTTTATTATTATTATTATTATTATAGATTTATATAGCTCCGACATATACGACAGTGCTGTACTGTGCCGCAAACACTGGGCTGTTGGCATCTAAGGAGCTTACACTTTAACGTGCTCCGACAATCGCACACTATTATTGATATGACATATACCGCAGTGCTGCACAGAGATTGAGCAGTACTTATGAGCCACTGGTCATCTGCGTTCCTGCGTGTGGCCTTTAGGCTTTCAGTCAGGAAAGTGGCAGTGGGGTGGCAGGCACTGGAATGCTCTTTGTTTTCTAGTGCCCACCACTGAAAGGGAGACTGTACTTTGGGCAGAGTTATCTCTGCCTGACCTTGGGGGGGGGGGTGGGGGGGGGTGAGGGGGGGGGTGGGGGGGGGGGGGGGGGGGGGGGGGGGGGGGGGGGGGGGGGGGGGGGGGGGGGGGGGGGGAGTGGCGTGGAGGCCTGTGATGATCAATGGGGGGGGGGGGGTAATCTTTCAATGCCATGACCATGGGAGAAAGTGGCGTGGAGGCCTGTGATGATCAATGGGGGGGGGGGGGGACTTTTAATGCCATGACCACGGGAGAAAGTGGCGTGGAGGTCTGTGATGATCAATGGGGGGGGGGATAAACTTTCAATGCCATGACCACGGGAGAAAGTGGCGTGGAGGTCTGTGATGATCAATGGGGGCGGGGGGGGGGTGAACTTTCAATGCCATGACCACCTACATTGGTGGTCAGTGGCAGTGAATATTTAAAGTGGTTGTAAAGGTTTCTTTTTTTTTTTTTTTTTTTTTTAAATAACAAACATGTCATACTTACCTGCTCTGTGCAAGGGTTTTGCGCAGAGTGACCCAATACTCCTTTTCTGGGGTCCCTCAGCAGCACTCCTGGCTCCTCCTCTTCTCGAGTGCCCCCACGGAGAGCCGATTTCCATGGGGGCATTCGTGCGGGTGAGCTCCTGAGTCCTGCTGCTGCTTCCATCATCATTATTATTATTATTATTATTATACACGATTTATATAGCGCCAACAGTTTACGCAGCGCTTTATAATGTTTAGGGGGGACAACACAATTACAGTACAGTTCAATACAGAAGGTACAGGAGTGCCCTGCTCGTAGAGCTTACATTCTAAAGGGAGTGGGGTGGTGGTACAAAAGGTAATAGCTGCAGAGAATGATTTGATGGGGGTGACACAGACATTGACACAGACAGCAGGACTCGGCCCCGCCCCCAGCTCTCGTGTCACTGAATTTGATTGACAGCAGCGGGAGCCAATGGCTCCTGCTGCTATCAATCTATCCAATGAGGACCCGAGACAGCGGCTGGAGCTGGAGCGATCAGGTTCCGGTAAGTAAAACAGGGGCTCCGGGCGGCTGCTGCAGTACAGAAGGTTTTTCCACCTTAATGTATAGAATGCATTAAGGTGAAAAACCTTGAGGGTTTACAACCCCTTTTAACTTCAGCGTTTTTTTTCTCTTCACTGTTACCATGACAGCCTTAGGAGGTTAGGTGCAGGAGAGCTAGGTAATTCTCTCAGAGCAATATGATATGTTTATAGAATGTGCTGTGTTTTATACAGAGACCCCCATCCTGAAGCCGGATATCTGTCTGAGAATAAAGCCGGATGAGCTGGTCTTTGAGGCTTGTCCGGATCCGGAGCCCGGGGATACCGACAACGAGGCTGGTACGTGGTCAGGCCAAAGTGACTAACTGCCCATTCAAGGGGATAGCTTATATATACTTTAAATATAGGTGGAGTTGAGTGGGCTCAGTCATCCCCTGGTTTCTATTATCTCCTGGTGACTCCAGCACTGAAATCCTCCTGACCTAATCCCTGGCTCTAACCCAAAAAACTTAAAACCAAACTTCTGACCGTTCTTTAAAACTTTTTAGAGTTGTGGAAAGTTTTGTTGTTTAAATTATTGGAGATCCCTTTCTTCCCCATCTTAGATCCATTTGTCAGGCTTTATAGATTTCGGAATTATATAAAACTAGATCAAAGGATCCAAGGCAGCCTAAAAGTTTCCATATGTCAATAGAAACATTGTCAGAAGTTCTATCCCTTCCTCATTCTGCTATCTTTGCTGCCATAGATATGATGGGATTAGAAATGATACTTGGCCTTCAAACCAGGAGAGGCTGAACCTGGGTGGGTGATGGAAGCTCTACCGCAATGAAAGGGACTTCCATCCGTGATTGCCTTACATTCACATGGATTTCAGAATCACATGTGGGCATAACCTAGGATGGTCTGCATTCAAATGTAGTGTTCCTAGTTCTATCTACTGCTCCAGACTGGAATTTGTTCATCCAGGGAAGTCCCCCCTCCCCATCTTGCCATGATCTGCCTGCTATGTAGAGAGAAGCCCAGAAACCCACTGATGACATCATAAAATTACAATGAAAATGGACAATGCTGTGTTCTTATGCTAATGCCGCGTACACACGATCGCAATTCTCGTTGGAAAAGCCTTGACTGGTTTTTCAGACGGAATTCCGCTCAAGCTTGTGTTGCCTACACACGGTCACACCAAATTCCGACCGCCAAGAACGCGGTGACGTACAACACTACGACGACCCGCGAAAATGAAGTTTAATGCTTCCGAGCATGCGTGGAATTTTGCGCGTCAGAATTGCTACAGACGATTGGAATTTCCGATAGAAACTTTTTCCGTTGGAAAAATTGAGAACAAGCTCTCGATCTTTTGCTGGCCGAAATGCCGCCAGAGAAAGTCAGATGGAGCCTACACACGGGCGCATTTTCCTATCAAAAGCTCACACCGGTCTTTTGCTGGCGGAATTTCCGATCGTGTGTACGCGGCATAACAGTTTATATGTACCTAGTTATTTTGCCCATTCAGTGAAACTTTATGAAACAAGAAAGAAAAGGAAAAGGGTGTTGATTACAAAATGTCATTAGCATGTCGATGATGGGGGAGGGAGGAACCAGGAAAGGCAACATATCACCAGATTAAACTGCAGCTTTAAAAAATTTCATCTGGGATGGTGGAGGGAACCACATAATTGGCAAAGCTGGCATGCAGACCCAGGACTTAGCACGGTGATGGTGGAACCCATCGTAATGGGCGCAGCTGGAAAGCAGACCTGGGAACTCAGCGCATGGATGGTGGGAGCACCTCATAATGGGCATAGCGGGTGTACAAACCTGAAAACTCAGCACAGGGATGGTGAGATCCCTCAAAATGGCCACAGCTGGTGTACAGTCCCATTAATTCAGAGTAGGGATGGCGGGATCTCTCATAATGGCTACTGCAGGTGTGTAAAGCCAGGACCTCAGTGAAGGGATGGTGGGATCCCTCATAATGGCTACTGCAGGTGTGTAAAGCCAGGACCTCCTCCATAATGGGCACAGCAGTTGTTCAGACCCAGCAACTGTAAGAACCCCCTCATACTGGGCACAGTAGGTAAGCAGACCTGGGAACTCAGAGCATGGATGGAGGGAACCCCTCATAATGAGTACAGCAGGTGTACAAACCTGGAAATTCAGCACATGGATGGTGGAGCCCCCTCCATAATGGGCATAGCGGGTGTACAAACCTGGAAACTCAGCACAGGGATGGTGGGATCCCTCAAAATGGCCACAGCGTGTGTACAGTCCCATGATTTCAGTGAAGGGATGGTGGGGTCCCTTAGAATGGCCACTGCAGGTGTGTAAACCCAGGACCTCAGTGTAGAGATGGTGGGAGCTCCTCCATAATGGGCACAGCAGTTGTGTAAAGCCAGGACCTCAGTGTAGGGATGGTGGGATCCCTCAAAATGGCCACAGCGGGTGTACAGTCCCATGAATTCAGTGAAGGGATGGTGGGGTCCCTCAGAATGGCCACTGCAGGTGTGTAAAGCCAGGACCTCAGTGTAGGGATAGTGGGAGCTCCTCCATAATGGGCACCGCAGTTGTTCAGACCCAGCAACTGTAAGAACCCCCTCATACTTGGCACAGTAGGTAAGCAGACCTGGGAACTCAGAGCATGGATGGAGGGAACCCCTCATAATGGACACAGCAGTGGTACAGATCCTGAAAATCGGCACAGGGATGGAGGGAACCCCTCATAATGAGTACAGCAGGTGTACAGACCCTGGAAACTCAGCACAGGGATGGTGGGATCCCTCAAAATGGCCACAGCGGGTGTACAGTCCCATGAATTCAGTGAAGGGATGGTGGGGTCCCTCAGAATGGCCACTGCAGGTGTGTAAAGCCAGGACCTCAGTGTAGGGATGGTGGGAGCTCCTCCATAATGGGCACAGCAGTTGTTCAGACCCAGCAACTGTAAGAACCCCTCATACTGGGCACAGTAGGTAAGCAAACCTGGGAACTCAGAGCATGGATGGAGGGAACCCCTCATAATGGGTACAGCAGCGGTACAGATCCTGAAAATCGGCACAGGGATGGTGGGAGTCCCTCATAATGGTCACAATGTAGTTCAAAATTCCACCCAACAGAGTGCCCAAGAGATAAAAGAAACTTGTGGGTGGTTCATCTCTCCAGCATCCACCAAGAACTAAAATTTCAGGGTGGGCTGGTCCCTCCAAAGCCAATATCAGGATGCGCAGAAGAAATGCATCTCAGGGTGATGAGACCCTCCTCTTATGTCCTGACAGGATCGGGCATCTCCGTCACCATAGAGAGCGACGCCGAACCTTTCTGGCTGAACGTCCAGGAGGCGGATACAGATAATGAGGAGATGCTGAGCGAGCACCATATGGGTAAGCAATGTCGGGAGTCTTGTCAGAGGAAGCCATCTGATCAGGATGGAGGCTGGGCTGAGGGCTCGGCTTTAGGCAGGCTTTCTGGAGTGGCCTGGTGCACTTTTTATTTAGCTTGCAGCTTTTTCTGAGGTGATGCAGTAGAACAAAAATCACATGGAAACCAGGGAACCACAAAAAAAAAAGGACATCCTATATGGAACACCTTCTTAGGTTGAGTTTGACCAAATTCCAGATTTCCTCACTTCTGGTGGGTCCTTCAGTCTTGGTAGTAGTCCTATTGACGGAGACACCAGGAACACATTCACACCCACACTTATCTCAAAGACAACTGCAGATCCTGATATTCAAACGTACCCATCATAAAGGTACTTCTGGTTATCAGCAACCTCTCAGATGTCCAGTTATTACCATATATACTCAAGTATAAGCCAAGTTTTTCAGCACATTTTTTGTGTGTTGAAAGTGCCCCCCTCGGCTTATACTCGAGTCAAGCACTTTTCTGCAGCAGAGAATGACATTTTCCGACCTGAATTTGGGGCCTCGTATCTCGGGGCCACTTGGTGCTAGGAACTTGTAAACTGCAAATCTGGTGTGCAAACCCAGTGGACCCAACACTACAACATATCCAAATTTGGGTTCCTAGCACCAAGTGACCCCAAGATACAGGGCCCCAAAGTCGGTCAACTGTGTCCATTTGCAGAAATGTCATTTCGAGACCCTTGGGGTCCAGAGACCCCAAATTTTAGCTGCAGCTAGGGGCATCTAGGAACCCTTAACTACCAAGTTTGAAGTTGGGGGACCTATGGCTGCAAATGGGCACAGTAAGGCACGCAAATGGGCACAGTAAGGCACGCAAATGGGCACAGTGAGGTTGCAAATGGGCATTGTTGACACTCTTTTCCACTTACAGTAGCTGTGCATTTCTCACCCTAGGCTTATACTCAAGTCAATAGGTTTTCCCAGTTTTGTTGTGGTAACATTAGGCGCCTCGGCTTATATTCGGGTCGGCTTATACTCGCGTATATACGGTACTGGGAACTTAAAGGAAAAGTTCACCTTTTAGTAAACTGGTCCCTATAATCACACAAAATAATTAAAGTGGTTGTAAACCTCAGATATGAACAAAACATATACCTCTATAGTAGGGGTGCCCAACCAGTGGCCCGCGGAGCCCTCTGATGTGGCCCGCAACCTCCTGCTCTGGGATGTAATAAAATACTGTTATTAATAGTTAGTTTATTACTAAAATCACAGTGTATATATATATGGGCATATCTGTTCTGCAGTGGTTACTGGGCTGCTTTTAAACTGATCTGCAGGTACAGAGCAGTGCACATGAGGGTTACCTGCACTGAACCAAGGGCCCCTTTCACACGGTCAGTCCGACCCAATTGGACCCTCCATTCACCTCTTAGGAGTAGCAGATGTAAATGGACTTGTTTCTGTTTTACAAACGCCTACCTCCAATCCGATCCACAGAAAAAAAAAAAAGTAGAGTGGGCTCTATAGAGTAGAGTGGGCTGCCATGCACCCGCTCCGCTTATTGTGGCCCGCGACCGGTTACCAAGTCGCTTAGGTGGCCCTCGCTCTTCAAAAGGTTGGGCACCCCTGCTCTATAGTGTGTACTTGTCTCAGTCCAGCACTAATCATCATTTTTGTCTGCTGCCTCCTTCCTCTGCTGTCTGCATGAATCACTTCTGACAAAAAGATGGTGACAGGGGAGGGGCCTCTAGCAGATTGACAGCCTCAGCTCTGTTCCTGTGTGTTGTATGGAGGGAGGTGTGTCCCTTCCCTCCAATCCGCTCTCAGCCCTCTCCCCAATGAGCTCTGCAGAGTGTCTCAGCTCTCCATCCCCTTTTTTTTCTGACCGTTCAGACAAGGTTTATAAATTATGGACTTTGAATGGATTCAGAGAAGAGAAGACAGCAGATTAACAGGTACAACGTATGTAGGAGGGATTTGTTTCATCTCTATGTATCACCTTGAGGCCAGTCACTTCACTAGGTATATGTAAAGGGTTTACATCCACTTTAATGGGGGCTTGCAAACTAAGGAAATGAGCTGTCAGGGTCACTTTCGGGAGAAAGGGTGCTGAGAGTGCCACACAGTAAAGATTGCTCTAACGGGGACAAAGGTAAGTATTTAAAGCTTGTTTAAAGCTACGAACACTGCCGATACCCTCCGCTATTAAAAAATTAATAAATCATGCTTGGCCCCACCCACCTGCTGTCATTCTCACCTAGGCGAGAATGACGTGTCCCTGCTGCTTCAGCCTCCTGGGATCCCACATTGCATATCCCAGGAGGCTGCAGGATTAGGGACTATAGGCAGCTGGTGGGCAGAGCTGCAGACCTCATTAGATGATGACTGAGGTGGACCAAGATGACGGCACAGGACCCGGCCTGCTGCACCTGTTGGGCGGATTGTAACACTGGATCCGCTGGGCAGGTGAGTATCTGAATCCAGGACAACGATTAAAAACAGCTAAGTGAGTATTAAGCCCTCAGTGTTTTTAGCTTAACACATTGAGCACAAGAAAATAAAAACTCCATAGTAAACTGTTTGTTAACCACTTCAATACTGGGCACTTTTACCCGCTTCCTGCCCAGGCCAATTTTTAGCTTTCAGCGCTCTTACACTTTGAGTGACAATTCCGCGGTCATGCGACACTATACCCATATGACATTTTTATGATTTTGTTCACACAAATAGAACTTTCTTTTGGTGGTATTTGATCACTACTAGGTTTTTATTTTTTTGCACTACAATAAAAAAAAAAGATCACTACTAGGTTTTTATTTTTTTTGCGCTACAATACACAAAACTACAAAATTTGAAAGAAATAACGTTTTTCTTTGTTTCTGTTATAAAATGTTGTAAATAAGTATGTTTTCTCCTTCACTGACGAGCACTGATGAGGCTGCACTGATGGGCACTGATGAGGTGGCACTGATGGGCACTGATAAAGCATGCCCCGATGAGGTGGCACTGATGGACACTGATAGGCGGCACTAATGATGCAGCACTGATAGGTGGAATTGTTGGGCACTGATGGGCAACACTGATGAGGAGGCACTGACAGGCATTACTGTGGGCACTGATTGGCATCCCTGATTTGCACTGATTGGCATACCTGGTAGGCACAGACGGGCACTGATTGGCATCAGACAGGCACTGCTGGGCATTACTCGTGGGACACTGTTGGGCATCACTGGCGGGAATCCCTGAAGGACCTGCACTGATAATCAATGCGCTGATTATCAGCGCAAGCCCCACCCCCTGTCAGGAGAGCCACTTATCGGCTCTCCTATAGTCGTGCCCTGTCAAGCACTAATAGAGGAAAGCCGATAACCGGCACTTCCTGGTTATGACGTGATCAGCTGTGATTGGACAAGCTGATCACATGGTAAAGAGCCTACGTCATAGGCTCTTTACCAAGATCAGAGATGCAGTGTGTCAGAGCGACACACCGCACCACCGATCACCGCGCTGCAGGCCCTCGGGGGGGTGTGCGAGCAGCTTATCCTGCTGGACCCCTGCCCGGTCGTTATTCTGCTATAGGACGGGCGGGAGGGAGTTAAAATTCTTACCCAAGCATTTGCAGTTTACAACATTCAGTGTTGCTTCCCTGAAGTAAGTAAGTCTGTCCCAAAAGTAAGACTGTTGCTTTTCAACAGAATAAGCTATTCCACAGATGTGGCAGTTAGACTGCAGGGGTCTCCAAACTTTGGCCCTCCAGTTGTTCAGGAACTACAATTCCCATCATGCCTAGTCAAGTCTGTGAATGTCAGAGTTTTACAATGCTTAATGGGACGTGTAGTTCTGCAACAGCTGGAGAGCCGTAGTTTGGAGATCCTTGAGTTAGAGTATTGAGATAAACCATTTGTTTATGACTGGGGTACTTACAAGGATCAGATTTTATCCCCAAAGGAAAAAAAAGTTATACAGTATTAGATGGAATCTTCAGTTTGCTAGTGTATCTAAATCTGCTAGTACAGTGGTCTTGAATTTATAATCACGCAGGTCTGGTCAGTGAAATTGTCTTCCTGCAGAGGTCTGAATTTCATGTTAGCACTATAAGACACCATAGCCCCCCTGTACATCACAGTACCTCCCCCGTACATCAGTGTCTTCAGCCAACCCTTCACATCAAAACCCTTTTTTACATCACAGCCCCCAGGTCCCCCTTTACAATTTCCGTTTACATCACAGTCACCCCCCTTTTACATCAGTGTCTTCAGTCCCCCTTCCACATCATAGCCCCCATTACATCAGTGTTCTCAGCCCCTTTACATCTCAACTCCCAATAACATCACAGACCCCCTTTCCCTTTTACATCAGTGTTCACAGATCCCCTTCACATCACAGTGTCCCCTCTAGAGAAGTTCCATAGTGTCCTCAGATATCCTTCACATCACAGTGTCCCCTTTAGAGAAGTTCCATAGCCTCCTCAGTTATCCTTCACATCACCTTGCCCCTTTAGAGAAGTCCCATAGTGTCCTCAGATATCCTTCATAGCACAGTGTCCCATTTAGAGAAGTCCCATAGTGTCCTCTGTTATCCTTCACATCACAGTGTCCCCTTTAGAGAAGTCCCATAGTGTCCTCAGATATCCTTCATAGCACAGTGCCCCCTTTAGAGAAGTTCCACAGTGTCTTCAGTTATCCCTCACATCACAGTGTCCCCTTTAGAGAAGTCCCATAGTGTCCTCAGTTATCCTTCACATCACCTTGCCCCTTTAGAGAAGTCCCATAGTGTCCTCAGATATCCTTCATAGCACAGTGTCCCCTTTAGAGAAGTCCCATAGTGTCCTCAGTTATCCTTCACATCACCTTGCCACTTTAGAGAAGTCCCATAGTGTCCTCAGATATCCTTCATATCACTGTGTCCTCTTTAGAGAAGTCCCATAGTGTCCTCAGTTATCCCTCACATCACAGTGTCCCCTTTAGAGAAGTCCCATAGTGTCCTCAGATATCCTTCACATCACAGTGTCCCCTTTAGAGAAGTCGCATAGTGTCCTCAGATATCCTTCACATCACAGTGTCCCCTTTAGAGAAGTCCCATAGTGTCCTCAGATATCCTTCATATAACAGTGTCCTCTTTAGAGAAGTCCCATAGTGTCCTCAGATATCCTTCACATCACAGTGTCCCCTTTAGAGAAGTCCCATAGTGTCCTCAGATATCCTTCACATCACAGTGTCCCCTTTAGAGAAGTCCCATAGTGTCCTCAGTTATCCTTCACTTCACCTTGCCCCTTTAGAGTAGTTCCATAGTGTCCTCAGTTATCCCTCGCATCACGTTGTCCCCTTTAGAGAAGTCCCATTGTGTCCTCAGTTATCCTTCACATCACAGTGTCCCCTTTAGAGAAGTCCCATTGTGTCCTCAGTTATCCTTCACATCACAGTACCCCTTTACACTGTAGTCTCCTTCACATCATAGTAACCCTGGTAATCACAGCCCCCCCCCCCCATCACAATCTCCCTTGCAGTAATAGTCCCCCCTTTCCTCCCTTACATTGCAGTCCCCCTTTTACTGGCAGCATCACTTGTACAGTATTACCTTAAAGTGGTTGTAAATCCTTACATATACCTAGTGAAGTGACTGTTCCTCAGGTGATACACAGCAATGAAACAAATCCTCCTACATAAGTTGTACCTGTTTGTCTGCAGTCTTCTCTTGCCTACAGCCATTCAAAGTGCAGAGTTTATAAAGCTTGTCCCAGCTGTCAAAAAAAGGGGTCAGAGAGCTGAAGTTACACTCTGCAGAGCTCAGTGAGGAGAGCTCTGACAGCTGATTGGAGGGAAGGGACACCCCCCCCCCTTTACACAGCACACAGTAACAGAGCTGAGGTGTCAATCTGCTGGAGGCCCCTCCCCGGTCACCATTTCTCTCTTGGTGTCAGGAAAACTTGTCAGAAGTGATTCGTGCAGATAGAGAAACGAAACAGCAGACAGAAATGACACTTAGTGCTCTTTATTGAGACAAGTACACAATATAGAGGGACATGCTTTGTTCATATTTCATGTCTGAGGTTTACAACCACTTTAACAGGGCAGGGCAGAGGCGCTCCTCTCCTGGGTCTCTCAGCTGGCTGCCGCTGTCATCTTTACAGCAGGGCACAGGCAGGAGGTGCTGATGATCTGTACAGAAGGGTGGGAGCTGCCCATGAACAAATTTTTCGATAGGAACTGGGTCTGGTTAAAAGAGCTTGGTAAATGTTCTGTGTGGGTGTTTTTTTTTACTTTACATTTTACACCTTAGGTGAATGGGTCTGGCGGAGTTCTGGACGAAAAGTTTGAAACATATTCTATTTCTAAAGTTCGTCAGATTTTTGGACAGCAAAGGTCCGATGGAGCCCACACACGATCGAATTGTCCGACGGATTCATTCCGTCGGATCTTTGCTGTCAAAGCCCCGTCGTGTGTACGCGACATAACACTCCCTTCCTCCCAGACTGACAATGCTGCTGTCAAAGGTTTCCCCTGTGTTCCTTCATCCAGAGTGGGGGGCACTCTAATACAGGGGGTGTGTTACTGGCCAGATCACCAGGGGAAAACAGAGGGAAAAACCTAAAGAAAAGAAAACGAATGCAGCCACCACATCTAATGATCGGTAAGCTGCAGTATTCTACATTTTTGGTTTTGGTACCGCTTTAACAGTGCACAATGATGGGGCACTATTCCTTCCACTGACACAGACGATGGGGTTCTATTCCTCCCACTGATACCAATGATGGGGCACTATTCCTTCCACTGATACAGACGATGGGGTTCTATTCCTTCCACTGATACCAATGGTGGGGCACTATTCCTTCCACTGATACCAATGATGGGGCACTATTCCTTCCACTGATACAGACGATGGGGTTCTATTCCTTCCACTGATACCAATGATGGGGCACTATTCCTCCACTGATACCAATGATGGGGCACTATTCCTTCCACTGATACCAATGGTGGGGCACTATTCCTTCCACTGATACCAATGGTGGGGCACTATTCCTTCCACTGATACCAATAATGGGGCACTATTCCTTCCACTGATACAGACGATGGGGTTCTATTCCTTCCACTGATACCAATGATGGGGCACTATTCCTCCCACTGATACCAATGGTGGGGCACTATTCCTTCCACTGATACCAATGGTGGGGCACTATTCCTTCCACTGATACCAATGATGGGGCACTATTCCTTCCACTGATACCAATAATGGGGCACTATTCCTTCCACTGATACAGACGATGGGGTTCTATTCCTTCCACTGATACCAATGATGGGGCACTATTCCTCCCACTGATACCAATGGTGGGGCACTATTCCTTCCACTGATACCAATGGTGGGGCACTATTCCTTCCACTGATACCAATGATGGGGCACTATTCCTTCCACTGATACCAATAATGGGGCACTATTCCTTCCACTGATACAGACGATGGGGTTCTATTCCTTCCACTGATACCAATGATGGGGCACTATTCCTCCCACTGATACCAATGGTGGGGCACTATTCCTTCCACTGACACAGACGATGGGGTTCTATTCCTCCCACTGATACCAATGATGGGGCACTATTCCTTCCACTGATACCAATGATGGGGCACTATTCCTTCCACTGATACCAATGATGGGGCACTATTCCTTCCACTGATACCAATAATGGGGCACTATTCCTTCCACTGATACAGACGATGGGGTTCTATTCCTTCCACTGATACCAATGATGGGGCACTATTCCTCCCACTGATACCAATGACGGGGCACTATTCCTTCCACTGATACCAATGATGGGGCACTATTCCTTCCACTGATACCAATGATGGGGCACTATTCCTTCCACTGATACAGACGATGGGGTTCTATTCCTTCCACTGATACCAATGATGGGGCACTATCCTCCCACTGATACCAATGATGGAGCACTATTCCTTCCACTGATACCAATGATGGGGCACTATTCCTTCCACTGATACCAATGATGGGGCACTATTCCTCCCACTGATACCAATGATGGAGCACTATTCCTTCCACTGATACCAATGATGGGCACACTATTCCTCCCACTGATACCAACGATGGGACACTATTCCTCCCACTGATACAGACGATGGGGTTCTATTCCTTCCACTGATACCAATGATGGGGAACTATTCCTTCCACTGATACCAATGATGGGGCACTATTCCTCCCACTGATACCAATGATGGGGCACTATTCCTTCCACTGATACCAATGATGGGGCACTATTCCTCCCACTGATACCACTGATGGGGCACTATTCCTTCCAATAATACCAATAATGTGGCACTATTCCTTCCACTGATACCAATGATGGGGCACTATTTCTTCCACTGACACCAATGATGGGACACCATTCCTTCCTTCCAATGATGGGGCACTATTCCTTCCAATGATACCAATAATGGGGCACTATTCCTCCCACTGATACCAATAATGGGGCACTCTTCCTTCCACTGATACCAATGATGGGTCACTATTCCTCCCACTGACACAAATGGTGGCGCACTATTCCTTCCACTGATACCAATGATGGGGCACTTTTACTTCCACTGACACCAAGCATGGGACACTTTTCCTTCCACTGACACCAATGATGGGGCACAATTCCTTCCACTGATACCAATGATGGGACACTATTCCTCCCACTGATACCAATGATGGGGCACTATTACTACCATTGACACCAATGATGGGGCACAATTCCTTCCACTGACACCAAGGATGGGGCACTATTCCTCCTCTTACTGATCACAGGCGCTATGTAATTTTTTTGCTCCCACTGGCCACAGTCCAACCCCCCTAAAGTCTGAAGGACAGTAAACTGACCCTTTGTTTAAAAAGCCTAATCTTCAGATCCTCCTAGTGCACGACCGGTCCCTGTGGCTCCTGCCCCTCCGCGGTCCAGCGGTCTTGTGTGGTGGACTGTCCCTGATGTCATCATGCCCCTAGACCTTCTCTGGATGTGTAGATATCAGGACCAGTCCGCCGCTGGACGCTTGGAGAGCGCTGTTTTATGGAGGATCGAAGGATGGGGTGAGCTCTGTGTTCACCCCCTAGACAAACATGCAGTGCAGGCACAGCCCCACTGCATGGGAAACAAAAACATTTGCCCAGAGTTGGGCTTTAACTTGGAGAACTGAGGGAGGAGTAGCAGAGGAGTGTCTTCCTATCCTAGTCTATGGGGCTGTGTGGTCTATTGATAAACACAGTGTAGGGGACACAACGCAAGTCTCTGCAGGCAAGGGCGACTCCATAGGATGCTGCAAGACAAAGGAGCCATTCTGAAACAGGAAACCTGGGGCACCAGCTTAAACTGGAACATGGGCAAGGATTAAAGAAGCTGCTTGCTCAGTAAGTGATTAACCACTTGCTTACTGGGCACCCCTTCCTGCCTAGGCCAATGGCCAGCTTTCAGCATTTTCACACTTTAAATGAAAAAAAAAAATACAACACTGTACCCAAATTAAATTTTTATCATTTTTTTTTTCACACAATAGAGCTTTCTTTTGGTGGTATTTAATCATCACTGGGTTTTTTTTTTGGGTAAAGAAACAAAAAAAGAAAAAGGAACATTTAGAAATAAAATAATTTTCATAGTTTGTCATAAAATTTTGCAAACAGGTAATTTTTCTCCTTCGTTGATGTGCGCTGATGAGGCTGTACTGATGGGCTCTGATAGGCGGCACTGGTGGGCACTATGTGCCACTAATGGGCACTGATAGAAGTCACTGAAGGGCACTGATAGGCAGCACTGATGGGCACTAATGGTGACACTGATGATGAGGCACTGATGGGCTCTGATAGGCAGCACTGGTGGGCACTATGTGCCACTAATGGGCACTGATAAAAATCACTGAAGGGCACTGATAGGCAGCACTGATGGGCACTGATAGGTGACACTGATGACGAGGCACTGATGGGCACTATGTGCCACTAATGGGCACTGATAGAAGTCACTGAAGTGCACTGATGGGCACTGATAGGTGGCACTGATGATGAGGCACTGATGGGCTCTGATAGGCAGCACTGGTGGGCACTATGTGCCACTAATTGGCACTGATAAAAGTCACTGAAGGGCACTACTGATGGGCACTGATAGGTGACACTGATGATGAGGCACTGATGGGCTCTAATAGGCAGCACTGGTGGGCACTATGTGCCACTAATGGGCACTGATAGAAGTCACTGAAGGGCACTGATAAGCAGCACTGATGGGCACTGATAGGTGACACTGATGATGAGGCACTGATGGGCTCTGATAGGTGGCACTGGTGTTGGCACTGATTAGCGCGCCTGGTTGGCACAGATTGGGACCGATGTCCCTGTAACAGAAGCTGGTTACCAACTTTCTTCTCTCCTCACGCTGATTGTAAAGAGAAAAAAAGCAGATAACCAGCTTCTGTTTACTTCCATGATCAGTTGTCATTGGCTGACAGCTGATCACGTGGTAAAGGGCTGCTGCGATTGGCCCTTTACCCTGCTCTGTGATCAGCTGAGCCCGAAGGACTCAGCGATCACGGGAGGACGACTATGGATGTCCCCCAGGACTGGAAGCCCGCGCTGTAGCTGTCTGTCTTTCTGCTCTAGCGTGGGCGGAAAGTGGTTAAATGAGCTCCTGAAATATTTTAATATTACGCAGGCTTTACAAAGGGGGGATTATTAAAGGACAGGCTCATTAAAAGTGAACCTGTCTATTGACTTGTATTTAAAGCCAATATTTTTTTCTTTATTTTTGGAGTAGGGAAGGGTTAGACCCCCTGTCAGCACTCTCCTGTAAGTTCGGGGGGCGGCCTGATGACACCTCAGTGAAGGGTTGGTGCTCGACACCCTGGGCTGGCAGGAACGGGGTTGTATGATGCTGGGCTCATTCATTCTGAAAGAGGACTGGTACTGGCGGGTCTATAGGTCCTAGAGCAGGGGTGGGCAACCTGTGGCCCTCCAGCTGTTTCCCATGAGGTATTGCAAGGCTTGCAGGTACAATTACTCCCAGAGGCATGATGGCACTTGTACTTCTGCAACAGCTGGAGGGCCCCAGGTTGCCTACCCCTGCCCTAGAGAATAAAATGGTGGGTGTTGCAATTTTTTATGTGGTGTGGAATTTTTTTTTATTTTTATTTTTTTGAAACAATACACTTTAATGAATTTTAGTGCACACAAGAACAATATAATTTTTCCCCATAAAAGAGGTTGTTATGATGGGTAAATAGATACCAAATATGTCACTCTTTAACCGATTGCCGACCAGCGGCCGTCATTATACTGCGGCAGGTCGGCGCGATCCCGAGAGCCGTCGTAGCTCCTTTAAGTGGGATAGCAGGCGCGCGTTGGGGTGCCGATGCTCGTGGCCGACAGTCGCGAGGACCGCCGGCCACGAGCGATCACGTGCACGAGAGGCAGAACGGGGACGTGATGTGTCCGCCATAATGTCGCAGTCCCAATAAAAATCGCAGATCGCTGCCATTACTAGTAAGAATTAAAAAAAAAAAATAATAAAAATGCTATAAATCTATCCCCTATTTTGTAGACGCTATAACTTTTGCACAAACCAATCAATATACGCTTATTGTGATTTTTTTTTACCAAACATATGTAGAAGAATACATATCGGCCTAGACTGAGGAAAAATTAGCTTTTTTTTTTAAAAAAAAAAAGGGGGGGGGGGATATTTATTATAGCAAAAAGTAAAAAATATTGTGTTTTTTTCAAAATTGTCGCTATTTTTTTTATTTATAGCGCAAAAAATAAAGACCGCAGAGATGATCAAATACCACCAAAAGAAAGCTCTATTTGTGGGGGGAAAAAAAGGACGTCAATTTTGTTTGGGTGCCAAGTCGCACGACCGCGCAATTGTCAGTTAAAGCGACGCAGTGCCGAATCGCAAAAAATGGCCCGGTTAGTCAGCAGCCAAATCTTCCGGGGCTGAAGTGGTTAACCACCTGCCGCCCGTATAACTTACTTATATGGCAGCAAGGTGGCACTGTTTTTTTTATTGGACATGTTTTATAGCAGAAAGTAAAAAATATTACTTAAAATTTTGCGCAAACCAATCAATATCAATATACGATTTTTTTATTTTTTTTTTACCAAAAATATGTAGAATACATATTGGCCTAAACTGATGAAGACATTCGTTTTTTTTTACATTTTTTTTTTTTTGTTTGGATATTTATTATAGCAAAAAGTAAAAAAAGATTGTGTTTTTTTCCAAAATTGGCGGTCTTTTTTTTTTTGTTTATAGCACAAAAACTGCAAACCGCAGAGGTGATCAAATACCACCAAAAGTAAGCTCTATTTGTGGGGAAAAAAGTCAGTTTTATTGGGGTACAGCGTTGCACGACCGCGCAACTCTCAGTTAAAATAACGCAGTTCTGTATCGCAAAAAAAAAAATGGGCTGGTCATGAAGGGTAAATCTTCCGGAGCTGAAGTGGTAAAAATTGCACATGCCCACGGATTGGAGACAAACTGTGGTATGATAAATTATCCATATGTGACGCTTTAAAAGCCTTGTTAAAAAAAATACACGTTTTTAAATTTTAGTGCACGCAAGTATAATATAATACTCAATATTTGGTAAAATCTAAAAGAGGATGTTACGGCGAGTAAATTTGATATGGGATTTGTATTGCGCCGAATGCGCTCCATTAGGAGCGTGTCTAGGCGCACAGAGACCCTAAAATCAAGTTGAGATTTCCAATAGAACGTTAAAAAAAAGAGCCTAGGGTGCCCAATATGAAAGAGGTAAAGTAAAACAGAAAGAAACCGGGGAAATAGATACCAATATGTCACGCTTTAAAATTGCGCACACCTGTGGAACAGCGACAGACTGGGGTATATTAAATCTTCCATTGGACAACGCTTTAAAAAACTTTACAGGTTACCACTCTAGATTTACACAGGAAGTCTGGTGCTAGAATTAGTGCTCTCGATCCCGTTGCGGTGATACCTCACATGTGTGGTGTGATCGCTGTTTACGTATGCGTGCAGGACTGATGCATGCGCATACCTTTGTGCACAGAAATGGGGGGGGGGGGGGGGGTATTTTATTATTTCTTTAATTTGAATTTTTGGGGATGAACAACATCTTTTGTAATGCGGTGACATTTGCGATGACAAGTCCTCTTTCCTGAGAGATCTCAGGTCTATTAGACCCCGATTTCCCCTCTGCTGTTAAAAGCATCAGATCAAACCAAGATCAGTTTGATCCAATGCTTTCCTAAGCCAGTAATGGCCTGTTTTACTTCCTGGCGAATCAGGGACATTCCGTTCCTCAGTCATCTCTTTGGTCAGCCGACAGAACCACCAGCTTTAGTCCCGGGCTCCCCATTGGAATGGGAGAGTATCATTGGCTGAAAAAAATAAAAACATACCAGAATGATGCTTGTAGCTGCAGGCATTATCCTGGTATAAACAGAAAAGTCAGTGCTACTAGCCATATACCACATAGATAGCAGAGCTCCCAGGTACTCGATCCACAGTCGCTGGCTGAGTAGAGTAATGTGGAAAAAATGATCCGCAGTCCGGTTGTTGCTCTTAAAATTTCCTCCTTTTTTTTGAATAGCCACAGTGAACAAACACAGATTAAGTCAGTTGACGCGTTTCAGCCTATAAGGCCTTAATCATAGTTATGACTAAGGCCTTATAGGCTGAAACGCGTCAACTGACTTAATCTGCGTTTGTTCACCGGGGACATTCAATAAAATGAAGAAATTTTAAAAGCAACAACCGGAGTGCGGATCATTTTTTCTATATTGTCCTGGTATAACCACTTCAACCCAGAGATGTACCAGTACGTCAGGGAGGCTGAAGTGGTTAAAGTTATACTAAAGTCTTGTTTTTTTTTTCTCTTTAAAAATAACAAACATGTTATACTTACCTGCTCTGTTGCAGTGGTTTTGCACAGAGCAGCCCAGACCCTCCTCTTTTTGGGTCCCTCTTCGGTGCTCCATGCCCCTTCCTCCAATTGAGTGCACCCCACAGCAAACGGCTTGCTATGGGAGCACTCGAGTCGAGCCGCTGCTCTGTGTGCGTCTATTCAGACACAGAGCCATGGTTCGGCCTCACCCCCCCCCTCTCTTCTCATTGGCTAACTGATCTTGACAGCAGCATGAGCCAATGGCGCCACTGCTGTGTCTCAGCCAATCAGTAGGGAGAGTCCCGGACGGCCGAGGCACTCGTGCACATGGCTGGATCGAGGGGGGGCCCCAGGTAAGTATTAGGGGGGATGCTGCACACAGAAGGTTTTTTATCCTAATGCGTAGAATGCATTAAGATAAAAACCTTCTGCCTTTACAACCACTTTAAAGTGTTTGTTAACCTCCCTAGCGGTATTCCCGAGTCTGGCTCGGGTTCAGTTTTTTCTGCTGGGAGCGGTAACCCCGAACCAGACTCGGGCTTGCGTGCAGGATACAGGAGGGAAGTTACTTACCTTTTCCCCTGGATCCTGCGATGTCTCCCCGCTGTGTGAGCGAGCCGTCCGCTCGCTCGATTCACACAGTGCCGAGTGCCGCTGATCTCCGTTCCCTGCGACGTTCCGACGCACAGGAGTGGAGATCGGCGCCAAATTCCAAAAAGTTTTAAAACACAACACACATACAGTACTGTAATCTTACAGATTACAGTACTGTATACAAAAAATACACATCCCCTTTGTCCCTAGTGGTCTGTCCAGTGCCCTGCATGTCATTTTATACAATAAAAAGATTTTTTTTCTGCCTGGAAACTGGAGATTGTCCATAGCAACCAAAAAGTGTCCCTTTATGTCAAAAGTGGTTTTAGACCAGCTAGAAAACAGCGATAAAAAATTTGAATCACAATTTATCATCAAACACTAAATTTAATGACAGCGACTATTCTGCACCTGAGCAAATTTCAGTGTTTTTGATTTGATTACATTATTGAATCATTTTTATATATATTTTTATTATATTATAATTTATGATTTTGTGTTTCAAACTTTATCATACCCGGGATGTCTACTAGACTCTGGTTCGGACAGATTTAAGTGAGTTATTCATAAGAATTGCATGCCTACAATATAAAAACGCCAAATTTCCATGCAAAATAATTGTACCGCTTTCAGCACAAAATTCCAGCCAGAATCATACCGCCAGGGAGGTTAACTCAAAGTTAGAATTGACTGCCAACCCCTCTATTATAGGCAGACATACCACACTGTGTAAGTCTTTTATAAAAACGAGGCTTGTAAATACCTATTTAGGGCGATCTTCAGGCCGGTCACGTGACACGCAGCCACTTTAGAGCTCCGATACATGGATACTGGAGGAGGGGACGAGATCTCCCTCTGACGTTACCCGGGGAGGCCACGTGGCCGCTACCCGCAGAAGCCCTGCCGCAGAGATGTAAAGCAGCCACGAGTCACGTGACCGGCCTGAATATAGCTTTAAAAATGTATTTACAATCCTCATTTTTAGCGGAAGCGCCGGCTGGTCGTTCGCGTCTCCTGATGGGATGGGAGAGCTTGAGAAAGCTGCAGAGAGGAGGGCTGGGAGTCCCCTCCTGCTGCTTGTAAGAACATTCCACCAGCTTTGCTTTTACAAGAGAGCTGACCACCGACTTTAACCGCTTCCCGACCGGCGCACGGCGATGTACGTCAACAGAGTGGCACAGACAGACATAAGGGCGTACAGGTACGTCCCCTTAAGATGCCGCCGTGCCATCGAGCGCGCGGCATGTGCTCGTGTCGGTCGGGACCCCCGTGAGTCCGGTCGCGGTCCCGCGGACTCGATCGCCGCGGGGATACCCGCGATCGTCTCACGGGAAGGCTGAATGGGGAGATGCGGAAATAAACAGCATCTCCCCGTTCTGCCTAGCAACTAGTGATGCCGATCTCTGCTCCCTGTGATTGGAGCAGAGATCAGCATTCACTAGCTCACAGCCAAGCCCCCCACAGTTAGAAACACGCCTCTAGGAACATATAACCCCTACACTGCCACCTAGTGGTTAACCCCTTCACTGCCAGTGTTATTTACACAGGAATCAGTGCATTTAAATAGCACTGATTGCTGTATAAATGACAATGGTCCCAAAAATGTGTCAAAAATGCCTGATGTGTCCGCCGCAGATGCCTGATATGTCGCAGTCACAATAAAAATCGCTGATCGCCGCCATTACTAGTAAAAAAAATGTATTAATAAAAATGCTATAAAACTATCCCCTATTTTGTAAACGCTATAACTTCTGCACAAACCTATCAATAATCGCTTATTGTGATTTTTTTTTACCAAAAATATGTAGAAGAATACGTATATTTATTATAGCAAAAAGTAAAAAATAATGTGTTTTTTTCAAAATTGTCGCTCTATTTTTGTTTATATCGCAAAAAATAAAAACCGCAGGGGCGATCAAATACCACCAAAAGAAAACTCTATTTGTGGGAAAAAAAGAACGTCAATTTTGTTTGGGAGCCACGTCGCACGACCGTGCAATTGTCAGTTAAAGCGACGCAGTGCCGAATCGCAAAAAGTGGTCTGGTCTTAAGCCAGCAAAATGGTCCGGTCTGAAAGTGGTTAAAACATGGTATTGGGATGATGCCAGGCATCATACCGTTATAACCACTTAAAGTCCAGCGACACATGAGTACGTCACTGGTCCAAAAGTGGGTAATCACCGCAAAGATTAAAAGTGGATTTTGGTTTCCTTGAATTTTTATTTTTTTTCCCCATATAACCTTCATCTTTCTTCTTCTTCTTGTTCCAGATAATGGGTTCTTAAGCAGTCCCGCTGAGGACCATCTGTCAGACCTTCAACACAATGGCCTGTCCCTGGAAAATGTCTCTTTTGAGGAATGGGATAACCCATCCCCCATTCGCCTTCCACGCCCCAGAAAATGCCAGTCCATATTCAGGATCGGTCAGCCCATTTCCGAGCAGGCGTACGACTTCAACGAGCCATCAAGCCCCACGCAGATTCGACCGTTCCAGTGCTCACAGTGCCAGCAGAGCTTCAGCGAGAGAGAGACCCTCCTCTTGCATCAGACTGTTCATGCCACTTGGAACTGCGACACACAGGAAGTTCGAGGAGATGAGTACATTGTCCCCGCCCATTCGTCTTCCGCCATTATCCGAAGCTGCCCTGCACCATACCTGTGCGGGGACTGCGGCAAAGGTTTCACTAGCTCCTACAAGCTGAAGATCCACCAGAGAATTCATACAGGGGAACGCCCTTACAAGTGCCTCGTATGCGAGAAACGCTTCCACAAGAGTGCCCACCTGAAGGTCCACCACCGTACCCACACAGGAGAACGGCCTTATGGCTGCCAGGTGTGCAGCAAGAGGTTTACCAAATCCTACCATCTGAAGGTCCACCTCCGGACCCATACCGGGGAACGCCCTTACCAGTGCCCCATTTGCCACAAAACCTTCAGCGTCAACTCACACCTGACTGTCCACATAAGGACTCACTCGGGTGAAAAGCCCTTTGTCTGCTTCGAATGCGGCAAGAGCTTTCGGCAAAAGACCAGCCTTCTCAGCCACCAGAAGTCCCACCAGCGCTTAGTAGAGCGGCGGAAGCTGACGTGGAAGACTTTGTGGCCGGAGAAATGAAATTACCTCTAGAGGTTCTAGCGCAGCACTTAACTCTTACAAGAGCAGTTACTCACTGGGAAGAAGCAGTTTTACTTCTTGAGGAACATTTAATGATGGCATAACTAATAATCTCTGTGCCAATGAGGGATTGTTGCCCGTTTCAAGAGTAGTATTGCTAAGAGTGGATCCAGGACACACTAACTTCAAGGCCTACTTGGGCTCTTTGTAACATCCTAAAGGTGTTGTGTAAAATCCTAACTTGAAAGAATTCATTAGCTGCTAGTTAAGATGTTGATGAGTTCTTAACCAACCCTTGTCAAACTTGAGGTCTATTATATTTGACATAATGGTGCCCCAATGTTTGGCCACCCATGCCCCTGGCCTGTAACGGCCAACGAGATGACCTGGGTGACATATCCTGGCCAGATCCAGCATTATGGGCTGAAGCACAGACCGGATATCAGAACATGCTTTCTGATCTTTCCGCCTGTGTCATCCATGATGGACTCTTACCAAGTATTAAAAGCACTTTAGGATACATTTTAGATTATCCCAAGAATAACAAATAAGCTAAACTATAAGCTAAAACTAGAAGGCCTCCTTAGCTTTTCTAGAGGACATATTAGGCTTGTGATGCCTCAAAGGAGCACCGAACATTTACCTGCAAGCTCCCAGCCCATCGCTGTGACTTCAGCATCCGCAGGGGCTGTACATACAATCAGCAATGGGTCGGTCAATTGTTTTGTTTTTTGCAGTTAAAGACGCTCCATCACATCAGGTTCTCAGAATGGAAAAGTGTTGCCTTTTTCCCTCCTTGGGTTCTAGGTTAAGTTTTAGCCTGTTATTTCAGAGAGGTGTCTTTTATTTGTAGCTTTGTGACCGTACTGAACCCCTGTATCAAAATTCTAAACCCCCCACACCTCCCCGGATATATATATATATATATATATATTGTGAGGGGTTAGCTCGGCAGCAGGTGTGTGTGACCCCCTGGATGGGTTCACAACACAAAATCAGGCACAGCAGACAGTGTTGTAGGTGAAAAAAAACAAAGGTGCGGTTTATTTATGCTACATGCAGTGAAAAATATAACAGCCAAACAAAAAGAAACATGAAAAGAAATCCTGGTCAGCTTGACCTCTTACTACACATGTAGATTCCCTGTCTATCAACTGAGTGCAGCCTTGTGCTGCACCAGTCCCTATCTCTGTTGTAGAGGTTTACCACACAGGCATTAACTCACCACACAGGCATTAACTCACCACACAGTCACACTCCCCAGTCTATACAAACACAAAACTGGTTCCAGGATGGAGCATCTCCCTAAGCATGCTGGGGTTTTTTGTAGAGGTCTTAATGAGCCCACTTACTTCAGCTGGGCTCATTAACTCTTCCCCTATAGGACTCCCAGCTCTCCCCTCTAGTGGTATAAGTCAGCATAAAGCCTGAATTTAGGGCATACATATTTTCCATCCTGGATACAACCAGGTGATTTTACCTGCCTGCTGCCACAATATATATATATACACACTACCAAAGATCCTTTAGACCACCTGATAATTACAGTACAAGGGTCTCAAACATTCCAACTCCAGACTGTGTCCGTACAGCAATTATGACATGAAGCGTGACCAGTAAACAGGACATTGTGCAATTGCCTGCTGAGTCCACGTGCTTGAAATGTTGGTGAAAATTTTCAGGTCTTGCATGTTGTTGGTGATTGAAATGGTGATGTGATGAAAGGCTGAAAGTCATACATACAATGCATATGCTGAGACACTCTGCCAAGCTGGTGGACCTATTACCGTTGTTGTAGATGGAGTCTCCAGCTGCTCTTTTGGATAGCTTTGTGCATGATTCCTTGCCCTGTTCCTGCACAATCTAGGGTCAGGGACGTCAAACTCCATTTAACCGCAGGCCGCATCACCATTATGGTTTCCTTCAAAGGGCCGGTTGTATCTGCAAGACTAGATGTCCATAGCGCCCCCACCTCCCCTTACATCAGATGTCAAGAGCCCCCCCAATCATCAGAATTCAAGAGTCCCCAACCCTCTCTTACATTCCAATGCACCCCTTACGTTGTGCTGCTGCTGGGAAAAATCTGGAGTGGACCTGGAAAGCAGAAAGTGCAGGGTCCGGAGGAGGAACAGAGGAGGGCTGGAGTCGGCTGAATGCTGAGACCAGGGGAGTCAGAGATGAGGAGGTGCTGTGGATGAATAGAGAGGCGCCAGATCTGCAGGAGGAGTTTTGTCCTCCTCCTCTGCTGCCGACTCTGCTGAGACAAGATGGTGGCGGAGATGAGGGGGATGCTACAGCTGCAGGAGAGCTGCAAGGGCCACGTGAAATGGCCAGGTGGGCCAGATTTGGCCCACGGGCCTTGTGTTTGACACATGCGATCTAGTATGTTCCCTCCTTCTCTTGTTACATTTTTTTTTAATTTATAATGCCAAGTAAAAACCCTACAGGAACAGTGGGGCCTCCTTGTAACGGCCTCACCAGATCCATGAGCTCGTGAGCAGAGATTTCAGAACTGGAGTTCTCAAGAGCCATAAAGCCCAATCCAATTTACAGAAATAAATATAAGGCATTGTAATAACAGACTCCATCCTCATAGTCCTACCTATACTTTCCCATTAAGCTGGGTACATACTGACAGTCTTTTTTTGGTCAACCAGAGGGCTGAACGAAAAAAAAAGCCTGACAGATCGCTGTACCAACACAAGCAATGTTGGTACGCCGATGATCTCCCCTGCTGTATTGAATTAAGACAGGAGTTAGGCTCTACTGACCCCCCCCCCCCCGCCGGCCTGGTGGGCGCTCATGTTCATAGGAACAGGTGTGTGCATGTGCGAACGTCCGAGCATCTGCCTTGCTACAGGGTGTAGACATTGCCCCCCCCCCTCCCCAAGGGGCAGCCTCTGGATGCCCAATTGGCCCTTCTTTTCTGGATGAGCAAGAAAAAAGGCACAAACTAACCTCTTTGCATTGTTATTGCAATCAAGTTCCCAGGAATTATCTTCCAGGGCCGTACCCTTTCCACTTAATCAAAAATTGTACCTGATTTTGCCTTTTCCTGCAATCTATAATAGCTTCCACTTGATATTCCTCATTTCCATCAATCAAAGCAGGTTCTGGTGGTCTAGGCCCTCTGTCAGGGAAAGGATCTGGTACTGCATGGTTTAGTAGTGAAAACATGGAACACAGGATGGATCTTAAATGAGTCAGGTAAGGGAAGCTCATACGATACCTCATTTAACTTTTTTTATGGTCCAATAAATGTGGGTGCCAACTTCTTTGGTGGACGCTTCAAATTAAGATTTGTTGTAGAGAGCCATACCTGATCACCCAGTAGACATGTGCACTGACAAAAAATTTGTTCATTTTCGTTTTCGTTTCATTCGTTTTTTTGCTTCGGAAATTTCTGGAATTTTCACATTTCTTTTTTCCGAATTTCTAAATTTCGGAATTCCAAATATCGAATTTTCGGATTTCCAAATTTTCGGATTTCCGAATTTCCAAATTTTCGGATTTCCGAATTTCCAAATTTTAGGATTTCCGAATTTTCGGGTTTTCGGAATTTCGGAATTTTCGGATTTCCAAAATTCCGAATTTTCAGATTTCCGAATTATCGAATTTCCGAATTTTGCACTGACAAAAAATTTGTTAATTTTCGTTTCCGTTTCATTAGTTTTTTTGCATTTTTCAGAAGTTTGGAAATTCGAAATTTCGGGAATTTTCACATTTCTATTTTCCGAATTTCGAATTTCCGAATTTCTAAATTTCGGATTTCCGAATATCGAATTTTCGGATTTCCGAATATCGAATTTTCGGATTTCCGAATATCGAATTTTCGGATTTCCGAATTTCGGATTTCCGAATTTCAAATTTTCGGAACCCCGAATTTACGGATTTTCGGAATTCGGGAATTCAAAGATTTGAAAATGCCAAAATTTGAAAATCTGAAATAAAGAAAGAAAATCGGTTTAATTAATAACTAACTATTAAATTAACCACTTCAGCCCCGGACCATTTGGCAGCCAAAGGACCAGAGGTCTTTTTTTCAATTTCGCACTGCACTACTTTAACTGGTAATTGCGCGGTCATGCAATTTTGTAACCAAACGAAATTTGCGTCCTTTTCTTCCCACAAATAGAGCTTTCTTTTGATGGTATTTGATTGCCTCTGTGATTTTTATTTTTTGCGATATAAACGGAAAAAGAGCGAAAATTTTGAAAAAAAAAGAGATTTTCTACTTTTTGTTATAAAAAAAATCTAATAAACTCAATTTTAGTCAAACATTTGGGCCAAAATGTATTCAGCCACATGTCTTTAGTAAAAAAAAATGCCAATAAGCGTATATTTATTGGTTTGCGCAAAAGTTATAGCGTCTACAAACTAGAGTGCATTTTCTGGAATTTACACCGCTTTTAATTTATGACTGCCTATTTCATTTCTTGAGGTGCTAAAATGGCAGAGAAGTACAAACCCCCCCCAAATGACCCCATTTTGGAAAGTAGACACCCCAAGCTATTTGCTGAGAGGCATGTTGAGCCCATTGAATATTTTTTTTTTAGTCCCAAGTGATTGAATAAAGACAAAAATAAAAAAGATTTTTTTTTTTTCAAAAAGTTGTCACTAAATGATATATTGCTCACACATGCCATAGTTATATGTGGAATTGCACCCCAAAATACATTTTGCTGCTTCTCCTGAGTATGGGGATACCACATGTGTGGGACTTTTTGGGAGCCTAGCCGCGTACGGGGCCCCGAAACCCAAGCACCGCCTTCAGGATTTCTAAGGGTGCAAATTTTTGATTTCACTCCTCACTACCTATCACCGTTTCGAAGGCCATAAAATGCCAAAATAGCACAAAACCCCCCCAAATGACCCCATTTTGGAAAGTAGACACCCCAAGCTATTTGTTGAGAGGCATGGTGAGTATTTTACAGCTCTCATTTGTTTTTGAAAATGAAGAAAGTAAAGAAAAAAAATTTTTTTTTTTTTTTTTTCAATTTTCAAAACTTTGTGACAAAAAGCGAGATCTGCAAAATACTCACCATACCTCTCAGCAAATAGCTTGGGGTGTCTACTTTCCAAAATGGGGTCATTTTGGGGGGTTTTATGCCATCTGGGCATTCCATGGCCTCCGAAACTGTGATTGGCAGTGAGAAGTGAAATAAAAAAATTACACCCTTAGAAAGCCTGAAGGCGGTGATTGGTTTTTGGGGTTCCGTACGCAGCTAGGCTCCCAAAAAGTCCCACACATGTGGTATCCCCGTACTCAGGAGAAGCAACAGAATGTATTTTGGGGTGTATTTCCACATATGCCCATGACATGTTTGAGCAATATATCATTTAGTGACAACTTTTTGTAAAAAAAATATATATATATTTTTTTTTTCATTATTCAATCTCTTGGGACAAAAAAAAAAAATATTTAATGGGCTCAACATTGCTCTCATCAAATAGCTTGGGGTGTCTACTTTCCAAAATGGGGTCATTTGGGGGGGGTTTGAACTGTCCTGGCATTTTATGCACAACATTTAGAAGCCTATGTCACACGTCACCCACTCTTCTAACCACTTGTAGACAAAGCCCTTTCTAACACTTTTTGTTTACATGAAAACATATTTTTTTTTTGCAAGAAAATTACGTTGAACCCCCAAACACTATATATAATGTTAAAGCAAAGGCCCTACAGATTAAAATGGTGGGTGTTGCATTTTTTTTTTCCACACAGTATTTGCGCAGCGATTTTTCAAACGCATTTTTTGTGGAAAAAATACACTTTTTTTTATTTTAATGCACTAAAACACACTATATTGCTCAAATTTTTGATGAAATAAAAAATATGATCTTAGGCCGAGTACATGGATACCAAACACGACATGCTTTAAAATTGCGCACAAACACGCAGTGGCGACAAACTACATACATTTTTAAAAGCCTTTAAAAGCCTTTACATGATACCACATTAGATTCACGGAGGAGGTCTACTGCTAAAATTACTGCCCTCGATCTGACCTTCGCGGTGATACCTCACATGCATGGTGCAATTGCTGTTTACATATGACGCCAGACCAACGCTTGTGTACGCCTTTGCGCAAGAGAAGGGGGGGCAGGGGTGCTTTTTTTTTTTTTTTTTTGCTTTTTTTTTTATTTTTTGGTGTTTTTTTTTTATTTATTTAGCTTTTTTATTTTATTTTAAACTGTTCCTTCCATTTTTTTTCTTTGTTATGATTTTTATTGTTATCTCAGGGAATGTAAATATCCCCTATGATAGCAATAGGCAGTGACAGGTACTCTTTTTTTGAAAAAAAAATTGGGGTCTATTAGACCCTAGATCTTTCCTCTGCCCTCAAAGCATCTGACCACACCAAGATTGGTGTGATAAAATGCTTTCCCAATTTCCCAATGGCGCGGTTTATATCCGGGAGGGGGGACATTCCCTCCCACTGCTTGTAAAAGCAGTCTAGAGGCTAATTACCCGCTAGAATTGCTTTTACATGAAAGCCGATCACTGGCTGAAAAGAATGATACCAAGATGATACCTAAACCTGCAGGCATCATTCTGGTATAACCATTCAAAGTCCAGCAACATACTGGACATATATTGTAATCTTTTTTTTTTCATGCAGCCTCTTGGCTGAACGAAAAAAAGAGATTGATTGGTGGGTATGCCCACCATTAGAATACCTCCCTTCATCCACCCACTTCTAATGATGGGCATACATGCACCATTTATATATGCCGATGCATGGGGGCATCCTCCCGCAAAAGTTATGCCGTGTACACACGGTCGGAATTTCGACCGTATGTACGTGGCATTAGGAGCCAATCGCTCCTCCCCCCCCCTGCTGCCCCCATGCTTCGGCATATATGCTCTTTTTTTTAACTGTGGTGGCGAAATCACCTCCTACAGCGTTGGAGTCGCGGCTTTATGTATCGTGGGAGCAAACGCTGTTGCTGTCAAGATAAATAAATCCGCGTTGCAACTGAATGGCGCACCTGAAAACAAAAAAATGCTTAACACTAAAACACAGTAAACAAAATTACATACCTGAAAAGCAAGCATGATAAAACATAATAAAACATGATAAAACATAATAAAACATTGCAGAATAGAATGGAGTAAAAAAAGAGCAACAATAGAGAGAGAATAGAGTGAGAGAGAGAACAATAAAACGACAACTATTTTTATTTTTTTTATTTTTTTGAGATTCACAGGTAAAAAAGCTCCTGACTGAAGCGACTGAATCAAAACGCTACCACAAAAAAAATGTTAGCGATCGCAGGGATCAGGCCTGACTCTGCGAACGCTGCAGTTATGTGTGCTTAGTGTTTTGTAAGTGACAGTGATCGATCGATACTGCACTTGGGTGGGCTGGGCTGGGCGGAGAGGGAAAACGCAGGTGCTAGCAGGTATCTGGGCTGATCCCGCTAACAATGCGTTTTTTTTTGGAACCCTAAACTGCTGGGACGCTAGTATAGATCTGATCAGATCAGATATTGATCTGTTCAGATACTGTACCACTAAGGGAGGTGTATGCTTTGCGCGTGGGTGTTTGCGGTACTGGCACTAACCTGGGGCGACGCAGACCTTATTTGACCCTAAAACCTAATTGATATCACCCGCCGGGCGATCAGGGGGTTAAACCGTTATTGGGTAATAAATGGCGGGTGCCCTGACAGTATAAAAAATAAAGCTAACTAACCAGCGTCACCCGTAACAGTAATACAAAAAAAAACTGGTTACCTAGCGACACTAATGCAGCGATCAGAAAAACGATCGCTTAGTGACACTGGCAAAAGGGGGTGAAAGGGTTAACTAGGGGCAATCAGGGGGTTAAAACCTTTATTAGGTAATATATGGGGGTACCTGACGCTATATAAAAACCTGACGGGGAACCTAAATAACGAAATAACTAACTGGCTAACCAGCGTCACCAGTGACAGTTATACAGTGATCACTGGTGAAAGGGTTAACTCTAGGGGCAATCAAGGGGTTAAAACCTTTATTTAGGTTGTAATATGGGGGTACCTGACCTATAAACCTATTTATGAACCTATATAAACATGGCGGTTACCTAAAAAAAAAAATGGTTACCTAGCGACAGCAGTGACACTAATACAGCGATCAAAAAACGATCGCTTAGTGACACTGGCAAAAGGGGGTGAAAGGGTTACCTGGGGGGCAATCAAGGGGTTAAACCTTTATTAGGGGGGGGTAGGGGGCTACCTTGGACCTAAAACTAACTGCACTGACAGTTATTACAGTCACACTGACACTAAATGCAGTGATCAGTAAAAAAATGATCACTGCAATTAGTGACACTGTGACTGGGGGGGGAGGGGGTGATCTGGGGGGTGACAGGGGGGTGTTTTGTGTGCCTATGTGTACTGGTGTCAGTGTACTGTTGGTGCACTAACCTTTAGACGTTCACAGCTCGGCGTTCCGGTCACATAGACCGGCGCACCGAGCGTGACATCACTTCCTCTGCCTGTGTTTTGATTGACACAGACAGAGGAAGCATCTGATTGGCCAGGAGCGATCGCGAGGGGGTGGCCAGAAACCACTGGCCGTCCCCTCATCCCGGATCGCTCCTGAAGTGATCCCGACCGTCCCCGCCGGCGGGGGGGGGTCCGATCGGACCCCCCACCCGCCGGAAGAATGGCACGTACAGGTACGTGGTTCTGCCTGTACGTGCCATTCTGCCGACGTATATATACAGGGGGCGGTCGGCAAGTGGCTAACGAGTACGAATTTATCCGAAGTTACGAATTATCTGAAATAACGAATGCCGCATCTAAACAAATGGAACAGAACAAATTAATAATAAATAATTAATAATAATAAAAAGGTTTTATTATTATTATTGTTATTTATTATTATTAGATCGTTACGTTCCATTTGGTTAGATGCGGCATTCGTTATTTCAGATAATTCGTAACTTCGGATAAATTCGTACTCGTTACGTTCACTAACAGACAAATTTGAAAGGGAATTCCAATGCCTATAATTTAATAGTTAGTTATTATTGAGAATTAAACAGATTTTCTCTTTCTTTTTTTTCTGATTTTTGAATTTCCGAATTCCGACAAATCGCAATTCCGAAAATCCGAAATTCGGAATTCAGAAATTCGGAAATTCGAAAATTAGGAAATTCGAAAATTCAAAATTTGGAAATTCAAAAATTCGGAAATTCGAAAATTCAAAATTCGGAAATTTCAGAAATTCGTGATTTCGCTAATTTTGAAATTCGGAAATTGAAAAATTTGGAAATTCGGAATTAACAAATTTGTCAAAATTCGTTAAAAAACTAATTCGTAACTAAACGAATTGCACATGTCTATCACCCAGCTGTAGATTCGGTTCCCCTCTTCTCTTCTTATCAAAGGCCCTCTTGTTGTCAGCCTGCTACTCCCCCACCACAGGATAGAATAGCCAAGCAGAACTGAACCAGGAAAGAAAAGCTCACAAGGTGCGACAGGTATGTTCACTTTTTGCATAAGCTGTATAATATTGTGGAGGGGGCGAGCACAAGTACAACATTTAACAGGATGCTCTTTTTAAAAAAAAAAAAAAAGAGATAACCGATACAGTAGTTGGCTTCCTTTGCTAACCTCCTCTGGCTATTGCTATTTCCCTGGCTGCCTCTAACTTGTACACATTAGGATGCTGATCTCACCCATATCAGGACGATCAGATTTTCCAACAACTTTGTGCGACCGTGTGTATGCAAGACAAGTTTTGGATAAAATCCGTCTGAAAAAATCAGACGGATTTTGTGGTCGGAATGTCCGACCGTGTGTACGGGGCATGAGTGTAGTAGATTACGTATTTATTGGAGACCAGCACAAATGGCAACTCACATGAAATCTGTTAAAAACTTGCTCATCAGCAAAGAGCAAGTCTCTGATGAGCAACTTCACCACAGCAGGGTACCTCAGTCTAGGGTCAGTCAGTGGTATTTTGGTAAGGCAGAGAAAACACACCAGGGGGCTCGAGACTAAGTGCAGTAGTCAATGTCACTGGTGAGGAATATGGTAAAGAAACGCACATAATTAGAAGAAAAATCAGCGTTGTATCACGGCTGGAGGTACGCGAGTTGGGGGGAAGCCTGTCCCAAAAAAGAGCAGCCTGGAGTGTCCTGTTGTCTGGCCTGGTTTCATCTTGGATGAAGGAAGCACAGAGCAGCAAGCTGGCAGCGGGGTCCCTTGAGGAACACAGAGTGGATTTGAAGTGAAGCTGTTCACCTCTTTACTGATGAGCCAGTTTTTAACAGATTTTAATATTATTATTATTTATACATTATTATACAGGATTTATATAGCGCCAACAGTTTGCGCAGCGCTTTACAACATGAGGGCGGACAGTACACTTACAATACAAATCAATACAGGAGGGATCAGAGGGTCCTGCTCGTTAGAGCTTACAATCTAGAAGGGAGGGTCAAGTTGAAACAAAAGGTAATAACTGTGGGGGGATGAGCTGATGTATGGAAAATGAAAATACAGTTGTTAGGTGTGGGTAGGATATGCTTCTCTGAAGAGAAGGGTTTTCAGGGATCGTCTAAAAGCTCATAAAGTAGGAGATAAGCGGACAGATTGGGGTAGGGCATTCCATAGGATTGGAGAGGCTCTGGAAAAGTCCTGGAGGCGAGCATGGCAGGAGGTGATGAGGGAGCTAGAGAGCAGGAGGTCTTGAGAGGAACGAAGAGAACGAGTAGGTTGGTATTTAGAGACTAGGCTAGTGATATAGCTGGGGGCTAAATTGTGGATGGCTTTGTACGTAGTTGTTAGTATTTTGAATTGAATTATTTGGCCGAGGGGAAGCCAGTGGAGGGATTGACAGAGAGGAGTGGCAGACACAGAGTGATTGGTAAGGTGGATGAGTCTGGCAGCAGCATTCATGATGGATTGAAGAGGTGAGATGAGTTGCCATTTGTCCATGTCTCTAATAAATACGTAATGTACTACACTTGGAGTGCATCCTCCTCTGTTCTCCTATCTGTTTACTTAGAGATACTTCAGTCTTTCTGGAAGCATGGAGCAGCAAGAAGGCGGCGGGGTCCCTGTGGAACGTAGAGCGGACTGGAAGTGAAGCTGTTCACTTCTTTGCTGATGATCCAGACAGGTTTCATGTGCGTTGCCATTTGTCCTTGTCTCAAATAAATACATAATGTACTACACTTATGCCCCATACACACGGTCGGATTTTCCGATGGATTTTGTCCTATCGGACAATGTTGTCGGAAATTCCGACCGTGTGTAGGCACCATCGGACAGTTTCCATCGGATTGTCCGACGGACAAAGTTCTATCTCCTGCTGGATAGATTTTCCGACAACAAAGTCCGATCACACCAATTCCGATCGTGTGTAGCGAATTCCGACGGACAAAGTGCCACGCATGCTCAGATCACATTACAAGGCCAAAGCTATTGGCTACTAGCCTCTACGTAGTCCCGTCGTAGGCAACAAACGTCACCACGTTCAGAATGATCGGATTTTCCGACAACTTTGTCCGACCGTGTGTATGCAACACCAGTGTCGGACTAAATCCGTCGGACCAAATCCGATGGATTTGGTGGTCGGATTTTCCGACCGTGTGTATGGGGCTTTAGAGCTCACCCTCCTGTTCTATCTTTGTTTACTTAGAGATAGTTCAGTCTCTCCAGAGGTGCTGCATCAAGTGTTGTGTGGCTAGCAGGAAGTTGCCCTGTAAGTTCCATTTGGAACTTAAAAACTTTCTGCTGACCTCACTATACCCATGTATACTCATGTTACTCATTGCGCCATAAAGCCTCCTTTCTTCAGACCTCCTGTAGGCTGCAGTATAACATGACTGTTTCTGAAGTCCATGTACTGTAGAAATAAATTTACAGTAAGAACACAAATCCTATTATGATTGTCAGCACAAACATACATATGGGAAACTAGGGCAAGTGAGTGAACTACACAGACAAGGATGTGAGATGAAGAGACCCCCGTGCTAGTTGAAAATGTTGAAAAGAAAAAAAAAAATGTCAAAAATAAACTTGGCAACAGAAATGTTAGAGTGTTCTCAGTGTTTTTATATGTAACACGGGGCAAAAGGGGCAGCTGTCCCAGGCTCAGTCGTTGTGGAGCCCAAAGCAGCTGCCCCTTGAGCCTGTGCTGCCCACTATCGCTCAGAAGATGATGGCGGAATGGAATTTTTAGGGCGTTGGTGATTGGTTGGATGTTATCTGCAGCCTGTGTGGTGATTGACCACCTCGGTAAGGTAAACCTTGTCCGGGGAGTGTGCCTGTCTATCCTGGACACCTTAACACCGACCCTTCTTCCTCATATCCGACAAGCTGCAGACTCCAGCCAATGAAGAACTGGAGGGTTCGTAGGGATGTGCCTTGTTGGTCGCCTGACATCTCCTGGACACTATCAAGGTGAGACCGCTGGCGGGGGGAAATACAGAGGTCTATGGAGAGAGGGGAGGGGGTCCTGTGTAATGATGGGGATAGCATGGGGGAGGTGGTCCTGTGTAATGATGGAGGTAGTATTGGTGAGGGGGTCCTGTGTAATGATGGGGGTAGTATGGGGGAGGGGGTTCTGTGATGATGGGGGTAATATGAGGGAGAGAGACCTGTGTAATTATTGGAGGTAGTATTGGTGAGAGGATCCTGTATAATGATGGGGATAGTATGGGGGAGTAGGTCCTGTGTAATGATGGGGGAGGGAATCCTTTGTAATGATGGGGGAGGGGTCCTGTATAATGATGGGGGAAGGGGATCCTGTGTAATGAGGGTAGTATAGGAGAAGGGGTCCTGTGTAATGATGGGGGCAGCATGGGGGAGGGGATCCTGTGTAATAACAGGGGTAGTATAGGGGAAGGGGTCCGGTGTAATGATGGCGGTAATATTGTCGAGGGGTTCTGGGTAGTAGGGGGGAGGGGAACCTGTATAATAATGGGGGTAGTATGGGGCAGTAGGTCTTGTGTAATGATGGTGGTAGTATTGACGATGAGGTCCTGTGTAATGATGGGTATAGTATGGGGGATGTGTAATAATGGAGGTTGTATTGGCGAGGGGTCCTGTGTTATAATGGGGGTGGTATGTGGGAGGGCATCCTGTATAATAAAGGTGGTAGTATGGGGGAGTGGGTCCTGTGTAATTATGGGGGAGGAAATCCAATCACAAACTTGGAAAATTTCTAGAAGAAAGTGATGAGTAGGAAAATTTTAATCCTGATCTAAGCTGGTTGAGGTGTGATTGTACCCTACATGACTTCTCTTTGTGGCAGATTGTTTTATTGAACCTTCATAACTGCCTTTATCATCCAGGCTTCCTCCTGGGAATGCTTAGGTGTTCCTTGAGCAATAGACGCTACTTCTCCTGTTGTACGTGCTTAGTTCTGGCACCAAAGCCACATGGTCAAGTCAGCAACATGGGGTCAGTGGAGCTTTCCCTCTTGTTTCTCATGTAAGTAACCAACACCAATGATTGTGTATGTAAGGGTAGTATTCTTCCCACTGATCACCAATGTAAGGGACATTCTTCCCACCGATCACCAATGTAAGGAACATTCTTCCCACTGATCACCAATGTAAGGAACATTCTTCCCATTGATCACCAATGTAAGGGGCATTCTTCCCACTGACCACCAATGTAAGGAACATTCTTCCCACCGATCACCAATGTAAGGAACATTCTTCCCACTGATCACCAATGTAAGGGACATTCTTCCCACTGACCACCAATGTAAGGAACATTCTTCCCACTGATCACCAATGTAAGGAACATTCTTCCCATTGATCACCAATGTAAGGGGCATTCTTCCCACTGATCACCAATGTAAGGAACATTCTTCCCACTGATCACCAATGTAAGGAACATTCTTCCCACTGATCACCAATGTAAGGGACCTTCTTTACTCTGATCACCAATGTAAGGGACATTCTTCTGACTGATCACCAATGTAAGGGACATTCTTCCCACCGATCACCAATGTAAGGGACATTCTTCCCACTGACCACCAATGTAAGGGACATTCTTCCCACTGACCACCAATGTAAGGAACATTCTTCCCACTGATCACCAATGTAAGGGACATTCTTCCCACTGATCACCAATGTAAGGAACATTCTTCTCACTGATCACCAATGTAAGGGGCATTCTTCTCACTGATCACCAATGTAAGGGACCTTCTTCACACTGATCACCAATGTAAGGGACATTCTTCCCACCGATCACCAATGTAAGGAACATTCTTCCCACTGATCACCAATGTAAGGGACATTCTTCCCACTGATCACCAATGTAAGGAACATTCTTCTCACTGATCACCAATGTAAGGAACATTCTTCTCACTGATCACCAATGTAAGGGACCTTCTTCACACTGATCACCAATGTAAGGGACATTCTTCCCACCGATCACCAATGTAAGGAACATTCTTCCCACTGACCACCAATGTAAGGGACATTCTTCCCACTGACCACCAATGTAAGGAACATTCTTCCCACTGATCACCAATGTAAGGAACATTCTTCCCACTGACCACCAATGTAAGGGACATTCTTCCCACTGATCACCAATGTAAGGAACATTCTTCCCACTGATCACCAATGTAAGGAACATTCTTCCCACTGATCACCAATGTAAGGGACATTCTTCTCACTGATCACCAATGTAAGGGACATTCTTCCCACTGATCACCAATGTAAGGAACATTCTTCCCACTGACCACTAATGTAAGGAACATTCTTCCCACTGATCACCAATGTAAGGAACATTCTTCCCACTGATCACCAATGTAAGGGACATTCTTCTCACTGATCACCAATGTAAGGAACATTCTTCCCACTGATCACCAATGTAAGGAACATTCTTCCCACTGACCACTAATATAAGGGACATTCTTCTCACTGATCACCAATGTAAGGGACATTCTTCTCACTGATCACCAATGTAAGGGACATTCTTACCACTGATCACCAATATAAGGAGCATTCTCCCCACTGAGGGGTGTATTTAAACATTTTTCAGAGCTATTCATCCTACTAAACTGCATATACTTTTGTCCTGTGCGAATGAAGTCAACATCAAATGTTACTAGGCTCTTTTCATTCCAGGTCAGACATTCTTTATTCTTAATAGAGTGGATCTGGAAAATTTCACATTGTGGTCGCTGGATGAAGCTGATGATCATAGTAAAAATGTATTTAATTCCTATGATGATCAGCACTAGCCTTAATGTGGAATTTTCCCTATTTCATTCTAAGCACAGATGCCCCCTGGGAAGGCTACCTTACAGTAAGACCTCAATTCCTAACTGCGAGATATGGTGGGAAAAATGGTTGTTTTTTTTTACAGATTAATACAGTACATGACCGACATGAGGCACATGACACCATCAGGAGATCTGTTCTTAGAGGTCACCCCCTTTCCCTGTTCTCTTCTGCCCACAGTAGGTTGCCATCGCAGGGAAGAGAGAGCAGACTCCTCTCAACAGGGAATATCATGGCTCGTAGGCTACCGGTACTACTACAGGGGGTCCCCGAGTTACGAACTCGTTAGGGACTGGCCGCCTGTACGGAAGTCGGAAATGTGCATGCGCAGACCGACAAATACGGACATTTCCGGACATTTCCGATGTTCCGTCTAATGCCGTTCTGCGCATGCGCAGCAAATTACGGACATTTTCGGCATTTTCCGATGCTCCGTATGGCCGCGCATGCGCAGAACTAGCGGAAGGAGGGCGAAAACCACCGAAAAATGGCGGAGGGTCCCCGCAGCACCCCGTTCGTAAGTAGGGGTTGTTCGTAGGTCGGGTGTTCGTAAGTCGGGGACCCCCTGTATAAATCAGTAGGTGACTGGAGACCCGAGCCCAGAGAACTGTTAGCCTAATGCCGCGTACACACAAAGGAACTATCCCGCGGTATTGTCCGCTAGACTCGAGTCCACCGGACAATCCCCTCGTGTGTGGGCGCCGGCGGACTTTTTGGCGCCAAAAGTCCGGCGGACTAGGTTTTAAGTTTTGTTTTAAAATTGTCCACTGGACTTGGCAGTCCGGCGGACAATCCCGCCGTTAGTAGGCTAGTCTGCCGGACTTTTGAAATGAGCGGACTTTCCGATCATCGGAAAGTCCGTTCATTTAGCACGTGACTTCAGGTAGAAGGAGCTAGCGAAGGCAGTGAATGCCGCCGCGCTAGCCCCGTCACCTGGCATGGATTTAAAGGGAATCCCCACGCCGAAAAACGGCGTGGGGGTCCCCCCCAAATCCATCTCAGACCCTTATCCGAGCACGCAGCCCGGCAGGCCAGGAAAGGGGTGGGGACGAGCGAGCGCCCCCCCTCCTGAGCCATACCAGGCCGCGTGCCCTCAACATGGGGGGTGCCCTGGAAAAGGGGGGCCGTGCGGCCCCCCCACCCCAAAGCACCTTGTCCCCATGTTGCTGAGAACAAGGGCCTCTTCCCGACAACCCTGGCCATTGGTTGTCGGGGTCTGCGGGCGGGAATCCGGGAGCCCCCTTTAATAAGGGGGCCACCAGATCCCGGCCCCCCACCCTATGTGAATGAGTATGGGGTACGATGTACCCCTACCCATTCACCTAAGGTGTAAAGTGTAAATAAAAAAAAACACACATTTTGTAAAAAAATATTTTATTGCACAGAAGAAGAAGAAGAAGAAGGCGCGGAAAACGACGACCGCGGCAAGAACAGAAGAGACCCCGGAAGACCCCCGAAGGTGGATCGAGACCCCCAGACGACGGTGTCGATGACGAAGAAGGTAGCCGGCCTCCTCTGCTCGGTAAAAGAGCTAGGTAAATAGCGGAGGAGTCCGGCGAGAAGACCCCCCAAGACGGAAGAAGACCCCCGGAGCAGTGCAATAAAATATTTTTTACAAAATGTGTGTTTTTTTATTTACACTTTACACCTTAGGTGAATGGGTAGGGGTACATCGTACCCCATACTCATTCACATAGGGTGGGGGGCCGGGATCTGGGGGCCCCCTTATTGAAGGGGGCTCCCGGATTCCGATAAGCCCCCCGCTCGCAGACCCCGACAACCAACGGCCAGGGTTGTCGGGAAGAGGCCCTTGTTCTCATCAACATGGGGACAAGGTGCTTTGGGGTGGGGGGGGCCGCAGGGCCCCCCTTTCCCCAAGGCACCCCCCCATGTTGAGGGCACGCGGCCTGGTATGGCTCAGGAGGGTTGGGCGCTCGCTCGTCCCCACCCCCTTTCCTGACCGGCCAGGCTGCGTGCTCGGATAAGGGCCTGACATGGATGTTGGGGGGACCCCCACAATGTTTTTTCGGCATAGGGATTCCCCTTTAAATCCATACCAGGTGACGGGGCTAGCGAGGTATCAAGGCGGCGGCATTGACTTCCTTCGCTAGTCCTGTCTACCTGGAGTCACGTTCTAAATGAACGGACTTTACTCCGTGTGTGGGGCAAGTCCATTCATTTCAAAAGTCCCGCGGACTAGCACACAGACGGCGGATTGGCGGATAATTTTGAGTCAAAACTTCTTACTAAGTCCGCCGGACTTTTGGGAAGAAAAAGTCTGCCGGAGCCCACACAGGGGCGGTTTTGTCCGGCGGACTCTAGTCTGGCGGACAATCCCGCCGGATAGTCTGATCGTGTGTACGGGGCATAAGTGTAAATTCGGCTTGTTGGGGCAAAATCCATCAGTTTCCCCCGGAATGTAGAGGAGACACCAAACACATACTTGAGAACGAGGCAAGTGGCTGGAGACCAAAGCCCAGAGAGCCATTAGCCGAGGTATAAATCCGGACATGCCCCGGTAAAATCTGGCAAGTTCCCAGGAATGTAGAGGAGACACCAAACACATACTTGAGAATTAGGCAAGGATCCATACAGAAAAGATACTCCAGGCCTTCCAGTCTGGTAGTGGGCTATTGTTTTCTTGCTATCCAACTCCAGGTGGAACTTTTAATTTGCTTTAGTATAGAGCCTCTGTTATGTTTTTGTTGCCATAAATGTCCCTGTCAGTGTTGGTCATCTTACTTTAAAAAAGTAATTAGTTAAGTTACAAATTACTTCTCCCAAAAAGTAATTGCGTTAGTAACTCAGTTACTACATTGGAAAAGTAATTAGTTACGCAGCAAAGTAATTGACTTTTTTTTAAAATATTCTATACGTGTAACTAAGGGGCGGGTCTAGTATTACGGTAACCAAGGGGCGCATTTATTATTATTGTTATATATCGTGTAACCAAGGGGCTGCTCTATTATAACTCTAACCAAGGGGCAGATCTGTTATAGCGTGTAAGCAAGGGGCGGGTCTATTATTATTATATCGTGTAAGGGGCGGATGGCTACAGAAGAGGGCGAATGTTAAATTAATGGGCAGAGCTCGATATATAACAATAATAATAAATGCGCCCCTTGGTTACAGTAATACTAGACCCGCCCCTTACTTACACGATAGACGCCCCTTGCAGAGTAGCACGAGCATCGGGAGCGTGCGGCATCACCTCATACAATTACACGTTAACTGCGCCTGCGCGGTGTAGAGTTCACTCAGAGCTGTTTAGGTTCGGCAATTTTCGTAAGCTCCATAGTCCTTCGTACTGCGCAAGCGCTGTGCCTGCGCAGTACAGGGGGGTCCTTATCCGGCGGGGGAACTTTTTCGGCAGCATACAGGAATTACACTACTGCCATCTAGTGGCAGTAGATGTAATTGGGGTAACTAAGCCAAAGTAATGGGAACTGAGTTACCATGAGGGGAAAAGTAATCAGTTAGATTACTCGTTACCCTCTAAAGTAACTGCGTTGGGTAACTCAGTTTATTTTAACTCAGTTACTTATATCACTGGTCCCTGTTGGGGAGATTTCGCTTATCAGGACAGGAAGTAATAGGAAGTCTCTCCAGCAGACATACTATAACACTTTGGGGTCAATTGACTAAATGCAAATACACTGTGCAAGTCCAGTTGCAATCTGCAAGGGCATCTGCTTCGGAGTTTAGTAAATGAGGGGAAGCTTCACTTTGCAAAAAATACCATGAAAGGAAAATGAAAAACAGCATTTTTGCTTGCACATGATTGGATGATGGAAATCAGCAGAACTTCCTCTTGTTTACTAAGCTCTGGAGCAACTGCCCTTACAAAGTGCACAGTCTATTTGCCTTTAGTAAATCCAACCCATTTCTACCAGGGTGGGGAAGATGCCTTCCCATCCTTGTGACCTTCACTCCCCAATTTCTTGCAGCGTTGCCCACAGTGATGTAAGTAACTGAGTTAAAATAAACTGAGTTACCTAAAGCAGTTACTTTAGAGGGTAACTAGTAATCTAACTGATTACTTTTCCCCTCATGTTAACTCAGTTCCCATTACTTTGGCTTAGTTACCCCAATTACATCTACCACCACTAGATGGCAGTAGTGTAATTCCGGTGTCCTGCCGAAAAAGTTCCCCCGCCGGATAAGGACCCCCTGTACGGCGCAGGCACAGGGCTTGCGCAGTATGAAGGACTACGGAGCTTCCGAAAATTGCCGAACCTAAACAGCTCTGAGTGAACTCTACACCGCGCAGGTGCAGTTAGCATGTAATTGTACGAGGCGATGCCGCACGCTCCTGATGCTCGTGCTACTCTGCCATTAATTTAACATTCGCCTTCTTCTGTAGCCATCCGCCCCTTACACGATATAATAATAATAGACCCGCCACTTGCTTACACGCTATAACAGATCTGCCCCTTGGTTAGAGTAATAATAGAGCAGCCCCTTGGTTACACGATATATAACAATAATAATAAATGCGCCCCTTGGTTACAGTAATACTAGACCCGCCCCTTAGTTACACGTATAGAATATTTAAAAAAAAAGCCAGTTACTTTGCTGAGTAACTAATTACTTTTCCAATGTAGTAACTGAGTTACTAACGCAATTACTTTTTGGGAGAAGTAATTTGTAACTTAACTAATTACTTTTTTAAAGTAGGATGACCAACACTGGTTGCCCATGATCATATTTTGCTACCTCCCTGTGGTGAATTTTATAATCCCATTATCACAGGTGGAGCCCAGTGCTATGCTCCAAACATGGTGGCAATTGCGCCAAGATTAAGACCCCTTTCACACTGAGGTGCTTCTAAACTGCCAGTAAAACACTGAGCACTTTTGAAGAGCTTTTCAGGCGCTTTTGAAGACCTTTCCATTCATTTTAATGGAAAGGGGCATTTTTTCACCGCCCTGCCAGCGCACTACCCCAGTGTGAAAGCATTCGTTGATTTTAATTGAAATCGTTTTTCGTGAGCTTTTCAGGCACTTTTTTTTAGCGCGAAAGCGCCTGAAAAGCGCCTCAGTGTGAAAGGGGTCTAAAACACTAAGCACTTTTGAAGAGCTTTTCAGGCGCTTTTGAAGAGTTTTTGCAGGCGCTTTTGAAGAGCTTTCCATTCATTTCAATGGAGAGGGGCATTTTTTTCACCGCCCTGCCAGCACACTGCCCCAGTGTGAAAGCATTCATTGATTTTAATGGAAATAGGTTTTCGTGAGCTTTTAAGGCGCTTTTTTAAGCGTGAAAGCGTCTCAGTGTGAAAGGGGTCTTAGGCTACTTTCACACTGAGGTGCTTTGCAGGCGCTAAAGTGCTAAAAATAGCGCCTGCAAAACGTCCTGAAAGAGCCGCTCAATTCACTCCAATGTGAAAGCCCCGAGGGCTTTCACACTGGAGCGGTGCGCTTGCAGGACGGTCAAAAAAGTCCTGCAAGCCGCATCTTTGTGTATACCGCTCCTGCCCATTGAAATCAATGGGGTAGCGCAGCTATACCGCCGGCAAATCGCTGCAGCAGCGATTTGCGGTGGTTTAACCTTTTCACGGTTGCAAAAATGACGGTAAAGCGGCGCTAAAAATAGCGCCATTTCACCACCAATGCCGCTCCCGCCCCAGTGTGAAAGGGGCCTTAGGAATGTAAAACAACTCTTCTCCCCAAGGCTCCTTTCACACTGGGGCATCAGCGCCTGTTCTTGCAGGGGTTTTCGGCCGCTAGCGGGGCGGTTTTGACCCCCACTAGTGGCCAAAAAAGGGTTAAAACTACCCGCAAAGCACTTTGCCTGGCGGTTCGGCAGCGGTGCCCATTCAGTTCATTGGGCAGGAGGCTCCTTCACCGCTCCAAAGATGCTGCCTCGGGCTTTCACACTGGAGAGACAAGAGAGGCACTTTACAGGTGCTATTTTTAGACCCCTTTGACACTGAGGCGCTTTGCAGGAGCTAAAGTGCTAAAAATAGCGCCTGCAAAGCGCCCTGAAAGAGCCGCTCAGTGCACTCCAATGTGAAAGCCCCGAGGGCTTTCACACTGGAACGGTGCGCTTGCAGGACGGTCCAAAAAGTCCTGCAAGCCGCATCTTTGGAGCGATGTAGTATTTACCGCTCCTAAAGCGCCCCTTCCCATTGAAAACAATGGGGCAGCGCTCCAAACCCTGCAGCGGCGCTTTGCGGGGCGGTTTTAACCCTTTTTCGGCTGCTAGCTGGGGTTAAAACTGCCCCGCTAGCGGGCGATCAGCACCGCTAAAACTACGGTAAAACGCTGCTAAATCTAGCGCTCTTGTGCTGCTTTACCGCCAGCGTGCTGAGTTCCCCAGTGTGAAAGTAGCCTTAATGTCATTCTGGCCTAGGCCACAAATAAGGAAGTGCGGCCACACGTATAACAATCTGATTGCACAATAGCTGTTGGTTTACCACCAACTGAACCCATTCAAGGGAATCTGCACAATGCTTGTAAGTTATATCCGCCCAGGATGGCCATTAGACTTGGTAAATCTATAAGGCTACTTTCCCACTGGAGCGGTGGGGGCGCTGGCGGTAAAGCGGCGCTATATTTAGCGCCGATTTACCGTCGTTTTAGCAGCGCATTTCAGCCGCTAGCGGGGTGTTTTTACCCCCGCGAGCGGCCGAAAAAGGGTCAATACCACCGCTACAGCGGCGTTTTGCGGGCGGGTTCGGAGCGCTGCCCCATTGTTTTCAATGGGAACGGCTGCTATAGGAGCGGTAAATATATGGCTCCTATAGCGAGCCAAAGATGCGGCTTGCAGGACATTTTTCAGCGTCCTGCAAGCGCACCGCTTCAGTGTGAAAGCCCTCGGGCTTTGACACTGAAGACACAGCAACAGCTGTTTCGGGTCGGTTTGCAGGCGCTATTTTTAGCGCAATAACGCCTGCAAACCGCCCCAGTGTGAAAGGGGCCTTAGGCTGCTTTCACACTGAGGTGCTTTGCAGGCGCTAAAGTGCTAAAAATAGCGCCTGCAAAGCGCCCTGAAACAGCTGCTCAATTCACTCCAATGAGAGCTTTCACACTGGAGCGGTGCGCTTGCAGGATGGTCAAAAAAGTCCTACAAGCCGCATCTTTGGAGCGCTGTAGGAGCGGTGCATCTTTGGAGAGCTGTAGGAGCGGTGCATCTTTGGAGCGCTGTAGGAGCGGTGCATCTTTGGAGAGCTGTAGGAGCGGTGCATCTTTGGAGCGCTGTAGGAGCGGTGCATCTTTGGAGCGCTGTAGGAGAGGTGCATCTTTGGAGCGCTGTAGGAGCGGTGCATCTTTGGAGCGCTGTAGGAGCGGTGCATCTTTGGAGCGCTGTAGGAGCGGTGCATCTTTGGAGCGCTGTAGGAGCGGTGCATCTTTGGAGCGCTGTAGGAGCGGTGCATCTTTGGAGCGCTGTAGGGGGTTAAAACCGCCCCGTTAGCGGCCGAATAGTGCCGGTAAATGGACAGTAAAGCGCTGCTATATATATCGCCGCTTTACCACCAGCGCTGCCCGCCTCAGTGTGAAAGTAGCCTAGATTGTGTATTTGGATTGTGGCAGGGTGGCCAGTGTACTGATAGATGAATCTGCCAAAATCCAATTGAAAATTCTCTAATAAAAAATAAAAAAAATAATAATAATACCATTAGCCCCTCAGTAATAAGTCTCCAGTTGACGACCATTAACCCCTCAGATACCACTCCCCAGTGTATGACAATTAATCCCTCAGTGCCAACTCTTCAATGTCCAATGTGCCCACCCAGCCTGAATGCCTCCCGCCTCAAAAAGTCTCTGCTCTGCCCATTGCCTCTTTACACAGTGCACCTTCTCCTGATGGTTTTTCTCTGCTCCTTGGTTGTAATTGGGGTTCCCAAACATCACTACCTCGGGGTGTCATGTATGGAAGCGCAAACCTCCTTACCAGGCACACCTAGTGGTCTCTGGAAATTCTGTGTTTCCACTTGTAAAGCCGGCGCCATAGCCAACCAAGAGACAACTGGTGGTAGGAATAGTGCCCCGTCAGTGAATTGAATAGTGCCCCATCATTGGTGACAGCGGGAAGAATTTTGCCCATCATTGGGAGCAATAGTGCCCCATCACTGGTGTCAGTGGGAGTGATACTGCCCCATCACTGGTTCCATTGGGAGAAATAGTGCCCCATCACTGGTTCCATTGGGAGAAATAGTGCCCCATCACTGGTTCCATTGGGAGAAATAGTGCCCCATCACTGGTTCCATTGGGAGAAATAGTGCCCCATCACTGGTTCCTCGGGAGAAATAGTGCCCCATCACTGGTTCCTCGGGAGAAATAGTGCCCCATCACTGGTTCCATTGGGAGAAATAGTGCCCCATCACTGGTTCCAGTCGGAGGAATAGTACTCCGTTATTTGTACCAGTGGAAGGAATAGTGCCCCATCACTGATACCAATGGGAGGAATAGCGTCCCATGATTGGTACCAGTGGGAGAAATAGTGCCCCATTATTGGCATCTGTGGGAGGAATAGTGCCCATCATTGTTACCAATGGGAGGAATAGTGCCCCATCATTGGTACCAGTGGGAGAAATAGTGCCCCATTATTGGCATCGGTGGGAGGAATAGTGCCCCATCATTGGTATCAGTGGGAGGAATAGTGCCCCATCATTGGTGTCAGTGGGAGGAATAGTGCCCATCATTGGTATCAGTGGGAGGAATAGTGCCCCATCATTGGTATCAGTGGGAGGAATAGTGCCCCATCATTGTTACCAATGGGAGGAATAGTGCCCCATCATTGGTGTCAGTGGGAGGAATAGTGCCCATCATTGGTATCAGTGGGAGGAATAGTGCCCCATCATTGGTGTCAGTGGGAGGAATAGTGCCCATCATTGGTATCAGTGGGAGGAATAGTGCCCCATTATTGGTGTCAGTGGGAGGAATAGTGCCCCATCATTGTTACCAATGGGAGGAATAGTGCCCCATCACTGGTTCCATTGGGAGAAATAGTGCCCCATCACTGGTTCCAGTCGGAGGAATAGCGTCCCATGATTGGTACCAGTGGGAGAAATAGTGCCCCATCACTGATACCAGTGGGAGTAATAGTGCCCCATATTGGTGTCAGTGGGAGGAATAGTGCCCATCATTGGTATCAGTGGGAGGAATAGTGCCCCATTATTGGTATCAGTGGGAGGAATAGTGCCCAATCATTGGTATCAGTGGGAGGAATAGTGCCCCATCATTGGTGTCAGTGGGAGGAATAGTGCCCATCATTGGTATCAGTGGGAGGAATAGTGCCCCAATCATTGGTGTCAGTGGGAGGAATAGTGCCCCATCGTTGGTATCAGTGGGAGGAATAGTGCCCCATCATTGTATCAGTGGGAGGAATAGTGCCCCATCATTGGTGTCAGTGGGAGGAATAGTGCCCATCATTGGTATCAGTGGGAGGAATAGTGCCCCATTATTGGTGTCAGTGGGAGGAATAGTGCCCCATCATTGGTATCAGTGGGAGGAATAGTGCCCCATTATTGGTGTCAGTGGGAGGAATAGTGCCCCATCGTTGGTATCAGTGGGAGGAATAGTGCCCCATCGTTGGTGTCAGTGGGAGGAATAGTGCCCCATCATTGGTATCAGTGGGAGGAATAGTGTCCCATTATTGGTATCAGTAGAAGTTAATAGTCCATAATTGGTGATTCATCATGAGCTGCAGATCTAATCCAAATCAGTGTAATAAATGGGCGCAGCCCGGGTCAGTATCTGAGGGTATCTGAGGGTATGCCAAACCGTAAACAGCAACACAAAATACAGGCACGATATATAACGTGGATTATATTTACTATATCATTTTTGGTCTAATATATATATATATATATATATATATTATATATATATATATATCATATATATTATATATATATATATATATATATATATTATTGGTCACAGATAATATGGTCTGTGCTACCCCCCCCCCCCCCCCCCCCCACACACACCAGTATTTAATTGAACCACTTCCTACCCCACCCATAGTCAAATGACGTCCGCAGGAGGGATCCCCCCACCCTGGGTGGGCGTCATATGATGTCCTGGGCTTCCCGGCCATCTAGGGGGCGCGTGCACCCGCCGCGTCACTCGGGAGCCACGGCGGCCGCGACGTTCGCCGGGCACCTGCGATTGCTGGTAACAGAGCCAGAACGTGGTTCTGTGTGTGTAAACACACAGATCCACGTCCTGTCAGGGGAGAGGAGAGCAATCGTGTGTTCCCAGTACAGAGGAACACCGATCGGTCTCCTCCCCTTGTGAGTCCCCTCCCCCTACAGTTAGAATTACTCCCCTAGGTAACACATTTAAACCCTTGATCGCCCCTAGTGTTAACCCCTTCCCTGCCAGAGACATTTATACAGGAATCAGTGCATTTTTATAGCACTGATCGCTGTATAAATGACAATGGTCGAAAAATGGTGTCAAAAGTGTCAGACGTGTCCGCCGCAATGTCACAGTTACGATAAAAATCGCAGATCACGCCATTACTAGTAAAAAAAATAAAAAAAAATTATAAAAATGTCATAAAACTATCCCCTATTTTGTAGACTTTTGCGTAAACCAATCAATATACACTTATTGCGATTTTTTGTTGTTGTATTTTTTACCAAAAATATGTAGAAGAATATGTATCGGCCTAAACTGAGGAAAAAAAATAAAATTTTAAAATATTTTTTGGGGATATTTATTATAGCAAAAAGTAAAAAATAATGTTTTTTTTTTTTCAAAATTGTCATTGTTATTTTTTTTTATAGCGCAAAAAATAAAAACCGCAGAGGCGATCAAATACCACCAAAAGAAAGCTCTATTTGTGGGGAAAAAAGGACGCCAATTTTGTTTGGGAGCCACGTCGCACGACCGCGCAATTGTCAGTTAAAGAGACGCAGTGCCGAATCGCAAAAAGTGCTCTGGTCAGGAAGGGGGTAAATTCTTCTGGGGCTGAAGTGGTTAACAAATGTTTTTCTTATTCTGCAAATACTAGTTGTCTGGCTGTCATCCTGAACCTCTGGCTTCCATACATTGGGTCACTGGACAAGCACTGAACAAGCAAACACACAAAATATTAAAGCCAGAGGTTCATAACAGCCAGTTCAGTTATGGAGACTTCCTTTATTTCCAGTAAGAGATTCATTTTAATAAAAAAAACACTGATGTCGACTGATCGCAACTAGAGCAGTACGCATGCGCAGGAGTGATGTCTTGGCCCTTTTCCGCGCTGACACTTCGACGTCATGCGTCCCTTCTAGCACGTCACGACGTGACTGCCTGCTTTCACGCCTGCGCAGTGCGCACCAGCCGCCTCTGGCAAATTCTGCGCCTGCGCAGTGTAAACTAACCAGCTTTCCGGGGTTGCGCGCCTGCGCAGTGCCTCGGGGCGCTCTCGCGGGATTACCGGTGAACGGGAAGTGCGGCTGTCGAGAGGGAGCGGCTGGGGAAAAGTAACGGGACCTGGTCTGTTACGTCACTCGGCCCCTCGACCGAGCACCCCCCCAGCGCCTCCCCCCCTTAAGGGCTGATATGACGTCATACCCTCAGTAGGCCTTCCCGGTGATGACGTCACCCTCGCCCTCCCTGCACAGGAAGATGGAGGACCCCGGGCAGCAGCCTGACAACAAGAACACCCTGAAGAAGACCAAGTTCGACCTGCGCATCATCATGTCCTACCTGCAGCGGGCCCGGGAGGAGCGCCCCCTGCTGGCCGTCCCCGTGGAGGAGCTGGACGCCCACCTGGCCAACTTCATCCGCACCCACCGCAAGCAGGACGGCTCGGAGTACGAACCGGGCACCCTGCGTGGCATCCTGGGCAGCCTGGACCGCCACTTCGAGCGGTGCGGCTACCCGCACGCCATCTACCGCTCCCGCGACACCAAGTTCCTGAGGACGGTGGCCGCCATGAAGGAGAAGCAGAGCTACCTGAAGACCATCGGCAAGGGGAACCACCCGCACCACGCCGAGCCCCTGACCGAGCGCGAGATCGAGCTGCTCTACGCCACCGGCGCCATCGGCCTCCACAACCCCACCGCCCTCCTCTACATGCTCTTCTTCAACATCGGCCTCCACTTCAGCCTCCGCACCATGGAGCAGCACAACCTCAAGTGGGGCGACATCACCCTCAAGGCCGACGCCCAGGGGCGCAAGTACCTGGAACACACCAAGAAGTTGTCGCCGGGCCGCGGCGGCGGCGCCAAGTTCCACCCCTCGCACACCATGCGCATGCAGATCTACGAGAGCCCCGAGCAGCCAGAGCGCGACGTGGTGAAGGCCTACGAGAAGTACTCGGTGGAGAGGCCGGAGAAGATGAAGTGCGAGGACGCCCCCTTCTACCTGACGCCGCAGCCCGACTGCCGGCCCGGCTACGCCCGCTGGTTCAAGAACCTGCCAATGGGGGAGTCCAGGATTCGCGGCATCATGAAGCACCTGAAGATGGCCGCCGGGCTGTCGCCGCAGAGAAAGATCTTGGGGCGCTCCCCGCTAAAGAGCCCCGTCTTGCTGGGGAGCAGCATGGCTTCCATTCTGTCCGCCCAGGTCAAGGCCCTGAGGGGGGAACCGTCGCTGAACGGCTGCCGGAGCAACGGTGTCACCATAAAGAAGGAGGGTGAGTAGAAAGCAACGATGGGGGCCATGGCACCCACCAGACATCCGTCTAATCCATTATAGCCTGTTAGCCAACTACACTATATTACCAAAAGTATTGGGACACCTGCCTTTAACCACTTCAGCCCCGGACCAATTTGCAGCCAAAGGACCAGGCCCCTTTTTGCGATTCGGCACTGCGTTGCTTTAACTGACAATTGTGCGGTCGTGCGACGTGGCTCCCAAACAAAATTGGCGTCCTTTTTTCCCCACAAATAGAGCTTTCTTTTGGTGGTATTTGATCGGCCCTGTGTTTTTTTTTTTTTTTGCGCTATAAACAAAAATGGAGCGACAATTTTGAAAAAAAAATAAATAAATATTTTTTACTTTTTGCTATAATAAATATCCCCAAAAAATATATAAAAAAAACATTTTTTTCCTCAGTTTAGGCCGATACGTATTCCTCTACATATTTTTGGTAAAAAAAAAAAAAAATCGCAATTAGCGATTATTGATTTGTTTGCGCAAAAGTTATAGCGTTTACAAAATAGGGGATAGTTTTATAGCATTTTTATTAATATTTTTTTTTTTTTTTTACTAGTAAAAAAAACACACTGACACTGTCCCCGCACCCCCCCCCCCCCCCCCCCTTAAAAAAAAAAAAAAAAAAACATTGTAAAAAATAAAAATAAATTATAAACTTCTGAACAGAAAAGAAAAACAGAACATAAAAAAAAAAAAAGGTAAGATAAAAGAATATAATTATATATATATATATATATATATATATATATATATATATATATATATATATATATATATATATATATATATATATACACACACACATGTAGTTATATTCTTTTATCCTAACTTTACAAAAAATAAGTACATAAAAAAATAAAAAAAAAGGTAAGATAAAAGAATATAACTACACTAGATTAAGTAAAAAAATAATCGTTAGTCGATGACTAATCGTAAAAATAATCGATAGATTAGTCGACAGACAAAATAATCTTTAGTTGCAGCTCTAGTGCTCGCGCACCAAAGAAAATGCATACGTAAGTAAAGGCCCGCAAATGTAAACGGTGTTCAAATCGCACATGTGAGGTCTTGCCACGATCGTCCGAGCGAAAGCAATCATTTTAGCACTGGATCGCCTCTGTGACTCTAAACTGGTAATCATTAACTTTTTTTTTTTTAAAGCGTTGCCTATGGAGATTTTTTTAGGTATCATAGTTTGTCGCAATTCCACAAGTGTGCGCAATTTTAAACCGTAACATGTTTGGTATCTATTTACTCGGCGTAACATCATCTTTCACAATATACAAAAAAATTGGGCTAACTTTTTACGGTTCAGTTATTTTTTTAATTCAGTGAAGTGTATTTTTTCACAAAAAATTGCGTTTGGAAAGCCTCTGCGCAAATACAGTGTGACATTAAATATTGCAACGACCGCCATTTTATTCTCCAGAGTCGTTTGCTAAAAAAAAAAAAAAAAAATTATATAATGTTTGGGAGTTCTGAGTAATTTTCTATCAAAAAATACAGATTTTAACTTGCAAGCAACAAGCAGCAAGCAAAATAGGCTTGTTCCTTAACCACTTCCCGCCCGGCCTATAGCAGAATGGCGGCCGGGCGGTGGTTTCGTTATCCTGACTGGGCGTCATATGACATCCTTCAGGATAACATGCCGCCGCGCGCCCGTGGGGGCACGCATTGCACCGATCGGTGGAGCGGTGTGTCAATCTGACGCATCGCTACACTGATCGCGGAGGCTCTTTACCACGTGATCAGCCATGTCCAATCACGGCTGATCACGATGTCAACAGGAAAAGCCGGTGATCGGCTTTTCCTCACTCGCTCTGACGGGGGCCTGCGCTGATTGTTTATCAGCGCAGCCCCCCCCCCTCAGATGCCCACACTGGATCACCAGGGACTCCACTAGGACCACCAGGGAAGTGGGCAACATGTGCATGGCCAGGTATGTACCCCCCTGGCCATCCACATGTGCAAATGATGCCCAATCTGTGCCAGTCAGTGCCCACAAATGGGCACTGACTGGCACCATCATGTACTAATAAAAAACAGTGATGCCCAGCAATGCCACCCATCAGTGTCATCAGTGCCACCCATCAGTGTCCAGCAGTGCCGCCTATGCGTGCCCATCAGTGCCGCCTATGCGTGCCCATCAGTGCTGCCTATGCGTGCCCATCAGTGCTGCCTATGCGTGCCCATCAGTGCTGCCTATGCGTGCCCATCAGTGCTGCCTATGCGTGCCCATCAGTGCCGCCTATGCGTGCCCATCAGTGCCACCTCTCAGTGCCACCTATCAGTGGATGTCAGTGCCACCTCATTGGTGCCACCTCATCGGTGCCCATCAGTGCCGCCTTAGTGCAGCCATGTCAGTGCCCGTCATTGAAGAAGAAAACGTGCTTATTTACAACTAATTTTAACAGAAATAAAGAAACATTTTTTTTTTTTCAAAAAATTTTATTAAATTTTTTTTTATTTGTTGCGCAAAAATAAAAAATCGCAGAGGTGATCAAATGCCACCAAAAGAAAGCTCTATTTGTGGGAACAAAATGATAAAAAATTAGTTTGGGTACAGTGTAGCATGACCGCGCAATTGTCATTCAAAGTGCGACAGCGCTGAAAGCTGAAAATTGGTCTGGGCAGGAAGGTGTCTAAGTGCCCTGTATTGAAGTGGTTGACTTATGTTTTGGGGGTTATGGGGCTGGCAGGGAAGCAGATTTCTGATATTGATGTATGTGTGTGTCGGCATCTTTTTCTGTGGTTTGTCTCCAATGTGAAGCTTCCTGCTCACTAATATCACTCTCTCCTGTAAACAGAAGAGGACACGTATGGTCAGGACGATTCATCGGACACAGAGGTCGGGTACAAAGCTCTGGGGCTTCGCAGCTTCGGTACCAGAGAGAGACTGTCGGAGAGCGACAGAGCCATTCCTTCCGGCGTTGTTGGCAGCCCCAGGCTCACCAAGATTAAGGAGGAGTGGGAGCCAGAAGAGGCGTCGGCCCAGGGAGTCAATGTGAAGGAGAAGAGCGTCTTCCCGGGACAGGTGAGGGGAGATTGCGTTCCTCTGGATACGCTCAACATCCATTTGGTTTCCCAGGACCAGATTGTCCAAATGTCAACGGGCTAAGCCAGTGTTTTTCAAAGCATGCCTAAATACGAATGTAGTCATGTTTTTTGTTTTCTTCTAAGGAGGCAAGAGCGTTAGAGGTAAGTGGTTAGATACAGCTTATTAACCACTTAAGGACCGCCTCCTGCACATATACGCCAGCAGAATGGCACAGCAACGTACAGGTACGTTGCTCTTTAAGAGCGCAGCTGGCGCGCTCGCGACCCGGTCCTGCGCTCCGTGACCTCAGGACCCGCGGACCCAACCGCCGCCGGTGTCCCGCGATCGGGTCACAGAGCTGAAGAATGGGGAGAGGTATGTGTAAAAAAAAAAAAAACCTCTCCCTGTGCTTCCTAGTGAGGCTGTCACTGATCATCTGTTCCCTGTCATAGGGAAAGACTATCAGTGATGTCACACGCAAAGCCACGCCCCCTACAGTAAAAAAAAACACATAGGTCACACTTAACCCCTACACTGCCCCCTAGTGGTTGACCCCTTCACTGCCAGTGTCATTTACACAGGAATCGGTGCATTTTAAATAGCACTGATTGCTGTATAAATGACAATGGTCCCAAAAATGTGTCAAAAATATCCGATGTGTCCGCTATAATGTCGCAGTCACAATAAAAATCGCTGATCACCGCCATTACTAGTAAAAAAAAAAAAAAAAAATTATTAATAAAAATGCTATAAATCTATCCCCTATTTTGTAAACGCTATAACTTTTGCGCAAACCAATCAATAATCGCTTATTGCGTTTTTTTTTATTACCAAAAATATGTAGAAGAATACGTATCGGCCTAAACTGAGGGGAAAAAAAAAATGTTATATATTTTTTGGGGATATTTATTATAGCAAAAAATATTGCATTTTTTTTCAAAATTGTTGCTCCATTTTTGTTTATAGCGCAAAAAATAAAAAACCGCAGGGGCGATCAAATGCCACCAAAAGAAATCTCTATTTGTGGGAAAAAAAGGACGCCAATTTTGTTTAGGAGCCACGTCGCACGACTGCGCAATTGTCAGTTAAAGCGACGCAGTGCCGAATCGCAAAAAGGGGCCTGGTCCTTTGGCTGCAAATTGGTCCAGGGCTTAAGTGGTTAATAGGTTGGCTTAAAGTGGTTGTAAAGTCAGAAGTTTTTTTTATCTTTATGCATTAAGATAAAAAAACCTGTGTGCAGTGGCCCCCTAATGCCCCGTACACACGGTCGGATTTTCCGACAGAAAATGTCCTATAGGACAATGTCGGAAATTCCGACCGTGTGTAGGCTCCGACGGACAAATTTTTATCTCCTGCTCTCAAATTTTCCGACAACAAAGTCCTATCGGACTTTTTCCGATCGTGTGTAGCGAATTCCGACGGACAAAGTGCCACACATGCTCAGATCACATTACAAGACCAAAGCTATTGGCTACTAGCCTCTACGTAGTTCCGTCGTACGCAACGAACGTCACCACGTTCAGGATGATCGGATTTTCCGACAACTTTGTCCGACTGGGTGTATGCAACACCAGTGTCGGAAAAAATCCGATGGATTTTGTGGTCGGATTTTCCGGCCGTGTGTACGGGGCATAATACTTACTTGAGCCCATCTCGATCCAGCGATGTTGCAGGTGTGTCTTGACTGCTCAGGACTCTCCCTCATTGGCTGAGACAACAGCGTGGCGCCATTGACTCCCGCTGCTGTCAATCAAAGACAGTGAGCCAATGAGGGGACGGGCCCAAACCACGGCTCCGTGTCTGAATGGACACACAGAGCAGAAGCTCAGCTCGGGTGCCACCACAGCACGCTGCTTGCTGGCAGGGGCCAGAAGCTCCAGTGAGGGACCCCGAGAAGAGGAGGATCAGGGCTGATCAGCACCCTGGCAGTTCATCGAGAGCTACAAGCCATCAGCTGCAAAGGCTGTTGGTAATTGTAAGAGAAACAAGAAGTGATCTTGACACGCACCACAGTGACAAACCTCCATCCCTAACAAATGTGTAAACGAAGGAAAGCAACGGTCATGGGACTTTGTTTGAGAAATGTCACTTAGAGATAAATAATGTAAAAAGTGCATGCTATTGAAAATGTATTTAGGAATCGAAGTAAAACCAGACCAATTTTCAGCTTTCGGTGCTCTCACACTTTGAATGACAATTACTCAGTCATGCAACACTGTACCCATATGACATTTTTGGCCTTTTTTTTCACACAAATAGAGCTTTCTTTTGGTGGTATTTAATTACCGCTGGGTTTTTTATTTTTTGCGCTATAAATCAGAAAATACAGAAAATTCGGTAAAAAAAATAGCTCCCCGCTCTTCTCCTCCCAGCAGGGGTTCCGCAGCAGCTCCCCGCTCTTCTCCTCCCAGCAGGGGTTCCGCAGCAGCTCCCCCGCTCTTCTCCTCCCAGCAGGGGTTCCGCAGCAGCTCCCCGCTCTTCTCCCAGATGTGATTCAGCAGCTCATTTGAACCTACTTTCCCTTCCCAGCAGTGACTCAGTATCTCAGCTCCCCCTGTCAGCAGTGGTTCAGAAGCCTGATCCCTATGATTTAAGCCATTTTTGGATGAGTGAGGCTTAGTCTGGAAGGACACGTTTTGTGAACTTGTGCTGGAATAATAAAGCTTTGTTGAAGGTTTATGCCATTGGAGTGTGGCCGGTTTGTGATTTGATATGAATACCAATATGACAGCTCATCCCCATGGCAGTTAGTAAAGACAACCAGAGAGGTAGATGGCAGTTTTCCAACTCATGTGACCTCGACATGGGGTTTCAGAAACAGGAGAATTATGAGAGGCAGCACTTTGCCAGGTACAGATGATCACTGAAAGCTGTTTTCCGGGGGAAAGCAATAATCCTCCAATGCAGTAGGGCTGGCCCCGCACTGCAAGGGTTAAATGCTGACTTATGTCTGGAGTAATGGAGACCGGTACCCTAGACCTAAACGAGCGTTTAACCCTTGCAGTGCGGGGGTAGCTGCGTTGCAAAGGAGGATTTTTGTTTTCCCTGAAGCTAGGCTTTAAAGCGGTAGTAAATCCAGGAAAATATAGTTTCAGGCCCCCTGCAAGATAATGGCATAATGTTCTAGTGTGCATCTCATACTAGCACATTATAAAAAGATTTGCCTTTAAAAGAAAGCCCTCTGGCAGTACGCTGGCACCGCTGACAGGGCTTCCATCTTCCCCCCGTTCTTCCTTCTGGGTTTGCGGGCTCCGGCCATTTGAATAGCCGAGCCGCAATGATGTCACTCTTACGCATGCACATGAGAGCCACTATTGCGGTACAGCACTATGACATGGCGGCATACTCAGTATGACGTCTCTTCAGAGCGTAGTGCGCATGAACCAGGGATGTCACCGGCTGCTAAACGGTGCATTAAAGTGTTATTAATTTTACCTACAGGTAAGATTTATTAAAAGCTTACCTGTAGGTAAAAGTTGCAAAGTGGAGTTTACTACCGTTTTAATCATGGCTAGGCGCTTTTACAAGGTGGAAAAATGACCTTCAGTAGTTTGGTACAGGTGACCCATTAATTCTGGTGCAAGAAGTCACATGGTATGATGTGCATGTACAGCTGTTTTACTTTGATAGATGTGTGTTACACTTGGTAAAGTGGTAAGATCCCCTCTTGGGTTGGCGTTTTATGGCTTTCTGTTGTCTAATAGTCTTGTTGTTTCTTTATTGCGTACCAGGGATCGGTGAAGTTCCGTGACGTGGCGGCCTGTTTCTCAGCCGAGGAGTGGGGTGCGCTGGAGGACTGGCAGAAGGACCTGTATAAGAACGTGATGCGGGAGATCCACTCTGCACTGGAGGCCATGGGTACGAAGACATTGAATTTATGGTCATAACCTGACTTTCATGTGAAATAACTTTCCTACATCCAGCAATTTTTGTTGGTATCCGTAGTTGCACCTTTGTGAACACCTGGTGGGGCGTAAGTTTTTAAGTGGTTGTAAAGGCGGGAGGTGTTTTACCTTACTGCATTCTCTGCATGCAGCACCCCCCTAAGAACATACCTGAGCCTGGTCTCGATCCAGCGATGTGCATGAAAGCCAAAGGTCTCCCACTCCTCACTGGCTCTGATTATCAATCGGAGACAGTGAGGAGGGAGAGGTTTGGCTGAGCCCCACTCTTTGTGTCTTATGGAGACGTAGGGCGAGGGAGCAAGGGGGCACTCAGTAGGGGGGGGGAGGAACCGGGAGCACTGGTGGGGGACCTGAGAAGTGGAGGATTGGGGCTACTCTGTGCAAAACCATTATACAGAGCAAGTACCGTATATACTCGAGTATAAGCCGACCCGAATATAAGCTGACGCACCTCATTTTACCACAAAAAAATGGGAAAACGTATTGACTTGAGTATAAGCCTAGGGTGAGAAATGTGCAGCTACTGTAAGTGGAAAAGAGGGTCAACAATGCCCATTTGCAGCCTCACTGTGCCCATTTCCATGCCTCACTGTGCCCATTTGCATGTCATAGGTTCCCCAAACTTCAAACTTGGTAGTTAAGGGTTCCTAGATGCCCCCTAGCTGCAGCCAAAATTTGGGGTCTCTGGACCCAAAGGGTCCCAAAATGACATGGCTGCAGATGGACACAGTTCCTGGGGTTCCTAGCACTAAGTGGCCCCGAGATACGAGGCCCCAAATTCGGGTCGGAAAATGTCATTCTTTGCTGCAGAAAAGTGCTTGACTCGAGTATAAGCCGAGGGGGGCACTTTCAGCACAAAAAAATGTGCTGAAAAACTCGGCTTATACTCGAGTATATACGGTAAGTATAGCGTTTTTTTTTTTCTAAAAAAAAAAAAAAGTCTTTATTATTAGTCCACAGCCATATTATACATGTTTCATATATACCCAAGTGTATAACATCATTACAGAAGCCAGAGGTGGCCATAGCGATGAAGCCATGAGATGAGGGCCTGATGTACCATCTTAGGTTCCAACCCCTTAATTCTCCCAAGTTACAACACCTTAAGCCAGCCATACATGGATCAAAATGTGTTGGTTCAGCAGGGACTGGCTGAATTTCAATTCATGTATGGGCAGGCTGATTGCACCCAAGTCGATCAATCGATTTGACTTGGGTACAACCAGCCTGTCGGATTTTTGGCATGTGATTACTTATGGTGGGTATAGCCACTAGCAGTAATCATTGTGTTCTGCCAGCCAGGTGCTGGCAGAGTACAATAGCACTTAGAGAATCAAGTGATTTTCTTTCCTCCCACCCGTGGTGGAAGGAAAGAAAATCAAATCATCTATGTGTTGCCTTAAAGCTTACTTATGAAATGGAGATCCATAGATGACCAGGATCTAATCATTGAACTCATTAGTTACAAAGATCGATGGATTATCAGAATGTAACTCCCCCACTCACAACTCCCAAGATTAAGATGTATAAATCGCTATGGTGGAACCCCTCAGTCATTCCTCCGAGGAGGAAAGTCTGTAGATCAACAGGATCTAACATCTTAGTCATTAAAGGAGAATGCTCAGCCCCGCCCGCTGACTGTAGCAATCAGATCAGAAGAGAGGCTGAGAATTCCCTGCTGACTTCAGGAGAGACATGAGAGGAGAGAGGAGGGCCAGGCAGTCACATGATCGGGATGTATTGTCCTGTGAAATTCGGTATGAAGTTCCATATTTTTTTTTTTAAAAAAGCACATACAGCGGGGCACTTCATTCATTGTAACACAGCATTTATTAAAACAGTCATTTTACCAACAGTAAGTAGAGTACAAATGTGTGTTACTCTACTTACACCTCACGCTCTGTGCTGACAGGTCCCTGGGCTTCCCCTTTGCACATTCCACTGTTAACTCCTAGTGTGCTGGAAGGGGCAAACAGGAATGCCAAGGAACTGTCAGCACCAGTGGCGGCCCATGCATTGTGGGGGGGGGTTTAGTGAAGTGATGGCTGCATTTGATGGGCACAGTGGCTGCATTTGGGGGAGGTTCAGTATTTTTCAGTTTGTTTGCACCCCCCCCCCCCCCAAAAATTTGAGCACCAGCTGCCACTGGTCAGCACAGAGACAGTACAGGGAACTTGACAGGGCTGTTTGTCAGCTGTGGATTGTAATCCCTCCTGACCTCCCAGCAGCAGTGTGTGAATGTCTGTACCCTTTAGTGCACTGGAATATATATATATATATATATATATATATATATATATATATATATATATATATATATATATATATATCTATATCTCTCTCATTAAAACACACACACACACACACACACACACACACACACACACACACACACACACACACACATACACACACACACACACACACACACATACATACACATATATATATATATATATATATATATATATATATATATATATATATATATATATATATATATATCACACATTATATAACCGCAAAAATACATATAAAAAAAACATATAAAACACACATATACAGCCTTTTAAAAAATTACAGTACCTTCACTCCCAGAGCTTGGTACTGCGCTGTAGGGGGAGGCAGAGAGCACAGTACACACTTGGGAAGACACCTCCCTTTCCCCACTTTCACTTTGCTGACTCTGGATGAGCTCCCGTAGTGCTGATGTAAAGTTGAGTTGGGGATCGGGAGTCCACTCTTATCTGACATCCTTTCTCTACCAGGATGCTTGAGATTGGGGGCTACAACCCAAGGGATTGTAGCCTCCTGGGTTGTAGCTCGAGGTTCCGAGGGCTGCGCAGTACGCTCCAAATGGCCGCAAGTTTGGGGATCTAGTGGATGCATCGCCTCAGGAATAATGTAAGACATGAGGACGGTTCCCTGTAAACATGACAGTTTTCTTCCTCACTTATATGATTTATATTGCTGTTGAGTTTCCTATCGGATTTCAAATGTATAATTTTTCAGTATGTTTGTTTTGTTTCCAGGTTACAAAATTGTGAATGCGGATGTTCTATTGAAGATTAAGGATGAAGAGTGTGAGAAGAAGAGCCTGGTTAATGAAAAGAAGAACTCCGCTCCAGGTGAGGATTTCCCCAGTCACCTCCTGGCACTGCATACCTCCAACACTCAGACTGCCTATCTGGCCTCGGGGGGTCACCTCTGTGATCTGTGTCTGCTCCTGACAATACATAACATTGCCCTAAAACAGGCCAGATCTATCTCACATCTGTTATCCACAACTTAGTAATTCCCCTTGTTTTTTTTTTTTTTTTTGATTTGCAGCCTCCGGCAGAAGCATCAGCCCTGACATCTTACTTAGGATAAAGCACGACGAGGTGCCCGATTGGAGGGACATGGAGGAGGCGGAAAAAGAGGAGGAGCTGGACACCTCCAATTCTAGTGAGTGACTGCCAGCGGGGCATAACTTTTTTTATTTAATTTTGGTTTGTAGTTCTGTACAGAGTTTGGAAAGATAAAGACACCTTCCTCATAGCAAAAGAAATGGCATTTACTGTATATCCATACCCATCACCATGAACATAACAAATATTTTTGGGAGGGTAGGTTCCCTATTAGGGCACTTTTTAAAAATGTATGAACTGTTCGCTTGCGCCTACAGCACCCTTTAGTTTATGTAACCCTGAACCAATCAGTGTGGCTGGTATCTGTTGAGGATATCTCTCCTGTTTTCTTGACCCTAAGTTCACAGCTATGCATGTTGCGATTTGATGTGTTTTTCCGGCACGTTTTGCGTTTTTGAACATGCAGGGAGTAAGGAAAGGTAGGAAAGTATGACAGTTCTGTTCATGGAGTACAACTTTACACTCTCTGGCACTCAAGTCACATCTATGTAGTAAAATAACATTCTGTTACTCTTGGTTTACACCTATGAGTTTTTTAGTATGTTTTGCAGAAACACACTACAGTCTATTTCAAAATGGTTTCCTATGGATCAAGTTCCAAAAAAGTTTTTTTTTTTTTTTTTTTTTTGGAAAGGGTCAGCAGATTGTGTTTTGCATGTAATAGACTTTAAAGTGGTGTTGCACTCAAAACAAAAAATTATAAAAATTCCTAAAAAAAGAAACACTTGGAAATTTTTTTTTAACTCACCTCTAAATGCCTGTTGCTAGGGAGTCCCTCATAGTCTGCCTCCTTCAGTGCCTGGGCTGGTGACATCACTTCCCCTCGGCGCAGGAAGGGCTCAGCTCTGCCCCCTCCCTCCTGTCAGTCATCTGGGACACATGACAGGTCCCAGATGACTGCGCAGCCAATCGCACCGCTCGCGCATGCGTTGAGGGTAGAGTTCACGTTGAGGGTAGAGTTCACGTTGAGGGTAGAGTTCACGTTGAGGGTAGAGTTCACGGTGTTTGTTGGGGTTAGCTTTCTAACAATTACTGCTAAGCCTAACCCTAATAATTACCTCTAACAGTGACTTTAGATACCTAAAACTACCTGCACTACTTTGATGCAGAACTGTCATACTTTCTTATTGGCCAAAGAAAAAAACACATCAAAAACCACAACTTGTGCTTTTGGTGTGGTTCCATTGAAGTCTTACAAGCTAAATGCAATCTGCTGCGAGGGGGGAAAAAGTCCCTGACCCTTTCCAAAAACTGCACCGACTGATGTGAACTAGAGCCATAGGAAACCATGTTAAATGGACTGTAGTGCGTTTATGCAGAACACACTAAAAAAGGCATAGGTGTGAACCGAGGGGAAACGGGATGTCATTGGCACAGGAAATGAGAGGACATCTTCAGTAATAGGCCGCTGTGCTCCATCTAAAAGTGATAATAGGTGGCTGGATTTTCAGTTAACCCTTTTTTTCTGCCACACCTTCTATGTCTGCGTGGCTAGTTCCTCATGCATAACCGTAAAAGAAAAGGCAAATCTAGCTGCAAAATCTAAAATATACGGTAATTGTATTTTTCGTCCATTGAGGAGCACAAGAGAAATTTGAACCTTTGGGTTATACTGACAGCTTCAGGAGGATTGGACATTGGTTGGCAAACAAACTGCACCCTATCCCAAGATAACTGTTCCCACTTTCAGCGTCCCTCCATTTTTGTGTCTAGTGTCTTAGGACGATGAATATCTTTTATTCGACTCTGCTGTGTGCTGCAAGCTTCTTTTTTCTTTTATTTTTTTTAATTCTTTTTTTTTTTTTTTTTACTTTGCTTTAGTCGGGACTTTTCTTCTACATTGCTGCTGGAGATGGTCTCTTTAAAAAGCAAATATGTGGCAAAGTCGTCCTTAAGCTGCCCTATAACCACCTCCAGACCAGGCCTTTTCTGGCCCTTTTTGTTTACATGTAACAATTTTTGGAAATGTCAGGTCATCGCTTCCGGGTCACTATAACACAGAGCCGAAAAAAACCGATCCGAAATGCCGCTAGGATTGCTTTTACAAGAGAACCGACCGTTGGCTCTAAAGAACTGTACCGGGATGATGCCTGTAGCTGCAGGCATCATCCTGATATTACCACCTGAGGACCAGAGACGTAGCAGGTATGTGACTGTTCAGCAAGTGGATAAAGTACCTTGCTACCCTGTTTCCCCGAAAAAAAAGACCTAGCGTGATTGTTGGTGATGGCTGCAATATAAGCCCTACCCCCCCAAATAAGCCCTACCCTGAAAATAAGACCTACAAGGACTTTAACTAGGGTTTATTTGGGGGGGGGTAGGGTTTATATTGCAGCCATCACCGACAATCACGCTAGGTCTTATTTTCGGGGAAACAGGGTAAGCTCTGGGTTCAAGGTGAAACACTTTTAAGATCAAGTTATCTGCCGAGTGCTTTCCAAGTCCAGAGCCGTTGGTATTTTCGGCACTTGCTAGTCACATGGCTGTGATTGGCTCCTTACCTCGATCTGTGATCAGCTGTGTCTGAAGGACACGGTGATCACAGATCACTGCTGATGTTCGATGCAGGGGGCGCGCAGGAAGCACGATCACGGGAGAACATCCTATGACCCCCCTCCCAGCAATGTGCGACCGTGTTGTGGCTGTCATTCAGCTATAGCGCGGTCGTGAAGAGGTTAAATTGGGAATCAGCACTCCCATTAGGATCTGTGTTCGACATTTACAAACTGTAGCAGAGTGGGCATAATGTGAGCTCTGGTGGTGATGATGATGATAACCTTTGGGATTCATTTCCTGTGTTCTTCAGTCTGTCATTATACATTTCTACCTGCAGGTATCCCCGTGTTCGATCATGATCTTTCCATGTGGATCTTTAAGGAAAGTCCAGACGTCAGTCTTCCAGAAGATGGGAGAGACCAGCCGATGCCTGCTGATACCGCTCCATGTACAGGTACCAATTAAAGTTGTACAGGTAGAATTCTATGCATTAAGGTGAAAAAAACTTCTGTGTGAACCTCCCTCCACCCCCTAATACTTACCTGAGCTTTTCTCTCGATCCAGAGCTGTGCTCTCTCCTCTCAGGGCAGATTAATAGCAGTGGAAGCCATTGGCTCCTGCTGCTTTCAATCAAGTGATGTGATTGACCAGCGGGTGGGGCCAAGTTGCACTGTCTGTGTTAATGGGTGCAAACGGCGCAGCTTGGGATCTAGCCCGCAGGTGTGCCACCATAGGAAATGGCTTCCTATGGTGGCACACGGAGAAGAGGGGGAGCCAGGGGCTCCAGCGAGGGCCCCTAGAAGAAGAGGTTCAGACCTACTCTGTGCAAAACCAGGTAAGTAGAACGTTTTTTTTTTTTTTTTTTTTTTTTTTTTTTTTTATTGCATTTACAATTGCTTTGAAGCAGAGCTCCACCCAAAAGGGTAAGCCCCGCTTGTTCGCACCCTCTACTGCCACAGTTGTTATTTTTTTTATGGGGGGGGGGGTCTCCAAAGTTGAATTACCAGTTGCACTAATGTGAATGGAGTCTTAATCTTATCATGAGGCCAATGTACAGCTTGGGTCTAGGATTAAGGAAGGCAACACTGGGAACACAGTAAAGATTAACCAAGGTGCATGCAATACCCAATTGAAGTTCAGTCCATCCAAAATTGAATTCTGGTGGACTGAGTCTTTTTGTGTGTCTGTGACACTGTGTTTGTAAGGGATTGCCACCTTTAATTCTTGGCTCTGTGCCCGCTCACTCCGAGGTGTTCCTATTTCTCCTGTTGTATCACAAATATCACAACCCAGCAGGGAGAGTGGGAGCCTCTATTGACCACGGCAGGTATACAGATTTGGGGACTCGGTGCAGAGTTGTTACCATTAGGGTCTTCATGAGATCGAAGAAACTGTCAGGGGACTAACTTTGCAGCATCCACTACAAACAGAAAATAAATCCGTTCTGGGTGTAGTGAAACGTTATGCTCCGTACCTGATGAAGGAAATTGTTAATTGAAAGGTCTTGTTTTTTATCTTGTGCAGTTGATGGGATGTCCATATCACGCTCTGCTCCCTCAGCCTTTAAGGGACCATTACCAGAGATCTCCACCCTGCGTCGTCCTATTTGCCCAGAGCTCCCCCGCCCCGGTAAGCGGAAGAGACGCCCGCCCCAGCGGAGGACCAGCGAGCAGCAGCCGGAATCAGACGATGATGAAGAGGAACCAAACCACCGCCTCCCTAGCCGTTACCTACCATCACTGGCTGTAGTGGAGGAGAGGAAGGATTGGACAACGCAAAAGCGGATGTATCAGTGCGACCTGTGCGAGAGGACCTTCAATGACCTCTGTAACCTGCAGGAAATGGTCCACACCTGCCCGCAGTGCGGTGGCTCCCTGAACCCTCTCCTCGGCCACCTGGCTGACACCGAAACGGGTGATACCCAGACGCTGGACTTCTCCGAGCCTGGCTCAGACACCGGCTTGCCCCACCCTATGCAAGGACCGGTGGGGTGAGGTGTCGGATCATAGTGCCGCCTCCACACTGGATAATTTATTGATTCCTTATCCTCCACAAAGAATAGGGGGGTACCTTTTACATGTCTTCCTGGTACAGGAGAGGAAAATTCCCATCTATAGGTTACTGGAAACCCCCAGACCGCCAGAGCAATACAGCGTCAATTTATGGGACGGCAGTGCTTCCTCCCATTGTTACTGGTTTCACCCTATTGTTACTGGTTAAACCCTATTGTTACTGGAACCACCCCACTGTTACTGGTGCCACTCCGCTTTTACTAGTTACACTTCTCCCTTTCTGGTTCCTCCCACCTTTACTGCTATCACCCCACCTTTACTGCTTTACCGCTATCACCCCACCTTTACCGCTATCACCCCACCTTTACTGGTTCTACCCCAGCCCTACCGATTCCACTGCACCTTTACTGGTACCACCTCATCCTTACTCATTCCACTCAACATTACTGATTCCACCCCACTATTACTGGTACCACCCCACCCTTACTGATTCCACCCCACCCTTACTAGTACCACTGCTCAACTGTGCACCACTAGCTCAGCTGTATGGTGTATCCCCTGCACAGTGGTCAGCGCTCTTCCAGTTTGGCACTAGACACATGAACGTTTTAGAGTTTTATTGAAGTTTGTCATGCTGCACTGAATGCTTCTGCTTTCACTTTCTGCACACCGCACATTTATATTGATGCTTTTCAGGTGGATCTGGTTGAGTGTGTAAATTTAAGCTGAACTTCTGGCAGAATTTTTCAAGCATTTTTTAAGTGACATTGCTCAGCAAATATGGTCTTTAATAATCCACTGCTGTAAACCCCTGTGACGTCATTGAAACTAGTATGATCAATGTCCTTATTTTCCTTTTTGTAAAGCCGGTCATAGAGGGTTCGAATGCTGGCTAGTTCCTGCTGAACCATCCAAGATTCACACCATATTTGGGCGGGGCTGAATGCACCAAGTTGTTTGATCAATTTGGGTACAACCAGCCGGCCGGATTTCACATTTTTACATTTACGCTAGCAATACACACTGTGTTTTCCCGGCGGGGGTGGCTTTCCCTTTCCCATCCCCCCATCCCTGCTGGTAGAACACAATGGCTCTGCAGCAGGGATTGGGGAATTGAGCAATTATGTTTACGGCAACCCGTGGTTACAGGAAAGAAATTTGCTCTATGGCCGGCTTAAGACCGGTGGCTGGTGTGCAACTTCTTCCCCAGCTACCAGTCTTAAAACATTCCTGCTATAGTTCCCTTTTACCAGCAGCCACATAATCGCATTACCGCTGGCTGCAGTGGAAGAAACCGGGCATCTCAGACTCTGTGAGCGGCTATGCAGCGATGTGGGTGGTTCAAGCATTGGCAGCAAACCCAACCACGTTAACGCCCAATAATGTCTGAAATTTCCATTGTATAATAGGGTAGTTGTTTCCAGTGGCCCTGCTCAGTGAACGGAAAGGGCATCAGAGATTCTGTAATTGCTACTCTAGCTTGGGTATGGCTGCGGTTTCTAATGCACAACGATGACATCACCTCCTTTTGCAAAGTATTTTACTAAGGCAGGCCATACACAGAGTGAATTTCTTTCCTGCAAACTGTATTGACAGGGGATTTCCCCCCACTGAGCCACTGCATTCTCCTGGCGGGGGAAGCCGTCCCCACCGGGTGAAGACGGTGATTATTGCTAGCTGCTAAACCAGCCACTAAAGATGATTGTATGTAAAGTCCGGCAGGATGGTTGTACCCAAGTTGATCGATCAATCAACTTGGGTTCATTCAGCCTGGCCATACATGGTTCAAATCTGGGCCGGTTCCGGCTGATCCAGCCAAGATTCAAACCGTCTATGGCCGGCCTAAGAAACTAGGTGGTTTTAAAAAGTAACCCCAAAAATCACAGTATTTGACAAGTAACCTGCCTGGAGTTAAGCTTTAAAGGACCGCTCCAGACAAGCAACCAAAGCACAAATATTAAAAAATGTTTTATCGGCCATCAGATTTGTAAAGTAACACGCATGCCCTTGTAATCGCCCCGATCCCTACTACTATAAAGCTACATACAGTGAAGGTGAAACATTTCAGAGCCTTTGCTGCTGTCCTGCCTTTTGCCTGCCCATTGAACCATTAAGACCCCTTTCACACGAAGGGTCCAATAAGGTCCACCTGTCAGTTTTTCAGGTGGACCTGATTGGACGGTCCATTCACCCCTATGGACCAGCAGGTGTAAACGGACTTGTGTTTGCTTACACCTGCCTACCTCCGTCTGCTAAAAAAGGACAGAAGGGGATCTGTCGTCCTCCATCCAGGTGGATCAGAGAGCAGTCTGGTGTAAACGGACAGTGGAGTCTGTTTTACTCCTTATTGCCCATAGAGCAGAGTGGCTCTGTCCATATTTGCCCTGCAGAAACTGGGTGGACACAGATGGCTCATCCGCCCCGCTCTGTTCAGCAGGGGATCCGCGGACAGAGGACAGATCCTTTGCTGATCTCAACGGAGTCCTCCCTGTGTGATGGGGGCCTAACTCCTCCTTGCTGGCTGTACTCCTACTGCCATGGAAAGCTCCCAGTCACACAAATCGACAATAGGATGGGCTTCCGATCACATGATCACTGTGGCAGCCAGTAACATGATTGGGAAACCCAAGAGATTTCTCAAGGGGCTAGCAGAAATGGGTCAACGACCTCGCCTTGCTGGTGTAACTTGCCTTACTCTAATCTAGATACCTCCCCTTCTTACCTATAAGCTTACAAAGCAGACCCTCCCACCGCAAGCCTGATTTCTGTTCTCCTGTGTTGCTATAAAGGCATCGGCGAGGTTGAACATATTTTTATGACATTTGTAGGACTCTGTAAGTGAAAGGAGTGTTTGTGTTTTTTAGATTTTCTCGGACTGTTGTCCTTTAAGTTAACTTGAGTTTGGTAGACGAGCCCTGCTGGTTTTGTTTCACAGTAAGGAGAGCAATTCTGTGGCCTCAAACGTGCCTTAGTGTAAGATCCCGGTCTTCCTGAACTCCTCAGGGGGAGGGCAGAAGTGGGCGGAGCCTGTTTGCAATGTCACAGTTTGCTTTGTTCAAAGGTCCTCAAGATCACAGTCCTTCTTCAGACATAACCATCACAAGATCGTCATTGTTCCTGTGGTCTGCAGATGGGATCAAATAAAAGCCCACAGTCTTCCAATGCAGAGTCACAAGTCAGATTCCTGCCTGGACTACACGGGTAACACAGGTCACCTATCATCATACCTGAATACAATTTTTTTTTTTTTTTCATGGGGGGAAAAAGAATTTGTCAGCCAGTCAAGCTGTGGGACTGTTGTTGGGATGGTAAAATGCAAGCAAGAGGTTGGTGAAGCTAAGTATTCTCTGCCCCCCGGCTTATACAGTATATGGCCAGAAGTTTGTGGACACCAGACCATCACACCTATATATGATCTTGTTGGATATCCCATAGCTGAACGCTAGGCAGATATAAAAGACCCATAAGGCAGCTTTGTAATCCATTAATACATTGGTAAACTTTTAAGCTATGTAAGTAAATGACTTTGACCTGTTATCAGCCTTTTGGAGTCCCTGTACAGCAGGGCTGGTGTGAAATGAGGAAGAAGCGGTACAAGATACCAATTCATTTTGTGTGCTGCAGAGCAGCATGCTGATAGGAGTAGCGAGCAGAGAGATGAGCTTGTCATTGCGCTACTTCTCCTTTCACTGTCCAGTCACAGACTACCCCAAAATTTTAATAGACAGCAATTTTTTTTCCCCCACCAGTTTAGAGTTAACCAAAAGTGATGGCTTCAGAAATATTCAGCTTACGTTGGCATGCCTAATATGTGTTGTGCAATCATTCTTTCTGTACGTATACATGTCTTGTGTTTATACGTGTGTGTGTGTGTGTGCGTGTGCGTGTGTGCGTGTGTGTGTGGGATGGGGGGTTGTTACATTTTTTTTTTTATTTGTTGTTATACTTCATGTTTTTCTAAACTTTTTTTTTTTATGGGCAGGTGACAGGTACTCTTTATGGTGACTTGCAGGGATTTAGATCCCTAATTTCTCCCCTCTGCTCCTCCCAAACAGATTGAGGACAGAAAGTCCCCAAGCCACTATGGCTAGGGTTTGATAGCTCTGAACCCAGAAGTGCTCAGAGCTGAGCGCTTCCGGGTTCCCAATCTGCAGAAAAGATCAAGGAATGCCATCCTGACAACGTTTGTTGTGGTTTTGGCGCTCAGGAGGAGTCGGTACGCCCTGGGGGCACACGAGGGAGTGTTGCCTATCACAGATATAGGCTTGTTTTGAGGACGCACGTGTCTCTGCTCCTGTTATTAGGAAGTCAAATACCCGTCTTAGCTAGTTGGTTGCTGGGAAGGAAGCACATAAAGCACCCTAATAAGCATCGTATATCAGGCCTATTATGTGTAACGGCCGGTTATTTGTCTGGAACCTGCTGATTCATTTGCCTGCGAGACCTAAAGATTATGTGATCTTATTTTGTCTTCCAAATGCTGCACCCAGAATCGAACAGGAGTAGATGGAGTTCTGCTGTGTGAGTTTTATGCTTTGCCTGGAGTTCTCCCTTCCTTCTACCTTGTAAGTCTTATGACTTTACGCTGATTGTGAATTAACAAATAGTCGTAGTTTGATGAAGAGCGCAACATACCAGGGTGACGCATCATTTTGTGAGCCATCCTACATGTCTAGAGCAGTTGTCTCCAAACTGTTTGGCATGGGGACCAATTGTGGCCATTTGCTTGCCTTTATCTGGCCCTTGGGGCACTATGCCATCCATTGACATCAACAATTGGGGAATTGTTTCTGTTGCTGACACCAACAATGGGGCACGGTTCCTTCTACTGACACCAGTGAAAGGGCACAATGACGCCAACAATGGGGCACTACTCCTTCCACTAACACCAAAGATAGGGCATTGTTTACTTTCACTGGACACCGGGCAATTTTCAACTCCTGCTGCCCCTAGTCCAGCCCCCCCCTAAAATCTGAAGGACGGTAAACTGGCCCTTTGTTTAGAAAGCTTGGAAACTCGCACTCTAGCGTGAGCTTGCTGCTGAAACACATGCTACAAGGTGGCATAAAGGCAGTAAAAGCGGATACCACAAGGTGGTACATTCCATTGCATCAAAACTCATCCGGCTCTCCCAAGGAACCAAGCAGCACCTGGTACACCCGATGTAGTATAGGCTAATCATCGAAACTCTGATACACCCCCCCCCCCCTTTTTTCCTGCATCTTACTATGCAAAGTGGGGGGTAATAATGTACATATTTCCAAGGTGTTACACAAAAGGGCTCTTTCCCATGGGGTGGATTCCGTTCCGATTAGGGGATCTGTGAGCTGAGGGGTGGATGACAGGTCAGTTCATGCAGAGTGGATATGGAGAGACCCTACTCCGCTCTATGGGTGTCTGGGAGTAAAAGGAATCCGCTGTCAGTTTACACCTGGCTGCCTCCGATCTGGTCCACCCAAACGGAAGAGGAAGCAGTTCTCCACCATTTTTTTTTCATCGGTCCAAGAGGGCACAGGTCGGTTTATACCCGCCAGTCCATAGGAATGCAAGGACCTTTCCGATCAGGTCCACCTGATTGGATCGCCCTTGTGAAAGGGCCCCAAAAATGACCTCCCCCTTGCTTCTGAGCTCCTTCGTGTGGCCTAAAACCCAGGTGAAGCCCCAGGAGCATAGTAGATGTTACATGTCATTAGAGATTGCAGAGGATTTTGTTTTTAGGTCAAGAGCTTGTGGGTGTCTGAAGTGAATCTGACTGTTCCCATGTACTTATGTAATTCAACAAAAATCATCAAAAAGTTTGATGGCAGGAGAAGGGAAATCAGTGGATATGTAATGTCAGAATTGAGATTGCTCCTTCATTTTAGGGTATTTCCTCTCATTTTTTGTCACTAAAAAAATCCAACAGACCTTTTAACCCAAACCCACTTCTGTCCATAAAATAAAAACTTTAACCACTCCTACCAGAGCTTTTTTTTTTTTTTTATTTATTTATTTAAATTTTTTTTTTACTTTTTTTCATGCATGTTGAAAAATCTGCATTTTTGGTAACTCTTAATAGATGGAGTTGCGTCAAGTAAATGGATCTCAAACAGGCCAAGCCCTAAAGCCCCGTTCACACTTTGCGTGGCGGTAACTCGCGCTCCCACTCACGATTTTATGTAGGCAATTTTCACGTGATTCTGCGTGTCACGCATAGGGCAAGCGCATAGGGCAAGCCTATTCACTTCAATGGACTGCCCTATGCACATTTGTCGCCCCCAAAAATAAGCCCCTGTTCCTTTCTGGGTGACAAGCTTCATGCGATCTTTAAAGTTACGCTTTGACGCTGTTGCAGGGTGATTCTGTTGCGTGGCAAACCACTACCATGTTTGGTGTGCCATTTAAAACAAATGGCACCCAAATGCACGTTTTGCACCGCTTGGCATGCGATTTGGAATCGCGGGAAGAATTTCAGCAATTTTGCCCGTAATTTTGATTTGCCACGTATGAATGGAGCCAAAAATTGTGTGTATTCGTGAAATGGTAAAAAAAAAAAGAAAAAAACGTTGGTGCCCAAAATTGTTCATAAGCTACAATTTAAAATCTTTTACAGGCAATGAGTTTAGACATAACAGTGTGTAATAATGTGTGTTGCGCATTCGCTGTTTACATACACGAGGGCGCCCTGTGTGCATGTTTGCTTTCTTGTGTGTGCAGAGAGCAGCGGGTTGCTTTTAACATTTTTATTTGTATTTATTTTAATATAATTTTAGTTGTTTAGTTTTTTAAACACTTTTTTAATGTTTTTATCTTTTAACTTTATTGCTTTCACAAAGGCAACCAACCCCTCTAAGTGATAGCGTTGGCAGATGACAGATTCTCTTTATGGAGATAAAGGGGGTCTATTGGACCCTTATGCCGCGTACACACGACCGGAATTTCTGATGGGAGCTTTTCATCGGATTTTCCGACCGTGTGTATGCCCATCAGTCTCTTTCTGTCGGAATTTCCAACGGACTTTAGATTGAGAGACTGTTCTTAGGTTTTCCGTTGGAAAAAATTTCTATCGAATTTTACGATCGTGTGTATGCAATTCTGACATGCAAAATTCCGACGCATGCTCGGAAACAATTCGACGCATGCCCGGAAGCATTTAACTTCCCTTTTTATAGTGCCGTCGAACGCGTTGTATGTCGCGGTGTTGTTGACCGTCGGAATTTGGTGTGACCGTGTGTAGGCAAGACAGTTTGAGCAAAATTCCGTTGGAATTCAGATGGCAAAAACCAGAGCTTTTTCCGACGAGAATTCCGATCGTGTGTACGCGGCATTTAGAGGTAGATTTACTAAAACTGGAGCACACAGAATCTGGTGCAGCTGTGCATGGTAGCCAATCGGGTTTCTAACTTCAGCTTGTACAATTAAGACTGGCCATAGACGGAGCGATTTTTCTTTCCTGCAACCATGGGTTGCAGGAAAGAAAATTGCTTCATTCACCCATCAAGACTGACTGTGGGGAACCCCTCCTGCAGAGCTTTTGTGTTCTTCCAGCAGGGACGCCTTCCCCAACAGGGAGAACACAATGCAAGTGCAGGAGGGATTCCCCCATCAACACAGTGGAGTGATTTTCTATAACCACCGGCAGCAATAATCACATGAAAATCCGACAGACTGGTTGTACTCAATCAACTTGGGTACATTCAGCCTTGCCTATACATGGTTCGAATCTTGGCCATTACTGCTGAAACGGCTGAGATTCGAACTGTCTATGGACAGCTTAAGCTTTGACAATAAAACCTGGAAGCTGATTGGCTTCTGTGCAGAGCTGCAGCAGATTTTACACTCTTCAGTTTTAAAACAAAATCTCCCCTGCCCTCCAGCTAATCAAGCACAGGACTGCTTGGTCAGCTGTTTACCCCACATTTCAGCTGGGATTCTGACAGCTCCAAACCTGGAAGTGCCCTGAGCTGAGCGCTTCCTTGTTCATTGGCCTCAGAATAGGGTTGTTTCCCCTGATCTGCTCCTTCTCGCCATCCTGGCAATATTTCCCGGGGTCTCAGGCTTCCCAGAGGAAGAACTTGGAAACCACCGGGGGGGGTATTTGTCTTCAGTTAAATAAAAGCTAGGCGCATGTTGAACAAAACATTGCCAGCTTGTTTTGACCCCTTGACTACCAAGATGCTTAGAGACCTACCTTGGTAGACAAGTCGTTTTAAAAGGTGTTATTTTGAGCTCTGGGAAAAGCTGAGAGACAATCGCATGAGCAGATGAAATGTTCAGAGGGTTCCTCACGGACCGCTGCCATTAGTCGTAGGAAATGTAATATTTATATCACAGTTTTAGAAGTTGTAGCTGACCGCAGATTGAATTTCGAGGAAACATTTCTAATAACGTGAAATAGTTTATAGGTTATGTAGCAAATATTTGTTATCAATCTTTTAATTGACCGCGGAGCTTCTGTTATACACATATAAGTGTGGGCTTTAGATTTACTTGAAGTTGATCTGTTTCATATGTGTAATAATAAAAAAAGAAGTATAAATAGTATAAATCCCCTTGGCGTGAGGATTACACAATGGGATGCAGGAGTGTGCCTGAGCTTTGAAGTGAAGATTGGCATACTTGGGGTTTTGGGAGTAACAATAGAGGGAATTTTAGTAGTTGTGTACCTCCACCTCCTGTTACCTTCAGTCTTTACCTATTGCCACTTTGCTGTAATGACAGGTTCTCTTTAATCAGCACAGGAAGCTTTGCGGCTGGAGTAGCGCTCGGTGCAGGAGGTCACCCCACACATTTGGTGTATTTGTGGCTGTTGGTGGAGGCTGCGCTATGTGTCTCTCTGGACTGCCACTGTTTTTAGTCTTCCTCCCCCGCCACCTTCTGTGTTAGCTCTGCGAGTCAGTATGTTCCTGAGATAGAAGTCCGAGTTTTATAAACCTTTCTTACTGCCTGTAGTCACAACTTCAGCAATAAAACTTCTCTTTCTAGAGATCTGGCTTTGCGTTTTCATTCCTGATGTGTGTGTCCTGAGAATTTTGTGTGAATTAGAACCTACGGTAGTAGTACCTTGGATTACGAGCATAGTCCGTTCCAGAAGCATTCTTGTAATTCAAAGCACTTGTATATCAAAGCAAGTTTCCCCATAGGAATCAATGGAAACTCAGATAATTCGTTCCACAGTGACTGCTATTGTATGCAGTACTGCATGTGGACAGAGGTGGGGGGTGCTGGAAACGCCCAGAGACACTTGAGAACGGAGTGTCTCTGAGTGTCTCCAAACTGGCGCCCCCGCACCTGCAAATCGAGTCAGGATTTAAAAAAAACGCTCGTATTGCGTAACGCTTGTAAACCGTGTTTCTTGCAATCCAAGGTCTTATTGTATTTCTTTCCCGACCATTGAGGGACACAGGAATTCTTTCACCTAATAACCTTAATTATACTGGTGCCCACAGGAGCAGTACCAGGACAGGTTCATCCAGCCTCCAGGGCAAGGATGCAGGACTGCGCCCCTTCTCCTGCTGCTAATGCATGATGTAGAATGGGTGTACTGCCCTGCCCCCTTGCTCCGGCTTGCCCTATGTTTGCATGGAGTGTGCACTGCACATGCCTGGCCACTACTTTTCGCCCCTTCCTGATTTTTTTTTCTATTTTAGCATTGTTCTGGAAATGTTATAGATGGGCAACTCCGATCCTTGTATTGATTATTGGTTCCAAATTAATAATTTGTCTTTCACCCTTGATCCATTCTGATACAGTGACGACATGAAAAATGATAATTTTCCCACTCTACAAGACTCCGGTCCGGCCGCAACTGGAGTATGCTGTCCAGTTCTGGGCACCAGTCCTCAGGAAGGATCTACTTGAAATGGAGCGAGTACAAACAAGGCAACAAAGCTAATAAAGGAGGTCTGGAGGATATTAGTTATGAGGAAAGGTTGCGAGCACTGAACTTGAGAGGGGATATGATTTAAATTTACAAACACCATACTGGTGACCCTACAATAGGGATAAAACTTTTTCACAGAAGGGAGTTTAACAAGACACGTGGCCACAAGAAAAGAGGTTTAACCTTAAACTACGTAGAGGGTCCTTTACTGTAAGAGCGGCAAGGATGTGGAATTCCCTTCCACAGGTGGTCTCAGGTCTCAGTGGGAGGCATCGATAGTTTCAAGAAACTATTAGATAAGCACCCGAACGACTTCAACGTACAGGGATATACAATGTAATACTGACATATAATCACACACATAGGTTGGACTTGATGGAGTTGTTTCTTTTTTCGACCTCACCTACAAAGTAACATATAACCACCAATCAATACCATTTGATTAAGGGGAGTAACGCCTGTAAATTCTCTCCTGGCTGGCTCGCCAACTGTTGTGGACATTTTATAGATAGGCAACTCCTATCCTCATATTGATTAGTGGTTCCAAATTAATAATAATTACTGCAGTAGAGAGCAGACACAAAAGGTGCACTCAGCCTCCTTTCCAAATAACTGTTCTGTTTATTTGGTGCAATTTAAGTTTTTTATACACATGATTACGTAGGTATCACATTAATGTTACAATTGTATTTTTATGATAACAAAGGCGTAACATAGGCAGGCTAATCCAAATTAGGACTCAAAAGAATGCAAACATGTAATGAAAACATTATTAGGGCAGTGTGCAATACATACAAAATAGAATACAATTGTTATATTAATGTGATACCTACTTAATCATGTGTATTAAAAAAATGTAGTTGCGCAGAATAAACAAAAAAAGTTGTTTGGAAAGATGCTGAGTGTGTCTGTTCCCTACTGCAGCAGTTATTCTTAATTTGGGACCACTAATCGATATGAGGATAGGAGTTGCCTATCTATAAAATTTCCAGAACAAGCATATTTGTCACGTTGCAATTTAATGTGGTGGTCTGGGGCTGCTTTGCATCTTTAGGATCCAGATAACTTGCCATTAGCTCAGCGAAGCTGCCCCCCCTACAATCGGCACAAATAAAAACTCAAGTGTGTTTCTTTAGTGCTAAGTTTATGCTGTTTTGTGCCATAAAAATTTACATTTGTGCTGCTTTTATTTTTAAGATATTAGCAATTTTTTTTCCAGACTATGACATCACCTAGCCCCCCTACAACAGCCAAATGACACGAAACTGGTCTCATTGGTTAGTGCTACGTTTGTGCTGTTTTGTGCTGCTAAAATGTCTGTTCTATCTTTTGTCGTTTTTGCGTTATTAATGATTTCTTAAAGGTCACTCAGCCCCCCTACAACACCCAAATGACACGAAACTGGTCTCGTTGGTTAGTGCTACGTTTGTGCTGCTAAAATTTCTGTTCTATCTTTTGTCGTTTTTGCATTATTAATGATTTATTAACCACTTCAGCCCCGGACCAATTGGCAGCCAAAGGACCAGGCCCCTTTTTGCGATTCGGTACTGCGTCGCTTTAACTGACAATTGCGCGGTCGTGCGGCGTGGCTCCAAAACAAAATTGGCGTCCTTTTTTTCCCACAAATAGCTTTCTTTTGGTGGTATTTGATCGCCCCTGCGGTTTTTATTTTTTGAGCTATAAACAAAAATAGAGCGACAATTTTGAAAAAAATGCAATATTTTTTGCTATAATAAATATCCCCAAAAAATATATAAAAAAACTTTTTTTCCTCAGTTTAGGCCGATACGTATTCTTCTACATATTTTTGGTAAAAAAAATCACAATTAGCGATTATTGATTGGTTTGCACAAAAGTTTAGCGTTTACAAAATAGGGGATAGTTTTATAGCATTTTTATTAATATTTTTTTTTTTTTACTAGTAATGGCGGCGATCAGCGATTTTTATTGCGACTGCGACATTATGGCGGACACATCGGACATTTTTGACACATTTTTGGGACCATTGTCATTTATACAGCAATCAATGCTATTTAAATGCATTGATTCATGTATAAATGACAGTTGTCGTGAAAGAGTTAACCACTAGGGGGAGGGGAGGGGTTATGGGCTCTGACGTGTGTGTGTTTTTTTACATTAGGGGGTGGGGCTGAGGTCTGACGTCATTGATTGGCTTTCCCGATGACCGGGAACAGCCAATCAATGACAGGCAGAGTAGGAAGCGCGGGGAGAGGTTTGTTTACACAAACCTCTCCCCGTTCTTCAGCTCCGTAACCCGATCGCGGGACACCAGCGGCGATCGGGTCCGCTGGTCCCGCGGCCGGGGTCACGGAGCTCCCGACCGGGCAGGCATTTAAAGGGCCACGTACAGGTACGTGGTTTTGCCTGCCCGTGCCATTCTGCTGACGTATATATGCAGTGGGCGGTCAGGAAGCGGTTAAAGGTCACTCAGCCCCCCTACAACACCCAAATGACACGAAACTGGTCTTCATTGGTTAGTGCTGTGTTTGTGCTGCTAAAATTTCCGTTCTATCTTTTATCATTTTTGCGTTAATGGTCACTCAGCCCCCTTACAACACCCAAATGACACAAAACTGGTCTCGTTGGTTAGTGCTACGTTGACCAGTTTCGTGCCATTTGGCTGTTGTAGGGGGGCTAGGTGATGTCATAGTCTGGAAAAATTGCTAATAGCTTAAAAATAAAAGCAGCACAAATGTAAATTTTTATTGCACAAACGTAGCACTAAAGAAACACACTTTTGTTTTTATTTGTGCTGATTGTAGGGGGCCAGCTTCGCTGAGTTCTTGCCATTATTATTGGAACCATGAATTCTGCACTCTACCAGAAAATCTTGAAGGGGAATGTCTGGCCATCAATTTGTGACCTCAAGCTCAAGTGCACCAGCAAGTCCAACTCTAAATGGCTCATAAAAAAAAAAAAAAAAAAATGAAGGTTTTGGGGTGGTCTAGTAAAAGCCTAGACTTAATCCAATTTAGATGCTGTATTATGACCTTAAAGTGGTTGTAAACCCTTAGAGCCGGTTCACACCAGGGCGACTCAGGATCCGACTTCAGGTCGCCCGAGACGCCCCAAGTCGCGCTGTAATGTTAGCCTATGTAGCCGTCTTTATGCACACTACAGAAGTCGCTCCGACTTCAAAAAAGGTTCCTGTACTACTTGAAAACGACTTCTAGGTGACTTGTATCCATTGAGTTCAATGGAAGTCGCCTGCAAGTCGGATCCCTGTTCATTTTGACCATCTCCTTCAGGCAAGTTCACAGGAAGTACAAAGGAATTTAACCCGGTTAGCCTTGATGTTGCCTCAAAGTTGCCTTGAAATTGCCTCGAAGTTGCCTTGAAGTTGCCTCGAAGTTGCCTGGCAAAGTCTTGCCGACTTTGTGGTCGCTGTAGTGTGAACCGACACTTAGTGCCGGTTCACACTGGGGCAACACGACTTACAGCGCGACTTAGCAAGGCAACTTGGAAGCAATTTCAACGTGACTTGGAAGCAATTTCAACGTGACTTGGAAGCAACTTCAACGTGACTTGGTAGCAACTTCAACGTGACTTTGAGTTATTTACAACACAACTTCAAGTCGCCCCCAGGCCAGGCGACTTTGGCTGTGGCCAATCACAGAATAATCAGCTCTCTGGGAGGGTGGGGTTTGCCTGAGTAAACAAATTTATTTTCCTGTAAAGTCGCTTCAAAATAGATGGAGATCCGACTTGGAGGCCACTTCCATTGAAATCAATGGGTACAAGTCACCTAGAAGTCGGATTGAAGTAGTACAGGAACCTTTTTTGAAGTCGGTGCGACTTCAGTAGTGTGCATTGAGACGGCTCCATAGATTAACATTACAGCGCGACTTGGGACGACTTGGGGCGTCTCGAGGCAACCTGAAGTCGGATCCTGAGTCACCCTGGTGTGAACCGGCTCTTACAAACCACTTTGACCTACAGGTAAGCCTAGATTAAGGATTACCTGTAGGTCCAAGAAATATCTCCTAAACCTACACAGTTTAGGAGATATTTGCCAAAAGACAGGCACCGCTGTCTACGGCACATGCGCTGTAGACATCGGCGTGCGCTGCTCTCAACGGCGATATGCTGCGAGCGGCGGCTCCCGTGCGCATGCGCGGGAGTAATGTCATCGGGGCGCCGTCGAATGACAGCGCCGGAGCCGCGAGACCCACCAAGAAGATGGAGGCTCCGTACACAAGGGGACAGCGGTGACTTCGCTGGCTCCTGTATCAGGTAAGTGACACATAATGGACTACTTTGTGTTGCATAGTAGTCCATTATGCTTTACCTTTGCAGGGAAACAAAGAGGAAGTAAACCCATTAGGGTTTACTTCCTCTTTAAAAAGTGCATTCCTGCTCAAAAAACCTCCAATGTGGCTGAATTAAAACAATTCTGCAAAGAAGAGTAGGACAAAATTCTTCCACAGCGATGTGAAAGACTCATTGCCAGTTATTGCAAACGCTTGATTGCAGTTGTTGCCGCCAAGGGTGGCACAACCAGTTATAAGGTTTAGGGGGCAACTACTTTTTCACATAGGGCAAGGGGGTTTGAAATTTGTTTGATGATCTGAATTATTTATGTGTGACAAATATGCAAAAATAAAAATCAGGAAGGGGGTAAATACTTTTTCACAGCACTGTATGAAGCTGTGCATGCATAGTGTGTATTTAGTGTAAGTTTTAGGTGGATGGGGTGGAGAGTGGAGACACGTTGGCGTATGGTGTGACAGCAGAAGCCCCGAGCAGCTGGGTTCCAGACACTAATCTGGAGTGTTCAGCTTCCCCGCTACCACTGCGCACCCAGCAGCTGCTCCTCCTGCTTACCTTGTCTCAGCCCTGCAAAAAAGGATTGGATACGGGCAAAAAAAACAGGCCAAATCGCTTTTATTTTTTATTTGTATATGTGAATTCCAATTATCTGAATTTTCAGTGCTGGCAGCTTTTTCCTTATTTGTTAAACCTGAGTGCAGTGTTTATTTTCCTTTTTTTTTTTATTTTTTTATTATTAACTGCTTCAGTCCCGGAAGATTATTATTTTTTTTTTAATTTTTCTTTATTTACGAAGATTGCAATAGCAGATACAAACATATGATTGTACATTAATCATTGCAGAGATTGTTTAACCACTACAATACTGGGCACTTTCGCCCCCTTCCTTCCCAGACCAATTTTCAGCTTTCAGCGCTCTCGCACTTTCAGTGACAATTGCATGGTCATGCAATGCTGTACCCAAATGAAATTTTTATCATTTTGTTCGCACAAATAGAGCTTTAGTTTGGTGGTATTTATTCACGACTCCGTTTTAAATTTTTTGCGATATAAGCGAAAAAAATTGCGGAAATTTTGAAAAAAAAAAAAACAATATTTTCTCCTTTCTTTTTTAAGCGAAATCCAATAAAATCTAATTTTGTCATAAATTTAAGCCAAAATGTATTCTGCTACATGTTTTTAGTAAAAAAAATTCAGTTAAGTGTATAATAATTGGTTCGCGTGATCACGGACATATGTAGGCAAATGATCATGTACAGATGTGTGCAGGTGATCACGGACATATGTGTGCAGATAATCATTGACACGTGATTTTACTGGGACATATGTGGGGGACATGTGTTTTTATTATTTGGGGACATGTGTTTTTTTTGGGAACATGTGTGTTTTGGGGACATGTGTGGGGACATGTGTGTTTTACAGGTGTTGGTGACACTAGACTGGTGATCAGTGAGTAAAAAAACAGCTAATACTCACTGATCATCAGCCGGCTGCAGCGATCAGCTCTCCTTTCCTCACCGACAACTTCCGTGTGAGGAGAGGAGAGCCGGTTGCCTAGCAACCGGCTGTTTGCTTACATCACATGACGGCTGTGATTGGACACGGCTGTCATGTGATCAGGAGGGCCAATCACAGAGCCCTCCTGCCGATCCGAGATGCGCCGTGTCCATGTGACACAAGCGCATTGGGATCCCCCTACTTCTGATGGACGTTTAGGAACGTCCGATCAGAAGTAGGCGGCTCCCACCCAGCCGTATATATACAGTGGCCGTGTGGGAAGTAGTTAAAGCGGTGTTCCGGACGAAATTATACTTTTTAAATAAAAATACCCCTATAATACACAAACTTAATGTATTCTAGTAAAGTTAGTCTGTAAACTAAGGTCTGTTTTGTTAGTTTTTAGCAGTACTTTGTTATTTTATAAACTTGCAGCAGGCCGTGGCCATCTTAAGTGTGGGCATCTGAAGCCAGACCGTATTTCTTCATGGATCTCATCCTTGCAGATCTCGTACATGCTCAGTGCAGCATAAGCAGTGTAATAGGTTTCAGGTCAGGTTTCCATAGCAACGGCAGTTTGAGAGGAAGTTGCTGCCCCTTCCCAGGAGGCATTGCAAACAGGAAATGATGCGATGGGCCGCGGCCAGGGAGGAGGAAGTGAAAAATGAATACAGCAGATATACAGTCTGTGCTGAAAAAAAAAAATATCCAATTTGTTTACAGTGCACAGTTTAGTGAGGGATGCTGAAGAGTTGTAAAAGTGGGTGGAACTCCACTTTAAGACAGTGTGTACAACCCAACCAAATATTACTATGTCCTAATACATCAGATAATGGCTAGTGCGGGAAAAAAAAAAAAATTCTTCTCCAGGTTCGTAAGTAGGAATGCTCTCTACAAGGCCTAGGAGCTCTCTGAATTCCGCTTGCGTCACATGTCATACCACTTATTGTTAATAGGGAATTAAGGTGCCGCTCTTAGGTTATCTCCAAGGAACGAGGACTGGAGAGGAAAAACTGATGTTAATTCGAATGATTAAAGGGAAGTGGAAGGGAAGAGGGGAGAGAGGGAAAGAAAAGAGGAAAGGAAAAAAAAAAAAAAAGGAAAGAAAAAAAAAAAAAAGGAAAGGAGTGGGGGGGAAACTGGTTTGTCCCCGGTCTTGCCACTGGAACAGGCTGTGTACATCTGTCTCGCATATTCCTCCGAATAGTAGAACTCAAGCCAATAGAACCACTTTTTCAGAAACTGATCTCTTATGCCCCGTACACACGGTCGGAAAATCCGACCACAAAATCCATCGGATTTTTTCCGACGGATTTTGTCCGACACTGGTGTTGCATACACACGGTCGGACAAAGTTGTCGGAAAATCCGATCATTCTGAACGTGGTGACGTTTGTTGCCTACGACGGGACTACGTAGAGGCTAGTAGCCAATAGCTTTGGTCTTGTAATGTGATCTGAGCATGCGTGGCACTTTGTCCGTCGGAATTCGCTACACACGATCGGAAAAAGTCCGATAGGACTTTGTTGTCGGAAAATTTGAGAGCAGGAGATAAAACTTTGTCCGTCGGAAAATCTGACGGAAAAAGTCAGATGGAGCTTACACACGGTCGGAATTTTAGACAACATTGTCCGATAGGACATTTTCCGTCGGAAAATCCGACCGTGTGTACGGGGCATTAGACCCCTTTCTGTCGCTACGAGATCCTCCATTTTGTGGATCTCCGCCACTTTCTTCAACCAGACATCCACTCCCGGGGGCTCCGCCCGCTTCCAATACAGGGGGATGCAGCTTTTTGCCGCCGTGACCAGGAGAGGAAGGATAGATTTCTTATATGCTCTGCCCCGGGATTTCATGGTGGTGTAAAAGAAAGAACTCAGGGGTCCTGGGTATCTCCCGATTGGTGTACCGTTGGATAATGCCATGGACCTTCGACCAGAACGGGGTGATGACCCGACAGGACCAAAAAAATGTGCAGGAGCGAACCCGCTTCCTCACCACATCTCCAGCACCAGTCCGAGCACTGGGGGAACATCCTGTGTAATCTGGTCGGGTATAGTACCATCTAGATAGCACCTTGAACCCGGATTCCTGCAGGTTGGCGCACACCGAGGTCTTATATGTGAAGAAGAACAACCTCTCCACCTGTCTTTCTGTGAATTGCATTCCCAGGTCCTGTTCCCACTGGGCTATGTACTGAGGTCTGTACCCCTCTGGTGGAGTTAAAAGGAGTCGATACGTTAGCGCGATCGTGTGGCGAACCGGTTCTTGTTCTGTGCATAGTAGCTCAAAGGGCATCAAATCCCTCCCGTATGGTGCTGGGGCGGGCTGTGAGCCTATAAAGTGGGCCAGTTGAAGCCTCTGCCAGAATGTGAGATTCTGAAGAAGAGGGTCTTCCATGATATGGTCCCTGGTCATCCACCTTCCATTGCTGATAAAGTGGCGGAGTTGGGAGCGGCCTACTACCCGCAAGGTCTGAAAACTAGGATCGTGGAGACCCGGGCTAAAGGCCGGATTTGCCCCGGAATATTTTACCCCCTTCCTGACCAGAGCGTTTTTTTGCGATTCGGCACTGTGACAATTGCGCGGTTGTGCAACGTGGCTCCCAAACAAAATTTACGTTTTTTTCCCACAAATAGAGCTTTCTTTTGGTGGTATTTGATCACCTCTGCTTTTTTTATTTTTTGCGCTATAAACAAAAAAATAGCGACAATTTTGAAAAAAAAACACATTATTTTTTACTTTTTGCTATAATAAATATCCCCCAAAAATATATGTAAAAAACAAAAAAAAATTTCCTCCAGTTTATGCCGATTTTTTTCATATTTTTGGTAAAAAAAAATCGCAATAAGCGTTTATTGATTGGTTTGCGCAAAAGTTATAGCGTCTACAAAATAGAGGATAGTTTTATGGCATTTTTATTGATAATTTTTTTTTTTTTTTTTTACTAGTAACTAGTAAATCAGCGATTTCTATTGTGACTGCGACATAATGGCAGACACATCGGACAATTTTGACACATTTTTGGGACCATTGGCAATACAGCGATCAATGCTAAATTGCATTGATTACTGTAAAAATTTCACTGGCAGTGAAGGGGTTAAACCACTAGGTGGCGCTGTAGGTGTTGTATGTCCTAGGGAGTGATTCTAACTGTGGGGGGGAGGGGCTGTGTGTAAATTTCACTGATGACCGCTCCCGATTACAGGGAGCGGTGATCAGTGACAGTGTCATTAGGCAGAACAGGGAGATGCATGCTTACATTAGCATCTCCCCATTCTTCCTCACCGTGACACAATCGGGGGTATCCCCGCGGACATCGAGTCCGCGAGACCCGCGATCACAGTGGCGAAGCTCCCGGCGGGCGTGCTCCCGGCGGGCGTGCGCCCGCAAGCCAACTCTTAAAGGGCCACGTACAGGTACGTTAATCTGCCGGTACTTGCCCTTCTGCCGCAGTATATCTGCGTGAGGCGGTCGGGAAGTGGTTAATATATCTACAACTCGTGATACATTAGTGTGATGGTCAGTAGGAAGAATGCTCCTTACACTTGGGGACATTGGAAAGAATTACCTCCTTACAGATAGCTAAAAAGATCAATGGTGTCAGTGGGAACTTATCTAAGAGGCAGAAATTGCTCATTTCCCAAGGAACCCGAGTTGAGAAACCCTGTCCTAGAAGGATGGAAATGATTTCAACTCTGCTGTATTAAAAGACTAACTTCTTTTTAGAACCTTTTTTTCTTCAATCAAGATTCTTCTGTGTCTTGGGAATCTTGGATCAAGGTGTCATTGCGCCACTTCCTGTGGCAGAACAGTTTCAGAGGCTTTACTTTAACCTGTCCACCATCACCAAAAGCCAAGGGGCCATGCACCTTATGTTGGATCGCAAAACTTTGAATGTCTTCATTGGAGCCCAGAAATTCTGATCTTACTTGTCCATGGACGTCCACATATCACTCACTTGTCCATGGACATCTACGGCACCTCTCACTTGTCCATGGACATCTACGGCACCTCTCACTTGTCCATGGACATCGATGGCGACACTCACTTGTCAATGGACGTCCACGACACCACTTACTTATCGATTGACAGCTATGTCACCTCTCTTTTGTCGATGGACTTCTTGGTTTTGCTCACTTGTTGATGGACTACAATGGCACCTCTTACTCATCGATGGACATCTATGGCACCTCTCACTTGTCCAGTGACATGCACGGCACCTCTCACTTGTCCACTGACATCACTCACTTGTCCATGGACAGCCACGCACCACTCACTTGTCCAAGGACAGCCACCCATCACTCACTTGTCCATGGATATCCACGCATCACTCACTTGTCCATGGACAGCCACGCATCACTCACTTGTCCATGAACATCCACGCACCACTCACTTGTCCATAAACATCCACGCATCACTCATTTGTCCATGGACATCCACGCATCACTCACTTGTCCATGAACATCCACGCATCACTCACTTGTCCATGGACATCCACGCACCACTCACTTATCCATGGACAGCCACGCATCACTCACTTGTCCACGGACATCCACGCATCACTCACTTGTCCACGGACATCCACGCACCACTCACTTGTCCATGGACAGCCACGCACCACTCACTTGTCCATGGACAGCCACGCATCACTCACTTGTCCATGAACATCCACGCATCACTCACTTGTCCATGGACATCCACGCACCACTTACTTATCCATGGACAGCGACGCATCACTCACTTGTCCATGGACAGCCACGCACCACTCACTTGTCCATGAACATCCACGCACCACTTACTTATCCATGGACAGCCACGCACCACTTACTTATCCATGGACAGCGACGCATCACTCACTTGTCCATGGACAGCGACGCATCACTCACTTGTCCATGGACAGCGACGCATCACTCACTTGTCCATGGACAGCGACGCATCACTCACTTGTCCATGGACAGCCACGCATCAGTCACTTGTCCATGGACATCCACGCACCACTTACTTATACATGGACAGCCACGTACCACTCACTTGTCCATGGACATCCACGCATCACTCACTTGTCCATGGACAGCCACGCATCACTCACTTGTCCATGGACATCCACGCATTACTCACTTGTCCATGGACAGCCACGCATCACTCACTTGTCCATGGACAGCCACGCATCACTCACTTGTCCATGGACATCCACGCATCACTCACTTGTCCATGGACATCCACGCATCACTCACTTGTCCAAGGACAGCCACGCACCACTCACTTGTCCATGAACATCCACGCACCACTTACTTATCCATGGACAGCCACGCACCACTTACTTATCCATGGACAGCGACGCATCACTCACTTGTCCATGGACAGCCACGCATCAGTCACTTGTCCATGGACATCCACGCACCACTTACTTATCCATGGACAGCCACGTACCACTCACTTGTCCATGGACATCCACGCATCACTCACTTGTCCATGGACAGCCACGCATCACTCACTTGTCCATGGACATCCACGCATCACTCACTTGTCCATGGACAGCGACGCATCACTCACTTGTCCATGGACAGCCACGCATCAGTCACTTGTCCATGGACATCCACGCACCACTTACTTATACATGGACAGCCACGTACCACTCACTTGTCCATGGACATCCACGCATCACTCACTTGTCCATGGACAGCCACGCATCACTCACTTGTCCATGGACATCCACGCATTACTCACTTGTCCATGGACAGCCACGCATCACTCACTTGTCCATGGACAGCCACGCATCACTCACTTGTCCATGGACATCCACGCATCACTCACTTGTCCATGGACATCCACGCATCACTCACTTGTCCAAGGACAGCCACGCACCACTCACTTGTCCATGAACATCCACGCACCACTTACTTATCCATGGACAGCCACGCACCACTTACTTATCCATGGACAGCGACGCATCACTCACTTGTCCATGGACAGCCACGCATCAGTCACTTGTCCATGGACATCCACGCACCACTTACTTATCCATGGACAGCCACGTACCACTCACTTGTCCATGGACATCCACGCATCACTCACTTGTCCATGGACAGCCACGCATCACTCACTTGTCCATGGACATCCACGCATCATTCTCTTGCATAGCTCCCAACTATCCCTGATTTCGAGGGACTGTCCCTGATTTGGAGCAATGTCCCTCTGTCCATCATTCCTCCTCATTTGTCCCTCATTTTGGTCTGATCTATATAGATTTATCTAAAATGCACTTTTTATCTGATTTTTATTTGCATCGCTCATTTTTTCCCAGGAAATTCTGGTTATTTTCCGTGGCCTTAATAATTTTACAACAACTTGTAACTCAAACGTAAAATTCGATCACTATGAAAATAAAAAATCTGCACTGCCCTGATTGGAGGAGAAGCCGGTCACATGAAATTGGTCATGCTATTAGGCCTATCTCCAGCCTTTCTTTTCGAGTTCTCTGCTTGTTCTAGAGCCCATTTGTAATGATTTATATCCATCCTTTGCTTCCTAGAGTAACCTGTGATTTCTATTCTCATGTGAAGACTACTTCTGCCTCTCCTACAACAGACATCAATGAACACACCATGTGACCTCAGAGCCATCAGGCGAGCTCACGCATGCGCAGTAAAGCAAGCTAGCCGTACCCCCTCCGTGCAGGCGCAGTGGGCGGCATGGAGGCGCTTAGCGCCTGCGCAGTACGCCACCCTCTCGCGGTCTGGTCCTGCGCGGTGGGCGGTGGCCAGAGACCGGAAGCGGTGACCGGGCAGAGGAGCGGACAGGAGACTGGGGAAAGATGGAAGAGATTCGGGACCCGGTAAATGCAACAACCTAGTCTCCTCCCCTGCAGCCAATGAGCGCACAGGAGGCCCGGCCCTCCTCAATTATAGCACCACAAGGCTCAGCATAGCACTGCGGGGACCAATGGGTTCGCTTCTCCCTTCTCTACCCTGAAGGGGTCCTACAGGGTCACAAAGGCAGGGTGGGAGTTGTCTGTCACTGCAGGGGCATGCTGGGAGTTGCAGTCCTTTGCAGGGGGACCTACACCGCCATGAGCTAACACACCCCTAGCCAGATGAGGGATCATTGGCTCTAAAACTGGATCATTTGGGTTGGAGGTCCACCGACATCTGAGCTTGAGGGGTCCAAGGTTCCCCCGACGTCTGAGCTTGAGGGGGTCGGAGGTCCCCCGACATCTGAGCTTGAGGGGGTCGGAGGTCCCCCGACATCTGAGCTTGAGGGGTCCAAGGTTCCCCCGACATCTGAGCTTGAGGGGTCGGAGGTTCCCCCGACGTCTGAGCTTGAGGGGGTCGGAGGTTCCGCCGCCGAGGACAGTATCTGATGGGGGACACTATCTGACAGGACACCCGAGCGGAGCGAACGCCACCGAGATAGCAGGGACTGGGCGGAGCCGAGATGCACATAGCCGAGTGTACTCGGCTCCGCTCACAGTCGCGCCCGATCGCTCCGCTCACAGTCAGCGGAGATCGGCGGGGGGTTTGGCGTATAACACGCACCCACGATTTTCCTCTGATTTTAAGGGGAAAAAGTGTGTGTTATACGCCGATAAATATGGTATAAGAAGCTTACCGCTATGGGCAATGTAGAGGCTCAGCAACCCTTAAAAGCTTCTGCTACAAACTTTTTAGTTGGTATCCCCTGAAATCCAAACTTCTAATGAATGTAATAAGTTACAATAAAGTTTTCTTTGAATACAAAGAAATGAGGACGATTGTAAGTGCGGGTTCTCCTGTCTGATACCGGAACGTCATGGAGGGATGGACTCGAGTGAGTCGGAACCCATTGCCGGTAAGGGAGCTTCTACATTGCCCAGATCAGTAAGCTCTGTATACATATATCACCTCTGTCATCTCGAGACCCTTTCTGCAACTCTGCTCTTCAGACACCTCCTTCATTACTGCGATGGTGCCACTTCACACAACAATACTCTACTATAGATATGGTTTGCCAGTGTCTTATTGCCTCTCGTACTGTTTTTCTGCCCATAAATCTGCACAGAGCCCTAAGTCACATTACAGGAATCCTCTGAACACATGGCACCAATATGGAAGCTTTCAGTGCCTATGTATGTAGCCCCCCAGGGGTGTTGCTAGGTCTACAAAAGATCTGGGGCTAGAGCCCATAGCAGCGTAGTAAAGAAAGTCATAAGCTTGCGTGGGCATACACATGTATATACAGTAATATACGTGTGTGTGTGTGTGTGTGTGTGTGTGTATATATATCCCCAGAGAGCCCCCCCTTACATCAGGGTCCCCAGAGGCCCCCCCTACATCAGGGTCCCCAGAGAACCCCCCCTTACATCAGGGTCCCCAGAGAGCCCCCCCTTACATCAGGGTCCCCAGAGAGCCCCCCCTTACATCAGGGTCCCCAGAGAGCCCCCCCCTACATCAGGGTCCCCAGAGAGCCCCCCATTACATCAGGGACCCCAGAGAGCCCCTCCTTACATCAGGGTCCCCAGAGAGCCCCCATTACATCAGGGTCCCCAGAGAGCCCCCCATTACATCAGGGACCCCAGAGAGCCCCCCCTTACATCAGGGTCCCCAGAGAGCCCCCCATTAAATCAGGGTCCCCAGAGAGCCCCCCATTAAATCAGGGTCCCCAGAGAGCCCCCCCTTACATCAGGGTCCCCAGAGAGCCCCCCCTTACATCAGGGTCCCCAGAGAGCCCCTCCCTTACATCAGGGTCCCCAGAGAGCCCCCCATTAAATCAGGGTCCCCAGAGAGCCCCCCCTTACATCAGAGACTCTGGGCTATGGGCCTCAGATTCAGGGCTATAGCCCCAAAAGCCACCCCCTAGCAACGCCACTGTAGCCCCCTCTGAAATATGAAAGGACTTCTGAGTAATGTTTTGCACACCAGGCCTTTAAGGGCCATGTCTCGCTATATGCGGTGACAGACATTTTACTGCATCGTAAAATGTTTGTAATCGCAGGGACACACAGGAAAAAGTAATTTCCTATGTGTCTCTTTAACACTGCAACGCAGCTTAGCGCTGCGCTAAAATGCAGGCATTCTACATTTTATTGCAGCGCGCTGGCCTGAATTACTGTGCAGTGCCAAGCAGCGCATTGCGCCACTTCTACATTGCTGTGTACATTTTGTAAACTTCAAATAAAGATTGTTTAAAATAGGGACAGTGCGATGCGATGAATTGTGCACTGCACTGTCCCCTAGCCAACCGACATTCGTTCCAGCTGCTCTGCGATCAGTATGAATTGGCCCTAAAAGCCTTTATTGATAGGCTTTGGGCTTGTGTTGATGACATCAGCTTAAGCCGCTTTTGATATCAATCAGAATTCGATGGATTAATTTGACCTGTGTTTGACCTCATTCTGACTCACAATTGACCACATCTTGACCTGCAGTGGACCTCCTCCTGCCCCGCAGTTTACCGTATATACTCGAGTATAAGCCGACCCGAATATAAGCCGAGGCACCTAATTTTGCCACAAAAAAACTGGGAAAACTTATTGACTTAGGGTGAGAAATGCGCAGCTACTGTAAGTGGGAAAAGAGGGTCAACAATGCCCATTTGCAGCCTCACTGTGCCCATTTGCTGCCATAGGTCCCCTGAACTTCAAACTTGGTAGTTAAGGGTTCCTAGATGCCCCCTAGCTGCAGCCAAAATGTGGAGTCTCTGGACCCAAAGGGTCCCGAAATGACATTGCTGCAGATGGACACAGTTGACCAAATTTGGGGCCCTGTATCTCGGGGCCACGTGCTAGGAACCCCAAATTTGGATATGTTCCCCTGGGTTTGCACACCAAATTTGGGGTTCCTAGCACCAAGTGGCCCCGAGATACGGGGCCCCAATTCGGGTCGGAAAATGTCAAGCACTTTTCTGCAGCAGAGAATGACATTTTCGAACCGACTTTGGGGCCACATATCTCAGGGCCACTTGATGCTAGGAACCCCAAATTTGGCTATGTTGTGGTGTTGGTTCCACTGGGTTTGCACGCCAAATTTGGTAGCACCAAGTGGCCCCGAGATACGGGCCCCAAAGTCGGGTCAGAAAATGTCATTCTCTGCTGCAGAAAAGTGCTTGTCTCGAGTATAAGCCGAGGGGGGCACTTTCAGCACAAAAAAATGTGGTGAAAAACTCGGCTTATACTCGAGTATATACGGTACCTTCTTGTGGCCTGAGTGTGGTTTCTACACTGATTATAACAGGCAGAACATCCCACACAGTAAGTGCACAGGAGTGGCCCCCCAGTATCTGCAGAACAGAAGCCAGTCAGCATCTAAAGTCCTTGTGTGTCTGTAGTTCCACCTTAGAGGGCTTTTCAGGACCAGTTGGTTTTGGTGTTGATGGTGAGCCTGTTTGTCTACCCCATAATCTTCCCCTGTCCCCAGTGTTCTCCTGTGGTGTGAGTGTGACTCTCATTGTGGTCCCCCCATCCCTTTCTATCTCAGGGCACCGTGACATTTAATGATGTGGCCGTCTACTTCTCTCAACGGGACTGGCAGCTGCTGGCAGACTGGCAGAGGAAGTTGTACCGAAATATCATGAAGGAGATCCACGGAGCTCTCACCGCACTTGGTAAGCTGTCTCTAATGTAAATGACACAGACAATGTGGGGGGTAGGATTTATAGAAGAGACACACAGGCTTAGATTGGGTAAAAAAAATCAGTATGAACCCTCTATTGTGATATCAATATTGGTGCATTCCAGTATGGTCACCTGTCTCCGACCCAAACCCACCAACCAACCCCTCCTCCCATGTGTTATTAATATTGGTGCATTATGCCCCCATCATATGGTTACCTGCCTTCTACCACCTCCATTGTGATATCAATATTGGTGTATTCTGCCCCCACTGGTATGGTAGTCTTTATAGCATCCTTCCCTTCCATTGTGATATCAATATTGGTGCATTCTGGACCCACCATATAGTTATCTGACTTCTAACTCCCCCATTGTGATATCAATATTGGTGCATGCTGCCCACACCATATGGTTACCTGCCCTCTACTCCACCCCCCCTCCCCATTGTGGTATCAATATTGGTGCATTCTGCCCCCCATCATATGGTTGCCTGCCTTCTACCTCCCCATTATAATGTCAATATTGGTGCATTCTGCCCCCATCATATTGTTGCCTGCCCACTACCTCCCCCATTGTGGTATCAATATTGGTGCATTCTGCCCCCATCATATGGTTGCCTGCCTTCTACCTCCCCATCGTGGTATCATAATTGGTGCATTCTGCCCCCACCATATGGTTGCCTGCCTTCTACCTCCCCATCGTGGTATCAAAATTGGTGCATTCTGCCCCCACCATATGGTTGCCTGCCTTCTACCTCCCCATCGTGGTATCAAAATTGGTGCATTCTGCCCCCACCATATGGTTGCCTGCCTTCTACCTCCCCATCGTGGTATCAAAATTGGTGCATTCTGCCCCCACATATGGTTGCCTGCCTTCTACCTCCCCCATTGTGGTATCAATATTGGTGCATGCTGTTCCCACCATATGGTTGCCTGCCCTCTACAAAAAACCCTCCCACCCCCCCCCCCCCCTCTCCCTCCATTGTGATATCAATATTGGTGTATTCTGTCCCCACTGGTATGGTAGTCTTTATAGCATCCTTCCCTTCCATTGTGGTATCAATATTTGTGCATTTTGCCCCCCATCGTATGGTTGCCTGCCCACTACCTCCCCCATTGTGGTATCAATATTGGTGCATTCTGCCCCCATCATATTGTTGCCTGCCTTCTACCTCCCCCATTGTGGTATCAATATTGGTGCATGCTATCCCCACCATATGGTTGCCTGCCCTCTACTCCAACCCTCCCACCCCCCCCCCCCCCCCCCATTGTGATATCAATATTGGTGTATTCTGCCCCCACTGGTATGGTAGTCTTTAAAGCATCCTTCTCCTTTCCATTGTGGTATCAATATTGGTGCATTCTGCCCCCATCATATAGTTGCCTGCCCACTACCTCCCCCATTTTGGTATCAATATTGGTACATTCTGCCCTCACGATTATGTTTGCCTGCCTTCTACCTGATGTGATACTTTTAAGAGACCTTGTTGCCAGACCATTAAAAAAAAACCTTCCCGTAACATTATGTGTGCATTTATACATGTTCTATCCCAGTAAAAGCCTCCCTTGTGTAGACATCCAAAGGCCCTGAGACTTTTGCTGGGCACCGCCATCTTGTATGTGATGTCATCTACCTCAGAGCTGTCACTCACTCTACATAAAAGATTATGTAAAGAGGGGAGTGGTGGAGGAGCTGGGCCAGCAATAATTAGACACTCACAGTTTGCCATTCTCAGCTGGAAAAAAGTCCTGTCTATAAATAGGCGACTTAAAGTGTCTGGTACCTTTGTTAGTCCAAAAGCCCTATTCTGTGTGCCTCCCTGAATCAGTCCAGTTTCTAGTGACTTTATATTCTTAGCCTCTGGGCTAAGAACCGCCTACTTGCCTTCAGCCTGTCCAATTAAAAATGCCCTTAATGGCCACTAAAAGGCTCTCTTTGGTTGGTACCCCATGGGGTATCGGGCATTTCTCTTTGCTCCTGATGGCTGAATGGAGCAATGAAGGGTACAAAGGAAAGGTGACTGAGGGAGTGAGCATTAAAGAGGACCTGTTTTATAGCCCTAAGAATTCTCCTGCAGAATTAGTTGTGGCCTTTACAAAACTTTATTGTTCTAGGACAAGATCTCAGGAAGTCTGCCTTCAAGGAGGCATGGTTGGTGAGGACTTCCCGTGATCTTATCTGGAACAATAATGTTTGGTGAAGGTTCCCTTTTTTGTTCTACATTGGATGTGCTGATCAGCAGCCACCCGTAGTGGCAGAGGTGGGTGGATTTCTAATGTCTGATGGCTTCCTTTGGTATTTTTGCAATAACGATGGTGGGGTTCTTCTCCCCTTTTACAGAGAAAATTGCACAGTTCTTTAACGCCATCAATTCTTCCAAATAAACCATAAGTGTGTCTGTTTATGATGACCCCAGGCTGTCTTCCTTCCCCCTCCTCAGGGTACGAAATCGCCAACCCCGGGACCCTGGTGAAGATTCAGCAGCACGAGGAGCCGTATTTCAGGGATGAACTCAGTAAGGAAGAAATGGCAGCCAGTGGTGAGGATCTATAGCACTGTACACACATGAGACCAGGAAACCCAATGCTACCCTAACCTTATCCCACCCACCTACAGGCTGTGTCCACCATTTGCAAAATAAATAAATGCACCCACATGTGCCCAATTTTTTTTTTTTTTTTTGCAAATGAGCCTGTAGAGCATCCATCCATGGACCAACAGGGTGGGATGTTAGCCTCTAGATGGGGGATACCACTTTGCAAAATATCTTTGAAGTATTTGATATATGATATGTTGACTCGAGTTCATGTTATGATTTCTATAATTTCCTTTTACAATTTTCAATAAAAAAATTTTTTTTCAATAAACGATTTTTATAAAAATCAATATGTTTACTGCCTTTAAAAATCCCACTAAATGAGGACATGCTCTAAAAGCAGGCAACCCAATGCCTCCTATCAAATGCCCTCTGAAGAGGGATCTGAGGCAGATTGCCCTTCAAAGAACTAAGCTAGTGTGAACAAGCCTCTCTCTCTCTCTCTCCTGTCTCTCCTGTCTCTGTGTGTGTGTGTCTCTCTCTCTCTCTTCTGTCTCTGTGTGTGTCTCTCTCCCCTCCGCGATTGAAGCAGAGACAGCGCGCCGAGCGCGGATTTAAGTTGTGCAGCGGCGCGGTGACAGGCAGCGGCAGGTGAGGTGAGGGGGGGGTGTTCGCCGCTCTGTTTCGGCTGTCTCAAACAGCCGAGCAGAGTGAAGCCGCCGGCGCCGCCTCCCCCTCCTCCTTGTAGTCTATAGTGTGCTGCTGTGTGTCCCACGCTGACACTCCCGAGGTACATTATGGGTCTGAGGGGGGGGCGCTCTGTATTGTAGTTGGGGGGGTCTCCACTGTAGGGGGGTCTGCACTGTAGGGGGGGTCTGCACTGTAGGGGGGGTCTGCACTGTAGGGGGGGTCTGCACTGTAGGGGGGGTCTGTACTTAAGGGGGGGGGTCTGTACTGAAGGGGGGGTCTGTACTGAAGGGGGGGTCTGTACTGAAGGGGGGGTCTGTACTGAAGGGGGGGTCTGTACTGTAGGGGGGTCGTGCTGGGGGGGGGGGTGTAGGGGGGTCTGCACTGTAGGGGGGTCGTGCTGGGGGGGGGGGGGGGTCTGTATTATAGGGGGGTCTGTATTACGGGGGGGGCTGTATTGCAGGCAGGTCTGTGTAACATACAGGTGCTGTGTAATGTAAAGGGGTCTAGAGGTGCAGGGTGCTGTGTAATATAAAGGGGTGCAGGGTGCTGTGTAATGTAAAGGGGTCCAGAGGTGCAGGGTGCTGTGTAATGTAAAGGGGTCCAGAGGTGCAGGGTGCTGTGTAATGTAAAGGGATCCAGAGTGCTGTGTAATGTAAAGGGGTCCAGAGGTGCAGGGTGCTGTGTAATGTAAAGGGGTCCAGAGGTGCAAGGTGCTGTGTAATATAAAGGGGTCCAGAGTGCTGTGTAATGTAAAGGGGTCCAGAGGTGCAGGGTGCTGTGTATTGTAAACGGGTGCAGGGTGCTGTGTAATGTACACAGTAGTGACAAAGAGATATTTAAGGATGCAGAGGTATGAAGGGGCACAGTGGGGTGTTTTTACATTTTAAGGGGGGGGGGGGTGCCAGATATAGGATCCACCCCAGGTGCCAAATGCACTAGGTACGTCTCTCTCTCTATCTATATCTAAATCTATGTCTATATCTATATCTATTTTTTTCTGTGAGTTTCTTTCTTCTGTTTTCATCTGCTGATCCAGCCACCAAGTCTTGTTTGTCACAAGAACAAGCTCTCTTCCAGATGTATCAGTTTACAGGGATGAGACAAACCATTTAACACTGACAGGTTGCCTAAAACTATCAGCTTTTATTTTATATAAAACCTTTATTCTAAAAGAAAAAAAAAACTGCTATACTGTGGATCCTGGCAATGCTTTGGGGAGTGAGTAGATACAGCGCTTTACTTTTTCCACATTTTGTTATGTGACAGCCTTATTCCAAAATGGATTAAATTCATTATTTTCCTCCAAATTCTACAAACAATACCCCATAATTGTAATGTGAAAGATGTTTGTTTGAAAGCTTTGCAAATTTTTAAAAAAATGAAAATAAGGATCTGCTCTATCATTTTAGTAAACTGTGTTTACTTACTATGGTTTGGTTTATGAATGAACAGAGGTATTCCCGTCCGTTCATTCTGTGCGGCTGCAGAGATGGAGATTGAGGGCTGTGTCCTCCTGTATCTCCTTTCTCTGTCTCAAATAACATACCTAACGGGTAAGGTAAAAAAAAAAAAAAAAATTGTAAAAAAATTTAAATTGTAAAAAATAATATAACAAAAATAAAAAACTGCTGACAACAGTTGTGGAACTACAGGGCCCTTGGCATTCCGCAACGGAGGGGGAGCCCTTTATGGTTTCTTGCATCGGTGCCCTGAAGGTTCTAGTTACGCCTCTGACGAGGTATATTGCTTACATTCCCTTTTATAAAGAGGCCCTGTAGTAATTTTCCTCCTCTGTTGTTCCCCTCCAGCCTGGGTTTCCCACGGAGACGATCTGGAAGAACGCATGACTGACGTCTCGGACAGCGTGCCGGAACTGCCGTCCATCAAACCTGACATCTTACTGCGGGTGAAAATGGAGGGCGTGACCAGCGAACGGAGCAGCCAGACCCCCGCGCCGAAAATGGAGGAGGAGCGCAAAGACTCCGGTACGTAAGCAGCTGTCAGGTCACATAAAGTGCTGTGAGTCTTCATAACCAATCAGGTTTCAGATTACAGGGGCCAACCGAATGGGAAAAGCCTTTTATCTTTAGGGAATTTCGATTTCATATGTGAATGTGGTCAGATTGATTTAAAGTGGAGGGCCAATCAAAAAAAAAAAAAAAAATGTATTAATATTCTTAAAGCGGTTCTGCACTCTGCACACTTTTTTTTTTTTTTTGGGCTATATGCCAAGGGCATATAGCTCAATTGGGGGACTTACCTGTTCCATGTTCCATCTCGATCGCCGCCGGTTTTCATCTTCATCTTCTTCTTGTCTTCTCCTTGTCTGCTGGGGTCCATCTTGCCTGTGGGCATGTGAAACCCCACAGGCACTGTTGATGGCCCAGCATGCACCGCCGTTACTCGCGCGTGCGCAGTAACGGCACATCTGCCGACATCTCACGAGATTTCGGCAGATGTGGCCGAAATCTCGCGAGATTTCGGAAGATGTGGCCGAAATCTCGCGAGATTTCGGAAGATGCCCGCACTGACTCCTGGGATCAATGACACCAGATCCCAGGAGACAGTGCGGCGTGACGACGATCGACGCAGAGACCCCGCCCGCCGCCGCAGAGAGAGAAGACCGGAAGTCTTCAATTACAAGGTAAGTAAAAAAAAAAAAAAAAAAAAAAAAATTAATTTAGTACTCTTTGCCTGATTTGGAAGGCAAAGAGATTTACTAAATGAAATGGGTGCAGAACCGCTTTAAGTTAAAAACATCTTATTTTCTTTTTATCTGAAACCGCTGTTGCTAGGCAGTCTTCCTAATCTGCCTCTTCCTATTCCGCGGCGCTTCCTCCTCTTCGGTGAGCGGCCCTGTTGCCTTCTGGGACATGTGTGTCTCCCAGAAAACAACGGGGTCATTCACAAAGCGCCACACGACTTGCGCATGCGCAGTAGGAAACAGGCAGGGAAGCCGCAAGGCTCCACTGCCTGTTTCCCTTTGTTAAGATGGAGGCGCCGGCAGCCGATCTGATGGACGGATCGGCCTTCGGGGCGGCCGACATCGCGGGCTCGCTGGACAGGTAAGTGTCCTTATTAAAAGTCAGCAGCTACAGTGTGAAAAATTCTCGGCCGTAATTTAAACAAAAGTCAAGCTCCAAAGAGATGTAAGACCTGGACTTGTAGTTGTCTTCCCTCGCTCGAGATCATCCAGCTTCATCTAGCCCCTAGCCTGCCCATTTCATTGATTGGATTCAGTTCTTTAAATCATAGACAGTTTGCTGCGCTTAGAGTAGATGAAATTCATATATACACACAAAATTAATAACGTCCCATTAGGTGATGAAACAAAGTGCTCGTGCTAAAAGAGGAGTAACCATTTAAAAAAAATTAAATAAAAAATTAAAAGTCAGCAGCTACAAATACTGCAGCTGCTGAGTTTCAATAATCAGACACTTACCTGTGCCAGGGTCCAGCGATGCGGGGGTATCGAAGCCCCGCTCCCCCATCCCCCCCCCGAGCCCCCCCCCCCCCCCCCCCCCCCCCCCCCCCCCCGATCGGCGGCTTCTAACTGTGGGCACCTGGCCGCGCACGCGCGAGCGGCGCTGCGCGCCGTGATTGGCCGTGCAGTCATCTGGGACCTGTCACGTATCCCAGATGACTGACAGGAGGGGGCAGAGCTGAGCCCTTTCTGTGTGCTTTGAACACAGATGAGGGTAAAGGGCCAATCGCAGTGGCCCTTTTACCATGGGATCAGCTGTGTCCAATCACAGCTGGCCACATGTAAACAGACTTGCCAGTAATCGACTCTCCTTTCCTCACACAGAGACAGTGTGTGCAGAAAGGTGAGCCGATCTGACAGGGCACAGTGAGCACATTGTTTACACTGATCATCAGTGCAGCCTCATTAGTGTCCATCACAGTGCAGCCTCATTAGTGTCCATCACAGTGCAGCCTCATTAGTGTCCATCACAGTGCAGCCTCATTAGTGTCCATCACAGTGCAGCCTCATTAGTGTCCATCACAGTGCAGCCTCATTAGTGTCCATCACAGTGCAGCCTCATTAGTGTCCATCACAGTGCAGCCTCATTAGTGTCCATCACAGTGCAGCCTCATTAGTGTCCATCACAGTGCAGCCTCAATAGTGTCCATCACAGTGCAATAGAAAAATTACTTACTCGCAAAATTGTATAACAGAAACAAAGAGACACTCTGCACCCCCCCCCCCCCCCCCCCCCCCCACCCCTAGCTTTTAGCGTTGTTCATTTATTTAGCAAAACAATTTTATAAACTCAGTGGTGATTAAATACCACCAAAAGAAAGTTCTGTCTCAAAAAATGATTGAAATGTCATTTGGGTACCGTCTTGCATGACCGCGCAATTGTCATTCAGAGTGTGACGGCACTGAAAATTGGCCTGGGCAGGAAGGGGGTGAAAGTGCCCGGTACTGAAGTGGTTGAATAAGCTAAATCTGGTGCAGCTCTGCATAGAAACCAATCAGCTTCCAGGTTTTATTTTCAAAGCTTAATTGAACAAGCTGAAGTCAGAAGCTGATTGGCTACCATGCACAACTGCACCAGATTCTGAGTGCTCCAGTTTTAGTAAATCTCCCCTATTTATTTCCATGATGCTATTTCACTCCTGGTTCTCCCCCATACAGACAACGCAGTGTTTAATCCAGAGTTGGCGCTGTGGATCAAGCAGGAAGAAGCGCATTCCTTCCCGGGGAAAGAGGACGGGACACTTCCTGCCGTGGAAGGTGAGCAGAGAGAACATAGTACATGAATTGGACCTGCCATGGACCAAGCTGCTCAAGGCCGGCACCGAGAGTGTCCAGTGAGCCCCATGAACATGGGAACTCCGCCCACAAAGATCAGCCTCCACCTCTAAATGAGGAGCTCGGTTACGCCCCCCACCCTGCAGTACTTGTTTGTAGCTGCAGAATTTCATTGGGGGATGTAAGTTAGAGGGAGGGTCTGGACATGGCACAGCTTGGACATTGGAGATGGAGGCTCAGACAAGGCAGATACCTCGGGGGCCGGCTTTGGACAGCAGGTTTTAGGTAAAGACTGGTATAATTTAAATCGCAGGCAAGTGTTTTTTTTTTTTTTTTCTTTTTTATTATTGGATCCTTTACCTGAGAATAAATTTTAGCTTAACTCTAATTTTATACCTCCTTGCTGTCCATCATATTTTCACATATGGATCTGTAGATTGTCCTGCTATACTGTGTGTGTGTGTGTGTGTGTGTGTGTATATATATAATATATATATATATATATATATATATATATATACCGTATTTATCGGCCTATAACACGCACCCCAAGTTTAGGAGGGCATTTTAAGGAAAAAAAGTTTTAGGAGGGAAGTTTAGGGGAAAAAAAAAACTTACATTTAAGCGTCATTTGCAGCCTTGCCCAGCGTCATTTGCAGCTTGCCCAGCGTCATTTGCAGCCTTGCCCAGCGTCATTTGCAGCCTTGCCCAGCGTCATTTGCAGCCTTGCCCAGCGTCATTTGCAATTCGCTATTTTTCGGCGGCGCTTGCCATTTTTGTCACTTTTTTTGGGGGGTATCGGCGTATAACACGCACCCATGACTTTCCCCCAATTTTAAGGGGGAAAAAGATAAATAAATACGGTATATATATATATATAAAGCAGAAGATAATAAAGGCCTCACATTCTTGAATTCCAGTCTCATTATTTGTAGAATCTCTTGACTTGACATACCATGCATATTTCAAGCCAGAGAAAAAAAATCTGTTTAACTACTTGTACTTGGTTTTAGTTGCTTACATTTGCAAATATATGAGGAAGCCTCACTGCTACATCAAAGCACCCCTGATAAGTGTGGCCCCCCAGCTCTAAACTATCTGAGTTTCTATTGGTGACATACTCTGATCAGCCAAAGCATTACGACTCGCCTGCCTTAACCCGTCAAGGCATGGATTCCTCTAGACCTCGGAGGCTATGCTGTGGTATCCAGCGGCAGATCCTGTAAGTTGTGAGGTGGGGCCCTCATGGATCTGACTTGTTTTCCCAGCACATACCAGAGACTCTCGGTTGGATTGAGATCTGCAGCATTTGGATGCCAAGTCAACGCCTCAAACTTGTTGCAGTGTTCTGACCATTCTCGAATTCATCAGACCAGGCCACCTTCTTCCATTGCTCTGTGGTCCAGTTCTGATGCTCACGTGCCCATTGTAGGTGCTTTTGGCTGTGGACATGGGTCAGCATGGGCACTCTGACCAGTCTAGGGCTACGCAGCCCCATACACAACAAACTGTGATGTACTGTGTGTTCGGACATCTTTCTATCTAGCATTACCCTTTTTCAGCATTTTGAACTACAGTAGCTGGTTTATTGGATTGGATTACATAGGCCAGCCTTCGCTCCCCACAATCATAAGTGGGCTTTGGCCGCCCATTACCCTGTCTCCAGTTTGCCGGTTCTCTTTCCTTGGATCACTATTGGTCAGTCCTGACCACTGCAGACTGGGAAAATCCTACAAAAATTACAATTTTGGAGTTGCTCTGACCCAGTCGTCCAGCCGTTATAATTTTGAGGTCCCTCAAATCCTTTTGCTTACCCTACAAATCGGCTTCAGGGACAACCTGTTCACTTACTGCCTAATATATCTCACCCACGTTCAGGTGTCATTGTAATAAGATAATCAGTGTTATTCACTTTACCTGTCGGTGGTCATAATGCTATGGATGATTGGTGTATATGACTTCGCACAAAGAGCAGTGATGTAGATGTTGGCACTTACCTTGTTTGTTTGTTCGTTCTTCTTTTAATGTCGTGTCTGCTTTCGGAAATTCTTCCCTCTCTGGTTCCTTTCTTTGGGTGACTCCGTTCTTTTATAGGGACCCACGGAGTCACCTTTGCACGTGCAATCCTATCCGGCTACATGGGCAAGTCTCCTTATGTCCATTGAAGCCGATAGCCTCAATGGCAAGCCACTCCCCGGCTCCTTCCTGATTGGTTGAGGCTGTGGGGCCTGTGCTGTCCTTACAGTACTGTGCATGTAAAGGGCATAGGGAGAGAATTGCACCACCTGGAATTTCAGGGTAAGAGTTGCTGAAGACTTGGGACTTGATGACTGTAAGCAGAGAGGTCCAGGAAGCTCAAAATTAGGGACGCACCAATACCATTTTTTTTTTTATAACCAGTAATGGCGCGTACACACGGTCGGAATTTCCAATGGAAACAGTCCGATGGGAGCTTTTCATCTGATTTTCCGACCGTGTGTATGCCCATCGGTCTTTTTCTGTCGGAATTTCCGACGGACTTTGGATTGAGAGCCTGTTCTTAATTTTTCCGACGGAAAACCTTTCTATCGGATTTTCCGATCGTGTGTATGCAATTCCGACACGTAAAATTCCGACGCATGCTCGGAAACAATTCGACACATGCTCGGAAGCATTAATCTTCCCTTTTATAGTGCCGTTGAATGTGTTTTATGCCGCTGTGTTATTGACCGTCAGAATTTGGTGTGACCGTGTGTAGGCAAGACAGTTTTGAGCGAAATTCCGTTGCAATTCCAACAAGAAAACCATCAGAGCTTTTTCCGACGAGAACTCTGACCGTGTGCACGCGATCCTTTTTTTTTTTTTTTTTTTTAGTACTCACCGATACCAATTATCGATACCTACCGCAACTGTTTTGTTTTAACTTCAGCTTTCAGCAATGGTTCAAAACATTGAAAAGTTATTTACAAATCAAATATATTTATTTTTTTTATTTATTTTTTTTTATTTATTTATTTATTTTATTTTTTACATTTTAGCGCTTTTTCAATGTGAAATGTGTAAATATATGTTAATATATATGTGTAAAAATATTCACTAACGAAGCAAACAAAAAAAAGTTTTAATTGTTTATCGTTTATAAAAAAATTATAATAATTAAATGGAGGTGAATAGGGAGTCAATTAACCACTTAAGCCCCGGACCAATTTGCAGCTAAAGGACCAGGGCCCTTTTTGCGATTCGGCACTGCGTCGCTTTAACTGACAATTGCGCGGTCTAGGGTTTGGAGAGGCCCAGCAACTCTACAGGCGACCAGGGGAGGACTCTTCGTAGGAGGGCCACGCACGAGGCTGGCTGCTCGGTAAGAGCCTTTGAGAGCTGCAAGGACACTGACTGAATCCGCATTTTTTACGGTATCGCCGGACCGGCTGCAATATACTGGTACTGTAAGAAAAGTTCCTAACCTTATCCTTTAGTTACAACTAAGTTCCTGTGAGAGACATTTGCATTCATTTAACCACTTCAGCCCCGGACCAATTGGCAGCCAAAGGACCAGGCCCCTTTTTGCGATTCTGCACTGCGTCGCTTTAACTGACAATTGCGCGGTCGTGCGACGTGGCTCCAAAACAAAATTGGCGTCCTTTTTTTCCCACAAATAGAGCTTTCTTTTGGTGGTATTTGATCCCCTCTGCGGTTTTTATTTTTTGCGCTATAAACAAAATTAGAGCGACAATTTTTGAAAAAAATTCAATAATTTTTTTACTTTTTGCTATAATAAATATCCCCAAAAAATATATAAAAAAAACGTTTTTTTTCCTCCGTTTAGGCCGATTCGTATTCTTCTACATATTTTTGGTAAAAAAAATTGCAATAAGCGTTTGGTTTGCGCAAAAGTTATAGCGTCTACAAAATAGGAGATAGGTTTATGGCATTTTTATTAATAATTTTTTTATTTTTTTTTACTAGTAATGGCGGCGATCAGCGTTTTTTTATTTTTTTTATTGTGGCTGCGACATTATGGTGGACACGTCGGACAATTGTGACACATATTTGGGACCATTGGCATTAATACAGCGATCAAAAATGCATTGATTACAGTAAAAATTACAGTAAAAATTTCACTGGCAGTGAAGGGGTTAACCACTAGGGGGCGGGGAGGGGTTAAGTTTTTGTTTTTTTTTTTTTTTTTACTGTAGGGGGGCGTGGCTTGGCGTGTAGGCTTTTCCTATGACAGGGAACAGCCGATCAGTGACAGGCAGTGTAAGAAGCACAGGGACAGGTTTGTTTACACAGACCTCTCCCCGTTCTCCAGCTCTGTGACCCGATCGCGGGACACCGGCGGCGATCAGGTCCGCGGGTCCCACGGTCACGGAGCTCAGGACCGGGTCGCGAGCGCGCTGCCGGCAGCACGCACGCGACCCATGGCTGGGCTCTCAAAGAGCTACTTTCCTGTATGTTGTTGTGCCCTGCCGTGCCATTCTGCCGACGTAAATGTGAAGAAGGCGGTCCTTAAGTGGTTAAGGCTGATTTAAGTTAACTCTTAAGTTTACTTAAGAGTAAATTAAGGGTTAATAAGGGGTTATACAGAGGAACATTTGTTCATTCCTTTGATTTGCAGATGAAAAAACAGAAAGATACAAAAAGAAACGATGTTCTTTTTATTTTAGTGTTTTAGCGGCTTAGCAATGTTGTTAAACATTGCCGGCTGCGTTTTTATTTTTTTGACAGCTCCAATTACCGAACTTCTTTAACACAGGGGAGACCCACTGACCGCTCAAACAACCGAGCCTGAAAGTATCGGTTTCAGGTATCGGTACATTTGCACGAGTACCCATACTTGTGCAAATACTCGGTATAGGCACCGATACTAGTATCGGTGCAACCCACCATGGTGCCAAGCCTCAATCCTCCTCCTCTGGACACAAAAAATATGTAATAAAATGGCAGCAAATGCAAAGTCCATAAAACGGCCGACATGTTTTTATTACCAGTTCCCATCTGCTCTATAGCCAAAAGACGGCTACAGCGCGGGTCTCCAGTTCCGGGTGCGCTCTTTTACAGCTGTGTGCATTGGACACAGCTGATCACGCATCAGGGTAAAGAGCAAGTCACAGCGCCCCCTTTACCATGTGATCAGCTGTGTCCAATCACAGCTGGTCCCATGTAAACAGATTTGCTAGTTATTGGCTCTCCTTTCCTCACACAGACAGCGTGGGAGGAAAGGAGAGCTGATCTAACAGGGCACAGTGAATACATTGTTTGCACTGATCATTAGTGCCCTGATTATCAGTGGGGCCTCATTAGCGCTCATCAGTGCGGCCTCATTAGCGCTCATCAGTGCGGCCTCATTAGCGCTCATCAGTGCGGCCTCATTAGCGCTCATCAGTGCGGCCTCATTAGCGCTCATCAGTGCGGCCTCATTAGCGCTCATCAGTGCGGCCTCATTAGCGCTCATCAGTGCGGCCTCATTAGCGCTCATCAGTGCGGCCTCATTAGCGCTCATCAGTGCGGCCTCATCAGCGACTATCAGTGCAGCCTGAGCTGCGCACATCAGAGAAGAAGAAAAATTACTTATTTGCAAAATTTTATTTATTTTTTTTTTTTTATTTTCAAAATCTTTGGTCTTTTTTCGTTTACTTGGCAACAAAATAATTAAACCCAGTGGTAAAGCAAGTGTAGCACCATAACCCCTTGAGGGGCGGCTGGATTTTTCTGGGCTTACCAATTACCTCCTCCGCCTTGTAACTCGTCGTTCTTGTCTAGGGGTTCCCAGGGTTGATACCCAGTAATTGCGGAGAACAGAAACACAGTCTCTCAGTTGGGAATAGAGGGTAGGGTATAGAAGCTCAGGCACTTTGGAACTGCTGACACTCAATAAGTGTCTCTCTCTAGATCAGGGGTCTCAAACTGGCCGCCCTCCAGCTGTTGCAAAACTAAAAGTCCCATGAGGCATTGCAAGGTTGACAGTTACAAGCATGACTCCCACAGGCAGAGGCATGATGGGACTTGTAGTTTCGCAACAGCTGGAGGGCAGGCCAGTTTGAGACCTCTGCGTCTAGATGATCCAGGGAGTAGCCACTCGCAACTGGATAACTCAACTGTTGGATAAATCCTTGCTTGTAGATCTAGCAGCCAACAAGCGATTTTAGCTTAGCAAAGTCTCTGCCACAGACTTGGTTGTGCAACTTTAACTGCTTCCCGACCGCCTCGCGCAGATATACTGCGGCAAAATGGCACGGGCAGGCAAAATCACGTACCTGTACGTGGCCCTTTAATTGCCTGCCCGTGGGTCGCGCTCGCGACCCGGTCGGGAGCTCCGTGACCCCGGCCACGGGACCAGCGGACCCGATCGCCGCTGGTGTCCCGCGATTGGGTCATGGAGCTAAAGAACGGGGAGAGGTTTGTGTAAATAAACCTCTCCCCGCGCTTCCTACTCTGCCTGTCATTGATTGGCTGTTCCCCGTCATCGGCAAAGCCGATCAATGACGTCAGACGTCAGCCCCGCCCCCTAATGGAAAAAAACACACACACCTCACAGCCCATAACCCCTCCCCTCCCCCTAGTGGTTAACTCTTTCACTACAACTGTCATTTACACAGGAATCAATGCATTTAAATAGCATTGATTGCTGTATAAATGACAATGGTCCCAAAAATGTGTCAAAAATCTCCGATGTGTCCGCCATAATGTCGCAGTCACAATAAAAATCGCTGATCGCCGCCATTACTAGTAAAAAAAAAAATATTAATAAAAATGCTATAAAACTATCCCCTATTTTGTAAACGCTATAACTATTGCGCAAACCAATCAATAATTGCTAATTGCGATTTTTTTTTTTTTTTTTTTTTTTTTTACCAAAAATATGTATAAGAATACGTATCGGCCTAAACTGAGGAAAAAAAAAAAAATATATATTTTTTTATTTATTGTAGCAAAAAGCAAAAAATATTGCATTGTTATCAAAATTGTCGCTCTATTTTTGTTTATAGCGCAAAAAATAAAAACCGCAGGGGCGATCAAATACCACCAAAAGAAAGCTCTATTTGTGGAAAAAAAAAAAGGACGCCAATTTTGTTTTGGAGCCACGTCGCACGACCGCGCAATTGTCAGTTAAAGCGACGCAGTGCAGAATCGCAAAAAGGGGCCTGGTCCTTTGGCTGCCAATTGGTCCGGGGCTGAAGTGGTTAAATGAATGCAAATGTCTCTCACAGGAACTTAGTTGTAACTAAAGGATAAGGTTAGGAACTTTTCTTACAGTACCAGTATATTGCAGCCGGTCCGGCGATACCGTAAAAAATGCGGATTCAGTCAGTGTCCTTGCAGCTCAGCTCAAAGGCTCTTACCGAGCAGCCAGCCTCGTGCGTGGCCCTCCTACGAAGAGTCCTCCCCTGGTCGCCTGTAGAGTTGCTGGGCCTCTCCAAACCCTAGACGGCACCGGAACACTTTAGAATCCTCCTTCAGTTACTGCGCCTTGAACTAGCCAGGCTCGGAAACTGTGAAGAGGGCCTAAACTGCTTTCACACTGATGTGCTGCGGTTTACCCACATTGCGGGTGCAGCATAGTGCACCCGTGTCTATCCTGCGGGTTAACTGAACGTTGCCATAGACTCTGCCTGTGGCAAAAGCCGGCGCTGTACAGGAAGCATCGGCTTATGGGGCTCTGCAGCCGCTTTTTTCCTCTACCATCAGCTTCATTCACAACACCCATGCCGTGGTATGACGGGTCGGCAACCTGCGATCTGGGCTTGCTAACCCACCATTTCAGAGCAGGAGGTCGCGGGTCACATGTGGCCCCCCAGGCCACTGATAGGCCACCCCTGCTATACAGTGATGCCATTGACCATTCATGTGTAGTTGCCATTTCGCCAGTTAACCACTTCAGCCCCGGACCAATTGGCAGCCAAAGGACCAGGCCCCTTTTTGCGATTCGGCACTGCGTCGATTTAACTGACAATTGCGCGGTCGTGCGACGTGGCTCCAAAACAAAATTGGCGTCCTTTTTTTCCCACAAATAGAGCTTTCTTTTGGTGGTATTTGATCGCCCCTGCGGTTTTTATTTTTTGCGCTATAAACAAAAATAGAGCGACAATTTTGAAAAAAATGCAATATTTTTTTACTTTTTGCTATAAGAAATATCCCCAAAAAATATATAAAATTTTTTTTTTTTTCTCAGTTTAGGCCGATACGTATTCTTCGACATATTTTTGGAAAAAAAAATCGCAATTAGCGATTATTGATTGGTTTGCGCAAAAGTTATAGCGTTCACAAAATAGGGGATAGTTTTATAGCATTTTTATTAATATTTTTTTTTTTACTAATAATGGCGGCGATCAGCGATTTTTTATTGTGACATTATGGCGGACACATCGGACATTTTTGACACATTTTTGGGACATTTTCATTTATACAGAAATCAGTGCTATTTAAATAGCACTGATTCCTATGTAAATGACAGTGGCAGTGAATGAGTTAACCACTAGGGGGCGGGGAGGAGTCAGTGTGACGTGTTGTGTTTTTTTTACAGTAGGGGGGCGTGGCTGTACGTCTGACGTCATTGATCGGCTTTCCCGATGACAGGGAACAAATTAACCGGGAAGCGGTTAATTTGGACTAGCAGCATTCATGTACAAATCTTCTGCAGCTCAGAAACAGCTAGCGATTCTACTGTTGGAATACAGCATCTGCATGACACAGCAAGTGTCCAGGGACATTTGGTCAGGGGATTGACTGTCGCTTTAGTGGTACAGTTCACCCTGCACTGGCTAACCAAAGGTTCAACTTTGCTTTGAATCTGTCCTTATCTTGTATTTCCACTGTCTCGGACACAGTCTTCCTCTTCCTTTTGTGTCAAGGGAGGAGTTATTTTGCAGCCCGTTCTCTCCATGTAGTAGTAGGATAAGGGGAACATCAAGAATATAAGGAAGCTGTTGAGGATTGGGGAAGGAGTCCTCACAGGAGAGATCTCTTGGTCCGGGGCTCTCCCAGACGCAGCAGACCACAGTGTATTTCCTAGCAGATGTTTTTTTTTGCACTAACTCGAAAGAACCACTTCCAGAATCCTCTTCTTCAAAGGTCGCTGGTTTTGGGTACTGGTGGCTGCCAAAAAATTCCAAATCTTTTCTGGTTCTCCCTCACTTGCAGGAAGTAATGTATGCTGATTGAGCTCACCCAGGGAAGGAGAGTGCCCCTTAGGGGAGGAGTTCTACAAAAAATGGGCTCCCCTGGCTTTCAACCTGGCTATTTGCTACTTGAACAAGACCCTAACAGTTGCTTTGAGGTCCTGGTCTTTAAAACAGACCTTTAGCCATGACAACTTGATAAAAAATAATGTTCTTTAGCAAGGAACGTGCATTAATATTTATGCTACCAAAATTAGTGTGTGCTGTAAATTGCCTTCAGCATTGCTCCTTTTTTTTCTTCCTGGAGGCTGCCATTTTGCTGAAGCCCAGAGCCCCTGAGCAATAGTAAATCTTCAGCCTGTCAGCAAATCCACCTCTAGATTTTTTTTGCCTAGTGGCAAAAAATATAGAGCAACTGAGGATGTGCAAAGCAGGGTGTATTACTCCATTTTAAACAGTATAGGCACGTATTTTTAATGTTTTTGCTGTACCTGCAAAAGGGGCCAGCCTGGAGTGGTGTAGCAGGACTTGATTTTCTGACTAAAGTTCCATTTTAACCACTTCCCACCGGGCCTATAGCAGATTGATGTCCGGGCGGTGGTTCAGTTGTCCTGACTGGGCGTCGTATGACGTCCTGCAGGATAACGGCCGCCGCACGCCCGTGGGGGGCGCGCATCGCAGCGATCGTGGTGCGGTGTGTCAGTCTGACACACCACTACACTAATCTCGGTAAAGAGCCTCTGATGGAGAATCTTTACCACATGATCAGCCGTGTCCAATCACGGCTGATCAAAATGTAAACAGGAAGAGCCGCCGATCGGCTTTTCCTCACTCGCGTCTGATAGACGGGAGTAGAGGAGAGCCGATCGGCGGCTCTCCTGACAGGAGGGGGGGGGGGGTCTGCGCTGATTGTTTATCAGCGCACCCCCCCCCCCCCTTGGATGCCCACACTGGACCACCAGGGAAGCCGACAGGACCACCAGGGAAGCCCCCAGCATGTGGATGGCCAGGTATGTACCCCATGGCCATCCACATATTTAAAAAAAATGCCCAATACATGCCAATCGGTGCCAACAAATGGGCACTGACTGGCACCATTACAGAAATAAAAAAAAGTGATGCCCAGCAATGCCACCCATCAGTGTCCCTCAGTGCCACCTATCAGTGACCATAAGTGCCCATCAGTGCCACCTATGAGTGCCCATCATCAGTGCCTGTCAGTGCCACCTCATTGTTGCCACCTCATCGCTGCCCATCAGTGCCCGTCAGTGCAGCCATATCAGTGCTTGTCATTGAAGAAAAAAACATACTTATTTACATAAAAATGTAAGAGAAACAAAGAAAAACTTTTATTTTTTTTCAAAATTTTCAGTCTTTCTTTCTTTATTTTTTTGTGCAAAAAATAAAAATCGCAGAGGTGATCAAATATGACCAAAAGAAAGCTCTATTTGTGGGAGCAAAATAATAAAACATTTTGTTTGGGTACAGTGTAGCATGACCGCGCAATTGCCATTCAAATTGCGACAGCGCTGAAAGCTGAAAATTGGCCTGGGCGGGAAGGTGTATAAGTGCCCGGTATTGAAGTGGTTAAAGCGGAAGTAAACCCATCGATTTAACAGTTTAAAAATAAAAGGCATGCCGGGAATGCTAACTGAACATTGGCTGTGCTCTCAACCAAACAGTCAAACCATCCAATGGCTGGTGTCATAACGGATCACATGTGCAGCACTGTGGCAGTTGAAGATTAAACAGAGGCAAAGATGGCAGCTTCCTTGGCTGAAAACGATAGGGGGGGGGGTTACTTCCACTTTAATCGCTTCCCGACCGCCTCACGCAGATATACTGCGGCAGAATGGCACGGGCAGGCAAAATCACGTACCTGTACGTGGCCCTTTAATTGCCTGCCCGTGGGTTGCGTTTTGGCTGCGTTTTCCTGCAAGGAACCTTTCCCGGTTCATCACCAGGATAAGGCTCGATTCAAGTCTATGCATTTTGCTTTTGAGCGTTTTTGCGGTGCTTGCCGCGTTTTTGGACACGCGTTTTTACCGCGATTTGCGTTTTTGTATTTTTTTTTTTTTTACTACACTGTGGTTGCTTAGCAACCAGCTATATACAGTTTTAAAAAAAAAAACGCAAAAGGCAAATCGCGGTAAAAACGCGGTACTTGCATTTTGGATGCGGGTCCATTGACTTCTATTACATGCAAAACGCTGCATTTTGCATGAAAAAAAGTCCCCAACCCTTTCCAAAAATGCAGAGGCACAAAAATGCATTGATGTGAACAGGTTCCATAGGAACCCATGTTAAAAAAAATTCCCTGCATTTCTGCAAAATGCATCAAAAAACGCGCTAGTGTGAATGGAGCCTAAGATTGTGTTGAGGCCTTGGTCGTTTTTCTTACCTAAGGTGGTTTCTTTGTTCCACCTGAATCAGGAAAATTGTGTTGTCCTCTTTTTGTGCTAATCCTAAGTAGAAGGTGATTTAATCTTTGGATGATGATCGAGCTGTTCAAATTTATCAGCACCTAGTAATAGTAAACTATAAGGCTGGGTTCACACTAGTGCGCTATCGCATGTGTTTTTCGCACAGGGCAGTGTGAACTGCCGTGCGAGTCGGGTGCGATGCAGGAAGCCGCAGTGGATTCGCAGGGTTCCCGCATCGCACTAGTGTGAGCCCAGCCTAAACCGATTATCAATATGTTGAAAATTCTGCAGCCAGAGTGGTGACCCAGGTCCGGTACAAGTGATCGTATTACTTCTATCCTGGAGTCCTTGCACTGGCTACCTGTCAGGTTTCGCATAGACTTTAAGATCCTATTGCTCACCTACAAGGCTCTTCATGGCTTGGCACCCCCATTATCTCTGAACTTTTTACAACCTAACCCCCCCCCACCCCCCCTCGAAACCTCCGCTCCTCAAATTTTGGTTTACTGTGTGCCCCCCGTCCCCCCCCCCTACTCGCCTACACTCAATGGGAGACAGAGTCTTCTCATGCTATGCTCCAAAACTCTGGAATTCTTTTCCTAAGAACGTCAGAGAGTCACCTTCTCTAAACTCGTAAAAATCAAATCTAAAAACGTTTTTTTCTTTAGATAAGCTTTCACTTAATTGTCCGTTTTTCTGTGTCTTTCTTGTGTCTTTTTTGTAAAGCGCTTTCAAAGGCCACCTTTTAACCACTTCAATACCGGGCACTTAAACACCTTCCTGCCCAATTTTCAGTTTTCAGCGCTGTCGCACTTTGAATGACAATTGCGCGGTCGTAATACAATGTACGCAAACTACATTTTTATATATTTTTTTCCCCACAAATAGAGCTTTCTTTTGGTGGTATTTGATCACCTCTGGGATTTTTCTTTTCTGCTAAACAAATAAAAAAAAAAGACCGAAAATTTTGAAAGAAAATGTTTTTTTTTTGTTTTTTTTTGTTTCAGTTTCAAAACTTTATAAATAAGTACGTTTTCTCCTTCACTGATGGGCACTGATGGGGCTGCACTGACGGGCACTGATAAGGCGTCACTGATGGGCACCGATGAGGTGGCACCAATGAAGTGGCACTGATAGGTGGCACTGATAGGGGGCACTGATAGGGGGCACTGATGGGGGCACTGATGGGCACTGATAGGTGGCACAAATTGTCACTGATAGGTGGCACGGATGGGCATGGATAGGCAGCACAGATGGGCATGAATGGGAACTGATAGGCTGCATGGATGGGCACTGATAGGCGGCATTGTAGTGTAATGTATTTTACTGATAGATGCCAATCAGTGCTAAACAATAATGCATGCCAATCAGTGATGCCCATTGTGGGCACTGATTGGCATCCATTGTGGGCACTGACTGGCATCCCTGGTGGTCTAGGGTGGCTCACCTGGTGCTGGGCATCCCTGGTGGTCTGGTGGCGTCCCTGATGGTCCAGTGGGGGCATCCTGGGGGGGGGGGGGGGGGGGCTGCGGAGGAGCAGCCGATCGGCTCTCCTCAACTTGCGTCTGACAGACGCGAGTGTGGAAAAGCAGATCAACGACTCTTCCTATTTACACTGTGATCAGCCGTGATTGGACACGGCTGATCACTTGGTAAAGAGTCTCCGCCGGAGACTCTTTACCGAGATCGTAGTTGCGAGGTGTCAGACTGACACACGATCGACACGATGCGCGCCCCCAGGGGCACGCTGCGGCTCAATATACTGATCACGTCATATGACGTCCGGTCAGGATACTGAAACCACTTTGCCCCCGTCATTCTGCTATATGGCGGGCGGCAAGTGGTTAAGGGCGCTATATAAAGTAAAGTTTATTATTATTACTATGATGGTTGAGACAGGTAGTAATGGATGGGAGCATCTTGGCAATGTTCTAGCAGCAAGGTAGGATGGGAGAACACCATACCTGGGATTTTTCCTGGCAAGGCTTTGAGAAGTAGATACAGTGCATCCGGAAAGTATTCACAGCGCTTCACTTTTTCCACATTTTGTCATGCTACAGCCTTATTCCAAAATGGATTAAATTCCTTATTTTCCTAAAAATTCTACAAACACTACCCCATAATGACAACGTGAAAGAAGTTTGTTTGAAATCTTTGTAAATGTATTAAAAATAAAAAAATGAAAAAAATCCCATGTACATAAGTATTCGTAGCCTTTGCCATGACACTCAAAATTGATCTCAGGTCCATCCTGTTTCCACGGATCATCCATGAGATGTTTCTACAACTTGATTGGAGTCCACCTGTGGTAAATTCAGTTGATTGGACATGATTTGGAAAGGCACACACCTGTCTATATAAAGGTCCCACAGGTAACAGTGTATTATGGCCCCGTACACACGATCCGAATATCGTACGAAAACTGTCGTCTGAGGAAGAATCGTACGATGAATCGGATCGTTAGTACAGAGCTTTCGAGAGCCGATCACCACAATTCATCTGATATTATTCGATCGGACAAGCCTGGAAAATTTCCTTGTACGGTACCAGTTTCGTTTATTCAGTATACTTGTCGTCCGAAAATACAATTGTTCCGTGCAGCCATATCAGTGCCAGTCATTGAAGAAGAAAACGCACTTATTTACAAAAAAAATTAACAGTGACAAAGAAAAACTTGTTTTTTTTGCGAAATTTTCGGTCTTTTTTTTGTTTGTTGCGCAAAAAATAAAAATCGCAGAGGTGATCAAATACCACCAAAAGAAAGCTCTATTTGTGGGAACAAAATGATAAAAAATGTGTTTGGGTACAGTGCAGTGTAGCATGACCGCGCAATTGTCATTCAAAGTGCGACAGCGCTGAAAGCTGAAAATTGGCCTGGATAGGAAGGGGTCTAAGTGTCTGGTATTGAAGTGGTTAAGGGAAACTTGACACACCAAGCGGAACACTCGATTTGGAATTCCATCATCGCATTCAGGGAACATTATTCTGTATAATTGTCAGAGCTTCTGAGGTTTTTGGGTGTGAGTAGTCCGCTATCAAACTGTAATTAAAAAGAATAAAGAATTTAACGGCTATTGACATAGAAGAAATGATGAATCTTGTGCCTGGAATTGATGACCATCGGTCAGGGTGACATTTGCTGGTGATGTAGAGTTGTTGGCCTCTAGCTAGTCTCCACCTTTTGGAATGAATACAGCTTTGGCTCACCTTCGGCACACAGACCTGTAACCTGGTTCCCTCCTGTCCCTTTCAGCACTGAGCCAGCACGCCCGAACTGAAGGGACGCATTGGACAAAGGCTGGAAGCCTACCCAAGCCTTCCCGCAACAAGCCGGCCATGCACAAGCGCAACGGGCTAAAGCTGAGGGAAAAGATCCTGGTGCTGTGTGCCTTTGAAAACAAGGAGCCTGTGGGATCTCTGGCTACCCAGTTCGGAGTCAGCCGCGCTCAGATCGTCCAGATTATAAAGCGTCGGGAGGAACTACTAGACGCTCTGCAGAACAACGTGAGCGGAGATCGCATCAGAAGGCAGAGGAGGACTGCAAACGATCGGGTTAATTCAGCGGTGTGGGACTGGTTGCTGTCCGTCCGTGGCACCGACGTCCCGCTCTCCGGCCGGATCATCCAGGAGAAAGCACTGCAGGTTGCTCGGGACATGGGCATCCAGGACTTCAAAGCTTCCAATGGCTGGTTGGAGAGCTTCAAAAAAACACACAACATCCATCGGAGCTCTTTGTCGTCCTCCATGATGGAGTTTGGGGATGATCGGATGGATGAGTGGCTGGCCAGCTTCACTACCACAGAGAGATAGCGACGAGCTCCCCGTTCTGGAGACCTTGCAGAAGGAGGACTTATTTTTGGATTTATTTATTTTCCTAGTTTGGGGGTCTTCTCTTTATGCTGTCACTGCCAGAAAGTAATGCAGTGCAATCATACATTGCCATTGGAAGGCTCTGCAGATTTGGACTCCTGTCCATGGACTTGGTATGGCCTTGAAGAACTGCATTACCTTGGTATGGCCTTTGAAGAACTGCATTACCTTGGTATGGCCTTTGAAGAACTGCATTACCTTGGTATGGCCTTTGAAGAACTGCATTACCTTGGTATGGCCTTGAAGAACTGCATTACCTTGGTATGGCCTTGAAGAACTGCATTACCTTGGTATGGCCATTGAAGAACTGCATTACCTTGGTATGGCCATTGAAGAACTGCATTACCTTGGTATGGCCTTTGAAGAACTGCATTAACTTAGTATGGCCTTTGAAGAACTGCATTACCTTGGTATGGCCTTGAAGAACTGCATTACCTTGGTATGGCCTTGAAGAACTGCATTACCTTGGTATGGCCTTTGAAGAACTGCATTACCTTGGTATGGCCTTGAAGAACTGCATTACCTTGGTATGGCCTTGAAAAACTGCATTACCTTGGTATGGCCTTGAAGAACTGCATTACCTTGGTATGGCCTTTGAAGAACTGCATTACCTTGGTATGGCCTTGAAGAACTGCATTACCTTGGTATGGCCTTGAAGAACTGCATTACCTGGGTATCAAGCTACGTCGCAAAGTATTGCCTTATTGGTCAGAATTTCATACCCTGGTCATGGCTAATGAAGATGGTTGTTAAAGATTTTTTTAGAGTTGTTCAAAGCACTGATCTGAGTTACCGTATATAAGCTGAGGCACCTAATTTTACCACAAAAAACTGGGAAAACGTATTGACTCGAGTATAAGCCTAGGTCGAGAAATGCGCAGCTACTGTAAGTGGAAAAAAGAGTCAACAATGCCCATTTGCAGCCTCACTGTGCCCATTTGCATCCATAGGTCCCCCAAACTTCAAACTTGGTAGTTAAGGGGTCCTAGATGTCCCCTAGCTGCAGCCAAAGGGTCCTGAAATGACATAGCTGCAGATGGACACAGTTGACTGACTTTGGGGCCCAGTATCTCTGGGGGACTTTGGATATGTTGTAGTGCTAGTTCCACTGGGTTTGCACACCAAATTTGGGGTTCCTAGCACCAAGTGGTCCCGAGATGCAGGGCCCCAAATTCAGGTCGGAAAATGTCATTCTTTGCTGCAGAAAAGTGCTTGACTTGAGTATAAGCCGAGGGGGGCATTTTCAGCACAAAAAAATGTGCTGAAAAACTTGGCTTATACTCGAGTAGTTATTTGTACTGGGTTTTATGTTTTTTTTTGCCTTGATTTACTGGTATGAATTGAAAGAGAGACATTGTAAGAGACTGTGCACAGGGGAAACATCCAGGTCTTGTCTTCATGTTTCCATGAACATATACCGTATATACTCGAGTATAAGCCGAGTTTTTCAGCACATTTTTTTTGTGCTGAAAATGGCTCGGCTTATACTCGAGTCAAGCACTTTTCTGCAGCAGAAAATGACATTTTCCGAACCGAATTTGGGGCCCCCGTATCTCGGGGTCACTTGGTGATAGGAACTCCAATTGGTGTGAAAACCCAGTGGAACCAACACTACAACATATCCAAAGATGGGGTTCCTAGCACCAAGTGGCCCCGAGATACGGGGCCCCAAAGTCGATTCGGAAAATGTCAAGCACTTTTTTGCAGCAGAGAATGACATTTTCCGAATCGACTTTGGGGCCCCGTATCTCGGGGCCACTTGGTGCTAGGAACCCCATCTTTGGATATGTTGTATTGCTAGTTACACTGGGTTTGCACACCAAATTCAACAATGCCCATTAGCAGCCTCACTGTGCCCATTAGCAGCCTCACTGTGCCCATTGCAGCCTCACTGTGCCCATTAGCAGCCTCACTGTGCCCATTTGCAGCCTCACTGTGCCCATTTGCAGCCTCACTTGCCCATTTGCAGCCTCACTGTGCCCATTTGCAGCCTCACTGTGCCCATTTGCAGCCTCACTGTGCCCATTAGCAGCCTCACTGTGCCCATTAGCAGCCTCACTGTGCCCATTAGCAGCCTCACTGTGCCCATTTGCAGCCATAGGTCCCCCGAACTTTAAACTTGGTAGTTAAGGGTTCCTAGATGCCCCCCGTAGCTGCAGCCAATTTGGGGTCTCTGGACCCAAAGGGTCCCGAAATGACATTGCTGCAGATGGACACAGTTCCTGGGGTTCCTAGCACCAAGTGGCCCCAAGATACAGGGCCCCAAAGTCGGTCAACTGTGTCCATCTGCAGCAATGTTATTTCGGGACTTTTTGGGTCCAGAGACCCCAAATTTTGGCTGCAGCTAGGGGGCATCTAGGAACCCTTAACTACCAAGTTTTAAGTTCGGGGGACCTATGGCTGCAAATGGGCACAGTGAGGCTGCAAATGGGCATTGTTGACCCTCTTTTCCACTTACAGTAGCTGCGCATTTCTCACCCTAGGCTTATACTCGAGTCAATACGTTTTCCCAGTTTTTTTGTGGTAAAATTAGGTGCCTCGGCTTATATTTGGGTCGGCTTATACTCGAGTATATACGGTAGTTAGAATTTTAGCCTAAAGCAGATATTTTAGCTTTATAATTGTACTATAATAACAAATAATAAAAAGTAGCCCAGTACTTGAATTTTTTTTGCTGCAATTCTTGCCTCTAATCCAGCACTATCACTCTGAGAAAGTCCTTTCTAAATACCACTAGATGTCTTCAATCCTCCAGTGTTTTAATGTCAGACACCAAAAGAACATTTCCTATGGCACTTTTAAAGGTACATCCCGATTTTATGCAGTAACCACAAGTGGTTGTAAAGGCAGAAGGTATTTTGCATTCTATGCAGTAAGGTAAACGCCTTCCCCTGCAGCACCCCCCAAATACATACCTGGGCACAAACTCCATTCATCCATGTACAGGAAAGCTGAGGCTGTCTCGGCTCTCTCGCTCCTCATTGGCTCAGATACAGCAGCGGGAGCCATTGGCTACTGCTGCTGTAAATTGGAGGCGGTGATGAGGAACAGAGGGGTGGGGTTGAGCCCTGTTTATGCGTGTCTTAGGGGGCACACACAGCAGGGCTCGGGAGCGAGCATGCACGTCAAATGTCTTGCTGTGGTGGGGGAGCCCAAACTGCTGATGGGGGGGGGGGACCCCAAAAGAGGAGGATCAGGGCTGCTCTGTGCAAAAGGATTAGGTCTCATGCGCAATGGACGTTTTTACAGCTGCTGTTTTTGGCTTCTGGCATTTTTTTTTCTGCAGCCAGTAAACTCCCCAGCATGTTATTGTATGTGTCCATGCACACATTAGGCTGTTCTCAGCGTTTTCTGGCTGGGAAAACCCCCCCTGAACTAGTGGGTTTTAAGAGGAGTTTTTTCATCTGTAAAAACACTCTGATAAAAGTGGAACAATACGGCTAATCGGCATTTACCAGCATTTGTGAGCCATAAGTTTTAGGCCTCGTTCACACTGGATGTTTTTTGACATTTTTACAGCAGCTGTTTTTGGCTGTAGATGTTTTTTTTTCTACAGTAATTAACCACTTGCTTACTGTGCACTTAAACACCCTTCCTGCCCAGACCAATTTTCAGCTTTCAGCGCTCTCGCATTTTCAGTGACAATTGCGCGGTCATGCAATGCTGTAACCAAATGAATTTTTTATCATTTTGTTCGCACAAATAGAGCTTTAGTTTGGTGGTATTTATTCGCGACTCCGTTTTTAATTTTTTGCGATATAAGTGAAAACATAGCGGAAATTTTGAAAAAAAACAATATTTTCTCCTTTCTTTTTTAAAAGAAATCCAATAAAATCAAATTTTGTCATAAATTTAAGCCAAAATGTATTCTGCTACATGTTTTTTGTAAAAAAAAATCCGTTAAGTGTATAATAATTGGTTCGCGTGATCACGGACATATGTACGCAAATGATCATGTAAAAGGGGTGTGCAGGTGATCACGGACATATGTGTGCAGATAATCATTGGCACATGTGATTTTACTGGGACATATGTGAGGGACATGTGTTTTTATTATTTGGGGACATGTGTGTTTTACTGTGGGGACACTACACTGGTGATCAGTGAGTAAAAAAACTGTAAAAAAAACAGCTAATACTCACTGATCACCAGCCGGCTGCAGCGATCGGCTCTCCTCTCCTCACCGACGACTTCCGTGTGAGGAGAGGAGGGCCGATTGCCTAGCAACCGGCTGTTTGTTTACATCACATGACAGCTGTGATTCGACACGGCCGTCATGTGATCAGGAGGGCCAATCACCGAGCCCTCCTGCCGATCCGAGATGCGCCGTGTGCGGGTGACACGGCCGCATCGGGATCGCGCCGCTGCGCGGGCACGCGCGCGCGATCCCTCTACTTCTGAAGGACGTTTCCGGAACGTCCTATCAGAAGTAGACGGCTCCCACCCGGCCGTATATCTACATTGGCCGGGTGGGAAGTGGTTAAACTCTCCATCATGTTATCCTATGTGTCCATGCACACCTAGGCTGTTATCGGCGGTTTTGGGCAGTGGCGTTTTTGAGCAGTAAAAAAAAAAACCCAATACTAGTGGGTTCTGAGAGACGCTTTAAAAACGCTCAATGCTTAAAAGGCAGAAACCTGCGTTTTAAAACGCGCGTTTTGCCGCGTTTAGCTGTGTTTTCATCTATAAACACTGGTGTTGCATACACACGGTAGGACAAAGTTGTCGGAAAATCCGATCATTCTGAACGTGGTGACGTTTGTTGCGTACGACGGAACTAGGTAGAGGCTAGTAGCCAATAGCTTTGGTCTCGTAATTTGATCTGAGCATGCGTGGCACTTTGTCCGTCGGAATTCTCGACACACGATCGGAAAAAGTCAGATCGGATTTTGTTGTCGGAAAATTTGGGAGCAGAATCTCAATTTTTTTCCGACTGAAAAAGTCCAGTGGGGCCCACACACGGGTGGATTTTCCGACAACGTGGTCCGATCGGACATTTCCCGTCAGAATTTCCGACCGTGTGTACGGGGGCTTAGTCCGTAGGGTTCAATATTGAGTTGACCCACCCTTTGCAGCTATAACAGCTTCAACTCTTCTGGGAAGGCCGTCCACAAGGGTTAGGAGTGTGTCTATGGGAATGTTTGACCATTCTTCCAGAAGTGCATTTGTGAGGTCAGGCTCTGATGTGGACGAGAAGGCCTGGCTTGCGGTCTCTGCTTTTATTACTCCCAAAGGTGTTCTATCGCAGTGGTCATCAACTCCTGTCCTCAGGGTCCACTAACAGGCCAGGTTTGCAAGATAACTGAAATACATCACAGGTGATATCATTTGCTGTGATTGCAGCATTCTAGTCTGCATCTCCCCAAGGTAATGCATAAAACCCGGCCTGTTAGTGGGGCCTGAGGACTGGAGTTGATGACCACTTTTCTATCGGGTTGAGGCCAGTCCAGTTCCTCCGCCACAAACTCTCATCCATGTCTTTATGGACCTTGCTTTGTGGACTGGTCCAAATCATTTGGTGGAGGGGGGATTATGGTGCAGGGTTGTTTTTCAGGGGTTGGGCTTGGCCCCTTAGTTCCAGTGAAGGGAATTTTTAAGGTGTCAGCAAACCAAGACATTTTGGACAATTTCATGCTCCCAACTTTGTGGGAACAGTTTGGGGATGGCCCCTTCCTGCTCCAACATGACTGCGCACCAGTGCACAAAGCAAGGTCCATAAAGACATGGAGGAGCGAGTTTGGGATGGAGGAACTTGACTGGCCTCAACCCGATAGAACACCTGTGGAATGAATTTGAGTAGAGACTGTGAGCCAGGCCTTCTCGTCGTGCCTGACCTCACAAATGCGCTTCTGGAAGAATGGTCAAACATTCCCATAGACACACTCCTAAACCTTGTGGACAGCCTTCCCAGAAGAGTTGAAGCTGTTATAGCTGCAAAGGGTGGGCCAACTCAATATTGAACCCTACGGACTAAGGCCCCTTTCACACTGGGGAGGTGCGGACGTTGGCTGTAAAGCAGCGCTATTTTTAGCGTCGTTTTATCAACGCTATTTGGCCGCTAGCGGGCGGTTTTAACAGGCGCTGAAATAAGCCGTTTTTTTCAGGCGCTATTTCTGTAGCGCCTGAAAGACGCCTCCGTGTGAAAGGGGCCTATAACTGGAAAGCCGTTACAGTTCATGTGCGTGTAAAGCTAGGCGCCCCAATACTTTTGGTAATAAAGTGTATAAAAGAAAAAAAAAAAATGTTTTTATAAGACCTACTGAATAAAAAAAATGGCAGGACCATACGAACACTCCCGGAATAGCCTTATTTTGGAAAGTACACACCCGAAGATTTTAAGATTTGAAATGAGAACACATGCTGATATTCAGGATGTTAAAACACGGAGATTGGTAATGGTGCACCAGATATATTAAATGTACAGATCATACACAGGGGAGAAGAGGGGGTGACAGGGTTAGTATACAGGTCACATGGAGTAGGAGGATGCACGATAAGGGTTAATATGCAGGTCAAATTGGGGTTGATTTACTAAAACGGGAAAGGGCAAAATCTGGTGCAGCTCTGCATAGAAACCAATCGACTTCTAACTTCAGGTTGGTCAATAAACTGCTTAGCGACCGCCCCACGCGGCTATACTGTGGCAGGGCGGCCGCTCTGTGCCAGATCACGTACCTAGTATGTGATCTGACACTTCCGGGGGTCTGGGGCGCGATGTCCGCCGGGACCCACTGATCGTTCAGGAGAGAGGCAGAACAGCGGTCTGTCTATGTCAGGGGGTCTCAAACTGGCGGCCCTCCAGATGGCGGCCCTCCTACAAGTCCCATCATGCCGCTGCTTGTGAGAGTCATGCTTGTAACTGTCAGCCTTGCAATGCCTCATGGGACTTGTAGTTTCGCATCAGCTGGAGGGCTGCCAGTTTGAGTCCCCCCTGGTCTATGTAAACAAGGCAGATCGCCGTTCTGTGAGAAGGGAAGGTGCGCTGATCCTGCGAACATCCAGGAACATGGATCTTTACCCCCCCCCCCCCCCAGTTGCTAATCATTCCCAGGGAACACTTTAATTGCCCCTGATGTTAACCCCTTCCCAGCAAGTGTTATTACAGTGACAGTGCATTTTTTTTTTTAGCACTGATCACTGTATTCGTGTCACTGGTCCCCAAAAAGTGTCTCTTAGCGGTCCGATTTTGTCCGCCGCAACATTGCAGTCCCGCTATAAGTCGCCGATCCCCCGCCATTACTAGAAGAAAAAATAAATAAATACAATTATCCTCTCGTTTGTAGACACTATAACTTTTGCGCAAACCAATCAATATACGTTTATTGGGAATTTTTTTTTATTTATTAAAAATATGTAGCAGAATACATATTGGCCTAAATTGATGAAGAATTTTCATTTTATTTATTTATTTTTTTATTTTTTTTGTAAATGTTTTAATATAATAAAAAAAAAAAAAACAGTGGTGATCAAATACCACAAAAAAAACAGCTCTATTTGTGTGGAAACAGCAAATAAAATGGCCTGGTCACGAAGGCGAAAAACCTTCCGGTGGTCAAGTGGTTCTCACCTTTTAATAAAAAAAAAAAAAAAAACAGAAGGGAGGTGGACCGCTATTTGTGATGTGCCAATTATAAATGTCACTTCAGAAATAGCCCTCCGGTGGCTGGTGTGCCTGTTCATGCCTGTCAAATGTGCAGTCATCCGACAGCTTGGTTCCCACATCGCATATTGTTTTTTTCAATATTGTCGCTCATTTTTTGTTTATAGCGCAAAAAATAGAAACCGCAGAGGTGATCAAATACCACCAAAAGAAAGCTCTATTTGTGGGGAAAAAAGTACGTAAATTTTATGAGTACAGCGTGGCACGACCGCGCAATTGTCAGTCAAAGTGACGCAGTGCCGTATCGCAAAAAAATGGCCTGGTCATTAAGGGGGTGAAACCTTCCGGAGCTGAAATGGTTAAGCTTTGACAAAAATACCTGGAAGTTTATTGGTTTCTCTGTGGAGCTGCACCAGATTTTGCACTCTCCGGTGTTAGTAAATCATGGGCACAGAATGTGTATAGACTTGGGAACTCAGCACAGGGATGGTGGGAACTCCTCATAATGGGCACAGAATGTGTATAGACTTGGGAACTCTGCACAGGGTTGGTGGGAACTCCTCATAATGGGCATAGCGGGTGTACAAAACTGGGAACTCAGCACAGGGATGGTGGGAAATCCTCATAATGGGCACAGCGGGTGTACAGACCTGGGAACTCAGCACAGGGATGGTGGGAACTCCTCATAATGGGCACAGCAGGTGTACAGACTTGGGAATTCAGCACAGGGATGGTGGGAAATCCTCATAATGGGCACAGCAGGTGTACAGACCTGGGAACTCAGCACAGGGATGGTGGGAACTCCTCATAATGGGCACAGCAGGTGTACAGACTTGGGAACTCAGCACAGGGATGGTGGGAACTCCTCATAATGGGCACAGCAGGTGTACAGACTTGGGAACTCAGCACAGGGATGGTGGGAACTCCTCATAATGGGCACAGCAGGTGTACAGACTTGGGAACTCAGCACAGAGATGGTGGGAACTCCTCATAATGGGCACAGCGGGTGTACAGACCTGGGAACTCAGCACAGGGATGGTGGGAACTCCTCATAATGGGCACAGAATGTGTACAGACTTGGGAACTCAGCACAGGGTTGGTGGGAACTCCTCATAATGGGCACAGCGGGTGTACAGACCTGGGAACTCAGCACAGGGATGGTGGGAACTCCTCATAATGGGCACAGCGGGTGTACAGACCTGGGAACTCAGCACAGGGATGGTGGGAACTCCTCATAATGGGCACAGCAGGTTTGCAGAGCTGGGCACTCAGTGGGGGGATTTTGGGAACTCCTCATAATGGGCACAGCAGGTGTACAGACCTGGGAGCCAGTGCTGAGATGGTGGGAACTACTGATCATGTGCACTGCACGTTTACAGATCCAGGAACTCCGAGAAGATATCTCACCAACAGAGTCCCAAAGACACAGAAGATATAGGGGTCACCTTACTAAAACTGGCGGGTGCAAAATCTGGTGCATCTTTGCATAGAAACCAATCTGCTCCCAGGTTTATTTGCCAAAGCTTAATTGAACAAGCTGAAGTTAGAAGCTGATTGGCTAACATGCACAGCTGCACCAGAGTTTGCACTCTCCAATTTTAGTAACTCAACCACATTGTCAGGGGCCTTTAAAGTGCACGTAATACCACAACTTTAGGTGGCTCTAAAGCCTAAATATTTTTTACCTAAATGCATTAGTAAAGGATGTTTAGGTATCAGGACTTTATGGAGGATATTTTGAGTTCCTCCTCACTTAACTGGTCAAACCATGTCTTTATGGAGCTGGCTTTGTACATAGGGACACAGCCATGTTGAAACAGAAAAGGGTCTTCACCAAACTGTTACCCATAGGTGTATGCACTAGAGGTAAGCATCTCCACTAGTCTCACGATTTGATTTGATTACGATTATCTGGTCAATGATTCTATTCCGCATGGCATCGCGATTACTCGATGCTGTGATTCATTTCAGCACCCCTAGTGTGCACAGGGTGTGCCTGGACACACATTAATCACCCTGTGAACATTATCACTACACTGGTGGAACTTGAGGGGTTGAAATAGTGACCCTGCCCATGCTCCAGGGGGGCCTTGTCACATATAGGTTTTGAAAGGGGGAGGGGGGCAATTACAAGAACTGATCTTTTATAGGGCTCTCCATGAGTAGCTCCTTTTCTTTTTGCAGCTTTCAGCTATACGGGGTATCAGTTCTTGTAATTGCACCAATCACCCCCTCCTGTGCACATATTAGTTTCCCCTCCATTGCCCGATCCCCACACAGCGCTGCAGGCTTCCCCCTGTCCTCTCCCACCGGCTGCTGCAGAGACACATCTTCAGGATGGAGAGCAGGGAAGGGGTCGATAAATATGCAATTGACCGGCTCCTTCCTTTTCCGAATTTTCTGTACCAATCACTCATTGTGTTCATTTATAACTGTGTTTTCTATTCTTCAGTTTATGAACGAACAGGAAAGCTCTGCAGAGCTCATCCTGTTCATTCATTCTGTGACGCTGAGGCGGCAGAAAGGAACTAGGGAATGTTTCCTCAGTCCCTTTCTGTCTCAAAAGTGAGACTTCAGGGATCTGTTTAGACACCTGATATTTTACCAAGACCCTGTTAGGAATCACTCTTAAGTTAACTCACAGTGAAGCACAAAGTACATAATTGGGGGGGGGGGGGGGGGGTCTTTCTAAGACCCTTAATGTAAAAAATTAAGTACATTTTCACATGGGTTGGATGTATTTGTGTGTGCATGTGTATTTGAGCTTGGGGTGCACACCCTAATGCAATAGGCTGTGCACACATATGCTGTTACCACAAGGTTGTAAGAGCACAATTGTCCAAAATGTCTTTGTATGCTGTAGTATTAGTCCCCTTTCACACTTATACGACTTGTCCCACGATTTGGGACTGCAAAGTAGCATGACAAGTCGTTCCCCATGATTTCCAATGACAGCCATTCATATTAGTACGACTTCAAGTCGTTCCGACTTCAAAATAGTCCCTGCACTACTTTGGTCCGATTTTGATGACACTTACACAGGCATTCCTTGAAATCGCGGAAAAATTGCGGCCACGAATAGCGGCAAAATCGTGCGACTTTAAAGTTGCACAAGTGTTAAAGGGTCCTTAGCAGTACCCTTCAATAGAAACCCCTGAACTCAGTCATTTGGAGGGGTGTCACATGCTTTTGTCCATATAGTGTAGATATGATAGGTGTCCACAAGCTTTAATTTATATAGCCTAATAATATTTCTGTCCCAATATTGCATTCCTTCCTCTAATCCATCAATATTAACCTCCTTATGTTTCCCTTCACACAGATGTCACCCCACACAACCATCCTGAGGAGCCAGTGAAGGTCGTACATGGCGGGCAGCCTCTTCCAGAGGTGCTGGTGGGAAGCCTACTGCGTTATTTTGATGAGGAAAAAGAGAGACAGGCTCAGCTAAGGAGATCGTTGCCAACAATCGTAGCTGAGCCACAGCCGTTGGTGGTGGCAGACAACAGCGCTCATCACTTCTCCATAGACTGGGGTCTGCCTGGCGCAGCCAGCACTTTCCAGGACAGTCTCACCACCGGCGGGGTAAAGCAGTACAAGTGTCCGCAATGTGAGAAGACCTTCCTGCGTAGCACACAGCTGAAAGAGCATCTGCGCACGCACTCCGGAGAACGCCCCTACCAGTGCCTAAAATGCCCCAAGACTTTCAACAGAAGCACCCAGCTGAAGGATCACCAGCGCACCCACACCGGGGAACGGCCCTTCCAGTGCACCGAGTGCGGCAAAACCTTCACACACAGCTCCAACCTCATCCACCACCGGCGGACCCACAGTGGGGAGAAGCCTCACAAATGTCACCTGTGTCCAAAGAGCTTTAGCCAGAACTCCGACCTCAACCGACACCAACGCACTCACATGGCTGGAGACCGCCCTCACCAGTGCACGCGCTGCCACCGGACCTTCATATATAAGTCTCAGCTGCGGATGCACAGTCGGGTGCACGTAGTGGAGGATATCCTGCGAGGTGTGGAAAGAGGAGGTGGAGGAGAGGATGTTGTCTTCAATACACCGCCACTCTAATGGTTATCCTGTGCACCACGAACCGTGGCACTTATGCGTTTTTAGTATCATATTTGGATGTAATCATTTATGAATAGTACACTAGGTAAAGTACTGCAGCGTTGGGTATTGATAAGAATAGTGGCCACCACTGTGTATGCGTCGTGTCCAAACAGTCCAGCACACCATTAGGCCCCACTTACACCTGGGCGCAGCGTTTTCAGGCAGAAAGTCACGCGATTTTACCGCAAGTTTGTATAGGTCAAATATACAATGTAAAAAGCAAAAAAAAAAACGCCAAATCTGCCTTAAAAAAAAGTTCTACAACTTGTTTGAGCTTCAGGCGTTTTGTGACTTCTGGCTTCAGGAGTTTTGGAGTGGAGATGTGAACCATCTCCATAAAGAATAATTGATTTTTTCCCCTCCAACGTTTTGTAGCTTCAGGCTTCAAGCTACAAAACGCTCAGGTGTGGATGGGGTCTTAGGGAGTGGCAACAAGTGCCATGAATTGACAGACGTACAGTTAAATTGTCTCCTGTCCCACGGATGGATGGCTGGAATGCACTCTGCATCAACAACATATCAAAGACTACCACATGTCCTGTCCAAGGTATCTCCTATTACTGTGTTTCCTGTCCCAAAGATTCTTTGCACTGTATCATCAGTACTGGCCATCAGAAGCCATCTTCTGACTGTAGAGCCCTAACAAGTCCACCACATAAAGAGAAAGTGGAAATCCATTTAGCACTATATGTGCATAATACAAAATTATGTGTGCATAATGCAACATTTCTCAGCACTCAGCCCTGCTAGCAAACTGAGGAGACCCAAGTAGACTCTAGTAAAAAATAAAATAAAAAAAATAACAGAAGTCTAAGTTTTATACTTCTGCAAATGTACTATATGAGCTCATGTAATGCACGGTCTGTGAGAGCAAACTCGCCTGGACGTTACGCCACAGCTGCCTGTGCTACAACTAGTGTGAGATGCAGACTGCACAGAGCAACTGAGGACCTTTTTGTGCAAGGTGCATGCTTTCACCAAGTGGTTAAGGACCTCTCTGTGTGAGATGCAGGCTTCACTGAGTGGTTGACGACCTCTTCTCTGTGTGAGATGCAAGCTTCACAGAGAGCTTAAGGACCTCACCTCTGTGTGATGCAGGCTGCACAGGACAACTGAGGACCTCTTTTCTGTGTGGGATGCAGGCTTCACAAAGTGGTTGAGGACCTCTCCTCTGTGTGAGATGCAGGCTTCACAAAGTGGTTGAGGACCTCTCCTCTGTGTGAGATGCAGGCTTCACAAAGTGGTTGAGGACCTCTTCTGTGTGTGTGTGATGCAGGCTTCACCAAGTGGTTGAGGATCTCTCCTCTGTGTGAGATGCAGGCTTCACAAAGTGGTTGAGGACCTCTCCTCTGTGTGTGTGGTGCAGGCTTCACTGAGTGGTTGAGGACCTCTCCTGTGTGTGTGACGCAGGCTTCATTGAGTGGTTGAGGATCCTTTCCTCCGTGTGAGATGCAAGCTTCATTGAGTGATTGAGGACCACTCCTCTGTGTGAGATGCAGACTGCACAGAACAACCGAGGACCTCTTTTCTGTGTGAGATGCAGGCTTCACTGAGTGGTTGAGGACCTCTCCTCTGTGTGAGGTGTGGGCTTCACTGAGTGGTTGAGGACCTCTCCTCTGTGTGAGATGCAGGCTTCACTGAGTGGTCGAGGACCTCTCCTCTGTGTGAGATGCAAGCTTCACTGGGTGCTTTAGGACCTCCCCTCTGTGTGATGCAGACTGCACAGGACAACTGAGATGCAGGCTTCACTGAGTGGTTGAGGACCTCTCCTGTGTGTGTGAAGCAGGCTTCACTGAGTGGTTGAGGACCTCTCCTGTGTGTGTGAAGCAGGCTTCACTGAGTGGTTGAGGACCCTTTCCTCTGTGTGAGATGCAAGCTTCACTGAGTGGTTGAGGACCTCTCCTCTGTGAGATGCAGACTGCACAGAACTGAGGTGTGTGTGTGTGTGTGTGTGTGTGTGTGTGTGTGTGTGTGTGTGTGTGTGTGTGTGTGTGTGTGTGTGTGTGTGTGTGTGTGTGTGTGTGTGTGTGATGTAGGCTTCACCGAGTGGTTAAGGACCTCTACTCTGTATGTGCTGTAGGCTTCACTGAGTGGTTCAGGACCTCTCCTGTGTATGTGGTGCAGGCTTCACTGAGTGGTTCAGGACCTCTCCTGTGTATGTGGTGCAGGCTTCACTGAGTGGTTCAGGACCTCTCCTCTGTGTGAGATGCAAGCTTCAACGAGTGGTTGAGGACCTCTCCTCTGTGTGAGATGCAGACTTCATAGAGCAGCTGAGGACCTCTCCTCTGTGTGAGTTGCAGGCTTCACAGAGTGGTTGAGGACCTCTCCTCTGTGTGAGGTGCAGGCTTTACAGTGGTTGAGGACCTCTCCTATGTGTGAGATGCAGACTTCATAGAGCAGCTGAGGACCTCTCCTCTGTGTGAGTTGCAGGCTTCACAGAGTGGTTGAGGACCTCTCCTCTGTGTGAGGTGCAGGCTTTACAGTGGTTGAGGACCTCTCCTCTGTGTGAGGTGCAGGCTTTACAGTGGTTGAGGACCTCTCCTCTGTGTGAGGTGCAGGCATTACAGTGGTTGAGGACCTCTCCTTTGTGTGAGATGCAGACTGCACAGGGCAGCTGAGGAACTCTTGTCTGTGTGAGATGCAGGCTGCACGGAGTGGTTGCAGACTTTTTCTCTGTGTGAGATCAGATTAAACGGGGTAGCTGATATCCTTTCCTCTGCCTGAAATTAGACTAAACTGAGTGGCAGAAGACCTCTTTTCTGTTTTGAGAAACAGACTAAACGTGATAGCTGAGGATCCCTCCTCTGTGTGAGATCAGGGCAGCTGAGGACCTCCCTCAGTGTGAGATTCTGTCGAAACAAGATTGCTCCCCTCCATTTTGAAATGCAGACTAAATGGGGTGGCTGAGGATCCCTCTTCTGTGTGAGATTTAGGCTGTACAGCGTGGTATGTGAATCTGTGAATTACATAATGCATGAAATCTCTCCTCTGCGTGAGATGCAGGTGACACAGGGTGGCTGGGGACCTCTTCTCTGAGACGCACAATGCATGGAACCTCTCCTTTCTGTGAGATGCATACTGCACAGAACCTCTCCTCTGTGTGAGATACAGATGACACAGGGTGGCTGAGGGCCTCTCTTCTCTGTTAGATCCAGGTAGCACTGGTTGGCTGTGGACCTCTCCTTTGCATGAAACACAGGCTGCATGGGGTGGCTGAGGAGGTCCTCGCCTCTGAGATGCTCAGTGCGCAGGATGTGCTGAGGACCTCTTCCCTCTGTGAGACTCTGACTAAATGGGGCTGCTGAGGACTTCTTTTCTATGTTAAGAGAAAAACCACCGTGGAGTGAGAGCATCTCCAATATGTGTTGCAAACATCCCTAATTTTATATATAGGACAAAAAGAACCCCCCAGTACTGTGGGACTTTATGGGCAAACCAGAAAATAAGTATTTATCTTGATTTAAAACATTAGATAGAATTTATTAAGTTCTTAAAATTGTATTGGTCAAACATCACCATGAAAGTACATAGTATAAAATATAAACAATAATATATCAAACTCTTGAGGAGCTAATGAAAGGCATGGAGGTTACTTCTCATTGAGCCCAACGCGTTTCGGGAATGTAGAATTGTATCCCTTCTTCAGGGGAATAGAGAAGAATTGGAGACACTCAGTGCCGTATCATATGGAAAATAAGTTTTTCTTTAAAAAAAAGATTAATAGATGGAGCTGCATCAGATAGAGATTTTCCTATAGGTAGGTCCCCCAATTGGGTGGACGACCCCTAAGGCCCCCGAAATATCCCTCACAAGGATCCACAAGAAGTGTCAGCCAACCCAGACAGCAAGAGATGGAGACTTCACAGATGGAACCAGAGGTTTCCAAAGAAGGGTGTTTTTGAAAGTTAGATATGCAGGTCAATGAGTTGGCTCAACCTTGTTTGTGTATCTTTGAATGCAGACGATCCTGTGTTTGTGTGAGCCTCTGGAGCAGCGGCATCAGCAGACTTCATGGGGTGGCTGATGTCCCCTCCTTTATTCTTTGTTAGATTCAGACTGCAAAAGTGGCTGAGGACTTCTCCCTGTGAGATGCATATTGCACAGGACTGCTCTGCTGTGTTAGATGCAAACTGCACAGTCAAGGCAGCTGAGGACCTCTTCTATTTGTGAGATGCAGACTGCACAGGTGAACTCTGCCCTACATCCTGTGATCCAATGGGTATCCTTAGCAGCTGGGACAGAGTCCTGGGTCATCGACCTTGCATTATGGGATGCTCTTAAACAGGGATCGACAAACCCCACGGCGCCAGGTCGCATTTGCCACTAGAATTAGCGACCTGGCGCCTGGGGTGGCACAGCTGGGGTATCCAGTCTCCATGTGACACCGTCCCCCACCCCCCTGGCGTGATCGCGTTGGGCCGCGCCGGTAATTGAGGCCGCGGCTTTGCGGCCTTCTGCAGTCCTATGGTTCCTTCTTGAATATGGCGCTCTCTTGTGGTGGCCGTTGGTATGACAAGACAACCACCAATGCTAATGGAGCTTCCCCTGCCTGTTTTCCTTCCCATCTCCTTACCTTTACTTAGAACCTCCAAACATTATATATATATATTTTATTCTAACACCCTAGAGAATAGAATGGCAGTCGATGCAATACTTTTTGTTACACCGTATTTGCGCACTTTTTTGGGAAAAAATACTTTTTTTAATTAAAAAATAAGACAACAGTAAAGTTAGCCTAATTTTTTTTTTATATTGTGAAAGATAATGTTACGCCGAGTAAATTGATACCCAACATGTCACGCTTCAAAATTGCGTCCGCTTGTGGAATGGCAACAAACTTTTACCCTTTAAAATCTCCATAGGCGACGTTTAAAAAAATTCTACAGGTTGCATGTTTTGAGTTGCAGAGGAGGTCTAGGGCCAGAATTATTGCTCTTGCTCTACCGATTGCGACGATACCTCACATGTGTGGTTTGAATACCGCTTTCATATGCGGCGCTACTCGCGTATGCAGTCGCTTCTGCACGCAACGTCGTCGGGACAGGGCGCGTTTAAAAAAAAAAATTTTCTTATTTATTTTAACTTTAATTTTTTTTTTTTTCACTGTTCTTTTAAAAAAAAATTTGTGTCACTTTTATTCCTATTACAAGGAATGTAAAAATCCCTTGTAATAGAAACAAGCATGACAGGTCCTCTTAAATATGAGATCTGGAGCCAAAAAGACCTCAGATCTCATATTTTAACTAAAATGCATTAAAAAAAAAAAAAAAAATAATAATAATAATAAATTTGTCATTTGAAAAGAATAAAAATAAAATGTCCCTTTTTAAGAGCTGTGGGCGGAAGTGACGATTTGACGTCGCTTCCGCCCTGCAATGACTTGGAGACGGGCAGGGGGCCATCTTCCCCCCTCACTCGTCTCCATGTCAGGCCAGGGACAGGTCCGGATCGCCTCCGCCGTTACCGACGGCCACGGTAAGCGGTGAAGGGCACCGAAGCGCGGCATGGGGGGGGGCTCCTAGATTCCAAGCAAATTTGTCAAGCCCTGCTCTTAAAGTGTATCTACCCCTCAAGGTAAGACAAGGGTGGTTTTGGGGTTTGTATAGGTAGTTAGAAGCATTTTAGGCAAAGGACACACTGTCAATGCAGCTATGTTTCCTCTTTCTTTGTGTTGTAATGGATTGTTTAAAGCGGAAGTAAACCCATCAATTTAACGGTTTCATATAACCGTTCCATTCCCGGCATGCCAGGAATGGAACTGTCACATTGGTTGTGCTCTCAACCAAACTTTCAAACCATCCAATGGCTGAAGTCATAACTGATCACATGTGCAGCATCATGGCAGTTGAAGATCAAACAGAGGCCAAGATGGCAGCTTCCTTGACTGAAAACGATAGGGGGGTTTACTTCCACTTTAAGGTCTGTATAAGGAGCATTGAGCACGTCTTTAGTAATGGCTGCAGTGACGGTGACATCATTACACCACTGCAATCATTTATTCCCCCCAGGGTTCAGTTGCACTGTAAAAGTTTTACTGGCACTTAGTATATATATATTATTTCTATACAGTATTACAGTATATAGGATCACGTTATATGGTACTTTTCTGACTGCACACCTGGTTCTCAGGCTGACACCACTGCATCCCGCTGGAAGACCATACAGATGTGCAGCAGAGAGGATGGACATCGACTCCTCCAGTGTTAATCATTTATTCCCCCCAGGGTTCAGTTGCACTGTAAAAGTTTTACTGGCACTTAGTATATATATATTATTTCTATACAGTATTACAGTATATAGGATCACGTTATATGGTACTTTTCTGACTGCACACCTGGTTCTCAGGCTGACACCACTGCATCCCGCTGGAAGACCATACAGATGTGCAGCAGAGAGGATGGACATCGACTCCTCCAGTGTTAATAAGAATAATACCCATGCTGCACTTGCTCAGTAGACGGGACCTCTTTTCCTTTTTGTAATTCTCACATTTTTCACTCCTTTATATAATAACCGGTTCTCAATGTGGTTTTCGGCATTTGAAAAGTGACTCTCAACGGTCATTTATTTACTTTACTGATTGACTTTGTTTTTATCTATGCTGGACTGTATACATATGTATAATACAAGGAGGACTGTTTATAGCACCGTGGGATTCAGTGTCAGAGTATTAAAAAAAAAAAAAGTATACAAGACTGAGATGTGTCTGTTTGAAATCCCCACTCACATGCAACACCTGAGCCTTGGATCATAGCAAATTGTTATCAGAGTAGAGCCCCTGCAGCATATCTGTAATTTAAAGCGGTACTCAACTCCTCCAACCCCCATGTTTTTTCCCACTCACCTGCAAGGCCATAGTGCTCTTTAAAGAACATATTCACCTGCACAGCGAGTCCAGCGTCGTCCTGCTGTAATCTGCTATTTGGCTGCCACACAATGGGACCAGGCCGCCATCCTGGTCCTCTGCAGCTGGCTGCCTCTTCCGGGTGCAGGCAGCCAGCTCTGATGACATGCCATACCACCACTGGCTGATCTTTGTGCCAATCCCGCAGCCTCCTGGGGGGTATGAAGTACCGTATGTATTCCAGGAGGCTGCAGGACCAGGCACAAATCATTATGGCCTAGGTTGGAATGGCGGGTGGAGGTTACAGCTAAACTAACTTCCTTTTGGGAGTTATGCTTTAGGCCGGTTTCACACTGGGGCGGTGGGGGCGGCGGCGGTGCTTTACCGTCGTTTTAGTCGCGGTATTCGGCCGCTAGCGGGGTGGTTTTAACCCCCGCTAGCGGCCGAAAAAGGGTTAAAACCCCCAACAAAGCGCCGCTGCCGGCGGTATTACCGCGCTATCCCTGCGGTGTCCCATTGATTTCAATGGGTAGGAGCGGTGAATACACGCTCCTTCACCGCTCCAAATATGCTGCTAGCAGGACTTTTTTTTACCATCCTGCTAGCGCACCGCTCCAGTGTGAAAGCCCTCCAGCTTTCACACTGGAGTTAAAGGACCCGCTTTTTTCAGGACCAATACAGGCGCTATTTTTAGCGCTGTAGCTCCTGAAAAACGCTTCAGTGTGAAAGGGGCCTAAATAAGGTTGCATTTACTCATACAAGTTCCAACTAAAGAGAAATCCAGTTGCTATGGGATAGTGCACTGTACACTTAGTTGTTACCGGGGATGTTGCTTGTGTTTGTGAAATACATGAAGCACATTAGGACTTGAATGGGGTGGGCAGCTACATGGCAGTTGAAGTTTAATGTTGAAAAATGTAAGGTAATGCATTTGGGTGCCAAAAATGCAAGTTAGTCGCTAGGGGGAGAACCTCTGGGGGAATCTAGGATGGGAAAGGACCTGGGGGTCCTAGTAGATGACAGGCTCAGTAATGGCATGCAATGCCAGATGCTGCAAGCAAAGTCAACAGAATCTTGGCATGCATTAAAAAGAGGATTCACTCCAGAGATAAAACGATAATTCTCTCACTCTTCAAAACTCTGGTCCGGCTGCATCTTGAGTATGCCGTCCAGTTCTGGGCACCAGTCCTCGGGAGGGATGTGCTGGGACTGGAGAGAGTCCAGAGAAGGGCAACAAAGCTAATAAAGGGATTGGAGGACCTCGGCTATGGGGAAAGACTACAAGCATTGAACTTATTCTCTCTGGGGATAAGACGATTGAGAGGGGATATGATAGCGATGTACAAATACCATACTGGTGACCCTAGCATAGGGAAAAAACGTTTCAGTGAAAGGGAATTTAAAAAGACGTGGCAATTCAGTACAATTTGGAAGAGAACCGGTTTAACCTCAAACTGCGTAGAGGGTTCTTTACTGTCAGAGTGGTAAGGATGTGGAATTCTCTTCCACAGGTGGTGGTATCAGCAGGGGGCATCGATACTTTAAAAAAACTATTAGATGGGCAGCTTAACGACCACAACATACAGGGATATACGATGTACTATTGACATAAACACGTACACCCACGCACACATCATAGGTTGAACTGGATGGACCTCACCAACTATAACTATATAACTCTTTTCACAATTGAGAGATTTGAAGTGTGTTTCCCGAAGCACTTCGACCCTAAACATGAAGGTTCCCATTGTATTCAAAGGTTCCCATTCAAACATGAAGGTCATGTTGCTTGAAGCAAAAAAAGGACATTGGCTTCTTTGGGACAGAGTTTATGGCCTGAAAATGTGTGTTTTTACACAAAGTTTCCCAGGGGCGGAAGTGGCCTCTGGCAAAATATTTGTTGTGTGTGCTAAGCTCAGAAGGTGCATCATGACTTGGGGGATTGTTGTGCAGTAGTCTGGTTATATACCATTGGGTATGGTGGAAGCATACCGTATCAGGTGGAATATTCCAAACTGTGCAGCACAATCAAGGCCAGTGTGTTTTCTTGGTCAATGAGTTTATTAACGCCTTTACGATGACTAAACAGAAATATACATGGCTAATGTACATCTTCATTGGATTCAAATACAAATCCGTGTACAAAGCTCTAAAATACAAAGATACCAGCTGACCATGGAAATTAATCAGACTTATTGACCATTTCCATGAGGTCACCAAGCTTCAATTCATCATGGCTATATGGGGCCTGCAATGAAAATCCCACAATAGGGTGATAGGGTGATTGTAATAAGGATGGTGTTGACATTAGTACTGTATGTATGTTATCATGGATTGGAGTGCATGCAAATAAAAAAAGCAACGTGCAAGGAGGAAGTTCAGAAAGGAAATGAGATGTTTCTTGTTAGGGGTAAACAGAAAGTAAGTTGAGCGGTAACTGAGAGAAAGTAGGGAGCGGAGAATAATGGAGTAAGAGGTAGGATAGGCAGAGAAAAGGGAAGGGGGGAAAAGAGAGAAAGAAGGGGTTAAATCAACAAGCTGTATCCTGGCCAGGAAGCCCATGAACCCCAGAGACATGTAGTGAAACGCTTTCTGAGCTTCATTGCGCTCAAGAATTATCTTATTCTCAGTCTCAGTGTTCATAGTTTGAAACGGAGGTGACCCATGAAGCCTCACTTAACAAATAATTAGCAAAACTGAGCAAAGTCCTAAAACATTATGAGGAATAGTGGGACCCAGCCATTTCCTTTTTGCGCTGTTGAGTATTGGGTTCTGGTATTAGGTTAGGAATAAGTTATCCAGGGGGTCTAAATCTGAGAACCTTTCATGGATATCCAGTGTAATAGTCATCAGGTTTTTTTATTGATCAAGGTTCAATGTAAGTGAGTTTTTACCCTGCAAAATATCCAGTAAAGGAGATTTCAGAGCAGTGGTGCCGCCCCCCTCTATCCATGCATCTGGCCTCCTGATCTACATACAGGGCGCCGGACTATGTATTCCAATGTGGGGGGGGGGTGGTTTTGAAGCACATGATTAGAGCTAGAGGCTACAAAAAAGGGTTGGCTCGGGGCGCAGAGCACTGTGCCCTGAGCCCACCCAGTTCGCTATTTTCACACAATAACTCCTCCCCGCCAATCAGAAAGCTGGTCGTTAGACCCGTTTCCCGACTGGCCAAAACATCAGGAGATCCGATTGAACATCTAGCTCCTATAAAGAGGAGAGAGGAGAAGCACCGGGAAAGCCGCCATGCTGGAGATGAGAACGCCGCAGCCCGCCGCCCATCACCCGCCACCTAGATCGGGTCCACCGTGCTGGAGCAGAGGGCCCCGGAGCCGCAGCCCGCCACCTAGATGGGGTAAGTGCCGGACCGATCGGCAGACCGAGTGGGGGGATAGTGCCGCCACCAGCCGCCTGGGAGGGGGGGGGGGGGTCGAGTGGTTGTTTGCTGCCCAACCCAAAAAATAGAACCACTAGTCGCCACTGTTTCAGAGTGGTTTATTTGTTTAGTAGAAATTAATATAAAGATAATTTAGCTTAGTGATTGAGAAATTTTTGGTTTGCCTTGTAAAGCTTCTACTAAATTTTTGTGCAGACTACAAACCAGCGCTGTCTATATTCATGAGTAAACTCTGATCCATAGTCTAATGCCCCGTACACACGGTCGGAAATTCCGACCACAAAATCCGTCGGAATTTTTCCGACCGGATTTTGTCCGACACTGGTGTTGCATACACACGGTCAGACAAAGTTGTCGGAAAATCCGATCATTCTGAACGTGGTGACGTTCGTTGCGTACGACGGAACTACGTAGAGGCTAGTAGCCAATAGCTTTGGTCTCGTAATTTGATCTGAGCATGCGTGGCACTTTGTCCGTCGGAATTCTCTATTCTCCGAATTCTCTATTCTCCGAGCCCACATACGGCCAGATTTTCCAACAACATGGTCCGATTGGCATTAGTGTCTTGATGCACCACCACCAACATGGAACATTGTTCCTTCCTGTCCACAGTTACAAAAGCAAGGGGAATATCAAGGCGCAAGGTACAGAGTTCTCTTCCAAAATTTAGCTCTATTTGGATCTGAGGGGGCTCAGTTGATTTTATGGCAATGGGAATTGGGAAGGAGAAGAGGTGCCAGGAGGCATACGTGTTGACAGTAGCACCAGCAAACATGAGAATAATAGGGGAAAGTGTTAATTTTAGTTAAACATGTATAAAATAAATGTACTGATTTTATCACTAACATGTACAGTGGGTGTTTGGTAGTCCTCTTTGATCCAGGTCAGATTCCTTTTATTAAAAATCAGCTTCTGAACCACAAATCCCCCCTCCCCACATGACAAGTGCAGCAGGACGGGCTAGTACCTCAAACGCATATTGCACTACCTCCAGCCAGTGGTACATCCTTGACACCCAGTAGTCCTTGGTATGGTAGCTTGTTCCACAAACCAACAGTTTTTGGTTTAAAAGTGTGTTAGTAGTCTACTGGTGGATCAAAACTTGTCAGCCTATAAGGTTGAAACATGATGCACTTCGAGCAGGATGATGCAGCACCTGCTAAATCTTTGTTGTCATCTATAGTCTTTGATGACTAAAATATTTTACACTAATAGACTGTCGGCTGTTCCTTTCTGGTCTCAGTAGGATAACGCAACATTTGGGAAGAAAGATGCAGCTTAGCAGTCCAGCACTTGAAGCCAAGATAGCAAATATCTGAACAGCCACTGTGTACTTGCCACTGGTGCTAAGATAGGCCGGGATGAAGGAGATCCAGACACAACAGAAGACCAGCATACTGAAGGTGATCAATTTGGCCTCATTGAATCTTCCAGGTAGGTTCCTTGCCAGGAAAGCCACTAGGAAGCTTATCATGGCCAAGAAGCCCATGAACCCCAGAGACATGTAGTGAAACACTTTCTGACCTTCATTGCACTCAAGAATTATTTTATTGTTTTCTGTTTCAGTGTTCATAGTTGGAAACGGAGGTGACCTATTAAGCCACACTGAACATATAGCAATCTGTAAAACCGAACAAAGTCCTACAACAATACGAGGAACGGTGGGACCCAGCCATTTCCTTAATGGGCTGTTCAGCTGGGTAGCTTTGAAGGCCAGGATCACCATGATTGTCTTAGCCAGTACTGAGGAGATACAAACAGAGAAGATCACACTAAAGATGGTTTGTCTTAGGAGGCAGGTGACCGTGGATGGTTTACCAATAAACACCAGACAGCAGAGGAAGCAGATAATGAGTGACACCAGCAGGATGTAACTCAATTCCCTGTTGGTGGCTTTAATCACAGGCGTGTCTTTGAACCTAATAAATATCAATAGGATGCAAAGTGCCAGGATGGAGGACCCAGTGGCTATCAGTACTAGTATAATTCCCAGTGGTTCTTGATAAGAAAGGAACTCTATAATCTTCGGGATGCATCTGTTCCGTTCTTCATTTGACCACTGATCTCCTGGGCATCTGAGACATTCAGCAGCATCTGGAATGAAACACATTTTACTGTTCCCATACTTTTTTGGGATTATTCACATACATAAACATCTATCTCTTTCTGTGCTCAGTTTGCACACTAAACCCTTGAAATAATTTTCCTTGCAGTATGCAGGTTCCTCAAAGCCTTGGGTGCTCTAATATGTAAATAGTGACTTTGGGCGTTGAGCTGTGGCATAGACACTCCTACCTCTGAGATTTTACTTTTGCTCACTTAGGGTGGCCATTATAGTTAATGACCAATATTCATGTGCTAGAGGTGGGATAGTAGTTGAGGCTATTCTGTATGATAGAATGCCTTGGATTTTGAGGCACTGGCAATGTATCTGATGGTCTGTGTACCCTAGGGTTGCCACCTGTACGGGATTCACCCGGACAGTTCGGGTTTGGAACCATGCGTCTGGGTTTCAGACTGCCTGAAGCCCGGACACATTATTCAGACTGGACTATGGCTTCCCAGCAGGGTTGCTGGCTGCAGTTGTCTAAGCTGAGAGTGTCTGTTACACTCTCTTTCACACTGCCTAAAGCCAGCACTAACAACCCCCCCCCCAAACCCACACACAGACAGGAGAGGAGAGAGGGCTCGATCTGCACCTCTTACTCCCACCCCTACCCCTCTGTGTCTGCCCACACTCCAATCCCCGGGGCTGAGCTTCAGCGGGGGCTGGAAATTTGAAGTCCAGAAGCCTCAGATACATCTGGATGAGAGGTGCTGACTGCCAAGAGGTGAGTGAGCTCACCATCCATCCCTGTCTGTGACTGAAGTCCCCCCCCCTCTCTCTCCTGCCTCTTAGAGAGTACACTTAGGTAAATCAGGGTTCTCAGAGCACCCCTTACATCAGAGTTCCCCTTTACCCCAAAGGGCACAGTGTTCCCCCTTACATCAGAGTCCTCTCCGTGCATCAGAGTTCTCAGTGTTCCCCCTTAATTCAGGATTCCCAGAGCATCCCTTATGTTAGAGTCCCCAGAGATCTCCCTTACATCAGAGTCTGCAGAGTCTCCCCTTACAGTGAAAGGGAACTCTGTGAGTTCGGATGTAAAAAGGGGAACTCTGTGGACTTTGATGTAAAGGGGAACTCTTGTTATTTACTTCATATGATTAGAAATTTTATTTAATAGCAAAATATATGTATAGTTTATACTATAAAGAAAAAATTGCTGTGCTCCGCTAAAGTGTTCGGGTTTGACTTGAAGAAAAGGTGGCAACCCTAGTGTACCCATCTCTGGGTTTCAGGTCTGCAGTCACCCTACTAGGTTTAATCACTTCAGCTCTTACACCGTATAGATCGGAGACATTTATATATTTCTGGGCCTATTTATTTGGTAATAACTTTGTCATTACTAAAAGAGGATCAAAACTCTGAAATCTGTACTCAAAAAAGACAGACAGAAGGCAAAGGACTAGTCACAAGTATTGCTTGTGGTTTCCCTGAAGATAAAGTCCAACTCAACCCTCTTTTTAAATCGCCTAAATACATTACTGGTGTGTCAAAAGAAAAGGTGTGCAAATCTTAGTTGGTTTTTCCTTCACCCACAGCCTAAAGCCCCATACACACGGTCGGACAATCCGCGGACCAGGTCCGTCGGACCATGTCCGTCATACTTTGTCCGATGTTGGTTTTGCGTACACACGGTCGGACAAAGTTGTCGGAAAATCCGATCATTCTGAACGTGGTGACGTTTGTTGCCTACGACGGGACTACGTAGAGGCTAGTAGCCAATAGCTTTGGTCTTGTAATGTGATCTGAGCATGCGTGGCACTTTGTCCGGTCGGACAACCGTACACACGATCGGATTTGGTGTGATCGGACCGTGTTGACGGCAAAGATTTCCAGCAGGAGATAAGACTTTGTCCGTCGGTCAAACCGACGAACACTGTCCGATGGTGCATACACACGGTCTGATTTTTCAACAACCTTGTCCGATCGGACAGAATCCATGAAAAAGTCCGACCGTGTGTATGGGGCTTTAGGCCCCTTTCACGCGGGACGGATCCGTAATGATCCGCCCCGTAAACATCCGATTGCTCAGCGGGGATCATTCCGAAATCCCCGCTGAGCCGGCGGATGACAGGGCGGTCCCTGCACACTGTGCAGGGACCGCCCTGTCAGATCTCCGCTCTCCTCAATGGAGGATCGGATGAACATGGACCATCTGTCCGTGTTCATCCAATCCGCTCTGCAGACGGATAGAAAAATAAGGTCCGTCTGCAGAATCGGATCATAGCGGAGACGGACAATATCGGGTGTCAGCGGATGTTCATCCGCTGACACCCGCTATCCCATAGGGATGCATGTATGTCTGTATTTCATGCGAAAACGGAAGGATGAAATACGGACATACGGTACGCAGGTGTGAAAGGGGCCTTAGGCCCCTTTCACACGAACGGTCCGTTCAGGTCCACCTGTCAGTTTTTTAGGCGGACCTGAACAGACACTCCATAGACCTCTATGAAGGGACGGATGTCAGTGGTGACATGTCCGCTGACATTCGACCTGCTCTGATTCGAAAAAGTGTGACGGAGGAAAGCCCTATTTTTCCATCCGTCTGCGGATTGGATCGGGTGACGACGGACTCTACGGTCCGTTGTCATCCGATCCCCCATAGAGGAGAGCGGCGCTCTGACAGGTCCGTCACTGCACAGAGTGCAGAGACAGACCTGTCATCTGCCTGCTCAGCGGGGATCGGCGGGCCGATCCCCTGCTGAGCAGAGCGGGCTCCGTACACGGACATGTCCGTGTGAAAGAGCCCTTAGTAGAAAATCCTGTCCCCTGCCAGCATTATTAAGAGTGGGACCCTTGCTCTCTGTGTTAGCTGAGTTAGCTCATACAGAGGTCCCCGTCCGAGTCAGATCTCTAGCTCTGCAATCAGAAAAGCTCATGCTTCCCGCTGATTTGAGAGCTATAGGGTGCGTGTCAGACCTCTGCAGAGAGATCAGTGCTTCCCCTTTGAAAGCAAGGGTCCACCGTGCAATATGTGCACCGTTGACCCCCTGAACCCCATTTTAATGATAATGGTTTTGGTAGTGGGTGCCCAACAAACTGAAATAGGTCATGACGGCCACGTGACCAAAAATCCTAAGCCATATAGTGTGCATAGAATCCTGAAAATAATTCCAGCTTGGCGTCTTGACCTTAAAAAGATGAGCACCAATGACCAAACCTATTAGCAGAAATCACATGACCAATGCAATGCAATGGAAGGTGGACATTTGTCATTTCCTTTAATCTTCTTTACTAGGATTGACAATCTTGATTAAAATACAATTTAATTGTATTTGAACCATAGGTTCCCTTTAAAATTTAAATCAGATTTTAAGTGAGTATTCGATAAAATGTCATGAAGCCTGAACAAACCGATAGTGGACATCCAACATCTATCCAAGATGAAGGAGTTTTTTCTTTCTTCGATGGTTACTTTATCAAGATAGATTTAAATCAGATGTCGGCTATAATAGAATTTCTAATAGATTGATCTTATTATACCGTTTACATTGACTCTAAAGCCGGCCATTCACGAGTAGAATTTTGTTTGACAAAATTGATTTTAGAACATTCTTTTGATTTTCTAATAGTTAATAGGATAAATTTGATGATTGTTTTTGACTGTTGTGATGAAAAGAATCGGAGGAACAGGATGGAAATGTTTTTTTCGAACAAACAAAAATCAGTGTATGCAATTTCCCGTAAAAAATTGTTATTCACGTCAAAATCGAATGTTAAAGGTAAATTACATTTTGAAGTACTATTGAATGACATGTATTATTTTTTAAAAGTGAACTCACCAGTCCTGTTTGAAATGTTTCCTGCAGAACACAAGACACAGTCGAAGCAGCAGGATGGTTGTCCCTGTCTGGTGACCCTCCTGTATCCGGGAGGACAACTGTCACTGCAATATGAGGGGGGGACCTGCAGACATGGAAAACACCACATAGATTAAATTACTGATAGAGGTGTTAGAGACCCTGGGTGATCTGTACATATATCCCCAGAGGATATTTACTTTTTACTAATAAAAAGTGATTTATTAGGTACATCTCTAGCTTAAACCATATGAATGTCAAGTGTACCTGCAGTGTTTTTTTTCTTTCGATAAATGATTTTGTATTCACCGTGCCTTTAAACTTGCTAAAAAAAATTGGCCACGGGAGAGTCAATTCTCTAGCACAACACCCTTCCTCTTTGCACATCATAGCCCTCTTCTCCTCTGGGAGTGTCTAATTACTAGTTGTGCTCCCCCAGCTCCTCTGCCTTACCCTTCATTTTCATGGAACACCTCCAGAGGTTCCATTCACTGTGGCTAATTGGCCTTCCATGTGCTGGTGCCTGTATAGTTGCAGGTCCAAAGCCTTGTGGCAGCACCAGTAGCTTAAATTTAGTTCAAAGAACAGAAATGGGACTTTTAAGGCGCAAAAAAACAAAAAGATTACATTGATAGAAAAAAGTTTTATTGAATTTCACAATATAACTTGATATTGCATAATTGACATCAAATGTCCATGAAAACGTTTTTTAAAAAAACCATACATCGCTAAACAGAGATGAATTTTTCATTTATTGCTCTTTTTCTCAACATGTTTCACCCGAACTTGGGCTTCCTCAGGAGAGTTAGATAATGTCAATTAATATTTACTAGAATAGAAAAGATACAGTCAGAACATTGAAATACACAACAATTTACACTGCTTTAATAAGATAATGTAGAAATGAACATCACATAATTGAAAAGTGGGTGGAGCTAATAGGCTCAAATGCTGACCTGAAAGTCCCGGGAGAGGGCTCTGCAGTCCACAAAAATGTTGAATACATGGGATTGTATCGAGTGTATCATAGAGAGGGAAATAGTGTCCAAAACTATATCAGTTTGGTAATCCATCTATGGGGTACATTAATATAGATACTGAATTTGTTAAGATATTGAAGAGAGAATATATAAGTGTATATTATCCGAAAGAATGGAAAAACCCACCTGGATAATGATTCCTTGGAAAGATAATAGGAGCATATAAAGGAGCATACACACAAAGTGCTCATAACTGCCAGAAGGAAATCCAAGTTTGAATCTATAAGAAATTTTAAAGGGAAAAGTCCTTTATCCATCTGGGAAGTTTATACAGATATGGTTGCCATCAGTAAACCGCAGACTGGTCATCATATGCCAGGTATATATTTACCTATGTTGAGGGTCTGCATCAACTCAGGGTGCCAGCCAGGACAGATAACTATCCAGAAAATAGGGAGGCCAGAGTGAAGTAACTAGAACCCCTTTAAATAGAGTAAAAACGAGGGGGCATTTTAGTGACCAGTAGCCGGACAAAAAACGGATGGCAAATAATCTGCTAAGTCTCTTACCTTTAACAAGTGTTGTTTGGGGAATAAACCTCCGCTGAGCTGCACAAGTGAAGAGCTCAATCAAATCCCCTTAAATAACCCTCTCCACCTGCCGTTTTGGCGCCAAAATCTCGGCGCCAAATGGTCAGGTGAGGACATGTGATGTCACTGCAGGAGCGCCAGACGCACAGGAAGTGACAGCCGTGAAACAGGAAGTGCCATCAACAACAGGAAGCCAGAACAGCTGACCTCTGTGCTGATAGCAAATTGAATCACAGGATGTAAAGCCACATCTGAAAGACTGTCAGCAAGGGAGTAAAAAGGGAAATGGACTGACAATTGCCAGTGCATGTCAGTGAAGGGATATTTGAAATATCCCTAGACTGAAGGTGATCAGTATGTAGGAATGTTTTTGGGTCACAAAACAGATCCATATATACTACCTCTGTTATCTTGGAACATGTAAATGTAACCAAGATAACGGCCGCAGTTTAGCGCAAGCGTTTTAACCCTTTGGTGACTGAAACGGCGCAAGTTAGGAGAAAAATAGACGGATGAGGTCTAGAGACTCCAAAAATAACGCCTCACGTGTCCATATGAGGCACTCAAACCCCATTTCAAAACATTTTGCTACAAATGTAAATAAGGCTGCAAATATTGCTCCTTAAAGGGACCAGAACCAAAAGTGGCTGATACTGGTTAAATACAGATACATTGGAGCAGTGGAACTGGCAAAAGGGCCCTCCACCAAGATCAATAGGCCAGCAAGCACCACACCAGACAAAAAAGGCGATGAACATCTGAAAAATAATAAAATACAGTACAAAGGGTAAATAAACAGAATACACATAATAAAAAACATATTTAGGTGAAAACCAGTAGTGTTCTCAGAAAAAGAGTGACAATGGCGATCTACCCCTATAAGAAGGGTTTGAAGCTCAGAGATTCATTCAAGCCAGGATGCACAGTGGCTCTAAGGTTATGAATCCATTTTGATTCTCTCTGTAAGAGAGTTTTATCAATATCACCTCCGCGATTGAAGTCTGGTACATATTCTAGCGCAAAAAACTTCATCTGTGAGATATCGTATGAATGATAGAGCCCCATATGTCGACTAATGGGGGTCTCCATTTTTTTCTTCTTGATGAGGGATACATGATCTCTAATTCTATGAAAGAAAGGTCGTTTAGTTTTCCCTACATAGAAAGCCTGACAAGTACATGTCATAAGGTAAACAACTCCAATAGTCTTACATGTTGCATAAAAGTTGGGCTTAAAGGTTTGACCAGAGGGCAGCATTATTTCAGTCGAATTGTTCAGTAAATCACAGAATTCACATTTTCCACAGGGGGAAGTACCTTTTCTATGTGTTTTTATTCTTGAGGTAAGGTGGCTATGAACTAAACGATCTTTCAAAGAGGTAGATTTGCGGTAGGTAATTTGTGGGTGAGCTCCCACATATTTTGAGAGGACATCATCTGTAGAAAGAAGATGCCAGTATTTTTCAAAGATATGGCGTACTTTTTTATGTTCACCGACAAAAGTGGTGATTACGCGGACTTTGGATTCAGATTTATATGGCTTCACTTGGTGGATTAATTGATGTCTATCCTTCTGTTTTGCTCTATTGTATGAACGCTTAAGGCAATTTTTACTATAGCCTCGTTCTAGGAGACGGGTTTGCAACGCTTTGGCTTCTAATTCAAAATCAGCCTCTTTGCTACAATTTCTTTTTAATCTTAAATACTGACTGAATGGTATGCTCTGGACAAGGGACGCGGGATGAGAACTGTCAGCATGAAGAATAGTATTGCCTGCAGAAGGCTTTCTGTAAAGAGAGGAACCAATAGTTTTATCCTCATTTACATAAATCTTGATATCCAAGAAATTTACAGTAACTTGATCACAGGTCATCGTAAACTTGAGATTGTAGGAATTAGTTTCAAGACACAGTAAAAATTGCGACAGCTCATCCCGAGTTCCAGTCCAGACAATAAAGATATCATCAATAAATCTTTTCCAGATCAAAATATTCTCAAAGAAATGACTGAACTGAATGGCCGAGAATATCTCCCTCTCCCACCCCCCCAGGTACAGGTTGGCGTACGATGGGGCACATTTGGTCCCCATCGCCACCCCCTGCACCTGGAGGTAGTGGGAGCAGTCGAAGATAAAAATATTATTGCTCAAAATAAAGAGCAACAATTCTAAAACGAAATTATTATATTGCCTGGCTGATGGCCCCCGTTCAGAGAGGAAGCCGTCCACAACTCGAGCCCCCAGTTTGTGGGGGATCGAGTTGTAAAGGGCCTCCACATCTATGGCCACCAACCAGGCTTCATCAGGTAGGCAAAGTCCATCCAAGGATCTCAGCAGATCAGCTGTATCCTGGATGTATGAGCTCAATGACTTGACATGTGGTCTTAAATAATCATCAATGAGTTTACTAGCTGATTCTGTCAGGCATCCATTTCCCGAGATAATCGGACGCCCAGGGGGAAAAGAAGCATTCTTATGTATTTTCGGTAATGCGTACATTGTAGGTAGTCTAGGATTTTCAACAAGTAGGAATTCACAGGTTTTTTTATCAATTAAATTATTCAAAAAGGCCTGAGTAATGAGGCGTTTGTATTTATTTTGAATATATGAAACCTGAAAAACAGGAATGGGACGGTACCATTGGCGGTTGGATAGCAGATCCAGAACCATAGTTTTATAATTTTTTAAGTCCATTAGGACTATATTGCCTCCTTTGTCGGAAGGCTTTATGATCAATTGATCATTCATTTGTAATGATTTGATAGCTTGACGTTGTTTTGAATTTATATTGGATCTGCTATTCCAAGGTCGCCACTTGGTGTTTTGAATCTCTTTGCATACCTGTTGGGTAAACGCCCAAATATTTGGATTGCCCTGAAGGACTGGAAAACACCTAGATTTTGGTTTATACATGGAGGGCCGGGGGAAAACCGTACCTATACCCGTGTCAAGAGAGGGTAGAGGGCAAGCCCCTGGATCCTCCAATGGGAGATCCAGGGGGTTGCTCTCCTCCCAAAGTTCCATCAAGTCATTAATAGCTTTAACCTCCTTTATAGTTTTATCTCTCCAAATCTCAGCTGAGAATTGATCAGTCTCAGGTGCGATTTGTTGTTTGTCATAAATTGCCTTAAACATCAACCTACGAGCAAAAAGGTTGACATCTTTAATAATTTCAAATGAGTCCACCTCCTGTTCCGGACAGAAGGTCAGACCAAGGCTCAAGACCTGTGTCTGCTCCTCTGATAGGGGACAGGAGGATAGATTAATTATTTGGAAACTATCTTGTTTGTTATTTTGGGATTTGTCCCCAGAGTACTTGGAGGTTTCTTTGAGTCCATAGTCATTTGGGAGGTGAAAATTGGTGCGTTTTTTGGTTCCCCTGACAGGGGAACCAACAAGTGGTCCCCCGACGGGGAAACAGAGATTGGCTGGCTATGTTTGAGAAGAGGAGCATAGTTCACATTGGTTTGTGATAAATTACCTACTTCAGATGGAGGTTGGGAATCAACTACATTTGTCCCTTTCTGAGATCGTAAACCCGAACGAACATTGTCTTTCTGGTTTCTTTTTCCAGAGGATTTTAGTGATGAGAAACTGTATTTCCGTTTGTCAGTGCCTGCTTTTGAGCCCTGGGAAGATCCTGCTTGCTGTGAGGAAACAGAGGAAAAATTAGATTCATCAGAATCAAAAGGTTCTTGATTAGAGTTGGTATTTCTTTGGGACGAAGTCTTTTTTCTTCGCACCCCTCCCTCTAGAGGCCATTTGTAGGCAGTGTTTGTCTCATAAGAGAGTCTGTCTCTATAATATTTTTTATCCTTAGTTTTCAAAATCTCAGCTACAAATGCCTCTAGATGTTTTTCCAGGGCTAGTTCAGATTCTTTAAAGGAAGCGTCTGCAAAGAGAGTTTCATTATCAGAATACAGTTTTTCAATATCACTATCAATGTTCGCGATCTCTCTGGAATAATGTTGACATAGGGACCCCATCATTGCAAAGGAACAGGTTTGTAAATTACATTCCCATTCAGTTTTAAATTCAGTCTCCACTTTAAAAAGATTTGGGAATATTTGGACTCGAAGACCCCAAGGGACAATTTTATCCTCAATATATTTGGAAAAATATTTTCTGTTCCAAAAAATACGTGCCTTCTTTTCTAGTAGTTTTTTCAAACTCCAGAAGAAGCGATCTAGAGTTATTCCACCAAAGGAAGCACCTTGTGCCAGATGTATTTTGTCCATCAGGCCATCGAATCCCGAGCCCCTATAGGTCGCCATTGTCACTTTATAAAATACACAAAGGGAAATGGATAGTTAAACACAAATATAAAGAAAGTTATAAACTCAAAATAAATATTTAAAAAAAAAAGTACGCCATATCTTTGAAAAATACTGGCATCTTCTTTCTACAGATGATGTCCTCTCAAAATATGTGGGAGCTCACCCACAAATTACCTACCGCAAATCTACCTCTTTGAAAGATCGTTTAGTTCATAGCCACCTTACCTCAAGAATAAAAACACATAGAAAAGGTACTTCCCCCTGTGGAAAATGTGAATTCTGTGATTTACTGAACAATTCGACTGAAATAATGCTGCCCTCTGGTCAAACCTTTAAGCCCAACTTTTATGCAACATGTAAGACTATTGGAGTTGTTTACCTTATGACATGTACTTGTCAGGCTTTCTATGTAGGGAAAACTAAACGACCTTTCTTTCATAGAATTAGAGATCATGTATCCCTCATCAAGAAGAAAAAAATGGAGACCCCCATTAGTCGACATATGGGGCTCTATCATTCATACGATATCTCACAGATGAAGTTTTTTGCGCTAGAATATGTACCAGACTTCAATCGCGGAGGTGATATTGATAAAACTCTCTTACAGAGAGAATCAAAATGGATTCATAACCTTAGAGCCACTGTGCATCCTGGCTTGAATGAATCTCTGAGCTTCAAACCCTTCTTATAGGGGTAGATCGCCATTGTCACTCTTTTTCTGAGAACACTACTGGTTTTCACCTAAATATGTTTTTTATTATGTGTATTCTGTTTATTTACCCTTTGTACTGTATTTTATTATTTTTCAGATGTTCATCGCCTTTTTTGTCTGGTGTGGTGCTTGCTGGCCTATTGATCTTGGTGGAGGGCCCTTTTGCCAGTTCCACTGCTCCAATGTATCTGTATTTAACCAGTATCAGCCACTTTTGGTTCTGGTCCCTTTAAGGAGCAATATTTGCAGCCTTATTTACATTTGTAGCAAAATGTTTTGAAATGGGGTTTGAGTGCCTCATATGGACACGTGAGGCGTTATTTTTGGAGTCTCTAGACCTCATCCGTCTATTTTTCTCCTAACTTGCGCCGTTTCAGTCACCAAAGGGTTAAAACGCTTGCGCTAAACTGCGGCCGTTATCTTGGTTACATTTACATGTTCCAAGATAACAGAGGTAGTATATATGGATCTGTTTTGTGACCCAAAAACATTCCTACATACTGATCACCTTCAGTCTAGGGATATTTCAAATATCCCTTCACTGACATGCACTGGCAATTGTCAGTCCATTTCCCTTTTTACTCCCTTGCTGACAGTCTTTCAGATGTGGCTTTACATCCTGTGATTCAATTTGCTATCAGCACAGAGGTCAGCTGTTCTGGCTTCGCTTCTTCTGGAGTTTGAAAAAACTACTAGAAAAGAAGGCACGTATTTTTTGGAACAGAAAATATTTTTCCAAATATATTGAGGATAAAATTGTCCCTTGGGGTCTTCGAGTCCAAATATTCCCAAATCTTTTTAAAGTGGAGACTGAATTTAAAACTGAATGGGAATGTAATTTACAAACCTGTTCCTTTGCAATGATGGGGTCCCTATGTCAACATTATTCCAGAGAGATCGCGAACATTGATAGTGATATTGAAAAACTGTATTCTGATAATGAAACTCTCTTTGCAGACGCTTCCTTTAAAGAATCTGAACTAGCCCTGGAAAAACATCTAGAGGCATTTGTAGCTGAGATTTTGAAAACTAAGGATAAAAAATATTATAGAGACAGACTCTCTTATGAGACAAACACTGCCTACAAATGGCCTCTAGAGGGAGGGGTGCGAAGAAAAAAGACTTCGTCCCAAAGAAATACCAACTCTAATCAAGAACCTTTTGATTCTGATGAATCTAATTTTTCCTCTGTTTCCTCACAGCAAGCAGGATCTTCCCAGGGCTCAAAAGCAGGCACTGACAAACGGAAATACAGTTTCTCATCACTAAAATCCTCTGGAAAAAGAAACCAGAAAGACAATGTTCGTTCGGGTTTACGATCTCAGAAAGGGACAAATGTAGTTGATTCCCAACCTCCATCTGAAGTAGGTAATTTATCACAAACCAATGTGAACTATGCTCCTCTTCTCAAACATAGCCAGCCAATCTCTGTTTCCCCGTCGGGGGACCACTTGTTGGTTCCCCTGTCAGGGGAACCAAAAAACGCACCAATTTTCACCTCCCAAATGACTATGGACTCAAAGAAACCTCCAAGTACTCTGGGGACAAATCCCAAAATAACAAACAAGATAGTTTCCAAATAATTAATCTATCCTCCTGTCCCCTATCAGAGGAGCAGACACAGGTCTTGAGCCTTGGTCTGACCTTCTGTCCGGAACAGGAGGTGGACTCATTTGAAATTATTAAAGATGTCAACCTTTTTGCTCGTAGGTTGATGTTTAAGGCAATTTATGACAAACAACAAATCGCACCTGAGACTGATCAATTCTCAGCTGAGATTTGGAGAGATAAAACTATAAAGGAGGTTAAAGCTATTAATGACTTGATGGAACTTTGGGAGGAGAGCAACCCCCTGGATCTCCCATTGGAGGATCCAGGGGCTTGCCCTCTACCCTCTCTTGACACGGGTATAGGTACGGTTTTCCCCCGGCCCTCCATGTATAAACCAAAATCTAGGTGTTTTCCAGTCCTTCAGGGCAATCCAAATATTTGGGCGTTTACCCAACAGGTATGCAAAGAGATTCAAAACACCAAGTGGCGACCTTGGAATAGCAGATCCAATATAAATTGAAAACAACGTCAAGCTATCAAATCATTACAAATGAATGATCAATTGATCATAAAGCCTTCCGACAAAGGAGGCAATATAGTCCTAATGGACTTAAAAAAAAAATTATAAAACTATGGTTCTGGATCTGCTATCCAACCGCCAATGGTACCGTCCCATTCCTGTTTTTCAGGTTTCATATATTCAAAATAAATACAAACGCCTCATTACTCAGGCCTTTTTGAATAATTTAATTGATAAAAAAACCTGTGAATTCCTACTTGTTGAAAATCCTAGACTACCTACAATGTACGCATTACCGAAAATACATAAGAATGCTTCTTTTCCCCCTGGGCGTCCGATTATCTCGGGAAATGGATGCCTGACAGAATCAGCTAGTAAACTCATTGATGATTATTTAAGACCACATGTCAAGTCATTGAGCTCATACATCCAGGATACAGCTGATCTGCTGAGATCCTTGGATGGACTTTGCCTACCTGATGAAGCCTGGTTGGTGGCCATAGATGTGGAGGCCCTTTACAACTCGATCCCCCACAAACTGGGGGCTCGAGTTGTGGACGGCTTCCTCTCTGAACGGGGGCCATCAGCCAGGCAATATAATAATTTCGTTTTAGAATTGTTGCTCTTTATTTTGAGCAATAATATTTTTATCTTCGACTGCTCCCACTACCTCCAGGTGCAGGGGGTGGCGATGGGGACCAAATGTGCCCCATCGTACGCCAACCTGTACCTGGGGGGGTGGGAGAGGGAGATATTCTCGGCCATTCAGTTCAGTCATTTCTTTGAGAATATTTTGATCTGGAAAAGATTTATTGATGATATCTTTATTGTCTGGACTGGAACTCGGGATGAGCTGTCGCAATTTTTACTGTGTCTTGAAACTAATTCCTACAATCTCAAGTTTACGATGACCTGTGATCAAGTTACTGTAAATTTCTTGGATATCAAGATTTATGTAAATGAGGATAAAACTATTGGTTCCTCTCTTTACAGAAAGCCTTCTGCAGGCAATACTATTCTTCATGCTGACAGTTCTCATCCCGCGTCCCTTGTCCAGAGCATACCATTCAGTCAGTATTTAAGATTAAAAAGAAATTGTAGCAAAGAGGCTGATTTTGAATTAGAAGCCAAAGCGTTGCAAACCCGTCTCCTAGAACGAGGCTATAGTAAAAATTGCCTTAAGCGTTCATACAATAGAGCAAAACAGAAGGATAGACATCAATTAATCCACCAAGTGAAGCCATATAAATCTGAATCCAAAGTCCGCGTAATCACCACTTTTGTCGGTGAACATAAAAAAGTACGCCATATCTTTGAAAAATACTGGCATCTTCTTTCTACAGATGATGTCCTCTCAAAATATGTGGGAGCTCACCCACAAATTACCTACCGCAAATCTACCTCTTTGAAAGATCGTTTAGTTCATAGCCACCTTACCTCAAGAATAAAAACACATAGAAAAGGTACTTCCCCCTGTGGAAAATGTGAATTCTGTGATTTACTGAACAATTCGACTGAAATAATGCTGCCCTCTGGTCAAACCTTTAAGCCCAACTTTTATGCAACATGTAAGACTATTGGAGTTGTTTACCTTATGACATGTACTTGTCAGGCTTTCTATGTAGGGAAAACTAAACGACCTTTCTTTCATAGAATTAGAGATCATGTATCCCTCATCAAGAAGAAAAAAATGGAGACCCCCATTAGTCGACATATGGGGCTCTATCATTCATACGATATCTCACAGATGAAGTTTTTTGCGCTAGAATATGTACCAGACTTCAATCGCGGAGGTGATATTGATAAAACTCTCTTACAGAGAGAATCAAAATGGATTCATAACCTTAGAGCCACTGTGCATCCTGGCTTGAATGAATCTCTGAGCTTCAAACCCTTCTTATAGGGGTAGATCGCCATTGTCACTCTTTTTCTGAGAACACTACTGGTTTTCACCTAAATATGTTTTTTATTATGTGTATTCTGTTTATTTACCCTTTGTACTGTATTTTATTATTTTTCAGATGTTCATCGCCTTTTTTGTCTGGTGTGGTGCTTGCTGGCCTATTGATCTTGGTGGAGGGCCCTTTTGCCAGTTCCACTGCTCCAATGTATCTGTATTTAACCAGTATCAGCCACTTTTGGTTCTGGTCCCTTTAAGGAGCAATATTTGCAGCCTTATTTACATTTGTAGCAAAATGTTTTGAAATGGGGTTTGAGTGCCTCATATGGACACGTGAGGCGTTATTTTTGGAGTCTCTAGACCTCATCCGTCTATTTTTCTCCTAACTTGCGCCGTTTCAGTCACCAAAGGGTTAAAACGCTTGCGCTAAACTGCGGCCGTTATCTTGGTTACATTTACATGTTCCAAGATAACAGAGGTAGTATATATGGATCTGTTTTGTGACCCAAAAACATTCCTACATACTGATCACCTTCAGTCTAGGGATATTTCAAATATCCCTTCACTGACATGCACTGGCAATTGTCAGTCCATTTCCCTTTTTACTCCCTTGCTGACAGTCTTTCAGATGTGGCTTTACATCCTGTGATTCAATTTGCTATCAGCACAGAGGTCAGCTGTTCTGGCTTCCTGTTGTTGATGGCACTTCCTGTTTCACGGCTGTCACTTCCTGTGCGTCTGGCGCTCCTGCAGTGACATCACATGTCCTCACCTGACCATTTGGCGCCGAGATTTTGGCGCCAAAACGGCAGGTGGAGAGGGTTATTTAAGGGGATTTGATTGAGCTCTTCACTTGTGCAGCTCAGCGGAGGTTTATTCCCCAAACAACACTTGTTAAAGGTAAGAGACTTAGCAGATTATTTGCCATCCGTTTTTTGTCCGGCTACTGGTCACTAAAATGCCCCCTCGTTTTTACTCTATTTAAAGGGGTTCTAGTTACTTCACTCTGGCCTCCCTATTTTCTGGATAGTTATCTGTCCTGGCTGGCACCCTGAGTTGATGCAGACCCTCAACATAGGTAAATATATACCTGGCATATGATGACCAGTCTGCGGTTTACTGATGGCAACCATATCTGTATAAACTTCCCAGATGGATAAAGGACTTTTCCCTTTAAAATTTCTTATAGATTCAAACTTGGATTTCCTTTTGGCAGTTATGAGCACTTTGTGTGTATGCTCCTTTATATGCTCCTATTATCTTTCCAAGGAATCATTATCCAGGTGGGTTTTTCCATTCTTTCGGATAATATACACTTATATATTCTCTCTTCAATATCTTAACAAATTCAGTATCTATATTAATGTACCCCATAGATGGATTACCAAACTGATATAGTTTTGGACACTATTTCCCTCTCTATGATGCACTCGATACAATCCCATGTATTCAACATTTTTGTGGACTGCAGAGCCCTCTCCCGGGACTTTCAGGTCAGCATTTGAGCCTATTAGCTCCACCCACTTTTCAATTATGTGATGTTCATTTCTACATTATCTTATTAAAGCAGTGTAAATTGTTGTGTATTTCAATGTTCTGACTGTATCTTTTCTATTCTAGTAAATATTAATTGACATTATCTAACTCTCCTGAGGAAGCCCAAGTTCGGGTGAAACATGTTGAGAAAAAGAGCAATAAATGAAAAATTCATCTCTGTTTAGCGATGTATGTTTTTTTTAAAAAACGTTTTCATGGACATTTGATGTCAATTATGCAATATCAAGTTATATTGTGAAATTCAATAAAACTTTTTTCTATCAATGTAATCTTTTTGTTTTTTTGCGCCTTAAAAGTCCCATTTCTGTTCTTTGAACTAAATTTTGACTTGATGTAAGGGATGTGGCGCTATATTTCTAGTTTTCAGCAACTCAGCTCATTTTCAAAAAAAAAGCACCAGTAGCTTGACACCAATGATCTTTTTAGCTGAGTGTCAGAGATCCAAGGTCCCTAAAGTCTCCTCTTGAGGGTCAGAGGTCACTTAAAGGCTCAGTTTGAGGGTCATAGGTCTCCTAAAGTCAAAACTTGATGGTAAGAGGTCCCCTAAAATCTCAACTTGAGGGTTAGGGTACATAAGGTCTCCTCCCAAAGGGTCAGAGGTCTCCTCTAGTCGTTTCTTGAGGGTTTTTCTCACTAACCACCAATGTAAGCAGCATTCATCCCACTGACCATCGGTGTAAGGGGCATTTTTCTTAAAGATTAGCAACATTAGGAGCATTCATCCCACTAACCACCAATGTAAGGAGCATTCCTCCCACCGGAGGATGCTGGGACTGTGACACCATGAGCTGGTGACCCCGCCCCTTGTTCCTATATAAGTGGCCGCGCAACACGTCTCGGCCAATACAAGAGACAGCGTCGTGTCAACATCGGATGAAGAAAGAAGAAGCAGAAGGCAGCGGCGACAGCGACGGCTACAGAAGACCCGGCCAACGCTAGTAAAAGAGCTGCAAGAAGAAAGCGGAGGCCCGGCAATAAGAACAGAAGATCGGGACATGACCCCCGAAGTCAGAACAAGACCCCCAGACGGCGACGGAGAAAGCCGGGCTCCTCCACTAGTAAAAGAGCTAGCAGAAGATAGCGGAGGAGTTCCCCGGAGCTGTCTAATAAAGTATTTTAAAAACTTGTGTTTTTTATTTACACTTTTTTCACCAGGTGAATGGGTAGGGGTATGTCGTACCTCATACTCATTCACATAGCATGGGGGGCCGGTATCTGGGGGCCACCTTATTAAAGGGGGCTCCTGGATCCCAATAAGCTCCCCGCCCGCAGACCCCAACAACCAACGGCCAGGGTTGTCGGAAAGAGGCCCTTGTCCTCATCAACATGGGGACAAGGTGCTTTGGGGTGGGGGGCCGCAGGGCCCCCCTTTCCCCAAAGCACCCTCCCATGTTGAGGGCACGCGGCCTGGTATGGCTCAGGAGGTGGGGCGCTAGTTCGTCCCCACCCTCTTTCCTGACCGGCCGGGCTGCGTGCTCGGATAAGGGTCTGATATGGATTTGGGGGGGACCCCCACGCCGTTTTTTTCAGCGTAGGGATTCCCCTTTAAATCCATACCAGGTGACGGGGGCTAGCGAGGTGTCAATCTCGCCGATCGAGGCGGCTGCATTGACTTCCTTCACTAGTCTCGTCTACCTGGAGTCACGTTATAAATGAACGGACTTTACTCCTTGTGTCGGCAAGTCCGTTCATTTCAAAAGTCCTGCGGACTAGCACACAGGCGGCCAGATTGTCCGCCGGACTGCCGAGTCCAGCGGATAATTTTGAGTCAAAACTTCTTTCTAAGTCCGCCGGACTTTTGGGAAGAAAAAGTCAGCCGGAGCCCACACATGGTCGGGGCATTAGGCTTACTTGCGTTGTAGCATATTATTTGGTATTTCATTGTATTTTGGGACAAAATATTACATTATCAGTTGATGTACTCTTACAGTACTCCTCTCTGGCACTTGGTACTTGGATTAAGAAGGTTTAAATATGTTATGAGCCTTGGAAAAAGAGCAGTAAATGCTATAAGATCCCGCTAGTGCATGAGATATGTAAATCACCTGTCACTCTCAGCAAGGGGGTGTTTTTAACAAAGTTTTCAGCACTTTGTCAAGATTTTTCTAACTGAACAATAAAAGAGGATTGCTCAGGCCTTGAGTAAATCTGTGTGGCAAGACTGGGCTCAAATGAAAGGAAATCATATTCTCTACATTATGACATAAAAAAAAAAAAAGACTTCTACGGCAAATCCATCAAATAACAAGGGTCTCAAATATCTGTTTGCCAGCCAAAACCACTAGTTACAAGTTATGTTTATCATCACTAGTAAAATAAGAGATGGGATTGTATTAGCTCTAATCCATTACCACCAAAGCTATGAACAAAATGTGAATATAATTCCTGCAGGCGGGATTTTATAGCATTTACTGCTCCTTTTTCAAGGCTCATAACATATTTAAACCTTCTTAATCCCAGTACCAAGTGCCAGAGAGGAGTACTGTAATGCCCCGTACACACGGTCGGATTTTTCTGATGGAAAATGTCCTATCGGACCATGTTGTCGGAAATTCCAACCGTGTGTGGGCTCCATCGGACTTTTTCCGTCGGAATTTCCGGGGGAAAAAGTTTGAGATCCTGCTCTCAAATTTTCCGACAACAAAGTCCTATCGGACTTTTTCCGATCGTGTGTAGCGAATTCCGACGGACAAAGTGCCAAGCATGCTCAGATCACATTACAAGACCAAAGCTATTGGCTACTAGCCTCTACGTAGTCCCGTCGTACGCAACGAACGTCACCACGTTCAGGATGATCGAATTTTCCGACAACTTTGTCCGACCGTGTGTATGCAACACCAGGGTCGGACAAACACCATCCGACGGATTTTGTGGTCGGAATTTCCGACCGTGTGTACGGGGCATAAGAGTACATCAACTGATAATGTAATATTTTGGCCCAAAATACAATGAAATACCAAATAACATGCTACAAAGCAAGTAAGCCTAATGCCCCGTACACACGATTGGACTAGAGTGCGCCAGACAATCCGACCATGTGTGGGCTCCGGCGGACTTAGAAAGAAGTTTTGACTCAAAATTATCCGCTGGACTTGGCAGGACAATCTGGCCGTCTTTTTTTTTTTTGGGTTTACATCCACTTTAACATTTACCAGATATACCATGACCTGGAGAAGTGAGAACCTTCACAGAGATTGGAACCCTCAAAGGCAGCCTGCTTTGGAAAAAAGACCTGCAATCCAAGAACAAGAATCTTTCTCAAAATGTATCTAAAGCCAAAAACTTTCTTATCTTTTTTTTATTGAATAGAGAAGAGTTATAACCTTTTTATTGCTGTCTGTCTTCTCAGGAGATATTTAGCCCCTGTCTTTGTCCTGGTGACAATTGTTACTGAGAATGAAAGTGAGGGGAAATCCAAAATGTTACAGCTGTCACCACAACCGGAGGTGACATCTTCCAATAAAGACACCTGTGGCACTAACTGGCTATGAGTGGTTTCCCCCTCACTTTGGAGACATTTCCTCTCACCTCTTGCAGTATATCTAGAGAGAGACTTGAAGAAAATTTTTCCTAACAGGACACAGAAAAAAGAAAGTAGAAAAAAAAACTGATATTGCTAATAAATACTCCATACTTTGTCCAAAATTTAAATACAAAGTTCTAGCTTTGGAAATGCTTTAAAGGGACACTTCTGACCTGCTTCAGCATTGTTTTCCACAGGTCAGTGAGTATTATTAATTCTTACCTGGGAAAATCGCTCATTCCACAGAATGTTGCTGGTGTTGATATCGATCACATGACCTGACTTTGCCTCAGGGTTAAATGATCCAACAGTCAGCATTTGGAATTCTTCTTTAAGAATCTGGATGGTCACAATGTCATATGATGCAGAAACATCTCCATTAGCGTCAAAAGTGATGGTGTCCCCAGATGGGGGGCGGAAAGGGGTTTTCTGTAGAGAATGCAGGACCTGTGGATCCATCAAAGAAAAAAATTAGGGCTGTTACTGATTAAAATTTTCGTGTTCGATTAATCGATTTTTTTTTAATCGATTAATCGACTAATTTCGATTAATTATAACGCACATAGAGATCCAACTACTTTTATCTGATCTCCTTGCATTGCAACTCTGCATTAGTCAGTGGTAAATGTGGTATACACTATATACAATCACCCGACACTAGTTACTTTCCACAATCCATGACTTAACTTCACAGTTCACACAAATACGTTTTAAATTCAAACTGTAGCACTGATGTAAGTCATTTTTCCACAGTAGCGTGACAATCCCTCCACCTCCGGTCTAACTAATCACTCTCACCTTATGGCATGGACCCCTGTGCAAACAGGTGGTCATGCAAGCGGGTATCAAAAGGGTTAACATGGACCATAAACTTCTCTCACGTCTCCTTAGATCTCAGCAAGGACGCCAGGTCATGGGTAGAAAGAAAAGATCTAAGTGCTCACCACTTAACCACTTCCCACCCGGCCAATGTAGATATACGGCCGGGTGGGAGCCGTCTACTTCTGATCGGACGTTCAGGAACGTCCTTCAGAAGTAGAGGGATCGCGCGCGCGCGTGCCCGCGCATCGGCGCGATCCCGATGCGGCCGTGTCACCCGGACACGGCGCATCTCGGATCGGCAGGAGGGCTCGGTGATTGGCCCTCCTGATCACATGACGGCCGTGTCGAATCACGGCCGTCATGTGATGTAAACAAACAGCCGTTTGCTAGGCAATCGGCCCTCCTCTCCTCACACGGAAGTCGTTGGTGAGGAGAGGAGAGCGGATCGCTGCAGCCGGCTGGTGATCAGTGAGTATTAGATTTTTTTTACTCACTGATCACCAGTCCAGGGTCCCCATAGTAAAACACACATGTCCCCACAGTAAAACACACATGTCCCCACAGTAAAACACACATGTCCCCAAAACACACATGTCCCCAAATAATAAAAACACATGTCCCTCTCATATGTCCCAGTAAAATCACATGTCCCAATGATTATCTGCACACATATGTCCGTGATCACCTGCACACCCCTTTTACATGATCATTTGCGTACATATGTCCGTGATCACGCGAACCAATTATTATACACTTAACGGAATTTTTTTTTACAAAAAACATGTAGCAGAATACATTTTGGCTTAAATTTATGACAAAATTTGATTTTATTGGATTTCTTTTAAAAAAGAAAGGAGAAAATATTGTTTTTTTTTCAAAATTTCCGCTATGTTTTCGCTTATATCGCAAAAAATAAAAAACGGAGTCGCGAATAAATACCACCAAACTAAAGCTCTATTTGTGCGAACAAAATGATAAAAATTTAATTTGATTACAGCATTGCATGACCGCGCAATTGTCACTGAAAGTGAGAGAGCGCTGAAAGCTGAAAATTGGTCTGGGCAGGAAGGGTGTTTAAGTGCACAGTAAGCAAGTGGTTAAGTATAAGATTTAATTTTTGTGTTCAAACACAAACTACTCACAAAGATGATAAAAACACAGCATGTAAAGCCGACAAACGTGTTAGTTCCGTAGGGCAGCAGCGGGTGACGTCATGCGTAGCTCCTCCCCCGTACACGCTACGTTCAATCAGAACTTCAATGTCACCGGACTCCACCCCCCTTTCCTTCGTTAGCAGACGGAGGCACTTGGGGAAGGGGGAGGAGTCTGGTGACATCGATGTCCGTGACGTCACCGGATCTCCGACGGAGCTCCCTGAAGACACGGAAGCCGGCGGAGAGGTGAGAATTTTGATCGATAAAAAAAATTAACGATTAATCGAGAAATTAATCTTTAATTTTGACAGCCCTAAAAAAAATTGAAATGTTCTTCTGTTCTATGAGGTTCTCAAAGTCATTGGAACTCTTGAAGAATTCATTATGTCTGGATTGTGTTGAGGATCACTAGAGCTAGGATGCATGTGACTCATCGATTGGTATGTGTCTAGCAAATTATGGAGTAATTCATGGAGCATTCATGAAACATCCACACTACATATACTAAACATGCCTGTCTAAATCTTCTAAACTACTTCTATGACTAAAGTGTATTTCCATATACAATGGTTATAGAAAAGCCCAAAGAATCAGCTTGGGTGAGGACAGGTAAGTGGGGGTTGGCCTGGAGTTCAGATTTAAAGCCCAACTGAATTTTCATTTTAAACCTGCTAAATACATTCCAGATACATCAAAACAAAAGGTGTGCAAATCTTACAGTTGCTTTTCTTTAGAGTAGAAATGTCTGTCCCCCTTCAGTGGGCTGTAGAGAAGGATGCTTGCTCTCCGTGTGGAAGTCTCTCTGCAGAGCTCTGACATCCCCTGCTGCATTAGTGTTGAGATCTCCAAAAAGCAGGGAGCACGAGCTTTACTGAATGGAGAACTCTAGCTCTGCCTCAAAAAATTGTGCATGATACTGCTGCAGAGAGACCACTGCTTCCACCCAGGGAGCAAAGGTCCAGTCGCATTCTTCATAATGTAAATAAGTCCAGGAATGGGACTGCATCATAAAGCAGGTGTACATAGATCCCACCACTGACCTCCTGAGAAATCTAAGAAATCATTGGGTAGTTGAAAACGCGAACACCTACCACAAGCTGATATGTCAACTGATCCTTTAATTTTTTTGGATCACTACTCTATAAGATTACAGCCTAAATTTTGTTTGCAAAACTTGATATGCCTAGCAGTCGAGTATGCCTTCATCTTTACTGTCTACCTTCTCTGTTATCTACAGTATGTTGATGTTAGGACATTGTCTCATTAATTTTACCTGCCAGGGCTGGGTACCACTGACATCAGCACAAATACGGTTTGCTGGTTGGCACTTGAGCAGCGCGTGAAGAGCATGGGCATAGGCATATATAGCCAGGTAGGCGTGATATGTGTAGCTCAGGTCATAGATTTCAAATAATTCTGGGATTTTCATCCTCAGAGTTCCATCTTCAGTGCATGGTGACCCACCACTCGTAGACCTTTCTTTACCTTCCGGTGTCCCTTCCCCAGACCAGCTGCAGTGAAATGCTGTTTCCCAGAAGGGTTTAATGAAGGGAAATGTAGAGTTTGAAGCTGGATGTAGACTTTGAAGGAAGGACTCAAAGCCTGGCATAGGTCTTGTTTTGGGCATTAGGCCTACAGTCCCATTAAGAACTTTCCATGCCTTCCTGGAGAACAGGCCGGGAGTGATCGTAAAGGAAACAGAAGAAATGAAAATCTTCCCAGTCTCACCATCATCAAACAAGGCATCGAGCAACGCCATCACATGAGGCTCAGTGCTGTGGAGGATAATTACGTTGGCTAAACTTTGTCTTATGATTCCCACCACCCTCAGGACTTGTTTCCTGGAGTAGCTCAGGTGGATTTTTTCAACAAAGGCCACACAGCTTCCACTTTTCTCTATCTCAGCCCTGATCACCCTCCCACCTTGCTCACCCACATCGTTGTCCACAATCAGCATTCCAACCCAAGTCCAACCAAACAGGTTAACAAGTCGTGAGAGGGCAATGTTTTGAAACATGTTACTGGACACTGTGCGCATGAAAGATGGAAAGTTCACCTTGTCGCTCAAGGATGATGAAGAGGCCCCATGGCTGATCTGTAAGGTAAGAATGCAAAGTCATTAACGTAGATCTAATGTCTGACTGAATCGTTTACTTAAGCTTTAAATGTTTTTTCAGCAATCTTTGGGCCAGTCCAGTAACATCACGTGTTCTGCTTGCCCTTTTCTTCCTCTGGTAGTGGGTGGATTTCTAAAGCTGTAGAATAGACCATTTGGGCACGAGTCCATCCACTGAAACCAACCATGGGGCACTTTTCCTTCCAATGACACCAACAATGGTGCACTACTCCTCCCACTGACACCATCAAAAGGGTACACTTCCTCCCATTGACACCTATCCCTCTATGTCACATATTATACCTTCCTTCTATGAGCATTCCTCACCTCTGGAGCACGATTCCTCTATATTAAACTTATACCTTTCTTCTATGACTATTCCCCACTTCTGGAACACTATCCCTCTATATCACATCTTATACCTTCCTTCTATGACCATTCCTCTTCTCTGGAACACTATTCCTCTATATCTCGCTTGTATTTTTCTCTGAACGTTCCACCACCTCTAAAACACTATCCATATGATATACACTATATTGCCCAAAGTATTGGGATGCCTGCCTCTACACGCATGAACTTTAATGGAATCCCAGTCTTAGTCCATAGGGTTCAATATTGAGTTGGCCCACCCTTTGCAGCTATCCAGCTTCAACTCTTCTGGGAAGGCTGTCCACGAGGTTTAGGAGTGTGTCTATGGGAAGGTTTAACCATTCTTCCAGAAGTGCATTTGTGAGGTCAGGCACTGATGTTGGATGAGAAGGCCTGGCTCGCAGTCTCCACTCTATTTCATCCCAAAGGTGTTCTATTGGGTTGAGGTCAGTCAAGTTTATCCACCCCAAACTTGCTCATTCATGTCTTTATGGAAGAATAAAGTCCCAAATAAATCAGTCCTAATATGCAGAAAAAGTCTTGGCAAGGTTCCAGAAATCCACTGTGACAGTGTAGTTTGCTAAAACACTCACCAGAAAGTAAAAATAGAATAGCCTTGAATTCCAAAATATTCCACAGTGCTCCTTAGTGTTGGAATCCCTTCACCATTCTATGCACTCACCAGAAGTAAAGCCTTTAAAGTGGAATTCCATGCAAAAACTAAAATTCCTGCATCTATAGACACTACCGATCTAACACTAACCCATCTATCCCTGTAAAGAGAGAAATGAGTATACATACCTTTTTTTAGCTTGATCCGACCCGATCTCCAACGGCGGAAGCTCTGCAGAGGACACGACGAACAACGGCTGTGAAATGAATGGGAAGTGATGTCACTCATAGACCTACTATGGGGCTTCTGTTGTCGTCCGTGTCCTCTGCACCCGCCTACACAGAGAAGCCGTGGCTGACAGCTCAGCATGGGATCCAGTCAGATGGGGCTTCCAAAAAGGTATGTATACTCATTTTTTCTTTACAGGGATAGATAGGTTAGTGTTAGATCGAGGTGTCTATAGATGCAGGGATTTTAGTTTTTGCATGGACTTCCACTTTAAGAGCCTTGTACCAATATCCTGGAGCTTGGCATCATTCCATTCCAAGTGGTAGAAATAGGGGAAAACCTATCCATATAGATAGGCGGATCCCTTGAGAACGTGCTTGCAAACGCGTTGGGAGGGGCCTACACACTGACGACATTGCCGCCGTGCCCTTGTGTTGGGGGCGATGGCCATCTTTTGTAAGTTTCTGTTTTTTGGCCATGTTCTGTTTTTATGCTGCAGCAACTTGTTTTATTAAATACTACACTATGTAAGCATTACTTGGGCTCCCTTGCGTGATCTTTATTTTGCACAGTGCCGGTCTCCCACGAGGTTCTCCCCTATTATCTACCACTCTGAATGGGATGACGCTAAGCTCCAGGATTTTGATACAAGGATCTTAAAGGCTTTACTTCTGGTGAGTGCATAGAATGGTGAAGGGATTCCACCACTAAGGAGCACTGTGGAATATTTTGGATTTTCAAGGCTATTTTATTTTCACTTTCTGGTGAGTGTTTTGGCACACTACACTGTCACCGTGGATTTCTGGAACCTACTCAAGACTTTTTCTGCATAATAAGACTGATTTATTTTGGACTTTATTCTTTCATTTTGGAATTTCACTAGATATATTATTTTTAGTGCTGCACTTCTGTTGTTATTAGATTGCTTTTGTAGGTTGTATGTTCAACTTTATGAGCGCTAGCTGCTTTTTTTACTTTTGACTAGCGCCCACTTTCCCGATTGTTGCCATGTCTTTATGGACCTTGTGCACTGATCTAAATCATTTGGTGGAGGGGGGATTATGGCGTGGGGTTGTTTTTTAGGGGTTGGGCTTGGCCCCTTAGTTCCAGTAAAGGGGACTCTTAAGGTGTACCATCAGCATACTAAGACATTTTGGACAATTTCAAGCTCCCCACTTTGTGGGAACATTTTGAGGATGGCCCCTTCCTGTTCTAAAATGACTGCACACCAGTGTGCAAAGCAAGGTCCATAAAGACACGGATGAGGGAGTTTGGGGTGGAGGAACTTGTATGGCCTGGATTTATGGAACCTAGCCAAGACTTTTTCTGCATAATAGGACTGATTTATTTGGGACTTTATTCTTCCATAAAGACATGAATGAGCGAGTTTGGGGTGGATAAACTTGACTGACCTCAACCAGAGTGGAGACTGCGAGCCAGGCCTTCTCATTCAACATCAGTGCCTGACCTCACAAATGCGCTTCTGGAAGAATAGTCAAACATTCCCATAGACACACTCCTAAACCTTGTGGATAGCCTTCCCAGAAGAATTGAAGTTTCTTTAGCTGCAAAGGGTGGGCCAACTCAATATTGAACCCTACGGACTAAGACTGGGATGCCATTAAAGTTCATGTGTGTGTAAAGGCAGGCATCCCAATACTTTTGACAATATAGTGTATATCATACCTCATAACCTTCATTGACCATTCCTAACTTTGGAACCTTATTCCTCTATCTCAAACCTTCTACCACGCTCTGATGTTTCTCACCTCTGGAACACTATTCCTTTTAATTACACCATGGGGGTTATTTACTAAAGGCAAATCCACTTTGCACTACTAGTGCAAACTACAAGTGAAAAGTGCACTTGAAATTGCACTGAAAGTGTACTTGGAAGTGCAGTCGCTGTAGATCCGAGGGGGACGTGCAAGGAATATAAAACACAGCATTTTAGCTTGCACATGATTGGAAAATAAAATCAGCAGAGCTTCCCCTCATTTCAGATCTACCCCTCAGATTTACAGCGACTGCACTTCCAAGTGCACTTTCAGTGCAATTTCAAGTGCACTTTGCACTTGTAGTTTGCACTTGTAGTGCAAAGTGGATTCGCCTTTCGTAAATATCCCCCCATATTCCTTTTTTTGAGCATCTGAAAAGTTCTCTGTATCACTGCTCATACTTTTCTCTGAACGTTCCTCACCTCTTTAACACTATTCCTCTATATCACACCATATACCTCACTTTGTTCACTTTTAGAAAGCTATCCTTCTATATCACCCCTTGTACCTATCTCTGATTGTTTTCACTTCTGGAACACTATCCCTCAATATTACACCTTCCCAGTGATGTAAGTAACTCAGTTAAAATAAAAGGAGTTACTTAACGCAGTTACTTTAGAGGGTAACGAGTAATCTAACTGATTACTCTTCCCCTCATGGTAACGCAGTTCCCATTACTTGGGCGGCGTTACCGCAATTACATCTACCGCCCGGGAGGCCCGCCGTGGCCGCGCTGCCTGGCCATTCGTTCCGCCGCTGGGAGGGGGGCTTTCGCCCGCCTAGCTGAGAAGAGGCTGAGACTCAGAGAGACTCTCTGGACCGCCCCATCCCGCCCGCCTATCCAGAGAGAGAGAGAATGTAGGGAGGTGGGGCGGACACTGAAAAATTAAGTCAGCTGACCAGCTGACACCAATCGAGTGAAGGGGAGGGTCTCTCTCTCTCCCCATGAGGAAAGGCATCCCTGGAGGCATTCAAGTAAGTGACTGTCCGACGATTCGAATTGCAGTGCAATCGATCCATCCCAGGTCCTCCACCACCTCTGCTTCTTACTGATCCCATCCCTACCCACCCACCATCACTTCTACAACAAAGGTGATGGGGGGGATAGGGTAGGGATGAGATCAGTGGTGGTGGGGGATGGGATCAGTAAGAGGCAGAGGTGGTGGTGGGAGAGGATGGCACCACCACCACTGCCATCCCCCCAAGTACCACCGCTGCCTGCCACCCCCCCGAGTACACCACCGCTGCCACCCCCCCAAGTACCACCGCTGCCACAACCCCCAAGTACTGTACACCACCACCACTGCCACCCCCCCAAGTACACCACCACCACTGCCACCCCCCCAAGTACCACCGCTGCCACCCCTCAAGTACCACCGCTGCCACCCCCTCAAGTACCACCGCTGCCACCCCCTCAAGTACTACCGCTGCCACCCCTGTCACAGTTACTTTGCTGAGTAACTAATTACTTTTCCAATGTAGTAACCGAGTTACTAACGCAATTACTTTTTGGGAGAAGTAATTTGTAACTTAACTAATTACTTTTTTAAAGTAAGATGACCAACACTGCACCTTCCACTCTGCTATTACTGTCCTTCTCCCCTGGAACACTATAAATATAAATCACACCCTACTTCTTTCTTTGACCATTCCTCACATGGAGGACAGAGGTCCCAGGGAAGGGACCTGATATAACTGTTATTAAAAAGTTATGAGAAACCAGGAAGGTGGAAGACATAAAACAAATGGAAAATCTTATATTATCAAGTTCAACACATAGAAGAAAGGTACTCCAAAACATGGGCATTATGGAATCTTTTTATATATTCAGACGACGGTCAAGCCCTTCGGGGAAGCAACCATGAACCCTAATTTGAACCTTCTTTAACAATGCTCAAATGGGATGGATCGCAAACCACACCCTCTAGGAATTTAGTTTAACCACTTCAATACCAGACACTTAGACACCTTCCCGCCCAAGCCAATTTTCAGCTTTCAGCGATGTCGCAATTTGAATGACAATTGCGCGGTCATGCTACACTGTACCCAAACAAATTTTTTATCATTTTGTTCCAACAAATAGAGCTTTCTTTTGGTGGTATTTGATCACCTCTGCGATTTTTATTTTTTGCGCAACAAACAAAAAAAGACCGAAATTTTTGCAAAAAAGCAAGTTTTTCTTTGTCACTGTTAATTTTTTTTGTAAATAAGTGCGTTTTCTTCTTCAATGACGGGCACTGATAAGGCGGCACTAATGGGCACTGATAAGGCGGCACTGATGGGCACTGATAAGGCGGCACTGATGGGCACCGATGAGGTGGCACCAATTAGGGGGCACCGATGAGGTGGCACTGATGATTGGCACTGATAGGCGGCACTGATAGGTGGCACTGCTGGGCATTGATAGGTGGCACTGGTATGCGGCACTGATGGGCACTCAGGTGGCACTGATGGGCACTCATAGGCGGCACTGACGGGTACTTATGGGTGGCACTGATGCACACATATAGGTGGCACTGATAGGTGGCATGGATGGGCACTGATAGGTGGCATGCATGGGCACTGATAGGTGGCATGGATGGGCACTGATAGGTGGGCATGGGTGGGCACGGATGGGCACTGATGGGCGCTGATGAGTGGCACTGATGACACTTATGGGTGGCATTGCTGGGCATCCCTTTTTTTTTTACTTTTTTTTAAATTAAATATGATGTGCCAATCAGTGCCCATCTGTGGGCACTGATTGGCATATTTTTTGAATTTTTTTTAACATGTGGATGGCCATGGGGGATGTACCTGGCCATCCACATGCTGGGGGCTTCCCTGGTGGTCCTGGGGGCTTCCCTGGTGGTCCTGGGGGCTTCCCTAGTGGTCCTGGGGGCTTCCCTAGTGGTCTAGTGTGGGCATCTGAGGGGGGGCTGCGCTGATAAACAATCAGCGCATACCCCCCCTGTCAGGAGAGCCGCCGATCGGCTCCCCTCTACTCGCGTCTGTCAGACGCGAGTGAGGAAAAGCCGATCAACGGCTCTTCCTGTGTACATCGTGATCAGCCGTGATTGGGCACGGCTGATCACGTGGTAAAGAGCCTCCGCCGGAGGCTCTTTACCGAGATCAGTGTAGCGGTGTGTCAGACTGACACACCGCTCCACCGATCGCCGCGATGCGCACCCCCACGGGCGCGCAGCGGCTGTTATCCTGAAGGACGTCATATGACGCCCAGTCAGGATAACGAAACCACTTCCCGGACGTCAATATGCTATTGACCGGGCGGGAAGTGGTTAATGAGATGATACCTGGACGCATGTTCGTGGAGCAACCCCCCTTCAGGCCCCCTACCCCTCCTCCTTAGCCCCCTCACCTCCCTATCTTTCCACTCTACTCTTTGCTATCTATACTCACTGCCATTTAGGCAACTTACTCTCTATATTCTTGCTATCTTAGAACAGTTGGAAAAAAGAAGAGATGGGGTTTCCGGGAGCAACAGGGAACACACACTAGGCACTAACGTATACAGACTTATGCTGCGTACACGCGATCGGACTTTCTGACAGAAAATGTGCGATCGGAGTTTGTTCTCGGAAATTTCTGACCGTGTGTAGGCTCCATCAGACATTTTCCATCGCAGTTTCCAACACACAAAGTTTGAGAGCTGGATCTAAACATTTTCTGACAGCAAAATCCATTTGCGTAAATTCTGATCGTGTGTAGACAATTCCGACACACAAAGTGCCACGCATGCTCGGAATCAAGCAGAAGAACAGCACTGGCCATTGAACTTAATTTTTCTTGGTTCTTCGTACGTGTTGTATGTCACCATGTTCTTGATGTTTCGGAATTTCCGACCAACTTTGTGTGACTGTGTGTATGCAAGACAAGTTTGAGCCAACATCCGTTGGAAAAAATCCGATGGATTTTGTTGTCGGAATGTCCGATCGCGTGTACAGGGCATTACACAGATGCCCGACTACATAAGGGATGTTATTATAGAAAATGGGGGATATTCATGACAGCCATAAGATAGCATTATAGTCACCTTTTCCAGATTGTTATCATTTGGAGATATTATCCCGTACACCATTACGGGAACACACCAGGAAAAGAAAGACGCATAAACAGATGAATAACCACTATTGTATATGACATGATAATTTAACCCATCTTCAGATGTGTTTTTCGTTCTGTGTTTATGTCACTTTATTATTACCTGTCCTGCTCAATGGAGACTCTGTTGTACTGTTGTCCCCATGGGACCTTTTCTCATAATAAATAAAAAATTTGAAAAAAAAAAAGTTATGTGAGAAGAGGGTATAAAAAAGTACTTAATCTACAAATTGCTTTTAAATCTATTTTTTAACTTTACTCTATGTTTACAACTTAAGTTGGATACCTGTGGATAATGAAGGACTCCTAGGATCCTGGCAATGGGAATAGACAGAGCTGACGCCATATCTCCAACTATCCCAACCATGGCAGAGGTCCTGTGGCAGTCGTACTGAGGAACAGGGTTTCCTACCCCTGACAAAAGAGACATAACCCCTTCTATGGCCCGGAGCTCTGACATACAAGACTCCAGGAGGCTGAAGCCAAGAGTGATGTTAGGCAGCAGGTCTGGAGAATTGTTAATTTCATCAACTGCAAATTTGAGGCCCAGAACATCCCGATAATAACGGATGTGGAACCTGTGCAAGATACAGAGAGGAAACATAAGGTCACGTCTTTGCTCTCTTAACCCTCTTATATTTATGTGATTTAGTGATATTGCTCTTGTTGCTTCCCATTCCTCTGGAAATCCCTTCTCTTCTGTGACACACTTTACACCTTTGTAATGTTCACCTCTAGAATTCCACTCTCTGACACCTTATGAGAGCTCATCAACTATGGACCTTCTATATCAAACTGTATACCTTTCCTTCTATGACCATTCCTCACCTCTGGAACAATATCCCTCAATATCAAACTGTATACCTTTTTTCTATGACCATTTTCACTGATTGAACACTATCCCTCTATATCAAACCTTATACCTTTCTTATATGACCATTCCTCACCTCTGGAACACTAGCACTCTATATCAAACCTTAAACCTTTCTTATATGACTATTCCTCACCTGTCGAAACACTAGCCCTCTATGTTACATCTTATATCTTTCTTCTATGAGCATTCCTCACCTCTGGAGCACTATTCCTCTATAATAAACTTATACCTTTCTTCTATGACTATTCCCAACTTCTGGAACACTATCCGTCTATACTGTATCATAGTTTCATAGTTAGTAAGGTTGAATAAAGACATCAGTCCATCCAGTTCAACCTGAGCGTCTACAATTGTCCCTATCCCTGTACATTGCACAATCACATCAGTCCCTACCCTCAAGGAGCCCACAATCCAAGGTCCCCATTCATATACCAGGGCCAATTTTTGGACAGAAGCCAGTTAACCTACCTGCATGTCTTTGGTATCAAACTTTATACCTTTCTTCTATGACCATTCCTCATCTCTGGGACACTATTCCTCTATACCAAACCTTACACCTTCCTTCTATGACCATGACCAGTGTAGCCCAGATAAGACACTCTATGCTGATACAGCCCTCTTACTCCCACCCCTTATTGCACTTGAATAAGAGACCACACCATTCTTATGGAGTAAAATGGCCACAACAGCCTTTTATTAAACCAACCAAAATAACTTAAAATATAATAACATATAAACACTTAGGAACAACATGTTTCACCCGCTTTATTGGTCAGTGACGGAGCTAAGTACTTTTACCATATATATATATATATATATATATATATATATATATATATATATATATATATATATATATATATATCCACCAGGTGGCACTGCGGGATTTTCACCGAAACCACCTAGGCCTCCATCTGTACCGCTCGGAGACAACCACCTTTCCCGCAGTGCAACAACACCAGTATTCATCAAAACTTTTGATGTACTACACCGGAGGGGCCATCTAATGATGAGCCCCCCACCAACTTACCACCTCTATAATTGCTCACTGACCAACAAACAAACACCGCCAACCCCCAGCTGTCATGACGACCCACCGATTCCGATCCTGCAACGTCAACAAGAGATATTAACACCGCCAGAAACTATCACATAACATTAGGGAGGGTGGGTGGGAAAACTGCCTCCTCGTGCGCTCACTTCCTTCAAACTGACCGCTTCTGACTCCGCCCCCCATTATATGGCCGCTCCCCTTCTATCCCCCTGCCCTGCACTGTGCCTAACTACACCCCCAAACTACCAAGTGTGTCACTAGACACACTGTCATGTCTGGCCCTCCTCTACATTACCCTCTGGTCCATTCTTGCTCCGGTCCTCACCTCTGGAACACTATCCCTCCAAATTACACCTTTATCTTTCTATGACCATTTTCCACCTCTGGAAAGTCATCACTCTTTATTACATCGTATACCTTTCTTTGACTATTCCTCACCTCTGGAACGTTATCACTCTATATCACATCCTATACCTCTCTGATTTTTTCTCATCCCTGGAACATTATCTTTCTATATTACATCTTTGCCATTCCGCTGAAACACTATCCCTTCGATTTTTATCAGGATTATTATATTATTATTATACAGGATTTATATAGCGCCAACACTAGGGCAGACAGTAGAGGTACAATACAATTCAATACGGGAGAATTTAGAGGGCCCTGCTCGTGAGAGGTTACAATCAAAGAGGGAGGGTCAAGTGATACAAAAGGTAATATCTGTGGGGGATGAGCTGATGAAGAAAATGAAAGTACAGTTGTTAGGTGGAGGCAGGATAGGTTTCCCTGAACAGCAAAGTTTACAGGGATCGCCTAAAAGTGGATAGAGTTGGAGATAGTCGGACAAATTGTGGTAGGGAATTCCAGAAGATGGGAGAAGCTCGGGAGAAGTCCTGGAGGTGAGTATGGGACGTGGTAACGAGGGAGCTAGAGAGCAGGAGATCTTGGGAGGAACGAAGAGGACGATTTGGTTGGTATTTAGAGACTAGATTAATGATGTAGCTGGGGGCAGAGTTGTACATGGCTTTGTAATTTATTGTTAGTATTTTGAATTTTATTTATTGGTAGAGTGGCAGCCAAAGGAGGGATTGGCAGAGAGGGATAGCAGATGCTGAGCAGTTTGTAAGGTGGATAACCTGGCAGCAGCATTTATGATGGACTCAAGGGGGATAGCCTATTTAAAGGTAAGCCAATGAGGAGGGAGTTGCAGTAGTCAAGGTGAGAGCTAACCAGGGAGTGAATCAGGAGCTTTGTTGTTTCTTTGGTTAGGAAGGGATGTATTTTAGAGATGTTGCGGAGGTTGAGGTGGCAAGTCCAGGATAACACCTAGCACCCTGGCATGCGGGAAAGGGTGGATGGTTGTGCCATTGCTCTTGACAAAGAAGTCAGGGGAAAAAGCACATGGGGTAGGAAATATTATGAGCTCGGTTTTGGACAAGTTGAGTTTGAGAAAATGGTGTGACATCCAGACAGAAATGCCTGTTAGTAAATCAGTGATGCGTGAGAAGACTGAAGGAGTAAGCTGAGGGGTGGAGAGATAGATTTGGGTGTTGTCAGCATAGAAATAATATTGAAAGCAATGGGATACTATCAGCTGACCCAGGGAGGAGGTGTACATTGAAAATAGGAGAGGTCAAAGAACAGAACCTTGGGGGACCCCGATGGAGAAAGGAAGAGGAGCGGAGGAAGTAGAATTGCAAGTGACACTGAAGGTGCGGTGGGAAAGGTAGGATGAAAGCCAGTGAAGAGCACAGTCATGGAGGCCAAGGGAGTAACGTTTTTTGAGGAGGGGGGGGGGGGGGGGTGGTCAACTGTATCAAATCAAAGGCAGCTAAAAGGTCCAGAAGTAAGAGTACAGAATAGTGTCCATTTGTGAGGTTTTTTTAGAGCAGTTTCTGTGGAATGTTGAGGGAGAAATCCAGACTGAAGTGGGCCAAGAAGGTTGTTCTTAATGAGGTGGTCACTCAGTTGGTTGTAGACCAGGCGTTCAAGGAGTTTAGAGGAAAAGGGGTGCAAGGAAATAGGGCATAGTTTATTAAGATTGGTAGGGTCCAAGGATGGCTTTTTAATTATGGGGGTGACTAGTGCATGTTTAAGGGAGTTGGGGAAAAGAGGGAGAAATTGAAGATGGGGGTTAGAGAGTGTAGAATAGAGTCAGAGGGTGACTGCAGTGTTTGATTGGAGAGGTCTGTGTTGCAGGGTTAACTCCACATGCTTAGGAAATCAGAGCTGTGCTGTCATGTCAAAGAGGAAGGTAGAACATTTCTGGACCCTAAGCAGGTGTTTTTCTGTACTTGCAGCATGTTTAAAGGAATACAACTTGTATATATGAGAGTTACTAAATATGTTTGTAGCAGCCATAACCCCTTGAGGGGCAGCCTTGACTTTTGGGCTTACCAGTTACCTCCTCGTGGCTTGTCTGTGAATGTCTAGGGGTTCCGAGGGTTAGTACCCAACAACTTTGGATGCTGACACATAAAAGTCCTTTTTAAAGTTTTTATTCTGCAGTGGTAACATCCAACATAACACAGTCTCAGATAGGAATAGAGGGCAAGGGTGAAGAAACTCAGGCACCTTGAACTACTGACATCCACGGAGTGTCTCTAATCGACCCAGAGAGTAGCCACTCGCAGCTGGGTACTACAATGCCAGATAAACCTCTAGCCAGAGGTCTAGCAGCCAACATGTGATCCGGAAACTTGCAAAAAGTCTCTGACACAAAATAAACTTGCAACCGAAGATGAATAGGAACCTTTCTCACAGTACCTGGAACTTTCTCTGTCTCCTTGGCAGTACTGTGGAAGTGTGGATTCTTTAGTTTCCATACAACTCAGCTTCCAGGCTCTTACTGAGATACCAGCTTGTTGGCCCTCCTCCGAAGAGTCCTCCCCTGGTCACTTGTACAAGTTGCCGTGTCCCTCCAATACTGAGAGCACACCGGGACGCCTTGAATCCTCCTTCAGTTACCGGGCCTCGGGCTAACCAGCTCCGAAACTCGGGAACAGACGGATCCCCACCCCAGACCAAGTGCGGGTCTATGGGGCTAGTCAGACTGACCATGTTTGCGGGACGGCAACCGCTCCTAGGCCCGGGACCCCTCGCGGGGATACCCCGGTCCAGAACCAGGAAGCAAGACTGCGGCCGAACCCCGAACATGTGACTTCAGCACCTTAACTACCCCTTCCCAGACCACGCAGCAGGGCCAGACGCTCCCACTGATTGGCTACGGGAAAGATTGGTACCTAAGACGTCAAACCAGGCCTGGTTATTGGCCTGTCATGGGTGCTTCACTGCACCTATGACCAGGCAGAACCCTAGCACAGCCCAGCCAAACTGATGCCAAAGTAAACCTGTACAATTAACCCTCAGAACCCCATTACTGTTCTGAGGAAAAAACTAAATTTCCACTTATAGCGCACACTTGTTTTTTTTTTTTTTTTTTTTAACAAATGTATAGCGCACACTTGTTAAAGTGTGACCGCTACATGTTGTTTTTTTTTTTTTAATTATTACTTGACATACACTTTAAGATGAAAGTGATTATGCAAGAGCCTTAGCCTTAGCTTTACAGTGCTGTTTTTGGGGAGGATACTGTTGTCACTTACCCTTTGCAGGAAAATGGCTTAGGCGGTTCTTGGAAGTTCACCAGTGGGAAATCATACCCAGAGTAGACCAAAAAGATTCCTCCAACCATGACATCACCGGGCTGGGTAAAGGTGTCCATGTTCCATCCCTTCAGCTTGCAACCGGGGGCTGTTTGTACTGCTGAAAGGGGGAGGAGCAGCAGAAGGAAGATGAGGGTCTTCATAGAGACCAGGGCTTGGTCCTCATTATAATGACCAGGAGTGATTTCCTTTAAGGGAGCCCTAGACAAGAAGTTAAGACTGAGATTTACATGAAGCAGACTATCTCTCAACAAAACTATTATTTTTTTCAGTTTTTGATAGTGGAGTCAGTCAGAATGTCTGTTTGAGTATGCCCAGTCTTTGGGGGAAATGCATCAGAGAAGGAGGTCCCAGGGAGGGCTCTATGTCTGACTGGATTTGTCTGGATCAATAAAGCTACTTCACGTTTAAAGTGGTTGTAAACCCACTTAGTAATAATCACGCATTCCGCTGGTGTTTTCATTATACTAAGTGCCCTTTGTATGTGCCTTATTAAAAATATGCTGTTCTATACCTGATTTTATAGCGCCGCTCATGTGACTGCTGCCTCTCCTCTCTCCCAATCTGGCAGCTAGAGTGGGAGGGGCATAGAATCCCCCACTGATGTCAGTCGGGAGGAGAGGAGGAGAGAGCCGGCCGGTCAACGTGAGCGCCGAGCAGGAGAGCTGCAGATAGCTGTTGATGATGGAGGCACGTACTGACTACGGTGTAAGGGCTCAGCAGCCACGATAAACCGTGGTCAGTTTACAGGGGGGAGGGCATAGCCAGGCAGGATCAGCCAGGTATTTCAGGTGATACAGTGGGCCAAATTATACAGCACAGCACTGTGCTGTTATTCATACTTTAAAGGAGCAGGATCCATTTTTTTTTTTTTTAGGGTAACAAACTGTGTTGTTGCACTGAATCCGTACCAAATAAGTCACTCTACAGTCCAAAAAGTCACTCATAAATTATAACAGCAGCTGACAGCTCAAGGGTCCAACAGCTAACAATGATCCATGGGTGAAGAATAAACTGGAGGAAAAAAATAAAATAAAAAAGGAAACGCATACCCTAGTGAAGTTAATCCTTTTATTGTTGCTGAATAAATAAAGATAAAATCAACAATGTTAGCAGTAAGTATACAGGTACTGTACATCCAGTGATGGCCAGTCCATTAGGGGCGCAGGGGCGCCGCCCCCCCCTATCCATGCGTCCGGCCTCCTAATCTACATGGAGGGTACCAGACACATGGATTCCAATAATCTTAATTTTTTTCGAAAGCACGTGATTAGAGCCAGAGGCTCTAATAGGCTTCGAAAAAGGGTGGGCTTGGGGTGCAGAGCACTGCGCCCTGAGCCCACCCAGTTGTGTGACAAGAGCGAATGAATATTCGCTATCGTCACACTGATTCTCCTCCCGGCCAAACGGGAAATGGGTCGTGAGACCCGTTTCCCGATTGGCCGATAGGAGAAGCCATCCTATTAGCCTACGAGGAGGAGGGAGGAGACATATGGCCGCGGTGATGCAGAGAAGGCGCATGGGAAGCCCGACCGCGCATGGGAAGCCCAGAGGAGACTGAGAGGGGAAGCCACCACCGTCTCCACATGTCAGTCCGGGGGCAGCACAGGGTGAGTGTGCTGGCGACCTGGGGTGGGTATGGTGCACGGTACGGGCTGGAGCAACGCAGGGTCCATGGTCAGGTCTGCCTGCAGCCCCCCCCCCCCGACCGATGGAGCAACAGCCGCCACTGTGTACATCAATACTGGATAGAGTCCAGTAAAGTAAAGCTGCCCTCTGTATGTTGACTGGTGTCCCAAGCGGAAGAACCAGCTGAATGGCTAAAGAATGTGAAAAAGCTTCCCCTCTAGCTACTCAGCTGATTCTTGCATGCCGGACGCCAATCAACACACAGAGGGCAGCTTTACCATACCTTTACCTTACTAGACTCTACCGACCTTACCGTACACTACTGTACCTGATACCACCTACCTTGATCAGTTACCACCCCAGTCTGCTACCTGGGGGCTCCTTAATCTATATGATAATCCCCAGACAGATTCAATAATGGTGTCAGAAGAACTAAAAGCACACTATTTGGACAGACATTTATGGACACCTGACCACTGCACGTACTGTATATGAGCTTTTTAGATATCCTATTACAAAACCATGTAATTAATTATGGAGTTGGCCTCTCATTTGCAGTTTTAACAGCCTAGCTCTTTTGGGAAGGCCTTCCACAAGTTTTTGTAGTGCTTCTGTGGAATTTTGCATCCCCGTTTAGCCAAAAGAACATTTGTGAGGCCAGGTACTAATGTTGGATGAGAAGACCTGGCTTACAATCTGTGTTCCAATGCAGCTCAAAAGTGTTCTGTAGGGTATTGAGGTCAGGGCTCTGTGCAGGACACGGGAAACTCCTCCACAACAAACTCATCACAAATCATGTCTTTATGGAGCTGGCTTTGTGCACAGGGGTACAGTCACACTGGAACAGAAAAGGACCTCTCCAAACTGATAACACAGGGTTGGGAGTGCTCAATTGTCTACAATGTATTTGTATGCTATAATATTAAGAGTGCCCTTCACTGGAGACACCTGAACTAAATCATTTGGCAGGGGTGTTCACATACGTTTGGCCATGTTTTATTTTTTATTGAGAGACAGAGGTTGAATAATAATTACAGCGTGTTAAAGATAAAATATTCCATGTGTCACATACACAAACCAAAGTGTACTTTTTAATCCATAGACACAATTTTATTCCAATGATTGATCAGTAAGTCCTTTCTGATCTTTTACCTAAGAGCCACTCTTGAAATAATTTTTAAATCTTAGGGTACCCCTGCTAAAGCCAATCCATTGGGAAAAATGAAAAGGAAAAATCCCTCTTACATTGTTGGCTACTGGGAAGAATGCCACTCTGATGCCGCGTACGCACGAGCGGAATTTCCATCTGAAAAATCTTGGATGGTTTTTCCAACGGAATTCCGCTCAAGCTTGTCTTGTATACACACAGTCACACAAAAGTTCTATGAACTTTTGACCGTCAAGAACGCGGTGACGACAACACTACGACGAGCCGAGAAAATTAAGTTCAATGCTTCCAAGCATGCGTCAAATTGTTTCCGAGCATGCGTGTTTTTTTGCGTGTCTGAATTGCATACAGACGATCGCATTTTCGGATAGGAACTTTTCGACCGAAAAATAGAGAACCTGCTCTCAATCTTTTGCTGGCGGGAATTCGGCCAGCAAAAGTCAGATGGCGCATACACATGGTCACATTTTCCGACCAAAAGCTCTCATCGGTCTTTTGCTGGCCGAATTTCCAATCGTGTGTATGCGGCATTATGGACAGTTAAAAGATTATTGGAGTCTTGCTACTGACGCAGCCAAATGGTGTTAGACCCAGAACTATGAAGGCACCAGCAGATTGGCGGTCAATCAGCCACAGCTCAAGGAATCCCTAACAACCTCTGGAGGTACCCGGAGGTTCCAGGAAACACTGGTTGAGAATGGCTGCCTTAGATTAATGATATTGTTTATAACAATATACCATTATCTTTCCTCTGGTGTTTTCCATCCTCCTTCTGATAATATGTTGTACCTATATTGAATAGTCACAGATGACAGATAATTTGTGGTAAGTTAAGCCTTTATCTTAGTGTTATTCCAGCTTTATTGGGATGCACAATTGTAATTAACACTAATGCCCTGTACACACGATAGGATTTTCTGATGGAAAATGTGTGATAGTACCTTGTCGGAAATTCCGACCGTGTGTAGGCTCCATCACACATTTTCCATAGGAATTTCCATCACACAAAATTTGAGATCTGGTTCTCAAATTTTCGACAACAAAATCCGTTGTCGGAAATTCCGACCGTGTGTAGGCTCCATCACACATTTTCCATAGGAATTTCCATCACACAAAATTTGAGATCTGGTTCTCAAATTTTCGACAACAAAATCCGTTGTCGGAAATTCCGATCGTGTGTACACAATTCCGATTCACAAAGTGCCACACATGCTCGGAATCAAGCAGAAGAGCAGTACTGGCTATTGAACTTAATTTTTCTCGGCTCGTCGTACGTGTTGTACGTCACCGCTTTCTTGACGTTCGGAATTTCCGACCAACTTTGTGTGACTGTGTGTATGCAAAACAAGTTTGAGCCAACATCCGTCGGAAAAAATCTCATGGATTTTGTTGTCGGAAAATCCTATCGTGTGTACAGGGCATTATAGAATTATCTTATTTTTAGCATAAGGACAGAACAAGAGGACCCTATTTAACGATATGGTCTATACATTCAAATCTGAACTCTAAACAAACAGCTAAGTTACAATTAAAATTTATATAAGGAAGCTGTGCGCCCAAAAGTTTTGCATTTCTGTCTACCCAGTTTTGACATTTACACAGACAGCACAGCCAACCACTAGTTAGTAGGGTGCTGTTGTGCGTTGGATGTACCCACCTGTCTTTGCTGAGTTGACCTGAATTTCAGCTCCTTAATATTACTTGTCCACCAATGATTGTGGGTGTTGGATAGCATCACATTTCCTATGTTAGTAAAATACTAGACTACAATACTGTATTGTGATGTAGGTAATGTCCCATACTGACCTCTAATGTATGTTCCTATACATAGATAAACATTTTATATACGTCCTTGGCCCATGTGACCAGTTACGGTTCTTCAGCACTCAGCATACACTGAGATGGTATGATTAGAGATTTTACTTTACTCTGAGGGCCACACAGAGGCGTCACATTGTAGACACCTTGATGAAGGGCTCAGGGATTATGTGCTGTGCTAATTACATGCTGACACCCCTCTGAGCCTCAGCAAATCACACTTAATACCAACCTGTGGTGTAGCGTCGGGGGAATGGAGCCTTCTGATGACAAGGTTGTCTTTTCTCTCTAATTATATCCTTAGACACATCCCTGAAGAGCCAGATATCTATGAGGCACTGGCAGCTGTTTCTGAATTGCAGCGTCCATCAAATACTTGGCAGTTGGGAGTTCTGCTTTTGTTTCCTTTGTCTACCAGCTGAAAGTAAAAATTAAAAAAAATCTCTAATATCACCATATTCTTATTTCCTTTTCAGTCATTCTGCCCAGTCCAATATCTAATAAGGCTAGTTGATGAGGAAAAATAAAAAATGTACCCAAATACCGTTATGCCCCATACACACGGTCGGATTTTCCAACGGAAAATGTCCTATCGGACCATGTTGTCGGAAATTCCGACCGTGTGTGGGCTCCATTGGATTTTTTCCGTCGGAATTTCCGCCGGAAAAAGTTTGAGATCCTGCTCTCAAATTTTCCGACAACAAAGTCCTATCGGACTTTTTCCGACCGTGTGTAGCGAATTCCGACGGACAAAGTGCCATGCATGCTCAGATCACATTACAAGACCAAAGCTATTGGCTACTAGCCTCTACGTAGTCCCGTCGTACGCAACGAACGTCACCACGTTCAAGATGATCGGATTTTCCGACAACTTTGTCCGACCGTGTGTATGCAACACCAGTGTCGGACAAAATCCGTCGGAAAAAATCTGACGGATTTTGTGGTCAGAATTTCCGACCGTGTGTACGGGGCAAAAGTGCAGCTTCACTTTTGTATACTTATCCATTACATTGGCCCCTCTCATAGCAAATTTGTATACTCCTTTGCCCACACTCTTGTTGGATCCACACTGTCCTTGTCCTCAAGGAGCCGCCTCTGCATATGAGGAGGAACTCCTATTGATTCTTATAAAGAGGCGGTCCATTATGGTGGATGACCTCTCCATAGGAACAAATAGAATTTTCTCCAGAAGAAGCAAGGAACCGGTTGGAGAGTTTGCAGTGCCAGCTGTGTGATTCCTTGTGGGCGCGGAGAGCATACATTTCACAGGATCATGAGCATGGACAGTTGAGTATAATGCTTTGGGGGGTGTTGGCGAATAGGGGTAAGTGAAAATGAATTTCCAGCCAAAAATGGCAAGACAAAAATGAATAGCCCATTAAAAGAGAAAATGGCTTTTGTTGCAATATTCACTATCAATCCAGAGACATATTCCCCCCCTCCCACAGTACTTTGTTTCTTCCACTAGATAGTGAAAATATGTGAAAGATTGCTGCGCTAAACCACTGCAAAACTAAAACAATGAAATATATACAGCTGCTGACACTAGAACAAACAAAATCCAAAGTGAATAAAGGTAAAAAAGTGTAGCGCTTATGGGTGTAAATCACTGTGATGGTGAAGTATATATCACAACAATTAATATAAACAAGTGTAGCGCTGGCTCCTGACGAGCATGCGCTATGTATTTTTCAAAGTTAATATCCTTAAAACCACAGTTGGGTTTTAGGGCTAATTATGCCAAATTATGGTTTCAGTACCAGTCTGGCTGGAATTGCACTGAGTTCTCCTTAGCCGTAGGTGTCGCTGTCACCGCGGGTAGGTATGAGAGCGCAGTTTGGCTGGGCGTATTGGGTACCATTCTTTCTCGGAACCAGCCCAGTGGAAGTGTCATCCTGCTGTGAATTCTGGGAAGTGGTACTTAAGGTACTGAAATCACGTGCTTCAGGGTTCCGGTCCAGAAGATATCTTCTGTCTGTTTGGTCCTGGTCCTCCTGACCAGCCCCAGTGGCCCTCCTGGCCCTCCTGGCCTGGGGTGCGGATCCATGCAATTTCGAGTCTCGGGGCTGGATGGTCCGAGGCGAAGCAACTGCAGGGACAGGCTCGAATGGTTGGTAGTAGGGGGTGCAACGGATCGTCACTGATCCGTGATCCGAACGGGTCACCCTGTTAGGATCAGCACACGCCGCAATCCGTGGAGCGCTCCGTGGCCTCGGCCTTAGCCCCTGTACACACGGTCGGAAATTCCGACGGAAAATGTCCGATCGGACCATGTTGTCGGAAAATCTGCCCGTGAGTGGGCTCCAGCGGAGCCGACGGAAAAAATTTGGGATCCTGCTCTCAAATTTTCCTACAACAAAATCCGATCAGACTTTTTCCGATTGTGTGTAGAGAATTCCGATGGACAAAGTGCCATGCATTCTCAGATCAAATTACAAGACCAAAGCTAATAATGACTGCGACAGATTCAGTCAGGACAGGGGCTTTTGGAGAGGACTAGGGGCAAGCCTCCTACCCACTGATTATGGCCCATGGAGAGAGCAGATAATTCTCAAATGATGGGCAACCACTTCATGGACGCTAAGAGCATGATTTGGATTTACTTCTCTGAATAAGGACAATAAAGCTTCCCTTCTGGAGTGGATGGAAAGAGGTAATATTAATCTTGTACAGGTTAATGGTCAGAGAGAATACGGTGGCCCTCCTGTAGATTGGGTTGGAGAGGCTCCTTCAAATAGGACAGAACTATTTCCCAACAATATCCCTTAAAGTGGTTGTTAACCCACTTCTATGAAATCTTCTCATTCCCTCTGTACCTTAATAACATGTGTCCCTGTGCCTGTGTTCTGTACAAAATCGACTTATATAAGCTTGGCACTGGGCACACAGCTGATTCCTCTCCTCCTTCTCTCTCCGGCTCACAGCTGCAGTGGGCGGGACCGAGCTGTCCCGCTGACATCAGCCGGGAGGAGGGAGAGAAAGGATAGAGTTGACAATCAGCTAAGCGCCTAGAGCTGCGCTGATACAAGGTACAGATTGGCAGATTTTTTACATTAAACAGGCACAGGGACACATGTTATTAAGGTACAGAGGGGATACGATTTCATAGCAGATAGAGAGGAGCATGATCGGTGGGGGGGGGGGGGGGCACTGGTATAAGCAGGGAGGGAAGGGGAGGGGAGGGGGTGGAGGAGGACAGAGGACACAGACACAGGGAGAGCTGCAGAGAGCAGGGCTGCGGCAAACGGACCACAATGTCAGGGCTCAGCAGCCATGATTATTGTGGTCTATTTGCAGACGAGAGGGCATAGCATGCTTTAAAGGAACAGTATCAGTTTATTTTTTTTGGGGGGGGGGGGTTAACAAACGCTTTAAGAAACCATTGAAGATAAATTAGTTCCACCTTTTCAGACTGCTGGAATATTGTAGGAGTTTGTTTCATAGAGTGTTGTTGACTTTTTGATGGATAGTCTGAGGTGGGGTTTGTTATGTGTTTATTGTTAAGTAGGTCATTCTCATTGTTCTGTTGCTTCTGTATGTTTGAGCATGTCTTGTAGATGAGATTAATCTTGTGACCGCTTTAACTTGTTACATAGTTACATACATAGTTAGTTAGGTTGAAAAAAGACACAAGTCCATCCAGTTCAACCACAAATAAAAAAAAATATATATATATATACATATATATACATATATATATCATACAATCCCATATACCCCATTCTATACCCACAGTTAATCCAGAGGAAGGCAAAAAAAACCAGCAGAGCATTCTCCAATTTGCCAAAGCAGGGGAAAAAATTCCTTCCTGATCCCCCTAGAGGCAATCGGATTTTCCCCGGATCAACTTTACCTATAAATGTCAGTACCCAGTTATATTATGTACATTTAGGAAAGTATCCAGGCCTTTCTTAAAGCAATCTACTGAGCTGGCCAGAACCACCTCTGCAGGGAGTCTATTCCACATTTTCACAGCTCTTACTGTGAAGAAACCTTTCCGTATTTGGAGATGAAATCTCTTTTCCTCTAGACGTAAAGAGTGCCCCCTTGTCCTCTTTGTTGACTGTAAAGTGAATAACTCAACACCAAGTTCACTATATGGACCCCTTATATATTTATACATGTTGATCATATCCCCCCTTAATCTCCTCTTATAAAGGGTGAATAAATTCAGTTCCTCTAATCTTTCCTCATAGCTGAGCTCCTCCATGCCTCTTATCAGTTTGGTTGCCCTTCTCTGCACTTTCTCCAGTTCCCCAATATCCTTTTTGAGAACTGGTGCCCAAAACTGAACTGCATATTCCAGATGAGGTCTTACTAATGATTTGAACAGGGGCAAAATGATATCTCTCTCTCTGGAGTCCATACCTCTCTTAATACAAGAAAGGACTTTGCTCGCTTTGGAAACCGCAGCTTGGCATTGCATGTTATTATTGAGCTTATGATCTACCAAAACCCCCAGATCCTTCTCCACTACGGATTCCCCCAGTTGTACTCCCCCTAGCATGTATGATGCATGCATATTCTTAGCCCCCAAGTGCATAACTTTATATTTATCAACATTAAACCTCATCTGCCACATAGTCGCCCAATTAGACAGAGCATTGAGGTTGGCTTGTAAATTGGAGACCTCCTGTAAGGACATTATTCCACTGCATAGCTTGGTGTCATCTGCAAAGACAGAAATGTTACTTTTGATCCCAGACCCAATATCATTTATAAAGATATTAAAAAGTAAGGGTCCCAGCACTGGTGGGACAGAGTTCAACCAGTCTCAAAGATGAGCTCTACAGAAACTTATATAGGCCTGAAACACCTGTGAGCAATTAGGCACTCCCCTTAATTAGTAAGCTGAAGGAATGTTATGGGACTATTGTGAGATGTTACGCTTTGTGCTTATAATAATGTGTATTGTACAGTACTTTGTATTCAAGGTTGTAGGTGCCAAATGATCTGGTCACCTAGGCTGGTTTAAGTGCCTAGTTAATTAGCTCAAGTTAATTATATCACTATCAGCTAATAATTGCTAGAGGGAGAATTTCTCCAATTGTCCTTCCTGCTGATAAAGCTGTCTACGTGCACAGTTACTGATTGAATTATTTGTTGAAAAGATTGAATGCACCTGTGTCTCATGTTACTGGATGTACAGTTTACCCCATCCTGTGTGATTATGCAAAGAAGGGAGGATTGTCCCAGAGTTTATATCTCTTTGTGCCTGTTTCAATAAACAGTTGATGTTTTGCGCCACCCTACACTGTGTCCTGACAAGTGACTGGGTGAATCACGGGTCTTGGATCGTTCTGTTACCGAGCAAGGGAAGCTTATACGATAGACATACTCCTCTTGAGTACCGGGGTCCATCACAATGATGTGGACTTCTTGTCAGAAACCATGAATCAGACAGAGACAGAAGTACAGTTAAATCCCACTTGTTTAACCACCTCACTACAGTGCATTTTCACCCCCTTCCTGACCAAGCCATTTTTCAGCTTTCAGCGCTGACGCACTTTGAATGACAATTGCGCAGTCATACGACACTGTACCCAAATGAAATTGTTATCATTTTTTCCCCACAAATAGAGCTTTCTTTTGGTGTTATTTGATCACCTCTGCGGTTTTTCTTTTTTGCGCAATAAACAAAAGAAGAGCGACAAATTTAAAAAAAAAACAATATTTTTTACTTTTTGCTATACTAAATATCCCCAAAAAATATATAAAAAAACATTTTTTTTCCTCAGTTTCGGCCGATACGTATTCTTCTACATATTTTTGGTAAAAAAAGAGAACACACCATCGGCTCCTCTCCTCTGACAGGACCGTGGATCTGTGTGTTTACACACACAGATCCACGGTCCCGCTGTGTTACCGGGCAATCGCGGGTGCCCAGCGGACATCGTGGCCGCTGGGCACGCGCATCGGGTGCCCAGTGACACGGCGAGAGCACGCGGGCGCTCCCGGCGGCGCGCGTGCGCTCCCTGGAGTGCACAGAAGGGGAGGACGTCATATGACGCCCTCCCGGAACGAGAGCCACGCCGCCTGGCCGTCATTTGGCAGCCGGCGGTCGCAAAGTGGTTAATAATAATAAAAAAATGTAAACAGAGTAAACGTAGTCAAAACATAGCCAGAGTTCAGGAACAGGAATGGATAGTCAGACAAGCCAAAACGCCAGGGAGCCAGAGATGAGCATAGTAGAACAGCAAGCAGGACCTGGAGCCAGAAGGAATGTCAGTCAAGCAAGTTTTTAACAGGAACACAGGAGAGCGTCTCTAGAGATGTGACCAAGGCGAAGGCAGAGATCATCTGGACTGGACGGCTTCAGTAGGCAGGACTGCTGAGCAGGATATCATCAAGAGGTGAGTCACTGTGGACAGATAGGAGCTGGCAATTAGCCGACAGCTGAGCAGACAGCTTTGAGAAGGAAGGGCTGAACCAAGCCCTGACACTTATAACCATGACACTTATATGAGTTTTTTTCGACATCCCATTTAAAACGATGGGCATTGATATGTAGTTAGCTTCAGTAAGTCATATCAGTAAGAAATAAGGCATACTACCATCCACCAACTGTATCGAAAATTTGATTTTGGTTTATCAGTTGGTAAAAAAAGCTTGTGATCCACACATGGTTTTGTTCACCTATAACCTAAAGGTTCCAATGTTTAGGTACCACCCTGGTCTACTGGGGCTCCTCAACACAATAATTCCCATGACTCAGCCAAATCAGACCCATGCAGATTCAGCTTTGGTCAGAACTAAGAACTAAGAGTACATTGTTTGGCCACAAAATGTGGACAACTGATCATCACACCCATATGTGCTTGTTGGATATACTATTTCAAAACCATGGGCATTCATTTCCCTCCACTCTTCTGGGAAGACTTTCTACAGGATTTTAAGTCTGTGTCTATGGATATTTTGAATAATTTGTCCTTAAGGTAAGGTACTGACGTTGAATGAATAGATCTGGCTTAGAGTTGGTGTTTCAGTTCATCCTGAAGGTGTTCAGTAGGGCTGAAGTCAGGTATTAATGTTGGATAAGAAGACCTGGCCCACAACTGGTGTTCCAATTTATCTAAAGGATGTTCAGTAGGGTGGAGGTAAGGTACTGATGTTGGATGAGAAAAAAAATAGCTCACAATTTGTATTCCAAATTGTCCCAAAGGTATTCAGTGGGGTTTAGGTCAGGCCATTCAAGTTCCTTTATCAAAACTGGCCAAACCATATCTTTTTGGAGCTGGCTTTGTACACAGGGGTACAGTCATGATGGAACAGAAAAGGGCCTTCCCCAAACTGGCACTACAAGGTTGCACATGGCTCCCCCACATGGCTTCCCGCAAACTGCAAACAAGACATCTTATGGCTTTCTTTCAACAATGGCTTTCTTCTTGCCACTCTTCCATAAAGGCCAGATTTGTGGAGTGCACGACTAATAGTTGTCCTGTGGAATGATTCTCCCACCTGAGCTGTGGATCTCTGCAGCTCCTTCAAAGTTACCATGAGCCTCTTAGCTGCTTCTCTGATTGATGCTGTCCGTGCCCGGCCTGTCAGATTAGGTGGATGGCCATGTCTCGGTAAGTTTGAAGTTGTGCCATACACTTTCCATATTCAGATGATGGATTGAACAGTGCTCCATGAGATATTTGAAAGAGTGCCAGCATAAATAATGCAGTATAAAATGGTACCTTCGTCCCAGTAAAGTGGAAAGGAGGGGGAGGCTGAAATGGACTTTAATGGTACGAAAGTGCTCCGTGAGATGTTCAAAGCTTTGGATATTTTTTTATGAGCCAACCCTGCTTTAAACTGTTCCACAACTTTATCACTGACCAGTCTGGTGTGTTTCCTCCAACCAACTAGGAGGCCTCAGTGTTACAAGCCCGTCATTGCCAGGACCCTTTGTCCTGGTTAAGGGGCAGATCATCGGTTTGGAGTCACCATGGATACTTTCTAAGTAGGAGCATGGGAGCACGCCGTAGGAGGAGAGTCCCCCCATCCCTTCCCTTCCCTTACCCCCTCTACTCTTTTTACCTTACCGTTTTCCCTCTTTTTGTCTGTTGTGTTATGTTCTGGAGTCATACAAGGTTACTTAGATTATGTTTCCCAGTGGATAGTAGGCGCAGCGCAGTACTGGGACAGGAGTCACTAGCTTGGGTGTGGGCTACCCCCTCTCCTTGACGCAGGGAAGGCGGGCCGCATACTGGAGTGCTGCCCTTCTCTCGCCCGTCCACGGGCCAGATTCTGGCCAGAGAGGGTCAGATGGAGTGGGCTTTTTTCTGATTCCAGACAGTCTGAATGATCATCTATTTCGGAAAGCAATATGTACTTGTCTACCTATACTGCTACAAGCCTAGGTGGCCCCCTTAATAGGGGAGCTGCGCATCCCCCCACTGGGGACAGTTAATATAGCACTGGGAAGATGTTCATGTTTGAGTATGGATTACGGTTGGAATTGCTCCCTGTATCTGAATTCTTCCTTACCTATGGTTTGAAGCACTGGTTGAGATGTGTATTTGTATGTTTTTTGTTCTTTCTGTCCTCCTTTTATTGTCATAAATAAAGATTACATAAAAAAAAAAATGACACACAGGTGGACTCTATTTACTAATTAGGTGACTTCTGAAGGCAATTGGTTTCACTAGAATTTAGTTAGGGGTATCAGAGTAAAGGGGGCTGTATACAAATGCACGCCACACTTTTCAGATACATACCGGTATTTGTTTTTTTTGTAAAACATTTGGAAAACCATTTGTGATTTTCCTTCCACGTCACAATTATGTGCCACTTTGTGTTGGTCTATCACATAAAATCCCAATAAAATACATTTACGTTTTTTATAACATGACAAAAGGGGTATGGATACCTTTTCAAGACAATGTAAATCTTGACCTGCTATGTTCAACAGCAACAGAGCTACAGGGAGTGATGTCATCCCGCCAAGGACACCCTGTGATGTATACCTGGAAGTGTCTGGAGTAAAGGCTGAGCTTGCACCTTGCCAGTTTGCAACAGTTTTTCAGCAGTACAGTCCGGGTGCATTGCATAATGCTCTTTATAATGTTAGTGTATATATTGATTGTTTTTAATGGTGCAAATCTAATAAAAATTATATATTACATTATATAAAGTTTTTTTCTCTTGCGATATGTTTTATATATATTGAGGTGAATATAGAGGAAGATGCTGCATTGGATGTGGGTTCCCCAAGGGAACAAAGCTCTGGGTGAATTTAGGGGGTTGTGGATGTCCAGTGAGTTTTCTAGAATGTTGGGTTTGGCAAGATGGTTGAGTGACACTTTTTGCAGAATAGTTGAGAATAACACAAAGCACTTTATTGATTTATTCACCATGGACACTTTATTACTGTAAGCACTTTATATTTACTGTTAACACCTTATTGTTGTAAGCACTTTATATTTACTGTTAACACTTTATTATTGTAAGCACTTTATATTTACTGTTAACACTTTATTACTGTAAGCACTTTATATTTACTGTTAACAGTAAATATAAAGTGCTTACAACAATAAAGTGTTAACAGTAAATATAAAGTGCTTACAATAATAAAGTGTTAACAGTAAATATAAAGTGCTTACAATAATAAAGTGTTAACAGTAAATATAAAGTGCTTACAACAATAAAGTGTTAACAGTAAATATAAAGTGCTTACAATAATAAAGTGTTAACAGTAAATATAAAGTGCTTACAATAATAAAGTGTTAACAGTAAATATAAAGTGCTTACAACAATAAAGTGTTAACAGTAAATATAAAGTGCTTACAACAATAAAGTGTTAACACTTTATTGTTGTAAGCACTTTATATTTGCTGTTAACACTTTATTATTGTAAGCACTTTACAGTATATTTACTGTTAACACTTTATTACTGTAAGCACTTTATATTTACTGTTAACACTTTATTATTGTAAGCACTTTATATTTACTGTTAACACTTTATTATTGTAAGCACTTTATATTTACTGTTAACACTTTATTATTGTAAGCACTTTATATTTACTGTTAACACTTTATTACTGTAAGCACTTTATATTTACTGTTAACACTTTATTACTGTAAGCACTTTATATTTACTGTTAACAGTAAATATAAAGTGCTTACAACAATAAAGTGTTAACAGTAAATATAATGTGCTTACAGTAATAAAGTGTTAACAGTAAATATAAAGTGCTTACAGTAATAAAGTGTTAACAGTAAATATAAAGTGCTTACAATAATAAAGTGTTAACAGTAAATATAAAGTGCTTACAATAATAAAGTGTTAACAGTAAATATAAAGTGCTTACAACAATAAGGTGTTAACAGTAAATATAAAGTGCTTACAACAATAAAGTGTTAACAGTAAATATAAAGTGCTTACAACAATAAAGTGTTAACACTTTATTGTTGTAAGCACTTTATATTTGCTGTTAACACTTTATTATTGTAAGCACTTTATATTTACTGTTAACACTTTATTATTGTAAGCACTTTACAGTATATTTACTGTTAACACTCTATTATTGGAAGCACTTTATATTTACTGTGGACACTTTATTATTGGAAGCACTTTATATTTACTGTGGACACTTTATTATTGGAAGCACTTTATATTTACTGTGGACACTTTATTATTGAAAGCACTTTATATTTATATTTTTTGGGCATTTTATGTTTGAGGCTCTTTACAATATCAAATTGTGGTGTATTCTATCTGTTCATGGAATATGTAAGAATTTGGACTAAGGGAGGTTACATACAGATCTATGCAACATACACTAGTGCTGTGTGCCTATAGAATGTGTTTTTGAACATTGCTAAGTTTATTTTCAACAGCCAGGTTGAAACACCCTTAGGTTCAACATACGTAACTAAAAGATAATATTTAATGTGATTATAGGCTATTGATTTTTCCATGAACTTGCTCATCTCTCTCTCTCTTCTACATGGCACAGTTCAGTTGTACTTCTCACACTTCTTTACACCTTTGGTCTTGCGACATTTCTGGTTCATCTTGCAGTCTATATCCTGGCTGCAGTGTACAGAATCTAACTGGTGGTGTTCGGATTGATCACCATCGTTCCCTGCAGGCTCTGTACGGAGAGACAGTACAATCAGACATGACAATAACAGAAAACTACATTGAATGTTCTAGGTCTCTTTTTTTTTTGATTTATACTTTTTCTTTATTTATATATTGAAATATTACAATCCAAATATCAAGACAGTGTATAAAAAAATAACTAGATTACAATATAGAATATAGTGACATATTGTTATTTACTTCCCCTACTCTCGCCCCCTTTCTATACTCCTATCCACCCCGCACCCACCCAATGTTCTAGGTCTCTAGGTGTAAATTTTTCAAACGGTTTTAGGGATGGGCAAAACTGAGAATTTGTAATTCCTTAAACTGTATGAAAATATTGAGAGTGTTGCCAGAACCTTTTTTCATTTTTTTACACACACATGTTAAAAGGCCCATTTTAGGCCTGGAGATTGTTTAAAACCCCCAAACATCCAGTGGCGCAGGTTTTTTTTGGCTGGGCGGTGGGGTTGTGTGGTTGTGTAACCTCACTTGCTGGTTGCTGCCTGGCTTACCAGTGCCCATCAGTGCTGACATACATACACTGACCTACCTACCTGACATACATACACTGATCTACCTACCTGACATACACACACTAACCTACCTGACACACACTGACCATTACACTGACCTGACACGCACTGACCTACCTGACACACACTGACCCACCTACCTGACACACACTGACCTACCTACCTGACATACAAACACTGACCTACCTGACACACACTGACCAGACACGCAGTGACCTACCTACCTGACACACACTGACCTACCTGACACACACTGACCATTACACTGACCTGACTGACACACACTGACCTACCTGACACACACTGACCAGACACGCACTGACCTACCTACCTGACACACACTGACCTACCTGACACACACTGACCATTACACTGACCTGACTGACACACACTGACCTACCTGACACACACTGACCTACCTACATACACTCACTGACCAGTGACCTACCTGATCAGGAGACAGCCTTCATGTTGTGTCCTGCTGCAGCAGCAGCTCAGCCATGGTGTGCGAGGCAGCCAGAGGAGAGGAGAGCCGCCTGCCCGAGCGCCGAGCACGGATTCATGTGGCGCGGCGGCCGCATTGTAATTCCGGCCTTCTGGAGCCTGCAGCGCCTATGATGGAGGTCGCATGTCCCGCGGTCCTGCCATTGGACCAGTGGGACGTCCATCATAGGCGCTGCAGGCTCCAGAACGCGGGACCTGCCATGTGACTCGTCGGTGCTCAGCGGCGCTCGGGATTGGATCGGTCCCCGCTCAGGGCTAACAATAAAATTGTGCATGCCTGACACCCAAGGCTTTTTGGGGACCCATTCGGGGCTCCAGTCCCCCCCCCCCCCTCCAAATGCAACTGACAGATATCACAGACTCAAATTCACAACATTTGGGAAACAATTTCCAGCACAAATGGTATGCAGAGTATGATAAAAAAAAAAAAAAAAATGTCCCAGTAAACCCGACATGTGAGAGAATTAGAATTATTGTTCTCCAGCATGCGTGGCAATATGTCACTTGTGTAATCGCCATTTGTGTATGGTGTAGGCACCCCCAACAAAAAATTTTTTTTTTAAGTGCTTGGAAACTTTCATTTTTTATTCTTTCTTTTTCACCTAACGTTATTGCTTAACTTAACTTTATTACTGTCACAAATCTCCCTATATGATAGTAATTTGTGTGACATACTCTGCACTGAAGCAAAGAAGTTGCCAGGGGTTTCTGGAGCTGTGGCTAATGACCTCCAAATTGATAGTGCCAACCAGTGGCGGGACAAGGTCATTTAGAGCCCAGGGCGAACATGCCAAATTGCTCCCCCCCCCAAGATGTATGGGCATTATGTGTCCCATCCCCACTCCCAACACAAATCCCCCCAAATCACAACTCCTAGCACACCCTCCCTAAATTTGCCCTCCTAAAACAATTCTTACCCCCTGAAGCCCCTCAAATTCCCCTTTTTAACACAAATTCTAATCTCCTTGTGGTGCCCCCCCACCTCACATGATACCACAGTGCCCAGGGCAACTGCCCCTCCTGCCCACCCCTTGTCCCGGCCCTGGTGCCAACACCACCTGGTAAAGCCAGCAGCATGCCACCAATTATCTGGTTTAACTGTCTGTAAAGCTTGGCGCACACGGGTAGAATTTATAAAAAAAATGTGTTTTTGGAATTTTCGACCTGAAAATTATTTTAGGAGTTCCTCTGGAGTAAAAAAAAAATATAAACAATGGTAAATTGGGTTGCTCAGGGTTTTAGGAAGGAAAATTATAGTAAAATCTTTTTACATTGCAAAAATATATACAGCATATAATAAATATAAGGCAATAAATATAAGAAGATGCTATAGAATACCTCACTGGGATAAATGATAGTTTAAATATGTAGGCAGGTGCAGTCTATTTTCTCCACTGTAGGTGGTGCTTGTCTGCAGTGGCAATGCAGGTGGGGGAGGAAGACGAGAAGAACCTAGTTCCTCTATGGTTTCCTAGGTCACACGGAGGCGGCTATATGATTGGATGATCTACAGATATTCCACCAGTACAGGAGGTGCCTGAGGATGGTACCTGCCCCCCTCTCCTGCTAGAGCCTTCAGCTCCAGATACCCCAGAGGCACAAAGCTCCAGCACAGCAAGCCCAGACAGTCCAGCTACCCCACAGAGCACCACGAACAGTCCAGAGCTTTCTGAAGATTCGATTGTGGGCCCAGGCAAAGAGGACATGGGAGATGTGGATAGCCCTCATCCTCCTGCGGCCCCGGGACCTCAACCAGAAACTGATGATTTGCAACAGGACTTCAATAAGGACACTGAGTCTTGCCACCCTTTGTGGTCAAACTGTGGGCAGCTTCCTGCAAAATACTCTGTCATTTGAGTTTGGTATATCTTGCCTTTATGCTGTTATATCCAATGCTCTGTTTCTCCTGTGTTTTTCATGCTGAGGACAGCATCTGTCAAAGAGGGGGAATGTAGGCAGGTGCAGTCTTTTTTCCTCACTGCAGGTGGCGCTCAACCGCAGCGTCAATGCAGGTGGGGCAGAAAGTCGAGAGGAACCTAGTTATTCTATGGTTTCCTCGGTCACAGGAAGGCAATCCGATTGGATGCTGGCACCCCGTGTGACTTTAGCAGCCTTCTTGGGACAGGCAGAGTGTATTTAGGACCCTGGCACCTGGGTTTGGCATGCATTTTCCGTGTGGCTAGAGGAGAAACAGGTCACCCGTCTGTCAGGGACAGGGCTTAGCTTCAAGAAAAAGTTCCAGAGGAGTAGGGAAAGTCCATCTATCTGGAAGCCTCCCCCATTTGGGTGCAGACTGGCCAGGCCGCATTACACTTTTAGACAGGTGCCGCCGGCACCTCTGGTCCCCCATTATACTGCTATTTTGCTACATGTGAGCATTCCCGGTCGGGTTGCCTTCCCACGGGTCTGTTTTGTATTCCTGGACTTCTGTTACAATATATTCTTGTTACCATATCTGGACTTAACGTGTTTTCTGCCCGCTGCATCATGCTGCACCTTCTCACAAATAAGCAGGCTGCATACGAAGAAGTGACTAAAGAAAATGCAAAGCTGCAGGTCCCTAATAATGGTGTAGCAGGGCTATGATTTGACCAGCTTTAAGACACACTAACATAAGTGTATAGTGGATACCTGGTTCTGGGTCCCAGCAATTCATGCCACAGATACCACAACACTTCTTCTCTCCAGAGCAATCGTTGTCACTTTTGCAGGTATAATCATTCCTCTTACAATATATTTTAAGGGGCGATGGACATTTTCCAGGTCTGACTGTGGAGAGAGGACAGAGAAAGTCAGCAATGTTGTACCCAATGAACACAGGACAATAGGCTCAATTCATGAAGCTTTACGCAAGGATAAGGATATTTATTTCAGCTATGTGACTATTATTTTCAAACCTCTTTGGATTGGTTAAAAATAACTGTCACCTTTATGAAAATATGGATCCTTATCCTGGTGAATTAAATCTAATTAGTCAGGGGGAGTATACAGGGACTCAGGGCTGGTGCAAGGATTTCTGGCACCACAGGCGAAACCTAATTTTGCCGCTTCCCGTGGCTCGTTTGCCATGCCCATGGATACACCACCACGCCAATCAATGCAGCCTATCAGTGCCCATCAATGCAGCCTACCAGTGACCATCAATACAGCCTACCAGTGCCCATCAATGCAGCCTATCAGCACCTATCAATGCAGCCTATCAGCACCCATCAATGCAGCCTACCAGCGCCCATCAATGCAGCCTATTAGCGCCCATCAATGCAGCCTATCAGCGCCCATCAATGTAGCCTACCAGTGCCCATCAATGCAGCCTATCAACACCCATCAATGTAGCCTATCAGCGCCAATCAATGCAGCCTATCAGCGCCCATCAATGCAGTCTATCAGCGCCCATCAATGCAGCCTATCAGCGCCCATCAATGCAGCCTATCAGCGCCCATCAATGAATGTTTGCTTGCTTCCATTCATTCAGGAGTTCAGACACAGTTCTCTGCCGCCGCTGCGCCTCTGACACTATGTGCGAACTGAGCGGCGCTGATGCTGAGAATTAGTTGCTTGCTGCAGAGAGAAGAGGGTATGAACACCAGTGGCTGGGCACCCTATGCAGCAGTGTGCCCTAGGCGGCTGCCTAGTTTGCCTAGTGGTAGCACCGGCCCTGGAGGGACTGGTTTATACTCTGGCTAATGGCACATATTAAGAGTATTTGAACAATAAAGGACACCATTGGTATACACAGATGGTTTTTCAAAAAGAGTTTACAGTGAAATGATTGCCTTAACGTCAACATTTGCTTGATAAAAATGTTTTTCCAGAACTCCCAGGAGCCACTTAAAACTATTGCACCCTTAAAGGGGAGTTCCAGGCATTTTAAAAGTCAGCAGCTACAAAAAGTGTAGTTGCTGACTTTTAATAAACAGACACTTACCTGTTCCACGGTCCAGCGATGCGGCCGAACGGGGTGTCGCTCCTCTCCCCCTCCTCTTCGCCGGCGCCTCCATTGCCACTCAGGGCACCCGGCCGTGACAGCTTTCGTCTTCACGGCCGGGCACGCACGGCGCATGCGCGAGTCTCGCTGCGCTCCCGGAGTGGATAGGCGATCTCCTGGGACCTGTCACGTGTCCCAGGAGATCGCCTAGAGGGAGGAGTCGCCTAGGCGGTTCCTGGGCGGAAGGAAGAAGTGGGACAGGAAGTCCCCCTCCTAATGAAGCCCCCACTCCCCCCCAAAAAAAATTACATGCCAAATGTGGTATGTAAGGTGGTGAGGAGTGCTTAAAGCGGAAGTTCCATTTTTGGGTGGAACTCCGCTTTAAAATCCTCAGAAAAAAAAAAAACATTTTCTTTTCTTGACTTGCTCATCCCAAAGCACCATGACACTAGCAGTCTTTCGGGAATCAGAAAACCTTATTAATTTTGATGCGCAGGACATAACAAGAGATGTTAGTACTGATGAATTGTCCAAACAAGCCAGAGTATGGAAGTTTAATGACTTTATCATGCAAGGTCCTAGGCCTTGCCTTTGTAATACACTGTAGAGGGCATGTACGGAGGTGCTGACATGGCACTAAAGACCAAGCAGAAACCTGGGGCAAAATGAAGGGACTTTACAGTTCTGCCATGATACAGTGTTCCCACAGGTAGGAGGCAGACAAGTGGAGCTTCCCCTTTTGGTTGGCGCTCCGCATTAACTACATGAACAATCATTCCGTACAGCAAAGAAACAGTGGGAAAATACTACATACTAGGGATGCACCAAAACATATCGGTCGAAAATAGTGTTTTTGGCAGGACGACCGAAAGAAAAAAGTGCCGATAATGGAAAAAGAGGCGGGGCCATCCCTCCGGGTGCCGCACATGCATCATCTCAGTGTGTCCCTCAGAGTCTCCCCTCCCTCCTGCTCTTCTCATGAGTGTCATGAGATGCAGTCTCCCCAGTAACTGGTAGCGTGATATCACTCTGTGTGTCAGCGATCTGAATCGCCGTGCAGCCACTGTAACAATGTCCTGCCTCCTAGACCGCCTCTTGTGATAGATGGCACACTGATCTAATGCCAGGAATCATTGTGCCGTGTGTCATAAGAGGCAGGACATCATTACAGCGGCTACGCAGCGATTCAAATCCAGCTCTGACACACAGCGTGGGATCGCACTACCAGACATTTCATGGGCACTGGTAGAATATACATGATGGGCACTGGCGGGCTGCATTTCATGGGCACTGGTAGGCTGTACATGATGGGCACTGGCGGGCTGCATGGCATGGGCACTAACGGGCTGCATGGCATGGGCACTGGCGGGCTGCTGCATCTGATGGGCACAGGCAGGCTGCTGCATCTGACTGGTAGGCTGCATCTGACAGGCACTGTATCATGTCTGCTAGAGGTGCACCGAATGGAGATTTTGCTAATACTATTAGCAGTGTGTTTAAGAAAGAGATTGCAGACATGATACAAAAGATGGTTAGAGACTGGGGACATGATACAAGAGACGGTTAGAGACTGAGGACATGATACAAAAGATGGTTAGAGACTGGGGACATGATACAAGAGACGGTTAGAGACTGGGGACATGATACAAGAGATGGTTAGAGGCTGTGGACATGATACAAGAGATGGTTAGAGACTGGGGACATGATACAAGAGATGGTTAGAGACTGGGGACATGATACAAGAGATGGTTAGAGACTGGGGACATGATACAAGAGATGGTTAGAGACTGGGGACATGATACAAGAGATGGTTAGAGACTGGGGACATGATACAAGAGATGGTTAGAGGCTGTGGACATGATACAAGAGATGGTTAGAGACTGGGGACATGATACAAGAGATGGTTTGAGACTGAGCACATGATACAAGAGATGGTCAGAGACTGCAGACTGCATTTTCTTGACCTTTCTTGCACTAAAGGTGCCAATAATGGCCAACAATAAATTCATATTAATTTAAATTGATGATATTAATTAAAAAGTCGAATATAATACAATTGTATATAAAAATATAAATATAAAAAAAAAAAATTTTGGTATCGGTTTCGGTTTTCGGCCTAGTGCATCCTTCATTTTCGGTTTCGGCACCAACATTCCCCCCAGCATTCTGACCTCTCTACACCCCAGATATGCCCCCAGCACTCTGACCCCTCTATTTCCCAAATATCACCCCCAGCACTCTGACCCCTCTACATCCCAGATATCCCCCCAGCATTCTGACCCCTCTACACCCCAGATGTGCCCCCAGCACTCTGACCCCTCTACACCCCAGATATCCCCCCAGCGCTCTGACCCCTCTACACCCCAGATATCCCCCCAGCACTCTGACCCCCTCTACACCCCACATATCCCCCCAGCACTCTGACCCCAATACACCCCAGATATCCCCCTAGCACTCTGACCCCTCTACACCCCAGATATTCCCCAGCTCTCTGGCCCCTCTACATTCCAAATATCCCTCAGAACTCTGACCCCTCTACACCCTAGATATCCCCCCAGCACTCTGACCCCTCTACACCCCAGATACCCCCCCAGCACTCTGACCCCTCTACACCCCAGATATCCCCCCAGCACTCTGACCTCTCTACACCCTAGATATCCCCCCAGCACTCTGACCCCTCTACACCCCAGATACCCCCCCAGCACTCTGACCCCTCTACACCCCAGATATCCCCCCAGCACTCTGACCTCTCTACACCCTAGATATCCCCCCAGCACTCTAAATCCTCTACACCGCAGATATCCCCCAGTACTCTGACCCCTCTACATCCCAGATATCCCCCAAGCATTCTGACCCCTCTACATCCCACATCTCCCCCCAGCACTCTGACCCCTCTACACCCTAGATATCCCCCCCAGCACCCTGACCCCTCTACATCCCAGATATCCCCCCAGCATCTCCCCCATACTTTAGCTGATTCGATTCCCAATTGCTAGTGCATAATTCTGGGGCCAACACCACCTGGCAAAGCCAGCAGCATGCCACCAATGATCTTTTTTAGCTGCCTGTAGAGTTGGCCATACACAGGTGAAATTTGCTTTTCAAATGTTTGTTCAACTTTCTAATAGTTAATGGGGTCAAATTGCTGATAATTTTTGACCACAGTAAAGAAAAAATTGAAGGAGCAGGGTGGAAATTTTTCACACAACTGAAATGCTAACTTTAATTGTGGTTTTCGTTCAGGAAATTCCATTAATTCCATAAATTAATGATACAAGCAAGCATCATTTTGAAGTACTTTTGAACTACATTAGTCAAGCCTCTAATGGCTTTATCAAATGTACTAATGAGATTTTACATACGTTCGTCATTCTGACAACCACTGTAATACCGCGTACACACGATCGCACATTCCGACAGCAAAATCCATGTTTTTTTTCCGACTGATGTTGGTTCAAACTTGTCTTGCATACACACGGTCACACAAATGTTGTCGGAAATTCTGATCTCCAAGAACGCGGTGACGTACAACACGAATGAAGAGCAGAGAAAAATTAAGTTCAATAGCCAGTGCGGCTCTTCTGCTTGATTCCGAGCATGCGTGGAACTTTGTGCGTCGTTGTGTACACACGATCGGAATTTACGACAACGGATTTTGTTTTTGAAAATTTGAGAACCAGATCTCAAATTTTGTGTGATGGAAATTCCGATGGAAAATGTCAGATGGAGCCTACACACGGTCAGAATTTCCGACAACAAGCTCCCATCGAACATTTTCCGTCGGAAAATCCTACCGTGTGTACAGGGCATTAAGGGGTTGCATTCTTACTGACCATCAATGTAATGGACATTTTGCCATTGAGCACCGCCAAACTGGTTTTCGCAAGGGTTCCCCGAGACCTGAAAATTATTTTAGGGGTTCCTCTTGGGTTAAAAAGTTTGAGAAATGAGTTTATGCCAGTACATGCTGGGTATTATTGATTTCTGTATTATGTTTACATACTTCCCTGTCCACTTTTATTTTCTTATTGTGTATGTGTATTCACTGACCTAGCAATTTTAAGCTTTATTGTTGCTCATGGACGTACAACATTTGTAATAAATCTTTGTATATTTACTTTCATCTGTGTTGTGTACATTGGCTATTATGCCGAGTAACTAACAATCATTGTTGTTGCCGCTCTGTTACTCTGTTTTTTTTTTTCTGTTAGAAATAAAGGGGCCCCGTTTTGCTCACCTGACAGCAGCCCCCCCCCCCCCCAAAAAAATATCAAATTATATTTTTGATAAAAATACAGTAAAATTATTATTATATGACATATTTATCAACCCCTTCCCCTGCTCTCCATTCTGAAACACCTCCTTGTGTGTCTGCAGCAGCTGCTGGTAGGAGAGGAGAGGAGAGGAGGGGAGGGAAGCTGCCAAAGCTGCAGGGAAAAGGGGCGCATACAGGGCCCGGAAAACAGGGGTGTGGGGATGCTAGAACCGATCCCCCTGCAGTACAGCTGGAGAGAGGGAGCAGAAGAGAAGCCGGCAGCGTTGCAGGGGGAGATAGAAAGAAGAGGATTGTTGTGTCTGCAGTAAGGCAGTACAGCCAGCCCTCCTACTCAGCAGGTGCCTGGGCCCCCCTTTTGAACTGATGGGACTCGGGCCCAGTACAGGAGGGCTGGCTGTACGGCCTTATCAGCAGCCCTGGCTGTACCTACCTGTCTTTTAAGGAGCATCAATAAATTTGGATATACAGGCATACCCCACTTTTAAGTACACAATGGAGTTTATTTACTAAAGCTGGAAAGTGCAAAATCAGACTCACTTCTGCATAGAAACCAATGAGCTTCCAGGTTTTATTACCAAAGCTTAATTGAACAAGTCGGGGTTAGAAGCTCATTGGTTTCTATACAGAAGTGAGCCTGATTTTGCACTTTCCAGCTTTAGTAAATAAACCCCATTGTGTACTTAAAAGTGGGGTATGCCTGTATTTAAAGCGGTTCTGCACACATTTTATTTAGTAAGTCTCTTTGCCTTCCAAATCAGGCAAAGAGTACTAAATGAAATGTTTTTTTTTTTTTTTTTTATTCACTTACCTTGTAATCGATGACTTCCGGTCCTCAGTCTCTGCGGGGGTGGGCGGGGTCTGTGCGGGGATCCTCATCACGACGCACTGTCTCCTGGGATCTGGTGTCATTGATCCCAGGAGCCTGTGCGGGCATCTTCCGAAATCTCGCGAGATTTCGGCACATCTTCCGAAATATCGCGAGATTTCGGACACATCTCACGAGATTTCGGAGAACGTGAGCTGCACTTTGCTGTTACTGCGCACGCGCGAGCTCGGCGCAGTAACGGCGGTGCATGCTGGGCCATCTAAAGTGCCTGTGGGGTTTCACATGCCCACAGGCAAGATGGCCCCCAGCACAAAAGAAGAAGATAAAGAACTTCATCGGACGAAAACCGGCAGCGATCACGAATGAAGATGGAACAGGTGAGTCCCCTAATTTTCCTATTACCCCTTAGCATATTCCCCCCCCAAAAAAAAAAAAAAAACCCGGTGCAGAACCGCTTTAAGAACATGTATGGAGTTGTGAATCATCTTCTACTAATTACTGTGTTGATGGAGGGGTCTGTTGTTGCTGGGGAAAATCTATTGTTGCTGGGGGTCTATTGTTGTTGTGGTGTATCCTTTGTTGCTGAGGTGGGGGTCTATTGTTGTTGTGGTGTATCCTTTGTTGCTGAGGTGGGGGTCTATTGTTGCTGGCTGATGGGGGATCTGTTGTTGCTGGCAGAGGTCTATTATTGCTGGGGAGAATCTATTGTTGCTGGGGGTCTATTGTTGTTTTGGTGTATCTTTTGTTGCTGGGGAGGGGTTCTATTGTTGCTGGCTGATGGGGGATCTGTTGTTGCTAGCAGGGGTATATTATTGCAAGGGGCATCTATTGTTAATGAAGGGGTCTGCTGTTGCTGGGGGTCTATTGTTGTTGCAGTATATCTTTTGTTGTTGGCGGGGTCTATTGTTGCCAAGGGGGATCGATTGTTGTTGGGGTGTGTCGTTTGTTGCTGGGGGGGGGTCTATTGTTGCTGGCTGCAGGAGATCTACAGTATTTTAATGACTTTCATGTTATCATTAAAGTGATAGTAAAGGCTCACATGTTTTTACCTAAAATAAAAGGTTTACCTGCTCTTTGCAAGATTGTTGCACAGAGTGGCCCCTTACCTCGTCTTACAGAGTCCCCATCTGGCACTGTCCGCTCCTTCTCTTCTGAGTTTGCCCCCCTAGCAAGCCGGGCCCATAGACACACAAAGTGCGGCTCAGCCACACCCCCTGATCCCTCCTCACCAAATTTGACTGACAGCAGCAGGAGCCAATGGGTCCCACTGCTGCCTGTGTGTCCTGTGAGAAGAGGATGAGAAGAGAGTGGGGATGCAGACAGGCACAGCGCAGGATCAAGAGAGAAGCCAGGTAATGTAGTATTTTGGTGGGTGGGTTTGAAGGAACAGCAAATGGAAGTTTTTTTTTTACCTTAATGCAGGTAAAATAAAAAAAAATTATATAAATTATATTTGGATACATCGTTGCATGACCGCGCAATTACCAGTTAAAGTAGCACAATGCTGAATAGCAAAAAATGGCCTGGTAAAAACCTCCTGGAGCTGAAGTGGTTAAAAATAATTACCACAGTAATAGCGTGAATGAAAGTGGCTTGTAATGATTTTACTAAATAAATTGACCCTCCAAGCCAATTATAGATTCCCTTTAACCTCTTATGCCTTGTACACACAGTCGGACATTCCGACCACAACATTTTTCCGACGGATTTTGTCTGAAACTTGTCTTGCATACACACGGTCGGACAAAGTTGTCGGAAAATCTGATCGTTCCGAACGAGGTGACGTACAAAACGTACAATGGGACTACGTAGAGGCCAGTAGCCAATAGCTTTCATCTCCAAATTTCTTCTGAGCATGCGTGGCACTTTGTGCGTCGGAATTCTCTACACACGATCGGAAAAAGTCCGATTGGATTTTGTTGTCGGTAAATTATAGATCCTGCTCTCAAATTTTTTCAGACGGAACAAGTCAGCTAGAGCCCACACACCAGGGCTCAAGTCCTGCGGGAACGCATGGGAACGGAGTTCCTGTACTTTTTCCACAGCAGGAACTCAGTTCCTGTTAGCAGCCGTGTCCTGCAAGACTTTCAAGTATGCGAGCTGTGTGGCGGGTGCTACACCAGCAGCTGCCGACGCAGCTCGCAATAGTAAGTGCCGCACACCTGGCCATTCAGGCATTGCCAGTAGGGGTCCCCTGGACAGCTTCCGCTTCGATCTACCTGTCACAGCTAGCTGACAGGTAGATCAGGTCCCTGCTGCTAAGAGATTGTATTTAGTCAGACCTCTTGTGATGCGCTCCTCCCCGCCGGCCCCTCCTGATTTTCTCCCTCCCAGTCTCCTGCATACTCGCTCTGTGTGTCCCGCTGAATCCCCCCCTCCTGTATCTTCAGTGCCATATGATGAGAGAACCCAGAGGAGGAGCACAGCTATTCTGCTCACAGGACATGCAGGGAGAGAGGTGATCTGAGGGAGAAACATCAGTTTGGGGTGGTAAGCTGAGCACAATACCTGGCAAAGTTTAATGCCAGGAGGGAAGTTTATGTGGAAATATGTGAAGGGTTGGAATAGCAGCGAGTGTGTGTTGGAGCCCTGCAGAGTTTGCAGCCCCCCCAAGCTAACATACATCTCCTAAGCAGGAACACATCACTATCTCCTCAAGCATTCTGTCCAGATAATGTGCAGTTCATTTATGACCTTTCCGTTTAACCCTGTGTTATCCAAACTCTGTTTAATGAAAAGTGTAAACTCACCACATAAACACTCTATATACAAAATAAAATTCCCCAATAAAGATCAGAACATAATGTTCACATTTGCATGGAAGCACAATTGAATGAATGCTGATTATTCAGAGAATTACCATATTTATGTTTATTGAGGATTGTTTTTTTTAATGTACTAACAGTTAAGCTTCATACACACAATACGAAAATTGGATGAAAAATACCACTTTTGAAGCGTTTGTGCATATGAGCGTATCATTTTTTTTTTTTTTTTTGGTGGACGAGTGGATCTTGGGTGGGAGTTCCCACACTTTTTTCCCCAGGACTTGACCCCTGCCACACACGATCGGATTTCCGACAACATAATCCAATCAGACTTTTTCCATCGGACTATCCGACCGTGTTTACGTGGCATAAATCATTCATAACTGTTTTCATACCAGCCATAACCAAAGCATCGATATTACTTTGACACCAGCAATCCCTTCAAATATCAATGGAAAAATGTGGTGCTAAAATACTAGAATAATTAATTGAGGCAGGCCTTTGATACTCTTTGATATCTGATGAGCCACAATTTGCGCAATAGGTGGTACCTGGTGCTGGGTCCCAGCAGGTCCTCCCACATATGTTGCAGCACTTCTTTGTCCCGCTACAGTCGCTGTCACTGGAACAGTTATAGGTGGGCTCTGGATGGCACTTGGCTTTTATTTCTGGGCATTGGCCGGCTTTGACTGCTGAGAGAGGATAGAATGTGAAAAACATGATGGCGCAAATAAGCAGGCTACAGACAAGGAAGTGACAAAAGAAACAGCAAAGCTGAAGCTCCTAAATAGTAGCATAAGTTATAGTGATACCTGGTTCTGGGTTCCAGCAGTTCCTACCACAGATATCACAACACTTCTGCTCTCCAGAGCAGTCATCATCACTTTTGCAGGTATAGGCAGCCCTAAAACACCTGATTTTAAGGGGCGATGGACATTTTCCAGGTCTGACTGTGGAGAAGAGGACAGAGAAAGTCAGCAACGTTGTACCCAACGAAAACAGGACAATAGTTGTGAAGCTTTACGCAAGAATAAAGATCTGTAGCTCAGTTAAGTGGCTGTTATTTTCAAATCTCTTTGGCCTGGACAAAAATACCTGTCACTTTTATGAAAATATGTATCCTTACCCTGGTGTTTTTCACCTGGGAATTGAGTCTCATTCCAAACAGCAGGGACTCAGTTTACAGACTGGCAATCTTGGACAGGTACTGGAGTAGCCAATAGTGCAACAAGGTATAGCTCAGTCCAGCTGGCTGTTTCAGGGTAAAACAGCGCTCAGCATACACTCAATCTGTTGGCTCTTGCTTTTGAGACGCAGCACAGCATACCTTCCTCTCCAGTAGCTCTCTGGTTGGTGCTCTCACTCTCTCCAACCTTTCCCCCTCGCTTCCCGGGCTGTTCCTTTCATACCCCCATTTAGTCCAACCAACCATACAGTCCATCTAGTCCAAACAATAAAATAATTTAAAAAAATTAAACAATCCCATATACACAATCCTTCACCCACAGTTGATCCAGAACTACAAGTCCCATGAGGCATTGCAAGGCTGACAGTTACAAGCGTGACTCCCATTTAGGCATAATGGGACCTGTAGTTCTGCAATAGCTGAATGGAGGGTCAGTTTGAGACCCCTAGTTTAAAACCATTCAGGAAGGATGTGTGCTCCACGCACTGCAATATGCTCCCAAAAAAACTAAAACAAAAAAATAAATTTGGTTGGCCTTTTTTTTTAGGGCTTGTGTTCACGGGCTCTGCTGTAAAATGTTAGCTTTTATGTTTGAAGGTGCAACTGAACGCAAATCGCTGCATTTTATCTGCAGGAGTGCACACGCATCTCAAATAGGATGTGCTGCGTCCAGAGAAAAGCAACACAAAGCTGGAAGTAAAATGGTTTCTCACATGACACCAGACATGCAAAGTACAGGCCGCACACCGTTTTTTTCTTTTCTAAACACCAAAAAGCTTTGACACCAGGCAAGCCAGCAAAAGAGCAAGCAAGGTCACTTAGACATATTCTGCCCCGTCTGAAGGGACTTTGCCTTGACGCGTTTCGCCAACGTGGGCTTAGTCACCCCTATGTCCATGCCCATACAAATACCGTATATATTCGAGTATAAGCCGACCCGAATATAAGCCAAGGCACCTAATTTTACCACAAACAACTGGGAAAACGTATTGACTCGAGTATAAGCCTAGGGTGAGAAATGCGCAGCTACTGTAAGTGGAAAAGAGGGTCAACAATGCCATTTGCAGCCTCACTGTGCCAATTTGCATGCCTCACTGTGCCCATTTGCAGCCATAGGTCCCCCCAACATTCAAACTTGGTAGTTAAGGGTTCCTAGATGCCCCCTAGCTGCAGCCAAAATTTGGGGTCTCTGGACCCAAAGGGTCCCGAAATGACATTGCTGCAGATGGACACAGTTGACTGACTTTGGGGCCCCGTATCTCGGGGTCACTTGGTGCTAGGAACACCAATTGGATATGTTGTAGTGCTAGTTCCACTGGTTTGAATACCAAATTTGGGGTTCCTAGCACCAAGTGTCACCGAGATACGGGGCCCCAAAGTCGGGTGGGAAAATGTCAAGCACTTCTGCAGCAGAGAATGACATTTTCCGAACCGACTTTGGGGCCACTTAGTGCTAGATATGGGCCCCAAAGTCGGGTCAGAATTTTTTTTTTTGCTGCAGAAAATTGCTTGACTCGAGTATAAGCCGAGGGGGGCACTTTCAGCACACAAAAAAAAAAAATATGTGCTGAAAAACTCGGCTTATACTCGAGTATATACGGTAAGTCTGAGTGACCTTGCGTGTTCTTTTGCCTGGTGTCAATAAAGTTTACTGCAATAAAAAAAAAAAAAAAAAAAAAAAAAAAAACACAACCTTGAACATAGCATGTACTGCAGGAAGGAGGTGGACCCAGAAGGCCAAGCACCCGTGGTAGCATCATGATTGGCAGGCCAGAATAAGTCTAAGTGACCTTGCTTGCTCTTTTGCTCACTTGCCTGCTGTCAATAAAGCTTGTCCTACTGGGAGGTCACAATTGATTACCGCACCATTAAGCTAAATGGGAATCTGCTAACCTTGTTGCCCATGGGCATGGTGTCACGTTGGGCAGCGAAAAAGAAGTCTGAGTGACCTTGCTTGCCTAGAGTCAATAAAGCTTACCGAGATTTAGGAAAAAAAATAAAAATGGCAGGAACTTGGCATGTGCTGCCAGGATGGGCAGTTGCTCCATGGAGGTCACCATTTGTTGCTGCACCATTGAGCTCAATGGGAATCTGCTAACCTATCATTAACGTGCCATGCATTTAGAATGCACCTCAAACACAGGAAGACGATGCCCGCATACACAAGCCCCAAGGCCGATCAGTGACCTGCCATCTGAGATTGGGCCAGCTCTCTGTACTTTCGTCGCTCACTCACACTCAAGTGTCTACACACATCTAGTCAGCTCTTCTCTACATAAAGGCAGATATCAAAATAATAAGTGCTAACGTTTTAATCGAGTTCATGTCACCAGCCCCTCCAATGGCCTTGGTACAGTCCAGTCTAGGATTGATGAGGGAGCTTCAAGCGGATTAGTCCATGTACGTGGGGGTACACGAGTGATAAAACCAGAGTGAAATCTCATTTATTGTACTGAAGGCAAGTCTAGGAGGTGACATGCATCCCTCTCGTGATAAATCTAGGACTTTGCATAGATATCACTCCGAGGACCAGGGTCAGTCCATTTCCAGAATTCCAGGGGTGTTCCGGGTTTAGCCCCTTCCCAGTAATGTAGGAATGTCCTGAAAGGGATCTCTCAGGAACAGAAAATTTAAGGACCAAAAAAAAAAAAAAGAGAACCCATTTAGCGAATAACCCCAGAACTGGTCCAGAGGGGCCTTCATGGATCAGTCTATGAGGAACTTACATATGTAACTGGATCATCAGTTTACGTAACACTGCAGGGGATTCCCCAAAGCCGGTCTACCATCCGCACCGCAGAGGTGTCCTTGGATCAGTTCACTTATAGTAATGTAGTGTTGTCAAAGGATCGCTCCATTTTCTGGACAATAGGGTAGTAGTCAGGGGGATAATCCAATGCCGAACTGATGTGGCAATACTGGTCCATCGCCAACAGTAAAGGGGTTGAGTCCTTTTCAAACGTTTCAGGATGGACGGTCCACAGAATTAACAAGACAACAAGGTGGTGCAGCACTCTGTCCGGGCACTGACACCTGGACAACAAAGACACAAAGGGGACATCGTCAGAATATAATACAATACAATACAAGCTGTAGACTGAAGCTGCAAGCTAGCTGGAGTGATTATTACCGCTAGAACTGTGGGGGTCTAGGCACACTTAAGTCATCCATTGTGACGTGTTACCATACACTGCATTAAAAGCAGAGTTCCACCCAAAAGTGGAACTTCCGCTTATCCGATGCTACATTTGACACCTCTCAGGGGGAGAGAGTATCTGTTTTTGAAAGGTACCCTGTCTCTACTTCTATCGGACCTAGCCACGGCTCCTCCTCCTCGGCCAGTTACAGAGCAGCACATGCCGAGAAAGGTCCCCCGTCGGATAGTGTCTGCCCTGTACTGCGCAGGCGCAGCACGGAGAACAAAGGAGATGCCAAAAGTCTCCGAACTTGAACAGCTGTTCATCAGCTGTACACGGCGGATCTTTGCGGGGCGTGTTTACACAACTGAAGGGTGGGTTTTGACGTGTAGTTTATTGATAAAACCACCCCCAACTTATCAGCTCTGCCCATCATTGTAAAATATGGCCTCTTCTGTAGGCATCCGCCCCTTAAACGCTTCTCAATATTATATCCGCCTCTTTGAGAAATCCACCCCCATCGTATGAGCTCTGCCCACCATGCGGCCTCTTCTGTATGCACCCGCCCCTTGCAGAGTTGAACGAGCATCGGGTGCGTGCGGCACAATGTAGTCTTAATTGCGAAAGCGTCGTGTACAGCTGTTCATGTTCGGAGTCTTTCGGCATCTCCTTTGTCCTCTGTACTGCGCAAGAGATGCGCCTGCGCAGTACAGGGCGGACACTATCCGACGGGGGACTTTTCTCGACAGGACACCGGGTTTCCTTGACAGCAATGGCGGTGGCAACACCCGACAGAAACATTGGCTGGGGTGCCGATATTGCTGGATTCAAGTACAGGTAGGTGTCCCGATGTTAAAAAGGTGAGAAGCTACAGTATGTGTATGCGGGACTTTGCTTTAAGGCAGCCCATTCATTATGAGTGGCCTGCCAACACACCACAGCAGACAAAAAAAAAAAACCACACGACTATGTTTGCAAAGCAGGGCACCACAACACATGGTATGTTTTTGTAGTATGTGCATTGTAGTGAGTCAGGCATGGTGCCCCCTCACTGGCGTCAGTGGAAGGGTGCCCCGTCAGTGGGACGAAGGGTGTCCCCAGTCACTGGCGTCACTGGGAGGAAGGGTGCCCCCCCCCCCCAGTCACTGGGAGGAAGGGTGCCCCCCCCCCCCAGTCACTGGGAGGAAGGGTGCCCCCCCCCCCCAGTCACTGGGAGGAAGGGTGCCCCCCCCCCCAGTCACTGGGAGGAAGGGTGCCCCCCCCCCCAGTCACTGGGAGGAAGGGTGCCCCCCCCCCCAGTCACTGGGAGGAAGGGTGCCCCCCCCCCCAGTCACTGGGAGGAAGGGTGCCCCCCCCCCAGTCACTGGGAGGAAGGGTGCCCCCCCCCCAGTCACTGGGAGGAAGGGTGCCCCCCCCCCCCCCCCAGTCACTGGGAGGAAGGGTGCCCCCCCCCCCCAGTCACTGGGAGGAAGGGTGCCCCCCCCCCCCCCAGTCACTGGGAGGAAGGGTGCCCCCCCCCCCAGTCACTGGGAGGAAGGGTGCCCCCCCCCCCAGTCACTGGGAGGAAGGGTGCCCCCCCCCCCCAGTCACTGGGAGGAAGGGTGCCCCCCCCAGTCACTGGCGTCAGTGGGAGGAAGGGTGCCCCCCCCCCCAGTCACTGGGAGGAAGGGTGCCCCCCCCCCCCAGTCACTGGGAGGAAGGGTGCCCCCCCCCCCCCCAGTCACTGGGAGGAAGGGTGCCCCCCCCCCCAGTCACTGGGAGGAAGGGTGCCCCCCCCCCCCCAGTCACTGGGAGGAAGGGTGCCCCCCCCCCCCCAGTCACTGGGAGGAAGGGTGCCCCCCCCCCCAGTCAGTGGGAGGAAGGGTGCCCCCCCCCCCCCAGTCACTGGGAGGAAGGGTGCCCCCCCCAGTCACTGGCGTCAGTGGGAGGAAGGGTGCCCCCCCCCCCCAGTCAGTGGGAGGAAGGGTGCCCCCCCCCCCAGTCAGTGGGAGGAAGGGTGCCCCCCCCCCCAGTCAGTGGGAGGAAGGGTGCCCCCCCCCCCCAGTCACTGGGAGGAAGGGTGCCCCCCCCCCCAGTCACTGGGAGGAAGGGTGCCCCCCCCCCCAGTCACTGGGAGGAAGGGTGCCCCCCCCCCCCCAGTCACTGGGAGGAAGGGTGCCCCCCCCCCAGTCACTGGGAGGAAGGGTGCCCCCCCCCCCCAGTCACTGGGAGGAAGGGTGCCCCCCCCCCCAGTCACTGGGAGGAAGGGTGCCCCCCCCCCAGTCACTGGGAGGAAGGGTGCCCCCCCCCCCGTCACTGGGAGGAAGGGTGCCCCCCCCCCCCCCAGTCACTGGGAGGAAGGGTGCCCCCCCCCCCAGTCACTGGGAGGAAGGGTGCCCCCCCCCCCCCCCCCCCCCCCCCAGTCACTGGGAGGAAGGGTGCCCCCCCCCCCCAGTCACTGGGAGGAAGGGTGCCCCCCCCCCCCCCCCCAGTCACTGGGAGGAAGGGTGCCCCCCCCCCCCCCCCAGTCACTGGGAGGAAGGGTGCCCCCCCCCCCCCAGTCACTGGGAGGAAGGGTGCCCCCCCCCCCCCAGTCACTGGGAGGAAGGGTGCCCCCCCCCCCCCCCAGTCACTGGGAGGAAGGGTGCCCCCCCCCCCCCCAGTCACTGGGAGGAAGGGTGCCCCCCCCCCCCCCAGTCACTGGGAGGAAGGGTGCCCCCCCCCCCCCAGTCACTGGGAGGAAGGGTGCCCCCCCCCCCCCAGTCACTGGGAGGAAGGGTGCCCCCCCCCCCCAGTCACTGGGAGGAAGGGTGCCCCCCCCCCCCCAGTCACTGGGAGGAAGGGTGCCCCCCCCCCCCAGTCACTGGGAGGAAGGGTGCCCCCCCCCCCAGTCACTGGGAGGAAGGGTGCCCCCCCCCCAGTCACTGGCGTCAGTGGGAGGAAGGGTGCCCCCCCCCCCAGTCACTGGGAGGAAGGGTGCCCCCCCCCCCAGTCACTGGGAGGAAGGGTGGCCCCCCCCCCAGTCACTGGGAGGAAGGGTGCCCCCCCCCCCCCAGTCACTGGGAGGAAGGGTGCCCCCCCCCCCCCCCCAGTCACTGGGAGGAAGGGTGCCCCCCCCCCCAGTCACTGGCGTCAGTGGGAGGAAGGGTGCCCCCCCCCCCAGTCACTGGGAGGAAGGGTGCCCCCCCCCCCCAGTCACTGGGAGGAAGGGTGCCCCCCCCCCCCAGTCACTGGGAGGAAGGGTGCCCCCCCCCCCAGTCACTGGCGTCACTGGGAGGAAGGGTGCCCCCCCCCCCCCAGTCACTGGGAGGAAGGGTGCCCCCCCCCCCCAGTCACTGGGAGGAAGGGTGCCCCCCCCCCCCAGTCACTGGGAGGAAGGGTGCCCCCCCCCCCCCCCCCAGTCACTGGGAGGAAGGGTGCCCCCCCCCCCCCTGGAGGAAGGGTGCCCCCCCCCCCCAGTCCTGGGAGGAAGGTGCCCCCCCCCCCCTAAAAAAAGGGGGAAATCAGTCACTGGGAGGAAGGGCCCCCCCCCCCCCACCTCCCACCCCCCCCCCCCCCCAGTCACTGGGAGGAGGGTGCCCCCCCACCCCCCCCCCCTCCCCCCCCCGCCCCCCCCACGCTCCCCTCCCCCCCCCCCCCCCCCCAGTCACTGGAGGAAGGGTGCCCCCCCCCCCCCCCAGTCACTGGGAGGAAGGGTGCCCCCCCCCCCCCCCCCCCAGTCACTGGGAGGAAGGGTGCCCCCCCCCCCCCAGTCACTGGGAGGAAGGGTGCCCCCCCCCCCCAGTCACTGGGAGGAAGGGTGCCCCCCCCCCCCCCCCCAGTCACTGGGAGGAAGGGTGCCCCCCCCCCCCCCAGTCACTGGGAGGAAGGGTGCCCCCCCCCCCAGTCACTGGGAGGAAGGGTGCCCCCCCCCCCCCCAGTCACTGGGAGGAAGGGTGCCCCCCCCCCCAGTCACTGGGAGGAAGGGTGCCCCCCCCCCCAGTCACTGGGAGGAAGGGTGCCCCCCCCCCCAGTCACTGGGAGGAAGGGTGCCCCCCCCCCAGTCACTGGGAGGAAGGGTGCCCCCCCCCCCCAGTCACTGGGAGGAAGGGTGCCCCCCCCCCCCAGTCACTGGGAGGAAGGGTGCCCCCCCCCCCCAGTCACTGGGAGGAAGGGTGCCCCCCCCCCCAGTCACTGGGAGGAAGGGTGCCCCCCCCCCCCCCAGTCACTGGGAGGAAGGGTGCCCCCCCCCCAGTCACTGGGAGGAAGGGTGCCCCCCCCCCCCCCAGTCACTGGGAGGAAGGGTGCCCCCCCCCCCAGTCACTGGGAGGAAGGGTGCCCCCCCCCCCCCCCAGTCACTGGGAGGAAGGGTGCCCCCCCCCCCCAGTCACTGGGAGGAAGGGTGCCCCCCCCCCCAGTCACTGGGAGGAAGGGTGCCCCCCCCCCCCCCCCCCCTTCACTGGGAGGAAGGGTGCCCCCCCCCCCCTTCACTGGGAGGAAGGGTGCCCCCCCCCCAGTCACTGGGAGGAAGGGTGCCCCCCCCCCCAGTCACTGGGAGGAAGGGTGCCCCCCCCCTTCACTGGGAGGAAGGGTGCCCCCCCCCCCTTCACTGGGAGGAAGGGTGCCCCCCCCCCCTTCACTGGGAGGAAGGGTGCCCCCCCCCCTTCACTGGGAGGAAGGGTGCCCCCCAGTCACTGGGATTTTAGAGACCACTGCTCTACGACGTTGATTTCCTAAAGCAGTGAAGTTCTGTTTGCAAACACATAAAGACTGAAAAACGGGTGATCCATTTTCCGGTAATATCAGTGTTTAAAGTGGACAGAGGAAGCACCCCACTGCCCAACGTCTTTCCATCTGAAAATCAAAAAGGTGTCTGCTGCACAGTGACTGCATCCAACCAGATGCAGCTGGTGTTTGGGTATTCTGACATCCGAGGCTGCTGGCTGTCTGAGGACAAAAGCAGGCAGGAGAAAAGGGTCCATCTTTATCGTTTAGCAGGGGATTGGGGAAATCCATAGATTGCTTTCATTTAGCTTGGGACAAGTCACCCCACCAATTCTCTTCAAACACATCCTTGATAAAGCCATTAGACCGTTACCTCCTGTGTCCTCCATCCTCGCATAAACTCAAATATTATCCACAGAAAATCTTCAAAAATAAAATTTCAAGCAGACCGTCTTCAAATTCAGGAGAGTTTCTGGGCAAGAAAAAAGCATAAATTGTTAGGAGATAATTGTCACTATAAAGAGTGGAAATCACACAGAGAACTTTAAGTATGTATATTATATGGGGAACGGGGGGAAATTATCAGACCCGGGGAGCTATAACTTGAAGACGAAAGAAGAAAAAAAAAAAAAAAAAAAAAAAAAAGAAGGACGAAAGAAGAAAAAGAAAAAAAAAAAAGAAGGACGAAAGAAGAAAAAAAAAAAAAAAAAGAAGACTAAGAAGAAAAAAAAAGGACGAAAGAAGAAAAAAAGACGAAAGAAGAAAAAGAAGAAGGAGCATCTCATAGATAACGATCTCCAGTAGGCATTATTAAATGGTCAATGTAGAATATATTTTACATTTACATTATTGCGCTCTTCGCATTTTTTTCCCCAACTTACCTTCCCTGCCATCACAAGGAGGCTGACAATCCCCCCTCCATGTGACAGGTCCTCTTCCTGGAGATACTAGGGGTCTATTAGACCTTTAATGCCTCATCTGGTCTCCGATTAAAGCGCAAGTGTTTAATCTGCTTATATTTTGCCTTTGCTGCCCCCCCCCCCCAAAAAGCAACATGCTGATGAAATTCACAATTAAAAAAAAAAAAAAAAAAAAACACCCCCCCCCCCCCCCCCCCTTTTTAATTACAAACCTTATTTTAACCACTTACCGACTGTAGTGGGGGTGGAACGAGCAGGCACAATCACGTACATGTCCATCATTGTGCCTCCTCTTGGCTTAAAAGCGCACATCGATTGCGGCTCCCGATGATCACGTGATCGATATGCAATCACATGATCAACAAAGCGGTTACGAATTACGTTCATTCATTCATTCATAACAGCTGTGTTGCCTATGCTGCGATTGGCCCACAGCTATCACACGGTACCTGGGCCAATTACAGCACCCTGTACCAGGTGATTAGCTGTAGCCAATTACAGATTACTAGTGATCACTGCTGTCATGGTTAACCCATCCACAGAGGAAAATTTTGCTGCTACAATGAAGACCATTGTAACCGCAAAGTGTAAAAAAAAAAAATCCCTGATAACCTCCTCAGGAGTAGTGATGGCTTGTTAAAAAAAAAATAAAAATATGAAGAATAATAATAATAATAATAATAATAATAATAATAAAATAAAAATACAAAAACTTCAAAAAACTCGCTATGCCCCAGACTGTCTACTTGCCAAAAAGGGGTCATTTGGGGGGTATTTGTACTGTCCTGGCATTTTAGGGCCTCAAGAAAGATCAGTACATTAGAACTGATCAATTTTTAAACATACACCATATTACCAAAAGTATTGAGACACCTGCCTTTACATGCACATGCATTTTAACCACAGCACCTACCCTGTCCACCTTTAGGAGATCTCTGAAAACTCATTTATTCAGGGAAGCCTATCCCACAAACACCTAACAATAATTGTCCCCGAGCCACCCCCATCAAATCATTCTCTACAGCTATTACCTTTTGTACCACCCCCCCCTCCCTTTAGAATGTAAGCTCTACGAGCAGGGCCCTCCTGTACCTTTTGTATTGAACTGTACTGTAATTGTTGATCTTCTGTATAAAATTCTAATTTTCGGGACGTGGCACTTATATTTTTTATCCTATACCGTATCCACAATACCATTATGTGGCGATACGGTAAAAAACTTCTCAAATGTACTAGAATTGTGTTGTCCCCCCTATACATTGTAAAGCGCTGCATAAACTGTTGTCGCTATATAAATCATGTATAATAATAATTATTCCGAACCATTCGCCGTCGTTTTACGTCGCCAATTTGAAGAGTAATACGGTTATGACAGTAGCTAGCTACCATAACCCCGGTATCCTCGTCAAGAGCGGGTGGTCCGCTTTCTGATAAAAGTGGTCTCTGCTGCGGATTCACCATGGGAAAAACTACAAAAAAAATAAGTTCTCGCAGTGAATCCGCAGCCAAGAAAGTTCATGTGCGTGTAAAATCAGGTGTCTCAATACTTTTGCTAATATGGTGTGCTTAAAAATTGATCAGTTCTGATCATTCTTGAGGCTCTAAAATGCCAGGACAGTACAAATACCCCCTTTTGGAAAGTAGACTGTCTGGGGCATAGCAAGTTGTGATTTTCTTTGTAACAAATTTTTATTCATTTTTTTAAGTTTGTAGACGCTATACTTTTAACACAAAATCAATACATTTATTGGTATTTTTTGTACCAAAAGACATGTAGCAAAATACATTTTAACACAAAATTATGATGATAAAATATATCATCATAATTTTGTGTTAAAATGTATTCAGCTACATGTCTTTTGGTACAAAAAATACCAATAAATGTATTGATTTTGTGTGAAAGGTATAGCGTCTACAAAACTTAAAAAAAAAAAAAAAAAAAAAAAAATTACAACTTCAAAAAAACTCGCTATGCCCCAGACAGTCTACTTTCCAAAAAGGGGGTATTTGTACTGTCCTGGCATTTTATTGGATACATTTTATAATAAAAGTAGATATATTTTTATTTTTTTATTTTTAAAAAAAATCTAAAAATTGGCAAAAATAAAAAACCCAGTGGTGATCAAATTCCACTAAAAGAAAGCTCCATTTGTGTGGAAAAAAATAATATAAATGTAATTTGGGTACAGCGTTGTATGGCCGCGCAATCACCAGTTAAAGTAGCGCAGTGCTGAATAGCAAAAAATGCCCCCGGACATGAACATGGTAAAAGCTGAATTGGTTAAACTCAGTGACATCACAGCTTCTCCAGCAATGTAGGCAGATCATAGCGGGTGGGTGGGAGGCGCTTCCTGAAAACATCACAGCCCCCTCCCTCAGTATTCCTCCGAGGAGCCCTCAGCCTTGATTCAAGAAGTGGGCTGGCTCTTGGGAGGAATTATACAAATATCAAAATGCCTTCATAACCAGTCTGGAGGAGTGGGTGTTCCTAGGCAGGCTGACCACCCTCGGTAATGGCCACATGTGATATTGAGCGTCCATTGGTTGAATGAACCGAAAGCCAATGAATAAAAAGGGGCAGGCCAAGGCCACTTGGCCAAGGATGACCCCCAGGCAGGAAACGAGGTGTGCTCTATCCAACTTGCCGAAGCTTCTAATACGCAATGTGAGAAGCTTAAGCCCATCAACCCACTCCTAAAGTCAGACCATGGCCTCATGGGAGCTTATACAAAAGGACATTCAAAAGACTACAACTCCCCTTTAACCAGGAATACCACTTACAGGAGAAGTATTGTTCGATCACCCTGGCGCGGACATCCTGAGCATTTCCTTTCGGAGGCGGTTGGAGCTCTGGCATTGGTTTCCTCTTGCGGTTGGAAGGCTCCTCTGTCTTGAGTGGAATGTTGTGAAGGATGGAGATGTTGTGTAGGATGCAGCAGGCCACGATGATGTCGGACACTTTGGTGGGGTCATACTGCAGGCCGCCCCCCGACTTGTCCAAACATTTGAACCGGGTTTTCAGTATCTTAAAGGTTTCGTCTATGATATCGCGAGTCCTGTCGTTGGCCTCGTTGTAGGCAGTCTCGGCTGGGGTGCTGGGTTCTGGGACTGGCGTCAACAGCCATGGGCGGCATGCGTACACAGGACCACCTGGAAACACAAGACATATTGGAGGCTATACTAATCAGTGGTGAGATGTTCCTGCAGTAGTTTGTGTCTCTGCCCCTCCCACAATGGCGATAGTTCCCGCAGTAGTGTCTCTGCCCCTCCCACAATGGTGATATTTCCTGCAGTAGTGTCTCTGCCCCTCCCACAATGGCAAGATTCCCTGCAGTAGTGTCTCTGCCCCTACCACAATGGCGGTATTTCCTGCAGTAGTGTCTCTGCCCCTCCCACAATGGCGGTATTTCCTGCAGTAGTGTCTCTGCCCCTCCCACAATGGCGATATTTCCTGCAGTAGTGGCTCTGCCCCTCCCACAATGGCGTTATTTCCTGCAGTAGTGTCTCTGCCCCTCCCACAATGGCGGTATTTCCTGCAGTAGTGTCTCTGCCCCTCCCACAATGGCGGTATTTCCTGCAGTAGTGTCTCTGCCCCTCCCACAATGGCGGTATTTCCTGCAGTAGTGTCTCTGCCCCTCCCACAATGGCGGTATTTCCTGCAGTAGTGTCTCTGCCCCTCCCACAATGGCGCTATTTCCTGCAGTAGTGTCTCTCCCCCTCCCACAATGGCGAGAATTCTTGCAGTAGTGTCTCTGCCCCTCCCACAATGGCGAGATTTCCTGCAGTAGTGTCTCTGCCCCTCCCACAATGGCGAGATTTCCTGCAGTAGTGTCTCTGCCCCTCCCACATTGATGGTTTCCTGCAGCACTTTGTGTGTCTGCCCCTCCCACAATGGTGAGATTTCCCTTGTAATTTGTGTCCCTGCCCCTCCCACCTCACAGTTCGATTATACAAATATGAGTTATGGTACATTATGGGGAATCCATTTGGGGAGGGCGGTTCATCCATTTGGCCACAGCACTTGCAATTGATTCTAAAACAAGCTCATGGCTGCCATCTTCAGGCTCTGCTCTCATATGTAGAAGTGATAAGGGAGGTTGTAAAGCTGCCTGATTATTTCTATGGGATGCAGAAGTTGGCCTTAGTAGATTCTCATTCACTGACTGGGAACATAAATGCAGATTAGGAGTCTTGACTCTGCTATGTCTTCACTTGACACCTGCTTGTTTCAGGTAAATTGGCAAATATTGAGGCCAGAGACAGCCTGGCAACTGCTATTTTTAGGGGACCAGCAATGGCCACCTCTGGATAGGATGGACTCCACTGTTTTGTCTTTTATTTTGACCAAACCTCACTTCCCAATAGTAATTGTGAAGACTTACCCAACAGCCAGCCACCGCTCAGCCGACCGCTCTCGAACCCCTCGTACACCGAGGACTGTCTCAGGATGGAGGAATTCTGGGAACTCCCAGGAAAGGCAGAGAATAGGCTGAGAATTTTGCAGTTGCTGTCGACAATCATCTGCACGTTGACCGAATGGTAGCCCTCTTTATTCCTATAGATTTCCTCTCTCTCGTGCGGTGCCGATACCGCAATGGGCATACAATCCAGAACTCCCATAACATGCGGGACGCCGGCCTCTTCATAGAAGTCGCTTTTCAGTTTCTGCCACCCGGCCTTGTCTTTGGGAAAGCTGATGAAGGTGTGCACGTGTTTCTTCAAGGCCTGGATAACCGGCACCAGGAACCGAGAGAAGGTGGACTGCGAGACACCACCGATGGCCGAGGCTTTGGTTTGAAATGATCCGGAAGAGAAGAAGTGTAGACAGTTCAACAGTTTCACGATCCCAGGAATGGCGTGGCTCCTCTGGGTCAGCGGGTCAATGTCGGACCTTATTAACTCGTACAAGTCTATAATGGTGCTTTTGGTGAGTCTAAACCTTTCAAAGACCTCCTCATCCGTCAGTCCTTCCATCCCTGTGCGCTCCCTGAATATCCTTGGCCGCCTGATTCCAAGCACCTGAGGCTTGGGTGCCGGGGGCCGTTTTGGCTTAGGCCGAGGTTTTTCTACAGGTGGCGGCCTAAGGTTCTTCTTCGGCTTTGGTTGGGGTTTGTCATTCTTTTCGTTCTCCTGGACTTGGAGCAAGTACAGCATGACCGGCCCAAAGGCCTCCATGGTATCCCCTGGAGATGTTTTACAAGATGGTAGACGTCGTCTTACTATCTCCACTCCATTGTCGAGGCAGTAAGGAGGCTCACAGGCTGACGCAGGTCACACAACTCATCAGGACTGAATACCATGCCAGAGATCCCTGCCAACAAACTCCGGAAACACAATCAACAGCTCCCGTCTCACCAAGAGAAGACGTTGCCCTCCAGTTGATACCAACTCCTAGAAGTCCCTAGGAAGTCCTGTGAACAAAAAGATAAAGGTTAGGAAAATCAGCCAGTGAGGTCCTTGGATTCTAAAGACATCTACACAATTCTGATGAGTCAATGTATAATATAAACTCAATGGCCAACAATACGAATACTGCGGGCAATTGCACAGACAGGTTGGATGACATTCACGTACGACCGGGGACATGATACCCCCTCTGTAAAGAAGAGTCTGGGGGCACCATTTTCCCACCAGCCTGGAAGTGTCCTTCCTCAGCAGAGCAGAGCCCAGGGACATGGCGCCCCTATAAACAGCAGGCAAGTATCACCTCCCCATCACCCTGCTTCCTCTCAATCCGGGGAGTCAAGGGATGTGGCACCCCTCTATAGAAAACAGCCCAGGGACGTGGCACGCGTCCCATAGAGAACAGCCTGGGACGTGGCACCCGCCTCCCCCTGTAGAGAACAGCCCGGGGACGTGGCGTCCCCCCCGCGGTAGAGAACAGCCCGGGGACCTGGCACGCACCTCCCCATCACCCTGCTTCCTCTCCAATCCAGGGAGTCCAGGGACGTGGCACCCCTCTTTGGCGTTCCCCCCCGCGGTAGAGAACAGCCCGGGGACGTGGCGTCCCCCCCGCAGTAGAGAACAGCCCGGGGACGTGGCGTCCTCCCCCGGTAGAGAACAGCCCGGGGACGTGGCGTTCCCCCCCCGCGGTAGAGAACAGCCCGGGGACGTGGCGTCCCCCCCCCCGGTAGAGAACAGCCCGGGGACGTGGCGTCCCCCCCCCGGTAGAGAACAGCCCGGGGACGTGGCGTCCCCCCCGGTAGAGAACAGCCCGGGGACGTGGCGTCCCCCCCGGTAGAGAACAGCCCGGGGACGTGGGTTCCCCCCCGCGGTAGAGAACAGCCCGGGGACGTGGCGTTCCCCCCCGCGGTAGAGAACAGCCCGGGGACGTGGGTTCCCCCCCGCGGTAGAGAACAGCCCGGGGACGTGGCGTTCCCCCCCCCGCGGTAGAGAACAGCCCGGGGACGTGGCGTCCCCCCCCCGCGGTAGAGAACAGCCCGGGGACGTGGCGTCCCCCCCCGGTAGAGAACAGCCCGGGGACGTGGCGTCCTCCCCCGGTAGAGAACAGCCCGGGGACGTGGCGTCCCCCCCCGCGGTAGAGAACAGCCCGGGGACGTGGCGTCCTCCCCCGGTAGAGAACAGCCCGGGGACGTGGCGTCCCCCCCGGTAGAGAACAGCCCGGGGACGTGGCGTCCTCCCCCGGTAGAGAACAGCCCGGGGACGTGGCGTCCCCCCCCCCCGGTAGAGAACAGCCCGGGGACGTGGCGTCCCCCCCCCCCGGTAGAGAACAGCCCGGGGACGTGGCGTCCCCCCCCCCGGTAGAGAACAGCCCGGGGACGTGGCGTCCCCCCCCGCGGTAGAGAACAGCCCGGGGACGTGGCGTCCCCCCCGGTAGAGAACAGCCCGGGGACGTCGCGTCCCCCCCGGTAGAGAACAGCCCGGGGATTTGGCGTCCCCCGCTGTAGAGAACAGCCTGGGGATTTGGCGTCCCCCGCTGTAGAGAACAGCCCGGGGACGTGGCTTCCCCCGCTGTAGAGAACAGCCCGGGGACGTGGCTTCCCCTCCGGTAGAGAACAGCCCGGGGACGTGGCGTCCCCCCCGCGGTAGAGAACAGCCCGGGGACGTGGCGTCCCCCCCCCGCGGTAGAGAACAGCCCGGGGACGTGGCGTCCCCCCCGCGGTAGAGAACAGCCCGGGGACGTGGCGTTCCCCCCTGCGGTAGAGAACAGCCCGGGGACGTGGCGTTCCCCCCCGCGGTAGAGAACAGCCTGGGGACGTGGCGTTCCCCCCCCCGCGGTAGAGAACAGCCCGGGGACGTGGCGTCCCCCCCCCCGCGGTAGAGAACAGCCCGGGGACGTGGCGTCCCCCCAGTAGAGAACAGAATGGGCGTCCTTCCGCCAGTCGGGAAGTGTCCCTCCCATGCGGAGTCCCCCGTAGGAGCATGGGCTTCCTTCCGCCAGTCGGGAAGTGTCCCTCCCATGCGGAGTCAAGGGACATGACACACCTCCGCAAGAGCCTGGACTCTCCTCCCCCAGTGGTGACGTGTCCCTCCCACGCGGAGCCGAGCCCGGGGACACGCCGCCTTCTGTATATAGCAGACAGGTATCACCTCCCCATCTCCCGGCTTCCTCCCCCGCTCACACACAGTCGGCTCTCTGTACGATGTTCCCCTCCCCCACAGAACACACACCGCCCCTCTCCATCCTCCTCCATCACATCACTATGGTCATCCCGGTACACTCACCCGCTGGATTCATCTATGTAACAAAAGATTCTCTCATTACGCACTGCGCATGCTCTTAAAGCCGGCCGACAACACTGCGCACGCGCCGAGTACCGACCTGATCTCTGCGCCTGCGCACTGCCTGCGCCCGCAACTCATAACACGTGATGAGAGGGCGGGACTTTCGGCGGCTGCGCGGGAAGAGCATGATGGGATATGTAGTCCGCTGTAGAGCCACGATGTGGGGGGTGGGGTTTTTTACAGTCCTCATTGTGGAGCTGTACAGTGCATGCTGGGACTTGTAATTATAATACAGGACTGCCTACTGGACTATGCACTTGGTTAAAGAGCTGCATGCTGGGACTTATAACTATAATAAAGAGCTCCATGCTGGGACTTGTAGGTAGAGAGGTGCATGCTGGGACTTGTAGGTAGAGAGGTGCATGCTGGGACTTGTAGATAGAGAGGTGCATGCTGGGACTTGTAGGTAGAGAGATGCATGCTGGGACTTGTAGTTAGAGATGTGCATGCTGGGACTTGTAGTTAGAGAGATGCATGCTGGGACTTGTAGTTAGAGAGCTGCATGCTGGGACTTGTAGGTAGAGAGGTGCATGCTGGGACTTGTAGGTAGAGAGGTGCATGCTGGGACTTGTAGGTAGAGAGGTGCATGCTGGGACTTGTATTTAGGGAGGTGCATGCTGGGACTTGTAGGTAGAGAGATGCATGCTGGGACTTGTAGTTAGGGAGGTGCATGCTGGGACTTGTAGTTAGAGAGGTGCATGCTGGGACTTGTAGGTAGAGAGATGCATGCTGGGACTTGTAGTTAGAGAGATGCATGCTGGGACTTGTAGTTAGAGATGTGCATGCTGTGACTTGTATTTAGGGAGGTGCATGCTGGGACTTGTAGTTAGAGAGATGCATGCTGGGACTTGTAGGTAGAGAGGTGCATGCTGGGACTTGTAGTTAGAGAGATGCATCCTGGGACTTGTAGTTAGAGAGATGCATGCTGGGACTTGTAGGTAGAGAGGTGCATGCTGGGACTTGTAGTTAGAGAGATGCATCCTGGGACTTGTAGTTAGAGAGGTGCATGCTGGGACTTGTAGTTAGAGAGATGCATGCTGGGACTTGTAGGTAGAGAGGTGCATGCTGGGACTTGTATTTAGGGAGGTGCATGCTGGGACTTGTAGGTAGAGAGGTGCATGCTGGGACTTGTAGTTAGAAAGGTGCATGCTGGGACTTGTAGTTAGAAAGGTGCATGCTGGGACTTGTAGGTAGAGAGGTGCATGCTGGGACTTGTATTTAGGGAGGTGCATGCTGGGACTTGTAGTTAGAGAGGTGCATGCTGGGACTTGTAGTTAGGGAGGTGCATGCTGGGACTTGTAGGTAGAGAGGTGCATGCTGGGACTTGTAGGTAGAGAGGTGCATGCTGGGACTTGTATTTAGGGAGGTGCATGCTGGGACTTGTAGTTAGAGAGGTGCATGCTGGGACTTGTAGTTAGGGAGGTGCATGCTGGGACTTGTAGTTAGGGAGGTGCATGCTGGGACTTGTAGGTAGAGAGGTGCATGCTGGGACTTGTAGGTAGAGAGGTGCATGCTGGGACTTGTAGGTAGGGGGTGCATGCTGGGACTTGTAGTTAGGGAGGTGCATGCTGGGACTTGTAGGTAGAGAGGTGCATGCTGGGACTTGTAGTTAGGGAGGTGCATGCTGGGACTTGTAGGTAGAGAGGTGCATGCTGGGACTTGTAGGTAGGGGGGTGCATGCTGGGACTTGTAGTTAGGGAGGTGCATGCTGGGACTTGTAGGTAGAGAGGTGCATGCTGGGACTTGTAGTTAGGGAGGTGCATGCTGGGACTTGTAGTTAGGGAGGTGCATGCTGGGACTTGTAGTTAGGGAGGTGCATGCTGGGACTTGTAGGTAGAGAGGTGCATGCTGGGACTTGTAGTTAGGGAGGTGCATGCTGGGACTTGTAGTTAGAGAGATGCATGCTGGGACTTGTAGTTAGAGAGATGCATGCTGGGACTTGTAGTTAGAGAGGTGCATGCTGGGACTTGTAGGTAGAGAGGTGCATGCTGGGACTTGTAGTTAGAGAGGTGCATGCTGGGACTTGTAGTTAGGGAGGTGCATGCTGGGACTTGTAGTTAGAAAGACGCATGCTGGGACTTGTAGGTAGAGAGGTGCATGCTGGGACTTGTAGTTAGAGAGGTGCATGCTGGGACTTGTAGGTAGAGAGGTGCATGCTGGGACTTGTAGTTAGAGAGATGCATGCTGGGACTTGTAGTTAGAGAGGTGCATGCTGGGACTTGTAGGTAGAGAGGTGCATGCTGGGACTTGTAGTTAGAGAGGTGCATGCTGGGACTTGTAGTTAGAGAGATGCATGCTGGGACTTGTAGTTAGGGAGCTGCATGCTGGGACTTGTAGTTAGAGAGGTGCATGCTGGGACTTGTAGTTAGAGAGCTGCATGCTGGGACTTGTAGTTAGAGAGCTGCATGCTGGGACTTGTATTTAGGGAGGTGCATGCTGGGACTTGTAGTTAGAGAGATGCATGCTGGGACTTGTAGTTAGGGAGGTGCATGCTGGGACTTGTAGGTAGAGAGGTGCATGCTGGGACTTGTATTTAGAGAGGTGCATGCTGGGACTTGTAGTTAGAGAGGTGCATGCTGGGACTTGTAGTTAGGGAGGTGCATGCTGGGACTTGTAGTTAGGGAGCTGCATGCTGGGACTTGTAGGTAGGGGGGTGCATGCTGGGACTTGTAGGTAGGGGGTGCATGCTGGGACTTGTAGTTAGGGAGGTGCATGCTGGGACTTGTAGTTAGAGAGATGCATGCTGGGACTTGTAGTTAGAGAGGTGCATGCTGGGACTTGTAGGTAGAGAGGTGCATGCTGGGACTTGTAGTTAGAGAGGTGCATGCTGGGACTTGTAGGTAGAGAGATGCATCCTGGGACTTGTAGTTAGAGATGTGCATGCTGGGACTTGTAGTTAGAGAGATGCATGCTGGGACTTGTAGTTAGAGAGATGCATGCTGGGACTTGTAGGTAGGGAGGTGCATGCTGGGACTTGTAGGTAGAGAGGTGCATGCTGGGACTTGTATTTAGAGAGGTGCATGCTGGGACTTGTAGTTAGAGAGGTGCATGCTGGGACTTGTAGTTAGGGAGGTGCATGCTGGGACTTGTAGTTAGAGAGGTGCATGCTGGGACTTGTATTTAGGGAGGTGCATGCTGGGACTTGTAGTTAGGGAGGTGCATGCTGGGACTTGTAGGTAGAGAGGTGCATGCTGGGACTTGTAGGTAGAGAGGTGCATGCTGGGACTTGTAGTTAGGGAGGTGCATGCTGGGACTTGTAGTTAGGGAGGTGCATGCTGGGACTTGTAGGTAGAGAGGTGCATGCTGGGACTTGTAGTTAGAGAGGTGCATGCTGGGACTTGTAGTTAGAGAGGTGCATGCTGGGACTTGTAGTTAGGGAGGTGCATGCTGGGACTTGTAGGTAGAGAGGTGCATGCTGGGACTTGTAGTTAGAGATGCATGCTGGGACTTGTAGTTAGGGAGGTGCATGCTGGGACTTGTAGTTAGGGAGGTGCATGCTGGGACTTGTAGGTAGAGAGGTGCATGCTGGGACTTGTAGTTAGAGAGATGCATGCTGGGACTTGTAGGTAGAGAGGTGCATGCTGGGACTTGTAGTTAGAGAGATGCATGCTGGGACTTGTAGTTAGGGAGGTGCATGCTGGGACTTGTAGTTAGTGAGGTGCATGCTGGGACTTGTAGTTAGAGAGGTGCATGCTGGGACTTGTAGGTAGAGAGGTGCATGCTGGGACTTGTAGTTAGAGAGGTGCATGCTGGGACTTGTAGGTAGAGAGGTGCATGCTGGGACTTGTAGTTAGGGAGGTGCATGCTGGGACTTGTAGTTAGGGAGGTGCATGCTGGGACTTGTAGGTAGAGAGCTGCATGCTGGGACTTGTAGTTAGGGAGGTGCATGCTGGGACTTGTAGGTAGAGAGGTGCATGCTGGGACTTGTAGGTAGAGAGGTGCATGCTGGGACTTGTAGTTAGGGAGGTGCATGCTGGGACTTGTAGTTAGGGAGGTGCATGCTGGGACTTGTAGTTAGGGAGGTGCATGCTGGGACTTGTAGGTAGAGAGGTGCATGCTGGGACTTGTAGTTAGAGATGCATGCTGGGACTTGTAGTTAGGGAGGTGCATGCTGGGACTTGTAGTTAGGGAGGTGCATGCTGGGACTTGTAGGTAGAGAGGTGCATGCTGGGACTTGTAGTTAGAGAGATGCATGCTGGGACTTGTAGGTAGAGAGGTGCATGCTGGGACTTGTATTTAGGGAGGTGCATGCTGGGACTTGTAGTTAGAGAGGTGCATGCTGGGACTTGTAGTTAGGGAGGTGCATGCTGGGACTTGTAGTTAGGGAGGTGCATGCTGGGACTTGTAGGTAGGGAGGTGCATGCTGGGACTTGTAGGTAGAGAGGTGCATGCTGGGACTTGTAGGTAGAGAGGTGCATGCTGGGACTTGTAGGTAGGGGGGTGCATGCTGGGACTTGTAGTTAGGGAGGTGCATGCTGGGACTTGTAGGTAGAGAGGTGCATGCTGGGACTTGTAGGTAGGGGGGTGCATGCTGGGACTTGTAGTTAGAGAGATGCATGCTGGGACTTGTAGGTAGAGAGGTGCATGCTGGGACTTGTAGTTAGAGAGGTGCATGCTGGGACTTGTAGGTAGAGAGGTGCATGCTGGGACTTGTAGGTAGGGAGGTGCATGCTGGGACTTGTAGTTAGAAAGACGCATGCTGGGACTTGTAGTTAGAGAGGTGCATGCTGGGACTTGTAGGTAGAGAGGTGCATGCTGGGACTTGTAGGTAGGGAGGTGCATGCTGGGACTTGTAGTTAGAAAGACGCATGCTGGGACTTGTAGGTAGAGAGATGCATGCTGGGACTTGTAGTTAGAGAGGTGCATGCTGGGACTTGTAGGTAGGGAGGTGCATGCTGGGACTTGTAGTTAGAGAGGTGCATGCTGGGACTTGTAGTTAGAGAGGTGCATGCTGGGACTTGTAGTTAGAGAGATGCATGCTGGGACTTGTAGTTAGAGAGGTGCATGCTGGGACTTGTAGTTAGAGAGGTGCATGCTGGGACTTGTAGTTAGAGAGCTGCATGCTGGGACTTGTATTTAGGGAGGTGCATGCTGGGACTTGTAGGTAGAGAGGTGCATGCTGGGACTTGTATTTAGGGAGGTGCATGCTGGGACTTGTAGGTAGAGAGGTGCATGCTGGGACTTGTAGTTAGAGAGGTGCATGCTGGGACTTGTAGGTAGAGAGGTGCATGCTGGGACTTGTAGTTAGGGAGCTGCATGCTGGGACTTGTAGTAAGAGAGGTGCATGCTGGGACTTGTAGTTAGAGAGATGCATGCTGGGACTTGTAGTTAGAGAGGTGCATGCTGGGACTTGTAGTTAGAGAGATGCATGCTGGGACTTGTAGTTAGAGAGATGCATGCTGGGACTTGTAGTTAGGGAGCTGCATGCTGGGACTTGTAGTTAGAGAGGTGCATGCTGGGACTTGTAGTTAGAGAGCTGCATGCTGGGACTTGTAGTTAGAGAGGTGCATGCTGGGACTTGTAGTTAGAGAGCTGCATGCTGGGACTTGTATTTAGGGAGGTGCATGCTGGGACTTGTAGTTAGAGAGGTGCATGCTGGGACTTGTAGTTAGAGAGCTGCATGCTGGGACTTGTAGTTAGAGAGGTGCATGCTGGGACTTGTAGTTAGAGAGGTGCATGCTGGGACTTGTAGTTAGAGAGCTGCATGCTGGGACTTGTATTTAGGGAGGTGCATGCTGGGACTTGTAGTTAGAGAGATGCATGCTGGGACTTGTAGTTAGGGAGGTGCATGCTGGGACTTGTAGGTAGAGAGGTGCATGCTGGGACTTGTAGTTAGGGAGGTGCATGCTGGGACTTGTAGTTAGGGAGGTGCATGCTGGGACTTGTAGGTAGAGAGGTGCATGCTGGGACTTGTAGTTAGAGAGGTGCATGCTGGGACTTGTAGTTAGGGAGGTGCATGCTGGGACTTGTAGTTAGGGAGGTGCATGCTGGGACTTGTAGTTAGGGAGGTGCATGCTGGGACTTGTAGGTAGAGAGGTGCATGCTGGGACTTGTAGTTAGAGAGGTGCATGCTGGGACTTGTAGTTAGAGAGATGCATGCTGGGACTTGTAGGTAGAGAGGTGCATGCTGGGACTTGTATTTAGGGAGGTGCATGCTGGGACTTGTAGTTAGAGATGCATGCTGGGACTTGTAGTTAGGGAGGTGCATGCTGGGACTTGTAGGTAGAGAGGTGCATGCTGGGACTTGTAGTTAGAGAGATGCATGCTGGGACTTGTAGGTAGAGAGGTGCATGCTGGGACTTGTATTTAGGGAGGTGCATGCTGGGACTTGTAGGTAGAGAGGTGCATGCTGGGACTTGTAGTTAGAGAGGTGCATGCTGGGACTTGTAGGTAGAGAGGTGCATGCTGGGACTTGTAGTTAGAGAGACGCATGCTGGGACTTGTAGTTAGAGAGACGCATGCTGGGACTTGTAGTTAGGGAGGTGCATGCTGGGACTTGTAGTTAGGGAGGTGCATGCTGGGACTTGTAGGTAGAGAGCTGCATGCTGGGACTTGTATTTAGGGAGGTGCATGCTGGGACTTGTAGGTAGAGAGGTGCATGCTGGGACTTGTAGGTAGAGAGGTGCATGCTGGGACTTGTAGTTAGGGAGGTGCATGCTGGGACTTGTAGTTAGGGAGGTGCATGCTGGGACTTGTAGTTAGGGAGGTGCATGCTGGGACTTGTAGGTAGAGAGGTGCATGCTGGGACTTGTAGTTAGAGATGCATGCTGGGACTTGTAGTTAGGGAGGTGCATGCTGGGACTTGTAGTTAGGGAGGTGCATGCTGGGACTTGTAGGTAGAGAGGTGCATGCTGGGACTTGTAGTTAGAGAGATGCATGCTGGGACTTGTAGGTAGAGAGGTGCATGCTGGGACTTGTATTTAGAGAGGTGCATGCTGGGACTTGTAGTTAGAGAGGTGCATGCTGGGACTTGTAGTTAGGGAGGTGCATGCTGGGACTTGTAGTTAGGGAGGTGCATGCTGGGACTTGTAGGTAGGGAGGTGCATGCTGGGACTTGTAGGTAGAGAGGTGCATGCTGGGACTTGTAGGTAGAGAGGTGCATGCTGGGACTTGTAGGTAGGGGGTGCATGCTGGGACTTGTAGTTAGGGAGGTGCATGCTGGGACTTGTAGGTAGAGAGGTGCATGCTGGGACTTGTAGGTAGAGAGGTGCATGCTGGGACTTGTAGGTAGGGAGGTGCATGCTGGGACTTGTAGTTAGAAAGACGCATGCTGGGACTTGTAGGTAGAGAGGTGTATGCTGGGACTTGTAGTTAGAGAGGTGCATGCTGGGACTTGTAGGTAGGGAGGTGCATGCTGGGACTTGTAGTTAGAGAGGTGCATGCTGGGACTTGTAGTTAGAGAGGTGCATGCTGGGACTTGTAGTTAGAGAGATGCATGCTGGGACTTGTAGTTAGAGAGGTGCATGCTGGGACTTGTAGTTAGAGAGATGCATGCTGGGACTTGTAGTTAGGGAGCTGCATGCTGGGACTTGTAGTTAGAGAGGTGCATGCTGGGACTTGTAGTTAGGGAGCTGTGAGGGCCAGTTTCTTCTATATACACAAGGATACCCCACGGTTTGGTGTACCAGGGAGGGGGTGACCGCTCTGGATACCGCGGACTATACCTGACTACATGTGCTCTACCCCTGTAGGGGTACAAGGATCTGGGGGGGGGGGGTGGAACTGAAGGGGAGCAGGAATGTCACTTCACTCAGCATTCAGGATTAAGTGTATGGACAAGTCACTTGGGAATACTGCTTTATGCACTGAGGACTGGACTTATTTATATATTTGCCTATATAGATCCCTTACAAATAGAAAAGTTTATTTTTTTATTTTTACAGATTCAACTATTTTTTCAATTTTGTGTGCTGTGGATATATACAGTTGTGCTTATAAGTTTACATACCCTGGCAGAATTTATGATCTCATGGCCATTTTTCAGAGAACATGAATGATAAGACAAAAACTTTTCTTTCACTCATGGTTAGTGGTTGGCTGAAGCCATTTAGTATCAATCAACTGTGTTTACACTTTTTAAATCATAATAACAACAGAAACTACACAAATGACCCTGATCAAAAGTTTACATACCCCAGTTATTAATACTGTGTATTGCCCCCTTTAACATCAATTTTAACATCAATGACAGCTTTAAGTCTTTTGTGGTATTTGTGGATGAGGCTCTTTATCTTCTCAGATGGTAAAGCTGCCCATTCCTCTTGGCAAAAAGCCTCCAGTTCCTGTAAATTCTTGGGCCGTCTTGCATCAACGGCACATTTGGGATTTCCCCAGAGTGGCTCAATGATATTGAGGTCAGGAGACTGAGATGCCACTCCGGAACCTTCACTTTATTCTGCTGTAGCCAATGGCAGGTCGACTTGGCCTTGTGTTTTGGATCATTGTTATGTTGGAATGTCCAAGTACGTCCCATACGCAGCTTCCTGGCTGATGAATGCAAATGTTCCTCCAGTATTATTTGATAACATACTGCATTCATCTTGCCATCAATTGTGACCAAATTTTCTGTGCCTTTGTAGCTCACACATCCCCAAAACATCAGCGATCCACCTCCGTGTTTCACAGTAGGGATGGTGGACCTTTCATCATAGGCCTTGTTGACTCCTCTCTAAATGTAGCGTTTATGGTTGTGGCCAAAAAGCAAAATTTTGGTCTCATCACTCCAAATTACTTTGTGGCAGAAGGTTTGAGGCTCGTCTCTGTGCTGTTTGGCGTATTGTAAGAGGAATACTTTATGACATTTGCGTAGTAATGTCTTTCTTCTGGTGACTCGACCATGCAGCCCATCTTTCTTCAAGTGCCTCCTTATTGTGCATCTTGAAACAGCCACACCACATGTTTTCATCCTGTATTTCACCTGAAGTTATTTGTGGGTTTTCTTTGCATCCTGAACAATTATCCTGGCAGTTGTGGCTGACATTTTAGTTGGTCTACCTGACCGTGATTTGGTTTCAACAGAACCCCTCATTTTCCACTTCTTGATTAGAGTTTGAACACTGCTGATTGGCATTCTCAATTCCTTGGATATCTTTGTATATCCCTTTCCTGTTTTATACAGTTCAACTACCTTTTCCCGCAGATCCTTTGACAATTCTTTTGCTTTCCCCATGACTCAGAATCCAGAAATGTCAGTGCAGCACTGGATGAAAGATGCAAGGGTCTGTCAGGAGTCCAGAAACTCGTTGACCTTTTATACACACACCACAAACTACAAGCAAACAGATCATAGGTGAGGATGGTTACCTTTAATAGCCATTCAAACCCCTTTGTGTCAACTTGTGTGCATGTTATCAGGCCAAAATCACCAGGGTATGTAAACTTTTGATCAGGGTCATTTGGGTAGTTTCTGTTGCCATTATGATTTAACCACTTTCAGACCGGACCACTTTGCTGACTTAAGACCAGACCACTTTTTGCAATTCGGCACTGCGTCGCTTTAACTGACAATTGCGCGGTCGTGCGACGTGGCTCCCAAACAAAATTGACGTCCTTTTTTCCCCACAAATAGAGCTTTCTTTTGGTGGTATTTGATCACCTCTGTGGTTTTTATTTTTTGCGCTATAAACAAAAAAAGAGCGACAATTATGAAAAAAACGCATTATTTTTTTTACTTTTTACTATAATAAATATCCCCCAAAAATATATAAAAAAAATTTGTTTCCCCTCAGTTTAGGCCGATACGTATTCTTCTACATATTTTTGGTAAAAAAAAATCGCAATTAGCGATTTATTGATTGGTTTGTGCAAAAGTTATAGCATTTACAAAATAGGGGATAGTTTTATGGCATTTTTATTAATCATTTTTTTTTACTAGTAATGGGGGCGATCAGCGATTTTTATTGTGACTGTGACATTATGGCGGACACATCAGACATTTTTGACACATTTTTGGGACCATTGTCGTTTATACAGCAATCAGTGCTATACAAATGCACTGATTCCTGTGTAAATGACACTGGCAGTGAAGGGGTTAACCAGGGGGTGGCAGTGTAGGGGTTAGGTGTGTCCTAGGGGCGTGTTGCTAACTGTGAGGGGCATGGCTGTGTATTGGTGAACGCTGATCTCTGCTCCAATCACAGGGAGCAGAGATCAGTGTCACTTGTTGCTAGGCAGAACGGGGAGATGCTGTTTACTTCCGCATCTCCCCGTTCAGCCTTCCCGTGAGACGATTGCGACCAGACTCGCGGGGGTCCTGACCAACGCGCACGCAATGGCATGGCGGCATTCTTAAAGGGATAATATTATAAATATTATATTTATATCACTGGTACATAAAGTGTCCCTGGATAAATTAATTTAGCACTTGCACTTTTACTTTGAGGGTTCACTTTTCAGGTGACGGGCAGCGCCACCTACCCACCTATTCTTCAATTCTCAACCGTTGCTCCATCATTGGAGCTCCCAAAGGGAGGCAGCAGCCCAGCCTATACCTAAGCGCGGAATCTTCCAAAACATGTACTGAAGGTTATGTGTATTGTTCCCAGTATGTATATATCTCATACATGTTATACATTTCCTTCTTTTCTGGCAGAAAGACTTTCTTTTACCTTTTTTTTTTTTTTTTCATAAATAAAGATTTTTCCTGCAAATGTACAATAAAGATACAACATTCAAAAATGTTAAATGTCTATACTTAGCTTTACACTTACTCTGTTATTTCTGTTACACTACTGCCACCTAGTGACTAAATAGGAAAGTGCTCATTATAGCCGTGATTTGTTTCTTCGCTTTACTAGCAGTTTATGTATTACAGGGTTTTATATAGCGTTGACACTTTACATATACTGTACATTTACATAAGTCTTTGTCCTCCAAGGAGTTTACAGTCTAAGGTCCCTATCTCACATTCTAGGGCCAACTTACTACAGGCAGTGCCGGGACAACCCCCCCCCCCCCAAAAAAATAGGGCACTAATCCACATGCTTACCGCCTAAGCATACATTCCCCCTCATACCAGTACAAATTCACCCCCCTGCTGATTTCCCTCCTCCCAGCACAAGTCTGTGCCCCCTCCATCCCCCAAATCATCTCAGCACAAATGCCCCCCCCCCCCCATGAAAAAAGAATTACTCCTAGCACAAATCCTAGTACACCCCTCCCTCCACTCCAAATCTTCCTCCTAGCATAAATACCTCCCAAATCCCCTCTACTAGCACAAATTCATCCCCCCACTCAAAATTTCCCCTCCTAGCATAAATATTCCCCCAATCACCTCTATGCTAGAAGGGGAGATGGATCTGTGCTAGTAGAGGTGATTGGAGGATATTTATGCTAGGAGGGGAGCTTTGGAGTGGGGGGGGGGGGTTGTGCTAGTAGAGGGGATTGGGGGAATATTTATACTGGAAGAGGGATGGATTTGGGCTATTAAATCCCCTCCCAATCCCCTCTACTAGCACAAATCCTTGCCCCACTCCTAATCTCCCCTCCTAGCATAAATACCCCCCCAACCCCCTCTACTAGCACAAATTCACCCCCCTCCTAGCATAAATACCCCCCAATCCCCTCTACTAGCACAAATTCACCCCCCTCCTAGCATAAATACCCCCCAATCCCCTCTACTAGCACAAATTCATCCCCCCTCCTAGCATAAATACCCCCCCAATCCCCTCTACTAGCACAAATTCACCCCCCCTAGCATAAATACCCCCCCAATCCCCTCTACTAGCACAAATTCATCCCCCCTCCTAGCATAAATACCCCCCCAATCCCCTCTACTAGCACAAATTCATCCCCCCTCCTACCATAAATACCCCCCCAATCCCCTCTACTAGCACAAATCCACCCCCTCCTAGCATAAATACCCCCCAATCCCCTCTACTAGCACAAATCCCCCCCACTCCAAATCTCCCCTCCTAGCATAAACATCCCCCAATCCCCTCTACTAGCACAAATCTTCCCCTCCTAGCATAAATATCCCCCCAATAACCTCTATGCTAGGAGGGGGATGGATTTGTGCTAGTAGAGGTTATTGGAGGATAGTTATGCTAGGAGGGGAGATTTGGAGTGGGGGGGGATTTGTGCTAGTAGAGGTTATTGGAGGATAGTTATGCTAGGAGGGGAGATTTGGAGTGGGGGGGGGGGGGATTTGTGCTAGTAGAGGGGATTGGGGGGTATTTATGCTAGGAGGGGGTGAATTTGTGCAAAAGTGCCCGCTATGTTTGTCCTCAGAACAGTAAAGGAATTCTGGGGGTTAATTGTGTAGGTTTAACTTTGGCATCAGTTTGGCTGGGCTGTGCTAGGGTTCTGCCTGGTCATGTGTACAGTAGGTGCACATGACAGGCTCAGAACCAGGCCTGGTTGGACGTTTTGAGTACCGGCATTCCCCGGAGCCAATCAGTGGGTGCGTTTGGCCCCGCTGAAGAGTCTGGGGAAGGGTACTTAAGCTGTTGAAGTGACATGTTCGGGGTTCGTTCGGTCAGAGCTGCCTGTTCCTGAATCTGGACCGAGGTAGCCCCGCGAGGGGTCCCGGCCACGGGAGCGTGTGCCGCCCGGTAACATGATCCACTTGACTAACCCCACAGACCCACTTGGTCTGGGGAAAAGGATCCATCTGTTCCCGAGTCTCTGAACTGGCTGGTCCGAGGTGCAGTAACTGAGGGAGGATTCAAGGCTTCCGGGTGCGCTCTCAACTTGGAGGGGCACCACAGCTCGTGTGAGCGAACGGGGAGGACTCTTCCGAGGAGGGCCAACAAGCTGGCATCCTGAGAAGTGCCTGGTTGCTGGGTTGTTAAGGACACTGACAAATCCGCGATTTCCCAGTACTGCCAAGGAGACGGATAACGTTCCAGGTACTGAGGAAAGGTTCCTGTTTGCTTCTGAGTACTACTTTAATTCAAGGTCAGAGACTTTCCAAGTTCCGAATTCAAGTGCTGACTGCCATAATCTTTGGCTAGAGATTTGTTCAGCTTTGAAGTGCCCAGCTGCGAGTGGCTACTCTCTGGGTTGGCAAATAGAGACTTTCTAATACTTAGCAGTTCAAGGTGCCTGAGTTTCTTCACCCTTGCCCTCTGATCCCACATGATTAGAGACTTTCTAATACTTAGCAGTTCAAGGTGCCTGAGTTTTCTTCATCCTTACCCTCTGATCCCACATGAGACTGTGTTGTTGGATGTTACCCCTGCAAATAAAAAAAAAAGGACTTTTATGGTGTCCGCGTCCAAAGTCGTTGGGTACTAACTCTGGGAACCCCTAGACCTGGAAGAACAAGCCAAGCGGAGGTAACCGGTAAGCCCAAAAGTCAAGGCCGCCCCATCGAGGGTTATGGCCGCTACATTATTTTTATTATACAGGATTTTTGTAGCGTCAACAGTTTGCGCAGCACTTAACAAAATTAAGGCAGACATTACAGTTACATTACAATTGGGTACAAGAGGAATCGGAGGGCCCTGCTCATTAGAGCTCACAATCTAGCAATAACATTCATGGTATTACTCTATTCTGCCCATGTAGTCAATAAACAATAACTGGAATGGATAATGCAGAGTAGCCGGGCTTTATTGCATCGCAAGAACCTGTCCAGGTCCGAGGGCCTGTTACCTTTTGGTGTTCTTCTCTATCCTGCATAAATATACTTTATACTGGAGCCCATGCTGTGATCTTCTCTTGCACCGCTCTCCTACTCCTATTTCCTGCCGTTATCTCTTGTATGTCATAGAAAGCTGGATGTCTTCTTGGCCCTGTGCCCAGCCCCTTCAATGAGGTGGCACCAGATCTCGCACATGTGCAGTCAGAGATCTGGCGCTATGTTTGTGGGATGTAAGGAATACCTTAAGCCTCGTACACACGATCGGATTATCCAACAGGGAATTGTGTGATGACAGCCTGTTGTTGGAAAATCCGACCGTTTGTAAGCTCCATCGGAGAATTGTTGTCGGATTTTCCGCCAACAAATGTTGGATAGCCGGCTTTAAAATGGTCCGCCAACAATTGTGTGTTGTCAGATTATCCGAGCGTGTGTACACAAGTCCTTCGGACAAAACTCCAAAGTACAAACACGCATGCTCGGGAGCAATGCTAACCATGGCACAACATTAGCAGAAGTTGCCCAAAGGGTGGTGCTAAAGAGCTGAAAAAACACGTAGTTTCGTGTTTGTTTGGCCGACAATTCTTTGCCGTTTTGTATGCAAGACAAGTTCCTGGCCAACGCCCTTCGGACAAAAGTCCTATGCTTTGTCCGATGAAAATCTAATCGTGTGTACCAGGCTTTAGTGTTTAGAATCGATCGAGATTCTGAGTGTAAAGGAATGTGGGCCAAGTGTAACAGAAGGTAATGTTAATGGTTCTGCATCCTTTTCATCCACAAGGTGGCAGCAGTTTTTTTTTGTTTCAGATTGACTTTGAATGGACTGCAAATCCCACCGAAATACATGCACTACTTTTAACCACTTCAGTCCCGGAAGATTTGGCTGCTCAATGACCAGGCCATTTTTTTTTTTTGCGATACGGCACTGCATCACTTGGTGCGACGCTGTACCCAAACAAAATTGACGTCCTTTTTTTTTTCCCCCACAAATAGAGCTTTCTTTTGTTGGAATTTGATCACCTCTGTTTTTTTTTTTTTTTTTGCACTAAAAAAAGAGCGACAATTTAGAAAAAAAAAAAACACAATATTGTACTTTTTGCTATAATATCCCCAATTTTTGTAAAAAAAAGCAATTTTTTTCCTCAGTTTAGGCCGATATGTATTCTATATATTTTTGGTAATAAAAATCGCAATAAGCGTATATTGATTGGTTTGCGCAAAAGTTTTATAGCGCGTACAAACTAGGGTATAGATTAATGGAATTTTTATTTATTTATTTTGTTACTAGTAATGCCAGTGATTTTTTTATTTTTTTTTTATTGGGACTGCGACAATATGGTGGACACATCGGACACTTGACACATTTTTTAAACCATTGACAATTATACAGTGATCAGTGCTATAAAAATGCACTGATTACTGTGTAAATGTCACTGGCAGGGAAGGGGTTAACACTAGGGGGGCGATGAAGGGGTTAACTGTGTTCCCTAGTGTATGTTCTAACTGTGGGGGGATGGGACCGACTAAAGGAGATGACAGATCGGGGTTCCTAGCCATTAGGAACTCACGATCTGCCTCTCCTCTCCTCACAGAACAGAGATTTTTGTGTTTACACACACACGTCCCTGTTTTGCCTCTTGTGGCCGGCGGTCATCATGACTGCTGGTCATGAGCATCGGCACCCCCCGTAGTGCAGTAGGGGCGCACACGCGCCTGCTATCCTGCTTAAAGGGGAGTTCCGCTGAAATGTATTTATTTTTTATTTTTTTAAAGTCAGCAGCTACAAATACTGCAGCTGATGACTTTTAAAATATGGACACGTACCTGCCCATGGCGTCCGCGATGTCGGCACCCGAAGCCGATCTTTTCCTCGGCTCTTGGGTGCTGCCGTCACCATCTTTGGTTAGGGAATCAGGAAATTAACTTCCTAGTTCCCTACTGTGCATGCATGAGTCAGGCTTCGCGATCTGAATGGTCCCTGCTGTCTTCTGGGACCTGTGTGTCTCCCAGAAGACAGGCTAGCATCTGATGGTCCTGAACCTGATGACCCACCTAACCCTTCCAACCTTCTGCCTGTGGTCCAGCCTGATATTCCAGTGCCCATGGTCCAGCCTGATGTTCCTGTGCCCACGGTCCAGCCTGATGTTCCAGTGCCCATGGTCCAGCCTGCTGAGCCAGTGACCGTTTCCCAGCCTGATGTGCCGGTGCTCGTTACCCAGCCTGTTGGGCCAGTGCTCGGGACCCAGCTTGCTGGGCCGGTGCCCGTTACCCAGCCTGCTGATACAGTGCTTTCTAAATCAGTTCCTGATGCCTAGCTTGCCGCTGCTGCTTTCCAGCCTGCTGTTCCAGTGCCCGCTGTCCAGTCAGATGATCCAATGCCCGATGCTCAGCTTGATGATCTAGTTCCTGATTATCAGCCTGATGTTCCAGTGTCTGCTGTCCGGCCTGATGTTCCAATGCCTGCTGTCCAGTCTGATGATCTGATGCTCGATGTCCAGCTTAATGATCCAGTTCCTGATGCCCGGCCTGATGTACCAGTGCCCGCTGTCCATCCTGATGTTCCAGTACACTCTGTCCGGCCTGATGTTCCAGTTCCCTCTGTCCGGTCTGATGTTCCAGTGCCCGCTGTCCGGGCTTGATGTTCCAGTGCCTCTGCCTGTCATCCAGTCTGATGATCCAGTTCCCGAAACCCAGCCTGGTGATCCAGTTCATGATGACCCGGTTCCTGATGCTCAACCTGCTGATTCTGTGCCGTTGCCCAGCCGAATGTGCCTCTGCCCAGCTTTATGTGCCTCTACCCGCTGCCAAGCTTGATGTTCCTCTGCCCGCTGCCCAGCTTGTTGTGCCTCTGCCTGTTGCCCAGCTTGATGTGCCTCTGCCCGTTGCCCAGCTTGATGTGCCTCTGCCCGTTGCCCAGCTTGATGTGCCTCTGCCCGTTGCCCAGCTTGATGTGCCTCTGCCCTTCACCCAACCTTACATACATTGCCTTGGTATTGTTTCCTTGTGCCCTGACCTGCATTTGCTATCCTGAAACCTGTATTCCTGTATCCTGTACTTTGTATCCTGTGTTTCTGAACCCTGCATCCATCCCTGGACTCCTGTCTTGCAGATTTATCCCTTCCGTCTGCTCTCTGTCTCTTGTTGTCCTCTCCCTGTCCCCCCCTGCTCCCTGCTCTATCTGATTGATCTTCCGTGTATGACTCTGGCTTGTTCACGATTATGAGTGTATCTTACACCTGTATACACGTTTAGTTTGGATAGTTATTGTTGTGTGTCACCGTGGTTGGCTGTTGGTTTATTTTATTGTTTGTCATATTAGAGGTGTGTTTACTTTTGTTTATTACTTACCCTTTTAATAAATCATTTATACTTTAGATACGCTTTTGGTTCACTCTATCGCAGTCCACACATTTTTGGTTGCACTGATCTCTGACAGAAAATTTACACTGTTACTACAAGCTGTACTCGCACTACTTTACATTGTAGCAAAGTGTAATTTCTTCAGTGTTGTCACATGAAAAGATATAATAAAATATTTACAAAAATGTGAGGGGTGTACTCACTTTTGTGATATACTGTGTATACTGTTGGCTGGGCTGTATTGAAGTTCTGCCTGGTCATAGGTGGGCGAGCACCTGTGACAGGCCCGTAGAACGCCGTCTGGTTGGACGCATTGGGTACCAATCTCTGCTCGGAGCCAATCAGTGGGCGCATTTGTCCCACTGTGTATTCCGGCAGAGGGTACTTAAGGTGCTGAAGTCACGTGGAGGTGTGGTTCCGTTCCGGTCTAGGAGTGTTTGTTGACTCCATGGTCCTGGTCCTACTGAGCAGCCCCAGAGGCCCTCATGGTCTGAGGTGTGGATCCATCCGTTTCTGAGCCTCGGAACTAGCTAGTTCGAGGCACAGTAACTGAAGGAGGATTCTAAAGTGTTCCGGTGCCGTCTCAGGATTGGAGAGGCCCAGCAACTCTACATGTAACCAGGGGAGGACACTTCGGAGGAGGGCCACGCACGAGGCTGGCTGCTCGGTAAGACCCTGGAAGCTGAGCTGTAAGGACACTAATTGAATCCGCATTTCTTACGGTATCGCCGGGCCGGCTGCAAGATACTGGTGCTGTAAGAAAAGTTCCTAACCTATCCTTCAGTTACAACTAAGTTCCTGTGAGAGACTTTTGTGTTCATTTAAAGTTTCACAACCAAGTCTGTGGCAGAGACTTTGCTAAGCTAAAATCACTTGTTGGCTGCTAAATCTACAAGCAAGGATTTATCCAACAGTTGAGTTATCCAGTTGTGAGTGGCTACTCCCTAGATCATCTAGCGACATTAGAGTGTTAGCAGTTCTAAAAGTACCTGAGCTAAACTTCATCCTGTACCCTCTATTCCCAACTAACAGACTGTGTTCTGGTTTATGCAAATCCTAACAAGGAATTCAAGTGTCGGTCTCTGCTGTTACTGGGTATCAACCCTGGGAACCCCTAGACAAGAACGACGAGCTACAAGGCAGAGGAGGTAAATAGTAGGCCCAGAAAAATTCAGCCGCCCCTAGGGGTTATGGCGCTATATATATATATATATATATATATATACATACATTTTTTTTTTTTTTTTTTTACCACCCTGCTAGTGAAGAGTAGGCACATTTAGTTTGGCTTCCCTGTAATCAGTGAAACAGGGATTGATTAACTATGGCAGCTCAGTGGTTCTCGGTCTGCTGCTCTGTTACTTCCCCCTCTCTTCTAGAAGACTATAAAATCATAGTGGGAAGAAAAATCATAGTGGGTGGAAGGACAGTTCATGCAGCTTGACTATTTATGGGACTCTAGCCAATCCTTGGGAAGGTGTGCCCAGTAGGTGGTGAGATAAATAGTTTGAAGCCTGGGCGGCAGGTGAAGTGTTCCTGGGTCCAGTCCTGCAGGATGATACACCTGTGTAGGGGGAAGTCTTTAGGTAGACAAAGAGGTCCCAGCTAGGCTTAGCTGGGAGGCCTATTTGCCATTCCGTGTACAGGGATCAAGGTGGGTCTGGAGAAGCTCACTGGAAAGAGCCAGGAGAAAGTTGGTGGGCAAGGGTCCAGCTGTCCTATGGTGGTATGAGCTAGCATCTCCCTCACTAGTAAGAGCCTAGTGGATGTTGGCAGAAGGCAAAAGATGATCATGTGAGTAAATTACCCCAATGTTGAAGAATAGTGACTGTGTGTAGCTTTTAACTCTGGAATGAGTACAGGCCACCAACAGCATAGAGATCCTGTGGGACATTCATGTTTTTGTGCAGTGCAGCCAGTTGAAGGGTCCAGCACTGCACAATACAGTATACAGTATACATGTACACACACAAACATATAAACGCCATAATACTGTATATTATAGTTTCCCTTTAATCTCAGCTAATTTTTCCACCCTGTGCTCTGGTATCTTATAACAACATCCACCAGTGTTTTCTAAGAGTCAGATTTACGCTCATCTCCTTTATTTGTGTAAGGATCTACAGTCAATGTGTTTTCATGAGTATTTGCATCATAGATTGAATGGAAACTTTTTCCATCATTAAAATAGGAGTAGCTCTATCATTTCCTTCCAACTCTCGTATATGACTGCAAAGATGGCACATTCTCCAAAGGAAGATGATTCTGAAGATATTTTAAGGCAATATCTACTTTCATTTGTCTGTCTTGGAATATTGGTATTGCCAAATTTGATCATAGAATTATTTATTGTTGCTGTTAATGTCATTGACTGGCTGAAGGGGAGATCAATAATGGATGTCGACAAAATTATCACCTCTCTTGAGCTATCGAAGATTTTCTATCACCCTGCAAGTCTCTTGTATTTGTTTGCAGTGTTTTACTTTCCAGAGACATCTGCTTTTTTCCCCATGTTTCTTGAGTTCGTAATGAATTCCTTAGCTTGTTTCAATATCTGCTTGACAACAATGCTCTCCATTTTAATCTACTTTAAGGTTTCCACCTTTCACAACATTTTCTTCCTGCATCTGAAGGCCATCATCTCAAGGATGGTTGTCTATCTGATTATTGCCTGTGTGATGTTGTCTTTAGGATTTTCATTGATGCATTTGTTATCCCATCCTATTCGTTTTTTAAGGAATTCAACACAAAATTACATTTTACACTATAAAAAAAAGCAAACAACGTCATATTTATTTTGGAATTCGCCCTCTATTCTAATGGGCTTCCTAACTTCATTCCTGCTCATTATTTCACTTGGCTTACACATGAATAGAATGAACAACTGTGGAAATGTAACACGTAGTATGGACTCCTACCAGAGGACAATAAGGTTTACATTTGCCTGTATCATGATATGGGTTTTGTATATTATATCATATATAACTGGAGGATATCTGCAGCTGTTGGGCCCTTGGTATATTTTTATAATTAACATTTTTCCGGGTCTACATTCTGTTTGTTTAGTTTATGCAGCAACAAAACTAAGAAACCAGTTCTTCAGGATTATCCATTATGGAACTGCCTGCTTGGTCAACAGAAAAGCTCCTGGACCTCGCTCTAGAGAGCCGGTGGAGTTGACCCCTTTGTAACTGAAGGCAAGGTGATAAAATTATGAACAATCTCTTCATTTTGACTAGACTTTGGAGATATGTTATTGTCTATCATATGTGTGCAATCGTTAGTTAAGGCTGAACTTTAGGTAAACAGATACCGTATATACTCGAGTATAAGCCGACCCGAATATAAGCCGAGGCACCTCATTTTACCACAAAAAAATGGGAAAACTTATTGACTCGGGTATAAGCCTAATGCGGCGTACACACGGTCGGAATTTCCGATGGAAACAGTCCGATAGGAGCTTTTCATCAGATTTTCCGACCGTGTGTATGCCCAACGGTCTTTTTCTGTCGGAATTTCCGACGGACTTTGAATTGAGAACCTGTTCTCAATTTTTCCGACGGAAAACCTTTCTATCGGATTTTCCGATCATGTGTATGCAATTCCGACACGCAAAATTCCGACGCATGCTCGGAAACAATTCAACGCATGCTCGGAAGCATTAAACTTCCCTTTTATAGTGCTGTCGAACGTGTTTTATGCCGCTGTGTTACAGACCGTTGGAATTTGGTGCGATCGCGTGTAGGCAAGACAGTTTGAGCGGAATTCCGTTGGAAAAACCATCAGAGTTTTTTCCGACGAGAATTCCGATCATGTGTACGCGGCAATAGGTGAGAAATGCACAGCTACTGTAAGTGGAAAAGAGGTCAACAATGCCCATTTGCAGCCTCACTGTGCCCATTTGCAGCCTCACTGTGCCCATTTGCATGCCTCACTGTGCCCACTTGCAGCCATAGGTCCCCTGAACTTCAAACCTGGTAGTTAAGGGTTCCTAGATGCCCCCTAGCTGCAGCCAAAATTTGGGGTCTCTGGACCCAAAGGGTCCCGAAATGACATTGCTGCAGATGGACAAAGTTGACCGATTTTGGGGCCCTGTATCTCGGGGCCACTTGGTGCTAGGAACCCCAAATGGATATGTTGTAATGTTGGTCCCACTGGGTTTGCACACCAAATTTGGGGTCCCTAGCACCAAGTGGCCCCGAGATATGGGGCCGCAAAGTCGGGTCGGAAAATGTCATTTTTTTCTGCAGAAAAGTGCTTGACTCGAGTATAAGCCGAGGGGGGCACTTTCAGCACAAAAAAATGTGCTGAAAAACTCGGCTTATACTCGAGTATATACGGTACATTTTTTTATTTTTCTGTTTACCCCCCCTTTTTTTTCTCCCCCTTTTGGTGGGAATTTTCAAGGCAATACGCTGAAATCCTGCAAAAAAATTATATAAAAATATAAACGGAAGCCCGGGGTTCACGAGGTACCCTGTTCATGTTTTTATTCATCTCTTCCCCAATAGGTCGGTCCTGAGAGAAGGGACTTTGTTTTCTGCCAAAAGGCGGGGGGGGGGGGTCACTGGGCACAGGTGGTGCACCTCTGCCCGGATTCACCCTCCCTTTAGGGGGATGTGCCACAGACAGTGGCGTAGTAGGTCATGTTTTTTTTTTTTTCCTCCTTCTTATCAAATGCATCCAAGGTGAGAGAGCTCAGAAGGCTGGGCGCAGACACCGATCAGGCACAGCAGTATAATAAGAGACTCATGGGAGTAATGAGAGAATGGCATGTAGAATGAAGATTGTATCATATAATGTGAGAGGGCTTTGTTCGATTGGTAAGAGGGGCCTCTGGCATGAACTGCACTCACATGAAGGCAGAGATAGTTTTCTTTGCAAGAGACGGACTTCGTGGCAGGGTCCACCCCTCCTGTGCCTCTATTTCCATATAATCAATTTTGTGCACCTTCACCCATTCCTAGAGCTATAGGAGTTACAATAGCTATACACAATGTCCCCTGGTACCTACAGAAGTACGAGTAGATCCTGAGGACTGCTTTTTTGTTAAAGAAAAGATCCAGGGCCAGTGTTATACCCTAGCTAATATATATGCCCCCAATAGCCATACTGTTAAATTTCTATCTAAAACTTTGGATATTCTGGGGAAGTTTCGGGAACGTCTATTGGTTATGGGAGTGGATTTTAACATTACCTTGAACCCTAGTATAGACACCTCTTCGGGGAAAACCTTTGTGTCTCATAAGGCGTTAAGATATATTAAACAGCACCTTTGCTTTCTGCATTTGGTGGACAGTTGGAGGGTACTGCATGAGCGAGACAGGGATTTCAGTTATTACTCCAAAATACACAATGTATATTCAAGGATGGATATGTTGTTGATTGATCAATATTATCTGAATTATGTAAATTCATCAACTATTGAGTCAATCACCATGACAAACCATGCTCCAATACGTTTAACCACTTCCCGACCGGCACACGACGATGTACGTTGGTAGAATTTAAATTTGCCGCTGTGCCATCGCGTGCGCGCCGGTCGGGACCTCCGTGAGTGTCACGGGGAGGAAGAACAGGGGGAGGGAGAGCGGGGAGATGCTATAGTAAACAAGCATCTCTCCCTTCTGCTTAGTAACAGTGACACTGATCTCTGCTCCCTGTGATTGGAGCAGAGATCAGCGATGTCCACAACACAGCCACGCCCCCCACAGTTAGCAACACGCCCCTAGGGCACACTTAACTCCTACACTGCCACCTAGTGGTTAACCCCTTCACTGCCAGTGTCATTTACACAGTAATCAGTGCATTTGTATAGCACTGATTGCTGTATAAATGACAATTGTCCCAAAAATGTCTGATGTGTCCGCTATAATGTCACAGTCACAATAAAAATTGCTGATCGCCGCTGATTCTGTTTATCATCCAAAATAGATTTATTCAATCACCATGTGATTTCCGATGTCGAACACATCATTAACCACTTTTAGACCAGACCATTTTGCTGGCTTAAGACCAGACCACTTTTTGCGATTCGGCACTGCGTCGCTTTAACTGACAATTGCGCGGTCGTGTGACGTGGCTCCCAAACAAAATTGACGTCCCTTTTTTTCCCACAAATAGAGCTTTATTTTGGTGGTATTTGATCGCCCCTGCGGTTTAAATTTTTTGCGCTATAAACAAAAAAAGAGTGACAATTCTGAAAAAAACACATTATTTTTTACTTTTTGCTATAATAAATATCCCCCCAAAAATATATAAAAAAAATAAAAAATTTTCCTCAGTTTAGGCCGATACGTATTCTTCTACATATTTTTGGTAAAAAATTTTGCAATAAGCAATTATTGATTGGTTTACCCAAAAGTTATAGCATTTACAAAATAGGGGATAGTTTTATTGCATTTTTATTAATCATTTTTATTTTTTTTTTAAATGGCGGCGATCAGCGATTTTTATCGTGACTACAACATTATGGCAGACACATCGGACATTTCTGACACATTTTTGGGACCATTGTCATTTATACAGCAATCAGTGCTATACAAATGCACTGATTCCTGTGTAAATGATACTGGCAGTGAAGGGGTTAATGACCAGGTGGCAGTGTAGGGGTTAAGTATGTCCTAGGGGCGTGTTTCTAACTGTATGGGGGGGCGTGGCTGTGTGTGACACGTCACTGATCTCTGCTCCGATCACAGGGAGTAGAGATCAGTGACACCGTCACTAGGCAGAACGGGGAGATGCTTGTTTACATTAGCATCTCCCCGTTCTTCCTCCCCGTGAGAAGATCGCGGGTATCTCTGCGGCGATCGAGTCCGCAGGACCCGCGACCCGACTCACAGAGCTTGCCACGGGCGCCCGCTGGCCGCCTCTTAAAGGGCAACATACAGGTACGTGATTCTGCCTGTACGAGCCCTTCTGCCGACGTATATCAGCGTGAGATGGTCGGCAAGCGGTTAAGCACTGTTCTAGGTACACCACTGTATGACAGACGTTTATACTAGATCTGCTCAGTTCTCTTGCTGGATTTCTACAATCTGTTAGCATCAGTCATTGTTTGCAGAATTTCTGTCTAGCTTTCAAGAGTAGAATTCCTGTCACAGCATTTCGTTCATAGCATTTCGTTCGTTGCCTTTCTGTGGTACTATTTTGTTCGTAGCTTTTTCTGTGGTAGCATTTTTCTGTGGTAGCATTGTCTGTTGTAGCATTTTCCTGTCGTAGCTTTTCGTTCGTAGCATTTCTGTTAGCTAGTGCTCACACCAGGATCTGTCATGTCTACAGATCCATACGGGCTGAGGTTTAGTTTTTAATTGATTGTCGTCCCACAATCTTCTCGCCTGTATACCATACGTCATACATACACGTTCACCATTACATTTACTACTACCCACCACGGTCTGTGGGTACCTCAGCCTTGAGTATTCATTTTTAATTACCTGTCTTGGCGCTGCAGGTTGCTTGGGCTCACTTACTGCATACCCTAGTGTGGTGTTGTCATTAGGTTCACATCCATGCGCTGTTGGTCTTGTCATTTCTACACCACATCTTCATATTTGTCAGGTACGAAGGGGTGTTGTTGTCTGTTTTAATTTTCTCTAGTTTGTGTTTCCTTTGATCAGGGCATGTCGCGTGTGTCGGAAGAGACAAATTCTCGTTCATCTCTCCACGCTGCAGGGGGGGTCGGTGCATGGTAGCACCCCATAATTTAGGGGTGGGACCATACCTAAGCTCATAGCTAAGTTTATCGCTGGTCTACCCCTTTCCCGGCCTCAGCTGGGGGGGGGGGGGGGGGCATTACTCTTCTGGTTGTTATTCCCAACTCCATCCCAACCTCTTCCATCCACCGGTGCAGAACATGTTTCCATACGTGATTCTTTAACTCAGATTCATGCGGTACTTAATGCGCTCTCAACGTCCATGCTACAATTGTTAGATAGGATGGAGGTGATCATAGCCAGCTCGGCTAGAGCGGAGGTGTCAGCTGCGCCCACGGCTCCTGCTCTTCTCAGTGTGCCTGCAGGTGATGTTGGCTTTTCATTTCAGTGGCAGCTCCTTCAGCTTTAGTGGGTTACCTTCAGTGTTCCCGCCCCCCTTTTTTTACCTCTGCCTATATCAGGTAGGACATTCTGGTAGGCAAGATGTTAACCTGGCCTCTCTTCCAATAGCATCTAAGGACAAGATCAAAGCTTTACTTGCGGGGAGGTCTCGTGGAGCTCAAAGCATGGATCCCAGGCGTAGCCACAAAACTTAGCGTGGCGGAATTCGTTCTGGAATTTGGTAGATTTCGTCTGTTCTGTCAGACCTGGTAGGATGGTAGAGTCAGATCCATACTTACATTAGGTGGTGGACTTGGTACACAAGCCCAGCCTGTTCATTTTCCACGGTTACCATCGTTTTTTGCAGCAAGGTGGCGGCCACTTGGGCATAATTCCAGGTGGTGACATCTGGGAGCAATTTTGACATGCAACTTTTCTGCAGACATTTCACCAGCCAGGAATCCACTGTGTGTGGCAAGTGGCAGTCATCAGCCCAACTTGGATTTTCAGTAGGCTATTACACAGGCCTCATCACTCTGCCGTCCGTCTTTTGAATGTAGTTACTGGGCTTCAGTTGTCAGTCATGCTTCCGTTGTCAATGAGTAGCTATAGGCCAGAAGTTTCCAATGGGGTTTGTGATTTGTGATTAGGGTGGTCAGTGGCCTTTTTTCACCCAATAGCGGTCGTTTTGCGATTTGACTGCGCTTATTTCATATATTCCTAGCCTCAATTCCTCATTCCCTCGGTTGAACCTTCATTGAAATATTCGTTGGTGGGTCTGGCTGTCCAGCACATTCTACAGTTAGGCAGGGGTCTTGGCTATCCAAGCTGATACAATGCATTCAAATTACTTCCATCAGTCCTGCCCTCTGGCAAGTTTGAGCATACTTCGGCATTGTTCGTTATTTGCCCAATACTGGCAGCAACTGTATTGTTTCTTTTCAGATGGTTGGCCACAGCCTATTAAGGTATATCAGGGTCCCTTCTCATCTTGTTCTTCATGCAGGTTGACATGACTAGGCCTGTCTTTCAAGTTTCATGTCCTGGGACGGTTTCATTAGGAGGTATTACAAGGGCGTAGCTGGAGTTTCTCAACTTATACCAAGTAGAACTGGGGGCAAGCCGGTTCCTCCTTGCTCACTGTTGGCCATGGTTTAGGCACATCCTGGTCACAAGTGAGCGATCTGGCCAATGGTTCTTATCCAGAATATTCTGAGGGCTTATACCAAGGGTTGGAAGGTTTTGTAGGTTCATGTCTCTGGCTTGCACTGTATATTGCCTGAAAAAAAAATAGAAAAATCTAAAAACCACATAATCTATATTATGTATAGCAAAGTCTTTGTGTAATATGTCAGTATCCTCACTCCTAGAGGGTGTGTAGAGAATGTATTTGTCTTTATCCAAGGCCGCATTTCCAACTTACTTTTAGGAATTTGTTTCTTAGTAGAAATTGAAGAATCCTTCGTTCGTTCAATACTTTAAGAAGAGTTGTATTGTTCAGAAAGATAAGCAAAGACAACTGACATCTAGTAACATATGGCATGGTGATGGCCTCAGAAGGAGGAAGAGACATCTTATGTTACATTCTCCAAAGTGTAGGTTCCTTCTCCTCCCACCTCTCTTCCTAGCTACCATACAATCCTCATCATTCTTAAGCCCCATACACACGGTCGGATTTTTGCATGGATTCTGTCCGATCGGACAATGTTGTTGAAAAATCAGACCGTGTGTATGCACCATCGGACAGTGTACGTCAGATTGTCCGACGGACAAAGTCCTATCTCCTGCTGGATAGATTTGCCGACAACACGGTCCGATCACACCAAATCCGATCGTGTGTACGGTTGTCCGACGGACAAAGTGCTACGCATGCTCAGTTCACATTACAAGACCAAAGCTATTGGCTACTAGCCTCTACGTAGTCCCGTCGTAGGCAACAAACGTCACCACGTTCAGAATGATCGGATTTTCCGACAACTTTGTCCGACCGTGTGTACGCAAAACCAACATCGGACAAAGTACGACGGACATGATCCGACGGACCTGGTCCTCGGATAATCCGAGCGTGTGTATGGGGCTTTATACTGTTTCATAATGTCATGTCAGCGTTTCCTATTTACACCCATATTTACATATATGCTTTATATGGTATTAGCCTAAAGATAAGTAGCATATTACCTTTTGTACCACCACCCCTCCCTTTAGAATGTAAGCTCTACGAGCAGGGCCCTCCTGTACCTTTTGTATTGTACTGTAATTGTGTTGTCCCCCTATACATTGTAAAGCGTTGTGTAAACTGTTGGCGCTATATAAACCGTGTATAATAATAATAAAAATAAATAGCATAACTCCACCCATTGTCCTGACATAGTAACTCAAAAATAAAATTATCTACACAGCAGAACGACTTCTCTCTGTCCTCTGTGTGTTCTGGGACCTTTAAAGACTAAAATTAATTATATTATAACATTCGTGTGTTTCATATATGTTTTTGTTCAGAAACTTTTTATTACACAGCTCCGGGGGTCTTCTCTTCTTCCGTCTTGGGGGATCTTCTCGCCGGACTCCTCTGCTATCTTCTGCTAGCTCTTTTACTAGCGGAGGAGCCCGGCTTTCTTCTTCGTCACCGCCGCCGTCCGGGGGTCTTGTTCCGAATTCGGGGGTCTTGTCCCGCTCTTCGATTCTTCTGTCGCCGCCGCTGCCCTACATCGTACCCCATACTCATTCACATAGGTTGGGGGCCCGGGATCTGGGGGCCCCCTTATTAAAGGGGGCTCCCGGATTCCGATAAGCCCCCCCACCCGCACACCCCGACAACCAATGGCCAGGGTTGTCGGGAAGAGTCCCTTTTCCTCATCAACATGGGGACAAGGTGCTTTGGGGTGGCCCCCCTTTTCCCCAAAGCACCCCCCATGTTGAGGGCACGCGACCTGGTATGGCTCAGGGGGGGGGGGGGCGCTCGCTCGTCCCCACCCCTTTTCCTGACCGGCCGGGCTGCGTGCTCTGATAAGGGTCTGGTATCGATCCTGGGGTGACCGCCCACGCCGTTTTTTCGGCGTAGGGGCTTCCCTTTAAAACCCATACCATGTGACAGGGCTCATTGACTTCCTTTTCTAGTCCCGTCGTAACTCATCACGTTCTAAATGAACGGACTTTGGTCCGTGTGTGGGCAAGTCCTTTAATTTGGAAGTCCGTCGGAACTCCGTCAGACCTAGTCTGCCGGAAAGTCCGGTCATGTGTGGGCAAGTCCGTTTATTCGGAAGGTCCGCCGGAATTCCGCCGGGAACTCCGTCGGACCTAGTCTGCTGGAAAGTCCGGTCGTGTGTACAGGGCATTAAGGTAACGGGGGAAGTTAGTGTTGGATTTACAGGGGAGAGCAGTGTTATAGTTACAGGCAGTTTTAGTGTCTGGAAAGTTTGTATCACAGGGAGGGTTAGCTAACTCAAAAACTTCTAAAAGCCACTGTTTAATTTTGTGGTCTGGGCCAGGTTTTCTGGGAAGCAAGCACACTAATGTCTCAGGTTTGTGCTGGGTTTATGTTAGAGACAGAGTTAGAGGTCAGTGGGCCCACCCTCCTGACAGAGTTAGTGTGTGAAGGGAACTGTGAAGCGCACATTGCACCTAACTGTCCAGGTCAGGACAGACAAAGGCCCGAGTCTGTGAGGCCGTAGCAGCTGGGAGCTGCAGGAGAAACAGTCCAGCTGACACAGGTACAACATTTTTGTGCACGAGCACTGGGACTATGTGTTTGACAGTCTGGAGGACCAAGGCATGAGGCAGTGAAGCTGCAAAGAGAGCCATGAGGCTGAATTATACGTTTTGTTGCATTGATGGTGAGAACCCCCCGCTGGGGGAACACTTTCATTTGTGAACCTTGTTTTAAATAAAAGTCGGCAGAAAAAGCCCTGAAACGTACTTTTGGTATATAACATTTTTTTTTTAACACAGAACACTTTCTCACAATAGCAAGAGCTAATTACAATCAACAATACAAACAGTGATTCCCCCCCCCCTCCTCAGCTCAGCAGGCAACAAACCACCGTAGGAGTAGACTGTCCGGCTCCTACCCAGTTCTAGAGGCCAATCAGATCAGCTCTCTCAACTAACATGTTGAGTTCAGAATCAAACAACCCAAGAATAGTCTTTACATATATCCTGGGAGATATTGTGGATAAATATTACTGTCCCATTTTAAGTAATCCAATCATATTCTCAGGGTTCATTCTTTTCTTGGTCACCCTGCGCCTAACAGTGACTCCCGTCACAATATATATATATATACATAATAGGTAGGGATGGGCCCGGTGTTCGATCCAAACCCATGTTCGAATCGAACATCGGCTGTTCGTCCGCTCGTCGAGCCCAGAACTATGTGGGCCGTTCGCATCAAATTCGTGTGATGCGAACGGTCCACAATGCACTGCGCCAGTCGCAGTGCATTACTGGCTGATGATTGGCCAAGCAAGCACTTGGCCAATCATAGAGCCAGCGGCGAGGAGAGCAATAATTGGCCACAGGCAGGATGCCTGTGGCCAATTATAGCTATGGGGGTTTAGTACACGCCCCACACTACGCCGGCGACCTCATGTAGTGTGTTCCGGCGTTAGAATTAGGAACAGTGAGAGACTGTACTGTTCTGTACAGTGTCTGCTTGTGCATTATCTGCTGTTTTGATTCATCTGCATTATCTACTTGTGATTCATCTACATTATCTGCTTGTGGATTCTGGGGATTAGTGTAGGGAAAGAGAAAAAATAGGCAGGGTAGTTTATACTTCTCAGTGCTGTTCTCAATCTCTACCAATCCAGCCACCTGCAGGAGTAGTTAGTGTGTGTGCGTGCTGTGTTAGTATAGCACTGCAGTAGCAGATTAAACCACCTTTACCCTTCTGGCCTGTTGTGTCATCTAAGGCAGCCATCTGCGGCTAATGAATTGCCGGCTCCCGTAACACAGAGAACAGTCATTCATTGAAAGTCATTGATTAAAAAAAAAGTAATTGAAAAAAAAAAAAAAAGCGTGGGGTTTCCCCCAAATTCAATTACCAGGCCCTTCCTGTCTGCTATGGATATTAAGGGGTACCCCGCTTAAATTTTTTTAAAAAAATGACGTGGGGGTCCCCCTAAATATCCATACCAGACCCTTGAGGTCTGGGATGGATTTTAAGGGGAACCCCGGCCAAATAAAATTAATAAAATGGCGTGGGGTCCCCCTCAAAATCCATACCAGACCCTTATCCGAGCACGCAACCTGGCAGGCCGCAGGAAAAGAGGGGGGACGAGAGCGTCCCCCCTTCCTCCTGAACCGTACCAGGCCACATGCCCTCAACATTGGGAGGGTGCTTTGGGGGTCTGTGTCCTCATGCTGGCCATTGGTTGTGGGGGTCTGCGGGCGGGGGGCTTATCGGAATCTGGAAGCCCCCTTTAACAAGGGGACCCCCAGATCCCGGCCCCCCCTGTGTGAAATGGTAAAGTACCCCTACCATTTCACCCAAAAAAGTGACAACAATTTTAAAAATGACAGGAGACGGTCTTTGACAATTCCTTTATTAAAATCTTCTTTCTTCTGGTCTTCCTTCTTCCTTTCTTCATCCTTCGGTTTCTTCATCTTCTTCTTCCATCTTCTACCATCTTCTTCCATCTTCTTTTTCCTCCGATCCGCTTCTTCTTGCTCTGGTCTTCTCATCCGGCATCTTCTTCCACGGCGTCTGTGTCTCTTCTTGGGCTGCTCTGCGCAATGGGAGGCTCCCGCTGTGTGAGGCTTTGCTGCGTCTGACAGGTCTTTTATAACGGAGGGCAGGGCCACCTGGTGACCCCGCCCCCCTCTGACGTCATGGGGAAAGCCATAGGGAAGTCCCCATTATGTCCCCGTGCGTCAGAGGGGGGCGGGGTCACCAGGTGGCCCCACCCTCTGTTATAAAAAAGCTGTTAGACGCAGCGAAGCCTCACACAGCGGGAGCCTCCCATTGCGCGGAACGGCCCAAGAAGAGACACCGACGCCGTGGAAGAAGATTCCGGACGAGAAGACCAGAGCAAGAAGAAGCGGATCGGAGGAAGAAGAAGATGAAAGAAGATGGTAGAAGATGGAAGAAGATGAAGAAAGGAAGACCAGAAGAAAGAAGATTTTAATAAAGGAATTGTCAAAGACCGTCTCCTGTCATTTTTAACATTTTTGTCACTTTTTTGGTGAAATGGTAGGGGTACATTTGTACCCCCTTACCATTTCACACGGGGGGGGGGGGGGCAGGATCTGGGGGTCCCCTTGTTAAAGGGGGCTTCCAGATTCCGATAAGCCCCCCGCCCGCAGACCCCCACAACCAATGGCCAGGGTTGTGGGGACGAGGCCCTTGTCCCCATCAACATGATTGGGGAGATTGTGGATATTACAATGGGGACTATATGGTGGTGGAATTTTCACAGGTTTTTGCAAATTCAATTATTATTTGCTGATCCGAAAAATGATCCGATCCGTGACTCTGATCCGAGGAACGATACGATCTGTGAGTTTGGGGGGGGACACATGTACAGAGGGGGAACAGATATATGTGTGTAGTGGGGTACAGAGGGGGAACAGATATATGTGTGTGTGGGGGGGGGGGACAGACGTGTAGTGGGATACAGAGGGGGAACAGATATATGTGTGGGGGGGGGGGGGGACAGATGTGCAGGGGAGTACAGAGGGGAAATAGACGTGCATGGGAGTACAGAGGGGAAATAGACATGCAGGGGGGTACAGAGGAGAGATTGACGTGCAGGGGTACAGAGGGGAAATAGACGTGCAGGGGGGAATGCACCCCTTGCTTACAGTAATACTAGACCCGCCCCTTAGAATATAAAAAAAAAGTCAGTTACTTTGCTGAGTAACTAATTACTTTTCCAATGTAGTAACTGAGTTACTAACTCAATTACTTTTTGGGAGAAGTAATTTGTAACTTAACTAATTACTTTTTTAAAGTAAGATGACCAACACTGCTTACCACCCACTTCCCCTGGAACAGTCTTACCGGTTGCCTGGGGAGACCGTGGCTTTGGGTGGAAAGTTTGTGCAGCTGTAGGGGTGGTGACCAGGCTCTCTGCAGCAAAGTACCTTTCAACGAGTTCCACCAGGTTGTCCGCCGAGTTGGGGTCTCCTTGACTCACCAACTTCTGCAGGGGAATTGGTAGTGACCGCAGGAACCGGTCCATGACCACACGCTCCACTATTTGTGGCCCAGACAGGGACTCTGGCTGTAGCCATTTCCTCACCAGGTGAATTAGGTCAAACATCTGCAATCTTGGGGGCCTCTCGTTTTGGAAGAACCAGCTGTAGACCCGCTGTACTCGAACTGCTAAGGTGACACCAAGTCGCGCCAGGATTTCCCGCTTAACCTTTTCATAGTCTCCCACTTCTGCTGACTCCAAATCATAGTAGACCTTCTGCGATTCTCCAGAAAGCAAGGAGGCGACCAGTCCTGCCCACTGGGATTTAGGCCAGCCTTCCCTCTCAGCGGTCCATTCAAACATTAGCAGAAAGGCCTCCGGATCATCATCTGCAGTCATCTTAGAAAGAAAGCAACCCACATGGATGGCTGAGGGCTTGTCTCCAACATCATCAACTTTAGCAGGTGACCACTGTGCTAGCGTCTCCGCAACCTTAGTCAGGGTTTTCCTATCCACTTTTGCATCAGTGGCTAGCTGTTCAAACAGCCTCTGCGATTGCTCCTGTACAGCACCAATCTGTTGGCACAGAGCCTTGGTTTGCTCCTGTGCGATAGCGTTGGCTTGCTGTAGTGCAGAGTTTGCTTGCTGTTGTGCAGAGTTGGATATCACCAATTGTTTTAGGATTTCCTCCATGTTTAGTCACTCTAGGTACTGGCCTTTTAAGTAGTAACTTACTACAGCTGGTTGCAGCCTCACCATATGTAACCTGGGGGACAGGTAGCAGGTACAAAAGCTTCCTGGGATAAGCAGGCTTTCAGGCACAGATACCAGAACAAGTGATGTAGTGACAAACAGTGAAGTGTTTAATGGTGATATTTACAAGTCTATAGAGGTGCTGTACAGTGTTCAAAAAACAAAACACACAGAACAAAATAGCCAAACAAAAACCTAGCCCTGTCTTGGCTCTAACTATACACTATGTAGGCCCTAACTACCAAGGCTGAGAAAGCCTACCGCTTGTCAGTTTCCACTTAAACTGTTTAACAGCTTTTTACCAACCTTGTTGCTCTCACAGACCAGTTGTCTGTGTTTCCCAGGCAGAGAGCAAAGGCTGTCTGCTCAGGTGAGCTTAAATTAGCCTGGGGGGGAAGAGGACCAAGACCCGAACTGGATCATGGATCAGAGATTCTTGAATGTGTACGAGAGGAGCCTGGGGGACGTATAAACCCCGAACAGGACTCTTCCTGGCTCTCTCTGGGACGCTCTGCTACAATATACAGTGGTGTGAAAAAGTGTTTGCCCCCTTCCTCATTTCCTGTTCCTTTGCATGTTTGCCACACTTAAGTGTTTCGGAACATCAAACCAATTTAAACAATAGTCAAGGACAACACAAGTAAACACAAAATGCAATTTGTAAATGAAGGTGTTTATTATTAAAGGTGAAAAAAAATCCAAACCATCATGGCCCTGTGTGAAAAAGTGATTGCCCCCCTTGTTAAAACATACTATAACTGTGGTTGTCCACACCTGAGTTCAATTTCTCTAGCCACACCCAGGCCTGATTATTGCCACACCTGTTCACAATCAAGGCATCACTTAAATAGGAGCTGCTTGACACAGTAAGGTCCACCAGAAGATCCTTAAAAGCTACACATCATGCCGAGACCCAAAGAAATTCAGGAACAATTGAGAAAGAAAGTAATTGAGATCTATCAGTCTGGAAAGGGTTATAAAGCCATTTCCAAAGCTTTGGGAATCCAGCGAACCACAGTGAGAGCCATTATCCACAAATGGCGAAGACATGGAACAGTGGTGAACCTTCCCAGGAGTGGTTGGCCGCCCAAAATTACCCCAAGAGCGCAGCGACGACTCATCCAAGAGGTCACAAAAGACCCCACAACAACGTCCAAGGAACTGCAGGCCTCACTTGCCTCAGTTAAGGTCAGCGTTCATGCCTCCACCATCAGGAAAAGACTGGGCAAAAATGGCCTGCATGGCAGAGTTCCAAGGAGAAAACCACTGCTGAGCAAAAAGAACATCAAAGCTCGTCTCAATTTCTCCACAACACATCTTGATGATCCCCAAGACTTTTGGGACAACATTCTGTGGACCGATGAGACAAAAGTGGAACTCTTTGGAAGGTGTGTGTCCAAGTATATCTGGCGTAGAAGGAACACTGCATTTCAGAAAAAGAACATTATACCAACAGTAAAATATGGTGGTGGTAGTGTGATGGTCTGGGGCTGTTTTGCTGCTTCAGGACCTGGAAGACTTGCCGTGATAAAAGGAACTATGAATTCTGCTGTCTACCAAGAGATCCTGAAGGAGAATGTCCGACCATCTGTTCGTGTACTCAAGCTGAAACGAACTTGGGTTCTGCAGCAGGACAATGATCCTAAACACACCAGCAAGTCCACCACCGAATGGCTGAAGAAAAACAAAATGAAGACTTTGGAGTGGCCTAGCCAAAGTCCTGACCTGAATCCTATTGAGATGTTGTGGTATGACCTTAAAAAGGCCATTCATGCTCGAAAACCCTCTAATGTAACTGAATTAGGACAATTCTGCAAAGATGAGTGGGCCAAAATTCCTCCAGGACGCTGTAAAAGCCCCATTGCACGTTATCGCAAACGCTTGGTTGCAGTTGTTGCTGCTAAGGGTGGCCCAACCAGTTATTAGGTTTAGGGGGCAATCACTTTTTCACACAGGGCCATGATGGTTTGGATTTTTTTTCACCTTTAATAATAAACACCTTCATTTACAAATTGCATTTTGTGTTTACTTGTGTTGTCCTTGACTATTGTTTAAATTGGTTTGATGTTCTGAAACACTTAAGTGTGACAAACATGCAAAGGAACAGGAAATGAGGAAGGGGGCAAACACTTTTTCACACCACTATATATTATACGGTATATACAGTAATACATGGATATGCACACACATATGTATAAACACAGTCATTTATAGTGTTTCGATTTGATCTCAGCTCTTGCAATAAACAAAATAATTTTTCCATCCTGTGCCAAGTGTCATATTTACTCTCATCTTCATTATTTGTGTAAAGATCAACAGAGTCAATGTGCTTTCATGACTATTTGCATCGTAGATTGAAAGAAGTAATTTTCCAACATTATAAAAAGAACAGTGCTATCCTTTCTATACAGACAGCTCTCGTACAGTGGTGTGAAAAAGTGTTTGCCCCCTTCCTCATTTCCTGTTCCTTTGCATGTTTGTCACACTTAAGTGTTTCGGAACATCAAACCAATTTAAACAATAGTCAAGGACAACACAAGTAAACACAAAATGCAATTTGTAAATGAAGGTGTTTATTATTAAAGGTGAAAAAAAATCCAAACCATCATGGCCCTGTGTGAAAAAGTGATTGCCCCCTAAACCTAATAACTGGTTGGGCCACCCTTAGCAGCAACAACTGCAACCAAGCGTTTGCGATAACGTGCAATGAGGCTTTTACAGCGTCCTGGAGGAATTTTGGCCCACCCATCTTTGCAGAATTGTCCTAATTCAGTTACATTAGAGGGTTTTCGAGCATGAACGGCCTTTTTAAGGTCATACCACAACATCTCAATAGGATTCAGGTCAGGACTTTGGCTAGGCCACTCCAAAGTCTTCATTTTGTTTTTCTTCAGCCATTCGGTGGTGGACTTGCTGGTGTGTTTAGGATCATTGTCCTGCTGCAGAACCCAAGTTCGTTTCAGCTTGAGTACACGAACAGATGGTCGGACATTCTCCTTCAGGATCTCTTGGTAGACAGCAGAATTCATAGTTCCTTTTATCACGGCAAGTCTTCCAGGTCCTGAAGCAGTAAAACAGCCCCAGACCATCACACTACCACCACCATATTTTACTGTTGGTATAATGTTCTTTTTCTGAAATGCAGTGTTCCTTCTATGCCAGATATACTTGGACACACACCTTCCAAAGAGTTCCACTTTTGTCTCATCGGTCCACAGAATGTTGTCCCAAAAGTCTTGGGGATCATCAAGATGTGTTGTGGAGAAATTGAGACGAGCTTTGATGTTCTTTTTGCTCAGCAGTGGTTTTCTCCTTGGAACTCTGCCATTCAGGCCATTTTTGCCCAGTCTTTTCCTGATGGTGGAGGCATGAACGCTGACCTTAACTGAGGCAAGTGAGGCCTGCAGTTCCTTGGACGTTGTTGTTGGGTCTTTTGTGACCTCTTGGATGAGTCGTCGCTGCGCTCTTGGGGTAATTTTGGGCGGCCGGCCACTCCTGGGAAGGTTCACCACTGTTCCATGTCTTCGCCATTTGTGGATAATGGCTCTCACTGTGGTTCGCTGGATTCCCAAAGCTTTGGAAATGGCTTTATAACCCTTTCCAGACTGATAGATCTCAATTACTTTCTTTCTCAATTGTTCCTGAATTTCTTTGGGTCTCGGCATGATGTGTAGCTTTTAAGGATCTTCTGGTGGACCTTACTGTGTCAAGCAGCTCCTATTTAAGTGGTGCCTTGATTGTGAACAGGTGTGGCAATAATCAGGCCTGGGTGTGGCTAGAGAAATTGAACTCAGGTGTGGACAACCACAGTTATAGTATGTTTTAACAAGGGGGGCAATCACTTTTTCACACAGGGCCATGATGGTTTGGATTTTTTTTCACCTTTAATAATAAACACCTTCATTTACAAATTGCATTTTGTGTTTACTTGTGTTGTCCTTGACTATTGTTTAAATTGGTTTGATGTTCCGAAACACTTAAGTGTGACAAACATGCAAAGGAACAGGAAATGAGGAAGGGGGCAAACACTTTTTCACACCACTGTATATGACTGCAAAGATGGCACATTCTACGCAGGTAGATTTTTCCGAAAATATTTTTATGCAATATCTACCTCCATTTATCTGTCTTGGAATATCCATATTGCCAAATCTGATAATACAATCATTTATTGTGGCTGTTCATGTCATTGACTGGCTGAAGGCAAGATCAGTAAAGGATGTCAACAAAATTATTATCTCTCTTGAGCTAACAAAGCTTTTATTTCACAATGCCAGTCTCTTGTATTTATTTTCAATGTTTTACTTTTCTGAGGCACTTTTAACGTTTCCTATATTGCTTGAATTCATTTTGGATTCCTTAGCTTGTTTTGGCTTTGCCTTGACAAACATGCCCTCCGTTTTCATTTACTTTAAGATCTCCACAACTCACAACATCTTCTTCCTCCGTCTGAAGGCCATCATCTCAAGGAGGGTCGTCTATCTGATTATTGCCTTTGTGCTGTTGTCTGTAGGATTTTCATTGATACATTTGTTGGACTATCCTAGTATGTTTTTTAGGAATTCAACACACTATTACATTTTACCCTATAAACAAAAGCAGCCAATGGCATATGTTTATTTATTTTACAATTTGTCCTCTCTTCTAATGGGCTTGCTAACTTCATTCCTGCTCATTATTTCACTTTGCTTACACATGAATAGAATGAAGAACTGTGGGAATGTAACAAGCAGTACTGACACCTACCAGAGGACAATACGGTTTAAATGTGTCTGTATGGTGATCTGGGTTTTGTATATTACATCATATATACTTGGGGGATATATTCAGTTGTTGGGCATTTGGTATATTTTTATAATCAACATTCCTCCGGGTCTACATTCTGTTTTTTTAATGTATACAACAACAAAACTTAGAAACCAGTTCTTCAAGATTGTCCATTGTCGAACTGACTGCTGGGTCAACAGAAAAGCTCCTGGGCCTCACTCTAGGGAGCCAGTGGAGGTGACCCCTTTGTGACTGAAGAAAAGGTGATAAAATTATGGAAATCTCTATAAGTTAACTAGATATCAGTAATAAATTATTGTTTATGATATGTGTGAAAATGTTAGTTAAAGCTGAACTTTAGGTAAACCACTAAATATACAGATGAAATACATATAAGGGACCTGATTTACACAGCTCTGCCACATAGCATTTCTGTATCTGACAAGGAAAGAGGCCTATTTTTTTCTATAACAAGTACAAGCCGGCAACTCGACAGCTTCTCCATTGAAAATTTTATTGTAGCATTATAGCATTAATGTCATCCAAAATACTGATGCGTTACGTCCTAAGCCTTCATCAAAGCATAAAAATCTGGCATTAAAAACAGGTATATATAAAGAAACAACCCTCCTGAAATGAGAGGGGCAGTATTAGCTTGATTAAAAAAAATCATCTCGTTAATTGGTTACGGATGGAGATGATCAAAACCTGGGTCAAATGATCACATGTGACAGGGGGTTTAACCACTTGCTTACTGGGCACTTAAACCCCCCTCCAGCCCGGACCAATTTTCAGCTTTTAGCACTGTCAGTCTTTGAATGACAATTGCGTGGTCATACAACACTGTACCCAAAATACATTTTAATATTTTTTTCCCACAAATAGAGCTTTCTTTTGGTGGTATTTGATCACCTCACCGTTTTATATTTTGTTATAAAATTTTGCAAACTGGTAATTTTTCTCCTTCATTGATGTATGCTGATGAGGCTGCATTGATGGGCACTGATAAGGCATCACTGATGGGCACTGATAGGCGGCACTGGTGGGCACTGATGAGGTGGCATTGATGGGCACTGATAGGTGGCATTGGTGGGCACTGAGAGGTGGTACTGTTGGGTGACACTGATGGGCAGCACTGAAGGGCATTGATAGGTGGCACTGAAGGGCACTAATTGGTGGCACTGATAGGTGGCACCAATAGCTGGCACTGATGGGCACTGATAGGTGGCAGTGATGGGCACTGGTAGGTGACACTGATAGGCAGCACTGCTAGGTGGCACTGACGAGGCACTGATTGGCACCACTGGTGGGTATGATAGGTGGCACTCGTGGGCATTGATAGGTGGCACTGTTATGCATTGGTGGGCACTGATTTGTGGCACTGTGGGCACTGGCAGGTGGCACTGGCTGGCGGCACTAGTGGGCACAGATGAGATGGCTGTGCATCTTCCTCTTCGGGAACGATTTCCCACAGAAGCTGGTGATCAGCTTTTTTTTACCTCACGCTGTCAGTGTGAGGAGAAAAAAAAAGAAAAGGATTACCGATTTTCTGTTTACATCACGTGATCAGCTGTCATTGGCTGACAGCTGATCACGCGGTAAGGGGCCAGGATCGACCCCTTACTCCGATCTGTGATCATCCGAGTCTCATTGACTCTGTGATCATGGGGAGCGTGCAAAGGGGAGGACGTCTATTGATGGCCTAAGTGAAACCCCTAAGTGACACCCCTAAGTGAAATTGTCCAAATTGGGCCTGAAGTGTCAATATTTTGTGTGGCCACCATTATTTTACAGCACTGCCTTAACCCTCTTGGGCATGGAGTTCACCAGAGCTTCACAGGTTGCCACTGGAGTCCTCTTCCACTCCTCCATGACGACATCACAGGGCTGGTGGATGTTAGAGACCTTGCACTCCTCCACCTTCCATTTGAGGATGCCCCACAGATGCTCAATAGGGTTTAGTTCTGGAGACATGCTTGGCCAGTCCATCACCTTTACCCTCAGCTTCTTTAGCAAGGCAGTGGTCATCTTGGAGGTGCGTTTGGGGTCGTTATCATTTTAGAACAATGCCCTGGGCCCAGCCTCTGAAGGGAGGGGATCATGCTCTGCTTCAGTATGTCACAGTACATGTTGGCATTCATGGTTCCCTCAATGAACTGTAGCTCCCCAGTGCCAGCAGCACTCATGCAGCCCCAGACCATGACACTCCCACCACCATGCTTGACTGTAGGTAAGACACACTTGTCTTTGTACTCCTCACCTGGTTGCCACCACACACGCTTGTCACCATCTTAACCAAATACATTTATCTTGGTCTCATCAGACCACAGGACATGGTTCCAGTAATCCATGTCCTTAGTCTGCTTGTCTTCAGCAAACTGTTTGCAGGCTTTCTTGTGCATCATCTTTATAAGAGGCTTCCTTCTGGGACAACAGTCATGCAGACTAATTTGATGCAGAGTGCCTGAGTCTGAGCACTGACAGACTGACCTCCCACCCCTTCAACCTCTGCAGCAATGCTGGCAGCACTCATACGTCTATTTCCCAAAGAAAACCTCTGGATATGACGCTGAGCACGTGCACTCAACTTCTTTGGTCGACCATGGCTAGGCCTGTTCTGAGTGGAACCTTTCCTGTTAAACCGCTGTATGGTCTTGGCCACCATGCTGCAGCTCAGTTTCAGGGTCTTGGCAATCTTCTTATAGCCTAGGCCATCTTTATGTAGAGCAACTGTTCTTTTTTTCAGATCCTCAGAGAGTTCTTTGCCATGAGGTGCCATGTTGAACTTCTAGTCACCAGTATGACAGAGATAATACCAAATTAATCACACCTGCTCCCCATTCACACCCGAGACCTTGTAATGCTAATGAGTCACAACACACCGGGGAGGGAAATGGCTAATTGGGCTCAATTTGGACATTTCAACTTTTGTTGCCAGCGGTTTAGACTAATGGCTGTGTGTTGAGTTATTTTGAGGGAACAGCAAATATACACTGTTATACAAGCTGTACACTCACTACTTTACAGCAAAGTGTCATTTCTTCACATGAAAAGATATAATAAAATATTTACAAAATGTGAGGGTTGTACTCACTTTTGTGAGATGCTGTATATAAAAGGATGAATCAAACATGAAGCAGTTATGTTTCAATAGAAACTCAATGGCCAAGAGTAAAAATTTGAACAAATCCTGACTGTAACAACTATATGATGTAAGGTGGTATTTGATAGCCTCCAGGGCTAAACAATGTGGTATACAAGAATATAACGCCTTGACATCAATAGGGATGGGCCGAACGGACCCCTGTTACGATTTGTTGGATTTGCCAAATTCTTCAGATTCATAAGAAGTGGATGCCTCAGAATCTGCCGTGGGAGCGATCCTTTCTCAGCAAAAAGGAGAAGAGATGCAGCTTAACCACTTCAGCCCCGGACCAATTTGCAGCCAAAGGACCAGGCCCCTTTTTGCGATTCGGCACTGCGTCGCTTTAACTGACAATTGCACGGTCGTGCGACGTGGCTCCCAAACAAAATTGGCGTCCTTTTTTTACCAAATAGAGCTTTCTTTCGGTGGTATTTGATCGCCCCTGCGGGTTTTATTTTTTGCGCTATAAACAAAAATAGAGCGACAATTTTGAAAAAAATGCAATATTTTTTACTTTTTGCTATAATAAATATCCCCAAAAAATATATAAAAAAACATTTTTTTTCCTCAGTTTAGGCCGATACGTATTCTTCTACATATTTTTGGTAAAAAAAATCGCAATTAGCGATTATTGATTAGTTTGCGCAAAAGTTATAGCGTTTACAAAATAGGGGATAGTTTTATAGCATTTTTATTAATATTTTTTTTTTTATTAGTAATGGCGGCGATCAGCGATTTTTTTTGTGATTGCGACATTATGGCGGACACATCGGACATTTTTGACACATTTTTGGGACATTTGTCATTTATACAGAAATCAATGCTATTTAAATAGCACTGATTCCTATGGAAATGACAGTTGTAGTGAAGGGGTTAACCACTAGGGGGCGGGGAGGAGTCAGTGTGACGTGTTGTGTTTTTTTTTACAGTAGGGGGGCGTGGCTGTACGTCTGACGTCATTGATCGGCGTTCCCGATGACAGGGAACCGCCGATCACTGACAGTCAGTGTAGGAAGCGCGGGGAGAGGTTTGTTTACACAGACCTCTCCCCGTTCTCCAGCTCCGTAACCCGATCGCGGGATACCAGCGGCGATCGGGTCCGCTGGTCCCGCGGCCGTGGTCACGGAGCTTCCGACCGGGTCACGCGCGCACCGCTGGCGGCGCGCGCGTGCCCCCCGGGCAGGCAAATTAAAGGGGACGTACAGTGGTGTGAAAAAGTGTTTGCCCCCTTCCTCATTTCCTGTTCCTTTGCATGTTTGTCACACTTAAGTGTTTCGGAACATCAAACCAATTTAAACAATAGTCAAGGACAACACAAGTAAACACAAAATGCAATTTGTAAATGAAGGTGTTTATTATTAAAGGTGAAAAAAATCCAAACCATCATGGCCCTGTGTGAAAAAGTGATTGCCCCCTAAACCTAATAACTGGTTGGGCCACCCTTAGCAGCAACAACTGCAACCAAGCGTTTGCGATAACGTGCAATGAGGCTTTTACAGCGTCCTGGAGGAATTTTGGCACACTCATCTTTGCAGAATTGTCCTAATTCAGTTACATTAGAGGGTTTTCGAGCATGAACGGCCTTTTTAAGGTCATACCACAACATCTCAATAGGATTCAGGTCAGGACTTTGGCTAGGCCACTCCAAAGTCTTCATTTTGTTTTTCTTCAGCCATTCGGTGGTGGACTTGCTGGTGTGTTTAGGATCATTGTCCTGCTGCAGAACCCAAGTTCGTTTCAGCTTGAGTACACGAACAGATGGTCGGACATTCTCCTTCAGGATCTCTTGGTAGACAGCAGAATTCATAGTTCCTTTTATCACGGCAAGTCTTCCAGGTCCTGAAGCAGCAAAACAGCCCCAGACCATCACACTACCACCACCATATTTTACTGTTGGTATAATGTTCTTTTTCTGAAATGCAGTGTTCCTTCTACGCCAGATATACTTGGACACACACCTTCCAAAGAGTTCCGCTTTTGTCTCATCGGTCCACAGAATGTTGTCCCAAAAGTCTTGGGGATCATCAAGGTGTGTTGTGGAGAAATTGAGACGAGCTTTGATGTTCTTTTTGCTCAGCAGTGGTTTTCTCCTTGGAACTCTGCCATGCAGGCCATTTTTGCCCAGTCTTTTCCTGATGGTGGAGGCATGAACGCTGACCTTAACTGAGGCAAGTGAGGCCTGCAGTTCCTTGGACGTTGTTGTGGGGTCTTTTGTGACCTCTTGGATGAGTCGTCGCTGCGCTCTTGGGGTAATTTTGGGCGGCCGGCCACTCCTGGGAAGGTTCACCACTGTTCCATGTCTTCGCCATTTGTGGATAATGGCTCTCACTGTGGTTCGCTGGATTCCCAAAGCTTTGGAAATGGCTTTATAACCCTTTCCAGACTGATAGATCTCAATTACTTTCTTTCTCAATTGTTCCTGAATTTCTTTGGGTCTCGGCATGATGTGTAGCTATTAAGGATCTTCTGGTGGACCTTACTGTGTCAAGCAGCTCCTATTTAAGTGGTGCCTTGATTGTGAACAGGTGTGGCAATAATCAGGCCTGGGTGTGGCTAGAGAAATTGAACTCAGGTGTGGACAACCACAGTTATAGTATGTTTTAACAAGGGGGGCAATCACTTTTTCACACAGGGCCATGATGGTTTGGATTTTTTTTCACCTTTAATAATAAACACCTTCATTTACAAATTGCATTTTGTGTTTACTTGTGTTGTCCTTGACTATTGTTTAAATTGGTTTGATGTTCCGAAACACTTAAGTGTGACAAACATGCAAAGGAACAGGAAATGAGGAAGGGGGCAAACACTTTTTCACACCACTGTACAGGTACGTGCTTTTGCCTGCCCGTGCCATTCTGTTGACGTATATCTACATGAGGCGGTCGGGAAGCGGTTAATCCTTGTTCGTATTTCTATCGCCTAAAGTCGTCAGCTGTAAAAAATTATGACATTGGGAATAAGGAAATGCTGGCAATTAAGGAAGCCTTTTCTGAATGTAGGTGTCCGCTGAAAGGGGCTAAGCATCCGGTAACTGTTCTCACTGATCACAAAACTCTAGAATTCATTCATTATGCCAAGAGGATGTTTTCTAAACAAGCGTGTTGGTCACTGTTCTTTTCCAGGTTTAATTTTCTCATATAGACCTGGGTCAAGGGATGCTGAGGCTAATGCCTCTTCGAGGATGTTGACTGAACCTCTTCAGGAAGGCAACTCTGAATTTACAATTCTGCCTCAAAAGAACTTCCTAGGGGCCATGAGTTTCAAGACATTCTTAAGCCTCCTCAAGTAGGTGTATGAGAATTACCCACTTCTCAATCATCCCCCTACTGATATTAACCTTGAGTACAAGAATGGCTTTTGGACTCATGCACATTGTCTGTATGTACCTGAATTTGCTTGGGTTGAAGTCCTCTGGTTGGTTCATGACTCAAAACTCGTGGGGCCTTTTGAGGTTTCTAAGACTGAAGAACTTTTGTCACATTCCTTTTGGTGGCCTGGCTATAAGATAAATGTCAAACACTACGTGGCCTTGTGCCTGACCTGTGCATGCAATAAGATTCCCTAAGCTTCTCCTTTGGGGTTTCTCCAGCCACCCCTTGTTCCAATCAAGACCATGGGGGTCAAGTTCTATGGACTTTGTGGTAGATTTACCTCCCTCAAAAGAAATGACCACCATCTTGGTCATCATCGACCATCTCACTAAGATGGCTCATTTTATACTTCCTGGTGATGTGGTGCCTGACAGAGGAGTACAGTTTACTTTTAGAAAAGCTTTTGCTCGGCTTTTGGTGTAACAGTTAATCTGTCCTCCGCTTTTCATCTTCAGTCTAATGGTCAGACTGAAAGGACCAATCAAACCTTGTTGCAGTTCCCTCAATGTTTTGTCAGTTATTTTCAGGAGGACTAGATGGACTATCTTCCTACAGAAGAGTTTACGTACAACAATTCTAAACATAGCTTCACATCTCAAAGACCTTTCTACTTAAACACCGGTATCATCCAGTTTTTATTCCTGATCTCCCTATCTCAACTCCAATTCCTCCTGCTACCAACAGATTAAGTACATTGCAGGAGATTCAGGAGAAATTGATAGAGACTTTGAGTGAGGCTCAGGAATGTTATAAGGAGGCTGCTGATAGACATCACAGATCACTTCCTACCTTTCATGTGGGTGACAACGAAAAATTTGAAGGTCCATTTCCATCTGAAAAGTTGGGCCAAAAGTTTGTGGGACCTTTCCAGATTTCTGCTAAAATCAACCCGGTTACCTTTCGCTTAAAACGTCCCTACAGTATGAAGATTCACCCTGTTTTTCACATATCACTACTCAAACCGTTTCATGAAAATCCTTTTTCTGGAAGAATTCTTCCACCTCTTCCACCTGCTGATGTACAGAGTGAAGAAGAATTTGTGGTGGAGAAAATTCTTAATTCCAGGATCTTCAGGAACAAATTACAATATCTGGTTAAATGGGAAGGATATGGGCCAGAAGAAAATTCCTAGGAGCCTGAAAAGAAAGTTCATGCCCCTAGATTAACAAGAGAACTCCACCCGAGGTTTCCTCATAAACCTGGCCCTAAGATGTCCTGGGAGGATGGGAGCACTGTCAGTGTCTGGACTTGAACCTGGTACTTCTGCAGTGTCTGACAACGACTCTTCTTGCTGAGCTACCTGAGATGCTCGGCAACACCTTGTTTGATTCATTGGACAACCCTGCCTTGTGCCTTGACTTCTACTGAACCTTGAACTCTTCGCTCCTCCCATGATCTTCTGAATCTAAGCCATGTCTCTGCACTTCCTGCTTGTCAGATTATTGTGCTCTCTTCAGCCAGTATCTTGCTCTTGTCCTCCCTGCTGCCATCCATATTTTGCTACCACATGTTATTAACCCTTGGTTTGTTCCTCGACTATGTTTCTGCCTGATCCCAACCTGCAACTACTCGTTACTGACCTTTGGTTTGTTTACTGACTATGCTTTTGTTTGATCCTTACTTGCTTATCTGCTACTGGACCCCGGCTTACTCACCTCCTGGTGGGGTGATCCTGAGGACCACAACCTGGTACTAACACACAACAAAATTCCTCTCCACCATTAGTAGCTCTAGTGAACACCGGTGAGTACTTAGGCTCTGGACCTCAGGTGAGCCTGCATCACCCGCCAGAGTGACTGTCTGTATACCTATCCTGCTTGTCAGTGGTAGTCCCACTACTGCTATAGCAACTGGTCTTCAAGCCTGACCCCTGATCGTGACATTGAGTCTGTCTGGGATTACATGAAGAGACAGAAGGATCTGAGTTAGCCTACATCCACATCTGTGGCTAGTTCTCCAAGATGTTTGGAACAACCTACCTGCCAAGTTCCTTCAAAAACTGTCTGCAAGTGTACCTAGAAGAATTGAAGCTGGCTTAAAGGCAAAGGGTGGTTACATAAAATGATTAAATGATCAAATATTGATTTGATTTGGATTTCTCTTCTGTTCATTTACTTTCCACTTTGTTAATTGATAAAAAATAAACTAATAACACTTCTATTTCTGAAAGCATTCTTAATTAACAACATTTTTCCACAATTGTCTAAGACTTTTGCACACACACACACACACACATATATATACAGTATATACACATATATGTAGCACTTACCCCCGAAGGAGCTGCTGGTTTTGTTTGGGCTTACCGTTATCTCACCTGCTTGATCTCCGTCTCAGGGGTCCCAAAGTGAATTTCCAATACTTAGTCCTTTCTTTTGGTTATTTATTTAAAATAAAAGCAAAGTCTTTCAATAAAAAGGGTCAGAGGGTTAAGGGTGAGTTCAGGCACTTGGTAATCTTGGAATTAAAGTATCCTTCAGATCCAGAGGACAACAGCTCCACTGACTGGATCCAGCAACCACCCGGATAGGCCCTTCTGACTTCACCTAGCAGCAGGTATGGTACTTGACAAAGTCTCTGCCACAGACTTGATAATTAAGTTAAAGCATCACTGAGAGATTCAAAGAACTGCCATACAATACCAGTCTCTTTCAGCCGAACCGGCGATACTGTATGGGCGTCGATCCGGGTTGCGTCCTTTAACTGAGGCTCCAGGCTCCTCCAGAGATACCAGCCTTGCGCACGGCCCTCTCCCGGAAAAGTTCTCCCCTGGATCCTCCAGTTTCTTGGCCTCTCTCCACAGGCAAGATGGCACAGGACCACCCCTGGATCAGTAGACCCCAGTTCCGGGCCTACTTTCTCAGGTGCATAGCCTCGGGCCAGCCGGATCCGAGGCACAGGATAAATGCCTTGATGTCCTTGATGACGCCCTGGAGGAGGGGCGAAACGCGTCTACGTAACTTCCGGTCTGAGAGCCAGTGACGCTGCTTCCTGTTCTGTTGGAGCGCACGCCATGCGCGCACCCGGAACTCGCTGATCCCTGTCTTCTCAGTAGTGAGTCACTATTGTACAGTGCTATTCAGGTGTATTACGGCGATACCACACATGTTGATGTTTCTGTTTTTTCCTCACGGCATTTTAACTTATTTGGAGACTTCGTTGGTCTATCTGGAGTTTCACTGGGATTTCTGACATCATCCACCCTATCCCCCCACCAAAACGTTTTTAAAGACCCTAGGACTGCAAAGCCGTGGGTCATTTTCTTTCGGTGAGTGGGGTTTCAGAGGGGATTATTATTCAGTGACAACCTGCAACTTATTATTTCAACAATTTAAACAATTCTAGTCTGTACATTTGTTTTGTTCACCATCAATCATGCAACATTGATTAATGTAATGAATATTACTCTTCACATTATTATAATATTGTAGTCATTGCTGCACAATTTTTATATATTTATATATTTGTTATTCACCATCACGTATGTTTTTTATACCTTTTCTATATATTTTCACAATGGTGATATATACCCGCTAGCGCAGCCTATATATTCTATTCATTCCTTAAGGCTTATTTAACCTTTGCAGGCAGCAGCAGCGGTTGTGTGCTTTATGCGATTTTCTATTATCGCATTGTGTTCATATGCGATTTTCTAGTAGTGTATTCCTTTTGGCGCAGGTTATTAAGTTTTGTTTGTCACAGGATAAATTAGGTTCTCACGCCAGGCCAAGAGGGCCATGAGGTCGGGGCGGTGGACCCCAAGGGCATTCAGGCAAAACCCAAAAACAAAAAAAACACCAAAAATGGCGTCGGTACCTTAAATACCATCTCCCAGAATTCACAGCAGGAAGAACACCCCCACTGGGCTGTTTCCGAGCGAAAGGTGGCATTCAATACATCCAGCTGAACTGCGTTTCTACACCCACCGGCAGTGAAAGTGACACCTACGGTCAAGGAGAAACCAGTGCAACCCAGCTGAACTGGTACAGAAACCAGAACTTTTAGAATAATTAGCCTGAAACCCAACTGCGGCTTCAGGCAACTTAAATTTGAAAAAACAATAGCGTCTGCTCATCAGGAGCCGGCGCTACACACACATATATATATATATATATATATATATATATACAGTATCTCGCAAAAGTAAATACACCCCTCACATTTATGTAAAGATTTTATTCTATCTTTTCATGTGACAACACTGAAAAAATGACACTTTGCTACAATGTAAAGTAGTGATTGTACAGCTTGTATAAGTGTACATTGCTGTCCCCTCAAAATAACTCAACACACAGACATTTTTGTTTATTTTGTTCTGTGCGTTTTGTTTTTTGAACACTGTACAGCACCTCTATATCACCATTAAACACTTCACTGTTTGTCACTGCTTCACTTGTTCTGGTATCTGTGCCTCAAAGCCTGCTTATCCCAGGAAGCTTTTGTACCTGCTACTTGTCCCCCAGGTTACAATATATACAGTATCTCACAAAAGTGAGTAAACCCCTCACATTTCTGTAAATATTTTATTATATCTTTTTATGTGACAACACTGAAGAACACTGAAGAAATTACGCTACAATGTAAAGTAGTGAGTGTACAGCTTGTATAACAGTGTAAATTTTCTGTCCCCTCAAAATAAATCAACACAGCCATAAATGTATAAACCACTGGCAACAAAAGTGAGTACACCCCTAAGTAAAAATGTCCAAATTGGGCCCAATTAGTCATTTTCCCTCCCTGGTGTCAAGTGACTCGTTAGTGTTACTCGGATGTGAATGGGGAGCAGGTGTGTCAAAATTGATGTTATCGCTCTCACTCTTTCATACTGCTCACTGGAAGTCCAACGTGGCAAAGAACTCTCTGATGATCTGAAAAAAATAATTGTTGTTCTACATAAAGATGGCCTAGGCTATAAGAAGATTGCCAAGACCCTGAAACTTAGCTGCAGCACGGTGGCCATACAGTGGTTTAACAGGACAGGTTCCACTCAGAACAGGCCTCGCCATGCTCGACAAAACAAGTTGAGTGCACATGCTCAGCATCATATCCAGAGGTTGTCTTTGGGAAATAGACGTATGCATCATCCCCCTGATGAAGATATGACCTTTCCCTTGTATCGACATGCGTAGGTTAGGGGACTGGACGGCACTGGAGGCAGCTGGTCTGTCTTATGCAGTAGGAGCACACAATCTCATCCACGGCTTGGCACTATTAAGACACGCTATAGAGCGGTGCACTAACGCACCAGACCCATGTGAGTACCCTGTAAGGTCTTCATTGACCTTGCTTTGTGCACTGGTGTGCAATCATGTTGCTCAACCCCACACCATAATCCCCCTCCACCAAATGATTTGGACCAGTTGACAAAACAAGGTCCATAAAGACATGGATACGACAAAAGAGGGGGGGAATGTATATCTCCATATACTGGGACTTTAAATGAAGCGCACAAGGAAAGGGGGGTAGTGCGCCTCCATCCCTATATTGAATTAAAAAATAATGAACGAGTGTGGGACTTTAAATGAGGCAGGTTCAAACACAAATGGAATTAAAAAGTAGTAGTTTTAATGTACATAAGTTTCAAATTGCGCAGGGTTGCATACGTCAGACAGTCACTCAATGCATGTACAGGCATCTTAGAAATACATAGTATACATATCAATAAGGTATAAACACATAATTGCCATAACAGGGGAACAGTTTTGCAAGTTTCATAAATGCAGATCGTAATGTACATTGAAATTCATAAAAGTATAGATGGTAGTGTGAGGGGGCGTATCCTCACAAGCTCGACGCGTTTCGTCGGTTAGCCGACTCATCAGGAGCAGATAATAAATGTCTGTAAATAATAAGAGTTCTCAATCAAAAAAAGGGAGAGGAGTGGCAAACAACCCATGATATGGAAAATATATGTAAAAAAGTATATATAGAAAAACTGAAAGATGGTAAAGTCCACAAACTTACATCCCATTGGACACTGAACCACTACTCTCAGAGGCGCACTACCCCCCTTTCCTTGTGCGCTTCATTTAAAGTCCCAGTATATGGAGATATACATTCCCCCCCTCTTTTGTCGTATGTTGAAACCGGGATGGAGGCAGAGTCTCTAACACATTGGACAGCATGTAGCTACCTCTTTCATGTCCATATACCCACCTCAGGGTAGATGGGATCACTTGATCCCCACCCTTTGGATGTTAGGTATTATCCAATTGAATTTATGACACGTTGTGTCTATACATGACTCAAAATGTTTTTATATTTATGTTCCACATTCCTTTTGCCCCTATTGGATCCTGCTCCTCATGCCTGGTGTGCTGGGGTTGCCTTTGTCTTCCTTTTCCTGGGAGCTGCGATCCGCGCCAGACGCCGCCCCCGCCGCCCTTGTGTTTGATGGGTGTCATGGGACGGCTGGCCTCGTGCGCATCGGCGTCACGCACATACCGCACCAGCGACGTCCTTATCGGCGTCTTCTGGTCTCGCGGTATCTTACATCCAGCTGGTGCAAGGGCGGGAATAGGTTTGGCGCCCTAGGCGGACAGACACTCCCCGCCCGTCACCACGCCTGCGTGACGTAGGTATTGTCGGCCCTATATGACTGGCAGACCTGAAGGTCCCCACCCACACTTGTTCAGATGACCGGCTTGCACTGCTCGCTCCACTGCACTTGCATAACCTTCTTTGGCTACTACAAGGTAATACTATATGTCACAGCTTCACATCTTTTACTCCTTCACTTTCCACATTGCAAATTCACATCCACTTTCTTTTAACACCGCCCTTATAGGTGTAGGTATGCTTTACAGGCATATCTTCTTTTAGATTGTTTTTCTCACTTTTACTTGTTCATTTTTTCTCGTTCTTCCACCATTTTGTCATTACTCTCACTTGGTTCTCTTACACCTTGTCTCCATTTACTTTTCAATCTTCCACATACTTTTAGCCGCTCTCCTCTTCTTCATGCTCCTTTACTTATGGTTTCTAGCTTGATAGTGCTGCCGGATATATCATCATACAAGACTCCTTTAATATCTTACAGATTTACTTGCCAAATTTGGGCATAATACTCAATTTACTACTTGTTACTTGGTTGGGGATCCTCCAGTGTGGGCCCGTTGTCTGTGGGCAGCACTGTATACCTCAGCTCCCGGTGAGGCTTGACGTGGCGACTCCTGCATATCGGGTTTTTTGGGGTTCAGTGTCCAATGGGATGTAAGTTTGTGGACTTTACCATCTTTCAGTTTTTCTATATATACTTTTTTACATATATTTTCCATATCATGGGTTGTTTGCCACTCCTCTCCCTTTTTTTGATTGAGAACTCTTATTATTTACAGACATTTATTATCTGCTCCTGATGAGTCGGCTAACCGACGAAACGCGTCGAGCTTGTGAGGATACGCCCCCTCACACTACCATCTATACTTTTATGAATTTCAATGTACATTACGATCTGCATTTATGAAACTTGCAAAACTGTTCCCCTGTTATGGCAATTATGTGTTTATACCTTATTGATATGTATACTATGTATTTCTAAGATGCCTGTACATGCATTGAGTGACTGTCTGACGTATGCAACCCTGCGCAATTTGAAACTTATGTACATTAAAACTACTACTTTTTAATTCCATTTGTGTTTGAACCTGCCTCATTTAAAGTCCCACACTCGTTCATTATTTTTTAATTCAATATAGGGATGGAGGCGCACTACCCCCCTTTCCTTGTGCGCTTCATTTAAAGTCCCAGTATATGGAGATATACATTCCCCCCCTCTTTTGTCGTATGTTGAAACCGGGATGGAGGCAGAGTCTCTAACACATTGGACAGCATGTAGCTACCTCTTTCATGTCCATATACCCACCTCAGGGTAGATGGGATCACTTGATCCCCACCCTTTGGATGTTAGGTATTATCCAATTGAATTTATGACACGTTGTGTCTATACATGACTCAAAATGTTTTTATATTTATGTTCCACATTCCTTTTGCCCCTATTGGATCCTGCTCCTCATGCCTGGTGTGCTGGGGTTGCCTTTGTCTTCCTTTTCCTGGGAGCTGCGATCCGCGCCAGACGCCGCCCCCGCCGCCCTTGTGTTTGATGGGTGTCATGGGGACGGCTGGCCTCGTGCGCATCGGCGTCACGCACATACCGCACCAGCGACGTCCTTATCGGCGTCTTCTGGTCTCGCGGTATCTTACATCCAGCTGGTGCAAGGGCGGGAATAGGTTTGGCGCCCTAGGCGGACAGACACTCCCCGCCCGTCACCACGCCTGCGTGACGTAGGTATTGTCGGCCCTATATGACTGGCAGACCTGAAGGTCCCCACCCACACTTGTTCAGATGACCGGCTTGCACTGCTCGCTCCACTGCACTTGCATAACCTTCTTTGGCTACTACAAGGTAATACTATATGTCACAGCTTCACATCTTTTACTCCTTCACTTTCCACATTGCAAATTCACATCCACTTTCTTTTAACACCGCCCTTATAGGTGTAGGTATGCTTTACAGGCATATCTTCTTTTAGATTGTTTTTCTCACTTTTACTTGTTCATTTTTTCTCGTTCTTCCACCATTTTGTCATTACTCTCACTTGGTTCTCTTACACCTTGTCTCCATTTACTTTTCAATCTTCCACATACTTTTAGCCGCTCTCCTCTTCTTCATGCTCCTTTACTTATGGTTTCTAGCTTGATAGTGCTGCCGGATATATCATCATACAAGACTCCTTTAATATCTTACAGATTTACTTGCCAAATTTGGGCATAATACTCAATTTACTACTTGTTACTTGGTTGGGGATCCTCCAGTGTGGGCCCGTTGTCTGTGGGCAGCACTGTATACCTCAGCTCCCGGTGAGGCTTGACGTGGCGACTCCTGCATATCGGGTTTTTTGGGGTTCAGTGTCCAATGGGATGTAAGTTTGTGGACTTTACCATCTTTCAGTTTTTCTATATATACTTTTTTACATATATTTTCCATATCATGGGTTGTTTGCCACTCCTCTCCCTTTTTTTGATTGAGAACTCTTATTATTTACAGACATTTATTATCTGCTCCTGATGAGTCGGCTAACCGACGAAACGCGTCGAGCTTGTGAGGATACGCCCCCTCACACTACCATCTATACTTTTATGAATTTCAATGTACATTACGATCTGCATTTATGAAACTTGCAAAACTGTTCCCCTGTTATGGCAATTATGTGTTTATACCTTATTGATATGTATATTATGTATTTCTAAGATGCCTGTACATGCATTGAGTGACTGTCTGACGTATGCAACCCTGCGCAATTTGAAACTTATGTACATTAAAACTACTACTTTTTAATTCCATTTGTGTTTGAACCTGCCTCATTTAAAGTCCCACACTCGTTCATTATTTTTTAATAAAGACATGGATGAGCGAGTTTGGGGTGGAGGACCTTGACTGGCCTGCACAGAGTCCTGACCTCAACCCGATAGAACCCCTTTGGGATGAATAAGAGTGGAGACTGCGAGCCAGGCCTTTTCATCCAACAATAGTGCCTGACCTCTTAAATGCACTTCTGGAAGAATGGTCAAACATTCCCATAGACACACTCCTAAACCTTGTGGACAGCCTTCCCAGAAGAGTTGAAGCTGTTATAGCTGCAAAGGGTGGGCCAACTCAATATTGAACCCTATGGACTAAGACTGGGATGCCATTAAAGTGCATGTGCGTGTAAAGGCAGGCATCCCAATACTTTTGGTAATATAGTGTATATTTATATAAACGTGTATTGGCATGAAGGGTGTGTCTGAATGTTTATATTATGAGGTCAGGAAGGCTGATGAAACACATTATAGATCTTATGAATGTATCTTTTTAGAAAGCATATCATATTTGGTGTCTAACAAATTATAATTTTATTCTGTTCATTAATATGTTGGCTGAGGAATTGTATAACATTGTAAGACAAAAAGATAGATATACTGTATTTATTTAAAGGCAAACCTGATTGGAAGCTCTATGCAGTCTTATACCCCATACACACGGTCGGACATTCCAACCACAAAATCCATCGGATTTTTTCAGACGGAGTTTGTCCGAAACTTGTGTTGTGCACACACGGTCGGACAAAGTTGTCGGAAAATCCGATCGTTCCGAACGAGGTGACGTATAAAACATACGACGGGACTACGTAGAGGCCAGCACCCAATAGCTTTCATCTCCAAATTTCTTCTGAGCATGCGTGGCGCTTTGTGCGTTAGAATTCTCTACACAAGATCGGAAAAAGTCTGATCGGATTTTGTTGTCAGAAAATTTAAGATCCTTCTCTCAAATTCCAACGGGAAAAGCCCGCTAGAGCCCACACACAATCAGATTTTCCAACAACATATTCCGATCAGACTTTTTCCATCGGAATGTCTGACCGTGTGTACGGGGCATAATGGACAAGTAAGTGTAAACAGACTTACAGTAGGTCCATTTACACCTGCCTACCTCCGAGTTTATTTGGCTCCGATAAAGAAAATGGAAAATGACTGCATCAAATCAAAAATTCATTAAAATAGAGTTTAGTGCAAACAAACATAATATAATACAATGTTTTTGTCAAATATAAAAGAAGGGGTTGTATTAAGTAAATAGATACCAAATAATGTACATACCATATATTCAATGTCTTAAAATTGTGTGTGCTTGTGATATTACAAAAAAAATATGATACCCAAAATTCTCTAAAGGCAACACTTTACAAGCCTTTTACAGTTTATCAGAATAGAGAAGCTGAACAGAAAAGCTGTTCTAGTTTTAATTCTGTATGCTTTTCTATCTTTTCCTGTTATGTAGGAGTTTAATAACCTTTAACCTAGCAGGTATCTATTCCCATGTACACTTACAAATTTGTCTGAACAATAGTATATGTCAGCCAAATAAATAGTAATTATGTGTAATCAAGATATGCCATATATTATAGATATGTTTACTAAACCCTTATCCCACATATACTTCATTTAAAGTCCCGCCCTTTCTGCTCTCTCATTATATACTCATAGACTTTAACTTCTAATCAATTTTTATCATGCTATTGTTTTTTTTATTTCAATTGCTATAATATATCTTTCAATGGTAGTTCTCTCATAGTGCTGACCTTGCTCCATGGACAGCCATTTGTTAAAGTTTTTATAAAGAAACTTGCTTTTCTTGCAGGGATGTGTCTGCTCCCCGGACATCTGCAAGCACCGTTATTGTACAGCAGCACCGTCTAAGTCTGTGCTGTGGATAAATAGCGGCTCATCTCCTCATATCAATCCGATGTTCACGAAATCCCTCAATGGACACAAATATTTTTCCAGGTTCCAAACTCACCCAGTTCTCCCTGTAGCAACTTAGCCTGTTTCCACCTTCGGCTCCATATTAGGTGGTACCTTTTTTTGCAGATTTCACACTTGACTGCTATGTTAAAAATGGGGGGAATGGGGAGTTTGGGACTTTAAATGAAGCCATGACTGGGTAAAGTCATGCGCCTCCTTCCCTGTCAATCTGACAACACAAACAGCAATGCAGCAATATGCAGCAAAGATGCAATCAAGGAGAGTGGGACTTTGAATGAAGCCCATGATGACAAAATGAATAAAGTGGTGGAAAATTGAATTATTTAATAATATATAAAAAAACATTTACATACATTGAATCACATAAGCAGAGACGTGCACCCATAATATGGTGCCAATCCCTGAACCAATAATCACTAGTAATGAACATGTTTGTAGACATTAATATTCAACAATAAAATTAGGGGGTCCACCAATATTCACAGTTGGATATATATATTAAAAAGATAACATCTGCACGGTCAATAGTCTTGGATCCCTATCAAGATAAAATTAGTATGGACACATATCTTGGTGGGTGTGTAACTCGTACACGATATCTAGTAGCGCGACGTGTTTCGCGGCTTTGAGACGCTCTTCAGGAGCAGACATGTGAAGTCTCTGCAATGGGAAAATGAGTTAACTGGGTAAGTTTGCTAGGTCAAGGTAGGGGGGATGGATAAAACCTCCCAAAAAACACCTGTCTGGGACCAGAAAACTTACGGGTATGTGTGCACTGGAAAGCATGATGTCCAAAACCACGGGTCGCCCAAGGGACATCAGTGTCGGGAGCCGAAGGGGCACGTCCAATGGCGGCACCCACCATAAACAGCAGCCCAGGCGGATCCGAGCACCCCGAGCACCCCTAGTGTACATGTGGAAAAAAAAAAAAATGTTTGGGCTATGTGAATGGGTGGTTATGAGCATCAAAGTGAAAGAGGTGGGGAAAGTGGTAAAAACCAAGTCTAAGACTATTGACCGTGCAGATGTTATCTTTTTAATATATATATCCAACTGTGAATATTGGTGGACCCCTTCATTTTATTGTTGAATATTAATGTCTACAAACATGTTCATTACTAGTGATTATTGGTTCGGGGATTGGCACCATATAATGGGTGCACTTCTCTGCTTATGTGATTCAATGTGTGGAAACGTGTTTTTTATATATTATTATATTATTATTATATTATTATTATTTTCAATTGCTGTTGACCATAATAAATGGTCAACAGCACATTGAAAATAATCAGGATGTCTTCCTGTCACTCCGCATCCCCTTGCTGCAAATTCACCCAGCAATGTAATGCAAAGCAAGAAAACAACATCTCATAGCGCAATATGTTTAGGAAATCTATATCTTTAATAGTAGAAGTTACATTTTTTCCACAGTAAAATCACATTAAAAGATGCACAGAGCAGGCGATCTCCAAACAAAGAGAATTGGCCAATCCCCCTGGAGACGCCATTCTTTGGCGAAACATGTATCGGGTGGGGAGTACACGTGATGCCATTACACTATCTAATTGCCAGAACATTGGTGTTTGGAGATCGCCTGCTCGGGGAACCACTCTGTGCATCTTTTAATACAATTTTACTGTGGAAAATATGTAAGTGGTGTCAATGGTGACACATATTTACCATAAAGAAACCATCCCTGGCATCCTGTACATATACCGTTCCCCTGTCTTAACATGGAGTTGTCAGGGGCAATATGTGACATTGTGCAGTGTACACTAGAGAGCGCATCAGCATTCTGAGGTTGTTTTCAGGCCTATGTTCAACCATGAATTTAAATTCTTGTAGGAACAACAACCACTTGGTTACCTTAGCATTTTTGTGGTTGTTCTGTCTCATCCAAGTCAGAGTGGCATGGTCTGACATCAAACAGAACTTCCTGCCAAGGAGAAAATTGTACATGGAATCCAAAGCTTACTTGATGGCTAAGCGTTTTCACTCCACTATAATGTGTAGTTTTTCTTGGCGGTCATCAATTTCCTGCTGAAAAAGACCATTGGGTGTTCCTCCTCATTGACCCTTTGACAAAATGGCTCCTAAACCATTGCTGGAGGCATCCATTTGGACAACAAATGCTTTAGAAAAATCTGTAGCAACCAGCATTGGATACTGGAATAAGTCTGCTTTAATTTTTAGAAAAGACTCATCATCTTTGTCATTTCACGAAACCATGACTGACTTCTCACTTTCAAGTGAGTCAATGGTGCAACAATAGTGATGAAGTTGGGGACAAACATTTGGTAGTACCCAACTATGATTAGGAATGCTTGAACCTGTTTCTTTGTGATGGGGCTGGGCCAAGCCCAAACAGCCTCTACCTTGTTCAAATGAGGCTTCACTAAACCCCTAATCCTAATGTACCTGAGGTATTTGGTCTCCTCCATCTCAATGGCACATTTCTTCTTTCCTTACAGTCCAATACAGCCTGAACTTGGTGAAGATGAGACTAGATAGAGAAAGACTGAGATATACTTCATATGGTGATCAAGTGTTTTATGCATAACCCTTCGAAAATAGCTGGGGCAGAATGTAACCCAAATTACATTCTTTTATTTTGGAAGTGACCCTCAGGTGTGGAACATGCCATTTTCGCCCTAGCTTCATTGGTCAAAGGTATCTGCCAGTAGCCTTTGGTGAGTGCTATTATATGGGACTTGACCCAGCCTCTCTATCAGCTCATGTACTGGGGGGCATTGGATATGTGTATGCCTGTTATAGGGGGGGTCATACGAAGTTGCCCTCTCCACACAGGCTATGGCGCTAACCTGCAGGTAACTAAATGAGCCAGAGCTTTCACTAGAGGAAGAGTTGACTATGAATATATAATTGGCAGTGCCTCCACCTAGAACAGGGCACCAGCATATGTAGAGATGATCCCTTTCTAGGACAATAACTAGTAATTCACCTAAAATAACTGACAGCAGTAGTACTAATACACCCAGCATAAATTTCTAAGAGTAAAGATTTGCAGACATACCAGCAGGTGATTAGTATAACTTTAAATATGATAAAGTGATGGCATTAAATACAACCAAAGCAATAACAGAAAGATTGTATATATGTCTGAGAAGAACAGGGTATATATGTATTTATATATCCGGATATATAACTAAAGGTCTTTAACACCAATACCTCAAATTAGACCCTGTGGCACATTTCAGTTGCAGGGGCTTCTGATGAGCTGGTTGAAAGGCGTAACATAATCCGGCTTGAGAGGACGAATGCATCTGTGGAGTGGTGGCTTCCTTGAGACGCTTGTACAAACAAACACACCGATGGCAAAAAATTCTGGAACACACCATCTGCAACGCAAATCAGGCCTACCTAGCCTATTTCTTGGTTCCTAACCTGACTATAGGCTATCAATGCTACCGGACTGCTACCTATCTAAATGGCCATTGGAAGTCTATCCTGTTGCTACCCTGAGCTGTTTACTGTTCCCTATGCTAATACTAGCTAGGAACCCCCCAGACCAAATAGGGACACTGTTGCTTTAAATAAGTGGCAGATATACACTTCAACACAAACCAGTCACTTTATAGGTTATAATCAAATAAACTTTGCTCTCATACACTTGAGAATATCCCAAGTATATTGCAGGGTGCAAATAGAAAGTTTTAGTGAATCAGACAAGGCCTTGAATATGAGATCCCATCTATTTTTATCCTTCACTCAATTGAAAGCCATTTTAGTATATACTCTGGTTAATAGTCTTTTACTCAGCTCATCGGCCTCCTGTTGGAAGGCTTCATAGGTAGTACAATTCTGTTTTAAACATAAAAATTGACTTTAGGGTATAGACATTTTTAGGGGTTCAGGATGGAAACTGTCCGCATGCAATAAAATATTGCCTGCAGTCTCCTTCCTGAATAGCCTACTGGTTATAATCTACCATCCTGTTCCTTGAGGATACTGATATCCAAAAAGTTATCCTTATAATGACCATAGACCATCGTGAAGAAAAGGTTAAAATCATTACAATTTATTTCATTCAGACATTCCTTTAAGGTAACTTCTGGACCATCCCACACAAGGAATACATCGTCTATGTATCTTTGCCACATGACGATATGCCATGTGTAGGTGGCCAGTTGGTCGTTCAACAAAAAAGTATTTTTCCACTCCCCCATGTACAGGTTGGCATAAGAGGGTGCATGTCATGTCCCCATAGCCAAACCCTATACCTGGAGGTAGTGGGAACCTTTGTACATAAAAACATTATGTCGCAAGATGAAATCCAACATTTAAAGTATAAATTTGTTGAATTTCCATTTATGTGTTGTTCTTTGCTGCAGTATGCGTCCCACAACTGCCACTCCTAAGTCATGGGGGATACTATTATATAAAGATTTGAAATCTATTGTAACTAGAATTGCCGAATCCGGGACTTCCATGTTCTCCAAAATTTGCAATAAATGGATTGTGTCTTTGGTAAAAGACGCCAATTCCATAACACGAGTTCTCAAATGTTGATCAATAACTTGGCTGATCCCCTCTGAGATGCATCCATTACCTGAGAGAATGGGTCTCTCATGGGGATTTTTGATGTCCTTATGCACTTTTGGGAGTGCATACATGGTCGGTGTACGGGGATATTTTGTGCAAACGAATTCCCACATCTCACTTGTTATAACTCCCAAACTATGTGCCTCATCCACCAAGGAATAAAACTTCTGATTGAATCTATCAACCAAGTAAGAAGAAATTTTACAGTAGCATTTTCGATTCATTGTTGAGGGTCTTAAAGCACATATTCTCATACATTACATTATCCATCAACACTATATTACCACCTTTGTCGGATCCCTTGATTGCTGTTTCAACATTGTCTTTTAAAGATTTTAGGGCTGATTGTTGTTCAAGACTGAGGTTCCTAACTGTCATATCATTTTTAATTGCCTCTATCTCCCTGGTGCCAAAGCTGGGTTCTGATTTAGAGGAGGGAATTTCTGAGATTTCCTTTTGAACTTATTTGCCCATTTTCTTGTTTTTTGTCTTCATTGTCCTCACTATCCCACTCATCTTCCCAGATATCACTGGATACATCACTTTCCTCCAACAGCAGATTAAGGTCACAAAGGGCCTTAAAGTCTGCGGCTGTAAGATTGGTAGCGACTTCTTCCCCAACAGTCTACTTACTGTACATACTTTTGAACAGCAATTTTCTAGCAAATAAGTGTATGTCTTTTACTGTTTTGAAATTATCCAAACTTTTATTGGGACAAAAAGACAGTCCAAAAGAAAGCACTTGACTTTCAACCTGTGTAAATGTACAGTGCCTTGCAAAAGTATTCACCCCCCTTGGCATTTTTCGTGTTTTGTTGCCTCACAACCTGGAATTAACATGGATTGTTTGAGGATTTGCATCATTTAATTTACAGAACATGCCCACAACTTTGAAGATGTTTTTTTTTTTTTTTTATTGTGAAGAAAACAACAAATAGGACAAAATAACAAAAAAAGTCAATGTGCATAACTATTCACCCCCCTAAAGTCAATACTTTGTAGAGCCACCTTTTGCGGCTATCACAGCTCGAAGTCGCTTTGGATAAGTCTCTATGAGCTCTCCACATCTTACCACTAGGATTTTTGCCCATTCCTCCTTGCAAAACTGCCCCAGCTCCATCAAGTTGGATGGTTTGCACTTGTGAACAGCAATCTTTAAGTCTGACCACAGATTTTCTATTGGATTGAGGTCTGGGCTTTGACTAGGCCATTCCAACACATTTATATGTTTCCCCTTAAACCACTCAAGTGTTGCTTTAGCAGTGTGTTTGGGGTCATTGTCCTGTTGGAAGGTGAACCTTTGTCCTAGCCTCAAATCACACACAGAGTGGTACAGGTTTTGCTCAAGAATATCCCTGTATTTAGCACCATCCATCTTTCCCTCAACTCTGACCAGTTTCCCAGTCCCGACTGCTGAAAAACATCCCCACAGCATGATGCTGCCACCACCATGTTTCAGAGTGGGGATGGTGTGCTTTGGGTGATGTGATGTGTTGGGTTTGCGCCAGACATAGCGTTTTCTTTGATTGCCAAAAAGTTCAATGTTAGTCTCATCAGACCAGAGCACCTTCCTCCATACATTTTGGGAGTCTCCCACATGCCTTTTCGCAAACTCAAAATGTTCCATTTTGTTTTTTTCTGAAAGTAATGTCTTTCTTCTGGCCACTCTTCCATAAAGCCCAACTCTATGGAGCGTACGGCTTATTGTCGTCCTATGTACAGATACTCCAGTCTCTCCTGTGGAACTCTGCAGCTCCTCCAGGGTTACCTTAGGTCTCTGTGCTGCTTCTCTGATTAATGCCCTCCTTGCCCGGTCCGTGAGATTTGGTGTGCGGCCGTCTCTTGGCAGGTTTGCTGTTGTGCCATGTTCATTCCATTTGGTTATGATAGATTTGATGGTGCTCCTAGGGATCATCAAAGATTTGGATATTTTTTTATAACTTAACCCTGACTTGTACTCCTCAACAACATTGTTCCTTACTTGTTTGGAGAGTTCCTTGGTCTTCATGGCAGTGTTTGGTTAGTGGTGCCTCCTGCTTAGGTGTTGCAGCCTCTGGGGCCTTTCAAAAAGGTGTGTATATGTGATGACAGATCATGTGACACTTACAGTGGTGTGAAAAAGTGTTTGCCCCCTTCCTCATTTCCTGTTCCTTTGCATGTTTGCCACACTTAAGTGTTTCGGAACATCAAACCAATTTAAACAATAGTCAAGGACAACACAAGTAAACACAAAATGCAATTTGTAAATGAAGGTGTTTATTATTAAAGGTGAAAAAAAATCCAAACCATCATGGCCCTGTGTGAAAAAGTGATTGCCCCCCTTGTTAAAACATACTATGGTTGTCCACACCTGATTTCTCTAGCCACACCCAGGCCTGATTATTGCCACACCTGTTCACAATCAAGGCATCACTTAAATAGGAGCTGCTTGACACAGTAAGGTCCACCAGAAGATCCTTAAAAGCTACACATCATGCCGAGACCCAAAGAAATTCAGGAACAATTGAGAAAGAAAGTAATTGAGATCTATCAGTCTGGAAAGGGTTATAAAGCCATTTCCAAAGCTTTGGGAATCCAGCGAACCACAGTGAGAGCCATTATCCACAAATGGCGAAGACATGGAACAGTGGTGAACCTTCCCAGGAGTGGCCGGCCGCCCAAAATTACCCCAAGAGCGCAGCGACGACTCATACAAGAGGTCACAAAAGACCCCACAACAACGTCCAAGGAACTGCAGGCCTCACTTGCCTCAGTTAAGGTCAGCGTTCATGCCTCCACCATCAGGAAAAGACTGGGCAAAAATGGCCTGCATGGCAGAGTTCCAAGGAGAAAACCACTGCTGAGCAAAAAGAACATCAAAGCTCGTCTCAATTTCTCCACAACACATCTTGATGATCCCCAAGACTTTTGGGACAACATTCTGTGGACCGATGAGACAAAAGTGGAACTCTTTGGAAGGTGTGTGTCCAAGTATATCTGGCGTAGAAGGAACACTGCATTTCAGAAAAAGAACATTATACCAACAGTAAAATATGGTGGTGGTAGTGTGATGGTCTGGGGCTGTTTTGCTGCTTCAGGACCTGGAAGACTTGCCGTGATAAAAGGAACTATGAATTCTGCTGTCTACCAAGAGATCCTGAAGGAGAATGTCTGACCATCTGTTCGTGTACTCAAGCTGAAACGAACTTGGGTTCTGCAGCAGGACAATGATCCTAAACACACCAGCAAGTCCACCACCGAATGGCTGAAGAAAAACAAAATGAAGACTTTGGAGTGGCCTAGCCAAAGTCCTGACCTGAATCCTATTGAGATGTTGTGGTATGACCTTAAAAAGGCCGTTCATGCTCGAAAACCCTCTAATGTAACTGAATTAGGACAATTCTGCAAAGATGAGTGGGCCAAAATTCTTCCAGGACGCTGTAAAAGCCTCATTGCACGTTATCGCAAACGCTTGGTTGCAGTTGTTGCTGCTAAGGGTGGCCCAACCAGTTATTAGGTTTAGGGGGCAATCACTTTTTCACACAGGGCCATGATGGTTTGGATTTTTTTTCACCTTTAATAATAAACACCTTCATTTACAAATTGCATTTTGTGTTTACTTGTGTTGTCCTTGACTATTGTTTAAATTGGTTTGATGTCCCGAAACACTTAAGTGTGACAAACATGCAAAGGAACAGGAAATGAGGAAGGGGGCAAACACTTTTTCACACCACTGTAGATTGCACACAGGTGGACATCATTTCACTAATTATGTGACTTCTGAAAGTAATTGGTTGCACCAGAGCTTTTTATGGGCTTCATAACAAAGGGGGTGAATACATACGCACATGACAATTATCAGTTTTTTATTTCTGAAAAATTGTTTTATGTATATATTTTTCTAATTTTACTTCACCAACTTAGACTATTGTGTTCTGATCCATCACATATAATTCAGATTAAAAAAAACATTGAACTAAAGGCTGTAATGTAACAAAATAGGTAAAAAGCAAAGGGGGTGAATACTTTTGCAAGGCACTGTATGTGATGACAGATTAATAATGTTTAATCTTCCTTCTGAGTGATTTTCACTGCAGTGGGTTCTAGTTCCTTCTGCAGTGTGGGTGACTGTATTGTGATTTTTTCTAAAAATTGTATTTGTGTTTTTGGAATTTTTCCAGAATCTCTATTGGCATTAATGAATTTGCCTTTTCCTGTGTTGGCACCCTTGGTTCCTTCGTTATTAGTTTAAGTGTGCCGCAAAGGACCAACACCTTTGCCACCACGTGCTGAGTGCATATGTTGTGCTTGTGTAGTACGTTTCTTATTGACCCGTTACTCTTCCCTTTCCATATCCTGCTGTCTAGAAAAGGGGCCCTTTCTCTTTTTGAAGGGGTGATCTGTATGGGACGAAGCTGAGGAGGAAATATTAGATGGTGTGTCAGAATTATAGTCCCTTTTATTATTAGTATCCTGACTCCTATTGGATCGCTTATTGTTATTTTTGAAATTCTTATCTTGGTGCCATCTGGGATATATAAGGAGACGCCGGGGACCACATTGGCGCCATTCCTCTCCTCACAATGCCATTGAATATTCTATATTGAGGTTACTGTTTTTCCATGGGGGGCAATTTACTGGCTGCCATCTACTTGTTACTGGGCAAAAGCCTCATATGTATTCAGCCAATTAAGTATTTTTTGGTTTTTGGTTGAATTTTTTCTTAGCTGCACATCCAAGAACTTCTTCCTCCCTAGGGATTAGGTGATTTCCTGTGAGGAAAGCATATATTATAAATTTAGACTGGAATTTATTCTTACAGATATACTAATTTTCCCCCCTTTTTTAGTTTTTGCCTGAATATTTGGGCCTCCTTTTTTCTCTGCTTGGGTGCCCCTATGGGATTTTATCCAGTGGTCCTCTTATGTGGTGAAAGGCTTGTCTCTGCAGAATTTGATGATAACCATCGGTGTTGAGGAAATGATCTCTCCAATAATATAGCTGTTATGTAAGTTTGATATTTTATATTTTGTTCAATGCTCATATGATAATAATTTATGGAGTCTAAATTGCATTTGTACTCTATACTTTCAGAAGTGGTATTAGTCCCTGAAGAAGAATAGAATTTATACACATTTCTAAACGCGTTGGCTTTTCCCACTACTCCCCATCATTTGCAACTTGTATGGATGGTATAATTATGTGTAGTGGGGTTATACCACTTTTAGAAGATCATTGTGCAATATTATGATACATGTACATGTGCTTTCTCTGTCTTGTTTCCCAATTTGGGGACTTTTTAATCATGTTGACAATTTTGTACTAATAAAACTTTTTTTGAACATATGTATTTTTTCATTTTCAAATTGCCTTAAAAATTCCACTTAAGAGGTATTCATCATTTTTTAGTAAATGGTTGACTACCTTACTCTGTGACTCAGTATAGCAACTCACTATTGACTGCGTGGAAACATTTCTTGGTCAGTAGACTGTCTACCACAGGTCCAACATCATCAACAACAACTAGAGTTGATTGACTCAATATGTCCCGCCCTTCACAGGGAATAGAAATGTCAGGTTGTTCAGACAGTACTCTGCTTACAGTTCAATGAACAAAGGGCAGTCCCGACTCACTATAATATCTTGGATTAGGCTTGGTACCACCCTGACCTTCTGTGCAACTGTGTCAAAGCAGTGGTTATTGTCATTGGCACTAGTGGATACTCCTTAGCATCAATAAATGTAACACACCACTTTAAGAGTCTCTTTTTATGGGGCCAACTTCTGCAGCCACCCCCATATGGATGAATATAACCATGCTACTTGAATGCAGAAGAGCCCTGGCATGAAGATGGTTCACGCAGACATCGCATTCAAAGCACCCCTCAGTCAAATCCAAGTGGGTAGTATAGACCCTCGCAGTGTAGGAGGACATCCTCTGCATGGCTCCACACTCCATGGGTTCCTCCTGCAGGAGCATCACAAGCACAGCACCTTCTTACTTTTTCATGCAAAAACAGAACTCTGAAGCACTGGGGTAGTCATTCCTAGATTCTCCTGAATGCTGAATTCAGGCTTGTAGATGGCTTTACTCTCTGTGCTGGCAGGGGTTCTCGGGACTTGGCAGGTCCAAGTAGATTCTTGATTATGGTGTAATGCTCCACCATCTCCATCAGTTGGTCTATCCTTTTGGGCTCTCTGTGGCTGACCCAATGCTGAAGCTGACCCGGAAGGACCCTTAAGTAACAATTCACAATGACCTGTTCCACAATCTGAGGTTCATTTAGGTTCTCGGGCTGTAACCATAGTGAGGCCAGCCATAACAAGTCATGCATTTGGGACTGAGGGGACTGGCCAGTAACAAAAACCTCCTCCATGCCACTGTTATTGCTTTTCAGTGCTTGTGCCAGTCTGACCCATTGGCATGCAAAATAGGTACTGGCCCTTTAAATATCAGTCTCTTGCTGTAAGTGACTTTCTAGGCTTGATTGCCCGCATCCTCCACCAATTGTTATATGGAGGAGGCTGGGATCACCAGCCAGCTGATATTTTAAAAGCAAACTATTTGTATTGTCCAAACAGCTAAACAAGGTAGCTTTTTTCAGCATAAAGCAAACACAGTCTATACACTTCTGGTAGAAAACAACAATTTGGCTCACCACCAGTATAGTCCTATCCCACAACGGGGTTTAAAGTTCCCACCTGCTCTGGGGGTCCTGATAAGGTCACTGAGTCCAGCTTCAAAAAAATCACACAAACACTTGCTGCCTACTTCCTGCTCTTTTCAGGCCTGCCTTACAGGTGGGTTAATCCTGAGCAATCAAAGCTGCCTCTATTGCTGCACCCCTTAAAGGGACCACAAACAAAACAATTGTGACACATATTTACCATCAAAGACTCATCCCTGGTATCCTGTACACCTGTACAATATATATATATATATATATATATATATATATATATATATATATATATATATATAGTACATATGTATAAATACTATAATATATTGTGTTTCCCTTTAATCTTATAGCTTGCAATAAACAAAATAACTTTTCCACCCTGTGCTCTGGTATCTTATAACAACATCCACCAGTGTTTTCCATGTGTCAGATTTAATGTCATCTCATCCCATCTCATTTATATTATTTATTTGTGTAAAGATCAACAGAGTCAATGTGCTTTCATTACTATTTGCATCATAGATTTAAAGGAGCTATTTTATATTATTATATAAAGAGCAGCTCTATCTTTTCAGTACAGACTGTTCCTGTATATGACTGCAAAGATGGCAAAAATGACAAAGGAAGACCATTGTGAAAATATTTTAATGCAATATCTGCCTCCATATGTTTGCATTGGAATATTGGTATTGCCAAATCTGATAATGCAAGCATTTATTGTGGCTGTTAATGTCATGGACTGGCTGAAGCAAAGATCAATAATGGCTGTTGACAAAATCATCACCTCTCTTGAGATATCAAAGGTTTTCTTTACCACTGCCTGTATCTTGCATTTTTTTCAATGTTTTACTTTCCAGAGACTCTTCAGTCTTTCCCAAAATTGTTTGAATTCATGTTGAATTCCTTAGCTTGTTTTGGCATCTGCATGACAAGCATGTACTCCCTTTTCATCTACTTTAAGATCTCCAACTTTAACAATGTCTTCTTCCTACGTCTGAAGGCCATCATATTGAGTAGGGTCATCTACCTGATTTTTGCCTGTGGGCTATTGTCTTTAGGATTTTCATTGATGCATTTCTTCGATCATAATATTACTTTTGTTAGGAACTCAACACAAAATTATATTTTAGACTGCAAACAAAAGCAGACATTGTCATATTTTTACTTATTTTGGAATGTGTGTCCACTTCTAATGGGCTTCCTGACTTCATTCCTGCTCATTATTTCACTTTGCTTGCACGTAAATAGAATGAACAACTGTGGAAATGCAACAAGCAGTATGGACTCCTACCAGCGGACAATAAGGTTTATATTTGTCTGTATCTTGATCTGGGTTCTGTATATTATAACATATATAATTGGAGGATATTTGCAGCTGTTGGGCCCTTGGTATATTTTCATACTGAACGTTTTTCCAGGTCTACATTCTGTTTTTACAATTTATGCAATGACAAAACTAAGAAATCAGTTCTTTAAGGTTGTCCATTGTGGAACCGACTTCTGGGTCAACTGAAAAACTCCTGGACCTCGCCTTAGAGAGCCGGTGGAGGTGAATGCTTTGCGACTGAAGGAAAGATGATACAATTATGAGCAATCTATTCATTTTAAGTAGACTTTAGATATATGTTATGGTTTATCATACGTGTGCAATTGTTAGTTAAAGCTGAACTTTAGATAAACAGCTTATTACGTAGATGAAATACAAGTGAAAGTTAACTCTGATAATATAAATAATAGCAAAAAAAAAATGGTTTGTATACTTTACTCACATATAATCAATAAAGGTTATTCTTATAAACCAAAAAATGTTCTTTAATAATTATAGAAAAAAAACATTTTGTATACATATAAATGGTTCATAAAGTTTTTATTCTTATAAACACAAATAAGTTCTGTAATAATTATAATAAAAATATACGTTTTGTATACTTACATATTGTCAGTAACGTTTATTCTTATAAACCAAAAAAGTTTATGTAGTAATCATAGTCAGTAAAAAGTCTTGTATACACTTTACTTACATATGGTTAATAAAGTTTATTCTTATAAACCAAAACAAGTTCAGTAACAATTATAGTAAAACAAGCTTTGTGCACTTACATATGGTCAATAAAGTTTGTTCCTATAAATGAAAAACAAGTTCTATAATACTAAGTTTATCTAGACTATAAATTATAGCAAAAAATGGTTTGTATACTGTACTCGCATATAGTCAATAAAGTTTATTGTTATAAACCTAAAAATCTCCTGTAATAATTATAGACAAACATGTTTTGTTTACTATATGGTTAATAAAATGTATTCTTATAAACTAAAAATAGTTCTGTATGAATTGTAGTAAAAAAAGCTTTGTGCACTTACATTTGGTCAATGTGTTTATTTATGAACCAAAAACATGTTACAGTATACAGTATAATATAAATGTTTTCTATATATATATAAATTATAGCAAATAAAAAAAAAATGGTTTGTATACTGTAATCACATATAGTCAATACAGTTTATTCTTATAAATCAAAAAATATTATGTAATAATTATAGAAAAAACATTTTGTATACTTACATATGGTCAATAAAGTTTATTTGTCTAAAAAAAAAAAAAAGTTCTGTAATAATTATGATAAAAATACGTTTTGTATATATTCCTATAAACCAAAAATGTATTCTGTAATGATTATAATAAAAAAACAATTGTGTTGTTTACTTACAGTGCCTTAAAAAAGTATTCATACTTTTCAATTTTCCAAATTTTGTCATGATACAACCAAAAATGGAAATGTATTTTATTGGGATTTTATGTGATAGACCAATACAAAGTGGCACATAATTGTGAAGTGGAAGAAAAATGATAAATGTTTTTTTTTACAAATTAATATGTGAAAAGTGTGGCGTGCATTTGTATTCGGCCCCCCTATGTCAATACTTTGTAGAACCACCTTGCGATTACAGCTGCAAGTCTTTTTGGGGATGTCTCTACTCTACATTAGATGTCTCTAATGTGAATATTAAATATTGTAAAAGGCATTGTTTTTGATTTTTAATTGTTAGTAAAAATCAGGAGGTTGTATTACAAGCTGGATTACATATAAAGACTCCATGGCAAAATGGTGTCTGGAATAAACAATAAATGTCCATTTGGTACCAATTCCATGTATTTGGATTAGAATAGATACAGATACTAGAGGTCTAAAAGCTAAAAAAAAACATGGCGCCCGCTAAATACATAGCCGGGATCTACTAGAAAATGGAGTCTGATGCCAACATATAAATAGGATTATTGCATGACGCCCAGCCACATACCCCTGAGGAAGCCACGTGACCTATGGCGTAATGCGTAGGGGAGGGGACCGGCGGTCGTCACGCAGAGACACAAGAGCAGCCGCAGCGGTAAACCAACCCAGGATTTTTACTATTATTTGCGAATGGATCCATGATTATTACAATGTGGTGCTCTTGTAAGCACCTTTTAAAATTGAGTGCGTTCAATATAGTTTTAATAAAGGTTGAGAGTTTTATAAAGATTCAGCACTATGTATAGTTCTCTTTCTTGGTAACTGCGTGAGGAGGTGATTCAGAGCAAAGGGCATAGAGCCTGGAAGATTACCATACAGTACAGAAGTGGTCATAACTTCTAAAGCCCCATACACACGGTCGGACTTTTTCATCAATTTGGTCCGATCGGACAAGGTTGTTGAAAAATCAGACCGTGTGTATGCACCATCGGACAGTGTTCGTCGGTTTGTCCGTCGGACAAAGTCTTATCTCCTGCTGGAAAGATTTGCCGTCAACCCGGTCCGATCACACCAAATCCGAGCGTGTGTACGCTTGTCCGACGGACAAAGTGCTACGCATGCTCAGAAGAAATTCTGTGACGGAAGCGCTCGGTCAGGTAAAACTACCTTTCCTAATCGACACAGCACATTCGTCACGCTGCAATGTTAAAATGTCTTTAATGCAGCGCATTCTCTTTTTCTTTACAATGCAACAAGAATGACATCTTTTAGCTGCTCCTATTCACCCGCACTTCTCACAAACTTACTTCTTTATTACTTTGCAGCATTTATACACTACATGTTTATTTTTACTCTGAACGGAAAAGAATCTTTGTTATTTTTTTACCATGATTTGTCTCTTTTTTTTTTTTTTTTTGGGGAATACATATTTGAATGTTTTTTTTTTTTTTTTTTTTGGAGGGGGGTTGTGTGTCTCAAATTACCAAAAACACATTATTTACATTTGTATTTCTTGCTTAAATTTACTAGGAGGTTGTTTGTTGTTGTTGCCCCTTGTTAATTCTACTTTAGGATTAGTGAAATGTACCAGCCTACTCAAAGAAAAACTGTCATTGTAGCAAAGTAAAACACAATAGTCAATGATTATTTCAAATCAAAAAAACCTTTATTTAGGTCACACCAACAAACCAAAGAGGAACGCAGCCATGGTGAAACTTGGGGAATTTGCAAAGTCTTGGCCCCCCACGGCAACCATCATTGTCCAAGCGTAGAAAATTGGGGGCCTGAGGAGTACGTATATTAAGGGGAGTGCAATCTGGTCGTGAAGTCCAAAGTATCCGGAACTGCAGCAGATGCCATCTAGGTCCCCAGGCTCTGGTACTACAAGAGGCTCCATCTTCTCTCAGACCAGACTGATTGCAGGTCGTCACTCTCAGGTCTTCCTTCCACGCTTCCTTCCACGCTGTGGCTGTCGTGCTGGTGGGGTGGCAGAAGGAGGAGGAGGAGGAGGAGGAGGCGGAGCATGGTAACTATGGCAAACATGTGTGACTGGGGTCATCTCCCCAGCCCTACCCTTATTTAGGACATGGAGGATGAGCCCCTCACACATGTTGCGTTGCCCCACCTCCATACCCATCATTTTTGTGACAACCACCGAGCCAAAGGTCTCCTCGTCGGCGGGTGTGGCATGTAGGGAGTCTGAAGCCTCTCTGATCATCCGGAGCGCTGACTGTGCCGCATAACCCCCCCTTCTCGCCCTTTTGTACGGAGGGCGGAGGGGAGGGGTTTGGGTGTCAGTCAGGCTCCGAGGCCTAGCCCCCTCTTGGCTGCCACTACCCAGCTGGTGGCTGCCACTAACCCCTGCCTCCTCCTGACTGCCACCTTCCACAGCCACCTCCTGGCTGAGGTCTTCCTGTGTAGGAAAAAGGGACATAGTTTCAGTTATTTGTTCATCAAACACACACAATTCTCATCTAGTGACTGGTGCAAAATGTTTACAAATAGAAAACCATACAATTCTCAGCCCAGCAGTTTAGATTCTGGCCCCAAATGTCTCCCACACCACTGTCTGTTGATATGTCAAACACGTTAGGAACTAAGCAATTGGCGATCCTGAATTAAGTGAACATCATTCATTATTCCCATAAATGGTAACAAAACTACTATACCTGGAACAAGCTGGGCTCCTCCACCTCTTCCAGACTGGAAGGCCCAGGTTGCTCCTCGGAAGCCTCATCAGGGGTGGGCTGTGCGCAAGGAAGCGTGGAAGGAGGAGTTGAGGTTGGCTCCGTGACATCAGCCTGGTCCTTCAGAAAATGGAGACTCTGATAGTACCAGAGCTTGGGGACATAGACCTCATCTGCTGAAGTTGCAGTTTCCTCAGACTTCACGACCTTCTTCCTCTCCCTGATATACGCACTCCTCAGGCTGCCAATTTTCTTTCTAATATCATCAACAGTTGCCGTGGGGAACCTTGGCTTGACAAATTCCACAAGTTCCTCCAGGGCTGCGTGCCTCTTTGGTTTGTTGGTGTAATGTGGGTGTATACCCTGCCACAATATGGGAAAATCCCTGTATTTGGCAATGAAGAGGGGGAGAAAACTCATGTCGTTGAATCCCTTCATATCAATCTCTGCAAGACACAACAACACACCAAACCCTATAAATTATGTCAGGCTAAACTCTCCTAATCTTCTCCATAAAGAAGCCTCAAGTTCAAATCAGTCTAGGCTAGTTATGTACCAACGTTAAATTGTACCTTCGTTTGTAGCGATCGTCTCGTGTGAGTTTTCTCTCCCCTCGTCTCCCAGATCGTGGCTACGACACAGGCGTGTGACGTTTTATATACACTGCGCATGCTTCAAACTCCGCCCGCCCCTGACGATCTTTCTCGTCTATTCCCCACCCCTTCTCTTTACGGCGTAGTGGGGAGAGCACATGGCGGGGACACAGCAGGTGCGCCACAAATATCCCACCAACGAGGAGGAGGACGAGGAAAGTCCGGAGGCAGAAACGTCCCGATCCCGGAACCTGAAATTCAAGGCCTCCAATATGTCATTTGGAGAAATGTTGGAGATGGTGGACATATTAAAGAGGAGCGACTATGATGGGAAGTATGGGCCTTACCTCAACCCCAATGTCCGCAAGGCCAAGATCATGTCTAAAGTTGTGAGAAGGCTGTACAATAATTTTGGGGTACAACGATCCAAGGAGCAACTCAGGAAACGCTGGTCAGACCTGAAACTGAGGGAGGCCGATCAGTACAGAAAGATCAAGAGAATTCTTCAAAAAAGTAAGTAGTTGTGTTTTGTGTTTGATTTCTTGCTTGCATACTGCTCCATTGTGTTTTGATTTTTACCAAGTTGTACATTCCAAAATGGCCACTTTCAGGTTCGTCTGTGCATTCGATCGTACTCAGCCTCGATCTTTCTGCCACTGTCATGGTCGTGTGTGTGTGCATTCGATCGTACGCAACCTCGATCGTTCGGCCACTTATAATACGATGTTTGGTGTTTTTTTGGGGAAAGGAAGTTTGTTCTCACTAGAAATGTCATCAAGAATGTAAAGCCAATTTATTCAATGTAAAGGAGAGGTCACTCAGTAGCTGTTTACCCATCTGGACTCTAGAGCACTAGTGCTGGGACACCCAAACCCCCTTTTTATTATGCTTTTCCACACATGTGCTCCAGTGGATACTAGAGGGGGGTCTCCATCACACAAACTTCTACCAAAAAGCTAGTCAGTTTAGCACCTTTACAAAGTGACTTCATTCATGTAGTTGACATTTGTAACTGGCCAAACTAAAATAGTGTCCGTCACTTTCAAGCAATGTTTGTCATTTCCTATTTCTGCCCTCAATAGCTTGTGTTGCTAAATCTTCCTTTTGGACATTCTCATAGGGGAGCGAAAACTTGGGCCGTCTGAGGAAACCCCCAAACCAACACCTACCAAAAAAGGGGAAAGAGCAGAAGCAGAGGAGGAGGAGGAGGAGGAAGGAGAGATCATCGAACTTGGAGAAATTGTCACCACAACAGGTGAGTGTGGGAGAACACAGCTACTGGTAAGCTAATCCATGTATGGCTGCCTCATTTCCAACACCCCATTTTTGTTTGTTTGTGGTTTTTAGGTGACGTGGATGTTGTGGAAGAAAAATCGCACTTTACCACAGAGAGTGCCCACGTACTCATCGGAGAGATAATGGTCTGCAATCGAGATCTAGATTACATAAAGCAAAACATCAATGATGTTCAACAAAAATTGAAGAACATCATTGATGTTTTAGGAAAAATATGAAAACGCACCAAGTAATTAACACACATTTGTGCCAGCTTCAGAACACATTTGCAACTTAAAAACTGTCTGAAATTTGGAACATGCACACATTGTGTCCACATGTGCTAGCTCCCACCATGGTGGATGAATGGCAACGTTTTTTTGGGGGTGCAAACACTTTACGAACTACGAAAGTGGTTGTGGTGAAGGGGTTGCACCCCCAAAAAACGTCCATTCATCCCCATGATGGAAAATGGCACTTTTGAAGCTTCTAGGCATGTGTTTTACCATCTAATGACCATTTTCAGTCCCAAATTGTGTGCATGTTCCAAATTTCCACTTTTCGGGGGTGACCCCCCCATGTGATGAAGGCAAGATCAAACACACTTTGAACATATAGTCATGTCTGATCTTGTCTTCACTTTACAAAGTTGAACTTTCCAAGTTCCTAGGTTCTGTTTTGCTCCATGCCTGGTTTTACCAATTGCGGAATGTTTGTAAACAATGTTGTAAATAACCAAGATGTTGTCAGTTTTGGCGTGAAGATTGTAAACGCACTTGGGAATGTTTTCCTAGTAAACTTTTATTTTTCTAAATGTGTGGCTTCCTTATTTAAAAAACACAATGCATTATGTATGTAAAATGAAAAGGATATGGGGGGCAATGGGTGTTATTTACTAAAGGCAAATCCACTTTGCACTCCAATTTTCTTTCCCGGGGAACTTTTTCAATGCACTTGTAGAGCATAGCGGATTTGACTTATGTAAATGACACCCACAGTGCTTTGTACGAAAACACGGAGCACAGCATTTTGGAGAATACACACATGTCAGACCTGGTGATGAAAAGGAGCATTTTGGGTGTCAGTTATGCAGTACAAACCTTCTCTAGACCAAAGATTAGGTAGCAAACACACAACATGAGAATAATCTTTTTGGGAAGAAGAGACTGTTACCTCCTTTTGCCCAGAAAGTGCATTCCCACTGTCGAAGGCAAAGGGAAAAAATGTCAAAGTAAAATAAGCTAAAAAGAAGACTGAAATGACATGAAATCATAGGTTGGTTAAAATATCAGATTTATTAAAAAATGCCTCTCACACATCGTCAGGCAGAGCAATGGCCCCCCTACCCACAAAGTACTGCATATATTGGTCCCGGACCACACGGGCATTTAGAGGGGGCAAGCCTGGACGTGCCACTCGAAGGGCTGTGAGTTCGGCATTTGGAGGGCCCTCCACATCTGGGCCAACGGGCACCACATAGTTCCTGTTATGTCTTTTGAGGAAGTTGTGCAATATGCAACAGGCAAGAACTATGTGGTTCAGTTTGTATTCCGCCAAGTTAAATGCCGTCAGGAACAGGCGGAAGCGGCTGGCCAGGATGCCAAAAGCGTTCTCCACAACTCTTCTGGCTCTGGACAGCCTGTAGTTGAAGACCCTCTGGTCCGGGGTGAGGGTCCTCATCGGGAACGGCCTCATCACATGGGGAGTCAACGCAAACGCTTCATCTGCGACAAAGACGAAGGGGAGTCCTTCGGCATTCTCCTCTGGAGGTGGCAAGCACAGACTGCCACTTTGGAGACGCCAGTAGAACTCCGTGTGCGTAATGGCCCCACCATCCGATATCCGGCCGTTCATCCCCACGTCCACATACATAAACTCGTATGTTGCCGACACCACCGCCAACATCACTACACTATTAAACCCTTTATAATTATAATAGTAGGACCCCGAGTTGGGCGGTGGGACGATGCGGACGTGTTTCCCATCAATTGCCCCTCCGCAGTTAGGAAAGTCCCAACGGCTGGCAAAGTGGGAGGCCACAGTCTGCCATTCCTGTGGCGTGGAAGGGAACTGTGGAGTGAAACAATAAAAAAAAATTAGTCACTTTGCACCTAAACATTGCAAGCAGATTAGACAATCAACATCTTGGAACAAGAGCATTGTCTAAAATTGGAGGCTGGAAAGTATTTGCACAGAAAAGTAGAGGCTCCCCTTCACAGATTACTCACCCCCCCATCAATCCCCCCACTTCTGATGGGCCATTGGCAATAACTAGGGGTTTTGGGGGGGGGGTGGTGGACAGCTAACCCTCTGCACTTCATTGATTGGCAAATGGCTCAATAATGTGGGCTAGTTTGGCCAGACCCTCTGTACTTAACACTATTGGCAGGCCACAGGAAAGATCAAATAACATTTCAACCCCCCCCCCCCCCCAAAAAAGGCAGGCACAGTGTGACATTATTAAATTACCAAGCAAGCTAATAGGAGGGAAAGAAGACAAAAAAATAGGAAATGGAATGTATGGAGGCAGTCCCTTGCACTACATGCTTTGCTGAATTCATCCCTAAAGATGCGCACTATAAAGAGGTATATAGGTATAGGTATATAGGTATATAGTGTGTATGGACCTTGGGAAAGCCAGCAGATAAAGGATTGGTACCATCTGACAGAGCAGTTGGGGGAGGGGGTTCCTAATGAGTTTGCCCCCCCCCCCACCAAAAGAACAAAAAAAGGGGGCTCTACATGAAGTAAACCACACAGCAAACATTTGTGCATATTTTAGGGGGTGTTTTGGGGCAAACAATACTATGCAGCAGACAAAAGACATTGCTTAAGTGACTAGGCCATAGGTGTCTATTGGGGCAGAAGAGCATGCTGGTGAGGTAAGTGAAGGGAAAAATGCATGAAGGAGAAAAGGGGCACAGCATATTAGAACATATTGCAATCATGGTAATTAGGGAAGGAGGTCAAAAATACAAGTCATTAGCAAACAGAGCATACATAGAAGGGAATAGTAAAGTAGAAATGTTACCTTAATATAGTCCTCCTGCAGGACCTGAATGATGGCAGAACAGGTCTCTGGAATAATGATTCCCAGGGCCTGGGGAGAGATACCTGAAGAGAACTTCAAATCCTGAAGACTTCTCCCTGTCGCCAAGTACCTCAACGTGGCAACAAGCCTCTGCTCCGGAGTAATGGCTTGTCTCATGCAGGTATCCTGCCGGCTGATAAAGGGGGTCAGCAAAGCCAAAAGACGGTGAAAATCGGGGTCCGTCATCCTGAGAAAGTTCCTGAAATCATCAGGATTATTCTCCCGGATCTCACGAAGCAAAGGCATGTGCGAGAACTGGTCACGCTGAAGCAACCAATTCTTGGTCCACATACTCCTCGTCACTCTGTTCATGGACGGGTCTTGGGTCAAAGCTAAAAGCCCGACACCAATTCCGCGTACAGCACGAACTCGGCGACGAGTACGCACGGGAAACATCGCTCAGAAGGTCACAAAAGGTCGGCTGGTCAGAACGGACAAACAGAAAGCACCGATAAACAGCAAGGCCTGAAAGAACGAAGTGAATACCAGCAACGAGCAGACAATAAGCAGTGCAAATCAAAGCGTCCTATATCAAGATATAGGCCGCAATGACCAACAAATGCGAACTGACTACACGCACTAATAAACAGATACGCACGACAAGCACAAACTGAAGAGCAGTAACGATCTGAGTCAGAAAACTGAGAAGCGCGAATCTTAAGTCACCAAACTTCCACTAACTCTCGATAAACACGGGATCAGCAGAAGGAGCCCAACGGGTGCCTGACGTGGTGCTGAACTTCCCTTTTGTAATCTCGTGGACGACGACTTACGTCACGACGTTCTTCCGGACCGGATATTCCGACAACTTAGTCCGACCGTGTGTACGCAACGCCAACATCGGACAAAGTACGTCGGACAAAGTCCGACTGACCTGGTCCGCGGATTGTCCGAGCGTGTGTATGGGGCTTAAGTGTTTTGAGCATGATGGCTGGATAAATAGGAAAAGGAGCGAATTGACCAACGGATGTCTTCATTTCCATACTATACCTTGAGATGGTCCATATAAGGAATTAAGGAGCATATTCACCATTTGTTGGTCGCAACCCTGAGGTGAGGGCACACCTGGTGGAGAAATATCACCTATACTATAAGTTGCATATAGGGGTGATTCAAAAACAAAGAATCTATGTACAGTTTGCTGATGTCACTGGATATAGGACTTTTTTTGGTTATTGCACCACAGCACTTCATGAATTTATGAACTTTTATCATTTGTATATATGCACTTATTTATATGCATTTTTCAGTCATTTATTTTATTTTGCTATATCTAAGCGGGTCTCATTGTGGGATAGCTATGATCCATGAATCATATAATGAGGCTGTGATCATCAATTGCTTGTGATTTTCATTATATTTTATTGAGTATTTCCTAGATTAAATTTGAAAATTTTAATTTAACAGCTTCCCGACCGCCGCATGTAATTATACGTCGGCAGAATGGCACGGCTAGGCAAAAGCACGTATATATATATGTGCCCTTTAACTGCCTAGCCGTGGGGTCGCGCGCACGCTGCCGGCAGCACGCTCGCAACCCGGTCGGGAGCTCCGTGACCGCGGCCGCGGGACCAGCGGACCCGATCGCCGCTGGTGTCCCGCGATTGGGTCACAGAGCTGAAGAACGGGGAGGGTCTGTGTAAACAAACCTCTCCCCGCGCTTCCTACACTGCCTGTCACTGATCTGATCAGACTTTAGACACGCCCCCTACTGTAAAAAAAAAAACACAACACGTCACACTAACTCCTCCCCACCCCCTAGTGGTTAACTCCTTCACTGCCACTGTCATTTACATAGGAATCAGTGCATTTAAATAGCACTGATTTCTGTATAAATGACAATGGTCCTAAAAATGTGTAAAAAATGTCCGATGTGTCCGTCATAATGTCGCAGTCACAATAAAAATCGCTGATCGCCGCCATTACTAGTAAAAAAAAAAATATTAATAAATGCTATAAAACTATCCCCTATCTTGTAAACGCTATAACTTTTGCGCAAACCAATCAATAATCGCTAATTCAGATTTTTTTTACCAAAAATATGTAGAAGAATACGTATCGGCCTAAACTGAGGAAAAAAAATGTTTTTTTATATATTTTTGGGGGATATTTATTATAGCAAAAAGTAAAAAATATTGAATTTTTTTCAAAATTGTCGCTCTATTTTTGTTTATAGTGCAAAAAATAAAAACCGCAGGGGCGATCAAATACCACTAAAAGAAAGCTCTATTTGTGGGAAAAAATGGACGCCAATTTTGTTTGGGAGCCACGTCGCACGACCGCGCAATTGTCAGTTAAAACGACGCAGTGCCGAATCGCAAAAAGGGGCCTGGTCCTTTGGCTGCAAATTGGTCCGGGGCTGAAGTGGTTAAATGTATTTTCATGCTACGCAATATACACAGTAAGTGATAGCACCAGTATTTACAAGGGAGCACGGCACCACTGATTGGCTTAATTGAATGTACAAACATACAATATCACAGGAAATCACTGAAAGTAATACTTAGTACCCAATAGTAATGCTATTTCAAAGAAAACAGGCACCAAACCAGGTAGTAAAGGCAAACTTGATATATTGTCACACACAATGGTTAAGCATAAAATGAAATAACACATACAAAATGATCAATGGTAAGAACTACTGTAGGCTTAAGATGACATTTGACGTCAAGATCAGCATAAACAGTAGCAAGACCCCTTCAAGTGCATCGGGGAGCAGTTTAAATCTACTGAGTGCTGGAACCATACTGCCAGAGCTCATTCATGGCGGCGATGCCGGTCCTAGACCAACTGTGTATGAACTGTGCAAAAGAAAAGGAGGATGGTAGCGGAGGGGGCGGGGGAACAAAGAGTGCATACAGAATAAATATTACAGAAGAGGCAGTCCTTTGAGATGTTCTTCTGTGGGCTATTGTTGCATAGAAGTCTACTGGCGTGTTTGGCTTTGGCTCTCCCCCTGCTGGCCGGAGGAGAATGATGCAGCATAACATAAGCATCTCAGCAGAGGAAGAGAAGAATGAAAGGCAATGTCTCCTTCTCCTTATTGCTGTATCCCAGCACCTGACTACAATTAGAGTAAAAAAAATATAGTGATATTGGAGCATGCGTGTGCATTACAAGACCAGCAATGGCTTGTGATACATGCAGTACTGCAGTCAGGGCTTCAGTAAAAGGTTGTTTGTGTGCTCCCAGGAAGACAGAGCAGAGACTAATGAATAACGGTAAAATAAACATTTATAGGCATAATACTTACTACAGTATGCTTTTATTGAACTTGGTAAATGTATTTTAATAGAGGGATTTTTTTATTATTAAAGGTTTAATAGTACCTTAAAGTGGGGTGCCCATTTAAAAAATAAAATAAAATGAAAGTCAACAGCTACAAATACTGCAGCTGCTGACTTTTAATAATCGGACACTTACCTGTCCCAGGGTCCAGAGATGCGGGGGATCGAAGCCCCGCTCATCCCCCCCTCTGTTCGCCGGCATTGTAACTGTGGGCGCTCCGCCTCGGCTTTACTGCCGGGCACCCACTGCGCATGCGCGAGCGGCACTGCGCGCCGTGAGTGGCCGCGTAATCATCTGGGACCTGTCACGTGTCCCAGATGATTGACAGGAGGGAGGGGGCAGAGCTGAGCCCTTCCTGCGCCAAGGGGAAGTAATGCCACCAGCTCAGGCACTGAAGGAGGCAGACTACGAGGGACCCCCTAGCAACAGCCATTTAGAGGTGAGTTAACTGCTTCCCGACCGCCTCCTGTACATATACGTCCTCAGAATGGCACGGCTAGGCAAAAGCACGTATATATACTTGCCCTTTAATTGCCTAGCCGTGGGGTCCGCGGGACCAGCGGATCCGATCGCCACTGGTGTCCCGCGATCGGGCCACAGAGCTGAAGAACGGGGAGAGGTCTGTGTAAACAAACCTCTCCCCGCGCTTCCTACACTGTCTGTCACTGATCTGCTGTTCCCTGTCATCGGGAACAGCCGATCAGTGACGTCAGACGTCAGCCACGCCCCCTACTGTAAAAAAAAAAAAACACACAACACGTCACACTAACTCCTCCCCGCCCCCTAGTGGTTAACTCCTTCACTGCCACTGTAATTTACATAGGAATCAGTGCATTTAAATAGCACTGATTTCTGTATAAATGACAATGGTCCCAAAAATGTGTCAAAAATGTCCGATGTGTCTGCCATAATGTCGCAGTCACAATAAAAAATCGCTGATCGCCGCCATTACTAGTAAAAAAAATATTAATAAAAATGCTATAAAACTATCCCCTATTTTGTAAACGCTATAACTTTTGCGCAAACCAATCAATAATCGCTAATTGCGATTTTTTTACCAAAAATATGTAGAAGAATACGTATCTGCCTAAACTGAGGAAAAAAATTTTTTTTTATATATTTTTTGGGGATATTTATTATAGCAAAAAGTAAAAAATATTGCATTTTTTTCAAAATTGTCGCTCTATTTTTGTTTATAGCGCAAAAAATAAAAACCGCAGGGGCGATCAAATACCACCAAAAGAAAGCTCTATTTGTGGGAAAAAATGGACGCCAATTTATCTTGGGAGCCACGACCGCGCAATTGTCAGTTAAAGCAACACAGTGCCGAATCGAAAAAAGGGGCCTGGTCCTTTGGCTGCAAATTGGTCCGGGGCTGAAGTGGTTCAAAAAAAATGTTTCTAAATGTTTTTTTTATTTTTTTTTAGGAATATTAATGATTTTTTTTATTTATTTTTTGTGCAACCCCACTTTAATGTTTTCCGTAGCATAGGGAACCATACCGAAGAATGGTAATCTACAGATTGCAAATGGTAATTGGTTGTTGTACTATGTAGGATCAGCAAAATTCTCCTCTCCTACTCAGTCCTATCTCCATACCGTTAGAACACAGTGAGGGAACACACATTTAACACCTTGATCGACCCCTAGTGTTAACCCCTTCCCTACCAGTGTCATTTACACAGTAATCAGTGCATTTTTTACAGCGTTGATCAGGTATGATTGTCAATGGTCCCAAAAATGTGTCAAAAGTGTCCAATGTGTCCGGGAAATTGTGAGGCTGCAGATGGATATTGATCAAGCTGCATTGATTGGCAATTGTGAGGCTGCAGATGGCATTGATCAGGCTGCAGATGGGCAATGGTGAGGCTGCAGATGGGCAATGGTGAGGCTGCATTGATGGGCACTGATTTTGCTTCAAGTTTCTGTATTTAAAATTTGAGTATTTTTCCTGAAACTTCCCATCTAAAATGAAGGTGCATGTTATACACCTGTGCGAGTTATATGCCGATAAATATGGTATTTGGGTAATGGGTATAACTTGCAGTACCGCTCTAAGCTGAGATAAAGCTCTGCCTGCTGGTTGCAGTGAAGGGCGCAGGTGCCTATACACCATTCAGGGGTGTAGAAGCATCATCAGAGAAAGGAAGGAGCACTGCTCACCCAGTGCATGCATATGTTAATAAGTGTGGCCTCAGCCAGTGCCACTCCAGCCACTACCCCAGACATGTTTCACCCCATACATCAGGGGACATGTGACCAAGCACTCATTCACATATTCATGCACTGGGTTGGTGAGCGGTGCTCCATCCTTTCTCTCATCAGGCAAATATTTAGACACACTAAACTGGACTTTTTCTGTAATGTTGAAAATATTTTGCTGTTCATTTAAGCTTCTTCTTCAGCTCTAACAAATATCAGGAAGATACCCCAGTATTTACAGTGCCTTGAAAAAGTATTCATACCCCTTAAAATTTTCCACATTTTGCCATGTTACAACCAAAACATAAATGTATTTTATCGGGATTTTATGTGATAGACCAACACAAAGTGGCACATAATTGTGAAGTGGAAGTAAATTAATTAATGTTTTTCAATTTTTTTTTACAAATAAATACCTGAAAAGTGTGGCGTGCATTTGTATTCAGCCCCTCTGTGTCAATACTTTATAGTACCACCTTTCGTTGCAATTACAGCTACAAGTCTTTTTGGGGATGTCTGCACCAGCTTTGCACATAGAGATTTAACTTTTTGCCTATTCTTCTTTGCAAAATAACTCAAGCTCTGTCAGATTGGATGGAGGGCGTCTGTGAACAGCAATTTTCAATTCTTGCTACAGATTCTCAATTGGATTTAGATCTGGACTTTGACTAGGCCATTCTAACACATGTATATGCTTTCATCTAAACCATTCATCTTCACATGAACTCTGACCAGCTTTCCTGTGCCTGCTGAAGTAAAGGGGTTAAAATTTTCCACATTTTGTCATGTTACAACCAAAACATAAATCCAACTAATAGTTGTCCTGGGGACAGATTCTACCACCTGAGCTGTGGATCTCTTCAGCTCCTCCAGAGTTACCATGGGCCTCTTGGCTGCTTCTCTGATTAATGTTCTCCTTACCCAGCTTGTCAGTTTAGGTGGACGGCCATGTCTTGATAGTTTTGCAGTTGTTCCATTCTCTTCCCATTTTCACATTATGGATTGAACAGTGCTCTGTGAGATGTTCAAAGCTTGGGATATTTTTTATAACCTAACCCTACTTTAAACTTCACAACCTTATCCCTGACCTGTCTGGTGTGTTCCTTAGCCTTCATAATGCTGTTTGCTCACTAAGGTTCGCTAACAAACTTCTGAGGGCTTCACAGAACAGCTGTATTTATACTGAGATTAAATTACACACTGGTTCATTCTATTTAGTAATTAGGTGACTTCTGAAGGCAATTGGTTGCACTAGATTTCTGTTAGGGGTATCAGAGTAAAGGGCTGAATACAAATGCACGACACACTTTTCAGATATTTGTTTGCATAAAATTTTACCACTCATCATTTTCCTTCTACTTCACAATTATGTGCCACTTTGTGTTGGTCTATCACACGTGCACTCCACTTCTTTGGTCGATCACGACGAGGCCTGTTCTGAGTGGAACCTGTCCTGTTGAACCACTGTATGGTCTTGGCCAACGTGCTGCAGCTCTTGGTCTTGGCACTCTTCTTATAGCCTAGGCTATCTTTATGTAGACCAACAATTCTTTTTTCAGATCCTCAGAGAGTTTTTTGCCATGAGGTGCCATGTTGAACTTCCAGTGACCAGTATGAGAGAGCTGCCTCTGCAGCTATATTCAGTACCCTGTCATCCTGCTATCTGAAATCTCATAATTAATGTAATCGTTTTGGGGACTTGACCTCAACCTATCCAGAGGAGAGTTCAAAACTAACCTTAGAAGGTATGAAGGCTGTAGTAAAAGTAATTAAAAAGTGGGCATAACTTTTCTTATTAACTTACATAAGTTGTTCAGCTTCATGAAAGTAGAGCAATACTTTCTCTATAGTAGCCCTTCTTCTTCCACTTTTTCATTGCAGGTAAATAATGGATTCCAAGCAGAAGCAATGTGCCATCATTGAGTTCTTGACAAAGGATGGGTGCAGGCTGTTCAACATCCACAGAAGGCTATAGAACATTTATGAAGATGACACCATCAACAAGAGTCACCAATAACAAGATATTGCTCTTGTTAATGGTGTCATCTATATAAACATTATGTAGCCTTCTGTGGATATCAGACAGACTGTACCCCTCCTTCATCAAGAACTCAATGACGGCACATTGCTTCTGCTTGGAATCCATTATTTACCTGCAATGAAAAAGAAGAAGACAAATTATCATAGAGGAAGAGTTAAGCCATGTACACGCGATCGGACTTTTCGGCCGGACAATCCGCTGGACTTCCCAGTGGAGGTCCGCTGGACTTTCCAGTGGAGGTCCGCCGGACTTTCCAGTGGAGGTCCGCCGCACTTTCTGAAACACATGCCCGGACTTTTCCGGCGGACAATCCGCCGGAGTTTTGGCGTAAGTCCGTGGGACTTTTGAAATTAATGGACTTGCCCCACACACGGAGAAAAGTCAGTTAATTTAGAACGTGACTCCAGGTAGACGGGACTAGCAAAGGAAGTCAATGCCACCGCCTCGATCGGCGACATTGACACCTAGTATGGATTTAAAGGGGAATCCCTACGCTGAAAAAACGGCGTGGGGGTTCCCCCCAAATCCATATCAGACCCTTATCTGAGCACGCAGCCCGGCCGGTCAGGAAAGGAGTGGGGACGAGCGAGCGCCCCCCTCCTGAGCCGTACCAGGCAGCGTGCCCTCAACATGGGGGGTGCCCTGGGGAAAGGGGGCCCTGCGCCCCCCACCCCAAATCACCTTGTCCCCATGTTGATGAGGACAAGGGCCTCTTCCCGACAACCCTGGCCGTTGGTTGTCGGGGTCTGCGGGCGGGGGGCTTATCGGAATCCGGGAGCCCCCTTTAATAAGGGGGCCCCCAGAAGCCGGCCCCCCACCCTATGTGAATGAGTATGGGGTACGATGTACCCCTACCCATTCACCTAAGGGAAAAAAGTGTAAATAAAAAACAACACAATTTTTTAAAATACTTTATTGCACAGCTCCGGGGGTCTTCTTCCGTCTTGGGGGGTCTTCTCGCCAGACTCCTCCGCTATCTTCTGCTAGCTCTTTTACTAGCGGAGGAGCCCGGATTTCTCCTACGTCGCCGCCGTTGTCTGGGGGTCTTGTTCCGACTTCGGGGGTCTTGTCCCGCTCTTCTTGCTGGGCATCTGCTTTCTTCTTCCAACTCTTTTACTAGCGGTGGCCCGGGCTTCTGTCGCCGTCGCTGTCGCCTTCTGCTTCTTGTTGTTCTGCTTCTTGTTCTTCTTTCTTCTTCAGATGTTGACTCATCGCTGTCTCCTCTTCTAATGGCTCAGACGTGTTGCGCTGCCAGTTATATAGGGACTCATGTCACATGGTGACCCCGCACCTTATGACGTCACAGTCCAGGAGGATGCTGGTACTGTGACATCATATGGGGCGGGGTCACCATGTGACATGAACCGGTGGCCCCGCCCCTTGTTCCTATATAACTGGCAGCGCAACACGTCTGAGCCATTAGAAGAGGAGACAGCGACGAGTCAACATCGGAAGAAGAAAGAAGAACAAGAAGCAGAAGAAGCAGAAGCAGAAGGCGACAGCGGCGGCGACAGAAGCCCAGGCCACCGCTAGTAAAAGAGCTGGAAGAAGAAAGCGGAGGCCCGGCAAGAAGAGCGGGACAAGACCCCCAGACAGCGGCGGAGACGAAGGCAAAATCCGGGCTCCTCCGCTAGTAAAAGAGCTAGCAGAAGATAGAGGAGGAGTCCGGCTAGAAGACCCCCGAAGACGGAAGAAGACCCCCGGAGCTGTGCAATAAAGTATTTAAAAAAATTGTGTTGTTTTTTATTTACACTTTTTTCCCTTAGGTGAATGGGTAGGGGTACATCGTACCCCATACTCATTCACATAGGGTGGGGGGCCGGGATCTGGGGGCCCCCTTATTAAAGGGGGCTCCAAGATTCTGATAAGCCCCCCGCCTGCAGACCCCGACAACCAACGGCCAGGGTTGTCGGGAAGAGGCCCTTGTCCTCATCAACATGTGGACAAGGTGATTTGGGGTGGGGGGGCCGCAGGGCCCCCCTTTCCCCAGGGCACCCCCCATGTTGAGGGCACACAGCCTGGTACGGCTCAGGAGGGGGGCGCTCGCTCATCCCCACCCCTTTCCTGACCGGCTGGGCTGCGTGCTCAGATAAGGGTGTGATATGGATTTGGGGGGAACCCCCACGCTGTTTTTTCGGGGTAGGGATTTCCCTTTAAATCCATACCAGGTGACAGGGCTAGCGAGGTGTCAATGTCGCTGATCGAGGCGGTGGCATTCACTTCCTTCGCTAGTCCCGTCTACCTGGAGTCACATTCAAAATGAACGGACTTTACGACGTGTGTCGGAAAGTCCGTTCATTTCAAAAGTCCCGTGGACTAGCACACAGAAGGCGGGATTGTCCGCCGGACTCCCGAGTCCGGCAGACAATTTTAAGTCAAAACTTCAAACTAAGTCCGCTGGACTTTTAGGAACAAAAAGTCAGCCGAAGCCCCACACACGGTCAGATTGTCCGGCGGACAATCCCGCCGGAAAGTCTGTTTGTGTGTACGCGGCATTACTCTACCAACATAGGAAATTTGAACAACCAATGCAAGTTAATAAAAAGTTATGCCCACTTTTGCATAAGTTATGCCCACTTTTGCATTTTACCCGAAGAAAAGTTGAGGCTTGAAACAGATTTTCAGGTAGTAAGTCAGTCAATTGTGAATTTAAACATGCTTGGAACAAGGAAAAATATAAAAATAAAAAGGGGGCATACTCCGAGGACCACTTGTTTATTTTCTGCTATCTCTCTTCTATGTTTTTATGTCTCTATAGAAACAATGGAAAGCACTGAGCGTAATGAAGGAAAACTACTTCATTACTTCTTTGAATTCATAATGCAAATAGAAAAATGAACACATTGGCCTTGCTGATCTTTATACAAATAAAGATGAGATTAGATTTGACTAAACAAAATGCTTTCGTATCCTGGATGTTCTTATGGTCAAAACCCAGTACAAACAAATTATGTTCTTTATTGCAAATGCAAAGATTAAAGTGAAACCTTCATTTTTTTTAGAAAGTACGTACATATGTGTACATATTATGAGAACTAGCTTTAAAGGATGCAGCCACATGCTTAATCTTCTTTTTTTATAAAAAAAAAAAAAAAATCCAGAAATCAATGTGTTTCCCTCACAGGGGTTTACAAAGCAATGGACCACATGTCACACTGCTAATCTGTCCTTACACTTTAGTTCCTTTCCTACAGAAAGTCCTCTCACAAAAGCATAGTCTATACACTTAGCACCTATTTGCTGCTCTGGCTCCCACCTGTCTTCTAGGTAAAGCCCTCCTGACTTCTGAGCAAAGACTTCTTCTGTCTGCCAGGGTGAAGCCCAGAACCATAGTCAGGTCTCTACAAAAAGCCCAGCAATACCTGCCCAATTAGTGTGCTGGTTATTCAAGAAACACAGACCAAGGATTGGAGACTTTATCAAGCACAGGTTTCTATGAAGTCTCCAGACTCCAGGTCTCAAACGTGGTTTTACCAACCAGTGTGGAAACTGAAAAAAACTGTTTCCTCCATATGACCAAGCACCCCTGGAGCCCCTCAACCTACCTGTACGCAGGGGGCTGATCCAGGGGGGGCAACGAGGCATTTGCCCCCCCCCCCCCCCCGAGAAAATAGTGAGAAGGCTGTGCTGACACAGGGCAACGGCACCGAAACTGACAGACTCTATGAAGGGAGTGACACAGGCAGAGCCGCAGCTGCGGGGGGTTTACACCCCTCCTTCTCCTCCTTGAGCCGAGCATTCACCTGGCAATGCCCTCCTATTGGCTACATTCAGGGCCAGTGGCTGGGAAACTAGCAGTTAGGATTATGGGACATTTAGTTCTGGATACCAGCAGGCCCCAGGATGATTCCCTGAGAGGACTGCAGCGCCCAGCATGCCGAGTGGGAGGGGGAAGAGGAAGAAAGGAGAAGAGGGACCATGAGGCTGTCGGATGGAGGGAGGGAGACAGTTATTCTATTATTATCCTCCAAGGTAAAAACTTACCTCCAGGTGTGGGAAGCGAGGGGGCTGAGGGGGGGGGGGGGGGTTGCAGGCTTCCGTAGAAGTACAGGACCTTATCACTGGCTACATCCACCCTTTCCTCCCCTCCACCTGGCTGCTCACATCCTGTCCTCCCCTCCACCTGGCTGCACCCTCCGTTCCTCCCCTCCACCTGGCTGCTCCCACCGTTTCCTCCCCTCCACCTGGCTGCTCCCACCCTGTACTCCCCTCCACCTGGCTACATCCACCCTGTCCTCCCCTCCACCTGGCTGCTCCCACCCTGTCCTGCCCTCCACCTGGCTGCATCCACCCTTTCCTCCCCTCTACCTGGCTGCTCCCATCCTTTCCTCCCCTCCACCTGGCTGCTCCCACCATTTCCTCCCATCCACCTGGCTGCTCCCACCCTGTCCTCCCCTCCACCTGGCTACATCCACCCTGTCCTCCCCTCCACCTGGCTGCTCCCACCCTGTCCTGTCCTCCACCTGGCTGCATCCACCCTTTCCTCCCCTCCAACTGGCTGCTCCCATCCTTTCCTCCCCTCCACCTGGCTGCTCCCACTCTTTCCTCCCCTCCACCTGGCTGCTCCCATCCTTACCTCCCCTCCACCTGGCAGCTCCCACCCTGTCCTCCCCTCCACCTGGCTACATCCAACCTTTCCTCCCCTCCACCTGGCTGCATCTACCCTGTCTTCCCCTCCACCTGGCTGCATCTACCCTGTCTTCCCCTCCACCTGGCTGCATCTACCCTGTCTTCCCCTCCACCTGGCTGCATCTACCCCGTCCTCCCCTCCACCTGGCTGCTCCCACTCTCTCCTCCCCTCCACCTGGCTACTCCCACTCTGTCCTCCCCTCCACCTGGCTGCAACCACCAATACTTTTTCAAAACACTGTGTATTTATATGTGTGTGTGTATGTATATAATTGCATTTTATAGTTGGCCCCCCTAATTTTGTCTAAATATGAAAGCTGGAGACGCCACTGTCTCTCACCTCCCCCTGCATCGCCACATTTCTGCATCTAAAAGACTGCCAATACTGTGTAGGCCTCACTCTGGGACAACAGGTACACTGTCACTGGCCACTGGCAGTGACAATCTGCATCTGATAACAGGCGACGTAGCAAGTGACAAGCCCCATCTGAAGGCAGGAGACGGTGGCAAGTGACACACTAAGGGCTCCCATTAATTCTGCATTATGGTGAGTTGAACAATTTCATTTTTACAATGTAATAAGAGAAATAATGTGCTTCAATCATCTTGACACCATATTAACCATGGTGCCGTGATGATTGCAGCGCCAACACTAGCCATTTCCCCTACAAATTGCCTGCAAAAATTTTGACAGTGCCCCTCCCGAGATTAGACTCTGGATCCGCCCCTGCCTGGATGAGAATACTTGGTGATAGAAAGCCCCTTCACACCATGGCAGGGCACTGCACTGTCACAATATATACTTTCTAAAATATGTTAAGGTCTTACATTAATCTTGGTGCTTTCGCTTTAATCCAAGCACTTGCAAATGAAAACACAATTTTTCTGCCCTATGGTCTCATACAATGCAGAACAAAGTGGCGATTTATTATTTATTACAGGTTTACATTTATATTGCACCAACAATTTACACAGTGCTTTACATACAGTATGTAAAGCACTGCGTAAATTGTTGGCACAATATAAATACCTGTAATAAATAATAAATCACCACTTCGTTCTGCACCATCTAAGACTAATCTCAAGTGCTGGAATTAAAGCGCAAACACCAATACTAATGTAAGACCTTAACATATTTTAGAAAGTATACATTTTGACAGTGTAGTGCCCTGCCATGGTGTGAAAGGGCATTCTATCACAAAGGATTCTCATCCAGGTAGTTTCATAGTTAGTAAGGTTGAATAAAGTCACCAGTCCATTCAGTTCAACCTGAGCGAGTGTCTACAACTGTCCCTATCCCTGTACATTGCACACTCACATCGGTCCCTACCATCAAGGAGCCCACAATCCAAGGTCCCCATTCATATACTAGGGACAATTTTTGGACAGAAGCCAATTAACCCACCTGCATGTCTTTGGTAGGTTGAGCGGCTCCAGGGGTGCTTGTCTCATATGGAGGAAACAGTTTTTTGTTTCCACACTGGTTGGTAAAACCACGTTTGAGACCTGGAGTCTGGAGACTTCATAGAAACCTGTGCTTGATAAAGTCTCCAATCCTTGGTCTGTGTTTCCTGAACAACCAGCACACTAGTTGGGCAGGTTTTTGCTGGGCTTTTTGTAGAGACCTGACTATGGTTCTGGGCTCCATCCTGGCAGACAGAAGAAGTCTTTGCTCAGAAGTCAGGAGGGCTTTACCTAGAAGACAGGTGGGAGCCAGAGTAGCAAATAGGTGCTAAGTGTATAGACTATGCTTTTGTGAGAGGACTTTCTGTAGGAAAGGAACTAAAGTGTAAGGACAGATTAGCAGTGTGACATGTGTAAGCCAAGAGGCTGATGGTCCATTGCTTTGTAAACCCCTGTGAGGGAAACACATTGATCTCTGGATTTTTTTTTTTGAATAAAATGAGAATATTAAGCATGTGGCTGCATCCTTTGAAGCTAGTTCTCACAACATGTATACATATGTACTTTCTAAAAATGTTAAGGTTTCACTTTAATCTTTGCATTTGCAATAAAGAACATCATTTGTTTGTACTGGGTTTTGATATCACAGAACATCCAGGATACGAAAGCATTTTGTTTAGTCAAATCTAATCTCATCTTTATTTGTATAAAGATCAGCAAGGCCAATGTGTTCATTTTTCTATTTGCATTATGAATTCAAAGAAGTAATGAAGTTTTCCTTCATTACGTTTAGTGCTTTCCATTGTTTCTATGGAGACATAAAAACATAGAAGAGAGATAGCAGAAAATAAACTGTCCATGGGCCCTCTTTATTTTATATTTTTCCTTGTTCCAAGCATGTTTAAATTCACAGTTGACTGACTTACTACCTGAAAATCTTTTTCGAGCCTCAACTTTTCTTCCAGTAAAATAATATGAGGGCTGCACCAAAAGTGATGCAAAAGTGAGCATAACTTTTTATTAACTTGCATTGGTTGTTCAAATTTCCTATTTTGGTAGAGTAGCTCTTCCTCTATAATAATTTGTCTTCTTCTTTTTCATTGCAGGTAAATAATGGATTCCAAGCAGAAGCAATGTGCCGTCATTGAGTTCTTGATGAAGGAGGGGTACAGTCTGTCTGATATCCACAGAAGGCTTCAGAATGTTTATATAGATGACACCATTAACAAGAGCAATATCTTGTTATTGGTGACTTTTGTTGATAGTGTCGTCTTCATAAATGTTCTGTAGCCTTCTGTGGATGTTGAACAGCCTGCACCTGCCTGTACAGAGACCTTGGCTATGGAATGCTCTACCGAACAACATCCGCTTGGAAGAAAACCATCAGGCCTTCAGGAAAAACTCAAGACCCACCTCTTCTAATATCGCAGGACAACAAGAGCAGACAAGCGCCTTGAGGCGATTCAGTTCGCATTTGCATCGCTATACAAATCATTCATTCATTCATTCACCTGTCCTTCGTCAAGAACTCAATGATGGCATATTGCTTCTGCTTGGAATCCATTATTTACCTGCAATGAAAAAGAAGAAGGAGAAGGGCTACTATAGAGAAAGAGTCGCTCTACTTTCATGAAGTTGAACAACCTATGTAAGTTAATAAAAAAAGTTATGCCCACTTTTGCATTACTTTTACTACAGCCATCATACTTTCTAAGGTTAGTTTTGAACTCTCCTCCGGCTAGGTTGAGGTCAAGTCCCCAAAACCATTATATTAATTACGAGATTTCAGATAGCAGGATGCAGAGACAGCAAGTCTACATAGAAGGAGATTGGCATTATATTCAAAGCCCATTATCAGTGCCATGACCCCACCACAACCATGTGCCTTACACACCTGTAGTATACCAATATCATGTTACGAAATACAGAGAGGTGCTACCTTATGAACCAAAGAGAGTATTGCCAAGCTACCAGGGTCACCATGCATAAAGTACAAAACACTGTTACTACTAATGTTAATATATTATGGATAATGACTTGCCTAAAGCTGTCCTGAGGTCAGATCAGGTATGAACACACAATCTGGTGATCTTCAGGCATCATCATCTTCAGCTGGCAGATCAACATGCCAAAACAATTAGGGTATCTGAACATTCATATTTATGGTATTAAAGAAAGAAAGAGGGCTATTATTGCAGGAGGGGGAGAAGATGAGTAATATTATAAAAAAAAACTTGCCATGCAACAGTATAGAGTGTTGTCAACTGTTTGTATTTTACATGTCAAATCTGACCAATAAAAACCTGGCTTAAGACTCCCTACCATACAGAGCAAAGTGGGAAAATGAATGTTCCTTGGAGCATGGTATCTTGAATTGGCGTGACTGTACACACAATTTACGGAAATGCACAAGGTCCCTTAACATAAGAGAAACGTCCCTAAAACTTCTCACGAGATTGTATCAGACCCCAGTTAAGATCCACTTTATCTTTCCCATGGTATTTCCACTATGTTTTAGAGGTTGTTACTCCTTAGGTACATTTTTCCATCTCTTTTGGGATCGTTCTCATGTGTCCCCGATTTGGAGGAAGCTGGACACCTTTAGCTATGAAATAACAGGTGCTCAACTCTCTCTTACCCCAACCTAATGTTTGTTATCTGCTCCAATTCAGGAGACGACTACGTTGCAGATAAGATTAATTCATATAATTTATGTTGCTATCCATTGGGTTGTTGCCTTACATTGGAAATCTCAAACGTTACATCTCTCCCAACAAACTCCGGATAGATTCCATAAGCAGAGTGGAAAAACACTTTAATACCCTATACCACACAATTCCCTATCATGATAAGAAATGGTCACCGTGGTCAGATCATTGCATTATTTTTGCATGAAACCCCCTACCCACCCTTAATTGTATATGCAATGATAAGTCAATGTTGATGTTTTTATATTCTAAATTTGAAAATATACAAGTATCGGACACCACCACCCTCATCTTATAATGTGATTGATACATTGTTACCATTTTGACCATCATTGTCAAGTTCCACAATTTTTAACAACATTTTTGTACTTAACTGTTCTATGCTAATGTAAAATGTCGTTGCACCACCTTTTGCAATCTTGTATTAAAAAAGTTTGTAAAAAAAAAAAAAAAAACTGGCTTAGACTCTACTCCACAATGTCCTCAAAAATATATACTGTACTACACAAAAATAAAAAAGATCTATTATTTCTGGGAACAATCCAGTACCACCATACAAAATTTACAAAAGTATAAATTATGCTTTATTCAAAAACATGAATTCTATTATCAAATGGCAAGAGAAAGAGACAGGTCTCTTAGCATAACATTCCAACCACCTTTCCATCACTCCAAGAACCTCACCTTTATCCAGGCTCCTATGCAAAAAAAGCCTTCTGTGGAGTGCTGGCCAGAAAGCCAACCCACTTTCAGTAGCCATAATCCACAGCTCTGATGAGACAGAATCACATTTTTTGTCCCAGTGTCTGTCAGTGCACCTTCACAGCCTGGACACAACGTACAAACTATCCGCAACTTCATGCTACACCATCTGAGGTAACACAGACAGGCAAATGATGTGGTTTATTTAAAGTGCCAAGATTAAGCCTGTATTTGTAACCAGACTTAATGTCACTGAACTATGCAGGATTTGTTTTCTTCCACAAGATGCAATAGCGGATATGCTTACTATTGGGTTTGAACTTAGAACGCTTGGAAATGTAGTTTGGGCAGTAAGCAGAGTTGTTACCATTGCTGGGTGAAAGAACTACTATATCCAAGTGTATCTGGGAGGAGGAAGAGTGGACAAGGATGGGTATAAAAGGAAAGCCTGAGAAGAGAGTGGGGAGAAGTTGGAGATTGCCACCATGAGGAGTGAAGAGTGCTGTTACCAATACTGGCCAATACCGTGATGAGGGCTGCTTGATCCCTGCACAGACTGCTGGACTGAGTCATACAAAGTTTGCCCTGTCAGTCACTTCAATGTTAGCCTGAACCATAAACTATTGATCCAGCTGCTGTCCAGGCCTGCTGCAGGAGCAAGTGAGGTGTCCTACAGCTACAGCCTACACCATCTTTTCCACCAGTCAGCTTAATGACATTAAAGGGGGCCTCTCAAACATCTTGGCTAGTCGCTGACAGGATCCCAAGGGAGAACAGTGAGTAGGTATTTGACCCACAGTTATGCTGGGCACAGATCTTGTTTATACTGTTCTTCTTTCAAGGAATTTGTGCATTTGTGCCTATTCAGAACACACAGCTGCTCTAGCGTTTTTCTGTTCTGCTGAACTAGGCTCAAACTAGCCTCTCTCTTCTGCTTCGTAATCCAGCTTGTTGAAACTGCCATAAATATACCTAACATTTTCCAGCCCATCCCACTGGGTGCAGGATTATAACTACTTACACCATAGACATATCTTATTCACGTGCACCAACATCTGCAAGGGCCCCATCAGAAGATTAATGCTAAGAACTGTATTTAGGTTATTTGATACTGAGGGCAGATCCACATTTGAACATAAAGTAGAACTGTAGGTAAAACTTTTTTTTCTTCAATTTAGGGAGAGTTATAACTCTTGTGAGATTTTTTTTCGCCATCTGTGTCCCATTGCAGAGATTTTACTTCACATCCTGTGCCATAGCCAAACAAGAAGTGAGAGGAAACATCTGCAAATTAAGGGAATCCCTTGAGAACCCTTGTGTCACCAGAATTAGAGTCCCCATTCAAAGATTTAACCTCTATTACTTTTTTTTCCACAGGCCTAGGCTTGGCTCCTCATTGTGAGAGCTCTGTAGTGATTTATCCCATATCCAAAATAGCTATTCACTCTTGTCACTTGCTGTGGCTCATTCTATGAGGAGAGCTATAGTTTACACTGTTGTCTTTACAGTATATGCTGGGATTTAAAAGCAAGGAACCTTGTATACAATATTTTTTTTCCCCCCATTGTAATATTTTATGTTGACTGTCCTTAAAGTATAACTAAAGGCACAACTTTTTTTTTTTTTGGATGAGGGATTAGAACCTCTGTCAGTTTTTATTGCTGTCTGTGGGGACATCTTCAAATGGGGACACTAGTTCTGGTGACCTGGGGGTCCCCAAGGAAATCCATTTATTTGCAGGTTTTTTTTTATCTCACTTCCTGTTTAGCTATGGGACAGTAAGTTAAGGGGAAACTCAGAAATGGAACACAGATGGCAAAAAAAATCTGACAGGGGTTATACCCCTCCCTTGCTCTATCCAAAATAAAAAAAAGGTATTACTCTACATCAGTTGTAGGTACATATACTGTACTTTTCAAAATATGTTAAGGTTTCACTTTAATCTTGGCTTTTGCGACAAACATAATTTGCCTGCCCTGCGTTTCGATATCATTCAGTGACCAGAATACTGGCACATTTTGTTTAGTCAAATCTACTCTCATCATCTTTATTTGTATAAGGATCAGCAAGATCAATGTGTTCATTTTTCTATTTACATTATGAATCCAGAAAAGTAATTTCCCTTTATTATATATATATAGTGCTTTCCATCGTTTCTATAAAGGCATAGAAACATAGAAGAGTGATGGTAGAAGAAGACCAAGTGGTCTATCAAGTCTGTCCCCTTTTTTTATTTCAGTTTTTTTTTCAATTTTTGTTCTTTAACCACTTCAGCCCGGACCAATTTGCAGCTAAAATTGGCGTCCTTTTTTTCCCACAAATAGAGCTTTCTTTTGGTGGTATTTGATCGCCCCTGCGGTTTTTATTTTTTGCGCTATAAACAAAAATAGAGCGACAATTTTGAAAAAAATGCAATATTTTTTACTTTTTGCTATAATAAATATCCCCAAAAAATATATAAAAAAACATTTTTTTTTTCCTCAGTTTAGGCCGATACGTATTCTTCTACATATTTTTGGTAAAAAAAATCGCAATTAGCGATTATTGGTTGGTTTGCGCAAAAGTTATAGCGTTTACAAAATAGGGGATAGTTTTATAGCATTTTTATTAATATTTTTTTTTTATTAGTAATGGCGGCGATCAGCGATTTTTATTGTGACTGCGACATTTTGGCGGACACATCGGACATTTTTGACACATTTTTGGGACATTTGTCATTTATACAGCAATCACTGCTATTTAAATAGCACTGATTCCTATGTAAATGACAGTTGTAGTTAGGGGGTTAACCACTAGGGGGCGGGGAGGAGTCAGTGTGACGTGTTGTGTTTTTTTTTACAGTAGGGGGGCGTGGCTGTACGTCTGACGTCATTGATCGGCGTTCCCGATGACAGGGAACCGCCGATCACTGACAGTCAGTGTAGGAAGCGCGGGGAGAGGTTTGTTTACATAGACCTCTCCCTGTTCTTCAGCCCCGTTACCCGATCGCGGGATACCAGCGGCGATCGGGTCCGCTGGTCCCGCGGCCGGGGTCACGGAGCTCCCGACTGGGTCGCGAGCACGCCGCTAGCGGCGCGCGCGCGACCACGGGCAGGCACATGCACGATCACGTACCGGTACGTGATTCTGCCTGCCCGTGCCATTCTGCTGACGTATATATGCAGTGGCCGGTCGGGAAGTGGTTAAGCATTGAGTTATGTTTGTCCCAAGATTGTTTACATTTATTTGCTGTTGACTGACTCACTACCTTTGTTGGAAGTGTGTTCTAAGCATCAACTTCTCTCTCGGTAAAATATTACTTTCTAAGGTTCATTTTAAACTCCCTTTCCGGCTAGGTTGAAGTCATGTCCCTGTGGTCTTGATCTTAGGCTTACGTTAAAAATCCTGCCCTCCTGAACTTTATTCACACCATGTATTTAAAGGATCCAGTCATATCCCCCCTCTCTCTTCTTTCCTTAAGTTCCTGCAATCTCTACTAGTATGTTTTATTTCTCAGACCTTTCACCATTTTTGACAACTCTTGCACTAATGCTAAGATTGCAAATTCTGCCAAGAATTGATTACAATCAATTTTTACCATTTCCACACCCACATTATTAATGGCAGGGCAATTCATACAATCATTTATTGTGGCTGCGAATGCTATTGTCTGGCTGAAGGGAAGTTCGAAAAAAGGCACAGATAAAATTATCGCCTCTATTCGGATATCAAGGATCTTCTTGCACACTGATTGCTTATTTTCATTCCAATCTTTTAGCATCCAGAGTTCTTAGTGAAATGTTATATCATTATTTTTGCAATGCCATCCTCTTCCTTTTCTAGCATGTGCTTAATGACCCAGCTCTCTGTCTTCTTCTACTTAAAGATCTCCACATCTTGCAATGTCTTTTTATGTCTGAAGAACATCATATCAAGGAAGGTCATCAATTGGAATATTACCTCTGTTCTGTTGTCTTTAGGGTACTCATCTATATAATTTTGTAAAAGTCTTCCTACATCTGTTATGCATTCAAGACATCATTACACTTCAGACCATGGAAAGGAGAAAATGCTGATTTTGAAGACTATTGAGAGTTTTTCTGGACTATTTCTCAACTTCTTGTGATCTTATGATCTTCTTATGATATGCTCTTCACCTTATTATTTTCCTTGGTTTTCAAATGAGTGAAATTAACATGCATGGGAATGTAAGAAGCAGTACAGACACCTACCAGAGGACTATAAAAATTACAGTTGGCTCCTGGCTGATCTGGGCTTTGTATGTATTAACATATATAACTAAAGCATATATGCAATTTTTGGACTCTATAGCATTGTATTTGATAATAAACATTTTTCCAGCTCTACTTTCTGTTTTGTTAATTTATGCAACAGTAAAAATTTCAGTTCTTCAGGAATGTCCTTTGTGCAACTGACTGCTTGCGCAATGGAAATGTTTCTAAACTCAACACCGGATTAAAGAAGCTTATCCCAATGTACTGTACCTTTTGGACATGCAACGTGTAATCATGTTGGTGAATCCATGAATATTTTCCAGAATGGTTTCAATGACATTCACCCCACATTTTTCACACATTCACCAGCAACCTTTATCTTATTTATAGCACTGTGAATAGTAAACGTTCAAACCAAATCTTACCAGTCTTAGTGTTGGCTTTTAAATTCAGGACCACAAGTTGGGAAATTGCTGTACATGTACATAAATGTAATCCTTACTCTGGCTGTGAAAGAATTGAAGCCTAACTTGGAGGAGTTACAGTTTTTCACTGTTAGGGCTGGGCTCAGCCCTTCCTTCTTTGAGCTGGCAGCTCAGCTGTCGGCTAATTGCCAGCTCCTATCTCTCCACAGTGACTCACCTGTTGATGATATCTTGCTTGTCAGTCCTGTCTACTTAAGCCGTCCAGTCCAGATGATCTCTGCCTTCACCTTGGTCACATCTCTGGAGGCGCTCTCATGTGTTCCTGTTAAAGACTTGCTTGGCTGACATTCCTTCTGGCTCCAGATCCTGCTTGCTGTTCTACTAGGCTCATCTCTTGCTCCCTGAAGTTTTAGCTTGTCTAACTATACGTTCCGATTCCTGAACTCTGGCTGTTTTAACTTCGTTTACTCTGTTTACCTTTTTTTATTATTATTAAACAAGTGAGATTTAACTGTCTTCTGTCTCAGTCTGATTCATGGTTTCTGACAATTACAATGGAACCACCCAGCTGATAAAGGATCTAGTGCTTGTTTTTTTGTTAGAGGATAATCTAACAAACAGTATTATTTATCATAACCAGCAGACCTATAACAGCCAGCAGACTGACCCTCCTCTCTCCAAAGGCAGCCCTACTTGTGGCCAAATCCCACCCTGATGAATGGGATGCTGGTTCTGCATTGTATAAAAAGATGCTGACCAGAGGGGTGGTGACATGACTGGTCAGAGCAAGAAGAGCATGTTTGGGGGACCAGTCATTACCAGCTTGAGGAAGAATATGGGATGGTGTTTTAAGGTCAGCATTATTCTATGTTAACCCAAACACCAGACAAAACAAGATTTTATCAGCTGGTGAAAGGAGACTTTAAATTCTTTTATAACTGCTAGTTAGTCTTTAAACTTTCTGTAATATGTCTGTTAACCTCCCTGGCCGTAATCACGAGTCTGGCTTGGGGTGGAACTTCAGTACCATAAGCGGTAACCCCCGAACCAGACTCGGGATCGCATTGCAGGATACAGGGGAAGTTACTTACCTTGTCCCCTGGATACTGCGATGTCTCCCCGCTGTGTGTGCGAGCTCCTCCGCTCGATTCACACAGTGCCCGAGTGCCGATGAGCTCCATTCCCTGCGACGTTATGACGCACAGGAGCAGAGATCGGCGCCAAATTCAAAAAAGTAAAAACACACAAAACACATACAGTACTGTAATCTTACAGATTACAGTACTGTATAAAAAAATTACACATCCCCTTTGTCCCTAGTGGTCTGCCCAGTGCCCTGCATGTAGTTTTATATTATAAATAAAAAAATTTCTGCCTGCAATTTGGAGATTGTCCATAGCAACCAAAAAGTGTCCCTTTATGTCAAAAGTGGTTTTAGACCAGCTAGAAAACAGCGATAATAAATTAGAATCACAATTCGTCAAACACTAAATCTAATGACAGCGACAATTCTACAACCGAGAAAATTTCAGTGTTTTTGATTTGATTACGTTATTGAATAATTTTTATAGTTATTAATTATATTATAATTTATGATTTTGTGTTTCAAACTTTATCATACCCGGGATGTTTACTAGACTCTGGTTAGGACAGATTTAAGTGAGTTATTGCCAAGAATTGCATGCCTACAATATAAAACGCCAAATTTCCATGCAAAATAATTGTACCGCTTTTGGTACAAAATTCCTGACATAATAATACCGCCAGGGAGCTTAAATAACTTTTGTCAACTGAGCTGTAAAAAGTGAGCCCAGCAGCAAAGAGGTTAAAGCAGACCATGGCAATTCCATGGCATTTTCCTACACAGTGCCGGAAAACCTTCTCATGAGACTTGGGATTTTTAGTGTTCATAAGATCTTTCTAGAAGGCCGTGATGTCATGCTTACCTAGGCACCATAGGGGAAGCCGGATTGTATGGTAAGTATATATTTAATTATTCTCCTAATCTGTGTGTGTTATTTATCAATATGTTTATTAGAAAGTTTACAAGAGTTCAGTGGTTGGATAATCATGATGGACATTAGTCGCATAACTAAAAAGCAATTGCGTGAGCTTTTACAGCAACCAGAAAGGTGACATTTACGGACAGGGTTTTGGAGAGCCATGCCTTAACGATTGCCTTTTTCTTTTTTTTTTTCCACAAAAAGTTTTTATTGAGTTTAACACAGAACAGATTATGCAATAAGCAGGAAATAGAAATTACAAGAAAATACAATCGAACTTCCAAGGCTATCACATGTAGCTTCACAAGGGTGGTATTTCTATGCCTATCAGAGGTTCCATTAAATAGTTCAGAACAGGTATACATTAGACTCTATATCTGTGAGATAGGTCGGTATGCAATATAAAGTTATTTTATTTACATGCTGTGTAGGAGAAATAGATATGAATAAAGTAAAGATAGGGGGGGGTTGTCTAGAGGGAAAGTCCATAGGAGGTTAGCATTTAGATAGAGAGTGAGAAGGAAGGGGGACAGGGGAAGGGTGGGGGTAAGGGAAGGGGTTCAGGGTGGGGAGGAGTGGGGTTTTGGGGTACAGTTGATGCTAGGTTTCTGAGGCCCGTAGGTCAGTGGGGCCCAGCCACCTCGGTATGTTTACTATGTAAAAAATTATAGTTACGCAGACAGCTAAGTGTAGTTCAGGGTGAGTAAGTTTGAAAACGTTGTGTAGACTTGAAATGAGTCCAACAGGCCCATGTTGTTGTGAATTTCTGGATACGTTCCTGTGCAATGTGAACCAATTCTTCCATTTCCTCAATTTTAGAAATCCTCAAGAACCATTCCCCTATTGTTGGAGTATTTGTAGTTCGCCAATGTACCGGAATGCATAACCTGGCTGCGTTTACCATGTGCATAGCAAGAGATTTAAAGTATTCTGATCTGGTCAGATGGGTATGGTGCAAGAGGTATTGAGCTGGGGAGTAGTTTAGTGTGTATGTGGTGACGTGCGAGATGAGATCATGTACCTCTTTCCAGAATGGCTGGAGAGCTTCACAGTCCCACCATATGTGGAGCATTGTACCTCTTTATTTCTTACATCTCCAACATATGTCAGGAGTGGAAGGGGAAAATTTGTGTCGGAGATGTGGGGTTCTATACCACCTTGTTTTGACCTTGTAACAATTTTCTTGGATTGCAACATTAAGGGATCCTTTATGCGCATACTCGTTAATGAGAGTCCAGTCTTCCTCTGTAAAAGAGAGTTGGAGATCAGTCTCCCATGCAGAGCGGGCTGAATCTAGGGGGGTAGGTGCTTCTTCTAGGAGTATATTGTAAATAATAGAGATCAGGTGTCTTTGTGGTGGGAGGCTTGTACATATTTTCTCAAATGGGGTTAGAGATCTGGCCCATACGTCTTTCGTTGCCTTTGTGGTTAGAAAGTGTCTGATCTGTCTAAATGACCAAAATGGAAAAGAGTTGGAGAGTGACGTCTCCACCACATTTTCGTAAGATAGCGGGAGTCCCTGTGAAAAGAATTGATGTGCCAAGACTTTTATATGTGGCCATTCACATTTAAGGTAATTAGCAGAAGTACCCGGCGTGAAGTCGGGGTTTCCCCTTAAGGGTGTCAGGGGGCCCGGAGTTGAGGAGAGCCCTGTGGACTTAATCGCTTTCCTAAAAACATCAAGGGAGGGGTGTATGATGGGGTGTGCCGTGGCCTCTGGAGGCCAAAGCCTGGATGGTACCCAGGGGAGAGTATCAAGTGATATACCCGTACATGTTTTTTCCAGTGTAACCCAGACCTTCCCGGACTCGTGGATGTTCCAGTCAACTAGACGGGTCAAATGGCTGGCCGAATAATATTTATGTAGGTCAGGTAACCCAATTCCACCTTTGAGTTTAGAACACGTCAAACGTGTGTATTTAATGCGAGGTGGAGAGTTCTTCCATAGAAACAATGAAGAGGTCATCTTATATGAAGCAAAAAAAGAGGTCGGGAGGTTAATGGGGATACATTGAATGAGATACAAGAGTCTCGGCAATATTATCATCTTCAATAGGGCAGCTCTACCAAACCATGACACATTAAGATTACCCCAGTCTTTCATATCTTGTTGTGCTTTCCTCAAAGCCTTCAAGAAGTTTTCACTATACATCTGAGCTAGGTTTGTAGTAATTTGTATGCCAAGCTAGGTAATGGCCTTCTGAGTCCAAAGGAAAGGGAGGGATTTTTGACAGGCGTCTACTTCTTTTTTGGGAAGAGAGACGTTCAGGGCATGTGACTTTGTATAGTTAATTTTTAAGTTCGATAGGGTTCCGAAATGTTCCAAGTCTTTTAGAAGATTGGGTATGGAGGTGAGAGGGGAGGAGAGGGAGAGGAGAATGTCGTCTGCGAAAGCAGCTACTTTGTATTCCTTATCCTGTATTATGAGGCCCTTTATGTCGGGATTGTCTCTCAGTCTGTTTAGGAAGGGTTCTAGCGTGAGGACAAAAATTAAGGGAGACAAGGGACATCCCTGGCGAGTACCATTGCTTATAGAGAAGGCGTTCGATAGGTGGCCGTTCACTCTGACCCTCGCACTGGGGGAAGAGTACAGGGCCGAGATGTGTGTGAGCATACGAGTGTGGAGACCCAGTGTCTTCAGGGTTTCGTGCATGAAGTCCCAGGCCACGCTATCGAACGCCTTCTCTGCATCCAGGGAGAGGAAAAAGCCCTGGGTCGCGGATTGCGAGAGCCAGTGGTGGAGGTTCAATGCTCTAATGGTATTGTCCCTTGCCTCCCTTCCGGGCACAAAACCCACCTGGTCTAGGGAGATAAGGTTGGGCAGGATTGGGGATAATCTATTAGCTAAAATTTTGGAATAGAACTTAATATCTACATTCAGGAGGGAAATGGGTCTATAATTCTGTACTAGGGTAACATCTTTCCCCTCTTTCGGGATGACGGTGACCAATTTTGGGGACAGGATGTTGGAGAAGAGCTTAAAATACTGCAAGGTGAACCCGTCAGGGCCAGGGCTCTTTCCCGGTTTCATCTGTTTTAGTGCGGTCTGTAGTTCCTCTATGGAGAGGGGTCTTTCCATTTCTTGGGCTTGGTCGTTTGTAAGGGAATTTGGGCAATATTGTTGTAGGAAATTTCCAATAGCTTCTGTCCTGCGGTCTGCCTGTTCTCTGTTTTGTGTGGTAGATTTCAAGTTATATAGTTGTTTGTAATAATTCTCGAAACTTTTAGCTATTTCTTCGTTTTTGAAAAGGGATATGCCTTGCGGGCTTTGAATCTGGTGTATCGTGTTGGAGGGTCTGGAAGATTTCACTGCTCTCGCTAACATCCTCCCACATTTATTACCTTGTTCATAAAAAATTCTTTGGTGTAAGACATAGCGGCGTCTTGTGTGTCTGCCTAGTTCTTCCAATAGCAAGGAGCGGGTAAGAGATAGTTCCTGCAAGGAGCTTTGAGACTGTGAGAGTTTGTGTGAGGCTTATAGGTGTTTAATTTTCCCTATCAGCTTTGCTATGGTTTCCTGACGTATTCTTTTGATTTTAGCCACTTGTGTTATTAGTTCCCCCCTTATGACACACTTGTGGGCTTCCCATACTGAGATCGGGGAGATATCTTCAGTAGTGTTCTCTAAGAAGTACGAGATTCTAGGCGTGAGGTGAATTCCACATCTTTTAGTAGCGCAGAATTCAATCGCCAGGTTTTGGATCTTGGTATTGAGTCCGGGAAGGTCAGGGAGATCGAAATAGGGTGATGGTCTGACAAGTACATGGGTTCTATCGTTGCTTGTGAGGTACGTCAGGTCGGGCTGGGAAAGGAAGAAGTAGTCTATACGTGAGTATTTTTTGAATGGAGCGGAATAATATGTGTAGTCCTTAACCATGGGGAATAGCGTGCGCCATGTGTCGTGCAAATTGAGGCCCTGAAGCTGTAGCTTAATTTGCCGGAGTGCCCGGTGTGATAACGCTGAAGTGCCTGATGATGTATCTATGATCGGGTGTAACGGGGTGTTAAAGTCTCCTCCAAGAAGGACAACGCCTTCCTTGAAAGAGAGTAGGAGTTCTTTAATTTTTCTGAAGAATGCGACTTGGTGTTCCTTTGGGGCATAGATGTTTGCTAACGTCAAGGGCTTAGATGCGTAGTGGCCTTTGAGAAATACGAATCTGCCTTCAGGGTCAATCAAGGTATCTGAGAGTTGAAACGGGGCGTGTTTGGAAATCAGGATTGAAGTCCCCTTGGTTTTTGCTAGGGGATTTGTGGAGTGAATGGCGGTGTGATAGATATGGTTAGTGATCTTGGGGATGGCGTTTGAGCGGAAATGAGTCTCTTGAAGGAAAATAAACTGCGCTTTCTGTTTAGTAAGAGCCGATATGACCTGTGAGCGTTTCTCGGGAAGATTCAAGCCTTTAACGTTGAGCGACACACATTTCAACTGTAGGGGGCTGTGTGTTTGCTGGTCTCTGGACATTATGCAAAACGATTGCCTTTTTCATTGCCAAATGTCAAATTGTCAAATGTGGATCACAAGTGCAAATGGAGGCAGCTAGGTGGGGGGCAGGGGGAATACACAAGTTAAGCTGCTTGGTACCACATACTATGTAATTAGGACTCTGTAATTAGTCTCTACAGCTGAAGCATTATTCAGATTCAGAATACTTTATTAATTCCAAAGGGAAATTAATAATTACCATGTAAACAGGATTTAGTTGTTTCCCAAATGTAGGTCAAATCATCATGCCCCAACTCGTTTGCCAAACCTTTGCTCATGTAGTTGTGAGGCGACAGGGTAAACTTGAAAGTAGGGTGCTATAGAGTAAAGAGATTGACGCTGGGAAGGGTAAGTCATTTTTTACATTGTCATCTTCTATATTAGCAATAGAGGAAATATAATATTTAACTTGCCATGTTACCATTTGGTCGGTACCAGAATAGTTTGGAGCTGGGTAAATTATATTCTTTTTGTAAATTAGGTTATTTCTAACTTGATCCAGTGCTTGTAAGCACCTGGTGAATCTTGTCCTGCGAAAACAAAGGGTTGCAGAAAAAAGACCAAAGAAGGACTCATTTAAAGCTGTCCTATACCCATAGGGAGTCCACAACACAGGAACATACTAACAAACTCCGTCACTCACCACGAGTGTCAGAGTTTGTTAATAAGTCTCTGTGTTGTGGATGAAGCCAGAGTAGGCTATGTATAGATAAAGGGCTGCAGTCCAACTCCTCTAAGGTAACCTTCAATTAAGTAATCAAAACCCTCGAAAGCGGCACACTTTTTTGTGAGTTGAACCATTTAGACAGCCTGGTAGTATCCTGGGAGATTTTGGAACACCAAGGCCCCCATTGTCCCTAGTTTGGAACATGGTGTCTTTGGATGCCAAATGAAATGTGGACTTGGATGTGTACAATGTGAGATAATACATGAATTGGCAAGCCTTGGATCAGGTACAGTAACTCAGGGAGATACATCATTTTTATTGCAGCAATCCATCCTTACTAGGAGAGAAGGTAATTAGTCTGGGTATGCAAAAGATATTTGAAATTTTGGAGGAGAGAATGGTCATTCACCTTATAGAGTGTGGAGTAGAAACTACCGAGATCAATGCCTAAGTAAGAAAGTTTCAATGTTTTCCATTGGTAAGAAAAAGTATGTTGGAAATTTTGGAGAGAGACAAGTTGGTAGAGAGACAATAATGTCTTTGGACTTTGCAGGATTGATATGCAAACCAATGATGGCACTAAATTGTAAACCAAGTTTTTGTCAATTCAGCAAAAGATACAACCTGGTTGTTGATTATGAGAATAATGTCATCTGCAAAGAGAGTTAATTAGTATTGGTGTCCAGTTACTGTCACTCCAGAAATATCTATGGATGCTCTAATATGGTTGGCCAGAGCTTTGTTTGCTAAAGCAAAAAAAAATGGGGTAATCGGGCAACCATATCTTGTACCTCATAGGACTGTAAACATTAAAGACCTAAATATTGCATATTTTATGTACAGTATCTCACAAAAGTGAGTACACCCCTCACATTTTTGTAAAATTGTATTATATCGTTTCATGTGACAACCCTGAAGAAATTACACTTTGCTACAATGTAAAGTAGGCTAAAATATGTGTACAGCCGTGGCCAAAAGCTTTGAGAATGACACAAATATGAATTTTCTTTTTTGGCGCCCTTCATTGCTGCCTGTAACTCCCCACTGTGGGGCATGGATCAACCCTGGTATAATGTCAGCCTGCCCCTGCATTGGGGTTTTCTTTTCTTCAGCAAGGGGGAGTCATTACAATGCTTGGCTAGCTGTTCTCCATAAAATTCCAGGTACTGCCAAGCATAGCAGAGCATGTAGCTTCCGCTACTCCTATAATGCAGCATTGGGTGCCTAATAGGCCAGTCACCAGCCCTGACCACTGTCAAGTGGGAGCAGCAGAGAATCCTTAGTCCTGTGTAAGCTATAACCAGACTAAGTTGGAACTTACATTAGACATTTTATCTTGCTTAAAGAGGAAGTAAAGCTTAAGTAAAAAAAAAAAATAGACCCTGCAAGGCAAAGGCATAATGAGCTAGTATGCATAGCATACTAGCTCATTATGAATAACTTACCTGAGATGGAAGCCCCCGAAGCGACCCTCGTTGTCCTCCTCCGACGCCGCCATGATACCCAGAGTGACTTCTGGGTATCGCGGCTCCGGTCAGTCCCAGCGCATGCGCGCGGTAGCCGCCACCAACGGCATGATTGTTGTTAGCAGCGGCATGCGCAGTGTGCTTGCGTGCCGCTGTCTACAGCGCATGCACCGTAGACAGCGGTACCTGTCTTTTGCAAATATCTCCTAAACCGTGTAGGTTTAGGAGATATTTCTTGGACCTACAGGTAAGCCTTATGCCGCGTACACACGAAGGGACAATCCTGCGGGATTATCCTCTGGACCGAAGTCCAGCGGATAATCCCCTCGTGTGTGGGCGCCGGCGGACTTTTTTTGGCCAAAGTACGGCGGACTAAAGTTTGAAGTTTTGTTTTCAAATTATCCGCTGGACTTGGAAGTCCAGCGGACAATCCCGCCGTTAGTGGGCAAGTCCGCGGGACTTTTGAAATGAAGGGACTTGCCGCTCATCGGCAAGTCCGTTCATTTAGCACGTGACTTCAGGTTACGTAGCTAGCGTAGGCAGTTACTGCCGCCGCGCTAGCTCCGTGACCTGGCATGGATTTAAAGGGACTCCCCACGCCGAAAAAACGGCGTGGGGGTTCCCCCCAAATCCATGTCAGACCCTCATCCGAGCACGCAGCCTGGCAGGCCAGGAAAGGGGTGGGGACGAACGAGCGCCCCCCCCTCCTGAGCCGTACCAGGCCGCGTGCCCTCAACATGGGGGGTGCCCTGGGGAAAGGGGGGCCGTGCGGCCCCCCCACCCCAAAGCACCTTGTCCCCATGTTGATGAGGACAAGGGCCTCTTCCCGACAACCCTGGCCGTTGGTTGTCGGGGTCTGCGTGCGGGGGCTTATCGGAATCTGGGAACCCCCAAGGGGGGCTGACTTTATGCATATCTTCTGGGATTGTCCTGGTATACAGAAATATTATAAGGCTGTTTTGATGGGTATACAGGAAGTAACTACTATGTCTTTAAGCCCTTCTATAAGACATTGTATGCTCAGTTTGGTGAATGATTTGGCCCCTACTACAGCTATACAGACCTTACTTACTTTATTATTTTTCATGCTAGGAAACACATAGTTCTGTCTTGGAAGAGTTCTAACCCTCCATCTGTAGAGTCTTGCAATGCCTCGTTGAACAAGGCCCTACCCTTTAATAAAGCCACGTATTTAATTAGGGGGGCACTACTTAAGTATGATAAGATCTGGGGGGGGGGGGGGATGGATGGCTTCGCTTTTCACTGTAACTGTAACTGACTAGTTTTAGCATTCTTCAATGCTATCCTCCCTTACATGAGTGTATCCAATATGTACCCCATGGACTCTGAAGGGGCAGGTAAATGGTATTCTGCAGAAATAATGGTAGGCCTCCTAGCTAAAATCCTCTTGGAGAGTGTGGGTTGTTTCTTCATGTGGATGCTTATATTTTGGTTAGTTGTGTATTAGTTGTGTATGGGGAGGTTTTGTGTCTCTTCTGAGGGGAACAGCTGACGCTAGCTGTCACAGAGCCTCTGATTGGTCCTAAGACAAGAGTCCTATCAGAGGATGAGTGGAGGCTTTTAATAACATGAAATACATACACAAATGCATCTTTACATGTCCGCCCGTTGCCGGTGAGCATGTAAAAATAACTTGCTAAATACTTTATTATTTCATGTACGCAGTTTTATTGAGGGGTCCTTTTGTGCAAGGGGGGCTTTTATTTGAATAAATGGTATTATACTATATTTGGGTTTGTTTACATTTTATGACAATACCCTGGAACCCCTGCACTTTTGGAGTTTTCTGATGTTAATGAGGAAATAGGACGAGTGCTTGGAACGATTGGTTTGATTAAATGGGTATTTTTCCCAGAAGAATCTGGTGAGTGTGCCCTCCAGGGGGAGTGTGCAACACGAGGTGGACTGTAGTTTGGTGACAGGTGCACTTTCTGGCTTTACCTTGAAGTCTACGTCTTGAATCAATTTCCCGTTTGAACTGTCCTTTTTTACCACACATCGGATTACAACTGCAGTGTGTAGGGATGACTACACATGATTGATATGGGACTACTATCAGTGTGCTAGCGCTGTTTTAGTATTTATTTTTACAGTGAACAGACTGTGAATTATTTTTACTAACCTTTGTGATATTTTATGAATTTTTAAACAGCTGCTGCTTTTCATTCCTTTTAAATATTTTATTATATTTTTAAGTGATTCACTCCTTCTGCTGCTGATTTGTTAGAGGTCAGAACTGGCGCTGAGTTGGTGTTATTTGTAGGCCTCTATACACCTGTTTGCTTTGGTATATATATATATATACACCGTATTTATCGGCGTATATAACACACACTTTTTTCCCCTTAAAATCAGGTGGAAATCGTGGGTGCATGTTATACGCCGATCCCCGCCGATCTCTGCTTATTGTGAGGGGAGAGGAGCGAGCGCCACTGATATACCCATAGCCGAGTGTACTCCGCTAGGCTCCTCTCGGCTCTGCACACAGTCACGCCCAGTCCCGCCATTGGACCTGTGTTTTGTCCATCATAGCGGCTGGACTGCAAGACTGCTAGAGGAGCCGAGCCTAGCTGAGTACACTCGGCTTTGTGTATGTCGGTGTCACTCACTCCTCTCCTCTCACAATCAGCGGAGATTGGCGCCAATTTTAAATAATCAGCCTGTAATGAGGCTGGGCAATGCTGCAATGACACTGGGCAAGGCTGCAGATGGACACTGGGCAAGGCTGCAAAGACACTGGGCAATGCTGCAAAGACACTGGGCAAGGCTGCAGATGGACACTGGGCAAGGCTGCAATGATGGGCAAGGCTGCAGATGGACACTGGGCAAGGCTGCAATGATGGACAAGGCTGCAGATGGACAAGGCGGCAATGATGGACAAGGCGGCAGATGGACACTGGGCAAGGCTGCAATGATGGTCAAGGCTGCAGATGGACACTGATAAGCCTGCATTGATGGGCAACTTCCCTCCTAAAAGTTTTTTCCTTAAAATTCCCTCCTAAACTTGGGGTGCGTGTTATACGCCGGCGTGTGTTATACTTAATATGTTATATATAAATCCTTGAAAGATCATTATCCAAAAAAATAAAAATAAAATAAAACAAAAAAGAGAATATATACGGTATATATATATATATATATATATATATATATATATATATATATATATATATATATATACATACACACACACACACACACACACTAGAATATGTTGCAGTTTCCCTCTTTTCTTTTTACCACCTAGTATTAGTTTACAAGTGTCAGATGCACTCTTACATTTATTATTTGTATAAGGAACAACATATTCAATGTGTTTGCATTACCATTTGCATTATGAACCTAAACTAGGAATTTTCCATCAATAAATAAAGAACACAGCTATCATTTTTTTTTATGCAGGCAGCTATATCTAGTTATCTATCTATGATTGCAAAGATGGCAAATTCCATTTTAATACAAAATTGGTTTCCATTTGCTTGTTTTGGAATATCAGTAATGGCGGGTCTGGTGATGGAACCCTTTATTGTGATTGTTAATATCATTGACTGGCTGGAGGGAAGAGAAATAACAGGTGCAGACAAAATTATCACCTCTCTTGAGATATCAAAGGTTTCCTTTCATGTTTCTTGCCTGCTGTATTTTTTTGCAATGTTTTATTTTCCAGAGTCCCTTACTCCTTTTTCTAAATTGCTTTCATTGATTTTGCACTCCTCGTCTTTTTGCAACATTTTGTTATCGACCCTGCTCTCCATCTTCTTCTACGTCAAGATCGCCACCTTTCACAATGTGTTCTTCTTACGTATGAAGTCCATCATATTAAGGAAACTCATTTACTTGATCATTGCCTCCGAACTTTTGTCTGTAGGATATGCATTCATGTATTTTATGGGTCCTCCTGTTAGGTTTCTTAGGAATTCTACACAAAGTTACATTTCAGACTATAGACTAAAAATGAAGACAATGTCACATTTTAATTTACTGTGGAATATTTTCCCTCTTGTAATCGTCTTTTTAGCTTCGGCTCTTCTCATAATTACCCTTGGCTTCCATGTGAGTAGACTGAACAATCATGGACATGTATCAAGCAGTACAGATTCCTACTATAGGACAATAAACTTTACAGGTGTCTCTTTCGTGATCTGGGCTTTGTATTTTATAACAATTATAACGGAAGGATATACACTGTTGTTGGATCCTTTATGGTTGCTTTCTTTACTGAACATTTTTCCAGCTCTGCATTCTGTTTTGTTAATTTATGTAGCAACGAAACTAAGAAACCAGTTCTTCAAGATTGTCCATTATGGAACTAGTTGCTTGTTCTAGGGGGCTGGTGGAGAGAAACCCTTACTAAAGGAAAGAAGATAATATTATGAGCAATCTCATAATTTTTAGTAGGCACTAGAGATATGTTAGTGTTTATAGTATGTGTGCAACTGTTAATGGAGTGATTTTTCATTTTAAATGTTTTTGGAAATGACTACTTCTTCTTCTTATGCCGCGTACACACGAGCGGATTCCGCTCAAGCTTGTCTTGCATACACACGGTCACACAAAAGTTCGCTGAACTTTCGACTGTCAAGAACGCGGTGACGTACAACACTACGACGAGCCGAGAAAATTAAGTTCAATGCTTCCAGACATGCGTCAAATTTGGAGGAAATTTGCTACAGACGATCGGAATTTCCAATTGGAAATTTTTCCGACCGAAAAATTGAGAGCATGCTGTCAATCATTTGCTGGCTGGAATTCGGCCAGCAAAAGTCTGATGGAGCATACACAAGGTTGCATTTTCCAACCAAAAGCTATCATCGGTCTTTTGCTGGCCGAATTTCCGATGGTGTGTACGCGGCATTATACTACTTTTCATTATTTAAATATTTAGATACATATTTATATAATTTTTACAATATTAGTGTAGTCATTTTAGGTTCTTCAGGATTGCCCAGGAACTGACTGCTTTTTCAACAGAAAAGATGATAACATCATGAGCAATCTCTTCATTTTCTAGTAAATACTAGAGATATGTTAATGTTTATAGTACGTGTGCAATTCTTAGTGGAGTGATTTCTAGTTCTGTTTTTCTTTGGTAATAAGTAGATACCCTTACTCTACTTGTTTTAATAATTAAATATTGAAATTCATATTTATATAGTATTTTACCATATTACTGTAACCATTAAGGGCTCTTCAGGGTTGCCCATTGGGGAAATGACTGCTTGTTCAACAGAAAAGCTCCTGGACCTTGCTCTAGAGAGCTGGTGGAGGGGACCCCTTACAAAAGGAAGGAAGATACCGTGTTTCCCTGAAAATAAGACCGGGTCTTATATTCATTTTGGCTACAAAAACACACTAGGGCTTATTTTCAGGGGATGTCTTATTTATTTACAGTATGTACAATGGAGATCTTAAAGTGGTTGTAACCCTAAAAATTTTTTTTTAAATATCCTGATTCTTTAAAGCATGATAGACAGCACAGTGCTTGTGCTGTGTCATTTACCCCCTCTACTTTCTAAAAAACCTGGAATAAAACAATAAAATCTAGTCTTCTCTCCCCCTGTCAGCTCAGGAGTCAGCATTATGACATTATGTAATCCCAAAAATAAACATTGGTTAAAGTCCTTGTAAAAACATGCAATCCATTTTGTAAAAAGATTATATAATGTGCAGTGTGTCTCCTTTTGTAACTTTATTGTGTAAAATACCTTATTTACAGCGCCACTGGGCACTCACGTGAGCCGCGGGAGCTCTTCTTCCCCGCTCCAAATACTGCAGAGGGAGAGGCCAACTTTTTTGCTGATGTCATCTGGGCTCCGAGCACTGCAGAGGGAGGGGCCACTGATGTCAGCTTGGAGGAGAGGAGAAAATCTCCAGCGGGTCACGTGAGTGCCCAGTGGCGTGCTGTAAATAAGGTATTTTCTACAATAAAGTTACAAAAGGAGACACACTGTACATTAACCACTTTCAGACCTGACCAATTTGCAGCCAAAGGACCAGGCCCCTTTTTGCGATCCGGCACTGCGTCGATTTAACTGACAATTGCGTGGTCGTGCGACGTGGCTCCCAAACAAAATTGACGTCCTTTTTTTTCCACAAATAGAGCTTTCTTTTGGTGGTATTTGATCACCCCTGCGGTTTTTTTTTTTTGCGCTATAAACAAAAAAGAGCGACAATTTTGAAAAAAATGCATTCTTTTTTATTTTTTGCTATAATAAATATCCCCCAAAAATATATAAAAAAACATTTTTTTTCCTCAGTTTATGCCGATACGTATTCTTCTACATATTTTTGGTAAAAAAAATTGCAATAAGCGATTATTGATTGGTTTGCGCAGATGTTATAGCGTTTACAAGATAGGGGATAGTTTTATAGCATTTTTGTTAATAATTTTTTTTATTAGTAATGGCGGCGATCAGCGATTTTTATTGTGACTGCGACATTATGACAGACACATCGGACATTTTTGACACATTTTTGGGACCATTGTCATTTATACAGCAATCAATGCTATTTAAATGCATTGATTCCTGTATAAATGACACTGGCAGTGAAGGGGTTAACCAGGGGGTGGCAGTGTAGGGGTTAAGTATGCCTAGGGGTGTGTTTCTTACTGTGGGGGGGCGTGGCTGTCAGCTAGTGAATGCTGATCTCTGCTCCAATCACAGGGAGCAGAGATCGGCGTCACTAGTTGCTAGGCAGAACAGGGAGATGCTGTTTATTTCCGCATCTCTCCGTTCAGCCTTCCCGTGAGACGATCGTGGGTGTCCCTGCGGCGATCGAGTCCGCGGGACCCGCGACCGGCCCCGCGGGGGTCCCGACCGGCGCGGGAGCGCGCCGCTCCCGATGGCACGGACGGCATTAAGGAGGGACTTATATATACACCCTCCTGCCTGTCCGTGCCATTCTGCCGACGTATATCATCGTGCGCCGGTCGGGAACCAGTTAAATTATCTTTTTTCAAAACGGATTACATGTTTTTACAAGGACTTTAACTAGGGCTTATTTTCAGGGTAGGGCTTATATTTCAGCCATCTCTGAAAATCATGCTAGGTCTTATTTTCGGGGTAGGGCTTATTTTGGGGGAAACAGGGTAATATTAGGAGCAATCTCTTAATTTTTAGTAAACACTAGAGATATGTTCTAGAGAACTGGTGAAGGTGACAACTTATATAAGAAAGGGGTTTTTGGGACTTTGAGTGAGGCACAAGACATGTGTCTTGTGCCTCACTCAAAGTCCCAAAAACCCCTTTCTTATTTTTGATTTAGGGATGGAGGTGCATGATATCATGCACCTCATTTAAAGTCCCAAAACCCCTTTTGCTTTCGAAGGTGACAACTTACTAAAGGACAGATGATAATATGGGGAGTAATCGCTTCATTTTTAGGAGATACTATATGTTAGTGTTTAAAGTATGTGTGCAACTGTTAATGGAGTGAATTCTAGTTATACTTCTTTTCTGTTAAGCAGATACGTCTATAATACTTAAATGTTGAAATACATATTTATATAATTTTTACCATATTACTGGAATTGCTAAACTCAAAGAAATAACTTCCAATGTAAATATCGTAATACTATATTTTTAAACCAATGGTTTATCTATGCACATTAACCACCCTGAATTTTTTAGCTTTCGCCATGTGTACTGTACCAACATTCACCAAATACTCAATGTTCAACCTGGTAAATGTGCGGTGAATGTTTCAAGTGAATGTCAAGGCAAAACTTTTTTTTCTTAGCTTCGGTGTTGGGAAGAATTAGGACCTCTGTTGATTTTTTTTCTCTGCTATCTGCGGCTCCATCGTAGAGGATTATCATGACTTCCCATCCTGCTGACGAGTGAAGGGAACTATTTAAACAGCACACAGATAGAAATATAATTGCTTGTCTTGTCTGTCTGTCATGACTGTTCAGTGAATAAACAGAACATTCTTGAGATGTACTGTACACAATCAGCAGTATCATTTTTAAATTTTTTTAGATCTTAAGTTTATGGAAAATATATAGTTGTGTGGGGTGTTTGTTACCAACATGTAATATGAACATAAATTAAACATAGCAGCATTGGGGTTGATTTACTAAAACTGGAAAGTGCGAAGTCTAGTGTAACTGTGCATACATAATCAACTTCCATTTTTTTTTTGTCAAAGCTTATTTGAACAAGGTGAAGTTAAAAGTCGATTGGCTACCATACGCAGCTGCACCAGATTTTGCACGTCTCCAGTATTAGCAAATCAACCCTATTGTGTTAGCCATCTGGGCTACAAAAGAGAGAACGTTCTCATTGGCATCAGTGCAGATTTTTTTTTCTTTACTCTTAATTTTTTTGTTTAATTTTTATTCTTTGTTTAGTTCCTTGATTGTAAAGTATTTCATAAAATCAGATGAAAAACTGCCTTCTTGCTCAACAGTGGTAGAAAATATGTATCTGCAAAAGAAATACTTAAGAAAAGAAAAGAGTGAATAGATTCCATCTAACACCAAGCTGGTTACATGATTCTAATTTTTACCATACCTTAGAACAGAAGTTGACCTTATCTTTTCCTTTCTCTATGCAAAATATTGCCCCATCCCTAAATATTTGAGAGAAATGTCTAGTAGACATGTGCACAACAAAAAAATTAGTTTATTTTCGTTTCGTTTTTTTCGTTTCCGAAAAAAATTAGTTTATTTTCGTTTCTTTTTTTTCGTTTCCGAAAAAAAATTAGTTTATTTTCGTTTCTTTTTTTTCGTTTCCGAAAAAAATAGTTTATTTTCGTTTCGTTTTTTTAGTTTCCGTTGATTCGTAACGATTCGTAAATTCGTAAGTCGTCGGTGTTCGTATTCGTAACGATTCGTACATTCGTAAGTCGATGGTGTTCGTATTCGTAACGTTTCTTACATTCGTAAGAGTTATTTTTTCGTTGATTCAGTTTTTCGTTAGTTTAATTTTCGTTTATTCGAAATTCGGAAGCATTCGTATTTATTCGTACATTCGTAACATTCGTAGATTCGTAATCGGAGCATAATTCATAATTTTATGTAATGTGTATGCTATTATTACATTTTAAGAGACACGGAAAATTACGAATCGAAAAAAAAAGTTACGAATGTACGAATTTTTTCGTTCAATTCATTCGAAGCACGTTAAGCATTCATTGTAAGAGAAACGGAAAATTACGATTCGAAAAAAAAAAAAAAAGTTACGAATGTACGAATTTTTTCATTCAATCTATTCGAAGCACGTCAAGCAGCGCCATTGTAAGGGACACGGAAAATTACCAATTCAACAAAAAAAAAAGTTATGAATGTACAAATTTTTTCGTTCATTTTCATTTTCGTTGTTCCTGTTTTCGTTTTTCGGATTTTCTTCATTCGTACATTCGTTGTTTCTAATTCGTTTTTTTTCGGATTTTCGTTGTTTTTCGGATTCGTTCCATTCAAACGATTCGTTAATCGGATTCGTTCGATCCGAACGATTCGTTATTCGTTAAAATTTTTTGCGAATCGTTCGTTCATTCGTATGAAAACTAACGAACGAAAATAACGAAAGAAAAACGAAAAAAAAAACGAAACGAATTGCACATGTCTAATGTCTAGACAGAATGGATGGTTGTAAGAGTTGACCAATACTGTATTATAAATTAAGATCTCTTGGTGGCGTACTGGATCAGGACTTTGGTAGGTATTTTAGTTAAGAGGCTCTTCTCTATGTTCTGATGAGTCTGAAAAGGTGGCCACCGGATTGACAGTACTAAGTTTGGTAGAGTGATATAGAAATCTACCTAACCATACCTGTTCTCAGTCCATCTTTCTTTCATCCTTCACCAGTACAAGCCCTTGATGAAGGGGGATCAGTTAAGCCCCTGAAACATATTGGTTATTCTTTTTTCCCCTATGACATCTGGCACATTGTTCACTCCACCAAACGCAATACTGTACTATAGAAGATCTTTCACACAGCAAGCAAAACACTCTGAATTCAATTAAATTTGGGCATGTTTAAAAGAATATGCTGTAAATCCACAAATAACAATACTTCTAAAATTTCACAGTGAACTGTATACAAAATATTTAAATAAATAAAAAATAAATATATAAATTAGTTAAAAAAGAAATGGATGCTGCTGGTAGAGGAATTTCTTTTTTTTTTTAAAGTGACTTTTACCGGGTGTACAGGTTAATAGACCACTAATTGTTTTGACCACTAATGCCATTCTAATTTCCCCTTCCCCCCCTTCTCTTCTCTCCCCTTGCCAAATATCCATTTCTTCTTCCTACCCCCCCCCCCCCCAACACCTCTTACTCATGCTGCATATGCCCCCATAATGATTCTTATTTAAAAAAAAATTCCTTCAAACCAAATTGTTCCAAGGGAATCTGGAAACACTAATGCCGCATACACACAGTCGTAATTTACGAGAGAAAAATCCAATGGGAGCTTTTGGCCGGATATTCTGACCGTGTGTATGCCCCATTGGACTTTTTCTGTCGGAATTTCCGACGGACTTAGATAGAGAACATGTTCAAAATGTTTCTGTCGGAAATGCCAATGGAGGTTATCCCATTTGCAAGTCCGATCATGCGTACGTGGCATCAGGGGTTGATTTAGTACAATAGGAGAGTGCAAAATCTGGCATAGCTCTGCATACTAACCAATCAGCTTCCATTTTTTTTTTTGTCAAAACTTAACCGAACAAGCTGAAGTTAGTAGCTGATTGGCTACCATGCAGAGCTGCACCAGATTTTGCACTCTCCAGTTTTATTAAAACAATCCCTAAATGTTATTATATATGCAATATTGAAAAAATATGTGCCCCATACATACTGTTGTATGATATTTATGAACAATTATTGTAACACACCATTTGAAGTCAACTGAAAAAAATGAGATTTGCAAACCAGGAGATCTCCAGCTCCTGTGGAACTTTGGCATCAAATATGTTTTACCAGCCAGCACTATCATGGCATCAGCCATCTCTATTTATCTGTCACGATGGCTGCCTTCTTGTGTGTCTTGGCAAAGGGAGGTATAGGGGTACATGTTTAATCCTGAAAGGGTACATGAATGTTTTGTCTCAAGAACGAAGCTGAAAAAAACACATGTTTAACAGTTTCTTTATGAGATGATGCAGAGAATGATTTTCGTAAAAATGAGAAAGAACCTCAGCAAGGTTATGGAGGGACAATTGCAAAGCTTAACCATGTGGTCAGTTATATTCAGATTAGTGGTCAGCCACAGTTAGCAGAACCAATTCTGCCTCCAGTTTTTTTATTTTAGTAAGATTTGGAGAGTTAAACCATCTGACAGTTTCTACTATCTAAAGCCCCATACACACGGTCGGACTTTTTCATGGATTCTGTCCGATCGGACAATGTTGTTGAAAAATCAGACCGTGTGTATGCACCATCGGACAGTGTACGTCGGATTGTCCGACGGACAAAGTCTTATCTCCTGCTGGAAAGATTTGCCGACAACACGGTCCGATCACACCAAATCCGATCGTGTGTACGGTTGTCCGACCGGACAAAGTGCTACGCATGCTCAGATCACATTACAAGACCAAAGCTATTGGCTACTAGCCTCTACGTAGTCCCGTCGTAGGCAACAAACGTCACCACGTTCAGAATGATCGGAGTTTCCGACAACTTTGTCCGACCGTGTGTACGCAAAACCAACATCAGACAAAGTATGACGGACAGGATCCGACCGACCTGGTCCGCGGATTGTCCGACCGTGTGTATGGGGCTTAACAGGGACCCAGTTGGTGAGATTTCTGCACTGGGTCCTTGGATCTACATTTCTTTTTTAGCCTTTTCCACCCACCCTGTTGAATCTTTAATAATTTATATTATAGAGAATATAACAGAAGTAGCTGGAACATACAAATGTAAGTGAGAATACCCAAAACTTCCTGGCACACAGGAAGAGATTAGGATTTATGGCAGGGAGCTTTTACTGGTAGACATGGTAAAAAGCTAGAGGCTGAATCAGCCCACTGGGCTCTACCTGTTACTAAAATATGACTTTTAGTTGCATTTACCCATTAATTATATTTTGAAATTCAAGAAAAAATAATCTTGTTATAAAGAAAATTCTGTTTAATATTTCCTGCATCCATGGTTGCACCTAATGAGCTTGTCATGAACTTGTCTGCTGGAATATTGCACCCAACATTCTGAAAATGATATTTGATAATATGACTCCAAATCATCTGTTGTTGTCTGAGGTTATACATAGCTAAGAACATTTAATTTACTTATTTCAATTATCCACATTTTAATACAATTAAAGGCAATTAAAGTAAATCTTTTTGAATGTGTCATGTATTTCACCACAACTGGTGTTAAAGTAGTAAAAGGCATGCCGCGTACACACAAGCGGAATTTCCATTGGAAAAATCTTGGAACGGAATTCTGCTCAAGCTTGGCTGGCATACACACGGTCACACAAAAGTTTGCTGAACTTTCGACCGTCAACACTACGACGAGCCGAGAAAATTAATTTCAATGCTTTCGAGCATGCGTCAAATTGTTTCCGAGCATACGTAGGAATTTTGCGCGTCGGAATTGGTACAGACGATCGGAATTTCCGATCTGAACTTTTTCCGACTGAAAAATTGAGAATCTTTTGATGGCTGGAATAGCAAAAGTCCGATGGAGCCTACACACGGTCGCATTTTCAGACCAAAAGCTCTCATCTGACTTTCGATGGCGGAATTTCCACTCGTCTTAGTGTTAAAGTGGTTGTAAAGACTGAATTCTTTTTTTCCAAATTCTTTATTTAGAATACACAGGCAACCAACAGATCACATCAAAATCTGAATTGAAAAAAAGGGTAGGTGCATATATAACACAATATCTCAAATCACATAGCTTATAAGAGAAGAGAATAGTATTGCTCTTTTAGCTGTTATAAGACTACCATATGGCAACAAGGGTTTTGTCATAACATAGGAAAGGATGAAAGAAGGAAAGAAGAGGAGATGAGTGAAGTGCGAAGACAAGGTAAGGAGGGGGAAGGGAGGGAATTTAAAGGGAGAAAGGGAGCAAAAAAAAAGGGGGGTGTGGTTTAAAACAAAACACACTGGCCAGGTTGAGGTATTTAGGTCGGTTGAGAGGTGCTATCTAGCAGAGATCTACCTTCATCTGAGTATATAAACATATTCCATGGAAGCCATGTTTTCGTGTAACGTTCATGTTTGTTTAGGGTTGAGAGTGCTAGATCCTCCATTTTATTGATGTCCTCAACCTTTCGGAGCCACATTTGAATAGAGGGCGGATCAGAATCTTTCCATCGCAAAGCGATACAATTTTTGGCAGCATTAAGTAGATGCAACACAGGCTTTCTATACGTTGTGATAGGGATGTCAGAACAATAAAGCAGAAAGAAAGCAGGGTCCTCTGGGACCGTGTAGCCTGTAAACCATGGATATGCAATTAGCGGACCTCCAGCTGTTGCAAAACTACAGTCTTGCTATGCCTTATGGGACTTGTAGTTCTGCTGCCAAAAATTATTTCGCTTTGCGATGGAAAGATCCTGATCCGCCCTCTATTCAAATGTGGCTCAGAAAGGTTGAGGACATCAATAAAATGGAGGATCTAGTACTCTCAGCGCTAAACAAACATGAATTGCATATCCCAGCTGTAAACTCTTGTGTAAGTCTACGTACTTCCCTCCAGAAAGTCTCCAAGCCTGGGCACGCCCAAAATATGTGCAAGAGAGTCCCCCATTCTCCCTGGCATCTCCAGCAACGGTATGAGGTCTCTGGAGGCTGAAGGTATTTTACCTTCATGCATTCTATGCATGAAGGTAAAAAAACACTTTAGTAGGTAGCTCCCCCCTCAACTCCCTGATATACTCACCTGAGCCTAATCCTGATCCAGCGATATGCACAAGAGCAGAAGCTTTTCTCCCTCCTCGTTGCCTGAGACCCATCAGCAGGAGCCATTGGATCCCACTGCCATCAATCATAGCCAGTGAGGAAGGAGTGGGGAGCAAGGCCGAGTGTCTATGAGAGGAAGGAGCAAGCATGAGTGCTCCCAGAGCAAGTAGCTTGCTTTGGGGCACTCAACACGGGGAGGGGCCAGGAGCGCCTGCAGGTAACCTGAGGAGAGGAAGATTGGGGGTGCTCTGTGCAAAACCACTGCACAGAGCAGGTAGGTATAACAGGTTGTTTGTTAATTTAAAAGGGAAATCTGTAGTGAGAAAATATGAAAGCTACCATTGCGGATCTCTATTTCTGAACACACTAGTTCTTATCTGTAGATACATTTTGAGTAGAAAAACAATTAAAAGCTATTTGTCCTATGATACTGCATTTACATTAATTTTGTGCAAATAGGGGCAAAATCAAACCTTTTCAGCCTCTAGTTCAAATGTTTTTCCTTTGTTGAAAACAAAGTGGTTCAGGAAAATACTGCATTATGGTGACCATACAGAGCTTATGATCATAGTAAGTACTATATTGATTTGCTATGATCATCAGCTCCTTCTAGTGATATTTTTCTTATTCACTGTATTCTGTATGAATGAATAACCTTCATCCTGGAGAGAAAGTAACCTAATACAATTTTTCCCCTATTTCCACAGAACAATTGTACGTGACGTTTCAGGGGATGAATAGCTCTGCACAATTTTTTTTTTCTTAAATACATGCCAGGACACAAATACAATGCCTTGCAAAAGTATTCACCCCCCCTTGGCATTTTTCGTGTTCTGTTGCCTCACAACCTGGAATTAACATGGATTGTTTGAGGATTTGCATCATTTAATTTACAGAACATGCCCACAACTTTGAAGATTTTTTTTTTTTATTGTGAAGCAAACAACACATAGGACAAAATAACAGAAAAAGTCCATGTGCATAACTGCGTGCATGCTTTAACTGACAATTGCACGGTCATTTGACGCTGTACCCAAACGAAATTTGTGACATTTTCCCCCCAAAAATTGATTTTTCTTTTGGTGGTATTTGATCACCTCTGCGGTTTTTATTTTTGCGCTATAAACAAAAAAAGAGCGACAATTTTGAAAAAAAAAAACAATATTTTCTACTTTTTGCTATAATAAATATCCCCAAAAATGTTTTTAAAAAACTAATTTCTTCATCAGTTTAGGGCAATATATATATATTATATATATATATTATATAGAATATATATTCTTCTACATATTTTTGGTAAAAAAAATCGCAATAAGTGTATACTGATTGGTTTGCGCAAAAGTTATCGTGTCTACAAACTATGGGAAAGATTTATGGCATTTTTAACCTCCCTGGCGGTATGATTCTGTCTGGAATTTTGTGCTGAAAGCGGTACAATTATTTTGCATGGAAATTTGGCATTTTTATATTGTAGGCATGCAATTCTTATGAATAACTCACTTAAATCTGTCCGAACCAGAGTCTAGTAGACATCCCGGGTATGATAAAGTTTGAAACACAAAATCATAAATTATAATAAAATAAAAATATATATAAAAATTATTCAATAATGTAATCAAATCAAAAACACTGAAATTTGCTCAGGTGCAGAATAGTCGCTGTCATTAAATTTAGTGTTTGATGATAAATTGTGATTCTAATTTATTATCGGTGTTTTCTAGCTGGTCTAAAACCACTTTTGACATAAAGGGACACTTTTTGGTTGCTATGGACAATCTCCAGTTTCCAGGCAGAAAAAAATCTTTTTATTATATAAAATGACATGCAGGGCACTGGGCAGACCCCTTAGGGACAAAGGGGATGTGTATTTTTTGTATACAGTACTGTAATCTGTAAGATTACAGTACTGTATGTGTATTGTGTTTTTAAACTTTTTTGAATTTGGCGCCGATCTCCGCTCCCGTGCGTCGGAACGTCGCAGGGAACGGAGATCAGCGGCACTCGGCACTGTGTGAATCGAGCGAGCAGACTGCTCGCTCACACAGCGGGGAGACATCGCAGGATCCAGGGGATAAGGTAAGTAACCCCCCCCCCCCTGTATCCTGCAATGCAAGCCCGAGTGTGGCTCGGGGTTACCGCTTTTGGTACTGAAGTTCCTGCCCCGAGCCAGACTTGGGAATATCGCCAGGGAGGCTAAGGCATTTTTATTTTATTAATTTTTTTTACTAGTAATGCAGTGATCTGCGATTTTTAGCGGTATTGCGACGGACACATTGGACACTTTTGACACATTTTTGGGACCATTGACATTTACACAGCGATCAGTACGACCGCCGGACACGTGCATTGGGTCCCCCGCCGCCTCTGGCAGTTCTTAAAGGAACCCCGTACCTGTACGGGGTTTTGCGCAGGGGAGCCATTCTTCCCACGTGTATGTACATGAGCCGATTTGAACCGGATCCACTTTTTTGGGGGGGTTAACAAACGCTTTAGCACCTTAATAAACAGACTATAGCAAGAGACCGCAGTATCAGGTTGCTTTGGGCTGATCATATGAAAATTGGCTCTGAGTCTCACAGTCTAAAGCAGTTATTTCTGGTTTGGGCATACGGCCCCAAATATATATCTGGGTATTATATATCCCAGAGTCTGTGTATTTTGGGGAGACATGGTAAGACCACTCCAAGGGTCCCCAGGCACATACCTCCCAAAGAGTAGTGCTCCCCTAAAAGCCCATAGTAGATAAGAGGCCCTTCAGTCCTGACCCTGCAGTCCCTTCCAAATAGTCCCATTAAGGTGCAGATAAATCCAACATGTATAGTGACATGTATCCAAACGTGCAAAAAAGTTCATCCAAAAAAGTGCAAGTGCCAAATATCCAAGAGAATTACACCATTCGAGGTGCACAAATGGTTCGCCCCAGCCTCTCACCTCAAATAGATCAATAAATGCGTCTTTCTACTAGATGCAGGTTCCACAGCAATCGATTTCCAGGACATCCAGGAACACATAGCACTCGCAACTGAATATTTTCAATCAGCTCATTCACATGTAATAAAGGAAGAGGACATTTTTTTTTTAACTCACCTCTAAATGGCTGTTGCTAGGGGGTCCCTCGTAGTCTGCCTCCTTCAGTGCCTGGGCTGGTGACATCACTTCCCCTCGGCGCAGGAAGGGCTCAGCTCTGCCCCCTCCCTCTTGTCAATCATCTGGAACACGTGACAGGTCCCAGATGACTGCGCAGCCAATCACTGCACGCAGCGCCGCTCGCGCAAGCACAGCGGGTGCCCACAGTTACAATTCCGGCACCGCCGAACAGAGGGGTAGATGAGCGGGGCTTCGTTCCTCCGCATCGCTGGACCCTGGGACAGGTAAGTGTCCGATTATTAAAAGTCATCAGTATTTGTAGCTGCTGACATTTATTTTATTTTTTTAGAATGGGAACTCCTCTTTAAGTTCTGGCATAATAATATATTTACATAGGATCTCTCATAATATAGGATACTCCATCTAGTTGACATAGGAATAATAACACTCATCCAGTCTTTTGAAAAACAACAGAGACATCTAGTGGATAGTTAAAATAATACTATCAACTTCATTTTTATAGGGCAAAAGCGACATCTAGTGGATAACTAGATTAGAATAAAGAAACGAAAAAGAAAAGGAATCAATAATTAGATATAAAACAATTTAAATCAAACTCCACATTGTGTCCTAACGGTGCTAAAGTGAGGAGCTCATGAATCCAACGGGATTCAGACTGGCTCAATTTAATAATCTTATTCTCCCCCCTCCAATGAGGTTTGAATTTTTCACACACCAATAAAAACGAAGGGTCTCTATTGTGATACTGAGCGTAATGTCTCGATACACTATGTTTAATAAATCCATTCTTAATGTTTTGTGTGTGTTCTCTCAATCTCTTCCACACTTCTCTTGACACGGGCATTCTAAAAGATAGACTACCCCTCCAGTCCTGCATGATATAAAATCTTGGATAAAATATTCACTCCCAGTGACTGTAGATTTAAAACTTTGTTTTTTTATTTTTACTTTCATTAGTGTGTCTGCAAGTATAACATTTTTTGCAGGGATAATATCCCCTCCCTTCAAAGAAGGAGATTTTTCTGTGCAGGGGATCCAATACAGTTTTTACAATGAGATCTCTGAGAGTAGGAGCTCTCCAATAAGTAAATTTGGGTTTCTCAGGCAGGACACTTCCAAGATGGCGATCAGCTTTTAAGATGCTCCAATATTTTTAGGATTCTATATAGATGTATTTTAATTTTTTTATCAATAATTTGAAGAAAATGTAAGTTTTTAATAGGAGTGTTTTGTTGCCATGACAGCGCTCTGCTATTTAACTACATCCCACCCGGCCACCGTATATATACGGCCGGGTGGGAGCCTTCTACTTCTGATAGGACATTCCTGAACGTCCTTCAGAAGTAGGGGGGTCGTGCGCGCGTGTGCCCGCGCATAGGCGTGATCCCGATGCGCTCGTGTCACGTGGTCACAGCGCATCTCGGATCGGCAGGAGGGCTCTGTGATTGGCCATCTTGATCACATGACGGCCGTGTTCAATCACAACCGTCATGTGATGTAAGCAAACAGCCGGTTGCTAGGCAATCGGCTCTCCTCACACGGAAGTCGTCGCTGAGGAGAGGAGAGCGGATCGCTGCAGCCGGCTGGTGATCAGTGAGTATTAGCTGTTTTTTTACAGCTTTTTACTCACTGATCACCAGTCTAGTGTAAACACACATGTCCCCACACATGTCCCCAAAACATACATGTCCCCAAAACACACATGTCCCCAAATAATAAAAACACATGTCCCCAAATAAAAACACATGTCCACAAATGATAAAAACACATGTCCCCCACATATGTCTCAGTAAAATAACATGTGCCAATGATTATCTGCACACATATGTCCGTGATCACCTGCACACATCTGTACACGATCATTTGCGTACATATGTCCGTGATCACGCAAACCAATTATTATACACTTAACGGAATTTTTTTTACTAAAAACATGTAGCAGAATACATTTTGGCTTAAATTTATGACAAAATTTGATTTTATTGGATTTCTTTTAAAAAAGAAAGGAGAAAATATTGTTTTTTTTCAAAATTTCCGCAATTTTTTTGCTTATATCGCAAAAAATAAAAAACGGAGTCGTGAATAAACACCACCAAACTAAAGCACTATTTGTGCAAACAAAATGATAAAAATTTCATTTGGGTACAGCATTGCATAACCGCGCAATTGTCATTGAAAGTGCGAGAGCGCTGAAAGCTAAAAAATTGGTCTGGGAAGGAAGGGGGCAAAAGTGCCCTGTATTGTAGTGGTTAAGCTGGCTTGTACACCCGACTCTATACCCTTTTATAAACGCGTCAGAGAAAGAGCCGGGTGTCGTCACTTCCGGTCGCGGCCGAGACCGGAAGTCTACATGGTTACCACACTGTTTGGTCTGATTCTTAATTGTAAGTTACTACGTTTTTAATATTAAATATTAGTTGATATAGTTGATATACTACACCATGGAGCCCTCCTCCTCCTTTATTACATGTAAATGAGCTGATTGATATATTCACCTGAGAGTGCTTTGTGTTCCTGGATGTCCTGGAAATCGATCGTTTGCTGTGTAACCTGCATCTAGTAGAAAGATGCATTTATTGATCTATTTGAGGTGAGAGGCTGGGGCAAACCATTTGCCCACCTCGGATGGTAGAATTCTCTTGGATATTTGACACTTGCACTTTTTTGGATGAACTTTTTTACACGTTTGGATACGTGTCACTATACATGTTGGATTTATCTGCACCTTAATGGGACTATTTTTTGCACATCTTTTTGGAGTTATTTATTGTGATTTGCACACAATTTTTTTGTTTAGATTGCACATATCCTTATTGAAAATACAAAATTGTATAGTTTGCACATTATATGCACTTTCTCCCATTATTATATATATGAGGTTCAAGTTCTAATTGCTGTTTATATCGCATGATCTTGATTGGAATCACATTATATACATTTATTATTTTGGATTTTGCATTCTTTGCACATTGATTGGAATTTTATGCACTTTATTCATTATTATAGGTGAGATTTATTTAACATTTTTAGTAAGCGCCACATTCCTATATTTTTCAAATTATTTTAGTGTGGGATTTATGTTGGCAGCTACTTGCTAGGTTTATTTTTTCTCAGTCTTTGGTTTGCGCATTAGTACTTGCCCCTTATTCACTATGTAAAGAATACCTAATCAGGTGCACGAAAAAAAAAAAAAAAAACAGCATTTTTGCTTACACATGATTGGATGATGTAAATCAGCAGAACTTTAATGCATTTACTAAGCTCTGGAGAAAATGAGTGCAACTGCAAAGAGCACAGTCTATTTGCCTTTAGTAAATCAACCCCCCATTGTTTTAAATCAATTTCATAATAGGTAACCTTTGCAACTGTATACAAGAATTGTCTTCCTATAAATTAGAAAAATGCTTTTCATTTATTCATGGAAAAATTATCATTTTTTTTTAAATGTATAATGCAAATGCTAATGGAAGCACATTGGCTGTATTGAGCTTTATACAAATAAAAAAGATTAGAATAATTTTGATACATGCAAAACACAGGTGGATGTTATTATAAGATATCAGAACACCTGGCCGCAAAATGATCTCTTCATGGAGACTAAAATATATTTTTTTTAGTGAGTGTATATGCATTTATATGTATGTATTTCTTTTTTGCATATACCGTAGTTTGAACAGTGAGTTCTCAAGGTTTTATCCTTTAATGTGTACATTTATTTTTAATTTTACAAAAAAAAAAAATACAACTGATTTAAACTGCATAGCAATTTTTAACATGACTTACACATCTTTAAGTGCCTGTTTTTTCAAATTTAATCTTTTTAATTTTTTAAAATTTTTTTATATTTTATATTTTTATTAGACTTTGTCTACTTGCTTAGCTTTGCATTTATCCCACCTTCATTTAGCCTTCCTGCTTATATATTATGTAATATTCAAACTTTCTGAGATAATGAATTTTGGGGTTTCACTAGCTGTAAGCCATAATCATCAAAATTAAAAGAAATAAATGCTTGTAATATATCACTCTGTGTGTAACGCATCTATAAAAAAATATACGAGTTTCACTTTTTGAATTGAATTACTGAAATCAATTACATTTTTAATGATTTTCCAATTTTTTGAGATGCACCTGTATATATAATGTTGCCCCCAGATGGTCTTTAGCTTCCTGTACCCCCTTATATTGTTTATACTCAGCTTATCCAAGAACCCAAAGACCCAGTGGACCACTACAAAAAAGTACCATGTTTAAGCTTCAAGTCCATCTTCTGGGAACTTCTACAGGAGAAGGACTCTTCACCATCTAATGAGACAACACTTGGCTCTGGTGATTGGTTCTCAATCACTCAATGCTGTATCATTGAAGGAAGGGGTGAGGTCACATGGACAGTCCTACCTGGACGTTCCATGTATTTCACCTAACTTCCATAGGCAAATAGAGTAGTGGAAGAGCAAATGGAAGTGTAGCGCTACTTCTGTAGGAGCCGCTGGATAGAATGGGTCCTCTGTTCTTGGCCTCAACCTTCTCAAGAACCTCAGCTCCTCTGACACACCAGGTTGAGTGTACAAACATACAATATCACAGGAAATCACTGAAAGTAGTACTTAGTACCCAATAATAATGCTATATCAAAGAAATCAGGCACCACACCAGGTAGTAAAGGTAAACTTTATTGTCACACAATATGGTTGGTAACTAGGCAAGCATAAAATGGATTACAAAGGTAATAACACAATTTGGCATACAGCGTGATTACCAGTAAGGTCTAGACATAGACTAGGACATTGGCAATGGACTAAGATCTGGAGAATTTGGAGGTCAAGCCGACACCTCAAACTTGTTATTGTGTTTCTCAAATAATTCTTGTCTCGCGTTTACCCCGCAGGGCAACTGATTTGTGTCCCAGATTCTTTTCCCTTTGTGTAGCAACAGCCAGGCAACTCTTCTGGCTCAGTAAACAGTCTAGGGGTTGCCTTTTTAACCATTTCCCGACCGGCGCACAACGATGTACGTCGGCAGAATGGCACGGACAGGCAAAAGGGCGTACAGGTACGTTTCTTTAAGATTGCTGCCTTGCCATTGCGTGTGTGCCGCCGGAGGCGTGCGTGCGCCGGTCGGGGACCCCCGTTCGTCCGGTCGCGGGTCGCCGCGAGGATACCTGCGATCGTCTCATGGGAAGGCTGAACGGGGAGATGCGGAAGTAAACAGCAACCTCTATCAGCTCCCAAAGAATTTGCAGCAGAATAGGCCCCACAACTATTCACAGCTTGGACCTCAATGAGACTAGCAGTATCTTCATCTAGACTGCCAGGAAGGGCAGGAGCCCTTCTGGTTGGGAACCTCTCCTCCTGGGGAAGAACACTGCTCTCTAAAGCTCCAAACTATTTATGCACTCACCAGCCACCATTTGAGCACACTCCCCCAGGGATTGGCTGGAGCTGCATAAATATTCAGGCTGCTTATTTGACTCCCCAACCCACTACATCCTGGAAGCCCCCAGAAAACAGGGAAAAGCAATCAAACCTGAAGCCTGCAGAAACCACAGCAGCCCAAACCAATCACATGCTGCTCTGCTGATTACAGGAGAGCCATAGAACTAAATTTACCGATCTGGGAAGGTGCTACACTTGAACCATTTATGAAGGTGGCTGGAAGCATTATCCTGATGAAAGAGGCCACTGCCATCAGGGAATACCGTTTTCATGAAGTGATGTACTTGGTCGACAACACTATGGGTGAGATTTACTACAGCTGGTGCATACAGAATCTGGTGCAGTTGTGTATAGTAACCAATCAGCTTCCAGGTTTTATTATCAAAGCTTAATTGAACAAGCTGACTTTGGAAGCTGATTGGTTACTATGCACAGCTGCACCAGATTCTTTGTGCACCAGTTTTAGTAAATCCCTACCTATCTTGGAAGGTGCTACGCTTGAACCATTTTTGAAGGTGGCTGGGAGCATTATCCTGCTGAAAGAGGCCACTACCATCAGGTAATACTGTTTCCATAAAGTGATGTGCTTGGTCAACAAAAACAATCTGTTTTTGCCTGCCCAACTTGAATAGGGATAGAGTTCGGGGTTTGTGGCTACCGTGGGTTCAAGATTTGTGGTTCCATTGAATTTAAATGCAGATTTGTCTGGAAGGATTTTTAACAATTCAAATGCACTGCATGGCCTTTGAACTATGGCCAGAAGACTTAACAGGGCTTATAAAGAGGCTTTTAGGTAAGCCAGCCTCCTCATTGGGGCTGATTTACTAAAAGCAAATAGACTGTGTACTTTGCAAGTGCAGTTGCACTCATTTTTTCACAGAGCTTAGTAAATGTGGTAAAGCTTCAAATTGTAAAAAATACCCAATCAGGGGCAAGGAAAATTTAAAAAAAAAATGCATTTTTGCCTGCACGTGATTGGATGATGAAAATCAGCAGAGCTTTACCACATTCGCTAAGCTCTGGAGAACATGAGTGCAACAGCACTTTCAGAGTGCACAGTCTGTTTATCTTTTGTAAATCAACCCCATTGCATTCAATCAATAGTCATCCTTTGTAGAATTTGCTATCTTTGCAACTGTATACAGGAATTGTCTTCCTATAAATTAAATAAATGTTTTTCATTTATTGATGGAAGAATGATTTTCTCTTTTCTAAATGTATGATGCAAATAGTAATGGAAGCACATTGGCTATACTGATCTTTATACAAATAAAGACGATGAAAATAAATTTGATACTTGCAAAACACAGGTGGATATTATTATGAGATACCAGAACACCGGACACAAATTCTCCCAAAAAGTAATTGAATTAGTAACTCAGTTACTACATTGGAAAAGTAAATAGTTACGCAGCAAAGTAACTGTGACTTTTTTTTTTTAATATTCTATACGTGTAACTAAGAGGCAGGTCTAGTATTACTGTAAGCAAGGGGCGCATTTATTATTATTGTTATATATCGTGTAACCAAGGGGCTGCTCTATTATTACTGTAACCAAGGGGCAGATCTGCTATAGCGTGTAAGCAAGGGGCGTGTCTATTATTATTATATCCTGTAAGGGGCGGGTGGCTACAGAAGAGGGCGAATGTTAAATTAATGGGCAGAGCTCGATATATAACAATAATAATAAATGCGCCCCTTGGCTACAGTAATACTAGACCCGCCCCTTAGTTACACGATAGACGCCCCTTGCAGAATAGCACGAGCAACGGGAGCGTGCGGTATCGCCTCGTACAATTACATGTTAACTGTGCCCGCGCGGTGTAGAGTTCACTCAGAGCGGTTCGGCAAATTTCGTAAGCTCCGTAGTCCTTTGTACTGCGCCTGCGCAGTACAGGGGGTCCTTATCCGGCGGGGGGAACTTTTTCGGCAGGACACCGGAATTACACTACTGCCATCTAGTGGCGGTAGATGTAATTGCAGTAACGCCGCCCAAGTAATGGGAGCGGCGTTACCATGAGGGGAAGAGTAATCAGTTAGATTACTCGTTACCCTCTAAAGTAACTGCGTTAAGTAACTCCGTTTATTTTAACTCAGTTACTTACATCACTGTATGTATGTATTTATTTTTTGCATACAGTGAGTTCTCAAGCTTTTATCCCTTAATGTGTACATTTATTTTAACTTTAGCAAAAATATAAAAATAAATAAAAAAACTGATTTAAAATACATAGCAATTTTTAACGTGACTTACATGTCTTTAGGTGCCTGCGTGTGTGCATATATATTTATGTATTTATTTTTTGCATATAGTTTGAACCGTGAGTTCTCAAGGTTTTATCCCTTTATTTATTTAAAATACTTAAAATTATATATATTACAGACCAATAGGAAATTATCAATGACCATCTTGCTTTGCCCTTCATGTTCAAAGCAAATATTTATTTTAGGGCAACCTAGCTTCCATTAAAATTGATAAATAGGGGGTAGGTGCTTTTTTCAAGATACTCAGGGCCCCCAAATCCCCAATAGCCCTCCAGATTTTCTTCCCAGCTTACAACCACCTCTGTAGCTGAATCATCCCCATTTATTGCTCTAAAAAAACAATTTGGAGATTTAGCACAGAAGAGAAGCACTCAGCAGTCTCTACCTACCTATTCTTGGAGGACTGAAGACCCTGTGATGAAGTGTGGACGAGAGCTTTGTAAGGAAACTTCTACATGAGAAGGACTCAGGGGCGGACTGACCATTCAGCCACTCGGGCACTTCCCGAGGGCCCTGGGCCACTAGGGGGCCCCATCAGGGTTGCCAGCCTCAGTAAAACCAGGGACAGTATGTAAAAATCTGTGTTTTTTTTTTATATCTGTTTCTGAAATGTCCCTTACCGACATCCTTTTGGTCTAAAAATCCAGAGATTATAGCTGCCCCACCTCTCCAGTACCTTCTCAGCCAATAGCAACATGTCTGTGTATACTGTGTGTACATGTATGTGTATACTGTGTGATTGTATACTGTGTGTGTATACTGTGTGGCCCCATAATCTCTGATTGCCTGGGGGCCCCATAATCTCCTATTGCCCGGGGGCCCCATGAGTTGTCAGTCCGCCCCTGGAAGGACTCTTCACCATCTAATGAGACAGCACTTGGCTCTGGTGATTGGTTCTCAATCACTCAATGCTGTATCATTGAAGGAAGGGGTGAGGTCACATGGACAGTCCTACCTGGACGTTCCATGTATTTCACCTAACTTCCATAGGCAAATAGAGTAGTGGAAGAGCAAATGGAAGTGTAGCGCTACTTCTGTAGGAGCCGCTGGATAGAATGGGTCCTCTGTTCTTGGCCTCAACCTTCTCAAGAACCTCAGCTCCTCTGACACACCAGGTTGAGTGTACAAACATACAATATCACAGGAAATCACTGAAAGTAGTACTTAGTACCCAATAATAATGCTATATCAAAGAAATCAGGCACCACACCAGGTAGTAAAGGTAAACTTTATTGTCACCCAATATGGTTGGTTACTAGACAAGCATAAAATGTATTACAAAGGTAATAACACAATTTGGCATACAGTGTGGTTACCAGTAAGGTCTAGACATAGACTAGGACATTGGCAATGGACTAAGATCTGGAGAATTTGGAGGTCAAGGCGACACCTCAAACTTGTTATTGTGTTTCTCAAATTATTAATTACCCCTCAGGGCAACTGATTTGTGTCCCAGATTATTTTCCCTTTGTGTAGCAACAGCCAGGCAACTCTTCTGGCTCAATAAACAGTCTAGGGGTTGTCTTTTTAAAGTTTATTGCAAAATAACTTGGATATGGCTGACACTAAACAGGAATGTGAGGACACTCTTTCTTTTGCAGCTACCTCTTAGAACAATCCCTTATAGTGTTACTAAACCCACAACAGTAAAATCAGTGGGTATATGCAGTAAAGCATGCGTGTTATACTCACTGTAGAACCTAAGGGGTTAATCCTCTGCATTGTGTAAAAAAGGCTGTTTGATCCTGTCTTCTCTAATCCTCCCCTTCTCCCACAGTCCCAGTCCATCCTCTGATAGAACAGAACCGTGGAGGCACTCTGCACATGGTCAGTTTGGTGTGTGTTAGAGAGATTTTTTTTTCTTGGGAGGGTGCATGTGATCAGCACTGGGCCAATCAGTACTGTCCAGACAGAGGGGTCAGGGGTCCAGCAGACTCATAGGACAGCCAGGGGAGAATGAAAACCCCTCCTACAAGCTTTAACCAGACACTGATAGAGGTCACACGACTGCTATATATTGCTGATGAGAAAAGGTATTTATCAGTTTATATTTACTAAAATAATTGCATTTCCATGTTCTGTGTACTGTGGGAGACCAGATATAGTGAATGCAGGCTCCTGGGTTTAGTAACACTTTAAGCAGTAGGACTGAAAGTGGACAGCACTGGGACACCATAATTAATATTCCAGGTCAGGCATGCCTTATTACTAGCGCACTGGGGGGTAAGAGCAGCAACAGTCACTAGGATCCCTCTCTCAGGTCTGTACTCACAGAGTCCAGACTGAGGCAGACAGTCTCCTCAGTGAAGCCTCCAGATCGGATCCTTAGTAAAACCCCTCTATCGGCTCCCAAAAAATTTGCAGCAGAATAGGCCCCCCAGCTATTCACAGCTTGGACCTCAATGAGACTAGCAGTATCTTCATCTGGACTGCCAGGAAGGGCAGGAGCCCTTCTGGCTGGGAACCTCTCCTCCTGGGGAAGAACACTGCTCTCTAAAGCTCCAAACTATTTATGCACTCACCAGCCACCATTTGAGCACACTCCCCCAGGGATTGACTGGAGCTGCATAAATATTCAGGCTGCTTATTTGACTCCCCAACCCACTACATCCTGGAAGCCCCCAGAAAACAGGGAAAAGCAATCAAACCTGCAGCCTGCAGAAACCACAGTAGCCCAAATCAATCACATGCTGCTCTGCTGATTACAGGAGAGACATAGAACTACATTTACCGATCTGGGAAGGTGCTACACTTGAACCATTTATGAAGGTGGCTGGAAGCATTATCCTGATGAAAGAGGCCACTGCCATCAGGGAATACCGTTTTCATGAAGTGATGTACTTGGTCGACAACACTATGGGTGAGATTTACTACAGCTGGTGCATACAGAATCTGGTGCAGTTGTGTATAGTAACCAATCAGCTTCCAAGTTTTATTATCAAAGCTTAATTGAACAAGCTGACTTTGGAAGCTGATTGGCTACTATGCACAGCTTCACCAGATTCTTTGTGCACCAGTTTTAGTAAATCCCTACCTATCTTGGAAGGTGCTACACTTGAACCAATTTTGAAGGTGGCTGGGAGCATTATCCTGCTGAAAGTGGCCACTACCATCAGGTAATACTGTTTCCATAAAGTGATGTGCTTGGTCAACAAAAACAATCTGTTTTTGCCTGCCCAACTTGAATAGGGATAGGGTTCGGGGGTTTGTGGCTACCGTGGGTTCAAGATTTGTGGTTCCATTGAATTTAAATGCAGATTTGTCTGGAAGGATTTTTAACAATTCGAATGCACTGCATGGCCTTTGAACTATGGCCAGAAGACTTAACAGGGCTTATAAAGAGGCTTTTAGGTAAGCCAGCCTCCTCATTGGGGCTGATTTACTAAAAACAAATAGACTGTGTACTTTGCAAGTGCAGTTGCACTCATTTTTTCACAGAGCTTAGTAAATGTGGTAAAGCTTCAAATTGTAAAAAATACCCAATCAGGGGCAAGGAAAATGAAAAAACAAATGCATTTTTGCCTGCACGCGATTGGATGATGAAAATCAGCAGAGCTTTACCACATTCGCTAAGCTCTGGAGAACATGAGTGCAACAGCACTTTCAGAGTGCACAGTCTGTTTATCTTTTGTAAATCAACCCCATTGCATTCAATCAATTTAATAATAGTCATCCTTTGTAGAATTTGCTATCTTTGCAACTGTATACAGGAATTGTCTTCCTATAAATTAAAGAAATGTTTTTCATTTATTGATGGAAGAATGATTTTTTTCTTTTTTAAATGTATGATGCAAATAGTAATGGAAGCACATTGGCTATACTGATCTTTATACAAATAAAGACGATGAAAATAAATTTGATACTTGCAAAACACAGGTGGATGTTATTATGAGATACCAGAACACCGGACACAAATTCTCCCAAAAAGTAATTGCATTAGTAACTCAGTTACTACATTGGAAAAGTAATTAGTTACGCAGCAAAGTAACTATGACTTTTTTTTTTATATTCTATACGTGTAACTAAGGGGCAGGTCTAGTATTACTGTAACCAAGGGGCGCATTTACTATTATTGTTATATATCGTGTAACCAAGGGGCTGCTCTATTATTACTCTAACCAAGGGGCAGATCTGTTATCGTGTGTAAGCAAGGGGAGGGTCTATTATTATTATATCGTGTAAGGGGCGGATGGCTACAGAAGAGGGCGAATGTTAAATTAATGGGTAGAGCTCGATATATAACAATAATAATAAATGTGCCCCTTGGTTACAGTACTACTAGACCCGCCCCTTAGTTACACAATAGACGCCCCTTGCAGAGTAGCACGAGCATCGGGAGCGTGCGGCATCGCATCGTACAATTACATGTTAACTGCGCCTGCGCGGTGTAGAGTTCACTCAGAGCTGTTTAGGTTTGGCAATTTTCCTATGCTCCATAGTCCTTCGTACTGTGCAAGCGCTGCGCCTGCACAGTACAGGGGGGCCTTATCAGGCGGGGGAACTTTTTTCGGCAGGACACCGGAATTACACTACTGCCATCTAGTGGCTGTAGATGTAATTGCAGTAACGCCGCCCAAGTAATGGGAACGGCGTTACCATGAGGGGAAGAGTAATCAGTTAGATTACTCGTTACCCTCTAAAGTAACTGCGTTAAGTAACTCCGTTTATTTTAACTCAGTTACTTACATCACTGTATGTATGTATTTATTTTGTGCATACAGTGAGTTCTCAAGCTTTTATCCCTTAATGTGTACATTTATTTTAACTTTAGCAAAAATATAAAAATAAATAAAAAAAATGATTTAAAATGCATAGCAATTTTTAACGTGACTTACATGTCTTTAGGTGGCTGCGTGTGTGCATATATATTTATGTATTTATTTTTTGCATATAGTTTGAACCGTGAGTTCTCAAGGTTTTATCCCTTTATTTATTTAAAATACTTTAAATTATATATATTACAGACCAATAAGAAATTATCAATGACCATGTTGCTTTGCCCATCATGTTCAAAGCAAATATTTATTTTAGGGCAACCTAGCTTCCATTAAAATTGATAAATAGGGGGTAGGTGCTTTTTTTCAAGATACTCAGGGCCCCCAGGGGTTTAGCAGAATTATAGGATTTTTTTTTTTTTTTGTTTTTTTTAATTTTGAATAGATCAACGGAGGGTTATAATCCCTGTCAGATTTTGCCATCTGTGTCTCATTTTGGAAATTTCTCTTCATTTTCTGTCCCATTGCCAAAAAAGGAAGTGAGAGGAAATCCCTGCAAATTAAAGAAATCTCTTGGGGACCCCAGAACTAGTGTCCTCGTTGGAAGATTTCCTCTCTATTACTTTCCAAAATGTTGAATTTTCTTCACTTTGAATGATAATGGTAAAAGGGACAAATAGAGAGGGTGAATCTCTTTAATGGAGACACAGGCTCAAATAAAAACTGATGGGGGTTCTAATCCATCTCCACTATATCCAAAAAGAAAAAAAATATTTTGCCTTTAGTTATACTTTACCTGTACCAGCAGATTAAAATATAATAACAAATTGAAGCCAAACTCAAGCTCACACTTTATAATCAGTTACAGCAACAGTTTTTTTTTCCTTATGGGATAAAGGTTTTACATAAATAAATAAAAGCTAATCATTGTAAGAACCCCTGCCAGTGTTTAATGGTCTGTCTCATCCATGTAAACTGATACATTCTGCTGGAGAGCTTGTGCTTTTGAGAAACAACAGACTTACAGGCTGTCCCCTATCATCATCACGTCCATTGCATTGCAGAGCTATAGATTCTGCTTTGTTCTTGATGACTTCAGGAAGGGTTAACATTTTAGTAAGATAATAAACTAGTGCAGCGCAAATAAAACTCATGTAGTAAAAAAAAACATTAAAAAATCATAAAAAATAAATAAATAGAAAGGCCAAAAGAGTTCATAAAAGTTCATAAACTGAAGATCACAAATGGTGCAGAGTAGTGCCTCAAGATAAAACATACAGGTATCAAACAACATGCAGCAGTAATAGTAGCAATATATAAAACTGAATGAAAATAATATAGTGCTCTCCCCTATTAAATTGTTTAATAAATATAGTAAAATCACTTGTTTCAAGTGCATATAGCAAGCGTTCAGTGCGTACACATTAATCCAAAATTATGGCCGCACGTGATGTAATGCATAGCCCCTCCCCCATGTGCGTTACGTCCTGGGCTGGACATCGTCAGCGGGTACCCCACTATTAATCCCACAGAGGAACTGCTTTCCTGGATCCGTATTGGCTATCAGGAGACTTATAGATCCCTTTTAGGGAATGCCTGTTTGACCGTCCTGTTGGTTAAGGGGTCATGCTTCTAAGGCCATCTATATGTACGGTGGAGGTGATGCACATTGTTTGACACCTGTATGTTTTATCTTGAGGCACTACACTGCATCATCTGGGATTTTCAGCTTATGAACTTTTTTGGACTTTATTTATGATTTTTTTTATGATCTTTTGTAGTACATGAGTTTTATTTGCGCTGCACTGGTTTATTAGTTTATTTGGAGGCGTTGTGCAATTGGCTTTAAGTATTCAGCTGCAATTTATATTTATTTCAGATTTTTTTTGCGCTGATTATTTTTGTCTGTTTTTTAGTTAACATTTTAGTTGCCAGGACTTGGGCTTAAGCAATGAATGATTAAGGAAGGCTCGTGAGACAAATACAGAGCTCCCTTCTGTGGATAATTTGCAATATTTTTTTATTCAAAACAATGAAAATATAGAAAAATAATTTAAAGAGGTGAAGATCACACAAAATATTTATTTAAAGTCTCTTTTTTGGATGATGTTAAAAGTTAATGTGAAAAATTGTAGGATACAACACAGAGAATTTTTGTCCCAATATAAGGTATTACCATTTCCCTTTAACCTTAGTGCCTGCAATAAACAAATACGTTTTCCACCTGGTGTGTAGTCTTATAACAACATCAACCAATGTTTTGCAAGTGTCAGATGTGCTCTCATCTTCTTTATTTGTATAAAGATCAGTACAGCCAATGTGCCAGCCAATGTGCTTTAATTACAATTTGCATTTAAATTCAATAAAGTCATTTTTCCGTCAATAAGTGAAGAACACTTATAGAAAGACATCTCTGGTATACATTTGCAAAGATGGCTAATTCTACAGAGGAGGTCTACTATAAAAATCATTTAATACAATATCTGTTTCTACTTGCCTGTCTCGGAATATTAATATTGGCAGGTCTGGTGATACAATCATTCATTGTAACTGTTAATCTCATTGACTGGATAAAGGGAAGATCAATAACAGGTGCCGATAAAATAATCACCTCTATTGGGATATCAAGAATCTTCCTTATAATATCTTGCTTATTGTATTCCATAATGCTATACTTTGTGAACTTCCCGAGAATACTTTTCATATTAGTTTTCCATTCAATGATGTCCTCATCCATTTCCAGTATTTGCTTATCAACCCTGCTCTCCGTCTTCCTCTACATCAAGATCTCCACCTTTGACACCATCTTCTTCTTACGTCTGAAGGCCATCATATCAAGAAGGGTCATCTACCTAATTATTGCACTAGTTATGTTCTCTTTAGGATACGTATCCATGCACATGTTGGTCACTGAAACTATTTTTTTTCGAAATTCAACACAAGATTACATCTCAGACTATAAAAAAAGGCAGAAGATATTATTTTATTTCTATTTGTTGACTGAAATGTTCCTATATCTAATGGTCTTCATAACTTCATCTCTTCTTACTATTTTGCTTGGCATCCACATGTGTAGAATGCACAATTGTGGAAATGTAACAGGCAGTACAAATGTCTATAGTCGGACTCTAAAGTTTACTGTAGTCTCCATCTTGATCTGGACTGTTAGTTTTATAATAAATCTAACTGATGAATATGTGAGGTTTTTGAACCCTATAGGGTCCTTTTTAAAAAACAATATTTTTACAGCTCTAGATTCTGTTTTGTTAATTTATGTAGCAACAAAATTAAGAAATCATTTTTTTAGCATTGTCCATTGTGGATCTGACTGCCTTTTCAAGAAAAAAGCTCCAGGGCCTCTTTGTCAAGAGATGGTGGAGGTGACCCCTTTATGATTGAAAGAAAAATGGGAGCAATCTCTTAATTTTAACGAAAACTGAAAGATGTTAGTGTTGTGATTATGGTGTACATTTAATAAACTGTGATAAGCCGAGATCATGATGATCTCAGCTTATCTCAGAGCATTGCTGGTTTAATATACTGAGATGAGTACTGGAGAACTTATTCTTCTCTTCTCATCTCAGTACACAAAACGGCTGCATTGACTGCAATAGAAACGGCCTGTTTAATATACAGTGATACCACTTTATCACTGTGCTTCTCTTTTGAGTTCTCCTTTCTTGCTTCTCAAGCCCAGAGGTGGAGTTAGCAGCAAAAAAGAGTAGATCTCGGGCAGTGAATAGCTTCTTCCTTCATCCATCTGCCAACAGTGAAAGTAAAAACTTTCTACAGCAGTGGAAAATACAACAACAGCATGTTAAAATTTCATTAACTATACAATTACACACACATTATATATGGTGCACTTACAAGCAGCACTTACAATGGTGCTGCTTAACGTGCTTCGAATGGATTGAACAAAACAATTCGTATATTCGTAACTTTTTTTTTTTTTCGATTCGTAACTTTTTTTTCGATTCGTAACTTTTTTTTTTTTCGATTCGTAATTTTCCGTGTCTCTTACAATGGCGTTGCTTAACGTGCTTCGAATGGATTGAACAAAAAAATTCGTACATTCGTAACTTTTTTTTTCGATTCGTAACTTTTTTTTTCGATTCGTAACTTTTTTTTCGATTCGTAACTTTTTTTTTTTTTTCGATTCGTAATTTTCCGTGTCTCTTACAATGGCATTGCTTAACGTGCTTCGAATGGATTGAACAAAACAATTCGTACATTCGTAACTTTTTTTTTCGATTCGTAACTTTTTTTTTCGATTCGTAAATTATTAAAATGTAATAATAGCATACACATTACATAAAATTATGAATTATGCTCCGATTACGAATCTACGAATGTTACGAATGTTACGAATGTTACGAATGTTACGAATTTCGAATAAACGAATAAACAAAAATTAAACTAACGAAAAAACGAATCAACGAAAAATAACTCTTACGAATGTACGAATCGTTACGAATACGAACACCGACGACTTACGAATGTACGAATCGTAACGAATACGAACACCGGACGACTTACGAATTTACGAATCGTTACGAATCAACGTAAACGAAAAAAAAACGAAACGAAAATAAAAAACGAAACGAAAATAAACTAATTTTTTCGTTGTGCACATGTCTACTTTCCCTTGTTTCAGCCCCAATGTTGGAACACGTACCACAAGGCAAGGCTTCTGCATTTCCCATCTTTGCACCTGGCCTATAGTTCACTGTGAGACTGTAGTCCTGTAAGGCCAACCCCCCCACAAAAAAAAAACAATGGTTTACGTATTCGTCTTTTTATTGCCAGCCATCCATTTAAGGGGAGAATGGTTGTCACCAAATCAAAATGGCACCCTAATTAATAATATATATGTAAATATAATGCCAACTTTAATGGTAAGCATTCTTTGTAAATAAATGCATATGGCTTATATATACTATGGGGTGTTCCTTTCATCCTGTCCTTGTCACAACACCGCCCCAAGACCACCATTGGATACTTTTGACTAAACTACAATGTCCCTGAAAAAAATCTGAGGACTACAAAACTAGCTGTGCACAAAGAGAAACCTTCAGGATCTGGAAGGATTCCTCCATTTCTGGGGACCATTTAACCACAACAGAGTTTTCCCTTTTGAAGGCCAGTTAAATGCCTGCAAGAGTTGTAACGTCTATGGTAATTAGTTATACCAAAGAGAGCTCTGACCTGTTTTTCTTTGTGGGATGTGGCCATTCTTGGATGACCTCTGTTTCATTTAAAGTGGTTGTAAATCCTGCTAAAAAAAAAAAAACATACTAGCTCATTATGAATTACTTACCCGAGAACGAAGCCCCCGCAGCCGTCCTTGTCTCCCCCTCTGGCCGGCGACATCTCTCCCGATGGTTAATTCTGGGTATCGCGGCTCTGGCACTGTGATTGGCCGGAGCCAAGATGACGTCACTCCCACACATGCACACGGGAGCCGTTGGTAACGGCCCACAGACTGAAGCAACGCCACTTACGTGCCGTTGCTTCACTTTGCCCCAGTGTGCATGTGCTGATTTCATTGGCACATTTAGGGGACAGGGGATATCTCCTAAACCATGCAGGTTTAAGAGATAGCCTGGGTAGCTACAGGTAAGCCTTAATATAGGCTTACCTGTAGCATAAAGTTTAAAAATAGGGTTTACAACCACTTTAACTGTGTTTTTTTTTTAAATCCACAACCTATAGAGTGGGCAAGGTACATGACTTTCTCTAAAGCAATGGCACGCTTTTTGTGGATTTGAAGTGAGGCTTGCTTTATGGAGCGTGTACAATACAGCCTTGACATGGGACAATTGAGATCACAAGCTGTTGCTATGTATCACTATATCGGTTTGGTACACTTCCGTTTTTTCTTTTTTCTTTCTTTGCTTCACGTTATATCACATGAAGTTGGGGCAGGAGATAGATGATGGAGGTGGGAGAGGGAAAAGGGGGAAGGGGGTGAGGATGAGAGAGGCGAGGTATAGGTGTAAGAACCTGATAACCACTAGATTTTTCCCAGTGAAGATTGGTTGAATCATATCTACTAAGATTTGGGGAGACCATGCCTCTCCTGCGGTCCCTATCCTCCGTATTGGGTAATGATTGCGGTTGCTATGATAAATGTAAGGAGTTTTAGGAAAACGCCCGTCTATTTGTTTCATATGTTTGTTACGGTCTTATTGTTTTTTTTTTGTTGTGTGCATGTAGTATAATTGTTCCTTCTGGACTGTCTTTTGTAATATAGTTATTTATAAACTATTTAAAATGAATAAAAAGAGTTAAAAAATTAAAAAGGAACACTGTAGCATACTGCTGATGGGGTCTTAGGTTTCTGTCCATGGCCCACTGGAATGGTTTCGGGTGCTGTCTGTAACCCATCTTTTAATTTTGGAGAAAACCCTCAAGGGTTGCAGATGCAGTCTTTTCCATGAATCTTTCAGTCAAGGCAATTGGCAAATACACTATGTCAAGTCCAAGGTTGTCAGATTATGGGCTGTCCAAAATCTGTCTATGAGCCAATCTACCCAGGGCATGGGGAAAAAGTAAAATTTTGTAATTGAAATGAACTTCCTAAAGTCTTTACAAAACCATAAACCTACCATCTGGTTTTGGGACTAGTACAATGGGATTAGACCCTCCACTATCGGACTCTTCAATTATGCCTAACTCAAGCATTTTCTTCAGTTCCTCAATTACATCTTTCCTCTTTGCTTCAAAATTCAGTAGGCTTAACATGTACCTCAGGCTCAATAATAATGTCATGTCGTACAACTGAAGTCTGGCCAAGTAATTATGAAAAGAAGGTCTCTGCTTTTTTAAGGATCTCTGTGATCTCCTGCTTTTAGGAAATAGACTGTGTATCAGCAATTTCCACTTTAGAAACCTGAGGGCCCTCAGTACTCACATTAAAGGATAACAGGGTGGACTCTGCAGCTAGCGACATGTTGTTTTTTCAGGGCTTCAGCAATTTTACATGGCATGTTTGTCCAGATTTTCTTTTCCTAGGCTGATGAACTTTGTAGCTTACTTTTTCAACTTTCCTAATAACTTCAAAGGGATCCTACCACTTAGCAAGGCATTTGTGCTCAACCATGGGAGTCAACACCAGCACCAGCACCATGATACACGCTGAGAAAGTATGGACTTGGACACTGCTGTAATATGTTCTTTAACAATTGGCTATACTACTGCAACTCTTTCTTTCATTTGTGGAATATGTTCAATTACGCCTTTGTGAGATATCTTCTCCCCTTCCCAGGTCTCTTTGGCTAGTCCCCTAGGGAGCCTCTTGTTAAGCAATTCAAATGGGGAAGTACTCAAAAGAAGGCTGAGGAACTTTCCTGACAGCAAACATCAAGTATGGTGTAGCAAGGTCCCGGACCTCCAAAGGCCTAATGGTGACCTCCAGAGTCAGGGATAGTTGACATTCGTCTTTGTAGAGTGGTTTACAAGGCATGGTGGGTGTGATGCAAGATGGAGTCATGGGCGCCAGACACTTTTTGGATGCAAAAGAGATATATTGTCTCTTAACAGAACTGTGGGAGAGAGGGTTAGGGCCAGGACACCCTTAAGTAGATGCAATGATAATTGGCAGACTCCGTGACTTCTATAGGTAGGCAGCTATACAGTGGAAGGCCTCCAGCCGGATAACACTTCTGTATAGGTAGAACCACTGTCTCCTATGGCAACAAATCTTGTAACAGTCACTAACGGTAGTTGTACTTAACTATTGGCAAGACAGAATAGTTCTACTCTCACAATACAATCACTCATTGTAGATTTTTACTCACTGAGCTTCCAGTCTCTCACTAGACCTCCAGATCCAATCGCCACTGAATCTCCTGAGCTCTTCCACAGCTAGCACACTGTATACTTCTCAAGCGTTAACCCCCGCTATCTCTGCTGGGTCCTTGGCTTGGCACCTGCTGAAGCTTTCCCCCTTCTTCACTGTCTCCGGCTGGTGAGAAGACTGCTCTGGTACTGACTCCAGCTTACTCGCTGTAGTCTCCGGTAACAAGGTGGATGGTCCCTTAGTGGCGACAGATCGCCCTCTGCCTCTGACCACAAATGGTTCCCCGTCCGGCTGAACCTTCACAACTCTGTTGGACTCTAATCCTGCAGTCCCAACCCTACACTGTTTCTGTTGCTCCTGGATAGGCCTCAGGCAGCCTACAAGCCAGGTGTAACTAGGATAGGCCTCAGGCTTCCGAACTAGTAGCCCGGGGCGACATAACACATGTCCACCCAGAAAGCCGTCCAGGTGGCACAGAACCCAGATCACCTGACTTCACCCAAATAAATAGGTTCTCCCAGCAGGCCAAGGGACCAAAGAAACCCCTGCCAATTGGCTGAGACACCCCATCCATCCATAGTCTGACCTTGCTACACCCTTGTTAATCTAATACCATTAGCAAGAGCCACATAGTGGAGGAAGAGAAAAGGTACAGCGATCCAGTGTTAGAGAGAAAGCAGTGGATCTTCTAACAATCAGCCAGGATGATGAATACCTGACCAACTAAATTTTTTAGCAATCCTGCCTAAACACCAGGGTGCTACATCGGAAATAAACATTTCAGATATAGAAACAGATATGAAAAAAAATGGCTATGTATTGAAAAATTAAGTGTGGAACTCTCAAATCAGACCCAAGATTAACAATTTCTTTAAGGCCCCTTTCACACTGGGGCGGTTTTCAGGCGGTACAGCGCTAAAAAATAGCGCCTGTATACCACCTGAAAAAACCGGCCCCATTCACTCCAGTGTGAAAGCCGGAGGGCTTTCACACTGGAGCGGTGCGCTAGCAGGACCGCAACAAAAGTCCTGCTAGCTGCATCTTTGGAGCGGTGAAGGAGCGGTGTATTTACCGCTCCTATACCGCTCCTTCCCATTGAAGCGGCGCTTTGCGGAGGTTTTTAACCCTTTTGCGGCCGCTAGCGGGGGTTAAAACCACCCCGCTAGCGGCCGCATACCGCGGGTAAAACGATGGTAAAGCAGCGCTAACTATAGCGCTGCTTTACCGTCGCCGCCCCGCACCGCCCCAGTGTGAAAGGGGCCTAAGAGGTGGAAACAGTTTATAGACTGTGCTCTAGATCTGGTGGAGATACAACAATATATGATCACATTTAAGTATACAGATGGTATAGTAAAGCTGATACTATTAAAAGTTTGGTTAATCTTAAACTTTAACTCATAGTAAAAACATACTTTTACGAGGGGTCTTCAAAAAGTTTCTGCACTTTTATATACTGTAACTTAGTTAAAAAAAGTGCAGAAACTTTTTGGAGAACACCCGTATTTATGAATTGCTTGTTTACTTTATTTCTTAAGATATATATGGTATAGGGATTATTAGGGGGTTACTGTCAGATGGGGATAAAGATTATTGGTTACATTTGTTGGTAGATGTTTTTGTTGGAATTTAAATTTTTGGTATCTGTAATATTCTTAGTGTATGTTATGGTTTTATGCTTTTTTCTATTTCTGTTAAAAATAATGTTTTTTAACCATTAACGTTACTAAACACAAAATCAAAAATCTAATATTTTGCAGCTTACCAATCATTAGATGTTGTGGCTGCATTCATTTTCTTTTTGTTAGGCCTTTTCTTCTCTTTTTTCACCTGGTGATCTGACCAGTAACACACCTCCTGTATTAGAGTGCCCCCACTGTGGATGAAGGAGAACAGATTTACAGCAAAAAGTATTTTTTTTCCTTTTGGGATAAAGGTTTTACATACAGTAAATAAACAAAAGCTGGCAATTTTAAGCACCCCTACCAGTGGTAAATAGTCTGTTTCATCCCTGTAACTGCAAGAGAGCTTTTCTTTTGAAAAACAACAGACTTACTGGCAGGTTTACCAGATGAAAATAAAAGAAAGAACGCCTAAAAAAATATAACTAATACAGCCATCACGTCTAATGCCCCCTACACACGATCAGACTTTCCGAAAACAAAACCGTGGATTTTTGTTCGAAGGATGTTGGCTCCAACTTGTCTTGCATACACACGGTCACACAAATGTTGGTCAACAATTACGAACATAGTGACTTACGAGACGTATGTGATATCTCCATTACAAACGCTAGTTATATCTCCGGCTCGTACTTGATTCCGAGCATGCATGGACTTTTGTCCGACAAACTTGTGTACACACGATCGTAAAGTCCGACAACAAACATTTGTTGGCGGAAAATTTGAGAACCTGCTAGCCAACATTTGTTGGCGGAAAGTCAGACAACAAATGTTCGATGGAGCATACACACGGTCGGACTTTCCTCCAATAAGCTCACATCCAACATTTGTTGTGGGAAAATCCAATCGTGTGTACGAGGCATAAGAATTGGCAAGCTGCAATATAATAATTGTTTGCGTTTGGGTTTAATACTGCTTTTAATATCATAATAGAAGAACAATTGAGATGTAATTTGTGGATATTTATTGATATTGTGCCATTTAGAAAATGGAAAAGAATAAATCTATATATATTAAAAAAGAAATCCAATTTTTCTAATTTTTGTCAACAACTTTTTTTTTCAACATACTCTAAGGTTTTATTAAACCATTCCACCAAGCCAACAGGTTGGGGTGGTACATAGAGGTTTGCAGATATATCCACTTAAATGGTTTATATAACCTTTTGGTTACTCATGACTAGGGATGAGCTGAACACCCCCCCCCCCGGTTCGGTTCGCAGCAGAACATGAGAACAGGCAAAAAATTTGTTTGAACACCCGAACACTGTTAAAGTCTATGGGACACGAACATGAATAATCAAAAGTGCAAGTTATTGTCATAAAAAGTGTTTGGGGACCTGGGTCCTGCCCCAGGGGACATGTATCAATGCAAAAAAAAGTTGTAAAAGCAGCCATTTTTTTCGGGAGCAGTGATTTTAATAATGTTTAAAGTGAAACAATAAAAGTGAAATATTCCTTTAAATTTTGTACCTGGGGGGTGTCTATAGTATGCCTGTAAAGGGGTGCATGTTTCCCGTGTTTAGAACAGTCCCTGCAAAATGACATTTCTAAAGGAAAAAAAGTAATTTAAAAGTACTCGCGGCTATAATGAATTGTCGGTCCCGGCAATACAGATAAAATAAGTAATTGAAAAAAACTGCATGGGATCCCATTGAGTCTGGTATGAATATTAAGGGGAACCCCGAACCAAAAAAAAATTGCGTGGGGGGTCCCCCCAAATTCCATACCAGGCCCTTCAGGTCTGGTATGGATATAAATGGGAACCCGGCACCAAAATTAAAAAAAAATATGGCGTGGGGGTCCCCCTCAAAATTCATACCAGACCCTTATCTGAGCATGCAACCTGGCAGGCCACAGGAAAAGAGGGGGGGACGAGAGAGCACCCCCCCTGAACAGTACCAGGCCACATGCCCTCAATATGGGGAGGGTGCTTTGGGGTAGCCCCCAAAGCACCTTATCCCCATGTTGATGGGGACAAGACCCTCATCCCCACAACCCTTGCCTGGTGGTTGTGGGGGTCTGCAGGCGGGAGGCTTATCGGAATCTGGAAGCCCCCTTTAACAAGGGGACCCCCAGAACCCGGCCTCCCCCCTGTGTGTACAAATGTACCCCTACCATTTCACAAAAAAAGTGTCAAAATGGTAAAAATTACAAGACACGGCTTGGGACAAGTCCTTTTATTAAAAAATAAAAATCTCCCACAAAGTCCATTCAACGGGGGTCACCCGTTTACGTAAAAGATTTGTGCGGTAGAAAATTGTAATTTAATTCTGCTAAAATATGCTGGGTGTCAGATTGTGAAACCTTGTTTGTCAGATGGAAATATAGATGTATTTATGATAACTGGCATTAAAGGTATGGCTGCTGACAATAACAAAATAGCCCCTACAGCATATCCTCTGGAACCTTTGATTGGGTAGCGTTGGCTATGATACACCCTCTTAATGGACAAGAGAATATGTCCTAATTTGCAGCTCTAGGCTCTCGTTTGACCTAAAAACTACCACAGATACTGAGAGACACTTTTCCTGAGGGCCATGATCATTGCAAACACGACTAATAGAAATGGGAAAATACCACAAACTGAATTAGAATATGATATTATATTTATACTTTGCCTATAGTCTGAGATGTAAACTTGAGTTGAATTTAAAAAAGACTTAATAGGTGTAACCACAACAAACATGAATAAGAACACTGAAGACAACAGCACAAAAGCAATGATCAGGTAGATGACCCTTCTTGATATGATGGCCTTCAGGTGTAAGAAGAAGATGCTATGAACGGTGGAGATCTTAAAGTAAGTGAAAATGTGGTGCAGTGTTGACAAGCAGTTGATGGACAAGGCTGAGGAATACATAGTATATACAGTAAATAAATACCTCCCAACTGTCCCTGATTTCGAGGGACTGTCCTTGATTTGGAGCAATGTCCCTCTGTCCCTTATTCCTCCTTATTTGTCCCTCATTTTTGTCTGATCTATATAAATGTATATAAACTGCACTTTTTAGCTATCAAAAAGTGTTATCCAGTGTTAAACCTTTCATCTGATTTCTAAACTGTTGCATTTGTAAATTCCACAAGCCAATATAAAGGAATAGTTGTGGTAAAAAAGCACTTGTGGGTTTAACCTGGTTTAACCACTTTCAGACCGGACCAATTTGCAGCCAAAGGACGAGGCCCCTTTTTGCGATTCGGCACTGCGTCGATTTAACTGACAATTGCGCGGTCGTGCGACATGGCTCCCAAACAAAATTGGCGTCCTTTTTTTCCCACAAATAGAGCTTTCTTTTGGTGGTATTTGATCGCCCCTGCGGTTTTTATTTTTTGCGCTATAAACAAAAATAGAGCGACAATTTTGAAAAAAATTCAATATTTTTTACTTTTTGCTATAATAAATATCCCCAAAAAATATATAAAAAACTTTTTTTTTCCTCAGTTTAGGCCGATACGTATTCTTCTACATATTTTTGGTAAAAAAAATCGCAATAAGTGATTATTGATCGGTTTGCGCAGAAGTTATAGCGTTTACAAATAGGGGATAGTTTTATAGCATTTTTATTAAAAAAAATTTTTTATTAGTAATGGCGGCGATCTGCGATTTTTTTTGTGACTGCGACATTATGGCGGACACATCGGACATTTTTGACACATTTTTGGGACCATTGTCATTTATACAGCAATCAATGCTATTTAAATGCATTGATTCCTGTATAAATGACACTGGCAGTGAAGGGGTTAACCACAAGGGGGCAGTTTAAGGGTTAAGTATGCCTAGGGGTGTGTTTCTTACTGTGGGGGGGCGTGGCTGTCAGCTAGTGAATGCTGATCTCTGCTCCAATCACAGGGAGCAGAGATCGGCGTCACTAGTTGCTAGGCAGAATGGGGAGATGCTGTTTATCTCGGCATCTCCCCGTTCAGCCTTCCCGTGAGACGATCGCAGGGGTCCCCGCGGCGATCGAGTCCGCGGGGACCGCGACCGGACTCACGGGGGGTCCCGACCGGCGCAGGAGCGCGCCGCTCCCGCCGCGCTCCCGATGGCACGGACAGGTTAAAGGAGGGACTTATATATACGCCCTCCTGCCTGTACGTGCCATTCTGCCGACGTATATCGTTGTGCGCCGGTCGGCAAGTGGTTAATGGTTTAACTTGGCTCAATCCCCTTGACACAGCTGTGGTGAAGTGTTGGTGTGAAGCTAACAATAGAGGATGACCCCACAATGTACAATGCAACAACGATGTACCTTTACCTGTACCTGGGTATCCGTTGCTCCACCTGTAAGAAGAGGAACAACACTGCACACCAATTGTAATTAACCAGAATGTATTTTTACTGAAACTGGTATAAAACAGTAATTGCAATATCTACACTGTCACACAAACGTAATGCGACAGTGCAGTACGTATTCACAGCAATTTTAACATATAATGAATTATTGGATAACCCTTGCATGCGTGTCTCCAAGTGGGACCAATGCTCAGAGTGACAATGCCTTAGCTCCTTGCACCTTCCCACTTCAAGCACGCTGTATTAAACACAATTATGCAAAGCCATCAACACTATACAATAGTTGCTAGAGAGCTCCCCCTGCTTTATAATGCAGTCCCTTATTATAGTGATTGAATGCAAGGCCTTGCAATAAAGATGTAGTCTTTAGTCTTCTGTCTTCTGCTAGCTATTGTGTTGAAGTAATTGTAATCCAAAGGGTTTAACAAACAAAGAATATGTAGCACACTTATAACTGCCTCCGGTGTAGTTATCTCCAAATCACTCAGTGTCAGTTCTCAGTGGAATATAGGCTTGAAGCCTGCTTGAACTCAGTCTAATAGTGTGAAACCTCCTCTGTGGGACTACAGGTCCCAGCAACACTGTGGTCTGAGTCTAAGTGTGTAAAAGTGCATGAAGGATTATGGCCCTCTCACCCAACCAGGTCTGGAAGAATAGGAAACCTCTGCTCAGGTTGTCTCAGTCCTGCTTTACGTCAGCCAGTGCCGTCACACTGCTCCGCTCTGCAAGATGACCAGGACCCTCAGATGGCTCCATCAGGTGTCTTTGGATCCTTCCCGATCCGGTCACGCTATCTCTCCAGCACACAGGTGTAGGGCTGAATCGCTGGTTGTTCCGCTCCGCAGTTGAGGTAGGCCGCGCTCTCTGGAACACCTCCTCACAGGTCCTTGTAGGCAGGCCACGTGTCCAGAAGAGAAAGAAAATGGCCATGTGTGTCCTTTTATAGCCTACCCAGCATGCAGTTCAGTGATGAGTGTTCATGGGTAGGTCACTTGGCATTGTGGGTAGGTAGGTCATTGTAAATGTAAACAAACAGTCACTTCCTGTAACATTCCTCCATGTTCTTGGAATAGAAAATAAAATGAAGTCCATTTCACGTCTAGGCCGCTAGATGGTGCCAAATACAAATTTATAACACTGCTCATAGATTAACATTATACAACCAGTCAATGACATGAACAGCCATAAAAAGAGATTGTACCATCAGACCGGCTAATATTAGGATTCCAAGACAGGCCATTGGAAAAATATATTGTATTAAATGATTTTTATAATAGTCCTTCCCTGAATTTGCCATCTTTGCACTGTATACCAGAGCTGTCTTTAACAGGTGCTTTATTGGTGGATGGAAAACTTACTTCTTTGAATTGATAATGCAAATTTTAATAAGAGTGCTTTGGATATGCCAAAGTTTATTCATATAAAGATGTTTAGAGTAAATCTGATTATTGCAAAACACTGGTTGGGAAGAAAAAACATATCTTGTTTATTGCATGCACTTAGTTTAATGGAAAACTGTAAAATATATTAAAAACGCACTATATATACAGTATCTCACAAAAGTGAGTACACCCCTCACATTTTTGTAAATATTTTATTATATCTTTTCATATGACAACACTGAAGAAATGACACTTGTCTACAATGTAAAGTAGTGAGTGTACAGCTTGTATAACAGTGTAAATTTGCTGTCCCCTAAAAATAACTCAACACACAGCCATTAATGTCTAAACCACTGGCAACAAAAGTGAGTACACCTCTAAGTGAAAATGTCCAAATTGGGCCCAAAGTGGCAATATTTTGTGTGGCCACCATTATTTTCCAGCCCTGCCTTAACCCTCTTGGGCATGGAGTTCACCAGAGCTTCACAGGTTGCCACTGGAATCCTCTTCTACTCCATGGTGACATCACAGAGCTGGTGGATGTTATAGACCTTGCGCTCCTCCACCAGGATGCCCCACAAATGGCTATAAGACCCCAAATCCCTCCTTTGTACTTGCACTTTGCACAAAATGCTTGGCTGTTTTGAATACTGATATATTTTTAAAACTGACGCCTTTAAGGCTCCATAAACCAGATGTGATCTCATGACATTGCTTCTGGGTTACTAGATTCGATATCTGATCAAAGCAGATTCTGGCTTTCTTTGAGTCTCCGACCAGCTGTTGGATGTCTGGATGTGATTGCAGGACGGGAGAGGACGGGAGAGCCCAGGCAGAGTGGCGAAAGGCAGCGGAAGTCCCCTCCTATTGCTTGTAATAACAATCGAGAGGCTGCTTAGCCACACTGGTTGTTATTACAGGAAAGCCGACCGGTGACTCTAAAAAACAGTACCAGGGTGTTGCCTACAGTTGCAGGCATCACCCTGGTACAACCACTTGAAGCAGAATGATGTACAGGTACGTGATTTTGCGGCAAGTGGTTAAGATACCATTGTAACGAGATAATCAAATTTATATCTTTACCTGTAATCTTAATAGTATGGCGGATCAGTGTATATCCTAGTCAGAGAAGAATGTGAAAAATATTTAAAATTAGTAATTTTGTAGAAGAAAAAAAGAGCCTTGGCAGTAGATGGAAGGCCAATACTAGAGGTTAAACTAGTGGTCAGTAATAACTATCAAAGTAGACAATTGGCAGAGATTTTTTTTCATATTATAGAGAATGTAATGAGTTGCTAAAACACACAAAGGCGGGCAGGAATAGCTACAATTTTGTGGTGGACAGAAACAGAGCCGGGAAATATGGCGGGAGTTGTATAAATAAGCATTAATAAAATCAAACTCTGTGGATTAGCAATTCCATCTACTGGCATAATTGTTTTTCTAACCTTGTTGATCAACTTCTTCCTGAGATAGGGCAGCCTTTGTGGCCAGGGGCTTCTTATAGGCATGAGATTCAATGGATAGCTTAAGTTTAATGAAGGAGGTGTGAAGTTCATATGAAAAAAAATGCATAGATAGAATAAATGATATGCAACAATTAAAGCTTAAAAAAAAAAACGATAATTTATTGCTACATAAGCAGGATTTCAGGTTAATGAACTTAAGAGATGTTGATGGCTGGAAGACTGTCTCCACCATCCAACTGATGATCTATTCCTCCTATGTCCATTTTCTACAATTAATCCAATCCTCTGCTGAAGCTTTGTCTGACCCTTCAAACTTTGAACTCTTATGTAGGGTCCCCTTTCCACTCCAGCATGGTCTCTTTCTTGCGTACTCTGGTCTTTTTGCCAAAGAAATATGTTCCTCCCTTCTTACTGGCGTGGAAAAAGAACCTCTCACAACAATTCATGCAAGGTCAAAAGGGACCATACTCTATATTTCATTCACAAATCCTCAATCTCCTCTAGGCTTCAAGAATCCAGATTTAAGTTACTGACCAGATGATACAGAGTTCCTATGAAACTGCATAAAATGTTTCCAGATGTCGATCCCAATTGCTGGAGGTGTGGAGACTCTAGGGGCACACTGTTCCATATCTTCTGGACTTGCTCACATTTCTACCCTTTCTGGCAGACAATTAGTAATCTGGTTTCTGATGGGTCCTTTGCAGATGATCCAGCGGAATATCTAATACATTTCAGCCTGCTATCCCAGAGGAAATTCCAGCACTCCTTGACAGTTTACCTACGTAATGCAGCTAGCTCCTGCATTTCAACTAACTAGAAATCCCCCTTGAACCTTTAGATTAGTCATTGGATTAGGGCAGTATTTCTCAACCTTTTTTTAGTCAAGGCACCCTATACAATTATGCAAAATCTCAAAGCACTCCATTCTAAAATGTAAAAAAATAAACCAAAAGTTTTACATAACACAGCAACATACACACACGGGATACTCATTGTTACAGGTGATGTTTTCTTTTAAAGCAAATGCATCTTTGCACACTGGTACTGACTAGTACTCCAATGTTTCTCTTCTCCCTCACATTATCTCCATCACTCAGCTAATATTACCCCAATGCCAACTGAGAGGGGCAGGGGAGGGGCAAACAAGGGTGCTGTGCATGTGCCTAAAATCCCCCTTGTCAACTGATGACCTAATTGTTTTTTTGGATGCCGGTGGCTGGGAGAATGTAATGGTGCACAATGAAAACTTGTGGCTTTGTGTAACTAAAAGGCAGGCCTGATCCACCCACTGGCTTATATAACATTTTTTGGCAATTTGTAGGTATTTTGCCAAGACACCCCTAAAGAAACCTGAAGGCACCCCAGGGTGCCTGAGCACCCTGGTTGAAATAGGCTGGATTAGGGCAGTGAATGCAGTTATGAACACGGAAGAGCTTACCCTCTCTCTTAGATATCATCAGAACCGTTTCTGCAAAACTTGGTTCCACTGGCTCCAATTTAAATTCTTGGTTAAATATAAAGAACTGCTAGAAGTCAAAGCTCCATAGGAGTTCGTACCAGAGTTCCCTCACCGCCCCATGCCCATTTCCCTTTCTTCCTTTCCACCCTCTGCCCCCTCTATGCCGCCCCCTCCCCCTTCCCCCTTTCAATGTCTTATCTTTTTTCTCCCTGTTTACTCTGATTTTAAATCCATACTTAAATGGAAAATTTAACAAGGTTTTATTCTTTCTCTCCTCTGACAACACACCCTCTATCTCTTTTGCGGTTAACTGCAGCACTCCGGGCAATGTGCCAGAACTCTCTTCAATGAAAAGACATCTGCAGAATCAAACTATACCATAACCATACCTATGTTACTAAATGTCACCACTCTTTCTGCACCCAAGCTGCTGACTCCTATGTTTGTTGTTGGATTTTTCCAACCGGACTCGAGTCCGTCGGAAAGATTTGAAACATGTTCTATTTCTAAAGTCCGTCTGATTTTTGACAGAAAAGGTTCGCTGAAGGTCCGATGAAGTCCACACATGGTCGAATTGTTTGACGGATTTGTTCCGTCGGACCAGTTAGGTCGAAAAGTCTGGTCGTGTGTACGCAGCATAAGCCTATTTCTGACATTTGTTGCTTACAAGTTAAAATATGTATTTTTTGCTACAAAATTACTTAGAACCCCCAAACATTATATATATATATATATATATATATATATATATATATATATTTAGCAGAGACCCTAGAGAATAAAATGGTGACTGTTGCAATATTTTATGTCACACAGTACTTGCACAGCGGTCTTTCAAACGCACTTTTTTGGATAAAAAGACACTTTCATGAATTAAAAAAAAAATCTAAACAGTAAAGTTAGCCCATTTTTTTGTATAATGTGAAAAGATGTTATGCCGAGTAAATAGATACATAACATGTCATGCTTTGAAATTGTGCCCGCTCGTGGAATGGCAACAAACTACGGTACCTAAAAATCTCCATAGGCGACGCTTTAAAAAAAATGAACGGTTACCAGTTAGAGTTACAGAGGAGGTCTTTTGCTAGAATATTGCTCTCGCTCCGACGATCGCAGCGATACCTCAAATGTGTGATTTAAACACTGTTTACATATGCGGCCGCGACTTACGTATGCATTTTCTTTGCTGTGTGAGCTTGCAGGGACAGGGGCGCTTCAAAACATTTTTTTTTCTTATTTATTTTATTTATTTATTCTTTTTACATTGTCACTTTAAAAAAAAAAATTCTGATCACTTTTATTGCTGTCACAAGGAATGTAAACATCCCTTTGTGACAGTAATAGGTGGTGACAGGTACTCTTTATGGCGGGATCGGGGGTCTAAAAGTCCCCAAATCCCTCCTTTGCACTTCAAAGTATTTAAATCGCCAAAAACGGAAATTCTGAATACTGTAATTTTTAAAAAAATCGGCACCATTGGCAGCTGGTTAAACCCGAAGTGACGTGACGTCGCTTCTGTGTGCTTATATGGAAGACTGGAACAAAGCCGTTTCCAGCTTTGTTTCGGTCTTATGCCACGTACACACGGTCGGATATTCTGACGGAAAATGTTTAATAGGAGCTTGTTGTCAGAAATTCCGACCGTGTGTAGGCTCCATCGGACATTTTCCATCTAAATTTCTGTCACACAAAATTTGAGATCTGGATCTCAAATTTTCCGACAACAAAATCCGTTGTCGTAAATTCCGATCGTGTGTACACATTCCGACGCACAAAATTCCACGCATGCTCGGAATCAAGCAGAATTAATTTTTCTCGGCTCGTCGTACTGTACTGTGTTGTACGTCAACGCGTTCTTGACGATCGGAATTTCCGACAAGATTTGTGTGACCGTGTGTATGCAAGACAAGTTTGAGCCAACATCCGTTGGAAAAAATCCATGAATTTTGTTGACGGAATGTGTGATCGTGTGTACGCGGCATTACTCTAGCCGGCGGAGGTGCCGGATCAGGGATCCGGGTCTCCCGGTGGGACGGGAGGCCGGGAACAGCGGCGGAAGGAGGAGGGAGGGGGGGTGCCATCCTATTGGTTTGGGATAACAATCGAGTGGCTTTAGGCCCCTTTCACACGGGCGGTCCGTTCAGGTCCGCCTGTCAGTTTTTTAGGCGGACCTGAACGGACACTCCATAGAGCTCTATGGCGAGTCGGATGTCAGCGGTGTCCACTGACATCCGACCCGCTCCGACACGCTCCGATCCAAAAAAGTGTGACGGAGGAAAAAGCTATTTTTCCATCCATCTGCGGATCGGATGGCGATGGACTCTACGGTCCGTCGTCACCCGATCTCCTATAGGGGAGAGTGGCGCTCTGGCAGGTCTGTCCCTGCGCAGTGTGCAGAGACCGACCTGTCATCTTCCTGCTCAGCGGAGATCGCTCCGGCAATCCTCGCTGAGCAAGCGGATATCCACGGGGTGGATTCGCCCCGTGTGAAAGAGGCCTTATGCCCCATACACACGGTCGGATTTTCGCATGGATTCTGTCCGATCGGACAATGTTGTCGAAAAATCCGACCGTGTGTATGCACCATCGGACAGTGTACGTCGGATTGTCCGACGGACAAAGTCCTATCTCCTGCTGGATAGATTTTTGGACAACAAGGTCCGATCACACCAAATCCGATCGTGTGTATGGTAGTCCGACGGACAAAGTGCTACGCATGCTCAGATCACATTAGAAGACCAAAGCTATTGGCTACTAGCCTCTACGTAGTCCCGTCGTAGGCAACAAACGTCACCACGTTCAGAATGATCGGATTTTCCGACAACTTTGTCCGACCGTGTGTACGCAAAACCAACATCGGACAAAGTACAACGGACATGATACGACGGACCTGGTCCTCGGATAATCCGAGCGTGTGTATGGGGCTTTACTCTGCATTGGTTGTTATCCCTAAAGAGCCAACCGCCTGCTCTAAAAAACAGTACCGGGGTGATGCATGCAGCTAACCCCTTAAAGCCGAGGATGCATATGTGCGTGCGGTCGGTGCTAAGGGGTTAAACTCAGTGCCTGCAATGAACAAGATCATTTTTGCACTTGGTGTTCTGGAATCTTATAACAACATCCACCAATGTTTTGCAAGTGTCAAATGTAATCTCATCTTTTTGATTTGTATAAAGATCGGTAGTGCTGACGTGCTTTCATTATAATTTGAATGTTAAATGCATCCATCAATAAAGAAAGAACACTTCTCTATTATAGAAAGCCATCTCTTTTATACATTTGCAAAGATGACCGAGTCTACAGAGGAAGTCTACTATGCAATTAATTCAATACGACATTCTTTTGCACTTGGCTGTCTTGGAATAACAATATTAGCAGGTCTAGTGATACATTTGTTCATTGTAACTGTTAATCTCATTGACTGGATGAAGGAAAGGTCAATGACAGGTGCTGATAAAAAAATCACCTCTATCGGGATATCGAGGATCTTGTTTCAAATTATGGGCTTATTGTGTTCCATAGTTCAATACTTCCAAAAATTCCCAATAATAGTTAAGATGTTAGCAGGTTATACAGCGTATTCTTCAGACCGTTCCAACATTTACTTATCCACCCTGCTCTCCATCTTCCTTTACTTCAAGATCTCCACCTTTCACAGCATCTTCTTCTTACGTCTGAAGGACATCATGTCAAGGAGGGTCATCTACCTAATTATTGCACCTGTTATGTTTTCTTTTGGATATACATCCATGTACTTATTGGTCACTCAAACTACAGTTTTTCACAATTCAACAAAAGTCTACATTTCGTATGATAAACAAAAGCAGAAGATGATGTTATATTTAAAATCCTTATGTGATATTTTCCTATTTTTAATGATCTTCATAACTTCATATCTTCTTATTATTTTGCTTGCCATCCACATGAATAGAATGAATAATTGTGGAAATGCAACGAGCAGTACAGATGCCTATAGTCGGACTCTAAAGTTTACTGTTGCCTCTATCCTGATCTGGTCTATTCATTTTATAACAAGTACGATTAATGAATATATGAGGTTTTTGGACCCTATGTGGTCATTTATTATAACTATTGGTTTTACAGATCTACATTCTGTTTTGTTAATTTATGTATCCACAAAGCTAAGAAATCAGTTCTTTAGGATTGTCCATTGTGGGACTGACTGCTTGTTAAATAGAAAAGTTCCTGGACCTCATTCTATAGAGTCAGTGGAGGAGACCCCTTTATGATTGAAGGAAACATATGCAAACTCTCCTAATTTTAACAAAGCTAAAAGATGTTTTTAACTGTTAGTGAATCCAAATTTTATATAAATCTACACTCACCGACCACTTTATTAGGTACACCTTGCTAGTACCGGGTTGGACCCCCTTTTGCCTCCAGAACTGTCTTAATTTTTGGTGGCATAGATTCAACAAGGTGTTGGAAACAATCCTCAGAGATTTTGGTCCATATTGACATGATAGCATCACGCAGTTGCTGCAGATTTGTCGGCTGCACATCCTTGATGCCAATCTCCCAATCCAATACATCCCAAAGGTACTCTATTGGACTTAGATCTGGTGACTGTGGAGGCCTTTGGCGTATGGTGAACTCATTGTCATGTTCAAGAAACCAGTTTGTGATGATTTGAGCTTTGTGACATGGTGCATTATCCTGCTGGAAGGAGCCATCAGAAGATGGGTGCACTGTAGTCATAAAGGGATGGATGTGGTCAGCAACAATACTCAGGTAGGCCGTGGCATTTAATTGATGCTCAATTGGTACTAAAGGGCCCAAAGTGTGCCAAGAAAATATCCTCCACGCCATTAGACCACCCCCCCCCCCAGCCTGAACTGTTGAGACAAGGCAGAATGGATCCATGCTTTCATGCTGTTTATGCCAATTTATGACCCCACTATCTGAATGTTGCAGCTGAAATCGAGACTCATCAGACTAGGCAACGTTGTTCCAATTTTCTTTTGTCCAATTTTGGTGAGCCTGTGCGAGTTGAAGCCTCAGTTTCCTGTTCTTAGCTGACAGGAGTGGCAATTGGTGTGGTCTTCAACTGCTGTAGCCCATCTGCTTCAAGGTTTGATGTGTTGTGCGTTCAGAGATGGTATTCTGCATACCTTGGTTGTAACGTGTGTATTTGGGTTACTGTTGCCTTTCTATTGTCTCAAACCAGTCTGCCCATTCTCCTCTGATCTCTGACATCAACAAGGCATTTTTCTCAACACAACTGCCACTTTTTTGGACCATTCTCTGTAAACCCGAGAGATGATTGTGCGTGAAAATCCCAGTAGATCAGCAGTTTTTGGAATACTGAGACTGGCACCAACAACCATGCCACGTTCAAAGTCACTTAAATCCCATTTTTTCCCTATTCTAATGCTCAGTTTGAACTCCAGCAAAGTGTCCGGTGAATATATATACATTATCTCACAAAAGTGAGTACACCCCTCACTTTTTTGTAAATATTTTATTATATCTTTTCATGTGACAACACTGAAGAAATGACACTGTGCTACAATGTAAAGTAGTGAATCTACAGCTTGTATAACAGTGTAAATTTGCTGTCCCCTCAAAATAACTCAACACACAGTCATTAATGTCTAAACCGCTGGCAACAAAAGTGAGTACACCCCTAAGTGAAAATGTCCAAATTGGGCCCAAAGTGTCTATATATATTGTGTGGCCACCATTATTTTCCAGCAGTGCCTTAACTCTCTTGAGCATGGTGTTCAGCAGAGCTTGCCTAAGTGAAAATGTCCAAATTGGGCCCAATCAGCTATTTTCCCTAAGGAAAGAAGCCTCTTCTAAAGATGATGCACAGGAAAGCCTGCAAACAGTTTGCTGAAGACAAGCAGACTAAGAACATGGATTACTGGAACCATGTCCTGTGGTCTGATGAGACCAAGATAAACTTATTTGGTTCAGATGGTGTGGCGGCAACCAAGCGATGAGTATAAAGATAAGTATGTCTTGCCCACAGTCAGGCATGGTGGTGGGAGTGTCATGGTCTGCGGCTGCATGAGTGCTGCCATCACTTGGGAGCTACAGTTCATTGAGGGAACCATGAATGCCAACATGTACTGTGACATACTGAAGCAGACCCTGCGGAGACTGGGCTGCAGGGCAGTATTCCAACATAATAACAACCCCAAACACACCTCCAAGACGACCACTGCCTTGCTAAAGAAGCTGAGGGTAAAGGTGATGGACTGGCCAAGCATGTCTCCAGACGTAAACCCTATTGAGCATCTGTGGGGCATCCTCAAATGGAAGGTAGAGGAGCGCAAGGTCTCTAACATCTACCAGCTCAATGATGTCATCATGGAGGAGTGGAAGAGGACTCCAGTGGCAACTTGTGAAGCTCTGGTGAACTCCAAGAGGGTTAAAGCAGTGCTGGAAAATAATGGTGGCCACACAAAATATTGACACTTTGGGCCCAATTTGGACATTTTCACTTAGGGGTGTACTCACTTTTGTTGCCAGCAGTTTAGACATTAACCACTTGCTTACTGGGCACTTAGACCCCCCTCCCACCCAGACCAATTTTTATCTTTCAGCTCTGTTAAATTTTGAATGACGATTGCGCGGTCATGCTACACTGTACTCAAATGAAATTTTTAGAATTTTTTTCACACAAATGGAGCTTCTTTTGATGGTATCTAATCACCACTTGGGTTTTTATTTGTTTGCTAAACAAACAAAAAAATACAGACATTTTGGAAAAAAAAAAAAAAAAAAGTTTCATAATTTGTTATAAAATTTTGCAAATGGGTAATTTTCCTCCTTCATTTATATTCGCTGATGAGGCTGCACTGATGGGCACTGATGGGCTGCACTGATGGGCTGAACTGATAGTCACAGATAAGGCGGCACAGATAAGGTGACACTGATAGGCACAGATAAGGCGACACTGATTGGCACAGATAAGATGGCACTAATGGGCCCTGTTGGGTGGCACTGATGGGTGGCACTGATTAGTGCCACTGATGGGTGTCACTGATGGGCACTGATAGGTGTCACTGATGGGCACTAATAGGTGGCACTGATGGGCACTGGTACTGTAGGTGGTATAGATAGGCAGCACTGGTGATGAGGCACTGATTGGTGACATCTATAGGTGGAACTATGGGCACTGATAGGTGACACTGTGAGCACTGATAGGCAGTGTTGGTCATCTTACTTTACAAAAGTAATCAGTTAAGTTACAAATTACGTCTCCCAAAAAGTAATTGCATTAGTAACTAAGTTATTACATTGGAAAAGTAATTAGTTACGCAGCAAAGTAACTGTGATTTTTTTTATATTCTATACGTGTAACTAAGGGGCGGGTCTAGTATTACTGTAAGCAAAGGGCGCATTTATTATTTTTGTTATATATCGTGTAACCAAGGGGCTGCTCTATTATTACTCTAACTAAGGGGCAGATCTGTTATAGCGTGTAAGCAAGTGGCGGGTCTATTTTTATTATATCGTGTAAGGGGCGGATGGCTACAGAAGAAGGCGAATGTTAAATTAATGGGAAGAGCTCGATATATAACAATAATAATAAATGCGCCCCTTGGTTACAGTAATACTAGACCCGCCCCTTTGTTACACGATAGACGCCCCTTGCAGAGTAGCACGAGCATCGGGAGCGTGCGGCATCGCCTCGTACAATTACATTAACTGCGCCTGCGCGGTGTAGAGTGTAGAGTTCATTTAGAGCTGTTTAGGGTCGGCAATTTTCGTAAGCTCCGTAATCCTTCGTACACCAATTTTCAGCTTTCGGTGCTCTCACATTTTGAATGACAATTACTCAGTCATACAACACTGTACCCATATGAAATTTTTGTCCTTTTTTTCATACAAATAGAGCTTTCTTTTGGTGGTATTTAATCACCGTTGGGTTTTTTATTTTTTGCGCTATAAAAGAAAAAAAGACTGAAAATTCGGTAAAAAAATGAATTTTTCTTTGTTTCTGTTATAAAATTTAGCAAATTTTTAATTTTTCTTGATAAATTTTGGCCAAAAATTATACTGCTACATATACTTGGTAAAAATAAGTACAAATTGGGGTATATTATTTGGTCTTTGTGAAAGTTATAGAGTCCACAAGCTATGGTGCCAATATCTGAAAATTGATCACACCTGAAGTACTGTCTCATTTCTTGAGACCCTAACATGCCATAAAAGTACAAATACCCCCCAAATTACCCCTTTTTGGAAAAAAGACATTCCAAGGTATTTAGAAAGAGGCACGGTGAGTTTTTTGAAGTTGTAATTTTTTCTCACAATTCTTTGCAAAATCAAGATTTTTTTTTTTTTTTTTTTTTTTTTTTTCACAAAATTGTCATATTAGCAGGTTATTTCTCACACACAGCATATGCATACAACAAATTACACCCCAAAACACATTCTGCTATTACTCCCGAGTACGGCGATACCACATTACCACATGTGTGATACTTTTACACAGCGTGGCCACATACAGAGGCCCAACATGCAGGGAGCGCCATCAGGTGTTCTGGAGCACCCAGGACAATTCTGACATTTCTCTCCTACATGTAAAAATCATCATTTATTTGCTAGAAAATTACATAGAACCCCAAAACATTATATATGTTTTTTTAGCAAAGACCCTAGAAAATACAGTGGCGGTCGTTGCATTTTTTTATCTAGCACGGTACTTGCGCAGCAATTTTTCGAACGCGTTTTTTTGGGGAAAAAAAAGTTTTGTGCTTTACAAAAAACAAAACTGTAAATTTAGCCCAATGTTTTTGCATAATGTGAAAGATGAAGTTACGCCGAGTAAATAGATACCTAGCATGTCACCCTTCAAAATTGCAGATGCTCGTGGAATGGCGCCAAACTTCGCTACTTAAAAATCCCCATAAGCGGCGCTTTAAAATTTTTTACTGGTTACATGTTTTGAGTTACAGAGGAGGTCTAGGGCCACAATTATTGTTCTCGCTCCAACGTTTGCAGCGATACCTCACATGTGTGGTTTGAACACCGTTTTCATATGTGGGCGGGACTTACGTATGCGTTCGCTTCTGCATGCGAGCACACGCTGACAGGGGCGGTTTAAAATTTTTTTTTTTTATTGTTCATTTTACTTTATTTATTTTAGTTTGACACTTTTTTTCCCCCAAAAAAAATTTTTTGATCACTTTTATTCCTATTACAAGGAATGTAAACATCCCTTGTAATAGGAATATGGCATTACAGGTCCTCTTTACAGTGAGATATGGGGTCAATAAGACCCCACATCTCACCTCTAGGCTGGAAAGCCTGAAATAAAAAAAAAAAAACGATCCTGGCTTCGATTGTAGCGAGCATTGCATGGTATCGCAGGGTATCGCATGGTATCGCAGAATATCGCAGGGAATTGCAGGGTATAGCATGGTATGGCAGGGTATGGCAGGGTATGACAGAGTATCGCAGGGTATGGCAGGGTATGGCAGAGTATGGCAGAGTATGGCAGAGTATCGCAGGGTATGGCAGAGTATCGCAGGGTATGGCAGAGTATCGCAGGGTATGGCAGGGTTTGGCAGAGTATGGCTGGGTATGGCAGAGTATCGCTGGGTATGGCAGAGTATCGCTGGGTATTGCAGAGTATCGCTGGGTATGGCAGAGTATCGCTGGGTATTGCAGAGTATTGCAGGGTATGGCAGAGTATTGCTGGGTATGGCAGAGTATTGCTGGGTATGGCAGAGTATTGCTGGGTATGGCAGAGTATTGCTGGGTATGGCAGGGTATCGCAGGGTATGGCATGGTATCGCATGGTATGGCAGGGTATCGCAGGGTATGGCAGAGTATCGCAGGGTATGGCAGAGTATCGCAGGGTATGGCAGAGTATGGCAGAGTATCGCAGAGTATTGCAGGGTATGGCAGAATATGGCAGGGAATGGCAGGGTATTGCAGGGTATGGCAGAGTATTGCAGGGTATGGCAGAGTATCGCAGGGTATGGCAGAGTATTGCAGGGTACTGCTGGGTATCCATCCATCCATGCTCAGCCATCCCTCCATACCCTGCAATACCCAGCAATACACTGCAGGCTATTGCTGTGTATTGCAGGGTATGGAGGGATGGCTGAGCATGGATGGATGGATCGGTGGTGACTGCATGGCACGCTGTGGGCACTACAGATCCTGCCCACAGCACTGCTGCCACCCATCACTCCCCCTCTCCTCTCACACTGTACCGATCTGTACAGAGAGAGGAGGGGAGAACAACCGGCGTCATCAAATGACACCGGTTTGCTTACATGTGATCGCTCCGTCATTTGACGGAGCGATCACGTGGTAAACGGCCGCGATGAGCCGTGATCCATGATCCGCCAGGTTCTCTGGACCCAGCGATCACCGATGTTCTCGAGTGCGTGCCCCAGGGGGCGCGCAACAGGGGAATTCTGGGAGGACGTCATATGACGCCCTCCCAGAGTTAGGCAACCGCCCTGTAGCCGTTTTTCGGCTATGGGCCGGTTGTGAAGTGGTTAAGGGGAACCCCGGCCAAAAAAAAAAATGGCGTGGGGTCCCCCTCAAAATCAATACCAGACCCTTGAGGTTTGGGATGGATTTTAAGGGGAACCCCGGCCAAAAAAAAATGGCGTGGGGTCCCCCTCAAAATCCATACCAGACGCTTATCCGAGCATGCAACCTGGCAGGCCGCAGGAAAAGAGGGGGGGACGAGAGCAGCCCCCCTCCCTCCTGAACTGTAACAGGCCACATGCCCTCAACATTGGGAGGGTGCTTTGGGGTCCCCCCCAAAGCACCTTGTCCCTATGTTGATGAGGACAAGGGCCTCTTCCCCACAACCCTGGCCATTGGTTGTGGGGGTCTGCAGGCGGGGGGCTTATCGGAATCTGGAAGCCCCCTTTAACAAGGGGACCCCAAGATCCCGGCCCCCCCCTGTGTGAAATGGTAAGGGGGTACAAAAGTACCCCTACCATTTCACCAAAAAAGTGACAAAAATTGTAAAAATTACAGGAGACGGTCTTTGACAATTCCTTTATTAAAATCTTCTTTCATCTTCTTTCTTCTGGTCTTCTTCCTTCTTCCTTTCTTCATCCTTCGGTTTCTTCATCTTCTCCTTCCGGCATCTTCTTCCATCTTCTTCTTCCATCTTCTTCTTCCTCCGATCCGCTTCTTCTTGTTCTGGTCTTCTCGTCCGGCATCTTCTTCCACGGCGTCGGTGTCTCTTCTGGGCCACTCCGCGCAATGGGAGGCTCCCGCTGTGTGAGGCTTCGCTGCGTCTGACAGGACTTTTATAACGGAGGGTGGGGCCACCTGGTGACCCCGCCCCCTCTGACGCACGGGGACGTCATGGGAAATTCCCTATGGCTTTCCCCATGATGTCAGAGGGGGCAGGGTCACCAGGTGGCCGAGAGCGGCCCCCCCTCTTTTCCTGCAGCCTGCCAGGTTGCGTGCTCGGATAAGGGTCTGGTATGGATTTTGAGGGGGACCCCATGCCATTTTTTTTTGGCCGGGGTTCCCCTTAATATCTATAGCAGACCTGAAGGGCCTGGTAATTGAATTTGGGGGGACCCCCACGCTTTATTTTTATTTTTTGATCAATGACTTTTTTTTTATCAATGACTTTCAATGAATGACTGTTCTCTGTGTTACGGGAGCCGTCAATTCATTAGCCGCAAGTGATTTTAAATAGCTTTTTTTCCTGCAAAAATGACACTTTGTACAGGGACAGTTCTAAGCACGGGAAACATGCGTCCCTTCACAGGCATACTATAGACACCCCCCAGGTACGAAATTTTAAGGAATATTACACTTTTATTGTTTCACTTTAAGCATTATTAAAATCACTGCTCCTGAAAAAACTGTCATTTTTAAAAAAAAAATATTTTGCATTGATACATGTCCCCTGGGGCAGGACCCAGGTCCCCAAACACTTTTTATGACAATAACATGCATATTAGCCTTTAAAATGAGCACTTTTGATTTCGAACGTTCGCGTCCATTGTAATTAACAGGGTTCTTAAATTCGCACAGACTTTAGGTCCGTTCGCGGGTTCTGGTGCGAACCGAACCCGGGGGTGTTCGGCTCATCCCTAGTTACCATGAGGGGAAAAGTAATCAGTTAGATTTACCCTCTAAAGTAACTGCGTTAAGTAACTCCGTTTACATTAACTCAGTTACTTACATCACTGTTGATAGGTAACACTTTGGGCACTGGTAGGTGGTGCTGGTGGGCACTGGTAGGCTGCACTGTTGTGCACTGGTTATGCACTGGTAGGTGGCACAGGTGGGCACAGAAGCCTCTACAGAGGCTCTCCACGAACGCGACTAATGTCCCTCTCACAGCTGCCGGTGATCAGCTTTTTTTTCTCCCCAGGGTACCAGCGTGAGGAGAAAAAATTGCCGACTAACGGCTCTGTTTACATCACATGATCAGCTGTCATTGGTCATGATCAGGATTGACCCCATACTCCGATCTGTGATCAGCCGAGTTTTCATAGTTACATAGTAGGTGAGGTTGAAAAAAGACACAAGTCCATCAAGTCGAACCCATAAAACTCATAGACTCGTTGATTACAGAGCACGCTGCGCACGCCCTGCAGGTGCCGCGCAGGTCGCTCGAGCAAAGGATGACCTCTATGAAAGGCTCGGCAAAGTAGGTCCGCGCTGTAGCCATCTTTCGGCTATAGCGCGGACGGAAAGAGGTTAATGGCTGTGTGTTGAGTTATTTTGAGAGGACAGCAAATTTACACTGTTATACAAGCTGTACACTCACTACATTACATTGTAGCAAAGTGTCATTTCTTCAGTGTTGAATACCACATGTGTGGGACTTTTTTGGAGCCTAGCCGCGCACGGGGCCACGAAACCCAATCAACGCCTTCCGGGTATAGCGCTACCTATGCGAACTGAATCGCCTCAGGATGCTTTTTGCGCCGGTGTCCTTCTGCAGTATAGCACGGTCCTTTGCCCCATGGGGTCCCGACGCGCTTATAAACACATACACATACAACATACACATATTTGGCCAATTCTTTCGACAGTATCTAATTTACCTACCAGCATGTCTTTGGAGTGTTGTCACATGAAAAGATATAATAAAATATTTAAAAAAATGTGAGGGGTGTACTCACTTTTGGGAGATACTGTATATAGCACTAATAGTGTATTATTATATCATACAACTTATTGGCAGCATAAAGGTCTACTCACATTAAAACTAATGAACATCGACTTGACAGCAAATGATTCTAATGTAGAAACCTTCACATATCTCTCTCCTATCCCTCTCAAGCATCTGCTCGTCCTTTCAGAAAGTTCCACCCAGCGGGGTGACGTCATGGCCCGCCTACCTGCCACAATGCTTCCAATCAGGAAAGGGAGAAAAGGGTGTGAGAGAGCAGCTGAAATGGACTCCCATATATACAGTGGTGTGAAAAAGTGTTTGCCCCCTTCCTCATTTCCTGTTCCTTTGCATGTTTGTCACACTTAAGTGTTTCGGAACATCAAACCAATTTAAACAATAGTCAAGGACAACACAAGTAAACACAAAATGCAATTTGTAAATGAAGGTGTTTATTATTAAAGGTGAAAAAAAATCCAAACCATCATGGCCCTGTGTGAAAAAGTGATTGCCCCCTAAACCTAATAACTGGTTGGGCCACCCTTAGCAGCAACAACTGCAACCAAGCGTTTGCGATAACATGCAATGAGGCTTTTACAGCGTCCTGGAGGAATTTTGGCCCACTCATCTTTGCAGAATTGTCCTAATTCAGTTACATTAGAGGGTTTTCGAGCATGAACGGCCTTTTTAAGGTCATACCACAACATCTCAATAGGATTCAGGTCAGGACTTTGGCTAGGCCACTCCAAAGTCATCATTTTGTTTTTCTTCAGCCATTCGGTGGTGGACTTGCTGGTGTGTTTAGGATCATTGTCCTGCTGCAGAACCCAAGTTCGTTTCAGCTTGAGTACACGAACAGATGGTCGGACATTCTCCTTCAGGATCTCTTGGTAGACAGCAGAATTCATAGTTCCTTTTATCACGGCAAGTCTTCCAGGTCCTGAAGCAGCAAAACAGCCCCAGACCATCACACTACCACCACCATATTTTACTGTTGGTATAATGTTCTTTTTCTGAAATGCAGTGTTCCTTCTACGCCAGATATACTTGGACACACACCTTCCAAAGAGTTCCACTTTTGTCTCATCGGTCCACAGAATGTTGTCCCAAAAGTCTTGGGGATCTTCAAGATGTGTTGTGGAGAAATTGAGACGAGCAGTTGTTGCTGCTAAGGGTGGCCCAACCAGTTATTAGGTTTAGGGGGCAATCACTTTTTCACACAGGGCCATGATGGTTTGGATTTTTTTTCACCTTTAATAATAAACACCTTCATTTACAAATTGCATTTTGTGTTTACTTGTGTTGTCCTTGACTATTGTTTAAATTGGTTTGATGTTCCGAAACACTTAAGTGTGACAAACATGCAAAGGAACAGGAAATGAGGAAGGGGGCAAAACACTTTTTCACACCACTGTATTTACTGTACATGCTGCAATGATAACCAAACCAGGAGCAATTTAAATGCCTCCCCTGCCCCTCCTACCTTTGAGAAAGTCCTGATATTGATTTAATATATATACAGGTGCATCTCATAAAATTTGAATATCATCAAAAAGGTCATTTATTTCAGTAATTCAATTCAAAAAGTAAACTCATATATTTTATATAGATGTGCTACACACAGAGGGATATATTTCAAGCATTTCTTTCTTTTAATGTTGATGATTATGGCTTACAGTTAGTGAAAACCCAAAATTCAGTATATCAGAAAATTTTAATATTACATAAGACCAATAAAAAAGAGGATTTTTAATACAGAAATGTTGGCTTACTGAAAAGTATGTCCATGTACATTATAGCATGCACTCAATACTTGGTCGGGCCTTTTTCTGCATTAACCTGCATTAACTAGTTAAGAACCAAGCCTATTTTTCAGACTTGTTTTTTTTAAGTTAAAATCATTTTTTTTTTTGTTAGAAAATTATTAAGAAGCCCCAAACATTATGTTTATTTTTTCAGACATCCTATAGAATAAAATGGTGGTCATTGCAATACTTTATGTGACAACGTATTTGCGCAGCGGTCTTACAAACGCATTTTTTGGGGAAAAAATACACTTTTTTTAATTAAAAAATAAGACAACAGTAAAGTTAGCCCAATTTTTCACGCTTCAAAATTGCGTGGAATGGAGACAAACTTTGACCCTTAAAAATTTCCATAGGCGACGTTTAAAAATGTCTACAGGTTACTAGTTTCGAGTTACAGAGAAGGACTAGTGCTAGGATTATTGCGCTCGCTCTAACGATCGCGTCGATACCTCGCATGTGTGGTCTGAACACCGTTTTCACATGCGGGCACGACTTACGTATACGTTCGCTTATGCGCACAAGCTCAGCGCTTTAAATTAATTATTTTTATTTTTTTTACTTTTTATTTTTACACTGTACTGTAAAAAAAAAAAATTTGGCTCACTTTTATTCCTATTACAAGGAATGTAAACATTCCTTGTAATAGAAAAAAAGCATTACAGGACCTCTTAAATGTGAGATCTGCGGTCAAAAAGACCTCAGATCTAACATTTACACTAAAATGCAATTAAAAAAAATAAACAATTTCCCCTTTAAGACCATTGGGTGGAAGTGACTCCTTGTTTGAAAACCCTGCTTTCCCCCAGGGCATAGAACAACAATGGGGCCATTTAAACGCACTGACTGGCCTCAAGTTCACTCCTTTGTACACCCGTTGCAAGGGACACCGGTTACGCCAGCAGGTTCCCACGACTGGCTCACCACCCTCAATTTGTCCACCTTCACAAAGCACTTACATTCTTCCTCCCAAATCCACCGCCCCCATACTGAATTTGAATGGCTATGCTCTCTCTCGGTAACACCCAGACACCTTCTCTCAACTATATACTGTCTTCTATAAGCTCTCACACATGATGACTTACCGCCATATACCAGTATGTGGTCTGAAGACTTGGGAGAGGACATCCCCCGACCGGATTGGCAAACCTCGTTCCATTTTACCCAGTCAACTATATCCTGCTACTCTCAGGAAAAGAACTACAAAATTCTGTCAAGGTTGTACAGGGACCCTTCCACATTGCACAACATTTTTCCATCCACTCCAGCCTCTTGTTGCCAATGTATTTCTTCTACAGGGACTTATATACATGTCTGGTGGGAATGTGATAGGATCCGTCCCTTTTGGAATCAGGTATTCAAATGTTATAATAAAACTTATGATGAAACTCTGACACCTTCCCCAAAGATTGCCCTTCTTTCAATGCTCCCTGGGTCAATAACATCACAGAAACGGAGTCTCCTCCGTTGATACCATGAGAATGGAGGAGATGTTGGCCCTTGACAACGACACCTTTGACAAATACCAGGCACTGTGGTCCATCTGGCTCCGCTTCTCCGACTCTGATACTCTTGCCAACATGCTGCCGACCCCGATACAACCACCCTTAAATACAACCTGATGGTGGGGTGGGTGGGGCATGTACCCACGCCCCCCCCTTCACTGTCCACTGGTAACTCTTTTTTGTGAATGTCCCCTCAGCAGCCCTTTGCGCTCTACTCTGACCATCTTGTCTCTTCCTTTCCCCTGTTTCCTCCTCCTTCCTCTTTCCCTTTTTTCTTCCAATTCTCACTTTCCTTTGGGCCGCTTCCCCCCTTTTTTTTTCTATTAATTTTCTAGTTTTCTTTTTTATCCTATTTTCTAAAAAAAAAATTTGTACACAACTTTTATTATGGACAACAGGGCTCTTCCAGCCGGAACTACTCTTTGTCCCAAGTGACAGTCTGCAATGCTAATAATACACTCTATGACGATAGGAGTTAAGCTGTGGGCGATAGCCATTGGGCTGACTCAACCCACTTGTTGGCTTGTGATTGTCACTAGATTGTAACTTTATATGTTGTTCCTTGTATTGTTTATTAAATTGCTAATAAATATATTTTCAACCCTAGAATGCTGCAGAGACCACTTTTATTGGAAAACGGACCGCGCGCTGGTGAAGAGAATACCGGGGGTTATGGCAGCTAGATGCTACCATAACAATGGTATTCCCCTTCAAACAGCCACTGTATAATGACGGTGAGCGGTCGCAAGGTCTGCATTAATGAGGCATGGAATGGAGATGATCAGCATGTGGCACTGCTGAGGTCTTATGGAAGCCCAGGTTGCTTTGAAAGGGGCCTCCAGCTCGCCTGCATTGCTGGGTCTGGTGTCTCTCGTCTTCCTCTTGACAATACCCCACAGATTCTCTATGGGGTTTAGGCATAGCTCCCAACTGTCCCTGATTTTGAGGGACTGTCCCTGATTTGGAACAATGTCTCTCCGTCCCTCATTCCTCCTTATTTCTACCTCATTTTGGTCTGATCTATATAGATGTAAAAGCGCTAAACCTTTCATCTGATTTCTAAATTGCTGCATTTGTAAATTCCAAAAGCCAATATAAAGGAATAGTAGTGGTAAATAAAGCACTTGTGGGTTTAACCAATCTTGTTTTTTTTTTCAAAATTCTCATTTAAGGGGGCATGACAAGGGGTGTGTCCTATGGCATACGTTTGCTGATAAGTGTCCCTCATTCCCATCTGAAAAAGTTGGGAGTTATGGGTTTAGGTCAGGTGAGTTTGCTGGCCAACCAAGCACAGTGATACCATGATCAATAAACAAGGTATTGGTACTTTTGGCAGTGTGGGCAGGTACCAAGTCCTGCTGGAAAATGAAATCAGCATCTCCATAAAGCTGGTCAGCAGTTAGAAGCCTGAAGTGCTCTAGAATTTCCTGGTAGAGGGCTGTGCTGACTTTGGACGTGATAAAACAAAGTGGTCCAACACCAGCAGGTGACATGGCAACCCAAATCACCCCTGACTGTGGAAACATTTGCATTTCATTTGGAAATCAGGGTCCCAGAGTCTGGAGGAAGAGTGGAGAAGCACAGAATCCAAGTTACATGAGGTCCAGTGTGAAGTTTCCACACTCAGTGATGATTTGGGGAGCCATGTCATCTGCTGGTGTTGGTCCACTATGATTTATCAAGTCAAAAGTCAGCGCAGTCTAATAGACCCCCCATCTCTCCATAAAGAGTACCTGTCGCTGCTATTAGTGTCACAAGGGATGTTTACAGCCTAGATGCATAGAAGGGCCCAAAATCCAAGGAACACCTTTGTTTTATTAAGGTGCATAAATTAATTAAAATCTAATTTCCTGAATACCTATTACTTTTTTTGGTGGCCCTGGAGCCACAGGAGAGTGAAAACACACATAAAATGACTGCATGAAAACAAACACCACAAGGTATTTTCTAAAAGGCATAGTGAGTCTTTTCAAGATTTTTGGGGAAAATGTGGAATGAAAATGAAAATGTTAATTTTTTTACACAAAGTTGTCAATTTAATAAGATATTTCTCACACACAACATGGGCATACCTAAAATTACACCTAAAAACATATTCTGCTACTCCTCCCGAGTATGGGAATACCACATGTGTGAGACTTTTTCAATGCCTGGACTAATTATATAGCGCACATTTTATCTTGTGTATCACACAAATCAACAAATTGTATCAAAACCAATGTATTTGAACGGTTACTTCTTTACAAGTGGTCAGGGAATATAGCTTAGTGTAGAGTTACCTATAGCAGTCCATGTGCCTATAGGCCAAGCAAGCCTAGCCTACTGGTACATGGCTTCCCCCAGGAATTCCATGTTTACTGGCCAGGAAGTACTGGAGGCTGAAGAACCGAAGAACAAAAGTGTCCCAGTTATTTCAGGAGTGCAGTTGTCTGCAGGGGATGACTGGGACTGGTGTCTCACAGAAATGTAGTCAGTGGGATGTGAAGATCATTGGGTCAGTTCAGGTGCAGGCAGAGACATGGTCAGAAAACAAGCAAAGAATGGGTCAAGGCAACAGGCAGAAACATGGTCAATAAACAGGCCAGGGTTAGTAAATGATGTGGCTTCAATGCTTTGTTTTTAAACTAATAGTGGGCTGACAACGGATGCTTCTGTTCGCATTTAGCCGCACACAGAGTGGTTAACTGCGGTTTGGGACTAAAGCTAACCACTCTGTGTGTGGCTAAATGCAGCTGCTGTCCGCCCAACAATAGTTTAAAAGGGCTGAGCGGCCACTTCTAATCGCATAACCCAGTCATTCCAGCAACAAGAATCCACAGATTATTGCCACAGGAATCCAGCAGCCGCAGAAACCCTTCCATGTGAAAGGGGCCTAACTGGTGTGGCTGTGATCTGAGACACTGTGAATGGTGTGGCTGTGATTAGGGACACTGTGACTGGTGCAGCGGGGATTAGGGACACTGTGACTGGTGCAGCGGGGATTAGGGACACTGTGACTGGTGCAGTGGGGATAAGGACACTGTTACTGGTGCAGCAGGGATTAGGGACACTGAGTGGGTGGCAGTGATTAGGGACTGTATGTAAAAAAAAAAAATTATATATACAGTATAGGGATGAGCCGAACACCCCCGGGTTCGGTTCGCACCAGAACCTGCGAACGGACCTAGAGTTCGTGCAAACGTTAGAACCCTATTAGTTACAATGGACGCGAACGTTTCGAAATCTAAAGTGCTAATTATAACGGCCAATATGCATGTTAATTTCATAAAACAGGTTTGGGGACCCGGGTCCTGCCCCAGGGGACATGTATCAATGCAGAAAGAAGTTTTAAAAATGGACGTTTTTTCGGGAGCAGTCATTTTAATGATGCATAAAGTGAAAAAAAAAAGTGAAATATTCCTTTAAATATGGTATCTAGGGGGTGTCTAAAGTATGCCTGTAAAGTGGCATGTGTTTCCGGTGTTAAGAACTGTCCCTGCACAAAATGACATTTGTAAAGGAAAAAAATAAGCCATTTAAAACTGCTTGCGGCTTTAATGTCATGTCGCAGATGGCTGGATTAGATGACAACAGGGCAGAAGGGCAGATACAGGGTGAGGTGGTTTAGTGTGCTGTGCTATACTCACACAGCACACACACACTAACTCCTGCAGATGGCTGGATTGGTAGAGATTAGAGAACAGCACTGAGAAGAATAAACTATCCGTGCCTATTTTTCCTCTTTCCCTACACTATTACCCACACAGAAATTAATCACAAGCTCATATAGTGTGTACACTGTACAGTACAGTCTGTCACTGTTCCTAACGCCGGAACACACTACACAAGGCCGCCAGCGCGGCGGCCTTATATAGTGTGGGGCGTGTACTAAACCCCCTGAGCTATAATTGGCCACAGGCATCCTGCCTGTGGCCAATTATTGCTCTCCTCGTCGCTGGCTCTATGATTGCCCAAGCATGTGGGGTCACAGTGCATGCTTGGCCAATTATCAGCCAGCAATGCACTGCGACTGGCGCAGTGAATTGTGGACCGTTCGCATCACACAAATTTGATGCGAACGGCCCTCAGAGTTCTGGTTTCGACGAGCGGACGAACGGCCGATGTTCGATTCGAACATAGGTTTGAATCGAACACCGGACCCATCCCTAATACAGTATCTCACAAAAGTGAGTACACCCCTCACATTTTTGTAAATATTTTATTAAATCTTTTTATGTGACAACACTGAAGAAATGCCACTTTGCTACAATGTAAAGTAGTGAGTGTACAGCTTGTATAACAGTGTAAATTTGCTGTCCCCTCAAAATAACTCAACACACAGCCATTAATGTCTAAACCGCTGGCAACAAAAGTGAGTACACCCCTAAGTGAAAATGTTCAAATTGGGCCCAAAGTGTCTATATATATATTGTGTGGCCACCATTATTTTCCAGCACTGCCTTCACCAGAACTTCACAGGTTGCCACTGGAGTCCTCTTCCACACCTCCATGACGACATCATGGAGCTGATGGATGTTAGAGACCTTGCGCTCCTCCACCTTCTGTTTGAGGATGCCCCACACATGTTTAAGAGGGTTTAGGTCTGGACACAGTGGTTTATTCTAGAGGTTACACTTGACTAATACTTCCTGTGTGGCAATATTGAAAGAATACCCACACTGAAATGTATGTATTCCTCTTGGTAGTTCCCACAGTCCTCATAGATTAAAAAGAATTGCTCGATCTACATGTTTCGCAACCTGGACTGTTGCTTCTTCAGGAGTTTCAATAAGTCTAGTTGGAGAAACATACTTGAATTAAAATACAGTACAAATTATTAGCATAAAGATACAGGTATGCATGTGTACATGAACTCACTAATAATATGGTGCTTAAACAAATGGTTTCATTGCTCATCTATGCCGTGACTGCAGAACCCCCTCCAAAAGGAGATCACAACCGGGGACACCAGGGCTTGGTGGTAGTAACAACTTAGTCACAAGTGTCGGGATATGGTATGAACACGCAAACTGGGTATAGAGGATATAACAATGAATATTAATATAAACTACTTCAATTAAGATTGGAATATGTTATAGTACTAGGTCCGATACTCACATGTCAGACAACTAGAATTATTGAAGCTCCTGAAGAAGCGACAGTTCAGGTCATGAAACATGTAGAGCGAGCAATTCTTTTTAGTCTATTAGGACTGTGGGAACTACCAAGAGGAATACATACATCATAGTGTGGGCATTTCTTCAATATTGCCACACAGGAAGTATTAGTGTTTTATCCTAGAAGTTACACTTGACTATGTCCCATATCTCTTTACCACATATATTATATGTATGTATGTATTTTATGTGAACTATTACAATTTGTTATATATTTTGATACGTGTCTTCAAAATCCATTATTCCCCAATTCAGCATGCAGTGTCAATGTCTCATCATTCATGCAAAAGTAAGAAATAATACCCGCAATGTAATATAAAGTTGTAAATAAAACTCAAAGGGTGCCTAATGCTTTAGTCCTAATTAACCTTCAAATATTAGCCACAGTTGTTTGAGGCTCTTCGTGGATTTGTCCCATAGTCTGCGGGCCACCTGCAGCCCTTTAGCATTTGTTGGAAAAACAAAACTTGTAGCGATAAAGTCATTTTTAATGGGACTTTGAAGTGACCTTTTCATCAATATTAAATAGAAAACAAAGCTCGAAGAACAGATACACACCTCAGGTATTATTTTAGGCCCAAGTAACCTTCAACAGCTGGCTGCAAATGCTTGGTGCTCTTCATGGATTTGTCCCATGTGACAGACCTAGCCGGGACAGAGGCTGTTGGAGGGGACTGAAAGCGAGCCTATTGCCTTGCGATTATGGGCCCTGGCATTTGGGGGAACGGTGCTCTTTGAGCTGCATACCTGGGGACCCCTGAGCTGGTGTTACTTGGATTCAGCTACATGCTGCCCCCCCCCCCCCAAGACACATAGACTCTGTATATGTATTTGGCATATTAGCGATAGACTGAACGACACTGTTGGGACACAAGCTGTCAGATGCTAATGTCATGAACTCCAGCCAGCCTGTCTGTTGTGTAAATGAGTATAGTCTGGCTTGTAAGAGTATTTCACCTATTGTTGTATGTGCTAATTAACCCTGCAATTGAATGAAGGAGTCCAGTGTTGATTAAGATAATTAGCTCATGCTAATTAGGTTAGGTTTTAGTCATCCGGTTGTATAAATTTGTGTGACATGTCAAATAAAAGTTAATTCCTGATGTACCCTACACTGGTGTTGTCTGGTGACTGGGTGAGCTAAGGGGTCTTGGATTGTGTGGTACCGGACAGAGGAAGCATTTACGGCGGACATCTTGAATATGGGGTCCGTCACATCCCATATCCATACTCCATAGATAAAGTAGATTAAAGCCAAACTACTGCTGAATCCAAAAAGTTTTATGCAGCCATAAATGGATTTATTCGTAGACGAAGCCCATTTACAAATGTACCACATTAGAAGATGAGCCTGAGGGCCACATGCAGCCCCTTAGCATTAAACCAAAACTTGCATCCTGTAGTGATGAAGTCATTATTTATGGGACTGTAACATCTTCAAACTGACCTTGTCACCAATATTAAAATTGAAAACAAAGCTCAAAAAGCAACTACACACCTCGGGTATCACTCCAGGTCTAAGTAACCTCCAGCAACCTGCTGCAGGTGCTTGGTGCTCTTCATAGATTTGTCCCATAGACATACTCCAGTATACTGAATGTACAGCTTTTTGTTTTATTATATTCAGTATGTTATACCAATAAATATGTGTCACAGTTTCCATTTACTCTCTGCATCTGCAATAGACACATTTCATTTTTTTTTATCCTGCCCAGTGTTCCTAACCACATCCACCAGTGTTTTTGCAAATGTCCATATTACTCTCGTCTTCTTAATTTGTATAAGGATTGTCAGAACCAAAGTGCCTGCACTACCATTTGCATTAGTGATTTAATTTTCCATCAACAGGTACATAGGACCTCTATCATTTCTATCTAGGTATCTGCCTAGGTATCTACAAAAGACAGCTCTTGTATCCAGTTGCTAATATGGCAAATTGTACTGAGGAAGACTGTTATGACATTCGTTTAATACAACATCTTTTTCCAGTTAGCTGTCTTGCAATATCGGTATTGGCAGGTCTGGTGATACAATCATTTATTGTGGCTGTTAATGTCATTGACTGGATGAAGGGAAGATCATTAACAGGTGCGGACAAAATTATCACCTCTGTTGGGATGTCAAAGATCTTCTTGAACATTGCTAGCTTACTGTATTGCTTTTCAGTTCTCTGTTCTGTGGACTTTCCTAAAATATTTAGGAATATTTCTGAATATATATTGTATTCCTCTGGATTTTTCACCGTCTGCTTATCAGCCCTGCTCTCCATCTTCTTCTACTTCAACATCTCCACTTCTCACAACGTCTTCTTCTTACGTCTGAAGGCCATCATATCAAGAAGGGTTGTCTTTCTAATTATGGCATTTGTTATGTTCTCTTTAGTATACATTTCCGTTTACTTTTTGGTCACTTCAACAATTTGCAATTCAACAGAAGATTACATTTCAGACTACAAGCAAAGGGAGAAGATGATGTTATATTTTTATTTGTTGTGTGAAATTTTGCCGGTTATAATGGTCTTCACAACTTCAGCCCTTCTTGTTCATTTGCTTTGCATCCACGTCAGAAGAATGAATGATTGTGGAAATATAACCAGAACAGACACCTACCATCGAATTCTAAAGTTTATGGTTATCTCTCTCCTGATTTGGGCTTTGCATTTTGTGACAGCTATATTTGATAATTATGCACTATTTTTGGACTTCTTATGGATAATTCTTATAATTAATATTTTATCCCTTGTACACTCTATTTTGTTAATTTATGTAGCAATGAAACTAAGAAATCATTTCTATATGATTGTCAATTGTGGAACGGACATATTGTTGAAAAGAAAAGCTCCTGGACCTCGCCCTACAGAGCCAGTGGAAATGACATCTTTGTGACTGAAGGGGATATGATAAAATATGAACAATCTTATTATTTTAAATAGATATCAGAGATATGTTTGTGTTTTACCAATGTGTTCAAACCTTAATGATTTAACCACTTCATTACAGTGCACTTTCGCACCTTCCTGCCCAGGCCAATTTTCAACTTTTAGTGCTGACTGTTTAAATGACAATTGTGCGGTCATGCTACACTGTACCCAAACTAAATTTTTATCATTTTGTTCCCACAAATAGAGCTTTCTTTTGGTGGCATTTGATCACCTCTGTGTTTTTTCTTTTTTCTAAACGAATAAAAAAAGACCAAAATTTTTGGTTAGATTTAAGGACTTTTATTTATTTTTTTATTGTTTTTACTGGTAATGGTGTTGATCTGTGATTTTTAGCAGGACTGCGACATTGCAGTGGACAAATCTGACCCCAAATGACACTTTTTGGGGACCAGTGACATTATTACATTTATCAGTGCTAAAAAAAAGCATTGATCAAGGTATAAATGACACTGGCAGGGAAGGAGTTACTGTATATACGTTCTCACAATTTCATCCCTATTCCACTGGGGTCTATAATATACTAAGAAAACACTGGTCTATCCTGCATGATGGCTATCCGTCAGTACATGAATTCCAATGTCCTTCCTTGCCTTCCTACCATCCAGGTTGGACGATATATGACAGACTGGTTAAATCTGATCAGTGTCTTCCTCCCTCGCCTCCTACCACCTTTTTGGGACCACAGAACTTTGGCTCATTCCCCTGTTTATGCTGTTCTCAATGCAACAGCGTGATAAAAGGGAAATACTTTTTTTCATCCACATAGAGGCTATAATATCAATATTAAAAATCATTATACTTGCCAGTCATCTTATGTTGTATACATAATCAAATGTCCATGTGGGTTATTATATGTGTGAGAAACCACTCAAAAGGTGAAAGATAGAATTGCTAAACATACAGGTATGCGTTCTTTACTTGAACCTATGGTCTATAAACTGGAAAAATTGAGTTGGCTTTACTTGAACCTATGGTCTATAAACTGGAAAAATTGAGTTGGCTTTACTTGAACCTATGGTCTATAACAGGCTTGTCCAAAGTTCCGGTTTAATACGGCCCCCCTGGTAATTTGGATACTCCCCCAGGGCCACAACAGATATACACCATATTTATCGGCGCTGCCTCGGAGGGGAACAGGGAGGGGGCGGGACAAGTCCAAAGTTTCGGTTTTATATGGCCCCCCTGGTAATTTTGATACCCCCCCAGGGCCACAAAAGATATATACTGTATTTATCAGTGCTGCCTCGGAGGGGACAGGGAGGGATGAGTGCCGTCAGATTACATACAGGAGAATCTCCTGTTTACTCGGCAGCATCTGTAATAGGAAGTCCCGTCTCCTGGGCTGCCATTGGACGACTGTCCTGTCTATCATAGGAGGCGGGACTTTGTATTAAAGAGGACACTGAGTAAACAGGAGATCCTCCTTTATGTAATCTGTTGCCGCTTGTCCCGCCCCCCTCCCTGTCCCCTCCAAGGCTGCAGATGGGCATCAATCAGGCTGCACAGATGGCAATGGTGAGGTTGCATTCATGGCAATGGTGAGGATGCATTCATGGCAATAGTAAGGCAGCATTTATGGCAATGGTGAGGCTGCATTCATGGTTTCATAGTTACATAGTTAATCAAGTTGAAAAAAGACACAAGTCCATCTAGTTCAACCATAAAAAAAAATAAATAATATCATACAATCCCATATACACAATCCTATACCCATAGTTGATCCAGAGGAATGCGAATAACCCCAGCAAAGCATGATCCAATTTGCTACAGCAGGGGAACAAATTCCGTTCTGATCCCAGAGAGGCAATCTAATTTTCCCTGGATCAACTTTACCTATAAATGTTAGTACCCAGTTATATTATGTCCTTTTAGGAAAGAATCCAGGCCTTTCTTAAGCAATCTACTGAGGTGGCCAGAACCACCTCTGGAGGGAGCCTATTCCACATTTTCACAGCTCTTACTGTGAAGAAACCTTTCCGTATTTGGAGATGAAATCTCTCTCTTCATGGCATGGGTAAGGCTGCATTCATGGCATGGGTGAGGCTGCATTGATGGGCACTGACCCTTAATTTGCTTCACAGTTCTTTATTTAAAATACAATTTTTTCCTGAAACTTCCCTCTTAAAGTGAAGGTGTGTGTTATACGCCAATAAATACGATATATCCCAATAACACACCCAAGCTCATCCTTAGTCCTGAGCGGCACTCAGGGATTCGTTGGGGGCCACAATAGATACATATATATATCCAAATAACATGCCCAAGCTAATCTCTTCACCACACACAGCCACAAAGGCAAGAGAATTCTTGTTGGGCAGTGTATTACAGTAGTACTCGGCCGAACACACTTAGACCAAATTTTAATGGTTCAAAGAATGTCAGCTATTCCAACATGAACTATCACCATATTTAAAGCAGGTCTTTGATGTCGCTATGTCCACAGCTGCATTCCCACCTAAAATGTTAACAGCAACCATTGTCACCCTCCCGAAACCGGGCAAAGAACCATCATCCCAGCAAAATTTCAGACCCATCTCATTATTGAATGTTGATGTTAAATTATACGCTAAAATAATTGCTAACAGATTACCCCCCCTACTTCCCAATCTTATTAACCATGACCAGGTGGGCTTTGTGTCGGGTCGCCAAGCAAATGACGCAACTAGAAGAATGATAAACATTCTGCACTTGGCTGAAAAAACTAAAGGGCCTTCTCTGCTTCTTACCCTGGATGCAGAGAAGGCCTTTAACAGAGTGCATTGGGGCTACCTGTCTGAGGTCTTGGGGAAATTCGGGATGAACGGCCCAATCCAAAAGGCAATTGTACTCTTCCCCATCAGCTTATGTATTTAGAAAGGGCATGTTCTCTAGAAATTTTCAAATAACCAACGGGACGAGGCAGGGGTGTCCATTATCCCCCCTAATATTCGCGTTGGTTATGGAACCCCTAGCGGAAAAGATCAGAACCCACCCCTTGATTAAAGGCATCCCATCTTTACATAAACAACACAAAATATCCCTCTTTGCAGATGACGTAATATTGATGTTGTCTAACCCATATAACTCCCTTACCGCAGCTCATGAGACACTTTTACTATTTAGCAAAGTAGCATACTATAAGGTTAATGCATCTAAATCGAATATACTCGGCATTGCAATTGACAGAACTACCAAAGCTACCATTCAAAAAGACCTCCCATACCCATGGTCATCGGATTCTATACAGTATTTAGGAATCCAACTAACTCCATCCACTAAAACTCTGTTTCAAACCAACTTCATTTCCCTGTTGAATTTATTTCAATAAGAAATGACCAGAATTCAAAAACACTATATCGCATGGAGTGGTCGCCTAGCAGCATATAAGATGCTACTGCTACCAAAGCTAACATACCTTTTTAGGGCGCTCCCGATTTCCATCCCGTCGTCATTTTTCAAATCTATGCAGAAGCAATTAGCCCACTTTATCTGGCTGGGGAGGAAAGTGAGATTCCCCTCCCCAATGCTAGGGAAGCATAAATCAGCGGGAGGCCTTGGCGTCCCAATCCTGAAAGACGACCACACAGCAGCAAACTTAGATCAACTTAGAGGTTGGATAGACAAGACTGAGACCAAACCATGGTGCCAATTAGAGCAAGCATGGCTTCACCCTAAAACGTTAATGTCCCTTTTACTAGCACACTAGAAATGTCATACAAATATTAATGTGGATCATCCTACGATTCAAGCTTCACTTAAAGCATGGAAATACCTAATAAATACATGTCACCCGGACACTCAGACTACGGGCGTCCCTGTCCCACTGGAATCTCTGAAATGGCTAATTCCGAACATCTCTTTGACCCACTGGCTGAGAAAAGATATAATCTTTCTGAAAGACCTTCTGAGAGAAGGCAGACTTATGCCATTCCAAGAGATCCAAACTAGATTCAAAATACCCTCATCAGAGTTCCTGACCTACATGCAAATATCCTCCTTGCTCCAACAAAGGGATATAAAACATACCCAAATTCCCACTCAACTATGGGGAAATCTAAATTCCCCTAACCCCAAGGCCAAAGGTATATCTTTAATATACAACCTACTTAACTCCAAATCAACATTTCAAAAATTTGCCCCATTTACCAAATGGGAAAAAGACTTAGGCAGGTCCTTCACGGACAAACAATGGCTCTCCGCAATCAAAAGCAACCACCAGTTCTCGAGGTGCTCAAACTATGAAGAACTGGCGACGAAACTTCTAGCTAGATGGCACCTTACTCCCTACATAGTAGCCAAATTCTCAGCAAAAAACTCTAACCTCTGCTGGAGGGGCTGAGGACAGGTGGGAACGCTGCCCCATATGGTGTGGACATGCCCTCACATAAGAGGATTTTGGAACGAGACCTTTAAGTTGATCGCAAAAATCACAGGGGTTCTCACCCAACCAACTATAGAGAAAGCAATCCTAAGCATTAATATACCAGAATATCCAATTTCGGTCAGGTTAATAGCAATGCACATCATATTTGCTGCAAGGTCTCTGGTGTTGAGTAAATGGAAATCCAATGAGATCCCGAATAGGCAAGAACTAATGGCAAAAGTTAATGTAGTGGCAGAATACGATAAGATTCTAGCGCACAAAGATGGTTCACAAATCAGATACACTGCTAACTGGTCAGCATGGCAAAATACAAACAATCCCAAGTAGTGGTCCTATATCCAGTAGTCTGGATGTCCAATGTTGTATATCCTTCCCTATCCCTCCCCCTATTCTTAAGCCCCATACACACGGCCGGAAAATCCGACCACCAAATCCATCGGATTTGGTCCGACGGATTTAGTCCGACACTGGTGTTGCATACACATGGTCGGACAAAGTTGTCGGAAAATCCGATCATTCTGAACGTGGTGACGTTTGTTGCCTACGACGGGACTACGTAGAGGCTAGTAGCCAATAGCTTTGGTCTTGTAATGTGATCTGAGCATGTGTGGCACTTTGTCCGTCGGAATTCGCTACACACAATCGGAATTGGTGTGATCGGACTTTGTTGTCGGAAAATCTATCCAGCAGGAGATTTTGTCGGAAAATCTATCCAGCAGGAGATTTTTTTTGTCTGTAGGACAATCCGATGGAAACTGTCCGATGGTGCCTACACACGGTCGGAATTTCCGACAACATTGTCCGATAGGACAAAATCCATGGGAAAATCCGACCGTGTGTATGGGGCATAATTCTTCATCTTCTGTTTATCACCCGTTGTTTCATACTCTAAATACAATACAGCAAAAGGCATTAGAGCTAGAACGTATGAGTTACCAATACATCTGTTGGCATACCTGTTATAATAGATGACTCGCGACTTGTTAAAGATAAACGGTGAGATGCACTATATACGATACAAATATAACTCAACGTAATTACGCTCTGTAAGTACCTACTTGTCTACTGTAAAACGTACTTACTGTTCTATTCATGTATACCGCATTACCTAATAAAAATAATTTGAATTAAAAAAATTCTACAGGTTGCATGTTTTGAGTTACAGAGGAGGTCTAGGGCTAAAATTATTGCTCTACCGATCGCGGCGATACCTCAAATGTGTTATTTGAACACTTTTTTCATATGCAGGCGCTACTCACGTATATGCGTTCGCTTCTGCGCGCGAGCTCGGCGGGACGGGGCGCATTTAAATTCTTTATTTTAAATTTATTTTACCTTTTATTTTTTATTTTCACACTGTTCTTTTAAAAAAAAAAAAAACGTGCCACTTTTATTCCTATTACAAGGAATGTAAACATCCCTTGTAATAGAAAAAAAGCATGACAGGACCTCTTAAATATGAGATCTGGAGCCAAAAAGACCTCAGATCTCATATTTACACTAATGAGTAATTTGGGGTCTTTTTCACTCCAAAGCTCTCAATAAAGAGGACCTGTCAGCCTTTTTTCTATTATCATTATTAAGGGATCAAAGAGGGGAGGATTATTTGGGACTTTTTAGGTGCTTACAACGACCAGAACGCATTGCGTAAAAAAATCCACATTTATTTAAACATCATTAAAACATTTTCACACATAAAAAAAATTGCATATTCACTTTGGTTTTTATATCACACAATTCCTGCTTGGCATGATTATTTTTTGGTGGCTAAATCCCTACATATTTTGCCCTCTGGGCTTCTTCAGGGGCTTTTAGTCCGTTGCAGGTCAAGTACTTCCCATAGTATTAAATCTACTGTTTGAAAAGATATTGCTTGAGGTTTTGCTCTGCGCTACCATCCAACCATATGATGGGGTTATGCAGGACCACAGGAGGTGTAAAGAGACCTGGTGCATGTAATGTAGAAAATAACCACACAGGGGCAGAATAAAACCTTTTCGCAGAAGGGAGTTTAACAAGACACGTGGCCACTCATTAAAATTAGAAGAAAAGAGGTTTAACCTTAAACTACGTAGAGAGTTCTTTACTGTAAGAGCGGCAAAGATGAGGAATTCCCTTCCACAGGCAGTGGTCTCAGCGGGGAGCATCGATAGTTTCAAAAAACTATTAGATCAGCACCTGAACGACCGCAACATACAGGGATATACAATGTAATACTGACATATAATCACACGCACACAGGTTGGACTTGATGGACTTGTGTCTTTTTTCAACCTCACCTACTATGTAACTATGTGTACAGACTTTAAAGTGGTTGTATTGCCTGCTTGGTGATTTTTACCTACAGGTAAGACTATAATAAGGCTTAACTGTAGGAAAAATGTATTTCCTGACAGACTCCATGGCAGCAACGTGTGGGTTTAGCCCCGCCTCCATTACCCTATAGGACACTACTCCCATAAATCTTTGCTCCCTGCCCACGGCCGTGTTCTTTTTTTGTCCTCCTCCGAAGGACCTAGTTGGTGGTCTTTCTACCTGAAGACAGTTTCCCCACGATCCTGATTGGCCGATCTGCGACTCTGGATGGGAAAGTCGCATGGCTCTGCTAAGCCCTAGCTATTAGCAGGGTATGGAGTGGGCAGTGGAAGAGGCGCAAGGAAGAAGCCCTTATCCTAGCCACTGGCAGGCAGGCTGCGCATTGGTCAGACAGCCAGCTACTAGCAGGTGACCCGTTTTTGCCCTGGAGAAGTCCGGTCTTACCTTCGGCCTGGTCGATCGTGGTGGAGTGGTGAGAGTATCGATATTTCTTTTCATGGCAGCAGTTTTTGTTATTATCTCCTGTGCGGTTCCATTTGTTGTTGTTTGTTTGAAGCATGTGTGTTTGTTTTTCTCAGGCATGGCGGCTGGTTCTTCCTGCGTTCCAGCCGCCGTATCACTTCCGCTTTCGTTTTTCGGGCGTTCTGCGCATGCGCGAGCGCGGTACGAGAGCGAGGCTTGGTTCGCGCATGCGCGATAGCGGCGATTTGCCGCTATTCGCGCATGCGCATTGGGACGGCAGTGACGTCACAGGGGCGCGCTATTTAAACTGGGGAAATGGCCTGCAAACTTTGGGAATGATTGCAGGTTATCCCAGTGACTTTCCCAGGCTCCTGTGTTGCAGCTACTGGTAAGTGGCTTTCTGGGACAGGTCAGAGGAATCTTCCTGTCCCTTGCATTGATCTCTTGTCATTCTCAGTTCAGATGGACATCGCTGAGGACATGGATTCACCACTGCCTGTCTGTGGCCAGCCCTCTCAAAAAAAGGTATTGGGAATATGTCTTTTCCTGATGGTCTGGTAATTAGGGAAGGGTGTGTGCCTGATTGCTTATCTATTGCCTGATGTTTTGTTTTTTGTGTGGTCTTTGTCTTTTGTTTTTTCCTCAGCCCTTTTAGATCAGATACACATCGCAGCTCTCATAGAGGAAGCGACTCCTCCATGTCGCAAAACCGGCAATCCTCTTCCAAATCCAAACATGGTGGTTCCTCCTCTAAATCAGGACACCGTAGTGAAGAGCGCTCTCACTCCAGCCGCTCTACCAATTCCTGCTGGGGATGCAGAAGTCAAGCTCCCCCAGGAAGATCCTTATGCAACCTTTGTTTTTCCAAAGCTTCCAAAGAAAGAGGAGATACAGATCAACATCTTAAATCCCTGGTGGAAAGGGTTGTGAAGGAGTCGCTCAGGAACATGGATGATCATTCCCATACACCTCCAGCGGAGCAGTCTCGTTCTCCAGTAAGGGAGACCCAGCTGCAAGATACCTGGGAGTCCTCGGTTCAGAGCCACCCTTCGGTTGCCATATCTGACAGTGACTCAGAGGAAGATAGCCCTCCTGTGGGCTTTGATTTTGCTCTGCTCCCACCCTTGGTTAAGGCTATCAGAGAAACGCTTAATTGGGAAGACCCAGTAGAAGCTGCTCCCAAACAAAGAACATTTTTTAAACAGTTAAAGAAAGAGCGAGTTAACTTTCCTTTTATTGCAGAGCTTGGCGAAATCGTCATGGACGAGTGGGGCAAGGTGGAGAAGAAAAATTCCATGCTTTCCAAAATCGCAAAACTCTATCCCTTCAAGGAGGAAGAAGTGAAGCACTTGGAGTCTGCTCCCTTGATAGATGCAGCAGTCATGAGGTTGGTGAAGCATGTGACTCTCCCTTTAGAGGACACAGTGTCCTTTAAAGACGTGTTAGACCGTTGGATTGATGCAGACCTGAAGAGGGTGTACCTAACAGCAGGCATGGCTTGTAAGCCAGCTCTTGCCCTAGCCGCTTTGTCTAAAGCGATGGAAGTGTGGACTGACAGTGTAGATGAGACACTGAGAGGCATCTCGGATGATACGGCTAGATGCTCGCCTATTCAAGAATTGAGGCTTGCGTCGGCTTTTCTTGGGGAAGCCTCTATTGACATCATACGCCTGACGGCTCGGATAATGCTTTCGTCTGTCACTGCCAAACGGGCGCTGTGGCTCCGCCCCTGGTTAGCCGACCTAGCCTCAAAACGAGTCTGGTGTCGTATCCCCTTTGAAGGGTCCTCCCTGTTCGGGAACAAGTTGGACGAGGCGATTACCCGGGCCACTGGTGGGAAGTCGGGGTTCCTTCCCCAAGATCGTCGACCCCAAGGTCAAAGAAGATCTTTCCCAAAAAGGCAGTACCAGGAAAGAGCTAGGGAAGCTCGCAGTTACAGACCTGGCCGGGAATTTTCCAGATCCTGGAAATCAAGACAATCGTCTTTTAAGAAGACAGCAAAAAGTGATTCCAAAGGAGAGAAGGAGCCGACCAAATCCTTTTGAGGTTGGGCCCGCTCAGACAGGTCAGGTGGGGGCTCGGCTTTTCCACTTTCGTCATGTCTGGGCGGCTTCGATCCAAGACTTTTGGACCATCAATACGGTCTGCTCGGGTCATGCTTGGACCTTCAGGGAAGCCCCCAGGCTCAGGTGGGTCCCTACTTCCCTTCCGACTACAGAAGAAAAAAGACAAAGCCTTCTGACTTACATAAAATCTTTATTGGTTCAAGGCGCTGTTATCCATGTTCCGGCCGACCAGCGAGGCAGGGGGATCTACTCTCCCCTCTTTTTGGTCCAGAAAAAAATAGACCTGACCCATCTAAACACCTTCATAAAAAAGGAAAGGTTCAAAATGGAAACACTGTCCACAATACAACATTCCGTCCAACCAGGAGATTGGATGATCTCCATAGATCTCAAAGACGCCTATTTCCACGTTTCCATTGCCGAAAACGATCAACAATTCCTTCGCTTTTCAGTAGGCAAGCTCCATTTTCAATTCACCTGCCTTCCCTTCGGGCTATCAACTTCTCCGCGTGTGTTTTCAAAAACTCTGTTGGCAGTGGTAGCTCTTCTGAGAACCAGGGGAATTCGTCTACATCACTATTTAGACGACCTACTATTGGCACAAGACAGAGAACAGCTTCTAATTCACAGACGGCAAGTTATCTCCACTCTACAGGAGTTCGGGTGGATACTGAATCTGGAGAAGAGCCAACTGACCCCATCACAAACCCTACTATTCTTAGGGGCTCTGTTCTACACAGTCAGGGGCACTATCTCACTACCAGAGGAAAAGATCTCAGTGGTAAGGGACAGAATCCGTCCAGCTCTTACGGCTTCCTACCTTCATGCTCTCCAGTGCCTGAGAATTATAGGCACCATGGTTGCAACAATCCCAATGGTGAGATGGGCACAGTGGAGGATGAGGCCTTTTCAGAAGGGCTTCTTTCAGCAATGGACAGGCAACAAAGCCCAGACGATTCGGATTACTTCATCCATGAAGAATTCCCTTCTATGGTGGCTACAACGGGAGAACCTTTGCAACTGCCATTCCATCCGTCCCATCCCATGGGTAACTATAACATCAGATGCCAGCAACAGGGGATGGGGGGCCCACTGCCTGGCGGAAGTCGCTCAGGGCACTTGGGATCCTCCCTCCAGAAGGACAGTGTCAAACGTCCTGGAATTGAGGGCGGCCTTCCAGGCCCTTCTGGCCTTTCGTCACCTGATCCCAGGGGCCTCGGTCCAACTCAGACTGGACAATACCACAGCAGTGGCATACATCAGAAGGCAAGGGGGCACCCGAAGTCTTTCCCTTCTCCAAGAAGTGGAACCGATCATGTCATGGGCTCAGAAGAACTTGAGGGACCTGACAGCGACTTATGTTCCAGGAATTCAGAACGTCCAGGCAGACTTCCTCTCCCGAATATCTGTAGACAACAACGAGTGGTCTCTCCACGAGGAGGTATTCGATTGGATTCTAACACTGGGGATCTCACCAGAGGTTGACCTGTTTGCCTCCCCATGCAACAAGAAAATAGCAAAGTACTATTCAAGGTACAGAGATCCGCAAGCCTATGGAGTAGATGCCCTGACAGAGAAATGGTGGTTCCTCAAGGCGTATGCCTTTCCTACAATCCTGATCATCCTACAGTTCCTGAAGAGACTCAGGTCGGAAACGGTAGAGGTAATTGCAGTAATTCCCTACTGGCCCAACAGGCCTTGGTTTCCGCTTCTGACACTCCTCAGTGTCAAGGATCCGGTTCCGTTACCTTCCAGACCAGACCTCTTGTCCCAGGGTTCCAGGTTACATCCCTGTCCGGATCACCTGCACCTAAGGGCCTGGTCTTTGAGAGGGGAAGGCTGGAAGCGTCAGGCTGTCCATTAGAGGTTATTCCTACTCTCTTTAGTGCAAGAAGAGGTAGTACCAATCGGGTGTACGAAAGGATCTGGGCAAAGTTTACCAGTCACATGGCTTCCAGGTCTAGTTCCTGCAATACATTGGCAGTTCAGGATGTGTTAAGCTTCCTTCAAACAGGATTGGATATCTCACTTTCTGTTAGTTCCCTGCGTGTCCAAGTTTCTGCTATCTCAGCTTTTTCTGGAGTCACGTGGGCCAATCATCCTTTGGTTCAACAGTTTTTCAAAGGTGCAGTCAGGCTTAGGCCGCAGAGGAAACCCAGGTTTCCAAAATGGGACCTCCCTCTGGTGTTGGATTTCTTTACTCAACTCAACAGATCACTTTCTGTCAAGGAACTAACACTTAAAACCTCTTTTCTGGTGGCCATAACGTCAGCGAAGAGAATTTCAGAGATTCAGTCGCTAGGCTCCAAGGAACCTTTTCTCACCTTCTTCCCGGATAGAGTGGTCCTCATTCCAATGCTGGGATCAAATCCCAAAGTTACCACTGTTTTCCATGAAAACCAGGAAATCACTCTTCCTACCTTCATGTCTGAGGGAGGTTCGGATCCACATCCTCTTGACATGGGTGCTACACTAAAAGAATATCTGGATGTTACAGCTTCATTTCGTCAAACTGACTCCCTCTTCGTTCTGTTTCATGGACAGAATAAGGGCTCTAAAGCTTCTGTTAGATCCATTGCTGCGTGGGTGGTCCAAGCCATCCAGTGGGCTTACAGAGAGAAGGGCTTGGCTCCTCCTGAGGCAGTGACGGCACATTCCACCAGGAGTCTTTCCACATCATGGGCAGCCTCGCGTCACGTGGCGCCGGAAGTAATCTGCAGGGCAGCGTCTTGGTCTTCAATACATACGTTTATGACCCATTACTGTGTTGAACCTGCATCCTTATCTTCTGTTAAATTTGGTTTAAAAGTCCTGTCGGTTGACAGCGTTAAATAAATCTTTTCTGTTCAGCATTTTGCCCACCCAAGTGTGTTTATTGGGCGAGTTATTTCCCACACGTTGCTGCCATGGAGTCTGTCAGGAAAATGGAAAATTCCTATCAAAATACTTACCGTAATTTTCCTTTCCTGATGGACTCCATGGCAGCAGGAGTTCCCTCCCAAATGGCTGGAGTAGTACTAGTTATCGAACACGGCCGTGGGCAGGGAGCAAAGATTTATGGGAGTAGTGTCCTATAGGGTAATGGAGGCGGGGCTAAACCCACACGTTGCTGCCATGGAGTCCATCAGGAAAGGAAAATTACGGTAAGTATTTTGATAGGAATTTTCCATTATCTCCTAAACCTGCACAGTTTAGGAGATATTCACCCTGCATGCAGCCACTGATGTCAGCGGCGCAAGCGCTATGAAGGTCCAGCGTATCGTGCTGGAACTTCAGAGTACCGGAACAGACGGCTCCTCCGTGCATACGTCATCGCGGCTCCAGCCACCTACAGCACCGAAGCCCACAAACCCAGAAGAGATGCTGGGGGAATATGTCAGCCCCCTAGTGTATACTAGCACATTAAGCTTTTGTCTTGCAGGTTTTTTTTTCGCTTTGTTTTTTCAGCAGTTTACTACCACTTTAAAGAGCGGGATTCCACCCTAAAGTGGAACTCCCGCTTTTCGGAACCCCCCCCCCCCTCCGGTGTCACATTTGGCACCTTTCAGGGGGGAGGGAGGTGCAGATACCTAAGACAGGTATCTGCACCCACTTCCGGCATAAACTCCCACGGGAGTTTACGCAGCTTCCTGTCCCGGCGCGCTGTCGGCCGGGACACACACGTGTCCCGGCAGACAGCGCTGAAGATTCTCATTGCGCCGCGCGACTCGCGCATGCGCAGTAGGGAATCGGGAAGTGAAGCCACTTCCTGATTCCCTCACCGAGAATGGCACCGGCTACAGCAGAGAGCCGAGCGATCGATCGGCCTCTGCTGCCGACACCGCTGGACCCTGGAACAGGTAAGTGTCCATTTTTTAAAAGTCAGCAGCTGCAGTTTTTGTAGCTGCTGGCTTTTAAAAAAATGTTTATCAGGACAGTCCCGCTTTAAGAGCAGTGGGCTAAGTAGATCTAAGTAGATGTAATAGCGAAAGAAAAAGCTTATGGTCTCAAAGACCAAGGATCGCCATCAATATAGGCATTTTGCTATAAACAGTGTAAACCATCCTAATCAATCCACCCAGCTCGCCATCTGCTGTTCTACTAGTACACTCCTTCCCGCGTGGCTCCTTGTAATAAGAATAAAAGTGATAAAAAAATAAAATAAATGGACAGTGTAAAAATAAAAGTAAAATAAATAAGAGAAAAAATTAAAGCGCCCCGTCCCTCCATGCTCGCATGCAGAAGTGAGCCCCTACGTAAGTCGCACAAGCATATACAGTATAAACAATGTTCAAAGCATACATGTGAGGTATCGCCGCAAACGTTATAGTGAGGGCAATAATTCTAGCGCAGGACCTCCTCTATAATTCTAAACAGGTAACCTGTAAGACATTTTAACCACTTCATTACCCAGCCATAGTCAAATGACATCCGCAGAGCTCCCATCCTGGGCAGGCGCCATATGACGTCCTCGGCTTCCCACGCTACTGCGAGCCCCTGGGGGCCCGCAACGTGGGGATCGGGGATCCGGCGTGTCCCTTGGCACACAGCCATTCCCCAATGAGGGTAATGAGCTGGTGGCGGAGCGTGGCAAACAGTGGGACCGGCTGTATCCAATCACAGCTGGTCACTATGCAGAGTGACGTGCACGCACAGCGATCGGGGTTGAGGCTTTTCCCTCAGACAAAGCCCCGATCAGGGTAAAAAGCCAATAAAATTGGCTCTTTACCATGTGACTGGCTGTGTCCAATCGCAGCCGGTCACTAATGTCAACAAACCCCAGTGTAACTGCTGTTGCTGGGTTCTCCTCCTCACACACCGATCCAGTGTGAGGAGGAGATCGAGTTAACAGTGAGTTACACATTACTATATACTGTAAACTGTGCACTGTGCCCAGTTTGCCCCCCCGAATAAAGAGTACCCGCCATCAGTACCTGTCATCCTAGTACCCGCCATCAGTGTACCCACCATCAGTACCTGTCCCGTAAGCCCATCAGGAATACGTGTCTGCAGCCAATTACTACCAAGGTGCAGCCCATTAGTCCCTGACGTTCAGCCCATTAGTCCCTGATGTGCAGCCCATCAGTGTCACCCGTCATACAGCCACTATGTCCAGAAAGGTATACACCACAGAAGAGGCATATCAAATTCTGAGTCTGACCGATGAGAGCAGCGGGGAGCTCTCACCGCCCAGTTCTGATTCCGATTCTGGATCTAAATATGAGCCCCCCGAAGGCAGCACATCAGGATCTGAATCAGAGGAGGAAGTAGTCCGTCCAAAAAGAAGACGGTCTGAACACTAGGCAGCTACCAGCAGTGCCAACGGTGCTAGACCCCAGGAGGTGAGGCCCAGTACAAGCGCTGCTAGACCCCAGGAGGAAAGGCTCAGTACAAGTTCGGGAATTGCACACCAAAGAATTAGGGCCCAAACCCAGATTCCAGAAAAATTACTTATTTGCAAAATTTTACATTAGAAACAAAAAAAAAGTGTTTTTTTTTTTTTCAAAATGTTCTCTCTTTTGTGCGCTTATATTGCAAAAAATAAAAAACTCAGCGGTAATTAAATACCACCAAAAGAAAGCTTTGTTTGTGAGAAAGAAATGATAAAACATTTGTTTGGGTAAAGTGTAGCATGACTGAGTAATTGTCAAAGTGTGAGAGCACTGAAAGCTAAAAATTGGTCTGGACAGGAAGGGTGTATAAAAGCCCTGTATTGAAGTGGTTAAAGTGTCGCCTATGGATTTTTAAGTACCGTAGTTTGTCCCCAGTCCACGAGTGTCTGCAATTTTAAAGCGTGACATGTTAGGTATCGATTTACTAAGCATAACATCATCTTTTATATTTTACATAAAAACTTGGTTATCTATGGTGTTTTTTCACATTAAAATTAATTAACCACTTGCCGCCCGCCCATTGTCAAAAGACGTCGGCAAAGTGGTTTTAAAATCCTGACCGGATGTCATATGACGTCCTTAGGATTTTGAGCCGCTGCGCGCCCCCGTTGTTGTACGATCTTGGTAAAGAGTCTCCGATGGAGACTCTTTACCACGTGATCAGCCGTGTCCAATCACGGCTGATCACAGTGTAAATAGGAAGAGCCGGTGATCGGCTTTTACTCCCTCACGTCTGTCAGACGCGAGTAGAGGAGAGCCGATCAGCTGCTCCTCTGACAGGGGGGGTCTGCGCTGATCGATTATCAGCGCAGCCCCCCCGAGGATGCCCACACTGGACCACCAGGGACGCCACCAGACCACCAGGGATGCCCAGCACAAGGTATGCCACCCTAGACCACCAGGGATGACACACAGTGCCCACAATGGATGCCAATCAGTGCCCACAATGGATGCCAATCAGTGCCTACAATGTGCCGCCTATCAGTGCCGCCTATCAGTGCCACATATCAGTGCCCATCAATGCCACCTCAGTGCCACTTCATTGGTGCCACCTCATCGGTGCCCACCAGTGCTGTCTTATCAGTGCCCGTCAGTGCAGCCCCATCAGTGCCCATCAGTGAAGGAGAAAACTTACTTATTTACAAAGTTTTGAAACTGAAACAAAAAAAAAAAACATTTTTTTTTTCAAAAAGGTCTTTTTTTATTTGTTTAGCAAAAAATAAAAAACGCAGAGGTGATCAAATACCACCAAAAGAAAGCTCTATTTGTGGGAAAAAAATGATAAAAATTGAATTTGGGTACAGTAGCATGACCGCGAAATTGTCATTCAAAGTCCGACAGCGCTGAAAGCTCAAAATTGGTCTGGGCAGGAAGGTGTTTAAGTGCCCGGTATTGAAGTGGTTATTTTTTTTTTTTTTTTTTTTTTTTTAAATTGTCTTTTAAAGACTGCTGCGCAAATACTGTGTGACATAATAACAAAAAATGTTTGGGGGTTCTAAGTAATTTTCTAGAAAAAAATACTGATTCAAACAAAAATTTCCAGAAAAGGCCTGGTCTATACTCCTCCGGACTAAAGCACGGTACGCACGTTTTCCGGCGCTGGCATCGGTGTCATATCTACTGAGGGAGCACCGGACATAGCCTATGGGATAAAGGTGGTTACATCTTGGCTGCCCACAATATTCACTTACTCTAGCTTGCAGAATTTTACCAACCTCTGCCAGTACACATCATAGGCCTATTGGCTTGGTAGTGCTATGGTTTATTGCCACTGACTGGTTTTAATTGTGGATCTTTTTCTGAATTTTTGAATATGTACATGTGGGATTGTATATGCTATTGCCACCAAGATCGAATGAACAGTACTCTGGATATCTTTTATATAATAAGGAACTTTGCATTTTTTAAATACTTGAGCTGACCTTTGATTTTTTTGCCACATTGACACTGATATTTTCAGACATTTGCTTATATTTAATGAACTCAGGTGTCCTTCCAAGCACTTTTGGATTAGTTAGCTGGGTTATAGCATCTGATAGAGGCAGCTGTAGGCGACAAAATCATGACCACTAGGTGGCAGCAATGCGTTTCAATGCTACATATAGCAGTAGGACTATACTCTTTGGCAGCACATGATCCCCTGCTGATTTTGTACATTTGCCCACTGACAAAGAAATGATTTATCTATCATTTTAATGGTCGGTTTATTCTAACAAGGAGTGACAGAAAAGCAACAAAAATATTCAGAAAAACGCACTTCATAAAAGTTATACATTTATTTGCATTTTAATAAGTGAAATAAGTATTTGATCCCCTTAAAGGGACAAGGGCCTCTTCCCGACAACCCTGGCCGTTGGTTGTCGGGGTCTGCGGGCGGGGGGCTTATCGGAATCCGGGAGCCCCCTTTAATAAGGGGGCCCCCAGATACCGGCCCCCCACCCTATGTGAATGAGTATGGGGTACGATTTACCCCTACCCATTCACCTAAGGAAAAAAGTGTAAATAAAAAACAACACAATTTTTTAAAATACTTTATTGCACAGCTCCGGGGTCTTGTTCCGACTTCGGGGGTCTTCAAGGGTCTCTTCTGTTCTTCTTGCCAGGCCTCTGCTTTCTTCTTCCAGCTCTTTTGCGAGCGGTGGCCCAGGCTTGTTGTGTTGCCGTCACCGTCGCCGCATCCTGGAGGATGCTGGGACTGTGACATGATAAGGGGGCGGGGTCACCATGTGACATGAGCAGAATCTGCCGTCCCCTGAATATCCCCTGTTCACAGAGTCCCTTCTTGGTCCAGACACAGAACAGCAACTAAAGTGGGCATCAGGGCTGTTGTTAGAACTCATGGGGCCCTGTACATCCTACCTGACGGGGCCCCCTTTGACCCGGTGGCTGGCGAAGTGGCAAGTGACACCCTGCATCCGCTGACAAGTGACGTGGCAAGTGACACCCTGCATCCGCTGACAAGTGACGTGGCAAGTGACACCCTGCATCCGCTGACAAGTGAAGTGGCAAGTGACACCCTGCATCCGCTGACAAGTGACGTGGCAAGTGACACCCTGAATCCGCTGACAAGTGACGTGGCAAGTGACACCCTGCATCCGCTGACAAGGGACGTGGCAAGTGAAACCCTGCATCCGCTGAAAAGTGACATGGCAAGTGACACCCTGCATCCGCTGACAAGTGACGTGGCAAGTGACACCCTGCATCCGCTGACAAGTGATGTGGCAAATTGACGCCCTGCATCCGCTGACAAGTGATGTGGCAAGTGACACCCTGCATCTGCTGACAAGTGATGTGGCAAATTGACACCCTGCATCCGCTGATAAGTGACGTGGCAAGTGACACCCTGCATCCGCTGACAAGTGACGTGGCAAGTGATACCCTGCATCCGCTGACAAGTAATGTGGCAAATTGACACCCTGCATCCGCTGACAAGTGATGTGGCGAATTGACACCCTGCATCCGCTGACAAGTGACGTGGCAAATTGACACCCTGCATCCGCTGATAAGTGACGTGGCAAGTGACACCCTGCATCCGCTGACAAGTGACGTGGCAAGTGACACCCTGCATCTGTTGACAAGTGACGTGGCATGTGACACCCTGCATCTGCTGACAAGTGACGTGGCAAGTGACACCCTGCATCCGCTGACAAGTGACGTGGCAAGTGACACCCTGCATCCGCTGACAAGTGACGTGGCAAGTGACACCCTGCATCCGCTGACAAGTGACGTGGCAAGTGACAATCCGCAATGTTTGGCAGGTGGCATTGTGGCAAGTGACAATCTGCAATGTGTGGCAGGTGGCGTTGTGGCAAGTGACAATCCGCAACATGTGGCAAGTGACAATCCGCATCTGAAGGCAGGTGACGTTGGCAAGTGACATGCTCAGGCTCCGACTGATTCTGCTTATGGTGAGTTGAACTATTTTTTATAACAATGTAATAATAGAAATATTGCACTTCAATCATTTTTTTTTGCGATACGGCACTGCGTCGATTTAATTGCGCAGTTGTGTGATGCTGTACCCAATCAAAATTTAGAATAAAGTTAGAACTAAAAAAATGTAGGGAGGTTCTTACTGCTATAATCCTTAAAAGGCATTTTCTGCATTACAGAGTATTTTCAGTCTGTACAATTAAAGACAGTTATTTTCAGTGTTCTCGTGTGTGGAGATTTGTTTTTAATTGATCTATTGTAGCATTCATCGATAAAGGACGAGAATGGTGGTGTGTGTGTGTGTGTCTGTCTGTGTGTGTGTGTGTGTGTGGGGGGGGGGGCATTGAAGGACCCGGCCTTGGGGTGGCAAAGGGAGTAAATCTGGACCTGAAGGCAACATCCGACTGTGTGTACACTTCATCGGACAAACTTTTTCGGTTTTCATTGGACAAATGTTCGCTGTGCAAACAGACAAACTGTCCGGCAACAAAAGTCCTATGGTGCAAAATCCTATCGTGTGTACAGAAGTCCATCGGACTTTAGTCCAAAGTACAAACACACATGCTCAGAACCAATGCATAAGATCAGACAACAATACAGAAGTTGACCAAAGGGTGGCGGTAAAGAGCTAAAAAACCACGTGATTTGGTGAAAGTTGGCTGAAAAAGTCCTGCCGTGTGTATGCAGAACAAGTTCACGGCCAACGCCCTTTGGACAGAAATCCACGGAAAAGTTTGTTTGAAGTCCGATCGTGTGTATGAGGCTTTAGAATGGCAGATAGACATGTAAACATATCAATGACCAATACTATCTATAAATGATAACCACCAGAAATGAGAGTCCAGACAAATTGTAATGAAGTATGTAACAGTATATCAGAATAGTGCACGAGTTCCAACTGGATATTGTAAGCACTCTGCAATTCCAGTATATTGAGTTTACAACCGATTGTTTGAGATCTCCAAGTAAATATTCAAGCAGAAGGTAAATGAAAGAAAAAGGAGCATTTGCATACATGCAGGCAAATAGTGTACGAATTGCAAAGCACAGGCAAAGCTTATCAGCGGCAGTGGAGCAGTAGGAAGCCTCCAGATTGGCACATTTAGCATTGCAAGATACCAAAAGTGTGACATGCAGAGTGTATATTATAACCTCAGGATTGCTTCTTAATATAAGTTGCAAAGCGCAGACAAAGCTCAAAGCTCGTTGATAGCAGTAGGGCAAAAAGCAACTTCCACATTTTCACATTATTAAGTATCACAGGATGCCAAAGCTGTGAAGGTATACCTATAGCCTTGCTTCACTTCCTGCGCATGCGCGACTAATGCGCATGCATGACACACACTGTGCTATCCCACTGGTCCCTGCTATTTTCTGAGACCTCTGTGTCTAGAATACAGCGGGGGGGGGGGGGGGTAAAGTTCAATTTTCGGGTGGAACGCCGCTTTAAGCAGGCTCTCGTTGCTGGCTGCTACTAGGCCAGAGGCCTGCAGAACCTCTCCCCGGAGGCCTAGTAGTTTAAAAGCATTCTTTTGGATGGTGGACTACTGTTCCCAGACAGCTCAGCTTACAAATCCTGTGCCCTCGGGCCACATCGAAATGACACATATCCCTACAGTCTCTCCTCTGATCCAGGACTCCTCTTCATTCACCTTGTAAAGTATGAAGACTTTGCTAATGACCGTGTAGAAGCAAAGTTCCCTCACAGACTTCCTGGCACATCCAGCCCTCCACTGTGGTAACACTCACCGACCTTTCACTGCCCTGAGTTCTTGATGGAGAACTTGACCGGACCATACGTTCCAACAGCTTCACCTGCCCCTCTGCTCCAGGAGTTCTTTATCAACCACCGTGTGATGATAAAGACATTGCCAATGACCATGTAGTTCCTTCACAGCTCTCCCTGGGCCTCCTCCTGCGATCGGCGCACCCCCCCCCCCCCCAAGATGGGGGTGCCCTCCTGCTGCTGCCTAGTATTCCATCCTCCACTTCACTCAGCAGACATCTCCCCCCAGTTGCTTGTTACCTCAGCTTATATAGGAGGCCCGCCCCCTGCCAATAGCAGTTGGGGATTGGTCAGGGCTCCCACATGAGCTGCCTGCCACTCCAGTTCCAGGCCCTGCCCCCCTTACCGAATATTCTCCCTGGAAGCAGGGGACGTGCCTGAGAACTGAAGTACAGGTGGTCACACCCACTGCTACACTGACCACTCCCAGCCCCCAGATCTAAACAGACAGGCCTAGTTTGCAGCATAGGCCTGCCTAAATTTGCCTGTGCTGACAGTCCCTAGTAAAAACCTATTACTAGCACCCACCTATTGGTAGAGGGTGCTACATTAAGTTAATACATTCTGTGAATTTCACACTTTTGGCATCTTGCAATGCTAAATGTGCAAACCTGGAGGCTGCCCAATGTTTCACTGCCACTTATAAGCTTTGCCTGTGCTTTGCAATTCATACATCATTTGCCTGCATGTATGCAAATGCTCTTTTTTCTTTCATTTACCTTCGCTTGAGTATTTACTTGGAGATCTCAAACAATCGCTTGGAAACTCAATACATTGGAATTGCCGAGTGCTTACAACATCCAGTTGGAACTCGTGCACTATTCTGATATACTGTTACATACTTCCTTACAATTTCTCTGGACTCTCGCTATACATATAATTTGGAATAACTGGCCAATTGCATATTAGAACCGGCGTTTGTTTTTTTGCACATACACTTTGTTTGATATAGCACATCTTTTAAAAGTATATTGTGTATATTCATATGTAGAGCTGCCTTGTATGTTTTGTTTGATATATGTAATTTGGATACTTGCTGTGTAGCAAGTTGAATGGTAGCAGCTTCAGCCTTAATTGGCCGCAATCTTTTCAACCATTAAGGGATTTTTATGTATTACACCTACAACATAAGCGCTTGTGTATTTGGGAGGCTGGTTTTGGAAGGGGTTATCATTTATAGATAGTGTTGGTCACTGCTATGCTTACATGTCGTTCTGCCATTCTAGTATACCTATGAGTTATATGGGGAGGTAGCCTTACAACCTGACTGGGGCTGATTGATGTCAGGGCCCATTTGGACTCAGCAGTGCTTTACCCTAATGGGACAGTAATCCTAATTTTACATTGTGACATCCTACACTTTTTGTAGCTGTGAGACAACGTTGTCCAGTTTACCACTTGCTTACTGGGCACTATCACCCCCTTCCTGCCCAGGCCAATTTTCAGTTATCAGTTGTACTTTGAATGACAATTGCGCAGTCATGCAATTCTGTACCCAATTTTTTTAGATATTTAATTTGGTGGTATTTAATCACCACAGTTTTTTCTTTTTTTTTTTAATAATTTGAGATATTAACGAATAAAGACCGAAAATTCGGAAAAAAAAAAATAACATTTATAGTTTTTTTTTTAATTTGTCAAACAGGAAATTTTGCTCTTTCACTGATGTGCGCTGATGAGGCTGTACTGATGGGCACTGATGAGGCTGCACTGATGGGCAATGATAGGCTACACTGATGGCAGTAATGCGGCAGCACTGATGGGCATTTATAGGCTGCACTGATGGCCACTGATATGGTGGCACTGCTGGGCACTGATGAGGCTGCACTGATAGGTGGCACTGATGGGCATTGATAAGTGTCACTGATGGGCACTGATAGGTGGCACTGATGAGCACTGATAGGAAACACTGATGGCCACTGGTAGGCGGCATTGATAGATGTTACTGATAAGGATACACTGATGGGCATTGATTGGCATCACCGGTGGGCACTGTTGGGACTGCACTGATGATCAGGACACTCATTATCAGTGCCCTGACTATCAGTGTACATGTCCCTTTTACACAAGCCAGTTACCGGCTCTCTTCTCCTCATGCTGACAGCATTAGGAAAGGAGTGCCAATAACCGGCTTCTGTTTACATCTGTGATCAGCTATGATTGGATACAGCTGATCATGTGTTAAGGAGCCGCTTATTGACTCTTTACCTAAATCTGTGAGCAGCAGTGTCCGGAGGACATAGTGATGGGAAAGTACATCAAATCAAGTAAAGTCAATATTATACAGCTTTATTGTTACATGTTTAAAACTTACAAGTTAAAAGTCTTAAAACAATTACCAACACTTGTTAATCTGACAATACCAAAGCATATAATCATCTGCCAATTATACTATTGGTCTTCAAATAGAATTGGCAAATGAGTTAATGTGTCATTGTCAAAGGAGATCACTGTAGATAGGACAACGGGTTTCGCAGGAACACCCGCTTCATCAGGACCATGGATCTCAGATACAAGCAAAAAAACCACTAGAATCATATTGAACAGAAAAACAACAAACCAAATTCCATCAATCAGAAACGCTAATAGGGTTATTCAATACTGATTATCAAACAAATATCCTTAGCCCACCCTGTTTTTATCTTTGAAAGTGAAAGTAAAGAAAATCCTGAATTTTGGGTTGTCCCCAGAAAAGTACTGTAGTAGAGGGGAAATCTTCCAATGGGGACAATGTTTCCGATGATCTGAGAGTTCCCAAGGGATTCTCTTAATTTGCAGGGATTTCCTCTCCTGTTGGGCTATGGGACAGGAAGTGAAGGGGAAATCTCTGAAATGGGACACAGAAGGCCAAAAAAAAATAAAAAAACGGGCAGGTTTAGCTTCCCTTGCTCTATCCAAAAATGAAAAAAAGTGTTGCTTATAGTATATAGTATAGTATACTTTAATAATTTATATACTTCTGTCTGCTCTTCTTACAGCTCAGCTATTGTATTCTACAGTCATGATGAAAGTAATAAGGCTATGTGCTATTTTGCTGATAATAGCAGTGTTGGCCTAGACAAAAATAATTCTACATCTGGAATTTCCTTATTTTGAAAGACTGGGAATTAGTAACCATAGACAATGCTAATGGAATGTCAAGTTCTTTTAGTGCAAACACCATTCTAAGAAAAGGAAATGGAATCTTATTTGTGGAGACCACGGACAGAATGGATCCACCATCCCTGGTACTTTGTGCTATTGAATCAGCCGCACGAGTCTACCCTGAGCGGCCGGTGGCCTTCTTCATGAAAGGACTGGAGGACATTACCACAGAAGAAGATGAGAAGAGAGCAAGACAACAATTCCCAACCCTGTCATCTTATAGCAATGTTTACCTCTTCCCTCTCAGAATGGATCAATTATTTAATAACACACCACTTAAGCCGTGGTTTGATAAGTTACATTACTGATCAAGTGGGGTAATTTTGAGGAAAGTTGTAACAGAAAAAAATATTTGGGAAAGCTGGATATTATTACTCAATATTACAGTTTTTTTTGTGTGTGACCTTCCATTCTTCTTACAAATCTACTCACTCTCCCTATTTCCTTCTTTCTAAGGAATCTAATGCCCCGTACACACGATCGGAAATTCCCCCAGCAAAAGTCCGATGTGAGCTTTTGGTCAGAAAATGCGACCCTGTGTATGCTCCATCGGACTATTGTTGGCCAAATTCCAGCCAGCAAAAGATTGAGAGCAGGTTCTCAATTTTTTTGTATGGAAAAAGTTCCGATTGGAAATTGTGATCGTCTGTAGCAATTCCGACGCACAAAATTCCTACGCATGCTCGGAAACAATTCGACGCATGCTCAGAAGCATTGAATTAAATTTTCTCGGCTCGTCGTAGTGTTGTACGTCACTGCGTTCTTGACGGTCGAAAGTTCAGAGTACTTTTGTGTGACCGTGTGTATGCAAGCCAAGCTTGAGCGGAATTCTGTCGAAAAAAAACATCCAAGTTTTTCCTGACGGAAAATCCGCTCGTGTGTACGCGGCATTAGTCTAATCTTTTCTACTCTTTACTTGACTTTTCTATTTTACCATCCCCTTCCTTTTCATTTTTTTCCCTCGCTCGTCTTTATGTTGGTGATGATGATATATACTATATAAGAGGGGACCACAGCCCACTGGGTCTTATTTATAGCCTAGGTGTGGCTTCTCCCATATTTCCTCTCACTTACTCATGCTTGAACTTCACAAGCTATTCAAGGTACTACAGATGATTAAAGTTGATTGTAAAGTCTTGTTTATTTTTCTATAAAAATAACAAACATGTTATACTTACCTGCTCTGTGTAATGATTTTGCACAGAGCAGCCTGGATCCTCCTCTTCTCGGGTCCCTCTTCAGCGCTCCTGGCCCCTCTCTTCTGTTGAGTGCACCTACAGCAAGCAGCTTGATATGGGGGCACCCGAGCCGAGCCTTAGATCTGTGTATTCATTCAGACACGGAGCCATGGTTGAGCCCCGCCCCTTCTTTCTACTCATTGGCTAACTGACTTGGAATGACAGCCAATGGCGCTGCTGCTGTGTCTCAGCCAATGAGGAGGAAGAGTCCCAGGCAGCCGAGGCACTCGTGGACATTGCTGGATCCAGAGGGGGCTCAGGTAAGTATTAGGGGGGGCTTAGGGGGCTGCACACAGAAGGATTTTTATCTTTATGCATAGAATGCATAAAGATAAAAAACCTTCTGACTTTATAACCCCTTTAAATAATAGTAATGGCTTTTGGATTTTGCACCCTTGCGTGTGCATGCTATACATGTTTGGTAATTTGTTTAAAGATCCTCTTTTTACTATATGTACACCAAATCCTTTTGATTCGTCAGTATAATTTCATTATGTAAACATTGGTGTATCTTGAATGAATGAATAACGTATAGCGCTACATATGAAAATGAAATTGCCTCAGGCGCTTAGTATTGTTTTTACAATGTATTCTTGAATTGTCAGACTTCTCCATATCAATATTTGTCCTCTAAATATTTCAATAAAAATATTATGGAAAAAAAAAAAAAAGAGCAGTGGCGTACCAACTGGGGGGCAGGGTATCAGTCTGACACCCCCCATGAGTGAAGCAGTGACAACGGGCAGGCTCAAGCGGTGCAGTGGCGCGGTGACAGGGCAGCCAGGGAGAGCCAGGAGAGCCGAGCTGTGACAGGGTGCAGGGGTGCCCGGGCCGGGTGTGGAACGTACCACTACCCGGGTGACATCCAGAGCCTCTAGAGCCGGCCGAGTGGTGCAGAAGAAAGAAGACACTCTCTCTCCTCCTATACCGCAAGAGGAGAGACAGTGAGCAGCGCTTAATAGAGGAACTTCTGGAGTTAACTTTTTAAGTTAACCAGCAGGTGATTGGTTGCTAGGTGGTCCTAGCAACCAATCAGTGGCTTGTTAATATGAAAAAGAACTCCAGCAGTTCCTCTGTTCAGCTCTGCTGTGTCTATCCCTCTGGCTGCATGATTAAGGTAGGAAGGGTGCAGGGTTCTGTGTGAAGGGGTCTAGAGGTGTGTGGGAGGGGGGCTGTGTAACATGCAGCGGTCCAGAGGTGCAGGGTGCTGTGTAATGTAAAGGGGTCCAGAGGTGCAGGGTGCTGTGTAAAGTAAAGGGGTCTAGAGGTGCAGGGTGTTGTGTAAAGGGGTCCAGAGGTGCAAGGTTCTTTATAAAGGGGTTCAGAGGTGCAGGGTGCTGTGTAATGTAAAGGGGTCCAGAGGTGCAGGGTCCTGTGTAAAGTGGTCCAGAGGTGCAGGGTGCTGTGTAAAGGGGTCCAGAGGTGCAGGGTGCTGTGTAATGTAAAGGGGTCTAGAGGTGCAGGTGCTGTGTAATGTAAAGGGGTCCAGAGGTGCAGGGTTCTGTGTAATGTAAAGGGTCCAGAGGTGCAGGTGCTGTGTAATGTAAAGGGGTCCAGAGGTGCAGGGTGCTGTGTAATGTAAAGGGGTCCAGAGATGCAGGGTGCAGTGTATTGTAAAGGGGTCCAGAGGTGCGTGGTGCTGTGTAAAGAGGTCCAGAGGTGCAGGGTGCTGTGTAATGTAAAGGGGTCCAGAGGTGCAGGGTGATGTGTAATGTAAAGGGGTCCAGAGATGCAGTGTGCTGTGTAATGTAAAGGGGTCCAGAGGTGCAGTTGTGGAGAGGGGGTGCACAGTAGTAACAAAGAGATATTGGGGGATGCAGAGGTATGCAGGGGGCACAGTGGTGTAGTGGTTTGGCACAAAGCAGCCCGGATCCCCCTCTTCTCGGGTCCCTCGCCGGAGCTCCTGGCCCCTTTCTCCTGTTGCGTGTTCCCACAGTAAGCAACTTGCTATGGGTGCAGCAGAGTTGAGCGGCAGCTCCGTGTGTCTATTCAGACATGGAGCCGTGGTTAAGCCCCACTCCCTCTCTCTCCTGATAGGCTAACTGACTTTGAATGACATCAGCAGGAACCAATGACACCACCTGAACGTCCGAGGCACTTATACACGTCGCTGGATAGAGAGGGGGCTCAGGTAAGTATTAGGCAGTGGCAGCTGGTGGTTTTTTGGGGAAGCAGCAAACAACCATCCCCCAAGCGGCCGGAAGCACCTCCCCCACCTACCCCCCCGCTCGCTGTCTGTTGGTCGGTCTGGCACTTACCCCATCTAGGTGGTGGGCAGGGGATGTCAGGCTGTGGGCAGCGGCTCCTGTGTCCTCTCCTCCATCAGGGTGGCTTTCAGGGTGCGGCTCCTCCCCTCCTCCTAGACGTCCAATAGGATCACCTCTCCTTTCAGCCAATCAGGTGACGGGTCCGATGGCCGGTAGGAGGATCAGTGTTACAATAGCGAATATTAATTTGCTGTTGTAACACACCTGGGTTGGGTCCCTTTGCATTCTCTACGCCCCCCGAGCCCACCCTATTTTGAAGCCTATTAGAGCCTCTGGCTCTAATCAGGTGCTTATTAAATATTTATAGCCATTTATATTTTGTGCATTTAGAAACACATCAAGGCTTTTTTTTTAAATCATCTACACATCTGTCTTCAACTAGTTTAGGTGGAAATCTATTCTACATGTTCACTGCTCTTGCTGTGAAGAAGCCTTTCCGTATATATGGCAGTCATACCTCTTTTCCCTGAGGTGCAAAGAGTGCCCCCTTGTCATCTGCAATGACCTTGAATTGAACAACAATATTTAAAATATGAACTATTTACTGTATGTAGTCATACAAGGTAATCATAGTTCCTCTTAATCTCACCTTCTCAAGGGAGAATACATTCAGTTCAGTTAATCTTCCCTCTATCTGAATATAAGTAACCCGATGTGCAAATCAATCAGTTAAAATACATAAAGAGTAACAGCCAACTTAAAAAAGTGTGTCCCCACAATGATGAATATAAATAAATGTATAAGTGGCACACACTCAAAACAATAAGACATCTTCAAATAAAGCTTTCACAGTGGTCAGCATCAATCTAATCATAGATTTCAAGTCTTGGCCGTGACCAGAAGTAAATACTAGCTTCACCTAGCTTCACCTAGCTTCGTCCAGATGTGTTGCGTCACTGATCGTGTGACTTTCTCAACCCTTTAGAAAGCCACGTGATCTGTGACGCAACGCGTTGGGACGATTTACTTCCGGTTGCAGCCGAGACCGGACATCTATGATAAGATCGATGCGGACCATTGTGAAATTTTATGTGAGTTACTATTCATGATTAAATGTGTTTTATTTGAATTACTACACTATGGAGATCTCGTTTCCTTTTCTTATGAGTGTTTAATGGAGGAGAGTGGAGGAGTCCAAGGAGAATTCGGTTATCCAGAAGGAATATATTGTATCTTCATCCATTGCCATTTCTATATACCACAACCTTATGTGATACTGCAAGGAGAGGATTTCTTAATGGTCTATAGTGACCTGAAGCGCCATAAGACCCATTGGGGTCTTTCTTGGAGGTGGGAGGCTGGGGCACACCTGTGGTGGATCACGGATGCTGGTGGAGGAGATGTTAACCACTAAATGAACTTTTTACTGTTTTGGAATACTGCACTTTATATTTGCACGTCCGTCATTTGGACATTGAGGTCATTATCTGCACATTGCTCTTTTTTTGCCCATTTATATTAATTATTCAACTATTTCTCTACTGAACTTGAATTTATATGAATTTTTTGGACATATATTTTTTGGGGATTTGTTCTTATTTTGCACTTCGCACTTTATACGTTGAAAGCGTTTATTAGATTCCTTATATTGTTTTGAGTGTGTGCCGCTTTTACCTTTATTTATATCCCTCATATCTGAGATCGTCCATTCTCCTTAAAAATTTAGTTGCTGGTCTCTGAAATCTCTCAAGTTCTAAAAAAATTTTTTTTGTGAATTGGTGCCCAAAACTGTTTATTCAAGATGGAGTCTTATGAATTTGTGTATCTTTCGCTCTCTCTCGTCTTTAGTTTTTAGTAATGCTCCAGCTACCATAAAAAGAGGTTAATTATCTAGTTATTTTAAATGTGAAGAGATATGCTTATATTATGTTCTCATGAAATGCTGTTCTTTTCCGGATTACCAGGTGAACCCTGAAAAAGAAGTCTACTGGACCCATGTTAGCTCAGATGCCTGTAGGTTTGCCATGATGTGGACATACGGTGGCATTTACATGGATACTGATGTCATCTCACTTCGTCCAATACCCCAGGACCATTTTCTAGCAGCCCAGGAATTCACACTTACGAGCAGTAGTGTTTTTGGCCTCTCCTCTCATTACCAATTGGTGTGGCAGTTTATGGAGAATTTTGTTGAGAACTACAGGGGAAAAATATGGGGACACCAAGGGCCGGGAGTTTTCACTCGTGTTGTGAAGAAATTTTGTGGCATGCCGGTATTTAACTCTACGGATGATGTCATGTGTGGAAACATCAGTTATTTTCATCCTCAACGTTTCTTCCCCATCCATTATCCATCATGGAGAAGGTATTTTGAAGTCTGGAGGAATTTGCCAACCTTTAATAACTCCTATGCCTTACATCTTTGGAATTACATGAATAAAGAAGGTAAATTTGTAGTACCTGGAAGTAACACCTTGGTGGAACACCTCTACAAAAAATACTGCCCAGACACCTTTGGATATATCTTGAGAAATAAGAAAATCCACCTGTAACAAGGTTTGTTGAGCATTACAAAGTCAAGCCATGTGACTCATTTAAGAGGACATATTGAGAACATTTGAAGCACCTCAAAATTAATATAAAAATTTTGCATTTAAACTTAGGGAACACGGCTTAATTTCATCCTGGTGGTAGTTTTCTGTTCCTGAGTGCCCCGCTAAAGAAATTATCCTTATGTTTTAGATGGCGCAAAATCTTTGAAAGCCTTTGAAAATACTGGTTTAAGAGTTCCCACATTCAATATCTGCCCCACTGTTACTGGAATGTTAATTGGGGAACATTTTTTCTCAGCAGAGACCCAGAAAGAAACAAAAGATTCTTGTAAAGTGAAGAAAAGTTAGGGGCTGACAAGCCATTTTTTTCAGACTGTGCAGCTGCATAAAGGCCCTTTGGAAATGAGGGACCCATTAATACTAGATGTAGTCACATCAGGTGCTGGGACACTGTCATGTAGGGCATCCTTCATAATATGTGTAGCCCATGTAGTGGCCATAACCCCTAGGGGCGACCTTGAATTTTCTGGGCTTACCAATTACCTCATTGTTGCTCGTCGGTTGTTGTCTAGGGGTTCCCAGGGTTAGTACCCAGTAACTTCAGAAGCTGACACACAAAAGTCCTTTTGAGGATTTTTATTTTGCAGGGGTTACATCCAACTATAACACAGTCTCAGGTGGGAATAGTGGGCACGGGTGATAAAACTCAGGCACTTTGAACTGCTGACATCCACTGAATGTCTCTTAGTTAGCCCAGAGAGTAGCCACTCGCAACTGGGTGCGTCACTGCTGGCTAAACCTCTAAACATAGATTTAGCAGCCAACATGTGATCCGGAAACTTTGCAAAGTCTCTGCCACAGACTAGATTGTAACTGAAGACAAATAGGAACCTTTCCCACAGCACCTGGATCTCTCAGCCTGCTTGGCGATACTGTGAGAAATGTGGATTTTTTTAGTGTCCATACAACTCAGCTCCCAGGCTCTTATCGAGCAGCCAGCTTCTTGGCCCTCCTCCGAAGAGTCCTCCCCTGGTCGCTTGTATGAGTTGCTGTGTCCCTCCAATACCGAGAGCACACCGGGACACCTCCGAATCCTCCTTCAGTTACTGGGCCTCGAACTAGCCAGTTCCCGAGGCTCGGGAACGGACGGATCCCCACCCCAGACCATAAGGGCCTCTGGGGCTGGTCAGGATGACCATGCTTGCGGGGATGGCAGACACAAAATGATCATACATCTCACGGGAATATGCCTTTTGTGAACACCTTTTTCCATATGTTCGGTCCGGGGAGGCATGGGGATGGTCTGCCTCTGCAGGAAATTCCTGCAAATTAAGGGATTTCCCTGGTCACCAGAACTAGTGTCCCCATTGGAAGATTTGCCTTCTGTTACTTTTCTGGGGACAACCCAAAATTGGGGATTTTCTTTTACTTTAACTTTCAATGCTAATGGTAAACAGGACAAATATAGAGGCCTTCTTCATGAAAGGACTGGATTATATTACCACAGAAGAAGCTAAGAAGAGAACAAGACAACAATTTCCAACCCTGTAATCTTTTGACAATGTTTACCTCTTCCCTCTCAGAATGGATCGATTATTTAATAAAACGCCTTTTAAGCCGTGGTTTGATAAGGTACATTATAGACTAAGTGGGGTACCTTTTGGGGAAAGTGGTTACTGAAAAAAAAATGATGGTGGTAGATGGAATAATACTCTATTGGCTTATGTCATAATGTAGAGAATAAGATTTCCTTTCATTTGAGCCCAGTCTTGCCACACAGATTTACTCGAAGCCTGAGCAATCCTCTTTTATTGTTCAGTTAGAGACATCTTGACAAAGTCTTGAAAACTTTGTCAAAAACGCCCCCTTGCTGTGAGTGACAGGGGATTTACATATCTCATGCACTAGCCTGAGACAGGTTATCATCAGATCACTGGATGTTCTACTCTGCCCAGCTCTGACTACATACATGTCCCCTAAATCACTTGTCTGTCTATAGTCTGCTGACTGTTCACTGCATCCCATGATGAGAAACATCCAGTCAAAACACAGTAAAGCTGGGAGAGCTGGAGGGGGGGGGGGGGATGTGAATTGTGAACTTTTTACACAGGATGTGCCTGTCTCAGGCCAGTGCATGATATGTAAATCACCTGTCACTCACACTCTGACACTTTGACAATTGTGCAGTCTGTACCCATATGAAATTGTTATCGTTTTTTTTTTTTTTTTTAGACATAATCGCCACAGTTTTGTTTTGCTAAACAAGCAGAAAAGAATGGAAATTTAGGGGAAAAATATGTTTTTCTTAGTTTATTTTGTAAAGTTTTGCAAAGAAGTAATTTTTCTGCACTGATGGCCACCGCTGAGGCTGCACTGATGATCAATGCCCTGATTATCAGTGTAAACAATGTGCTGACAGCTTTGCCGGTTATCAGCACTCCTTTCCTCACACAGACACAGCGCGTCAGGAAAGGTCTGCTAATAACCGGGTTTTGTGATCAGCTGTGCTTGGCCCTTTACCGCGATCTGTGGTCAGCTGTGTCCTAAGGACACAATAATCACAGAGCACGCCCGATGCCTGGGGGAAAGCAGTTCTGGGAGGACAGAGTAGGGGGTATAAAGCTTTTTGGAAAGATTAAAATATTTATAGCCTTATACTGTAGACATGTGCAGAGTGAAAAAAAAAATTTCAGTTTCGTTAAATTTGTTTAATCCGTTTTTGTAATTTGTTTATTCGTTTTCGGATCGATTCGAAAAGTTTTTGAATTCCAAAGGTTTTTTCAAAAAAATAATAAAATAGAATAGGAAATAAAGGAATCGAATAGAAAAAAATTGAATAGCATAGAAAAGAATATAACAGAAAATAAAAAAAATATAATATAATAGAGTAAAACAGAACAAAATAGGATAGAAAATAAAAGAAGGAAACAGAATGGAATAGAATAGAAAGGAATAGAATAAAATAGAAAGATTAAAACCATTGTCTGCAATTCGAATAGAATAGAAAAGAATAGAATTAAAAAAACAATAGACTAGAATATAAATAATATAACCATTTTCCAAATAGAATCAATTTGAATTTAAATAGAATAGAGTAGAATAGAAAATAACACAATAGTATAGAAAAAAAACAATAGAATGAATATTACATCTTCCTATTCTAATATATTATTTTCTATTCTAATTAGAATTGATTCAATTAGAATTTTGGGAAATGGTTATATTCTTTCTATTCTATTCTATTGTTTTTATTTTATTCTTTTTTTTATTTGTTCTATTCTATTCTTTTCTATTTTCTATTCAAATTCAAGTCTATTCGAAAGTCAAATTTTGGAAGATGGTTATATTCTTTCTATTCTGTTGTTTTTTTCTATGATATTCTGTTATTTTCCATTCTATTCTAATCTATTTTTTTCTATTGTATTTAAATTTGTATTAATTCTATTTGAATTTAGGGAAATGGTTATATTTTTCTATTCTATTGTTTTTTTTTTTTTTTTTTATTCTTTTCTATTCTATTCTTTTTTTCTTATCTTTTCTTATGTATTCAAATTCTATTTGAAATTCAAATTTCAGAAGATGGATATATTCTTTCTATATTCTATTCTATTTGTTTCTATTATATTCTAGTTTATTCTTCTCTTTTATTCTCTATTTTATTTTGTTCTGTTTTTACTCTATTCTTTTATTTTCTGTTTATGTTCTTTTCTAGTCTATTATTTATTTATTTACATTTTTTTATTCTCTCTAAAAATTGGAAAACTATTCGAATTCGAAAACTTTTCGAATTTGAAAAGTATTCGAAAACGTTTCTGATTAGAATTTGGTCCAAATTTTTTTTTTTTGTTATTTCGGATTTGTTTTGAGTTTGGTTCTATAGACCCCCCCCCCCCCACTGTGAGAAATTGGGTTGAGACTATCAACTCAATAGTTTGGAGTGAGAGAGTGACATATGTCAGGTGTGGTAATTCCGGGAAGTTTGTGAGGATGTGGAGGCCTTGGCTGGACGAGATGGGATATCCACTATGAGGAGATGATGGGCAGAGCTTTTTCCTTTTCCCCTGAGGCTTTGTAATAAATAGGGGTAAATATATATTTAATGGTTGAGTGGTGTGGGGGAGGGGAGGTAGGGGTGGGTGGGGAGGGGATGGGATGGTAAAGTAATAAATGTTTTAAGTATTGCAAAATATTATATAATATAATAAGATGTTGCAATTACTTTTTGCTATCTGAGAAACAATAAAAAATATATATTTAAATAAAAAAAAAAAGGTTGGTTCTATTGTAATTCGAATTTCAGAAATTCAGAACAAAACGAACCGCATATGTCTATTATACTGTATATTTTCTACATCCAGAAACACATTGAGCCTTTTTTTTAAACTATTTACAGAGCCTTTTATACTAATTTTTTTTTTAAGTGGTTGTAAACCCACTAAAGAAATAAAGAAAAAAAGACAAAGGTATAATAAGCTAGTATGCATAGTATTATTTATATTCTATTGTTTTATTAATTGTATCCTTTTCTATTCTATTCGAATCGCAGGCGCTGGTTTTAATCTTTCTATTTTATTCTATTCCTTTTCTATTCTATTCCATTCTATTTTCTTCTTTTATTTTCTATCCTATTTTGTTTACTCTATTATATTATATTCATAGCATACTAGCTCATTATGAATTACTAACCTTAGATCGAAGCCCCCACAGCGGTCCTCGTACACCTCTCCGGCCGGCGACATCGCTCCCGGTGTTGTAAAAAATATAAAAAAAACATTTTTTTCCTCAGTTTAGGCTGAAACGTATTCTTCTACATATTTTTGGTAAAAAAAAAACGCAATAAGCGATTATTGATTGGTTTGCGCAACAGTTGTAGCGTTTACAAAATAGGGGATAGTTTTATAGCATTTTTTATTAATATTTTTTTTTTTTTACTAGTAATGGCGGCGTTCAGCAATTTTTTCATGACTGCAACATTATTATCGGACATTTTTTACACATTTTTGGAACCATTGTCATTTATACAGCGATCAGTGCTATACAAATGCACTGTTTCCTGTGTAAATGACACTGGCAGTAAAGGGGAAAACAACTAGGGTGCAGTTAAGGGGTTAAGTGTGTCCTAGGGAGTGTTTCTAACTGTGGGGGGTGTGGCTATGTGTGGCACGTCACTGATCATAGCTCCCGATCACAGGAAGCAGAGATCAGTGACTCTGTCACTAGGCAGAATGGGAGATGCTTGTTTTTTCATTAGCATCTTCCCGTTCTTCCTCTCTGTGAAACGATCGCAGGTATCCCCGGGGCGATCGAGTCCACGGGACCCGCGACCCGACACATGGAGCTTGCCGCGGGCAACAGGTACGTTAGTTTGCCTGTACGTGCCCTCCTGCCGCAGTATATCTGCGTGATGCAGCAGTCACATTAACGTGAAGAAAAATGCTTATGTTATGTTCTCATGAAATATCGTATTTTGTTTGATTACCAGTAAGGATGAGCCGAACAACCCCCCCCCCCCCCCGGTTCAGTTCGCACCAACTTGCAAACAGGCAGAAAATTTGGCAGAACACACGAACACCGTTAAAGTCTATGGGACACTAACACGAAAAGCCAAAAGTGCTAATTTTAAAGGCTTATATGCAAGTTATTGTCATAAAAAGTGTTTGGGGACCCGGGTCCTGCCCCAGGGGACATGTATCAATGCAAAATAAAGTTTTAAAAAGGACACCAACAATGGTGTCACTCACCAGCCAACATTGACATCCATCCCCTATCCCAGCCCTCCCCCTCCCCACTCCTGTCCCCTGCACTCTGTGTATTACATACTCCTGACCCCTGCATTCTTTGGATAACACTCCTGTCCCATGATTTTTGTGCATTACATACTCCTGCCCCCTGCATCCTGTGCATTATATACTCCTGTCCCCTGCATTCTGTGGATAACACTCCTGTCCCCTGCACTCTGTGTATTACATACTCCTGATCCCTACATTCTGTGGATAACACTCCTGTCCCCATGCACTCTGTGTATTACACACTCCTGACCCCTGCATTCTGTGGATAACACTCCTGCCCCCTCCTTTCTGTGCATTACATACTCCTGACACCCTGCATTTTGTGAATAACATGCCTGCCCCCTGCATCCTGTGCATTATATACTCCTGTCCCCTGCATTCTGTGCATTATGAACTCCTGTCCCCTGTATTCTGTGAATAACATGCCTGTCCCCTACATTCTGTGCATTACATACGCCTGACCCCCTGCATTCTGTAAATAACATGCCTGTCCCCTGCATTCTGTGCATTACATACTCCTGACCCCTGCATTCTGTGGATAACACTCCTGTTCCCTGCATTCTGTGCATTATGTACTCCTGGACCCTGCATTGTGTACATTACAGACTCCTGGACCCCGCTCTCTCTGTGTAATAAACTCAGCACTGACTACAGCCCTCTGGGTACTAACACTCAGTAAAACCCGTATCCACCATCAGGAGCTCTGGTGAATATCGGTTAGTGTTCAGACTCCAAACCTCAGCTGAGCCAGCTTCATCCACCAGGGAGACCTGCTTGAAAACGTATCCAGTTGGTTGGTGGGACTTCTCTATGGCTAAATACTGTAGCTACTGGTCTCTAAGCCGGATCACTGACCGTGACAAAGGCTGTTCCAGGAACATAGACAGATGACCTATGATTACTGAAAGTTTTGCACGCTTGGCATGTATCTCAATTAAGTTTCTCAGTACATGGAAACCTTGGGGGACATTGTCCCCAACTCATGCTTTCCACAGGAGAGGGGACACAACAGTTTTTGCTCACATGGCAGGCCCAATTGCAGTCTACAAGTTCTTACTCCCCTAACAGCCTCTATAGAGTTCCTCCTCCAACCAGAAAATGGCACTATATGTATCTACTAATTGGTGGAAAATTTCAGCCATCCATAGAACAGGACCCAAGTTATGCCCTGTACACACGAATGGACTTTTTGACAGCAAAGGTCCGATGGAACGAATCCGTTGTTTCTCAGTACATGGAAACCTTGGGGGACATTGTCCCCAACTCATGCTTTCCACAGGAGAGGGGACACAACAGTTTTTGCTCACATGGCAGGCCCAATTGCAGTCTACAAGTTCTTACATAGAGTGACCCCGCCCCCATATGCCCTGTACACACGAATGGACTTTTTGACAGTTCCAGCATCCTCTGGGACTGTGACATCATATGGGGGCGGGATCACCATGTGACATCTGCCGGTGACCCCGCCCCTTGTCCCTATATAAGTCGCCACACCACGCTTCTCTGCCATTGCGGCCAGAGAGAGCGTCGTGGCAACATTGGAAGGCAGAAGAAGAAGAGAATAAGGAGAAGAAGGCAGCGACAGCGACAGAAGAACTGAAGAGCGTGTCAAGACCCCCGAAGTCGGAACAAGACCCCCGGACGGCGGCGACGGTGAAGAAGAAAGCCGGGCTCCTCCGCTAGTAAAAGAGCTAGCAGAAGATAGTGGAGGAGTCAGGTGAGTAGACACCCCAAGACGGAAGAAGAGAAGACCCCCCCAAGACGGAAGAAGACCCCCGGAGCTGTGTAATAAAGTATTTTTAAAACTTGTGTTGTTTTTTATTTACACTTTTTTTCCCCGGTGAATGGGTAGGGGTACATCATACTCCTTACTAATTCACATAGGGTGGGGGGGCCGGGATCTGGGGGCCCCCTTATTTAAGGGGGCTCCCGGATTCCGATAAGCCCCCCGCCCACAGACCCCGACAACCAACGGCCAGGGTTGTCGGGAAGAGGCCCTTGTCCTCATAAACATGGGGACAAGATGCTTTGGGGTGGGTGGCCGCAGGGCCCCCTTTCCCCAAAGCACCCCCCCATGTTGAGGGCACGCGGCCTGGTATGGCTCAGGGGGGGGGGCGCTCGCTTGTCCCCACCCCCTATTCCTGACCGGCCGGGCTGCGTGCTCGGATAAGGGTCTGGAATCGATTTTGGGGGGGACCCCCACACTGTTTTTTCGGCGAAAGAGCTTCCCCTTAAAATCCATACCATGCGACGGGGCTCGCAAGGTGTCAATCTCACCAATAAAAGAGGCGAGATTGACTTCCTTTTCTAGTCCCGTCGTAACTCATCACGTTCTAAATGAATGGACTTTGGTGCGTGTGTGGGCAAGTCCGTTCATTTTGAAGTCCGTCGGAACTCCGCCGAAATTCCGGTAGGAACTCCGTCGGACCTAGTCTGCCGGAAAGTCCGGTCATGTGCGGGCAAGTCCGTTTATTCGGAAGGTCCGTCAGAATTCTGGCGGGAACTCCGTCAGACCTAGTCTGCTGGAAAGTCCGGTCGTGTGTACAGGGTATTACACACTACTGAGAAGAAAGGGGCCAGAACGCTTAACACGCTTCTTACAACTAACTACCTTATTTAACTGATTGCCCTTTAACATTTTTGCCTATTGTAACTTGTAACTCTTGAAAACAAAATTGATACTTCATTTCGGTTTGACACTAGTAGGTTGTGTAATGCGTTAATTTATTTTACCTTTTAAAGGCTCTAAAGACAAGCTCTTTCTGCAGTCTTTGTCTCAACGCCCCTTTTCAAGGGTTACATAATTACATCTGGGGTAAAAGCATTCCAATGAATGAAAGACAGTAAGAATCACTTAATCATAATTCTACATGTGGTTGGAAGGGTGCCTCTCCCCCGTCCAGTGGCGGTGCGTGCATAGAGGGCGCAGGAGCGCCCCCCCTCTCTCCTGCACCGCTCAATCACCAATAGATAGATTCATGCATGAATCTATTTATTGTCACCGCTGCCGCCCCCTATTCAGGTGTCCGGCCCCTTGTCGGGCGCCAGGCATCTGAATTACAGTGGGGGGGGGGGTGTTTTTGGAAGCACCCTATTAGAGCTGTAAGCTCTAATAGGGGACCTGATTAGAGCGGTGGGCTCTAATAGGCTTCCATAAGTGTAAACAGCGGGCGCAATGCTGTGCGTTCGCTGTTTACACAGTATTGTGTTAGAGAAGCGAATACATCGCTTCCCTAACACAGACCCGGCTCTCAGCCAATCAGGTTGCCGGGTCTGTGTTACTGGTCACCTGATTGGCTGAAGTCACAGGCGCTGTGATTGGACGCCTAGGCGTCCAATCATTGCAGAAGACAGGAGGAGCGCCGTCACCAGCTGCACACCGAGACAAGGTAAGTGCCGGTAGATGGCGGGCAGAGGGCAAATTGGCAGCATTTAATGGGCACAGTGACAGCACTTGGGGCACGGTGGCAGCGTTTGATGGGCACAGTGGCAGCACTTGGGGCACGGTGTCAGTGTTAGATGGGCACAGTGGCAGCACTTGGGGCACGGTGGCAGTGTTTGGAGCACATTGGCAGCATTTAATGGGCACAGTGGCAGCATTTGAGGCACAATGGCAGCGATAGATGGGCACAGTGGCAGCACTTGGGGCACAGTGGCAGTATTTGGAGCACAGTGGAAGCATTTAATGGGCACAGTGGCAGCATTTGAGGCACAATGGCAGCACTTGGGGCACAGTGGCAGCGTTAGATGGGCACAGTGGCAGCATTTAATGGGCACAGTGGCAGCATTTAATGGGCACAGTGGCAGCGTTTAATGGGCACAGTGGCAGCGTTTGGGGCACAGCGACAGCATTTGATGGTACAGTGAGGCTGTTTGTTTGCTCCCCCCCAAAAATTTTGAGCACCAGCCGCCACTGCCCCGGGCTGCACCCAGACAGTAGAGTGTAGATCACTAAACAAGGAAGGCATAGAGAGCAGGAACAGGAAGGAAAGGGGGGTCCATCCAAGAAAGCCCCACAGCATCCAAGTGAGATATATGGCTTGCAAAACAAATCAGTGGAAGGGTTGGAAATGGAAAAAGTTTGAAAATTTGATACAGAGTGCTCTAAGTTGCAACATAGTTTTGGTTTTGGTCTTGTGGGTGGGCCATTATCTCCTCCATTCTCATTATATTATACAGTATTACCTACTTGAACAATCTCCCCCCCCACTACATCTGAAGACATTCCAAGGAATGACAGTGTGAATCAACCATAATTATACATGTGATTGGAGGAGTGCCACTCCCCTCCCTGCATGACAGTAGAGTGTGGATCACATAACCAGGGACGGATAGAAGGGTGGGAAGTCCACCTAAGAAGGCATCCGAATGAGATGGATTGCAAAAAATAAACCGGTGGACAGGTTGGAAACGGAAAGTTCGAGCATTTGATCCAAGTGCTCCATGATGCAACAAAGTTTTGGTTTTGGTCTTGTGGGTAGGCTATTATCTCCTCCATTCCCAGTATATTAATTTACCTACTTCATGATCTATGGGGTAGTGGTTGAATTCCAGTGCTTAGTTATCAACGACCTACCTTCAGAAAAGTGAAATCATAAAAGATCTCTTTTCGCTACCACTGGGTATTCTGGGAAAATTGAAAGTAGGGCTATTTCTGGAGACTTCGTTCTATCCATATCCACTTTTTGATAATAGTGGCTGAATTGTTCTTTCCAAAAAGGGCAAATAAGTTAGTAGGACCAACAAACTTTGGGCTTTGTATGTTCTTCTTTCCTGCTTCTTCAACAATGGTAAGCCTACAAAGAAAAGAGTGTGAAAAATAAAGTAAATATCTATAAGCCGCGCACTATGAATCAAAATAAATAAATTACAATTATGCTGAAGAAACCTCTATGGAGCAGCTGGTAGTGAGACCAACGGTCTAATAATGTGTTAAAGAAATCAAATAAATTGAATACCTCGCTCTAAATAACCATATATACATACATACACAATAGTGCTAAAAATCATAAGTGAATTAATACACAGGGGCTGAAACAATAATAATGAAAAATGTCCAAAATAAACGCTATCCAAAGAAAATGAAATTAAAATTAAATGTCCATAGACCACCACCAAAATCTTCTATCAACGTGAGTCATGAGAATCCTTGCAGACTGGGTAAGATAAATACTGTCTTCCACCACCACCACCACCAGGCAAACAATCTACTCACCAGAGGAATTTGACATCCATTACAGGTAGTCAAACCAAGCGCTGATACCAATGTAAGTGTGTCTTCTAAGGAGAGACTGGTCCTCGACATGATGAATTCCTTGATCATATATTAAGAAAGAAGAAGAAGGGGCTCCTCATTGTGTAGTATGTAAAAAAATATTTTTATTCCATAAGAGGCATCGACATAAAACACAAAAAAAACGATTTGCCCAATTTAAAACATGCAGTCACGCCATTTGCGTTCCACATGCGCTCCAACTAACGGACGAGACGTATCACGCGTCCTACGTCACTTCCATTAGTTGGAGCTGAGGTGAAACGCAAACGGCGTGCCTGCATGTTTTGAATTGGGCAAATTGTTTTTATTGTGTTTTATGTCAATGCCTCTTATGGAATAAAAGGATTTTTTTACATACCGTATATACTCGAGTATAAGCCACATTTTTTTGTGCTGAAAATGCCCCCCTTGGCTTATACTGGAGTCAAGCACTTTTCTGCAGAAGAGAATGACACTTTCCGACCCGACTTTGGAGCCCCGTATCTCGGGGCTACTTGGTGCTAGGTACCCCTAATTTGGTTTGCAAACCCAGTGGAACTAGCACTACAACATATACAATGATGAAAGACAGTAAGAATCACTTATGAGGTTCCTAGCCCCAAGTGGCCCCGAGATACGGGGCCCCAAAATCGGTTCGGAAAATGTCCTTCTCTGCTGCAGAAAAGTGCTTGACATTTTCCGAACCAACTTTGGGGCCCCCTATCTTGGGGCTACTTGGTGATAGGAACCCCATCTTTGGGTATATTGTAGTGCACACCAAATTTGGGTCCCTAGCACCAAGTGGCCCCGAGATACGGGGCCCCAAAGTCGGTCAACTGTGTCTATCTGCAGCAATGTCATTTCGGGACCCTTTTTGGCTCCAGCTAGGGGGCATCTAGGAACCCTTAACTACCAAGTTTGAAGTTCGGGGGACCTATGGCTGCAAATGGGCTCAGTGAGGCATGCAAATGGGTACAGTGAGGCTAAAAATGGGCATTGTTCACCCTCTTTTCCACTTACAGTAGCTGCGCATTTCTCACCTTAGGCTTATACTCGAGTCAATAAGTTTGTGGTAAAATTAGGTGCCTCGGCTTACATTCGGGTCAGTTTATACTCTAGTATATACGGTACTACACAATGAGGAGCCTGTTCTTCTTCTTTCTTAATATATGATCAATTTGTTTAAGTTCATCGTGTCGAGGACCAGTCTCTCCTTAGAAGACACACTTCCATTGGTATCAGCGCTTGGTTTGACTACCAGTAATGGGTGTAAAATTCCACTGGTGATGGTGGAAGATGCTATCTATCTCACCCAGTCTGCAAGGATTCTATGGACATTTAATTTTAATTAAATTTTCTTTGGAAATCGTTTATGTTGGACATTTTTCATTATTATTGTTTCAGCACATATGTTTATGAATTCACATGATTTTTAGCACTATTGTTTATGTATGCATATATGGTTATTTAGAGCAAGGTATGAAATTTATTTGATTTCTTTAACAAAGGAAAGAGTGTGTGTGTGATGTAAAAGGACAGCTATACCGCCTAGGTAATTGTTAAAGATATATTTTATAAAATTTTGCTTAACCACTTCAGCCCCGGACCATTTGGCAGCCAAAGGACCAGAGGTCTTTTTTCAATTTCGCACTGCACTACTTTAACTGGTAATTGCGCGGTCATGCAATTTTGTAACCAAACGAAATTTGCGTCCTTTTCTTCCCACAAATAGAGCTTTCTTTTGATGGTATTTGATTGCCTCTGTGATTTTTATTTTTTGCGATATAAACGGAAAAAGAGCGAAAATTTTGAAAAAAAAAGAGATTTTCTACTTTTTGTTATAAAAAAAATCTAATAAACTCAATTTTAGTCAAACATTTGGGCCAAAATGTATTCAGCCACATGTCTTTAGTAAAAAAAATGCCAATAAGCGTATATTTATTGGTTTGCGCAAAAGTTATAGCGTCTACAAACTAGAGTACATTTTCTGGAATTTACACCGCTTTTAATTTATGACTGCCTATTTCATTTCTTGAGGTGCTAAAATGGCAGGGAAGTACAAAACCCCCCCAAATGACCCCATTTTGGAAAGTAGACACCCCAAGCTATTTGCTGAGAGGCATGTTGAGCCCATTGAATATTTTTTTTTTTAGTCCCAAGTGATTGAATAAAGACAAAAATAAAAAAGATTTTTTTTTTTTTTTTTCAAAAAGTTGTCACTAAATGATATATTGCTCACACATGCCATAGTTATATGTGGAATTGCACCCCAAAATACATTTTGCTGCTTCTCCTGAGTATGGGGATACCACATGTGTGGGACTTTTTGGGAGCCTAGCCGCGTACGGGGCCCCGAAACCCAAGCACCGCCTTCAGGATTTCTAAGGGTGCAAATTTTTGATTTCACTCCTCACTACCTATCACCGTTTCGAAGGCCATAAAATGCCAAAATAGCACAAAACCCCCCCAAATGACCCCATTTTGGAAAGTAGACACCCCAAGCTATTTGTTGAGAGGCATGGTGAGTATTTTACAGCTCTCATTTGTTTTTGAAAATGAAGAAAGTAAAGAAAAAAACATTTTTTTTTCTTTTTTTTCAATTTTCAAAACTTTGTGACAAAAAGCGAGATCTGCAAAATACTCACAATACCTCTCAGCAAATAGCTTGGGGTGTCTACTTTCCAAAATGGGGTCATTTTGGGGGGTTTTATGCCATCTGGGCATTCCATGGCCTCCGAAACTGTGATTGGCAGTGAGAAGTGAAATAAATAAAAAAAAATTACACCCTTAGAAAGCCTGAAGGCGGTGATTGGTTTTTTGGGGTTCCGTACGCAGCTAGGCTCCCAAAAAGTCCCACACATGTGGTATCCCCGTACTCAGGAGAAGCAACAGAATGTATTTTGGGGTGTATTTCCACATATGCCCATGACATGTTTGAGCAATATATCATTTAGTGACAACTTTTTTGTAAAAAAAATATATATATATATTTTTTTTTCATTATTCAATCTCTTGGGACAAAAAAAAAAAATATTTAATGGGCTCAACATTGCTCTCATCAAATAGCTTGGGGTGTCTACTTTCCAAAATGGGGTCATTTGGGGGGGGTTTGAACTGTCCTGGCATTTTATGCACAACATTTAGAAGCCTATGTCACACGTCACCCACTCTTCTAACCACTTGAAGACAAAGCCCTTTCTGACACTTTTTGTTTACATGAAAACATATTTTTTTTTTGCAAGAAAATTACGTTGAACCCCCAAACACTATATATAATGTTAAAGCAAAGGCCCTACAGATTAAAATGGTGGGTGTTGCATTTTTTTTTTCCACACAGTATTTGCGCAGCGATTTTTCAAACGCATTTTTTGTGGAAAAAATACACTTTTTTTTATTTTAATGCACTAAAACACACTATATTGCTCAAATTTTTGATGAAATAAAAAATATGATCTTAGGCCGAGTACATGGATACCAAACACGACATGCTTTAAAATTGCGCACAAACACGCAGTGGCGACAAACTACATACATTTTTAAAAGCCTTTAAAAGCCTTTACATGATACCACATTAGATTCACGGAGGAGGTCTACTGCTAAAATTACTGCCCTCGATCTGACCTTCGCGGTGATACCTCACATGCATGGTGCAATTGCTGTTTACATATGACGCCAGACCAACGCTTGTGTACGCCTTTGCGCAAGAGAAGGGGGGGCAGGGGTGCTTTTTTTTTTTTTTTTTGGTTTTTTTTTTTATTTATTTAGCTTTTTTATTTTATTTTTAAACTGTTCCTTCCATTTTTTTTCTTTGTTATGATTTTTATTGTTATCTCAGGGAATGTAAATATCCCCTATGATAGCAATAGGCAGTGACAGGTACTCTTTTTTTGAAAAAATTGGGGTCTATTAGACCCTAGATCTTTCCTCTGCCCTCAAAGCATCTGACCACACCAAGATTGGTGTGATAAAATGCTTTCCCAATTTCCCAATGGCGCGGTTTATATCCGGGAGGGGGGACATTCCCTCCCACTGCTTGTAAAAGCAGTCTAGAGGCTAATTACCCGCTAGAATTGCTTTTACATGAAAGCCGATCACTGGCTGAAAAGAATGATACCAAGATGATACCTAAACCTGCAGGCATCATTCTGGTATAATCATTCAAAGTCCAGCAACATACTGGACATATATTGTAATCTTTTTTTTTCATGCAGCCTCTTGGCTGAACGAAAAAAAGAGATTGATTGGTGGGTGTGCCCACCATTAGAATACCTCCCTTCATCCACCCACTTCTAATGATGGGCATACATGCACCATTTATATATGCCGATGCATGGGGGCATCCTCCCGCAAAAGTTATGCCGTGTACACACGGTCGGAATTTCGACCGTATGTACGTGGCATTAGGAGCCAATCGCACCTCCCCCCCCCCCCTGCTGCCCCCATGCTTCGGCATATATGCTCTTTTTTTTAACTGTGGTGGTGAAATCACCTCCTACAGCGTTGGAGTCGCGGCTTTATGTATCGTGGGAGCAAACGCTGTTGCTGTCAAGATAAATAAATCCGCGTTGCAACTGAATGGCGCACCTGAAAACAAAAAAATGCTTAACACTAAAACACAGTAAACAAAATTACATACCTGAAAAGCAAGCATGATAAAACATAATAAAACATTGCAGAATAGAATGGAGTAAAAAAAGAGCAACAATAGAGAGAGAGAGAGAGAACAATAAAACGACAACTATTTTTTATTTTTTTATTTTTTTGAGATTCACAGGTAAAAAAGCTCCTGACTGAAGCGACTGAATCAAAACGCTACCACAAAAAAAATGTTAGCGATCGCAGGGATCAGGCCTGACTCTGCGAACGCTGCAGTTATGTGTGCTTAGTGTTTTGTAAGTGACAGTGATCGATCGATACTGCACTTGGGTGGGCTGGGCTGGGCGGAGGGGGAAAACGCAGGTGCTAGCAGGTATCTGGGCTGATCCCGCTAACAATGCGTTTTTTTTGGAACCCTAAACTGCTGGGACGCTAGTATAGATCTGATCAGATCAGATATTGATCTGTTCAGATACTGTGCCACTAAGGGAGGTGTATGCTTTGCGCGTGGGTGTTTGCGGTACTGGCACTAACCTGGGGCGACGCAGACCTTATTAGACCCTAAAACCTAATTGATATCACCCGCCGGGCGATCAGGGGGTTAAACCGTTATTGGGTAATAAATGGCGGGTGCCCTGACAGTATAAAAAACAAGCTAACTAACCAGCGTCACCCGTAACAGTAATACAAAAAAAAACTGGTTACCTAGCGACACTAATGCAGCGATCAGAAAAACGATCGCTTAGTGACACTGGCAAAAGGGGGTGAAAGGGTTAACTAGGGGCAATCAGGGGGTTAAAACCTTTATTAGGTAATATATGGGGGTACCTGACGCTATATAAAAACCTGACGGGGAACCTAAATAACTAACTGGCTGACCAGCGTCACCAGTGACAGTTATACAGTGATCACTGGTGAAAGGGTTAACTCTAGGGGCAATCAGGGGGTTAAAACCTTTATTTAGGTTGTAATATGGGGGTACCTGACCTATAAACCTATTTATGAACCTATATAAACATGGCGGTAAAAAAAAAAAAAAAAAACTCGTTGCCTAGCGACACTAATGCAGCGATCAGAAAAACGATCGCTTAGTGACACTGGCAAAAGGGGGTGAAAGGGTTAACTAGGGGCAATCAGGGGGTTAAAACCTTTATTAGGTAATATATGGGGGTACCTGACGCTATATAAAAACCTGACGGGGAACCTAAATAACGAAATAACTAACTGGCTAACCAGCGTCACCAGTGACATTTATACAGTGATCACTGGTGAAAGGGTTAACTCTAGGGGCAATCAGGGGGTTAAAACCTTTATTTAGGTTGTAATATGGGGGTACCTGACCTATAAACCTATTTATGAACCTATATAAACATGGCGGTTAAAAAATAAAAAAAAATGGTTACCTAGCGACACTAATGCAGCGATCAGAAAACCGATCGCTTAGTGACACTGGCAAAAGGGGGTGAAGGGGTTAACTAGGGGCAATCAGGGGGTTAAACCTTTATTAGGGGAGGGGGGGGTAGGGGGCTACCTTGGACCTAAAACTAACTGCCCTGACAGTTATTACAGTCACACTGACACTAAATGCAGTGATCAGTAAATAAATGATCACTGCAATTAGTGACACTGTGACTGGGGGGGGGAGGGGGTGATCTGGGGGGTGATCAGGGGGTGACAGGGGGGTGGAATATGTGCCTAACTGTACTGGTGTCAGTGTACTGTTGTGCACTAACCTTTACATGTTCACCGCTCGGCGTCTCCGGTCACATAGACCGGCGCACCGAGCGTGACATCACTTCCGCCTTCCTGTCTATACAATAGACAGGAAGGGGAAGCTTTTCATTGGCCAGGAGCGATCGCGAGGGGGTGGCCAGAAACCACTGGCCGTCCCCTCGTCCCGGATCGCTCCTGACACGATCCCGACCGTCCCCGCCGGCGGAGGGGGGGTCCGATCGGACCCCCCAACTGCCTGAAGAATGTCACGTACAGGTACGTGATTCTGCCTGTACGTGCCATTCTGTTGACGTATATCTACATGGGGCGGTCGGGAAGTGGTTAAAGTATACAACAATAATGTGCTCTAATAAAACAACAAAGTTGCTTCAAATCATTCATTGACACACTGTCATCACTCAGCAAGAAAAATATAATATAAAATGAGCATAACTTTTATAGCATATACTTCCACTAGAAAGGAACACACAGGGGTCTAGTTATAAAAAATGTTTTTTTACAAATGTCTCAACATTCGTGCACAGATGTAGCACCCTAAAAGTTATGTGCTAGGAAAATTTAGTTTTTTACTCATGCTGCTTCACAGAGTAGTACAATTTTCTGCTTTTGTCTTTTGTGACTTCCAGGTTGTGGGTCTGATTGCTTACCCCTAGCTCTGTTGAGAAACTTCCAGAGTCTGAGGTGGAGAGATTCAAATCCTCATCTTAAATATTTACTGTCCTCTGACCAATCACTGAAGGGGTGTGCTCAGTAGGTGGTCAGGGAAGGGGGTAAATAGGCTGAAGCCCAGGCAGAGAGTTAGTGTGCATCTGGTCTCACCTCCAGGAGGATGGACTTCTAATGTTTCAGGGGGCTGCTTGCCTCTGGAGCCTTCCAGGACTGGCTGCTGGACTACTCGGTGCTATGGACAAGACCCTCAACCTCTGGAACTCTTCTTTGGTTTTGGGAGTAGAGCTTCATGGTCCCCAGCTGTGGATAGTGACTATTTCAGTTAGCCCTGAACTTGCTCAAGATTTTCTATGGGTTTAAGCGGCAGAGGTCTTAGATTGCTCTGCTCTTCCTCAAACTGTGCTCAAGACGTTGCCGATGAGAGAATTTACAGTATTGCTGTTCAAACAATAAGTGTCCACCTGCATTTGTGCTCAAGTGTTTTGGAGTATCCCACTTCCCACTGTTCCCATTCAGTTAACAGTTTTCAGCAATAAATACTAATAGACAAACCCCTAGACTGTTCATTGAGCCAGAAAGAGTTACTGCTGCTGTGTGCCTCAGTGCCTCAGCACTCAATAGAAAAGAACTAGGGCAAAAAATCCAGCGAACTTGGGCAAAAAATGCTTGTAATATGTGTTTGATAGTTTCCTTGTTGCCTTTCACGGGTCAAATGTAACATCCTTACCTTTCATTGATTGATTGCTAGAGGTTACTGCACATGATTTCTGCTCACTGATTGGTTACTAGAGGTTACTGCACATTATTACCGCTCACTGATTGGTTGCTAGATAGAATATGCTACAAACTAACACAGCAGTCCCCTTGCCAGAGTAGAAGTGTTCTCTTGTATTGCAGCAGAATCTAACATGTGGCAGAAAAGATGGGGTTAACTAAGCCAACCAGGATTACATTCAAAACAGTACTGTGAATGATCATAGCAATCAGAGAGGCAGAGATGACTGATAGTTTAGCAGCTAAAGCAGTGAAAGTTTAACTTAGCCGGGCAAATAAGCCCATTGAGAATCAAACAATATACAAGCTGTTCCCTCATCCATGCTGATGAGTGTTATGCACAGGCAGAGCTGTTAATGTTAATAGCAAGCAAAGAGGCAGAGAAGGGCGATACTAGATTAGCAGTTGAAATAGTGGAAAACGTCTGCTCAGCCATACACATGTGCTCATTCAGATTAAAACTCTGGCTTTCTGCTTATCGATGCCACCTTAGGAATGTCATTGCCTCCTTCCTGCAATTCTCCCTCACTCCTCCAGCCCCTGCTACTGCTTGTCAGTGTGTCCCTCCTCTCAGCCAGCTTCACTGTCCGTCTTAGACATCACTGTTTACTGTTTTCCTTTTCCTGCAGTTGCACTATGATACAGGGAGCAATTGGTAGGATGTTTGGCCCCACAACAATGTCTGGGCCCGGGGCAGCTGCCCATTTTGCCCTGCCTTAAAGATGGCCCTGGGTGCAGTTTACCCTCCCTTCTGTAGAGAGGTGCTGTGATGCAGGCTGTTGTACAGAGGGAGTAGAGGATTGTTCCTCTGCAGACTCCGTATATTCGACCAGGTCTGTGGTCTGATTGGACACTGCAACACTGGGTGACCTCAGTGGCCATCTTTAACGGAGGCAATGATAATAAATATCAAAACTCCAATGTATTTGTGTCAGGGCTTGGCTCAGTCCTTCCTTCTCTGAGCTGGCCGCTCAGCTGTCGGCTAATTGCAAGCTCCTATCTCTCCACAGTTACTGTCATGAAAGGAGCCTAAACACAGGCATCCAACACAAGTGAACAGATCGAAGGGCTGCACTAAAGGAATCAGGCTCCAAAGGTAGTGATAAAGATATATATTTATTAAATAATAAAGACACACGTGAACACAGCAACCACAAACAAGCAAGAACGCAAATAACACAGCAAACCCCAAAGCCCTAATCTAACTAACTAACTAACAATACACACAAGAAAATGGAACATATATATATATACATATATATACAAGGCAGGGAGAAGAGACCGAGGGGGAAACAGGAAGCAAGGGAACATCAAGGCAGGAATCAGGGGACGGGTCTCAGGAACCAGGTAAGGGGACAACATCCAGGACAGGGCAGGAAGCGGATAAAGGGTCAGGTTTCAGGTTTCAGGTCCAGGATTAGGTTTCAGAACAGGCAAAGACAAGGCTACAGAAAGGAATACTGAAGCACTGAGCTTCAGTGAAGGACAGGCTTATATAGTCTCAGCAGTAAGGATGAGCCCGGTGTTCGATTCAAACCCATGTTCGAATCGAGCACCGGGTGTTCGCTCGCTCGGCGAGCCCAGAACTATTGGGGCCGCTCGCATCAAATTCGTGTGATGCGAGCGGCCCCGCAATGCATTGCGGCCTGCGCAGTGCAATGCTGGCTGATGATTGGCCAAGCATGCACTGTGACCCCGCATGCTTGGCCAATCACAGCGCCGGCAGCGAGGAGAGCCATAATTGGCTACAGGCAGGATGCCTGTAGCCAATTATAGCTCAGGGGCTTTAGTACACGCCCCACGGTATAAGAGGCCGCCGCGCCGGCGGCCTCGCATATTATGTTTCAGTCAGTGTCAGCGTGTCAGTGTGCTGCTGACTGCTGACAACAATATGTGCTTTATTTCTGGGGATATGTGTGTGCATGCTGTTAGAACAGCATTGCAGTATCACATCTGGGGGGTGTCTATAGGTGGCCTGTGAAGGGGGCAGGTTTCCTGTGCTTAGAACTTTCCCTGCAAAAAAGTGTCATTTTTGCAGGAAAAAAGCTATTTAAAATCACTCGCGGCTAATGAATTGATGGCTCCTGTAACACAGAGAACTGTTATTCATTAATAAAAAACAAAAAAAAAGCGTAGGGGTCCCCCCAAATTCAATAACCAGGCCCTTCAGGTCTGGGATGGATATTAAGGGGAACCCCAGCCAAAAAAAAAAAAAAAAATGGCGTAGGGTCCCCCTCAAAATCCATACCAGACCCTTGAGGTCTGGTATGGATTTTAAGGGGAACCCTAGACAAAAAAAATGGCGTGGGGTCCCCCTCAAAATCCATACCAGACCCTTATCCGAGCACGCAACCTGGCAGGCCGCAGGAAAAGAGGGGGGGACGAGAGCGGCCCCCCCTCTCGCCTGAACCGTACCAGGCCACATGCCCTCAACATTGGGAGGATGCTTTGGGGGTCTAAGACCCCTAAAGCACCTTGTCCCCATGTTGATGAGGACAAGGGCCTCTTCCCCACAACCGTGCCCGGTGGTTGTGGGGGTCTGCGGGCAGGGGGCTTATCGGAATCTGGAAGCCCCCTTTAACAAGGGGACCCCCAGATCCCGCCCCCCCCTGTGTGAAATGGTAAGGGGGTACAAAAGTACCCCTACCATTTCACCAAAAAAGTGGCAAAAATGGTAAAAATGACAGGAGACAGTCTTTGACAATTCCTTTATTAAAATCTTCTTTCTTCTTTCTTCATCCTTCGGTTTCTTCATCTTCTCCTTCCTTCATCTTCTTCCATCTTCTTCTTCCATTTTCTTCTTCCTCCGATCCGCTTCTTCTTGCGCTGGTCTTCTCGTCCTTCTCGTCCGGCATCTTCTTCCGTCGGCGTCGGCGTCGGCGTCGGTGTCTTCTTGGGCCGCTCCGCGCAATGGGAGGCTCCCGCTGTGTGAGGCTCCGCTCCATCTGACAGGTCTTTTATAATGGAGGGCACCTGGTGACCCCGCCCCCTCTGACGCACAGAGACGTCATGGGGAATTCCATGATGGCTTTCCCCATGATGTCAGAGGGGGGCGGGGTCACCAGGTGCCCTCCGTTTTAAAAGACCTGTCAGATGGAGCGGAGCCTCACACAGCGGGAGCCTCCCATTGCGCGGAGCGGCCCAAGAAGACACCGACACCGACGCCGACGGAAGAAGATGCCGGACGAGAAGGACGAGAAGACCAGCGCAAGAAGAAGCGGATCGGAGGAAGAAGAAAATGGAAGAAGAAGATGGAAGAAGATGAAGGAAGGAGAAGATGAAGAAACCGAAGGATGAAGAAAGAAGAAAGAAGATTTTAATAAAGGAATTGTCAAAGACTGTCTCCTGTCATTTTTACCATTTTTGCCACTTTTTTGGTGAAATGGTAGGGGTACTTTTGTACCCCCTTACCATTTCACACAGGGGGGGGCGGGATCTGGGGGTCCCCTTGTTAAAGGGGGCTTCCAGATTCCGATAAGCCCCCCGCCCGCAGACCCCCACAACCACCGGGCACGGTTGTGGGGAAGAGGCCCTTGTCCTCATCAACATGGGGACAAGGTGCTTTAGGGGTCTTAGACCCCCAAAGCATCCTCCCAATGTTGAGGGCATGTGGCCTGGTACGGTTCAGGCGAGAGGGGGGGCCGCTCTCGTCCCCCCCTCTTTTCCTGCGGCCTGCCAGGTTGCGTGCTCGGATAAGGGTCTGGTATGGATTTTGAGGGGGACCCCACGCCATTTTTTTTGGCTAGGGTTCCCCTTAAAATCCATACCAGACCTCAAGGGTCTGGTATGGATTTTGAGGGGGACCCTACGCCATTTTTTTTTTTTTTTTTTTGGCTGGGATCCCCCTTAATATCCATCCCAGACCTGAAGGGCCTGGTTATTGAATTTGGGGGGACCCCTACGCTTTTTTTTTTTCGTTTTTTTTATTTTTTATCAATGACTTTTTTTTATAAATGAGTTTCAATGAATCACTGTTCTCTGTGTTACGGGAGCCGTGAATTAACATTAGCCGCGAGTGATTTTAAATAGCTTTTTTACTTTCAAAAATGACACTTTGCGCAGAGACAGTTCTAAACACGGGAAACATGCGCCCCTTCACAGGCATACTATAGACACCCCCCAGGTACGAAATTTAAAGGAATATTACACTTTTATTGTTTCAATTTAAGCATTATTAAAATCACTGCTCCTGAAAAAACGGCCGTTTTTAAAAAAAAATTTTGCATTGATACATGTCCCCTGGGGCAGGACCCAGGTCCCCAAACACTTTTTATGACATTAACATGCATATTAGCCTTTAAAATGAGCACTTTTAATTTCGAACGTTCGCATCCATTATAACTAATAGGGTTCTAAAGCTCGCACGGACTTTAGGTCCGTTCGCGGGTTCTGGTGCGAGCCGAACGGGGGGGGGGTGTTCGGCTCATCCCTACTCAGCAGTTCAACAACAGGTGCAGCTTGATTCCTAGAATGTCCATCTGCTGGGAGACCCCCGCTGGTGGCCACCAGAACTGCACCCTTTGATGCTGAAGGAAGTAGTGACACCAGCAGGCGATCCAGGTAATAGCACCGTTCCTGACAGTTCCCCCCCTAAGGAGTGGCCTCCGGACACTCCATTCTGCCCCAGATCTGGCAGTGCGTGTAAAAGTGGAAGAGTCCCAAAAAGTCTCCTCTGTGACTGCAGACTTCTTTGCGCTCTCCGGCCAGAGTCTCTTAACCAACTAGGAGGCGTGCCACCCGAGTCCGACAGTGGGACATGTACCCCACCACCAGGGTCTGGAAGTTTAGATCTGGAAATAAAAACAAACAGGACAGCAGGCTCCGGGTCATCAGGCTGGGCAGCGGGCTTCGGGTCATCAGACTGGGCAGCAGAGAGGAACTCATCAGGCTGGGCAGCAGACAGGGACTCGTCAGGCTGGGCAGCAGACAGGGACTCATCAGGCTGGGCAGCGGGCACCGGGTCATCAGGCTGGGCAGCGGGCACCGGGTCATCAGGCTGGGCAGCGGGCACCGGGTCATCAGGCTGGGCAGCAGACAGGAACTCATCAGGCTGGGCAGCAGACAGGAACTCATCAGGCTGGGCAGCAGACAGGAACTCATCAGGCTGGGCAGCAGACAGGAACTCATCAGGCTGGGCAGCAGACAATGGCTCATCAGGCTGGGCAGCAGACAGGAACACATCAGGCTGGGCAGCAGACAATGGCTCATCAGGCTGGGCAGCAGACAATGGCTCATCAGGCTGGGCAGCAGACACGGGCACATCAGGCTGGGCAGCAGACACGGGCACATCAGGCTGGGCAGCAGACACGGGCACATCAGGCTGGGCAGCAGACACGGGCACATCAGGCTGGGCAGCAGGCATGGGTACATCAAGCTGGGCAGCGGGTACAGCAAGCTGGGCAGCAGGCACGGGCACATCAAGCTGGGCAGCAGGCACGGGCACATCAAGCTGGGCAGCAGGCACGGGCACATCAAACTGGGCAGCAGGCAGCGGGTCATCAGAATGGAAGGCAGGCAGCGGGTCATCAGACTGGAGAACTGGCAGCGGGTCATCAGACTGGAGAACTGGCAGCGGGTCATCAGACTGGAAAACTGGCAGCGGGTCATCAGACTGGAAAACTGGCAGCGGGTCATCAGACTGGAAAACTGGCAGCGGGTCATCAGACTGGAAAACTGGCAGCGGTTCATCAGACTGGAAGGCTGGAACATCAGGCTGGAAGGCCGGCACCAGGACATCAGACTGGAAGGCTGGGGCATCAGGCTGGAGGGCTAGGACATCAGACTGGAAGGCTGGAACGTCAGGCTGGAGGGCTGGCACCAGGACATCAGACTGGAAAGCTGAGACATCAGGCTGGAAGGCCGGCACCAGGACATCAGACTGGAATGCTGGAACATCAGGCTTGAGGGCTGGAACATCAGGCTGGAAGGCCGGCACCAGGACATCAGACTGGAAGGCTGGGACATCAGGCTTGAGGGCTGGAACATCAGGCTGGAAGGCCGGCAACGGAACATCAGACTGGAAGGCTGGGACATCAGGCTGGAAGGCTAGGACATCAGACTGGAAGGCTGGAACGTCAGGCTGGAGGGCTGGCACCAGGACATCAGGCTGGAATGCTGGAACATCAGGCTGGAAGGCCGGCACCAGGACATCAGACTGGAAGGCTGGGACATCAGGCTGGAAGGCTAGGACATCAGGCTGGAAGGCTGGAACGTCAGGCTGGAAGGCTAGTACTGGCTCTTCAGGCTGGATTGCTGGCACCTCCGGCTGGAACTCTGGCGCTTCAGGCTGGGACAGATTAGTGGGTGTGGAGGCAGATTGGATTACTGGCAGGATCGTTTTGGTTGGGAAGAACTTTCGTTTTTTCTTTGACTTGGTCGCTGAAGCTTTATAGGTGGGGGGTGCAGCAGACAGGGAAGGAGGATTGGAATATGGCAGAGAAGAGGTAACAGTAGCTGGGGGAAGTTTTTGTGAATTTGTAGGCAACTGAGAAGAGGCAGGGGGGTTGTATGCAGGATAGGTACAGGGAGAAGAGACCGGATATGAATATTTGGTTGGGAGCAATGTATACTGGGTGGCAACTGCGTTTGGCATGGGTGATGGGGAAACATACATTTGTGGATTTGTAGGCAGCTGAGAAGAGGCAGGGGGGTTAAATGCAGGATAGGTACAGGGAGTAGAGACTGGATATGAGTATTTAGTTGGGAGCAGTGTATACTGGGTGGCAACTGGGTTTGGTATGGGTGATGGGGAAACATACATTTGGGTAGGCTGGTGTCTGATGGCAGAAGTGGTTGGTTTGGCTGGGGCTAATTTTACCATGTCAGACCATGCTGAAAGTATGGGTTGTACAAACTGTGGATTTAAGTTTCCCTGTCTAACAAAAGACTGAGCGGACACAATGCACTCAGCAATCACCTGTGGGGAACAGCCAGAGTAGTGCTCACAGAAATCAGCAGGATCATCTTCAAAAAGCCTGACTAGGGATACAACCTGATTCGTATTAAAAGGGGGAGTGAAATCATCACGGCCCTCAGGAATACAGTGCAGGGCCAGCTCTGTACAAATCTTGATCAGAGGCTGCACGTCCTCAAAAAGAAAATGGCCCTGATCAACGAAAACATGGGCTATACGGATGCACTCCAGTAGTTGCTCCCTAGTATAGTCACCCAAAGTCTGATAACAAAAATCTCTTTCTTCCATTGCCAGGAGCGAAAGATACAATATATCTTCCAGATGCATCTTTCTTGGCAATAGCAAGTGTCAGACCCAATTCCCAAGTGCAGCCGATCTGTTTGTATGGCTTCAGTATTCTGTCATGAAAGGAGCCTAAACACAGGCATCCAACACAAGTGAACAGATCGATGGGCTGCACTAAAGGAATCAGGCTCCAAAGGTAGTGATAAAGATATATATTTATTAAATAATAAAGACACACGTGAACACAGCAACCACAAACAAGCAAGAACACAAATAACACAGCAAACCCCAAAGCCCTAATCTAACTAACTAACTAACAATACACACAAGAAAATGGAACATATATATATATACATAGATATACAAGGCAGGGAGAAGAGACCAAGGGGGAAACAGGAAGCAAGGGAACATCAAGGCAGGAATCAGGGGACGGGTCTCAGGAACCAGGTAAGGGGGACAACATCCAGGACAGGGCAGGAAGCGGATAAAGGGTCAGGTTTCAGGTTTCAGGTCCAGGATCAGGTTTCAGAACAGGCAAAGACAAGGCTACAGAAAGGAATACTGAAGCACTGAGCTTCAGTGAAGGACAGGCTTATATAGTCTCAGCAGTTCAACAACAGGTGCAGCTTGATTCCTAGAATGTCCATCTGCTGGGAGACCCCCGCTGGTGGCCACCAGAACTGCAACCTTTGATGCTGAAGGAAGTAGTGACACCAGCAGGCGATCCAGGTAATAGCACCGTTCCTGACAGTTACTCATCGGTTGATGATATCCTGCTCGTCAGTCCTGCTTACTTAAGCTGTCCAGTCCAGAGGATCTCTGCCGTCGCCTTGGTCCACATCACAGAAACTATCTCCTGCGATCCTGTTCAAGACTTTCTTTGCTGACATCCCTTCTGGCTCCAGATCCTGCTTGCTGTTCCACTACATTGATTCCTGACTTCTGGCTTGGCTGACTATCCGTTCCGGTTACTGAACTTTGGCTATGTTTTAACTACGTTTGTTCCTTTTACTTTTATTATTAAACATGTTTGATTTAACTGTACTTCTGTTTCAGCCTGATTTCATGGTTTCTGACAATTTGGCACGTATTTTGTGTGTGGCTAAAGTAGGGAAAGAACCACGCTTGTCAGGGACAGTGTATTAGCCCTAGGCAAAGGTTCCTGTTCGAGCAGGGACAGTTTAGGGAGACCAATGTCAATTTTGCTATCTTCTGTGCTGTGCTGTGTCATAGGACTTGCAGCAGTCCTCTAAGTACTGCTTGTACTGCTACTCTGCCTATTAGCTAACCCCACCCCCAACACAGAAGCTGCTCTGTAATGTAATCTATGCCAAGCTGATGACCTTTATGTTGAAATTCTGCCAGTATACTGCTAACATTGCTGAAAATACTACTACTTCCGCACCTGTGTTGCCAGTGTTTTGCCACAGTCCCTGCAGACACATTACTAGTGCTGGTGATTGACGATTATTACTTGCCATCTGTTTCCCTGGAACTCAACAAAGCAATAATTGTGGAAACTTTCCTTGAGTCATTCCTCTAATTTGGGTACCAAGTAACTGGCCCCACCCAAAGGCTCAGTACAGGTGACAGCTTCCTGGTGGGTTTGCTCAAGTGGTTTTGGACTAAGATCCAAACATGCCTGAGCTCATTCCTAATTGCTAATGTACAAGTGCTACCAAATGCAGTTGAAAATTTAGAAGCTAGCCTTAAAATGATTGCAGACAAGAATTTGTTTCCAGAGCAGCCTTTCTCAACCTTTTTTAGCCCAGAGGAACTTAAAATAATCTTCACATCTTAGAGGAACCCCTACTAAAATTAAATAATTGCGGTCAGATGGAAGGATGACCCTTATAGTGGTGGTCAGAATGCCACCCTTATAGACAACTAAAAAATGATCAGTGGTGTCATGCTGCTAGCTCTGTCAAGTGGCATTGGACTTGGAATTATGCAAGCACCATCAGATGGGAACCAGCTCAGCCACAGCTTCAGGATTCCCTAGTAACCTTATAAGGAACCCTTGTTTTCCATGGAACCCTGGATGAGAATGTCTGTTCTAGAGGAATGCATGACACAGATGTAGTTGGGATAAGGCTGTGCTACTACCATTATCCGCAAGTCCGCAACCCAATAAAACAAGGGCACAACAATCCTACTTCCCATTGAAGGAGCCTAGACCGCCTTCCTAGAGCATTAAACCCTGTCTCTGCCAGTCAGTGCTTACCTAGCTGGTTAACAAGGTCGTTAAACTTTAACAAGGCATTTAATGGAAAGGTTTGAGCTCATAATTCTAGTTAATGTATGAACCTGGTATCTGGTAATATAACTAAGGTATGGTAATATTATGCTTGAAAATATTTCCTAGTCTTTTTGACTTGCTGTGTAGAATGTTACTAACACCATTAGCTGAGGTTATACAATGTAATTCTAGATGCAGTTTATTTCTAAGTAGTATATCCTCACTAAACTACAAACAAATTCTTTTGAGCTACCTTGTAAAGGTCCAAATGATTATAAAAGACAGCTGCTAGCATTGATCACGTCCCATATACTCGTGCCAACCCAGTAAATAAACAAATTAAATGCTGCACTATCCAAATGTGATCATGAACCTGTCATATTCAATATTACCAGACTGTAAAATATTATAATATAAAATGTTGCAATCCTATGCAGTTAAATATTATACACGTATTGCAATCCTATGCAGTTGAAAATTGCAATCCTGTGTGATAATACCAGTGATAATCCTATGCGATTAAAAATTGCAATCATATGCGATAATTCCAATCATATGCAATAATTCCAGTGACAACCTATGTGCCTATACAAAACTCTATATAAAGTGCATCCACATTGATTAACTACTATAAATAACACATATATTGTGCTTAAAGTGCTCTTGTGCAAGACTATTCATGCATTAATGTGCTTTAAAAGGAACGCAACATAAAAGTCCACTTCTAATTAATTCATTCTTCTGAATCTCATTAATGATGATAAAACAACAGGCGCTCGTGTCCACTCTTGTGCTCCCCTTTGGTGTATGCGCTCACTAGGGATGGGCACCGTGTTCGATTCGAACCCATGTTCGATTCGAACATCGGCCGTTCGACCGATCGTCGAGCCCAGAACTATGTGGGCCGTTCGCATCAAATTCGTGTAATGCGAACGGTCCGCAATGCACTGCGCCAGTCGCAGTGCATTGCTGGCTGTTGATTGGCCAAGCATGCACTGTGACCCCGCATGCTTGGCCAATCATAGAGCCAGCGGCGAGGAGAGCAATAATTGGCCACAGGCAGGATGCCTGTGGCCAATTATAGCTCAGGGGGTTTAGTACACGCCCCACACTATATAAGGCCGCCGCGCCAGCGGCCTCATGTAGTGTGTTTCGGCGTTAGTGACATTATCTGCTGTGATCCATTCTGCAGTGCTGCTGACATTATCTGTGCTGTGATTCATTCTGCTGAGTGCTGCTGACTGCTGACATTATCTGCTGTGATTCTGGGGATAAGTGTGTGCGTGCTGTTAGTACAGCATTGCAGTATCACATTAAACCACCTTTACCCTTCTGGCCTGTTGTGTCATCTAAGGCAGCCATCTGCGGCTAATGAATTGCCGGTTCCCGTAACACAGAGAACAGTCATTCATAAAAAAAAAGTCATTGATAAAAAAAAAAAAAAAAAAGCGTGGGGGTCCCCCCAAATTCAATTACCAGGCCCTTCAGGTCTGCTATGGATTTTAAGGGGAACCCCGCTTCAAATTTTAAAAAAAATACGTAGGGGTCCCCCTAAATATCCATACCAGACCCTTCAGGTCTGGGATGGATTTTAAGGGGAACCCCGGCCAAAAAAAAAAAAAAATGGCGTGGGGTCCCCCTCAAAATCCATACCAGACCCTTATCCGAGCACGCAACCTGGCAGGCCGCAGGAAAAGAGGGGGGACGAGAGCGCCCCCCCTCCCTCCTGAACCGTACCAGGCCACATGCCCTGAACATTGGGAGGGTGCTTTGGGGGTCTGTGACCCCTCAAAGCACCTTGTCCCCATATTGATGAGGACAAGGGCCTCTTCCCAACAACCCTGGCCATTGTTTGGGGGGGTCTGCGGGTGGGGGGCTTATCAGAATCTGGAAGCCCCCTTTAACAAGGGGACCCCCAGATCCCGCCCCCCCTGTGTGAAATGGTAAGGGGGTACTTGTACCCCTACCATTTCACCAAAAAAGTGACAAAAATGTTAAAAATGACAGGAGACGGTCTTTGACAATTCCTTTATTAAAATCTTCTTTCTTCTGGTCTTCCTTCTTCCTTTCTTCATCCTTCGGTTTCTTCATCTTCTTCTTCCATCTTCTACCATCTTCTTCCATCTTCTTCTTCCTCCATCTTCTTCTTCCTCCAATCCGCTTCTTCTTGCTCTGGTCTTCTCGTCCGGCATCTTCTTCCACGGCGTCGGTGTCTCTTCTTGGGCCGTTCCGCGCAATGGGAGGCTCCCGCTGTGTGAGGCTTCTCTGCGTCTGACAGGTCTTTTATAACGGAGGGCACCTGGTGACCCCGCCCCCTCTGATGTCATGGGGAAAGCCATAGGGAAGTCCCCATGACGTCCCCGTGCGTCAGAGGGGGGCGGGTCACCAGGTGGCCCCGCCCTCCGTTAAAAAAGACCTGTCAGACGCAGCGAAGCCTCACACAGCGGGAGCCTCCCATTGCGCGGAGCGGCCCAAGAAGAGACGCCGACGCCATGGAAGAGATGCCGGACGAGAAGACCAGAGCAAGAAGAAGCGGATCGGAAGGAAGAAGAAGATGGAAGAAGAAGATGGAAGAAGATGCCGGAAGGAAAAGATGAAGAAACCGAAGGATGAAGAAAGAAGATTTTAATAAAGGAATTGTCAAAGACCGTCTCCTGTCATTTTTTAAAATTTTTGTCACTTTTTTGGTGAAATGGTAGGGGTACTTTTGTACCCCCTTACCATTTCACACGGGGGGGTTCTGGGGGTCCCCTTGTTAAAGGAGGGTTCCAGATTCCGATAAGCCCCCCGCCCGCAGACCCCCACAACCAATGGCCAGGGTTGTGGGGAAGAGGCCCTTGTCCTCATCAACATGGGGACAAGGTGCTTTGAGGGGTCACAGACCCCCAAAGCACCCTCCCAATGTTGAGGGCATGTGACCTGGTACGGTTCAGGAGAGAGGGGGGGGCGCTCTCGTCCCCCCTCTTTTCCTGCGGCCTGCCAGGTTGCGTGCTCGGATAAGGGTCTGGTATGGATTTTGAGGGGGACCCCACACCATTTTTTTTTTTGGCCGAGGTTCCCCTTAAAATCCATCCCAGACCTGAAGGGTCTGATATGGATATTTAGGGGGACCCCTACGTCTTTTTTTTTTAAATTTGAAGCAGGGTTCCCCTTAATATCCATAGCAGATCTGAAGGGCCTGGTAATTGAATTTGGGGGGACCCCCATGCTTTTTTTTTTTTTTTTTATCAATGACTTTTTTTTTTATCAATGACTTTCAATGAATGACTGTTCTCTGTGTTACGGGAGCCGGCAATTTATTAGCCGAGTGATTTTAAATAGCTTTTTTTCCTGCAAAAATTACACTTTGTGCAGGGACAGTTCTAAGCACAGGAAACATGCGGCCCTTCACAGGCATACTATAGACACCCCCAGGTACGAAATTTAAAGGAATATTACACTGTTATAGTTTCACATTAAGCATTATTAAAAATCACTGCTCCTGAAAAAACGGCCGTTTTAAAAAAAAAAATTTGCATTGATACATGTCCCCTGGGGCAGGACCCAGGTCCCCAAACACTTTTTATGACAATAACATGCATATTAGCCTTTAAAATTAGCACTTTTGATTTCGAACGTTCGCGTCCATTGTAATTAATAGGGTTCGAATGTAATATGGGGTAAGTGGCGCTAACCCCTACATAAATAATCTATAAATCTTGTAATATCCAAAAGATGGGTGACCTTTGACAGATATGTAAAATATACCGCATAAATAAATGAGAATAAAAATACATACAATTCCTCAGTAATTATAAAATGTGGGTAAAATTGTGAATATAAAATATAAAATGTGCATGAAAGTGACCAATAAACGTGCTAAAATAGAATCTAGAGTATAAATTAAGCATGCTAGAATAAAAATAAGCGTGCTGGAATAAAATCGGTAATGATAATAAGATATAAGAAAATCCAATAAAATAATAATGATAGGTCTAGAATCAATAAAATGCTACAGAGTGACTATACAGTAGCATTTTTTTGGATGTTTATGCACGTTCATTTATCTATTTCTTTTGCACTTTCAGAACCATTCATTGGTTCTTTATTTTCACATCGTGCACGTTGCACTGTGCACTTTATTTTCCATTGATTTTATAGGTCTACAGAAGACTTTCTTCTTATTGATTCTAGACCTATCATTATTATTTTATTGGATTTTCTTATATCTTATTATCATTACCAATTTTATTCCAGCACGCTTATTTTTATTCTAGCACGCTTAATTTATACTCTAGCTTCTATTTTAGCACGTTTATTGGTCACTTTCATGCACATTTTATATTTTATATTCACAATTTTACCCACATTTTATCATTACTGAGGAATTGTATGTATTTTTATTCTCATTTATTTATGCAGTATATTTTACATATCTGTCAAAGGTCACCCATCTTTTGGATATTACAAGATTTATAGATTATTTATGTAGGGGTTAGCGCCACTTACCCCATATTACATTTACCTCTTTGTAGTGTGAGATCACTTATATGTCGGCTGCTTTCCTTTTATATTTTTTACCGTAGTTTTTGGTTGAGTGCACTAGTTACCCCTTTACTCTAAATAGGGTTCGTATGTTCGCGTAAATTTTCGGTCCGTTCGCAGGTTCTGGGGGTGTTCGGCTCATCCCTAGCGCTTACCTTAGAGCGTGTGACCTCACACCTAAGCTTGGTCAAAATACGCTTTTAAACCACCTCTGGGTTTATTGTCAGCATTCAGATCCTTGGCTGGTTGCTTGCACATGTATCCATGTAGGAAACAGAGGAAGCTTGATACTGTGATACCGTTTTAAAATGTATTTAAAAGTTAACAATCTTCACTATAAATAGGGTACTCACATTTTGGAGGTGCTAAATTGCACCATCCTGTATAAGCCAGAAATAATAAAAAAACGCTGTGCTGATGTGTCCTTTCCTCTGCTGAGACCACTAGACCGTGTCACACGCCATCCTGTTCCCTCCCCAACGTGTGTCGATACCGGGAAATGATCTTCTATTGGACAGTTGAGCTGGCAGTCATTATATAGTGTCATTGCGGCCATTTTGTTGAAGACCGCGGACACTCTATTAATGTATGGTCGTGGCCATTTTCTAGTGGATTAGAACGCTTGATACTACCCATAGTGCATGCCGTATATTGTGACAGCGCATCTTATCAGAAAGCAGCGCACTATAAGCACAAACATATAAAGCGCACGTTGAGTTAAATATTATTGCTTTTCCTTCACTCATCAGCCTACCTATCGTACTATTACACTTAATTCATCCCTCTCCAAGCTGCATTCAGGGTGGTGTGTAAGGACAGGACACATTTACTCAGTGATACTATAAAAATACAATACCATTAAAAACAGCTATGTGCTATCCACATCTTATGCCTCTGAATACAAAAATCAACTAACTATACATCATTAACTCCTAAATAATTCCTGGAATTTCAATGGCTCATAGTGCATATACATATATATATATATATATACACACATGATCCTCAGTACATTCATTGACATTACAAGGTAACCTATATAGTATTATACAACAGAAGTTATTATGTGTAGTGGCGCGCAAACATACAATCACTACATGCATCCACACATACTTTACCTTACACTCCACACCCTCAACGGCCAATCTGATTACGACTTATATACTATAATAAAAATAAAAATAAACTAAAATAAAGTATAATAGAAACTAGCACATAACAATCTGCATACACATGCACACACACATGTAACTGAGTACCCATGTGCTGTTGTTCTAAAAAATTCCCCTTCACATCAGTAGTCTTGTTCGGGGTTTATACATCTCCCAGGCTCCTCTCATACACATTCAGAGGTCTCTGATACATGATCCAGTTCGGATCTTAGTCCTCTTCCCCAGGCTAATTTAAGCTCACCTGAGCAAACAGCTTTTGCTCTCTGCCTCGGACACACAGACATGGATGGTTTGTGAGGTTGGTAAAACGCTTTAAAACTATACAGAAACTGACAAGTGGTAGGCTTGCTCAGCCTGGTAGTGAGGGCCAGTGTATGGTATAGTTAGAGCCGAGACACGGCTAGGACTTTTGTTTGGTTATTTCTGTTCTGATATGTTTTCTGGAAGACTGTGCAACACCTGTGTATGGACTTGTATTTAAATCAAATAAACTCAGCACTGTTGTCACTACCTCAATAAATTTGGTATCTGTGCCTAAATAAACAGCTCATCCCAGGGAGCTTTATACCTGCTACCTGTCCCCCAGGTTACATATGGTGGAGTTCAGCGGGCAGCTGTAGTAAGTTACTACTTAAAAGGCCAGTACCTAGAGTGACTAAACATGGAGGAAATCCTAAAACAATTGATGATATCCAACGCTGCACAACAGCAAACAAACGCTGCACTGCAGCAAGCAAACGCTGCACAGCAGAAAACCAACGCTGCACTCCACGCTGCACAACAGCAAGCTAATGCTATCGCACAGGAGCAATCGCAGAGGCTGTTTGAACAGCTAGCCACTGATGCAAAAGCAGATAGGAAAACCTTGTTTGAGGTTGTGGAGACAATAGCACAGTGGTCACCTGCTAAAGTTGATAATGTTGGAGACAAGCCTTCAGCCATCCATGTGGCTCGCTTTCTGTCTAAAATGACTACAGATGATGATCCAGAGGCCTTTCTGCTAACGTTTGAGCGGACCGCTGAGAGGGAAGGTTGGCCTAAAACCCAGTGAGCAGGACTGGTCGCCCCATTTCTTACTGGGGAATCGCAGAAGGCCTACTATGATTTGGAGTCAGCAGAAGCAGGAGACTATGAAAAGGTCAAACAGGAAATACTGGCACGACTTGGTGTCACTTTGGCAGTTCGAGCACAGCGGGTCCACAGCTGGTCCTTCCAAGACGAGAAGCCCCCAAGATCGCAGATGTTCGACCTAATTCACCTGGTGAGGAAATGGCTACAGCCGGAGTCCCTGTCTGGGCCACAAATAGTGGAGCGTGTGGTCATGGACCAGTTTCTGAGGTCACTACCAATTCCCCTGCAGGAGTGGGTGAGTCAAGGAGACCCCAATTCGGCGACCCACCTGGTGGAACTTGTGGAAAGATATTTTGCTGCAAAGAACCTGGTCACCACCCCCACAGCCGCACGGACTTTCCACCCAAAGCCACGGTCTCCCCAGGCAACCGGTAAGACTGTTCCAGGGAAGTGGGTGGTAAGCATGGCAAGGAAATAGGGGGGAGGATTTTTGGTGCCAGGACTGAAGCTTGGCGTCCCAAACAAGGGAAGCCGGTGCCTGTCAGCAAACCAAACTGGGGAAACGTCAGGTGTTTTCGTTGCCAAGAAATGGGACATGTTGCGGCAAATTGTCCATTGACAGATGAACCAATGCAGTGTGATTTATCTATTAGAAGGCAGTCTATGTTTGCAGCGGTTTCATGCACTGCAACCCTAAATATGAGAAAACCAATGTGCCAAATGACTGTGAATGATAAGCCTATTACAGCCTTGCTGGACTCTGGAAGTCTAGTGACTTTGGTTACAGCTGAAATGATTGAACCTGTGAATTATCATGCTAAAAATGTTGCTGTGATCTGTATACATGGGAATACCCGGGAGTATCCTGTAACCACTGTTCAGTTTAAAACTGGTTTAGGTACAGTGACCCATCCGGTTGGACTTGTTCCCCACTTGGTGCATGAGGCCATCATTGGTAGGGACTTCCCTAAGTTTTGGGGACTGTGGGATCATCCCAACTCGGTCGCAGTACCTGACTCAGTCGCAGAGCCAGAATTCCTGGCCACTACTGACCATGTGGGTTCAGGGGACTCTTCTCAGGGCTCCCCGGGTTTTCCTCTATCGGTTATGGCAGGAGAGCTGGAGGACCCTGAGGAAGTCCCCACTACCAGTAGAGCTGGACAGCCGTCTGCTGACTCCGACCCTATGTTAGAGTTTGCTGACCTTAATGTGCATAAGGAAAATTTTGGTACTGAGCAGAGAAAAGACCATACCCTTTCCAGGGCCTGGGAAAATGTAATAGTGATTAATGATGTACCTGTCGAACCCGGGGACAGGCCCTGTTTTCCTTATTTCAGCAGCAATGAGGATTTACTATATCGTGTATGTAAAATAAATGATGAAGTGGTTAAACAGTTGGTGGTCCCTAAGCCATACAGACGGCTGGTGTTAGAACTTGCCCATGGACACTTGCTAGGAGGCCATTTAGGGGTTGAAAAAACTACTGAAAGGGTGTTGCGCAGATTTTACTGGCCCGGGATACAGAAAGATATTAAGAATTATTGTCAATCCTGTCCTGTGTGTCAGATGGCAGCCCCACTATCCCACTTCCGAAGTCCTTTAGTACCCTTGCCTATCATTGAAGTGCCATTTGAGAGGATTGCCATGGACCTTGTGGGCCCACTTCCCAAGTCTGCCCGGGGTCATCAGCATATCCTCGTAATCATGGATTATGCTACCCGTTACCCTGAAGCAGTTCCCTTACGCGCCGCGTCTGCTAAAAACATTGCCAAAGAGCTGTTTATGGTGTTCAGTCGGGTTGGCATCCCCAAAGAAATCCTTACAGACCAGGGCACCCCGTTTATGTCGCGAATAACTAGGGAGCTCTGCAAGTTATTTAAGGTGACGCAGCTGCGAACCTCAGTGTATCATCCTCAAACGGATGGCTTGGTGGAACGATTTAATAAGACGTTAAAGAGCATGTTAAAGAAGGTTGTGGACAAGGATGGGAAAAACTGGGACTTCCTGATACCATACTTGATGTTTGCCATCAGGGAGGTTCCCCAGTCCTCTACGGGGTACTCCCCATTTGAGTTGCTTTATGGGAGACACCCTCGGGGACTCTTAGACATAGCCAAAGAAACTTGGGAGGGAGAACAGACACCCCATAAAAGTGTCATTGAGCATATTGTTCAAATGCAGGAGAGGATTGCAGCAATCATGCCAATGGTAAAAGAACACTTACTGCAGGCCCAGGCAGCCCAACAGAGAATATACAACAGGGGGGCCCAACTCCGTGTTTTCTCACCTGGTGACAGGGTCCTGGTGTTAGTTCCCACTGTTGAGAGCAAGTTTCTGGCTAAGTGGCAGGGTCCCTTTGAAGTAATTGAGAGAGTTGGGGAGGTCAACTACAAGGTTTATCAACCAGGAAAAAGGAAGCCCGAACAGGTTTACCATATAAACCTGTTAAAACCCTGGAAGGATAGAATGGCGTTAACTGCGAGGCCTCTCCCAGTAACGCCTACGGGTACTGAGTCCCCTCTTATCCCTGAGGTCACAATTCCAGACACCCTCTCATATTCCCAAAAACAGGACACTAGAGAATTCCTGATAAGGAATAGAGAGAAGTTTTCAGAGTTACCTGGCACAACTTCAGCAGTTCAGCATGATATTGTTACTGAACCTGGGGTACGTGTCAAGCTCAAACCGTACCGAATTCCTGAAGCGAGGAGAAAGGACATCAGCAATGAAGTTAAAAAAATGTTAGAGCTAGATGTCATTGAGGAATCCACTAGTGACTGGTCTAGCCCCATCGTGTTAGTCCCAAAACCGGATGGCACTTGGAGGTTCTGTAACGACTTCAGGAAGCTTAATGCAGTGACAAAGTTTGACACATACCCAATGCCCAGAGTAGATGAACTTATAGACCGACTTGGCAAGGCTCGCTATCTTACCACTTTGGACTTGACAAAAGGGTATTGGCAAATACCCCTGACTGGTAGTGCCAAAGAGAAGACTGCATTTGTGACCCCAGAGGGTTCCTTTCAATATAAAAAAATGCCTTTTGGGTTGCAAAATGCCCCCGCGACATTTCAGAGAGCCATGGACAGGACCCTAAAACCCCACCGACGATATGCAGCAGCCTATCTAGATGACATAGTGGTACATAGTACTGATTGGGAGTCTCACTTGCCTCGTGTCCAGGCTGTTCTTGATTCCCTCTTCAAAGAAGGTTTTACCGCCAATCCAAAAAAATGTGCCATTGGTCTAGAGGAAGCCAAGTATTTGGGCTACACTATTGGCCGTGGTGTCATAAAACCTCAAGTGAGTAAAATAGCAGCCATCCAGGAGTGGCCATGCCCTGCAAACAAGAAGCAGGTCAGGGCCTTTCTTGGTATTGCGGGGTATTATAGAAGATTTATCCCAAATTTTGCAACTATAGCTGCCCCTCTGACAGACCTTACGAAAGGGAAAGACTCAGTAATGGTGAAATGGTCCCCAGTAGCAGAGGAGTCTTTCCAGCTCCTGAAGAAAGCTCTGTGTGCACAGCCAGTACTGTACTCTCCCGATTTCTCCAGAGAGTTTTTGGTTCAGACGGATGCATCTGATGTTGGTATCGGGGCAGTACTATCACAGGTATACAATGGGGAAGAACACCCTGTCGTGTACCTAAGCAGAAAGCTCAATGACCATGAGAAAAAGTATGCAGTCATTGAAAAGGAATGTTTAGCCATAAAGTGGGCCGTGGACGCGCTCAGGTACTATTTGTTAGGGCGCCAGTTTGACTTAATAACTGACCACGCTCCCCTGAAATGGATGGCCCAAAAGAAGGAGACTAATAGACGGGTGAACAGGTGGTTTTTGGCTCTACAGGATTACTCCTTTACCGTAAAACACAGGCCAGGTGTGGAGATGGGGAATGTAGATGCCCTGTCCCGTGTTCACTCCTGTTGGGCCACAGGTGTTCCAACCCTGGGGTTGAAACAAGGGGGGAGGATATGTAGCAGAGCATCCCAGAGAGAGCCAGGAGAAGTCTTGTTCGGGGTTTATACATCTCCCAGGCTCCTCTCATACACATTCAGAGGTCTCTGATACATGATCCAGTTCGGATCTTAGTCCTCTTCCTCAGGCTAATTTAAGCTCACCTGAGCAAACAGCTTTTGCTCTCTGCCTGGGACACACAGACATGGATGGTTTGTGAGGTTGGTAAAACGCTTTAAAACTATACAGAAACTGACAAGTGGTAGGCTTGCTCAGCCTGGTAGTGAGGGCTAGTGTATGGTATAGTTAGAGCCGAGACACGGCTAGGACTTTTGTTTGGTTATTTCTGTTCTGATATGTTTTCTGGAAGACTGTGCAACACCTGTGTATGGACTTGTATTTAAATCAAATAAACTCAGCACTGTTGTCACTACCTCAATAAATTTGGTATCTGTGCCTAAATAAACAGCTCATCCCAGGGAGCTTTATACCTGCTACCTGTCCCCCAGGTTACAATATATATATATATATATATACACACACACAATTGGGGACTACCAAAGTACCTAACATCCCCTATGTACCATATTACAACTACCCCCCTCCCTCTACAGATGTGTTATAAGGCAACCAATTGACAGATCAAAAACACTTCAACTAATATAACCCCAAGCACATCTGCCTCAAACTTATAAACATATAATAGGATATAGTGGATAACTATCATTACTAGACTGTATGACTACCCACATGGATCACTTCCGACCCAATTCCAAACCATTGTCAGTGAGAACCAAACCAAGGGGTTGAGACATCAACTATTACTAAGGAAACACTTAAGATCAAACTCCTTGTTTAGCCTCCCCAACGTCAAGGACCCCAACTGATATATCCACTAGGACTCTTTTTTACTGATCTCTCTTATATAATTGGACCTTCTCCAAAGTTTTTTGGGGGCTTCTATACCCCAAAATTGCATCCCTTCTGTTTTTTTATGGACATCCCTAAAATGTACCGATAAGTGATGTTTTTAAAAACCCTTTCGGATATTTCTAACATCCAAACTTTTAGCACCCTTTCAGTTCTTCATATGTACAAAAAGTTACATGGGCACTTGATAACATATACCACCCCAAATCGTATAGCATGAAATTAAATCTCTAATAAGCCCCATACACACGGTCGGACAATCCGCGGACCAGGTCGGTCGGATCCTGTCCGTCGTACTTTGTCCGATGTTGGTGTTGCGTACACACGGTCGGACTACGTTGTCGGAATTTCCGGTCTGCAAGAACGTCGTGACGTAAGTCGTCGTCCACGAGATTAGAAAAGGGAAGTTCAGCACCACGTCAGGCACCCGTTGGGCTCCTTCTGCTGATCCCGTGTTTATCGCAAGTTAGTCGAAGTTTGGTGACTTAAGATTCGCGCTTCTCAGTTCTCTGACTCAGATCGTTACTGCTCTTCAGTTTGTGCTTGTCGTGCGTATCTGTTTATTAGTGCGTGTAGTCAGTTCGCATTTGTTGGTCATTGCGGCCTATATCTTGATATAGGACGCTTTGATTTGCACTGCTTATTGTCTGCTCGTTTCTGGTATTCATTTCGTTCTTTCAGGCCTTGCTGTTTATCGGTGCTTTCTGTTTGTCCGTTCTGACCAGCCGACCTTTTGTGACCTTGTGAGCGATGTTTCCCGTGCGTACTCGTCGCCGAGTTTGTGCTGTACGCGGAATTGGTGTCGGGCTTTTAGCTTTGACCCAAGACCCGTCCATGAACAGAGTGACGAGGAGTATGTGGACCAAGAATTGGTTGCTTCAGCGTGACCAATTCTCGCACATGCCTTTGCTTCGTGAGATCCGGGAGAATAATCCTGATGATTTCAGGAACTTTCTCCGGATGACGGACCCCGATTTTCACCGTCTTTTGGCTTTGCTGACCCCCTTTATCAGCCGGCAGGATACCTGCATGAGACAAGCCATTACTCCGGAGCAGAGGCTTGTTGCCACGTTGAGGTACTTGGCGACAGGGAGAAGTCTTCAGGATTTGAAGTTCTCTTCAGGTATCTCTCCCCAGGCCCTGGGACTCATTATTCCAGAGACCTGTTCTGCCATCATCGAGGTCCTGCAGGAGGACTATATTAAGGTAACATTTATACTTTACTATTCCATTCTATGTATGCTCTGTTTGCTAATGTCTTCTATTTTTGACCTCCTTCCCTAATTACCATGATTGCAATATGTTCTAATATGCTGTGCCCCTTTTCTCCTTCATGCATTTTTCCCTTCACTTACCTCCCCAGCATGCTCTTCTGCCCCAATAGACACCTATGGCCTAGTCACTTTAGCAATGTATTTTGTCTGCTGCATAGTATTTTTTGCCCACAAACAACCCCTAAAATATGCACAAATGTTTGCTGTGTGGTTTACTTCATGTAGAGCCCCTTTTTTTTATTGTTTTTGGTGGGGGGGGGGGCAAACTCATTAGGAACCCCCTCCCCCAACTGCTCTGTCAGATGATACCAATCCTCTATCTGCTGGCTTTCCCAAGGTCAATACACACTATATACCTACCTCTTTATAGTGGGCATCTTTAGGGATGAATTCTGCAAAGCATGTAGTGCAAGGGGCTGCCTCCATACTTGCCATTTCCTAATTTTTTGTGTTCTTTCTCTCCTATTAGCTTGCTTGGAAATTTCATAATGTCACAATGTGCTTTCCTTTTTTTTTGGGGGGGGGGGGGGGGTTTGAAATGTTAGTTTAGCTTTCCTGGGGGCTGCCAATAGTGTTAAGTACAGAGGGTCTGGCCAAACTAGCACACATTATTGAGCCATTTGCCAATCAATGAAGTGCAGAGGGTTACCTGTCCAACAACCCCCCCCCCACCCCAAAACCCTAGTTATTGCCAATGGCCCATCAGAAGTGTGGGGATTGATGGGGGGTGATTAATCTGTGAAGGGGACCCTCTACTTTTCTCTGCAAATACTTTCCAGCCTCCAATTTTATACAATGCTCTTGTTCCAAGATGTTGATTGTCTAATCTGCTTGCAATGTTTATGTGCAAAGTGACTAATTATTTTTTCTTGTTTCACTCCACAGTTCCCTTCCACGCCACAGGAATGGCAGACTGTGGCCTCCCACTTTGCCAGCCGTTGGGACTTTCCTAACTGCGGAGGGGCAATTGATGGGAAACACGTCCGCATCGTCCCACCGCCCAACTCGGGGTCCCACTATTATAATTATAAAGGGTTTAATAGTGTAGTGATGTTGGCGGTGGTGTCGGCAACATATGAATTTATGTATGTGGACGTGGGGATGAACGGCCGGATCTCGGATGGTGGTGCCATTGCGCACACGGAGTTCTACTGGCGTCTCCAAAGTGGCAGTCTGTGCTTGCCACCTCCAGAGGAGAATGCAGAAGGACTCCCCTTCGTCTTTGTCGCAGATGAAGCGTTTGCGTTGACTCCCCATCTGATGAGGCCGTTCCCGATGAGGACCCTCACCCCAGACCAGAGGGTCTTCAACTACAGGCTGTCCAGAGCCCGAAGAGTTGTGGAGAACACTTTTGGCATCCTGGCCAGCCGCTTCCACCTGTTCTTGACGGCAATTAACTTGGCGGAATACAAACTGAACCACATAGTTCTTGCCTGTTGCATATTGCACAACTTCCTCAAAAGACATAACAGGAACTATGTGGTGCCCGTTGGCCCAAATGTGGAGGGCCCTCCAAATGCGGACCTCACAGCCCTTCAAGTGGCACGTCCAGCCTTGCCCCCTCTAAATGCCCGCGCGGTCCGCGAGCAATATATGGAGTACTTTGTGGGTAGGGGGGCCATTGCTCTGCCTGACGATGTGTGAGAGGCATTTTTTAATTAATCTGATATTTCAACCAACCTATGATTTCTGGGCATTTCACTATTCTTTTTAGCTTATTTTACCTTGAAATTTTTTCCCTTTGCCTTCGACAGTGGGAATGCACTTTCTGGGCAAAAGGAGGTAACAGTCTCTTCTTCCCAAAAAGATTATTCTCATGTTGTGTGTTTGATACCTAATCTTTGGTCTAGAGAAGGTTTGTAGTGCATAACTGACACCCCAAATACTCCTTTTCATCACCAGGTCAGACATGTGTGTATTCTCAAAAATGCTGTGCTCCGTGTTTTCGTACAAAGCACTGTGGGTGTCATTTACCTTAGTCAAATCCACTATGCTCTACAAGTGCAGTGAAAAAGTGCCCTGGAAAAGAAACTTGCAGTGCAAAGTGGACTTGCCTTTAGTAAATAACACCCATTGCCCCCCATATCCTTTACATTTGACATACATAATGCATTGTGTTTTTTAAATAAGGAAGCCACACATTTAGAAAAATAAAAAAGTTTACTTGGAAAACATTCACAAGTGCGTTTACAATCTTCACGCCCAAACTGACAACATCTTGGTTATTTACAACATTGTTTACAAACATTACGCAATTGGTAAAACCAGGCATGGAGCAAAACAGAACCTATGAACTTGGAAAGTTCAACTTTGTAAAGTGAAGACAAGATCAGACATGACTATATGTTCAAAGTGTGTTTGATCTTGCCTTCATCACATGGGGGGGTCACCCCTGGAAAGTGGAAATTTAGAACATGCACACAATTTGGGTCTGAAAATGGTCATTAGATGTTAAAACACATGCCTAGAAGCTTCAAAAGTGCCATTTTCCATCATGGGGATGAATGGACGTTTTTTGGGGGTGCAACCCCTTCACCACAACCACTTTCGTAGTTCGTAAAGTGGTTGCACCCCCAAAAAAACGTTGGCATTCATCCACCATGATGGGAGCTAGCACATGTGGACACAATGTGTGCATGTTCCAAATTTCACACAGTTCTTAAGTTGCAAATGTGTTCAGAAGCTGGCACAAATGTGTGTTAATTACTTGGTGCGTTTTCATATTTTTCCTAAAACATCAATGATGTTCTTCAATTTTTGTTGAACATCATTGATGTTTTGCTTTATGTAATCTAGATCTCTATTGCAGACCATTATCTCCCCGATGAGTACGTGGGCACTCTCTGTGGTAAAGTGCGATTTTTCTTCCACAACATCCACGTCACCTAAAAAACCACAAACAAACAAAAATCGGGTGTTGGAAATGAGGCAGCCATACATTGATTAGCTTACCAGTAGCTGTGTTCTCCCACACTCACCTGTTGTGGTGACAATTTCTCCAAGTTCGATGATCTCTCCTTCCTCCTCCTCCTCCTCTGCTTCTGCTCTTTCACCTTTTTTGGGAGGTGTTGGTTTTGGGGTTTCCTCAGACGGCCCAAGTTTTCGCTCCCCTATGAGAATGTACAAAAGGAAGATTTAGCAACACAATCTATTGAGGGCAGAAATAGGAAATGACAAACATTGCTTGAAAGTGACGGACACTATTTTTGTTTGGCCAGTTACAAATGCCAACTACATGAATGTAGTCACTTTGTAAAGGTGCTAAACTTACTAGCTTTTTGGTAGAAGTTTGTGTGATGGAGACCCCCCTCTAGTATCCACTGGAGCACATGTGTGGAAAAGCCTAATAAAAAGGGGGTTTGGGTGTCCCAGCACTAGTGCTCTAGAGTCCAGATGGGTAAACAGCTACTGGGTGACCTCTCCTTTACATTGAATAAATTGGCTTTACATTCTTGATGACATTTCTAGTGAGAACAAACTTCCTTTCCCAAAAAAAAAACACCAAACATCGTATTATAAGTGGCCGAACGATCGAGGTTGCGTACGATCGAATGGACACACACACGACCATGACAGTGGCAGAAAGATCGAGGCTGAGTACGATCGAATGCACAGACGAACATGAAAGTGGCCATTTTGGAATGTACAACTTTGTAAAAATCAAACCACATGGAGCAGTATGCAAGCAAAAAATCAAACACAAAACACAACTACTTACTTTTTTGAAGAATTCGCTTGATCTTTCTGTACTGATCGGCCTCCCTCAGTTTCAGGTCTGACCAGCGTTTCCTCAGTTGCTCCTTGGATCGTTGTACCCCAAAATTATTGTACAGCCTCCTCACAACTTTAGACATGATCTTGGCCTTGCGGACATTGGGGTTGAGGTAAGGCCCATACTTCCCATCATAGTCGCTCCTCTTTAATATGTCCACCATCTCCAACATTTCTCCAAATGACATATTGGAGGCCTTGAATTTCAGGCTCCGGGATCGGGACGTTTCTGCCTCCGGACTTTCCTCGTCCTCCTCGTTGGTGGGATATTTGTGGCGCACCTGCTGTGTCCCCGCCATGTGCTCTCCCCACTGCGCCGTAAAGAGAATGGGTGGGGAATAGACGAGAAAGTTCGTCAGGGGCGGGCGGAGTTTGACGCATGCGCACTGTATATAAAACGTCACACGCCTGTGTCGTAGCCACGATCTGGGAGACGAGGGGAGAGAAAGCTCACGCACGAGACGATCGCTAGAAACGAAGGTACAATTTGACGTTAGTACATAACTAGCCTAGACTGATTCGAACTTGAGGCTTCTTTATGGAGAAGATTAGAAGAGTTTAGCCTGACATAATTTATAGTGTTTTGTGTGGTGTTGTGTCTTGCAGAGATTATGAAGGGATTCAACGACATGAGTTTTCTCCCCCTCTTCATTGCCAAATACAGGGAATTTCCCATTTTATGTCAGGCTAAACACCCCCATTATAGCATCAAACCAAAGAGGTACGCAGCCCTGGAGGAACTTGTGGAATTTGTCAAGCCAAGGTTCCCCGCGGCAACTGTTGATGATATAAGAAAGAAAATTGGCAGCCTGAGGAGTGCGTATATCAGGGAGCGCAAGAAGGTTGTGAAGTCGGAAGAAACTGCAACTGCAGCAGATGAGGTCTATGTGCCCAAGCTCTGGTACTATCAGAGTCTACATTTTCTCAAAGACCAGGCTGATGTCACGGAGCCACTCTCGACTCCTCCTTCCACGCTTCCTTGCGCGCAGGCCACCCCTGATGAGGCTTCCGAGGAGCAACCTGGGCCTTCCAGTCTGGAAGAGGTGGAGGAGCCCAGCTTGTTCCAGGTATAGTAGTTTTGTTACCATTTATGTGAATAATGAATGATGTTCACTTAATTCAGGATCCTCATTTGCTTAGTTCCTAACGTGTTTGACATATCAACTGACAGTAGTGTTGGAGACAGTTGGGGCCACAATCTAAACTGCAGGGCTGAGAATTGTATGGTTTTCTATTTGTAAACATTTTGCAACAGTCACTAGATGAGAATTGTGTGTGTTTGATGAACAAATACCTGAAACTATGTCCCTTTTTCATACACAGGAGGACCTCAGCCAGGAGGTGGCTGTGGAAGGTGGCAGTCAGGAGGAGGCAGGGGTTAGTGGCAGCCAAGAGGTGGGTAGTGGCAGCCAAGAGGGGGCTAGGCCTCGGAGCCTGACTGACTCCCAAATCCCTCTCCTCCGCCTTCCGTACAGAAGGGCGGGTTATGCGGCAGAGTCAGCGCTCCGGATGATCAGAGAGGCTTCAGACTCCCTACATGCCACACCCACCGACGAGGAGACCTTTGGCTCCGTGGTTGTCACGAAGATGATGGGTATGGAGGTGAGGCAACGCAACATGTGTGAGGGGCTCATCCTCCATGTCCTAAATAAGGGTAGGGCTGGGGAGATGACCCCAGTCACACATGTTTGCCATAGTTACCATGCTCCGCCTCCTCCTCCTCCTCCTTCTGCCACCCCACCAGCACGACAGCCACAGCGTGCAAGGAAGCGTGGAAGGAAGACCTGAGAGTGACGACCTGGATTCAGTCTGGTCTGAGAGAAGATGGAGCCTCTCGTAGTACCAGAGCCTGGGGACCTAGATGGCATCTGCTGCAGTTCCGGATGCTTTGGACTTCAGGACCAGATTGCACTCCCCTTAATATACGTACTCCTCAGGCCCCCAATTTTCTACGCTCGAAAAATGATGGTTGCCGTGGGGGTCCAAGGCTTTGCAAATTCTCCAAGCTTCACCATGGCTGCGTTCCTCTTTGGTTTGTTGCTGAGACCTAAATAAATGTTTAGGGGATTTGAAATAATCATTGACTATTGTGTTTTACTTTTCTACAATGACAGTTTTTCTTTGAGTAGGCAGGTACATTTCACTAATCCTAAAGTAGAATTAACAAGGGGCACCAACAACCAACAAACTCCTAGTAAATTTAAGCAAGAAATACAAATGTTAATAATGTGGTTTTGCTAAGTTGAGACACACAACCCCCCTCCAAAAAAATAAAATAAAATTCTCCTTCAAATATGTATTCTGAAAAAAAACAAAAAAGACAAATCATGCTAAAAATATAACAAAGATTCTTTTACGATCTGAGTAAAAATGCTGAAAACTAAGAAAGAACTAAGTTTGTGAGAAGTGCAGGTGAATAGGAGCAGCTAAAACATGTCATTCTTGTTGCATTGTAAAGAAAAAGAGAATGCGCTGCATTAAAGACATTTTAACATTGCAGCGTGACGAATGTGCTGTGTCGATTAGGAAAGGTAGTTTTACCTGACCGAGCGCTTCCGGCACAGAATTTCTTCTGAGCATGCGTAGCACTTTGTCCGTCGGACAACCGTACACATGCTCGGATTTGGTGTGATCGGACCGTGTTGTCGGCAAATCTTTCCAGCAGGAGATAAGACTTTGTCCGGCGGACAATCCGACGTACACTGTCCGATGGTGCATACACACGGTCTGATTTTTCAACAACATTGTCCGATCGGACAGAATCCATGAAAAAGTCCGACCGTGTGTATGGGGCTATAGTGTGTAGGTGCTGAGTTTTTGGATTAACAAAACTCTTCACCTTCCTAATATTATTTGAAACCCTAATGCAACTGTAACACCTACTACATCCATGGAAGCCTTTAACATCCCAAAACATTAATTGTTTGGGCATGGGTGGCTCAACGATGTTATGTACCAGTTTATCTCTCAAGTTCGGGGCTCGCTTGTAAACAATCCTTGGTTTCTCTGGCAAACTATCTTTTAACTGTGTATCCTGCATCAGTACCCCCCAATATCTACTGATGATCCTTTCCACATCTCTGTTTTGTAAATTATAATCTAAAACAATACAGGTGCCTATATTTTAGTTATTTTTGTTGCTTACTTCCTTATCTGCTAAGGGATGTTCCCTTTCTATACCTTTAATTTTATCTTTCTCTATTTTAAGAATGTCAGGTTGCCCTTCTCTATGAACATCTTTATTAGTTTGTTTGCATCTCAAAATCATCATTATTTGTCCAATTCTTTTTGATTCGCATAAATTGCTCTCTGGGGGAACATTCCAGCCTAAAAGCGCATGGCTTGCGATTCAACCTGCGCTCCTTCAGGCAAGCTAATGATATAGTATTTTTTCCTACTGTTTTCTTAAGATCTATTTCAGGAAATGTAGGCCTTGCAGGCCAATGTTTTGATTGTTACTGTATGTTATCTTTATTCTGTTTAAAACCTCAATAAACATATTGAAAGTAAATTGCCCTCTGGGGATGTTATTAATCCACGGCCTATAATGACAGCTGGATGTGGGTATGTATGAATTACGGTCTGGGGCCTTAAAATATGTTTTTGTTTCTATACCTCGGGGTGTACTTTTAATCTCTAGGTCAAGAAAGTGTATAACCTCACTACAAATATCCCATGACAACATTATATTACACTCATTGTCATTCAAAAAACCTTCCAGTTCTACCTTAGACCCCTTCCATAATATCAATATATCATCAATGAAACATCTGTAACGTAATATCCTTGAGTCCAAATTATACAAAACACCCTCCTCCTCCCATTTCGCCATGTACAAATTGGTGACACTAGGCGCGAACTTGGCGCCCATAGCGACACCTTTTGTTTGGAGGTAGAAGGTGTTTTCGTACCAAAAATAATTGTGTTTTAAATGAAAATCTAAACATTTCAAAATAAATCTACGTAATCTCCTTTCCATATGGATATTCTTTTTTAAGGCCCACTTGACTGCTTTCATAGCCCCCTGATGATCTATGTTAGTATATAGCAAGGCTACATCAGCCGTGGACATCACTATATCTGTATCACTATTACATCCCTTCAGCAACTGTAAAGTATGCTTGGTGTCTTTCAAAAAGACCCTGGTGTTTTTAACTAAAGGCTGCAGATGTATATCGATGTATTCCCCTAATCTGGAGGTAAGCGACTCTATCCCACTTACAATGGGTCTCCCCGGGGGGTAGTTTTTTTCTTGTGTATTTTCAGATTATAGTAGATAATAGGTAATCTACATGCCGTGGGTACCAAATATTTATTTTCATACTTGTTGAGTATCTCCCACTCTACCCCTTATTGAATTAAAGTAGCTAACTCACGTTTAAACTCATGTTACTCATTTCTGTCTTATATTGGTCCATAAAAAGTACCACAACCCCCCCCCCCCTTATTGGCTGGGCGGATAACAATGTCTCTCCTCTCCTCCAGAGATTTAAGACCCATTTTTATATGCCTTTGTCCGTACATTTTTTTAATAGGTTGTTTTTCAAAGTCAGTAGTGACCAGTTTTTTAAATAAATCTATATATTTGTTGCTAGCTATTGTCGGGTTAAAAACAGATCTATTCCTTAGATTTGTGAAGTTACCTTCCATTGCTGCTCTTTCTCCTGGGTTTTGTACATAGTACTTTTTCACATTCAGCTTCCTAATAAACTTTTGAATCCCTATATAGGTGTCAAATTTAGTCCTTTTTTAGGCGCATATTTAATCCCCTTATCCAATGTCAAGGTCTCTTTCCTGGTAAGGATGGTGCCACTAAGGTTGTATATCCCTTCCCCTCTTCTTTTTTTGTTGTAACCTTCTTCCTGCTCGTATATCTCTTTTTCTATATTTCTTTCCTCTTTGCCCCGCCCCTTCTCTAAAAAAGAGCTTCCCTGGGGGTTTCCCTGGTTCGGTGCGTCATATAGTGGTTGGTACCTGTTGTAGGTTGGTATTTCATAATGATCCGAAGGGTTTTTCTCAAACCTAGGTCTCTGTGGTTTCGGTAAGTCCTATTGTCCCTCATTATAGGAATAACCCCCATAAGAAGGAGGCCCCCCTTTATGGTAATAGTCCCCCTGAGGTGGGTCGCTAAACTGTGGTGGTCCTCCTCTTTGTGGAGTCCTCATCTGTTGTTCTTGTGCATATTGATCCCTTCCTGGGTATCCTCTATAGTAGGGTGTATACCCTTGATGGTTCCCTCTTGGGTTATGATTGATAACCCTGTTGGCCCCATTCCAATTACTCCTGTTGTGGGGGGGGACCTTGATAATGTGGTCTCCCTTCATTTGAATGGGACCCTCTATTGTCATAATTATTATTATAATAAGGTTTCTTATATGTGTAGCGCTGGCTCCTGAGGAGCACACGCTATGTGTCTTTCAAAGTTAATGTTCCTAAAACCACAGTTGGGTTTTGGGGTTACTTATGCCAAATTATGACTTGAGTATCAGTCCAGCTGGAATTGCACTGGGTTCTCCTTGACCGCAGGTGTCGCTGTCACCGCCGGCAAGTATGAGAATGTAGTTAACTGGGTGTATTGGATACCCTCTTTCTCTCGGAACCAGCCCAGTGGGAGTGTCATCCTGCTGTGAATTCTGGGAGAAGGTATTTAAGGTACTGAGATCACATGTTTCGGGGTTCCGGTCCAGTCCAGAAGATACCTTCTGTCTGTTTGGTCCTGGTCCTCCTGACCAGCCCCCGTGGCCCTCCTGGCCTGGGGTGCGGATCCATGCAATTTCGAGTCTTGGGGCTGGATAGCCCGAGATGAAGCAACTGCAGGGACAGGCCTGAATGGAATTCAGGATCCTAATTATCCAAAGTGGTCCGGTGCCGTCTCGGCTTGGAGAGGCCCAGCAACTGGAGAAGCATCCAGGGAAGGACTCTTTGGGAGAAAGCCATGCGCTAAGGCTGGCTTCTCAGAAGGAGCCTGGAGGCTCAGTTGAAGGACACTAAATGGATCTACACTACACGGTATGGCCGGACCGGCTGCAAGATACTGGTACCGTATGATAGCTCTCTAAATTCCCTCAGTTCCAACCAAGTCTGTGGCAGAGACTTTATTCTCAAGTGTTCTACAACCAAGTCTGTGGCAGAGACTTTGCTTTACCTAATGCTTCACCAGATGCTAGGCCTAGTGAGAGGTAGGGGTGCAACGGATCGTCGCCAATCCGTGATCTGAACGGGCCACCCCGTTCGGATCGGCACACCCCACGATCCGCGGAGCGCTCCGCGGCCTCGGCCTTAGGAAAGGCCGCGGCTTCGGCCTAGCTCCGGAGCGGCGGCGGCCATCTTTGTACACCCGGCGGCCTTAGGAAAGGCCACGGCTTCGGCCTAGCTCCGGAGCGGCGGCCATCTTGGTACACCCGGCCACTGTTTACAATGTGATCGCTCCGTCAAATGACGGAGCGATCACTTGTAAACATACCCTGCATTACCCAGCCAATATCCTGCATATCCCTGCATTACCCTGCATATACTCTGCATTACCCTGCATATACTCTGCATTACCCTGCATATACCCTGCATATACTCTGCATTACCCTGCATATACTCTGCATTACCCTGCATATACTCTGCATTACCCTGCATATACTCTGCATTACCCAGCCAATACTCTGCGATACTCTGCATTACCCAGCCAATACTCTGCATTACCCAGCCAATACTCTGCGATACTCTGCATTACCCAGCCAATACTCGGCGATACTCTGCATTACCCAGCCAATACTCTGCGATACTCTGCATTACCCAGCCAATACTCTGCGATACTCTGCATTACCCAGCCAATACTCTGCGATACTCTGCGATACCCAGCCAATACCCAGCCAATACTCTGCGATACCCAGCCAATACTCTGCGATACCCAGCCAATACTCTGCTATACCCAGCCAATACTCTGCGATACCCAGCCAATATTACAGTGGGGGAGATGACGTGGATATTACAGTGGGGGAGATGACGTGGATATTACAGTGGGGGAGAGGATGTGGATATTACAGTGGGGGAGATGACGTGGATATTACAGTGGGGGAGATGACGTGGATATTACAGTGGGGACTATATGGTGGCGGAATTTTCACAGGTTTTTGCAAATTCAATTATTATTTGCTGATCTGAAAAAATGATCCGATCCGTGACTCCTGATCCGAGGATCGATCCGATCCGTGAGTTTTTTGATCCGTTGCACCCCTAGTGAGAGGAGGTCTATCCGGTAGTTGTGGAAATCCAGCTGTGAAACGGTAATTCTCTGGATCTCTATAGTGAGAGACTTTCTTGCAGTTCCAAAGTACCTGAACTTCTATCTAACCCTCTACCCTTCATTTAAGAGACTGTTTTATCTTTTTGAATACATAACCCCAAAAAAAAGAAGATAAAAAGTGTCAGTTTCTACACTTCTTTGGGCCATCTACCACAGGAACCCCTAGACGGAGATGAGGTGAAGAAGGTAACGGTAAGCCCAATAAAATCAGAAGCTCTTTTGGGGGTTAGTGCTACATATGGTTGTGCTTGTGGAGTGCTGTCCTCCATAGTGAGCTACTGGTGGTTCCCTATTCTGTGGTTTACCAGGCGCTTGTGAAGAATTATATTGTCGAGATTCATGCAGGGTGCACTCCCCTATCTGTTTGTTCTCTGCATGATTCCCTTCTCTCCTTGGGGATATGTGGGGGGCTGGGTTATTAATTTGCCCCACATTAGTCTGCCACCTAAACACCTGCTTGTTTTGGTAATCACCCAAATCCTGCAGGTATTTTTTCTTTTTATTATTATTATTTTCTGTATCTTTCTTTTGCATACTTTTGTGTAATTCTCCTGTATCTTTTATATATTCAGCAGTGTCTTTAAAAGGCTCAATTTTATCTTTAAACTCCTTAATCTGGCTTTCTATTGTCCTCATTTTCCTTTGATTTCTTTTAATTAAGAATTCCATTACTTCCCTACCTTTCCCATTAAAGAACGTACACCATTCTTCAATGTCTTCGTCTCCTGTTAGTCCATCATTAATAGGTATATCCCATCTGAGCTTTCTAGGGACCAAATTATGATCTTTCTCCATTGTAGAAATATTCCACCATACGTTACTCTTTTTATCCATATTGTGGCCCAATTTCCTAAAAAGATGCACTATATCATTATCTTTATTTGCTGTTTCTGAAAACAGTTCCTCCAGATCTATTTCTAAATAATATGCCCCATTGTGGCAAAAGTAATTATGTGACATGTTTTGTGTCCTTGCGGAAAGGAGGATTTTGTTATGACCTACAAGATGGCCCTGTACATTTAATTCCTTTTTTAGCTGATTAGGAACAACTGTTTGCCTTGATTGATCGGCATACTTTCTTACCAATGGCTGCACAGGTCATTGTTTTATTTAACCTATGGTGGGACATATTTTGTTTACCAATGGGTGTAAAGGTCATTTCTATCTGACCTACGGCAACGCTTTCTTGTCTCTCAATGGAACTATTTAAAGAGCAGCACTAGGCATGTGTACGTACCCCTGAGGATGTCATTTATGATAAAAAAGATTGTCGGGATAGCTACGTACACATGCTGCTGCACTTGCGCGACCGCTGCTTGAAACTCACAAGGATTTTATCTGTTTGATCTATTGATTGTGAGATGATCATAGCTTGGACTTTTATGTAAGTGTACTGCTTAACCACTTCGCATCCAGGCCAATTCTGACATTTCTCTCCTACATGTAAAATTCATAATTTTTTTGCTCGAAAATTACATAGAACCCCCAAACATTATATATGTTTTTTAGCAAAGACCCTAGAGAATACAATGACGGTCTTTGCAACTTTTTATATCGCACAGTATTTGTGCAACAATTTTTCGAACACGTTTTTTTCAGAAAAAAAACAATTTCATGCTTAAAAAAAAACAAAACAGTAAAGTTAGCCCAATTTTTTTTGCAAAATGTGAAAGATGAAGATACGCCGAGTAAATAGATACCCAACATGTCACGCTTCAAAATTACACTCGTTCGTGGAATCACGCCAAACTTTGGTATTTAAAAATCCCCATAGGCGACGCTTTAAATTTTTTTACTGGTTACATGTTCTGAGTTACAGAGGAGGTCTAGGGCTAGAATTATTGCTCTCGCTCTAACGTTCGTGGCGATACCTCACATGTGTGGTTTGAACACCGTTTTCATATGTGGGCGGGGCTTATGTTGCGTTCACTTCTGCGTACGAGCTCACGGGGACAGGGGCGCTTTAAAAAAAAAAAATGTTTTTATTATTGTTAATTTGACTTTTATTTTTTGAGTTTGACAGTTTAAAAAAAAAAAAATAAATTGATTACTTTTATTCCTATTACAAGGAATGTAAACATCCCTTGTAATAGGAATATTACATGATCGGACCTATTTACAGTGAGATATGGGGTCAATAAGACCCCACATCTCACCTCTAGGCTGGGAAGCCTAAAATTAAAAAAAAAAAAAAACGACCTCCGAACGATCATAGAGACTCCGGCGACCATCTGGTCCGCCGGAAATCTCTATGGTCATCATCCGGGGGCCGGTTTTGTTTCCTAAACATTCTAATATTAAGGGTGCATCCACAGCCATAGGAGAGGAACGTCCAGATTTCTTTCTCAGTGGATCAGAGATCCAACCAAGTGCTGTGTGAGTGTGACCTCTCTGAGTAAGAGGGGTTGTTGACTTTCCGGTAAGCTTCCATTTTTGTTATGGTGATGGCGGGTGTCACGCCATCACATGTATGATCATCATTTCCAAACACTCTCTTCTTCCATGAGATTTTCTTTGATGGAATCCAGCTTTATATGAACTTTTTGTTTGCACAATCACACTTTATTCACATCTAATGTAATTTAGCATATGTGTCTTCAAACTTTATTCACAGTTATTATTGTTTATATACTGTTGATTATCTGCACGGTGGTATATTTTGATATTTGTTTGTATTCGCACTAATGCACTTTATTGTTTAGCGCTGCACTCTTTTTACATATGTAAAGGAGATGTTTGGTGTCCAGCCTCAGTGACATGTTGTCAGTCTGAATATGTGTTATGTGGAGGATCACCGGGTGAATATACATGGGGGGGGGAAGCCTGTAAAAGAAAATGAATGCAGTCTCCAGATCTAAAGACAGGTAAGCTGTAATATATTTTGTTCTTGTTTTTGGGCTTAGATGCACACATTTTTAAAGCCATGTCAATAATTTATCACTGTTAAGGATGGGGACGGGTGTAATGTTTCTGTTTTTTGCTTCTTTTCTTTTCTTAGATGCAAAGAAGCAATGATATGGTTAAGCAATAAGACAAATTTAATGAAAAATTCCACCAGTTTATGGGCTTGTTACCTGTTGTATTATTGCACTAGAAGTAGATATGACATTTCTAGGCTGTAAAATGTACGTGTTGGCATGTCTCCATGGACTTTTTATTACTTCTATCTTGTACACGATACAATAGCATTTACAATTTATAGTCTTTTTTTTATAATCCTGTATACATCCAATTTGCTTTCATAGAGGTTATTGTTTCAAAAGGATGAATAAGGGGAATTTTAGTGACTCTGTACAGAGGGTATAGAAAAGAATCACTCCCTTTAAAATAATCACATTTTGTTGCTTTGCAGCCTGAAAGACACCGTTTTTGTTTTATCCAGCTGTATTTACTCAGTACAACATATTACATTCAAGTTAAAGATATTACATTTCAGAAAAATACAATCAAAAGCAGAATCACTGAGTTGGAAAAAGGATTACCCCCTTGTGTCACTATTTTGTTGAACCACCTTTTGCTTTAATTACAACCTTTAGTCTGTTGGGATACTAATGTTGCACATCTGGACTTTGCAATATTTGCCCACTCTTCTTTGCAGAACTTCTCAAGTACAGTTACATTTGATGGTGACTGTTTGTGGGCTGCAGTCTTCAAGTCATTCCCCCAGGCTCTCTCTATAGGCTCAGAAAGAATATAAAATGATATTCTTCTTGTGTAATACATGAAGACCATATCAATCTTTATTTAAATATGAGGATACCAGAGTACATCATAAAGCTTCCTTCATACATTAGGGACACAAGCAACATCCTAAGGCTAGGTTTCCACTATTGCGACCTGAAAGTCACGCGATTTTTCCGCAATTTTTTTGCCGCGATTTGGGTGGCACTGGAAACAATGCCTGTGTGATGCGACTTGAGGTCCGTAGTGGTTCCACTAGTGCAGGGACTAATTTGAAGTCGCTGGGACTTGAAGCCACACAGAATTGAATGGTACTCATTGGATATCCTGGGGCACGACTTGTCATGCAACTTTGCAGTCCCAAGTCGCATTAGTGGAAACCGAGCCTAAGAGAAATAAATGAGATAGAATGGCATGAAAGTGATTTTCTCATTAGTAGTGATGTGAAATCCTCATATACTATAAGTGCCCATTCACCCCAGAAAATTATGTGTGCGTTTCCTGCACCGAGTCCAAAATGCATAGCTCCCAACTGTCTCTGATTTTGCGAGACTGTACCTGATTTGGAACAAAGTCCCTCTGTCCCTCTTTGCTCTTAATTTGTCCCTCAGTTTGGTCTGATTTATATAGTTGTATATAAAATGCACTTTTTATCTTTCAAAAAGTGTTTTCCAGTGCTAAACCTTTCATTCAATTTCTAAATTACTGCATTTGTAAATTTAAAAATCCAGTATAAAGGAATGGTAGCAGTAAAAAAAAGCCCTTGTGGGTTTAATTAATCCTTATTTTTTGTATAATTCTCGTTTAAGAGGGCGTAGCATGGGGGTGTTTCCTATATTTACATACTTTTGCTAATAGGTGTCCCTCCTTCCCATCTCAGAAAGTAGGGAGATATCAGAACTACTACTACTACAACTACTACGGTCACCCTCTTTTTCTATCCTATGCTCCCTCACTCAGATCTTCAATCTCTCCCTAGTGGCACCTTCCCCTCCCCTCTAAAACATGTGTAGATCACTCCCATACTTAAAAAGCCCTCACTGGACCCCACCAATCTAAACAACGTAAGACCCATCTCATTGCTCCCATTCACCTCTAAACTTCTAGAATTCTTAGTCTACAACCGTCTTAGCTCCTACCTCAGTGAAAATAACCTTTTTGACCCCTTACAGTCTGGCTTTTGCTCGCAGCACTCCACAGAAACTGCCTTACTAAAACTTACTAACGATTTACTAACTGCTAAAACCAACAGCCAATACTCGATACTCCTACTACTTGACCTCTCTGAGGCCTTTGATACTGTTGACCACCCGCTCCTTCTCAATAAACTACATTCCCTTGGCCTCCAAGATTCTTCTCTATCCTGGTTCTCTGCCTAGCTACCACAGCGCTCCTTCAGTGTCACCTACAACTCTGTCTCCTCCTCTCCATTGCCCCTTTCTGTGGAGGTCCCCCAAGGTTCTGTTCTTGGACCCCTTCTCTTCTCTAGCTACACCTCCTCCCTTGGTCACTTGATAACCGCCCACGGCTTCCAATACCACTTATACGCCGATGACACCCAAATCTATCTGTCTACTCTTCACCTCACTCCTTCAGTCTCCTCTCGCATTACTAAATTACGAACTGACATATCAGCATGGATGTCGCACCACTTCCTTAAACTAAATCTCTCTAAAACTGAGCTATTAATATCCCCCCCTCCCCCCCGCCCGTGCCCCCCTCCATGACTTTTCCATCAAAATCAACAATGCAACTATCAGTCCCTCCCCTCACGCCAGGGTACTAGGTGTAATCCTAGACTCGGACTTGTCATTTCAGCCCCAAGTCCAATCGTTGTCAAAAATTTGTAGAATTCACCTCTGTAACATCTCAAAAATTCGCCCCTTTTTAAGAAATTAAACCACCAAGCTCCTCATTCACTCCCTTGTTATCTCTCGCCTTGACTATTGCAACTCCCTTCTCATTGGCCTGCCTCTCCATAGGCTATCCCCTCTTCAGTCTATCATGAATGCTGCTGCCAGACTTATACACCTTACCAACCGCTTAGAGTCTGCCAACCCTCTCCTCCAATCCCTACACTGGCTCCCAATCACCCAGCGAATTAAATTCAAAATACTACCCACAACTTACAAAGCCATTCACAACTCTGCCCCGAGCTACATCACCAACCTTCTCTCCAAATATTATCCAAATAGTCCTCACCACTCTTATTAAGACCTCCTACTCTCAAGCTCTCTCGTCTCCTCATCCCATGCTCGTCTCCAGGATTTCTCCAGAGCCTCTCCCATCCTCTGGAACTCGCTACCTCAACCCCTAAAAACTCATCTCTTCAGGAAAGCCTATCACGTCTCCAAATAATCTTCTACCACTTCCAGCTCATTCCCCACAGTCACAATCTTTTGTACCACCTACCCCACCCTATTAGAGTGTAAGCAGTTCTGAGCAGGACCCTCTTAATCCTCTTGTATTTTATTGCATTGTAACTGTATTGCCTCCTTTTATATTGTAAAGCGCTGCGTAAACTGTTGGCGTTCCTGTATCCTGTATTATAATAATAATAATCAGTGCCGTCCATCAGTAGTGCCTATCAGTGTACATATGTGCCGCCTATCATTGCCCATCAGTGCCGCCTATCATTGCCCATCAGTGCCGCTTATTATTGTCCATCAGTGTCGCCTATCATTGCCCATAAGTGCCATCTATCAGTGCCCATAAGTGCCGCCTATCAGTGCACATTAGTGACGCCGATCATTGCTCATAAGTGCTGCCTATTAGTGCCCCTAAGTGCTGACTATTAGTGCCCATCAGTGCCACCTATCAGTGCACATTAGTGCTGCCTATCATTGCTCATAAGTGCTGTCTATTAGTGCCCATAAGTGCCGTCTATTAGACTTTGTTCTGTTATATTTGGTACGTTAATACCTTTTCGGATAATTTGTTATTTCTGTAGAGTGTCGATATTCGTTATACTGAATCTCGAATCATGTCAAATTCATTCGTTATATGCGCTATAATTTCGTTCATATTCGTTGGAATTCGATATTTATGTATGTATGTATATTGATTCGTGATAATGATTCGTAGTTTGGAAAGTCGTTTGTTTATTGAATCTATTAACACACACAATGACAATATCTCTTCTCCTCTGCTCAAATACAATACAAAACCCTTCAAACTCAGTTCTCAGGAATGCACTTTGCCAGTAATCCAACCTCCAACACAAAATTAATCAGCTGATTGGACTGTAAGATTTACTTTGAGTTGACCTTTTGTTTCATTAAATCTTTAACGAATTACCGAATCATGTCAAATTAATTTGTTATATCCGCTATAATTTCTTTCGTATTCGTTGACATTTGTTATTTTTTTAGAGATGCAAAATTCGGTCGAATTTCAATTAGTTACGAAAACGAATTGCACAAGCCTACCGTCTATCAGTCCCCATAAATACTGCCTATCATTGCCCATAAGTGCTGCCTATCAGTGCCCACCAGTGCCGCCTATCAGTGCCCATCAGTGCTGCAAATTAGTGCCTCCTCATCAGTGTCCACCAATGCCACCTCATCAGTGTAGCCTATCAATGCCCATTAGTGTAGCCTCATCAGCGTACATCAAGGCGAAAAATTACTTATTTACAACTTTTTATAACAGAAACTAAGAAAAACATATTTTTTTCTGAATTTCTGGTCTTTTTTCATTTGTTTAGCAAAAAGTAAAAAAAAAACTGTGAGGATTAAATACCACCAAAAGAAAGCTATATCTATCTCAAAAAAATGCTAAAAACTTTGGGGACAGTTTTGCATGACCGTGCAATTGTCAATCAAAGTGTGACAGCGCTGAAAGCTGAAAATTGGCCTGGGCAGGAAATGGGATAAAAGTGCCCGGTAATGAAGTGGTTAAATCTATATTTTCTTTAAAAACACACTACAATCCATATTGGGGGACACAAACATAAAATAACTTACAAAATCTAAAAGATAACTGTACTAAGTTAATAAATAAAGATGCGTGTGTAAATGAGGTCCTGGTGCTGATTTACATGGGTGTTGTGGTCTGTACAATGTGAATCAGCGGCCTGTGTTATGCTATGGGGATGCAACAGCTGTATGAACACAGCCACAGGTCCTAATTTGACATGCTTGTGCATGCAGGTGTCTGGCCCCTGAACACAGGCAAAGTGCTATCAAGGCCACTCACCCACACCTGTCATAGTTAGGACAGCTGTATTTATACAGCTGCTGTGTCCCAATAGAGTAACAGGTGGCTCCAGATGCACAGACAAACTGCTCATTCACACTGTATGAGCCAGAGAACCCATGTAAATGGGCCTTTATTTTTAATTTATTTTTACAATTTTGTTTAATACTTTTGATGTATTTTTTTTTCACAACACTGTTGGGTGGGGGCTGAAAAGATTTGCAATGCAGCCTCACCAGTGCCCATCAATGCAACCTCACCAGTGTCTATAAATGCAGCCTCACCAGTGTCCTTAAATTCAGCCTCACCAGTGTCCATTAATGCAGCCTCACCGGTGTCCATAAATGCAGCCTCAGCAGTGCCCATTAATGCAGCCTCACCAGTGTCCATAAATGCAGCCTCACCAGTGCCCATAAATGCAGCCTCACCAGTGTCCATAAATGCAGCCTCACCAGTGTCCATAAATGCAGCCTCACCAGTGTTCATAAATGCAGCCTCACCAGTGTCCATAAATGCAGCCTCACCAGTGTCCATAAATGCAGCCTCACCAGTGTTCATAAATGCAGCCACACCAGTGTCCATAAATGCAGCCTCACCAGTACCCATAAATGCAGCCTCACCAGTGCCCATTAATGCAGCCTGATAACTGGGGCAGGGCAAATGGGGTGTATGTGGGGGGGGGGAGATGGGATGTGGGGGTCAGCTGGAGGTGTCAGTTTCTCTCACCTTTCAGCTCAGCTCAGCAGGTCCTTGCATGCCACGGTATCAGGGAAATAGGCGCATCCCCAGGCGCAATAATGCTGTGATCGTGAACCGCCGAAGGCAAAGGTACGCTGGCGTGAATCAATGCACAAGAACACGCAGCGCCGTGAACAGGTGAACACGCATGCTCGGCGTCAGCTTCACTCTGTGTTCCTGTTCCTTGTGTATTCTGCTGATCTGATTTCCTGTGTACCAAGCCGGCTTGCCTTGACCTGCTCTTCTTGATCTCCTGGCTTTACCCCTTGGCTTTTATCCTGACTTGTTTCTGCTTGCTCCCTGCATCTGATCCCGGCCTGGCTTACAGACTCTGCCTTTACCTGTCTCCTGTGCAAAGACTTGGCTGAACCTTGGTCACTCTGATCTTGGACTGTCTTACTGTGAATGACCCCTGCCCTGGTTCCCGACTCAGCTATCCGGTCTGCTCCACTGGTCTGCATCTCCTGGACTTTCCAAGCATGCCTGCCTTGCAGTATACCTTGCCTGTCCCAGAAAGTTTCTGGCAACCAGCTCCAGCAATCAGGCAACCCGTGCTTCTTTGGGCACCACACCTGTGTCACCTTCAGGGGTGTGCTGCACTCGGCCACAAGGGGAGTCCTCCCAGCATCTGGGCCTCCTACCAAGTTCCTGACACATGGCCTCCTAGGGGGGTGATGCTCCTGGTCCTTGGGTAAATTTGCTGCCAGTGCCCAGCCCTGCAGACCAACTCCCTTGCGCGCCTTACCTCCAAGCCCCTGATCTTTGGGAGATGAAGTTTCCTCTCCACTTGAGCGCAAACTACAACTCCCAGAATGCAACAGCAGCCGGCCACCGTTGCTGTGCCCCCGGCCCCACTGTTACAGTGACGGCTCCCCAGGATACACCCGCAAATGTGCCCTGGCACGCACACAGTTTGAGAAACACTGGTCTAGTCAGACCTCTAATGTCTCACTTTTAGACAGAAAAAGGAACTGAGGACACAGATCCCTTTCTCTGCAGCCTCAGCTGCACTGGACAGTGAATGAACAGAACGCTCTCTGTACAGAGGCTTCTGTTCATTCGCAAACGGAAGCATAGTAAACACAGTTTTATTGTGAATGAACACAGTGAGTGATTGGTACCGAAAAATAATCTGGGGAGGAAAGGGTGGATATACCTGCACTAACCCTAGGTTCACATCTCTACATTTGGTTGTGGAATTCACAGCATTTCCCGCACCCGTAACCACCTAGGGAAGGGAACACCACCGCTCCAGACAGGTCAGCTGAGAATAAAACCTCTCATTCAGTTTAGTAGCCACAGGTGCTGGCAATGCGTATAGCAATGAAAATAGGGAGAAAATTCTGAACAGCTGCACTCCAAAAATTGCCTTTTATTCAAATACTGGATCACAAAATACAAGCCACAGCAGGACGGACAGAAGAGTTAATGCGTTTCACACTACAAACAGTGCTTACTCATAGCTATAAGAAAGCACTGTTTGTAGTGTGAAATGCGTCAGTTCTTCAAAATAACACCACTGAAACATGTGCCAATTTGCTTATTAACCATATATTTTCCAGATTTGGTTTGCCATTATGAATTGACTCAGATCAGGGACGGCATTTTACAAGTGAGGTAATTACACATTGCCTATCGACCAGCATTAAGTGGATCAGTAGAGCGCTATAACCAGTCCATTGTCAACATCCTGGGACGTGAAGTTACCTCTAGTGCTCATGGCTATTAGAGCTACACCAAGCACTGGTACTAAGATGTCACCCTTTGAGTTCATAAAAGGTAGGAATATGGCACTTTCTGAACATCTGTTGTAATGTACATAAGATCTTAATCTGAACAATGCAACCATGACACATCAGTACGTGGAAAACCTTCATCAGCACCTTCAACACGCATTTGCGCTTGCACAGAAGAATCTTGAGAAAGCTGCAGTAAGTAATAAAACTTTTATGATCTCAAAACCACAAAGAAGGAGTATGTAACAGGTGATAAAGCTGTACAATTTTGCTTGGAACCAGATAAAAGAAAATAAGTTTCTTCCGTCTTGGAAAGGTCCGTACAATGTAATTGACAAGATCTCACCTGTGGTTTACAAAATAAGAATTGTCAAAATGATGGTTTTGTGGATACATGGGTTCATGTCAATCAATTGTGTGCTTGTCTTCCAGATCTCAATTGAGAATGCTGGAAGGTAATGTCGAAGAAAAGACTTGATAAGGATCTAAAGAGAATGTGAATGTAATCATTTGACATTGTGATAATTCTCTCAACTTACAGATCTTCATATTTTATACTTCTACGCATTAAAGCGGAAGTAAACCCATCAATTTAACAGTTTAAAAAAAAAAGGCATGCCGGGAATGCTAACTGCACATTGGCTGTGCTCTTGACCAAACAGTCAAACCATCCAATGGCTGGTGTCATAACGGATCACATGTGCAGCACTGTGGCAGTTGAAGATTAAACAGAGGAAAAAATGGCAGCTTCCTTGGCTGAAAACGATAGGGGGGTTTACTTTCACTTTGATGTTGATCATATCCAGCATAGCTAGAAAGGGTAAATCTCAATGAATAAGACTATGTATTCATACTATCTATTTATTTAAATAGAAAAAAAATTGACAATCCAGACCAGATCGTTGATTGGTAAAGACAATGATGACTACCAAAGACACAGCGATCATATGGATGGTGTTTATCCTTGGTGCCCAACTAACCAGGTCCTTCATCAGGAGTTATGATGCAAGACGCTCCAGAATTCCTATTGACAAAAAAAAAGATTTTGTCTCAAAAGATCTTCGTGAGCTTGGATCCGAGGATATCCATTGAGAAGAATTATAATATATCCCATTTTCAACTTGTGGAGATGCAAGAATGGTATATTGCACATATAAACAGGGCTCAGAGGAGAGTGCAAGACATCTTAGAACATGCAAGGAAACCATTCATTTTCCAAGTAGAATAAAGAGGTAGTATTCCTGCGCCAACTCAAATGAATACAGTATGATTACTGCTGCACACACAGAGGGAAATATCTGAACCCAAAATGTTAAGTAGGAGGTAGTGGTGCGCTGTATAGAGAAATAATAAAGTGCAATAGTGCTATAAATAGAGCACCCTGGTAAACAGAAGAGGCAAGTACTGATAATGACCAAACCTGCATACATGAGGTGCAGGTGTCACAAAGTATCAGATAGAAAGAGTGTCCTGGTACAGTGCAAATGCCGCAAATATCCAATATGTCAAAGCAATATATGGCACAGTGGTGGATATGAGTAAACAATAATGCGAATGATAAATATAATAAAATATAAGTAAGCAATAACAGTTGATAAATAAATAAACGGATGGGTAATAAAGTCCAAAGTGATAAATTATGCTGAATCCTTATTTATAGTGAATAAATGTGTTGATGTTGAAGTATCCTTGACAAATTCCTACTATGATATAAGCAAAGTGTAATAAATAGTGGCTTATAAACACAAATGAGGTGACTTATAAACAGTAAAGTGCAAGTGCTGGTGATTTATTCTGCGGTGTGATGCTGGTGCTGAGTGGCTTCTTGTATCCTCCATGCTGGGTAATGTGTGGGTGTCCCCTTACCTTACTGCTGTAAGGTAACAGCATATAAATGTGTTTCTTTGGGAAGGGAAACCTTTGGGAATCCCCTGGCTTCCTATCTTGGTGTCTCCAGCTCAGTTGGTGAGTATGGCCTGCTTACAGTTAGCATTAGCGTCCCCCTTTAAGACCCTGGAACTGTCTGGAGCAGATAAAACCTCACCAATGGACCATGGGTGAAAGGAAACGAACAGGAAGGATGCCCCAATAGTGTAGTATTGTTACAGCGTATTTATTTAAATAACAGGCAAACAAGGACAATTACTCACATTGAGTTGAATCATACAGTACAGTGTAAAAACGAGCGACGAGCATCACTTCCGGTGTCTCTCTGTCCCGACGCGTGTTCGTCACGATCATGTGACTTCATCAGACTACCCCTGATGAAGTCACGTGAACTTATGTTACATCAAAATAGGCCATAACAAATGCTTTTAATGTGCATCTCCCAATAACAAAGTATTAGTGGTCGATCAAAATGATGTTTCATGTCCCGTGAAAGATTCCTGTGTGCACGAAAATAAAACTTGCCATTTTAAACTGTAGAACAGTAAAGAAAAGAACCGGAAAACGGGACAAAGACTTAATTTTTCGCAGCACTTTCCTGATCTTTCTATACTGATCTTCCTCTCTCAATTTAAGGTCTGACCAGCAATTTCTCAACTGATCCTTGTTTTTTCGTACCCCAAAATTCCTGTGCAAACTTCTCACAACTTTAGCCATGATCTTGGCCTTTCTGGCATTTGAGGTTCTGTAAGGTCCATGCTTCCCATCATAGTCTGTCCTCACTAAGATGTCCCCCATTTCTTCAAATTACATATTTGTGGCCTTTTAGCTTCTCCTGTATATGGAAGTGGCTTTCTCCGGGTTTTCAACATTGCTGCTCTCACTACACACCTGCTGTCTCGCCACCATTTGCTCTCCCATTGCTCTGAAAGAGAAGAGGCGGGAAATATACTAGAAAAAAGGACAGGGGCGGAGTTTCACGCATGTACAGTGCATATAAAGCCATAACGCACGATCAATGTAATGGCGGTAGGAACGATCTGGGAGTGGAGGATGAATGATCGCCATCACCAACACGCAAAAGGAGCCATAAAACGAAGGTACAATTGTAAATTGGGGCATCGGTGGTTAGTGACCTATACGGCTTAGATTGAGGCCTATATTGGGACCAGATTATGAGTTAACCCTGACAGTATGGTTTGTCTTGTGTTCTGTCTTGCAGGCATCAGAGAAATAATTAAAAATGGTGGATAAATTCACTGCGCCCGACTTTTTGCCTCAATTTATCGACCAATACCAGGAGCTTCTCTGTCTGTGGAAGGTGAAAAATAGGAATTACGCTAATAAAATCAAGAGGAAGGCAGTTATCTCTTCAGCATCAGTTTAACATCTACTGTTCGTTCATCCCGGGGAAGCGCAATCTGGCAGCGGATGCACTTTCCAGTTTTAATTACATCTCTTTCTTCAAACAGATGCCCGGAGCCAGTCCCCTGCCGGCTACTATCCCGGACTGGTCTCAGCTGACCCTGGACTAGCCCAGCATCTACAGGCAGCGACCAACCTCATCAATTCTTCACTCTCCCACAATACGCGCAAGGCCTATCAGACAGCCTGGAGGGCATTCAACAAATTCTTGTCTCAGCACCCCAGAGAAACATCCAGTATCAAACAGATACTAGCCTTCATTTCCTACTGTCACGCTCACTTGACATTGTCCCACAACACCATACGGCTGTACCTGGCCAGTGTACAGCATTTCCTGTCCCTTCAGGACCCCGCGAGACCCTCCGTATTCACGTTCCATGCCGTACGGCCATTCTCCAGGGTATTCAGAAACGTCAGCCGGTAGTCTGTCCCAGACGATTACCGATAACAGGAGAGATCTTCAGGGACATGTCCACCATCCTGGACTCGTCTCCGTTCTGTCTCCTCCCTAGTCTGGTCCTGCAAGCCGCCATGCACTTGGCCTTCTACGGGTTTCTACGACCCAGCGAATTTACTTGTAGTCACCCCTCAGGCCCAGTGTTATGCAAACGTAACTTAGTCCGCCACCAGGATCACTTCATCCTACACCTAGCTGTTTCAAAGACTCAGCAGCTAGGCTCAGGAACGGACATACATCTCTTCAGGACCCATAACAACTGGTGTCCGGTGGCCACACTGAATCGGTTATTAGCACTACTGTCCAAACAGCCAGACTCTAGTCCTCTTCTCCCCTTTCCAGTCAAACCTCTCAACACATCCCAGTTCATGAAACACGCCCGGATTCTCCTCAGCAACCTTCATCTAAACCCCAGTCAGTACTCCGGACATTCGTTCCGGATCGGAGCAGCCTCAACAGCATCCCGTCTATGTGTCCCGGACCACGTCATCAAAAAGCTAGGCAGGTGGAAGTCAGCCTGCTTTGCCCGCTACATTCCTAATCCACAAGTGGAAATGGCCCAGGCCTTTGCCAAGCTTACCCAGTGACTTATCTCAAACCAATAAAGCTATTTCCTACCTGAATGTTTTGCCCCCTTATTTTGGTGTACCATACGATAGACCAAGGCACACTTTCAGGTCCATTTCATGTGGTAAGTTTGTGTTAAACCTGTATGTCATCTATATCCGTATCGGCCATAGGGCTCTAAACCATAAATAAGAAGGCCAGTATGGTGGCCTGAAATTATGGGAGAAGCCCGGGGGGGGGGGGGGGGGGGGTATTTAACCAACCCACTGGCTGCTGGTCTTTGTCGGTTTCCTGTGCAAGATACCCACCCTCCCTCCCCCTTTTCAGGGCATTTCTCGAGTATTCTTACTCCTAAACAGAATACTAATTTCACATAATTTCATAGCTACTTTCATTTCATCATTTCTTATCTAGGGTATGCCCCCTTATTTTGGTGTACCATACGATAGACCAAGGCACACTTTCAGGTCCATTTTATGTGGTAAGTTTGTGTTAAACCTGTATGTCATCTATATCCGTATCGGTCATAGGGCTCTAAACCATAAATAATATTTGCGGTAATATCAACATTTTGTAAGCTGTTTGTCAGGGCTCTAACCGCCCTGGACGGGCCAGCCTGAATGTGCGCAGGCACTCAGGTAACCCTGGCCTCCGTGGGCATCAGCGCGCGTGTGCACGCACACGCCGGACATGTGCGCGCGCTCCCGTGCGCGATTAGCGTGCGCGCGCGCCCCCGTGCGCGTGCACGGGCGCGATCGGCGCCGCTTTGGCGCCAGTGGCCCTATTTAAAGGGGACAGCTGCCTGCATGCGGCGCTGTCCGTCTCAGCTCCCCACCTGTACCCCACCTGAACCTGCCTGCTGACTTTATCTGTGGCACGGCCTGTCTGACCTCCGCTGCCTTCTCCGTTCCTTGACCCCGGCTTGTTTGACCCTGCTTCTGGACTGTCTATTGTTGCTGAACCTCTGGCTTGCCTTCTGACCATCCCTCTGCCTGCCGTCTCTGCCTGATTAACCTGCCTGTTGTGACCCGGCTTGCCTGACCATCTCTGCTTCCAAGTGTTCCTGCACAGGTCCTGCTGCTGCTGCTGCTGTTTGCTGTTGTTCCTGTTACCGGTCTGTTTCCTGCGTTCCTGTTTGCCTGCCGGACCATAACCTGCAGTCCAACCATCCGGACAGACCAGCACCTACCCAGCATCAGTCGTCATCACCTACATGGACACTCCTACCCGCTGTGTTCACGGCTCCACTGTTCCCAGTCCAGCAAGCCCTGAACCAGAGTTGTAAGAGAGGTCTCCAACCGTCAAGCCAGGCTCATCACTACCAGGTACCTAACAGTACGGACAGCCCATAATGACTGAGCCTGCGGAAGGAGCCTCTGCCATGCAGGAGATCTGTACCCACCTTGCAGCTCTTACACAATCGGTGAAGTCCCTGCAGGAGGGATATACCAAGTTGGAAGGACAAGTGCAACAACTCGCCGTTCCCATGGCCGCTGCACCCCCTCCACCTCCAGTGCAACCCGTCTCCCAACCTACAGTGGTGATGCTTCCTCTTGAGCCAAGGGTTCCTGTTCCAGAGAGATTCTCAGGTGACCGATCCAAGTTCCAGGCCTTCCGAGATGCTTGCCAGCTGTACTTTGCTCTACAACCTAGGACTTTCTCTCTGGAGGCCACCAAGGTGGGATTCGTGGTGTCCCTACTGCAAGGGGAACCCCAATCTTGGGCCCACCGCCTGTTGGGTGCTAACAGCATCATGACCCAGACTCTAGCCTCCTTCTTCCAGGCGATGGCACAGCTGTACAATGACCCCCAGCATACGGCCACAGCTGAATCTGCCCTATCCGCGCTCCAGCAAGGCCGTAGGATGGCCGAGGACTATATCACGGACTTCAGGCGTTGGAGCGCGGATACGCAATGGAACGACTCGGCCCTCAGACACCAGTTCCGCATGGGTCTATCTGAGGGTCTGAAGGACGAACTTGCCCGTGTGGGAATTCCAGAGGCCCTTGAGGACCTAATCACCCTCACGATACAGCTGGACCGCCGTCTTCGGGAACGCCGAGCTGAACGCTCTTCACAGCCAAATCGCCCAGCCTGGATGGTCGCAAGGGCTCCTATCCCTGCCACCCGCTACTTACCTGCTCCCTCCGCAGCCCCGGTGGGACCTGCTCCTGATGGCTCCGAACCAATGCAGATCAGACTTTTGCGTTCCCCTTTGACGCCCGAGGAACGGGCCCGACGCCGTCAGCTGAACCTGTGTCTTTACTGTGGGGGCCCTGGACATTATGTGAACAACTGTCCTGCCAAGACACATAAGTGCTTTTCATCCGTTTCTTCTTCCTCTGCATCCTGTCCAGCCAGTACAACCCACCTTGCTTTTCCTCTGTCGTTACAGTGTCGGGGAAGGACAATACTTACCAACGCCATTGTTGATTCTGGAGCGTGCATTTGCTTCGTGGATGCCACCTTTGCCAATACACACGCCCTGCCCCTCCAGAAGAAGATTCAAGGACTTTCCGTATTCCTGGCTGATGGGTCCCGCATTAAGTCAGGCCAGGTGACACAAGAGACCTGGCCTTTACCTGCTACTATTCTTTCCCAACACCAGGAACTCTTAACCTTAGATGTGATTTCCTCTCCCTTGTTCCCGGTGATCCTGGGCATACCTTGGCTCCAGGCCCATAACCCTCGGATCAACTGGTCCACTGGGGAAGTTGAGTTCCAGTCCCCCTACTGTCAAGAACACTGCCTACCCACGAGCTCCAGGATACCGTTTACCTTGCTTTGCCTAGACTCAGACCAGGACCTGTGCCAGTCTGTAACCCAACCTTATCACGACCTCCTGGATGTGTTCAGCAAACGGGGGGCAGACTCCCTTCCGCCCCACCGTTCCTATGACTGTCCTATCGAGCTCCTTCCAGGGGCCGAGATCCCGTTTGGTCGCATATTCCCCTTATCTGAAAAGGAACAAGAAGCGTTGAAAGTCTACATTTCTGAGAATCTGAAAAAAGGGTTTATTCGCCACTCCACATCCCCCGCAGGTGCGGGAATATTTTTTGTCACCAAAAAAGATCAGACCTTGAGACCCTGCGTAGACTACCGGGAGCTAAACAAGGTCACAGTCAAAAACCGGTACCCTCTGCCTCTGATACCCGAACTTTTCATAAAACTGAGATCGGCAACGATCTTTACTAAGTTGGACCTGAGGGGAGCATACAACCTGGTCCGCATTCGGGCTGGAGATGAGTGAAAGACAGCTTTCCGGACCCGCTTCGGGCACTACGAATACTTGGTCATGCCCTTCGGCCTCTGTAATGCCCCTGCCACGTTCCAGCATCTCATCAATGATGTGTTTAGAGATTTCTTGGACATTTTCGTAATTGTCTACCTGGATGACATTTTAATCTTCTCCCAATCCCTGGAACAGCATCGAGGGCATGTGGGCAAGGTACTACTTCGCCTCCGACAGCACGGCCTATATGCGAAGGCCGAAAAATGTAAATTCGAACAGTAGGAAATCCAATTCTTGGGACTTGAAATTTCCCCGGCGGGTATCAGAATGGACCCTCAAAAAGTGTCTGCCGTTCTTGACTGGCCAACACCTGTGGACAAGAAAGGCATCCAACGGTTTGTCGGGTTCGCAAACTTCTATAGGAAGTTCATTAAGGGGTTCTCTGCCATCATCACCCCCATCACCCAGCTGACCAAACAGGGCACACGTTTCCACTGGGGTCCAGAGGCTCAAGGGGCCTTCGACCAGCTCAAGAGACTGTTTACTTCCGCCCCCATCCTCAGCCACCCCGACCCTGCCCTCCCGTACATCCTAGAGGTTGATGCATCAGAGGTAGCGGTTGGTGCAGTAGTGTCACAACGGCAAGGCAGTAAGGACGCTATGCATCCTGTGGGTTTTTTCTCCCGGAAACTTTCTCCAGCCGAGAGAAATTATGATGTCGGGGACCGTGAACTCCTGGCCATTAAGTCAGCTCTAGAGGAATGGAGGTACCTATTGGAGGGCGCAAGTCACCCCAACGACTCTGTCACCCCAGATACCATCTTGTCAACGGGCAACTTCCTGTTAGTGCAACCGGATCTGCTTTCACAGATTAGAGAGGCATCCGCCAATTCCCCGGGACCTCCGGGGGTCACCCTAACATCCAAAGATGGGCTCCTTTGGAGGGGAAGTCAAGTTTTTGTTCCTGAAGTGGTCAGAGTTAAAGTCCTGACCCTGCTGCATGACCATCCGCTGGCAGGACACTTTGGAGCTCGCAAGACTGTGGAGCTGGTGCAACACACTTTTTGGTGGCCAGGGCTGAAGGAATTTTGTAAGACTTATGTTAACTCCTGCCCCGTCTGCAACCGCAGCAAAACCTCAAGGAACCGAACCTGGGGCCTCCTGAAACCTCTCCCCGCACCTGACCGACCTTGGAAGATGATAACGATGGACTTTATAGTCGAGCTTCCATGCTCCGAGGGGTGCACTGCCATCTTTGTGGTGGTGGATCGGTTGTCCAAAATGGCCCACTTCCTGCCTTTAAGGGGAACTCCATCTGCTGCGGAGACAGCCCACCTTTTTATTAAGGAGATAATTAGGTTGCACGGGGTCCCGGCCAATATAGTCTCAGATAGGGGGGTTCAGTTCACTTCCTGTTTCTGGAGAGCTCTTTGTGAAATTCTGAAGATTGAGCTGGCCCTTTCCTCTGCCTACCACCCCCAAACCAATGGGCAGACGGAACGCACCAACCAGACTTTGGAGCAGTACATTAGGTGCTTCACGTCCTTTGTGCAGGACGATTGGGTGTCCCTATTACCTTTAGCAGAATTTTCATAAAATAATGCCAGCCATTCTGCCACAGGGCAATCCCCGTTCTTTGCCAATTACGGTTTTCACCTGTCTTTTCTTCCCGACTTTCTCCCAGAATCTCCAGTCCCGGCAGTCCAGGATACAGCAACCTTCCTCAGTCGCAACAACCGGATACTACAGGAAGCGATAGCCAAGGCCCAGGAGGACAGCAAGAAAATCTTCGATCGGAAGAGAAGGGGAGAACTGAACCTACAAGTGGGTGACCAGGTATGGCTATCTACGACTAATCTTAAACTTGCCTGTCCTTCTAAGAAGCTTGCCCCCAAGTTCCTAGGACCCTTTCCAGTAAGGAGAAAGATCAACGAGGTCTCCTACGAACTGTCCCTTCCCAACTCTATGAGAGTCCACCCAGTTTTCCACGTCTCCCTGTTAAAACCCTCTGTACCCGACCCCTTTCCGGATAGGGGAACAAGGCCGCCCGGACCTGTTCTTGTCCAGGGTAACGAGGAGTACGAGGTAGAGGCCATCCTTGACTGTAGGAAGCGGAGGGGGGAGAGACAGTTTCTGATCAAATGGAAGGGGTACGGGCCTGAGAGCAACTCATGGGAACCAGACTGTAATCTCCATGCTGAAAGACTAATCCGCACCTTCCTTTCTTCCCACCCAGAAAAACGGAACCTAGTGGGCACCCGGAGGTTGCCCCTTGTGAGGGGGCAATGTCAGGGCTCTAACCGCCCTGGATGGGCCAGCCTGAATGTGCGCAGGCACTCAGGTAACCCTGGCCTCTGTGGGCATCAACACGCGCGTCGGCTCCCGTGCGCGATTAGTGCGCGCGCGCCCCCGTGCACATGCGCGATCGGCGCTGCTTTGGTGCCAGTGGCCCTATTTAAAGGGGACAGCTGCCTGCATGCGGCGCTGTCCGTCTCAGCTCCCCACCTGTACCCCACCTGAACCTGCCTGCTGACTTTATCTGTGACCCGGCCTGTCTGACCTCCGCTGCCTTCTCCGTTCCTTGACCCCGGCTTGTTTGACCTTGCTTCTGGACTGTCTATTGTTGCTGAACCTCTGGCTTGCCTTCTGACCATCCCTCTGCCTGCCGTCTCTGCCTGATTAACCTGCCTGTTGTGACCCGGCTTGCCTGACCATCCCTGCTTCCAAGTGTTCCTGCACAGGTCCTGCTGCTGCTGCTGTTTGCTGTTGTTCCTGTTACCGGTCTGTCTCCTGCGTTCCTGTTTGCCTGCCGGACCATCACCTGCAGTCCAACCATCCGGACAGACCAGCACCTACCCAGCATCAGTCGTCATCACCTACACGGACACTCCTACCCGTTGTGTTCACGGCTCCACTGTTCCTAGTCCAGCAAGCCCTGAACTAGAGTTGTAAGAGAGGTCTCCAACCGTCAAGCCAGGCTCATCACTACCAGGTACCTAACACTGTTATTCTATCAAGCTTTTTGACATGTCCCTGAATTGGGTTTCCAGTCTGGGTCTGGCTACCAGCGGGACCACATTAACTTTGACTAGTGTGGAAGTTTTGTTCGTAAGTTTAATTCCTAGATAGGTGATGCCTCCTTTGCTCCATGTATAGGGTAGTTGTGTTTGTAGAATATCACGTATGGGGGGTGGTACACCTACATCCAATATTAAGGATTTAGTGAAATTAACCTTATAATATGATACCTCCCCAAAAGCAGTAAGGATTTTGTGGGCTTGTTTTAGTGATGTGGTTGGATTAGTCAGGAGCAGGATTACATCATCCACAAAAAGGTTAATGGTATGTGTACTAGAGCCAAACTGGAAGCCCGTGATCAAGGGATGTGCTCTTATAGCTTCAGCTAGGGGTTCAATCATCAGGTTAAAGATGGTCGGAGATAGGGGGCACCCCTGCCTAGTTCCATTGGTAATATTAAAGGGTGTCTATAGAAAACCTGCAGAGTATACCTGCGCTGAAGGACATGAGTACAAGGCCATAATAGCTTGCAATATGGAGCCCTTGAAGCCAAACTTGGTTAAAGTAATTTCCATATAGGTCCAGTGGACTCTGTCGAATGCCTTTTCTGCGTCAATCGACAGCAGCAGAGAAGGCATTTGAGTTCCCTCAGCATAATGTATTACATTAACAATTCTCCTGGTTGCATCAAGGTTTGTCTCCCCTTCACAAAACTGTTTGCCTGCCGGACCATCACCTGCAGTCCAACCATCCGGACAGACCAGCACCTACCCAGCATCAGTCGTCATCACGGACACTCCTACCCGCTGTGTTCACGGCTCCACTGTTCCCAGTCCAGCAAGCCCTGAACCAGAGTTGGAAGAGAGGTCTCCAACCGTCAAGCCAGGCTCATCACTACCAGGTACCTAACACTGTTATTCTATCAAGCTTTTTGACATGTCCCTGAATTGGGTTTCCAGTCTGGGTCTGGCTACCAGCGGGACCACATTAGCTTTGACTAGTGTGGAAGTTTTGTTCGTAAGTTTAATTCCTAGATAGGTGATGCCTCCTTTGCTCCATGTATAGGGTAGTTGTGTTTGTAGAATATCACGTATGGGGGGTGGTACGCCTACATCCAATATTAAGGATTTAGTGAAATTAATCTTATAATATGATACCTCCCCAAAAGCAGTAAGGATTTTGTGGGCTTGTTTTAATGATGTGGTTGGATTAGTCAGGAGCAGGATTACATCATCCACAAAAAGGTTAATGGTATGTGTGCTAGAGCCAAACTGAAAGCCCGTGATCAAGGGATGTGCTCTTATAGCTTCAGCTAGGGGTTCAATCATCAGGTTAAAGATGGTAGGAGATAGGGGGCACCCCTGCCTAGTTCCATTGGTAATATTAAAGGGTGTCTATAGAAAACCTGCAGAGTATACCTGCGCTGAAGGACATGAGTACAAGGCCATAATAGCTTGCAATATGGAGCCCTTGAAGCCAAACTTGGTTAGAGTCATTTCCATATAGGTCAAGTGGACTCTGTCGAATTCCTTTTCTGCGTCAATCGACAGCAGCAGAGAAGGCATTTGAGTTCCCTCAGCATAATGTATTACATTAACAATTCTCCTGGTTGCATCAGGTTTGTCTCTCCTTCACAAAACCTATCTGGTCGCACCCTATAATTGAGGGTATAATATTCGTTAGTCTTTTGGCCGGTAGTTTTTTGCGTATACTTTGGTATCTGAGTTGAGAAGGTAGATGGGTCTAAAGTTGGCCGGTGTGTTGGGTTCTTTGCCTGGTTTTGGTAATGTTACTATGTGTGCTCTTAGCATTTCTTGTGGAAGAGTTGCAGTCTCAGCAGCTTTATTGAATACTGTTTTCAATTGTGGTGAAAGGATATTTTTAAATGTTTTAAAGTATTCGTTGAGCCTGTTGTTTTTTTTCTCTTGCTCCTATTTGAATTACAATGCCTCTCATAAAGGCCTTGTGTGTATTCCATAAAATAAATGGATCATTTACTGATCCGATTTTGTCTGAGATTTTTTTTTTTTTAGCTGCTGAGAGATTGTTTTGTGAGAATGTGGTTCTTGTAGTAGTCAGGTATTGCAGCGCCAGATGGGGGCTAAAGAGGAGACTCCCCTTTCTACAACAGACATGGATATGGCAGCGTGGTCTGACCAGGTAATGTTGTGTATTCTGGTTGTCTCCGCGTTTTGCAGGAGCCATTTGTATTCGGGAGTAGGGACAGTGTCTATTGGAGAGAAAGGTGTAATCTTTTTCATTAGCGTGAAGGCACCTCCATGTGTCGAATAGTTCTTCTTTGTAGAGAAGTGCCTGAAGGAATAGAGTACCTTTGGATTTACCTGATGAAATGTCCAGTGATGGATCCGATGTCATGCTAAAATCTCCACAAATCAGGAGATTACCATATTTAATTGAGTTTGCTTTGTGGAAAACCTTCATAATGAATTGGATTTGGTGTGAGTTCGGGGCATACAGTGTGACTATTGTATATGGTTTAGAGTTAATATCTCCTGTCGTAATGATGTATCTGCCTCCTTCGTCAAGACAGATATCTTTGGGTTGGAAGGAGAGACAATTTTTAAAGGCTATTAGGACCCATCCCTTTTTGTGGTTCGGCGTGCATGCCATATGGATGTATGGATAGTCCTTGTGCGTGCAGTGCGGTGTGCTGTTAAGTTGGAAATGCGTTTCTTGTATGCTTAGAATGTCCGCCTTTTTTTTACTAGCTTTTTTTCACAAAGAGAACCGTTTTGCCGGGTGATTTAGGCCCCGGGCATTAATTGATAGGCATGTAATCGTCATTGTAAGGGATGTGTGGTATTTCGTGAGGTAATGTGGTGTAGGTACTCACTGCGTCCATATGACTTTCTTTGTGCAGTTGGTGTGCCATTTCAGGAGGACATCTTTGGTTTTTCTGTTTCCGTGGAGTTAAGGTTGCTTCGAACGAAACTGTGTATATCAAATAAACAGTAAAAGAAGAAAAGTCAATAAGGGTAGCATAATAAATAGATCCAAAAATTGATCCTTGTGCAGATGTAACTGCTACTGGTGTTAACGGGGTGTTGAAGAGAGTCAAACTTTGAAACCCGTCCCTGGAGATAAACTGGTGTGGCTGTGGACTTCATTTATGAGCTTCCACTGGCGTTTTTCTTATTAGAACGCTTGTGGGATACAATTTGCCATTCATTTTGTATGAGAGTTGGCCCTGCTGGAAGTGAGTGTTGGGTGGTCTGGTCAGGAAGTATATCCCATTTCTGTATAGCAGTGAGCCCTTCCTCTAAGGTGGATACCGAGATTGTAGCTCCATTATGGGTAATAGAGAGTGTTGCAGGGTATTTCCATTTATGGAGAATTTTATGATTCCTCAGTGCTTTGGTGATTGTCATCAGATTGTGGTGACGTTGTAAGGTGTGTCTTGAAAGGTCAGGGAGCAATCTGATGTTGGCATACTGCTGAGGAATATTTTCTGGTTTACGGGAAGCTTGCAGTATTCAATCTTTTATGTGGTAATAGTGCATTCTCAGTAATACATCTGTGGGAGTGTCAGCAGGGAGGAAGGACAGTTTAGGGACCCTATGTATCCTGTCCACGAGGAGATCTTGTACTGTTGCCTCTGGCACTAAGGTGGAAAAAAAGGGTCTGGGCAAATTGCAGGAACTGAGAAGGGGGAACAGCTTCAGGTATACCCCGCAGCTTGCGGTTGTTCCTCCTGGACCTGTCCTCAAGGTCAGCCAGCTTATCTTTTATCCATGTTATATCTTCCCCCTGTGCGGCGTGGGCCTCCACCATTACATTGTATGATTAGGTATATTCATCCATCTTGTGCTCCACCTGGTTCACTCTGTGGCCCAGTGCTTGCACTTCCCTTTGTTTATCCCCCTGACCATGTCTGCCTGTAAGGAGGATCGCAGGGACAACAACATGTCTTTCATCATTGTGTCTGACACTGGTCTGTCTGCTGTGGGGAAATCTGTGATGGGATCCCCGCTCTGACTGATCTGGTTTGTGGTGGTGCAGTACCTCCATGGCCGGATCGGCCTGCTGCCTGACTGGAGAGTCCCTCCGCGGCTTCGATTTGGGTGGACTCCTCATTGAGGGGTTAGATGGGTCCGAGGAGGACTCACTGGATGGATTAGCTGAGCGGATGGAGGCGGATGGGAGCCCGTTATTGCCGCTGCTCGGCCCGGGTCTTTGCTTGATCACGAGTGCCGCCGCCATTTTGTTGAAGCCCGTCCAAGGCATAGAAGCTTGTCATTTTCTGCGACTGCTGCGAGTTCTTGCGGTTTGTCTAGGCATCCTTGTTCCGATCAGCGGGGTTTTGCCGATGGGGTGCCAGTGTGTGAAGCCGTGAATGGCGCCAGTGGGCTCTGATGGCTGTGGATTATCTCCGGTGGGCTAGCGGATCTCCTAGGTTAAGCATCTATCTTGGAGCCCGGTCACTACACCCCCCGCCCCCCCGAAATTTTGAGCACCAGCCACCACTGAGTGTAAGAGAGGCCTTCTTCATCTTATCTGGCTAAAATGTTTTTGCTGTCAACTTGAGACAGTAATCACGGCAGGGTGTGAGCTGCACATAAAAGCAATATAAAATCTGTGTGAAGTCTAATGAAGGCACAAAGCAAAAGCTTTAGGCGTCCAAAGTATTTTTGTATTAGTTCATAAAAAGACAACACATTAAAGATTCTCCTCCTTCGGGACTTATGCTTTTTATTTAATTAGGAGGAATTAGGGATGTCACATTTATCATGATTAATTATTTGGCATGAAAACAATAAACATATTCAGGATAAGTTGATCAGCAAAAAATATGATTCAGTGCTTTGTAAAATATAAAAACTTCAAAGGAGTGAAACTTTTTTATAGGAACTGTATTTTTCTGTCAACCAGACAGTAACCATGGCAAGGTACAAGCTTCATGTAAAAGCCTTCTACATCATCCGCTAGGTATTTTATTTAAAGAGCTTAGCTCTGTTACTGTATTTTATAGAAACAATATTATAAAACATAACTCCTGGTATTTAACCACTTCCATACCGGGCCTATTCTGGCACTCTCCTACATGTAACAATCATAATTTTTTTTTGCTAGAAAATTACTCAGAACCCCCTAAAGTTATATATACATATTTTTATTTAGTAGACACCCAAGGGAATAAAATGGCAGTCGTTGCAACTTTTTACCTCGCCCAGTATTTGGAAAAAAAAATTCATGAATTAAAAAAATAACAAAACAGTAAAGTTAGCCCAATTTATATATTGTGAAAGATAATATTACGCTAAGTAAATAGATACCCAACATGTCACGCTTTAAAATTGCGCACACTCATTGATTGGTGCCAAACTTGGGTACTTAAAAATCTCCATAGACGATTCTTAAATTTTTTTACAGGCTACCATTTTAGAGTCACATGTGTGGTTTGAATGGCGTTTACATTTGTGGACGGGACTTACGTGTGCAATCGCTTCTGGGCTCGAGCTACCGAGGACAGGGGCGTTTTAAATATATTTTTTTTAATTGTTTATTTTACTTTATTTTTATTTATTTTTTACACTTTCTCTTTTACATTTTTTTTGATCACTTTTATTCCTATTACAAGGAATGCAAACATCCCTTGTAATAGGAATGGTGCGTGACAGGTCCTCTTTATGGAGAGATGCATAAGATAATCAATAAAACCCTACATCTCTCCTCCAGGCTGGAAAGCATGAGATCGAAAAGAAAATTCATGATCTCATGCTTACCAGCCGCGGTTTTGTTTACAATCGTGGCTCAGACGTGACGTCATAATCCTACGCCCGGGCCTCTTACGGTCATAGAGATCCCTGGTGACCATTTGGTCACCGGAAATCTCTATGGTCGTCATTCGGCGGCGCCCGATTCTTTATTCGGATCCCAGATGGCACAGGAGAGCCCAAAGAAGCACCGAATGGTGGCGGAGGGGGTATGTCCCCTCCTGTCGCCTGTAAGAACAATCAAGCAGTGGAACTGCCGCTTTGATCATTCTTATGAAGCACAGAATCACTGGCTGAAAACGAGGATATCTGAATGATGCCTGTAGCTTCACCCATCATTTAGATATTCCCACTGAAACTCAAGGACATCATATGACAGCCTTGGGCTGTAAGTGGTTAAACAAAGGACCTTGGTGTGGACTTAGGATGCATTACATGTTTAAGGGTGCCCTTGACTGGCTGAAGGAGATTCCACCAGGTATTGGCTAAGGCAGTGGTTCTCGTCCCTGTCCTCAAGTACCCCCAACAGGCCAGGTTTGAAGGTTTTCCTTTATCTTGCGCAGGTGCTTTAAATCAGAGTCAATGGCTTGGTATTTTGGACAGCTATTTTATTAAAGAGAAATTCACAAAACATGGCCTGTTGGGGGTACTTGAGGACTGAGGTTGAGAACCACTGGGCTAAGGTGTGCCCTTCGCATTACAAGTACACTGAGGATGTGAGCTGCACTGTATGTCTATAATATTCTAAAATTGGCATGCATTCATCTGCTCACAGAATTAATTAAATTCATTAGTGTCATATGATTCCTCCTTCATATACTTGGTGGTAGGGTGATCACCACCGTTGGTCTCTCTTGGGCGGGGAATGTTACCATATCTGTTTAAAATGTTTTTGCTGTCAACTTGAGACAGTAATCATGGCAGGATGTGAGCTGCACATAAAAACAATATAAAATCTATGTGAAGTCTAACGAAGGCACAAAAAAAAAAAGCTTTAGGCGTCCATAGTATTTTATTAGTTCATAACAAGACAACACATTAAAGATTCTCCTTCTTCAGGGCTTAGGATTTTTATTTAATTAGGAGGAATTAGTGATGGCACATTTATCATGATTAATTATTTGGCATGCAAACAATAAACATATTCAGGATCAGTTGATCAGCAAAAAATGTGATTCAGTGCTTGGTACAATATAAAAACTTCAAAGGAGTGAAACTTTTTTTATAGGAACTGTATTTTTCTGTCAACCAGACAGTAACCATGGCAAGGTACGAGCTTCAGGTAAAAGCATTCTACATCATCCGCTAGGTATTTTATTTAAAGAGCTTAGCTCTGTTACTGTATTTTATAGAAACAATAGTATAAAACATAACTCCTGGTATTTAAACTTGGTGTGGACGTAGGATGCATTTACATGTTTGAGGGTGCACTTGACTGGCTGAAAGAAGGTTTCACCAGGTATTGGCTAAGGCGTGCCCTTCACATTACAAGGACACCAAGGGTGTGAGCTGCACTGTATGTCTATAAAATTCAAATTTGGCATGCATTCATCTGCTCACAGAATTAACTCGATTCCTTAGTGTCATAGGATCCCACATTCACATACTTCACAATTCTCATTTCCCTTTACAGGTCAGGTGAGTCTGCAAAAACGTATTCTCATTGCCTAGAACATTTAATGCGTGTTACTTTTGTTTTCTTTTTTTTTCGCTTCTTCGTCTAATAAACTATATGAGATTTTTGCTACCTAAAGCCTGAGAGGCTAAATCAGTAGATTCTGTTTCAAGGATCTACTGTTCGTGACACCAAAAGGCTGGTCTTTGGCATTCATGATCCCAGGGCATGAGAAGTGAGTACAAACAAAGAATTAAGCTTATATAGATGTAGGTTAGTGTTGAGATTATGGAGAGGATCAATGCGCAGATTAGTGTAAGGTTTAGTGTGGAGTTTAGTGTAAAGGTTGGTGCTAGGGTTACACAGGGATCGGGGGAAAGTGTTGGGATTACAGATAGATAATTGGGGTTAGCGGAAGGAATAGTGTGGATGTTACTATTGGAGAGTTAAAGGAAGGTTTATTATGCAGGTAAGTGTGTTTTCTTACAAGAAAGCCTCACTTTTAAAAAGTCAGTCAATCCAAGAGTGACATTTTCAAGTAGAGTCTGGGGGACTCAGCCTACCATATATACTTTTGTGTTTTTAGGGACTTCTGCCTTTAAGGGTTTGAATTAAACCTAAACATCATAGATTCAGTTCTGAAAAAGCTAAAAATGAACATCTAATAAGTGTGTGACGGATAGAAGTGGGGCTTGATCTGATAGAGTGTGTATTTCTTTAACCACTTGAGCTTCGGAAGGATTTACCTCCTTCCTGACCAAGCCCTTTTTTGCGATACGCCACTGGGTCGCTTTAACTGACAATTACACAGCCTTGAGACGTTGTACTCAAACAAAATTGATGTCCCTTTTTCCCCACAAATAGAGCTTTCTTCTGGTAGTATTTGATCACCCCTGCGGTTTTTAATTTTTGCGCTATAAACAAAAAAAGAGCGACAATTTAAAAAAAAGCAATATTTTTTACTTTGTGCTATAATAAATATCCCCAAAAATATATAAAAAACAAATTTCTTCCTCAGTTAAGGCCAATATGTATTCTTCTACATGTTTTTGGTAAAAAAAATCGCAATAAGCATATATTGATTGTTTTGCGCTAAAGTTATCGTGTCTACAAAATAGGGGGTAGATTTATCGTATTTTATTATCATTTTTTTTTTATATAGTAATGGCGGCAACATTTTATCATGACTGCGACATTGTGGCGGACAGATCGGACACTTTTGATACTATTTTGGGACCATTGATACTTATACAGCGATCAGTGCTATAAAAATGCACTGATTACTGTGTAAATGTCACTGGCAGGGAAGGGGTTAAACACTAGGGGATCAAGGAGTTAAAGTGGGGTGCCCCTTTAAAAAAAAAAATAAAAGTCAGCAGCTACAAATACTGCAGCTGCTGACTTTTAATAATCGGACACTTACCTGTCCCAGGGTCCAGCGATGCAGGGGATCGAAGCCCCGCTCATTCGCCGCTCCGCTCGGCGGCACCAGCATTCTTACTGTGGGCACCCGGCTGTGGTTCACTGTGCATGCGCGAGCGGCGCCGAGCAGCGTGATACGCCACGCAGTCATCTGTGACCTATCACGTGTCCCAGATGACTGACTGCACCAAGGGGAAGTGATGTCACCAGCCCGGGTACTGAAGGAGGCAGACTACGAGGGGCCCCCTAGCAACAGGCATTTAGAGGTGAGTAAAAAAAATTATTTTTCCAATTATTTATTTATTTATTTTTTTAGGAATTTTAAGCTATTTTTTTTTGGTGGAAACACCACTTTAAGTGTTTTCCCTCAGTGTGTTCTAACTGTAGGGGGGGTGGGCTCACTAGAACATGACAGAGATCACTGCTCCCGGTCACTGGGAGCAGAAGATCCCTGTCATATTGCTAGGCAAAACGGGTAAATGCCTTGTTTACATACGCATCTCCCTGTTTTGCCTCTCCGTGCCATGTTCGTGGGCCGCCGGCGGACATCAAGTCCATGGGACCCGCGGGCAAAAAGAACACTCAGCAGATGATATACTCTGGGGTGGGTATTGAGGAAGATCATATCATTTAAAGTTTTTTTAAATGTTCATTATGAGGGTATTAAGTTAATATTCACTGAGGTCGGGTCAGTAAAATGTTCTTACAGAAGAGGTCCAAGTCACATTTTTGTGATGACTCAGATTCTTCACATCACAGCCCCCTCTCCTCTGAGGCTAAGTTCCCATCTCTGCAGCTGGGGAATGTACTTGAAGTTTCATGTTTTCCCAAACCATGGCTCAGCCCCCCTTCACATTACTGTCCTCAGTCCCCCTTCACATTACTGTCCTCAGTCCCCCTTCACATTATTGTCCTTAGTCCCCCTTCACATTAATGTCCTCAGCCCCTCTTCTCATTATTGTCCTCAGCCCCCCTTTATATGATTTCCTTAGTCCTCAGTCCTCCCTCACATAACTATCCTCAGTCCTTTCTTACATTACTGTCCTCATTCCACCTTTACAATATTGTCTCAGCCCCCCTTCGCATTACCGTCCTCAGCCCTCCCCCCACCACCACATTACTGTCCTCAGCCCCCCCACCACCAAAGTGCTGTCCTCAGCCCCCCCCCACCACCACATTACTGTCCTCAGCCCCCCTTCACATCACCCCCCTGTTCACTATCGTACCTGACACAAACAGGGCATAAGGTGGCGGGATGAAGGTTTTACATCAAAGAATACAATCTAACCATTGTATGCACCCCTGACAGTGGAAAATGGTTTATCTCAACCCTATAACTTCTATTATTGTTGGACAGCTTGGTCTGTTAACCCTTTCACTGCCGAACAGCTTTTGCATTTTATTTTGTGCACATATGTTTAAAAAATTATTTTGGGACAGGAGATTAGTTAAAAACTATCAAACCCCAAACAAACTAAAATGTATTTTAGGGTGCACAAATTAAATAAACTACCGAGTTTTATGGTAAAATATTAAAGACGAGGTTGTGCCAAGTGAATAAATACCCAACATGTCACACCTTAAAATGGCCTGTGACTGTGAAACAGCAGCAAACTTCAGTACCATATGTTTGCCACAGGCAGGGCTTTAAATGCCCCAATGTGTCATCAGTTTAGAGTTAGCTATGAAAACTGGGCATATAATTAATGATCACACTCAGGAGTGCACTGTGATATGTAACATGTAAATGCTTTAATTTTTTACACTTTTCATTTTATTTACATTTTTACTAAACTTTTTTTTCATCACGTGGAGGCAAAACGACCCCTATATGAATAATTTTTTGGTGACAGTTTTTCTTTAATGAGACATCAGGAGTCTAAAAGACCTCTGATGGCTTATCTGCCCTCCATTGAAGCTAATAGAGTGCACAGCACACACTCCATTCATTTCTTCTCCAGCCATACTGGATAGGGAATGTGATACCAGGTTCCAGAAGTGATTTAATTTTTACACATCACTTCTGGGTCATTAGCAAGAAGGGGAGATCAGCAAATGGATGTTCCCTGAATTCCCTACCCTCTACCAGGCAGCATTCGCCAAGCTGGTCCCATGGGTGTGCATGTGGGTGGTTGGAGCATGGTGAGGTGGCAGGAATCACTCAGAGTCCAGGTGCAGAGAAAAAGGGATATATTGTATCTGAAGTTTAACAATATACAACAGGAGCGCCACCGCTCTATCACCAATAGATAGATTCATCCATTGCATGAATCTATCTATTGTCACCGCTGCCGCTCCCCGCGCCGGGCATCTGAATTACAGCAGGGGGGGGGGGGGGGTTTGGAAGCGCCCTATTAGAGCTGTAAGCTCTAATAGGGGACCTGATTAGAGCGGTGCGCTCTAATAGGCTTCCATAAGTGTAAACAGCGGGCGCAATGCTTTGCGTTCGCTGTTTACACAGTATTGTGTGTTAGAGAAGCGAATACATCGCTTCCCTAACACAGACCCGCCTCTCAGCCAATCAGGTTGCCGGTCTGTGTTACCGGTCCCCTGATTGGCTGAAGTCACCGGCGCTGTGATTGGACGCCTAGGCGTCCAATCACTGCAGAAGACAGGAGGAGCGCGGGAGAAGATGTTGGGTCGATTAGGAGACACCGCTCGCCGCCTGACAAGGTAAGTGCCGGTAGATGGGGGGCAGAGGGCACATTGGCAGCATTTAATGGGCACAGTGACAGTGTTAGATGGGCACAGTGGCAGCGTTAGATGGGCACAGTGGCAGCATTTAATGGGCACAGTGGCAGCATTTGAGGCACAATGGCAGCACTTGGGGCACAGTGGCAGCATTAGATGGGCACAGTGGCAGCGTTAGATGGGCACAGTGGCAGCATTTAATGGCCACAGTGGCAGCATTTAATGGCCACAGTGGCAGCATTTAATGGGCACAGTGGTAGCGTTAGATGGGCACAGTGGCAGCATTTAATGGGCACAGTGGCAGCGTTAGATGGGCACAGTGGCAGCGTTTAATGGGCACAGTGGCAGCATTTAATGGGCACATTGGCAGCATTTAATGGGCACAGTGGCAGCGTTTAATGGGCACAGTGGCAGCGTTTGATGGGCACAGTGGCAGCGTTTAATGGGCACAGTGGCAGCGTTTGATGGGCACAGTGGCAGCGTTTAATGGGCACAGTGGCAGCGTTTGATGGGCACAGTGGCAGCGTTTGATGGGCACAGTGGCAGCGTTTGGGGCACAGTGGCAGCGTTTGGGGCACAGTGAGGCTGTTTGTTTGCGCCCCCCCAAAAATTTGGAGCACCAGCCGCCACTGATATACAATAAACCAGATAAGAAGGCAGCCTGACTGAGAGGATATAACAGCGTTAAATCAGTAGCAGAAGGTCACAGGTGTGCTGACAGTGTCTGTCTCAAGGAGTGGAATGTGGTTGTTCCTGGGGCGTTTTTCGGTTAGGATGGTGTGTCCTTGCACTTTCCCTACTCCTCAGGAACCACTCCCTGACTCTAAGCACTGTCCATGGCAGAGAGGTGACCTGTCCCTACTCTAGCCACACACAAAATGGGTGCCAAGAGTGCAAAGAAAGGGTCTTTAACCACTTCTGCCCCAGGAGATTTTACCCCCTTCCAGACCAGAGCACTTTTTACAATTTGGCACTGCGTCGCTTTAACTGACAATTGCGCGGTCACACAATTTGTGCCCTTTTTTTCCCACAAATAGAGCTTTCTTTTGGTGGTATTTGATCACCTCTGCGTTTTTTTATTTTTAGAGCTATAAACAAAAAAAGAGCGACAATTTTGAAAAAAAAAACAATATTTTTGACTTTTTGCTATAATAAATATCCCCAAAAATGTTTTTAAAAAACAAATGTCTTCATCAGTTTAGGCCAATATATATTCTTCTACATATTTTTGGTGAAATAAATTGCAATAAGTGTATATTGATTGGTTTGCGCAAAAGTTATAGCGTCTACAAACTATGGGAAAGATTTATGCCATTTTTATTATTATTATTTTTTACTAGTTACGGTGGTGATCTCCGATTTTTAGCGGTGCTGCAACATTGCGACAGACATATTGTACACTTTTGACACATTTTTGGGACTATTGACATTTATACAGCGATCAGTGCTATAAATATGCACTGATTACTGTGTAAATGTCACTGGCAGGGAAGGGGTTAACACTAGGGGGCGATGAAGGGGTTAAATGTGTGGTCCCTCAGTGTGTCCTAACTGTAACTGGGGTTAGGACTGACTAGGGGAGGAGACATATTGTTGTTCCTACTTAGTAGGGACAAACAGTATGTCTCCTCTGCCCTGACAGCACAGGGATTTATGTGTTTACACACACAAATCGCCGTGCCTGGCTCTCGTGCACATGATCGCGTGGCCGGCGACGATCGTGCCTGATGGCCATGCACATCGGGTCCCCCGCCGTGCAGCAGGCACGCACGCCCTTTGGCAGCTATTGTGTAAATGTGCGTGAGCCGGTTGGGAACCGGTTAATAGACTCTGCCTGACCCAAGATGGCCATCAGAGTCACATGGGGCACCAGCATCCAATATGATAGCTGCCCCTGTGACCCAGGAAACAATATAGGAACTATATTCCTTTCCCTCTGCAATGCCGCCGCAGTTGAGCGACACCTGCAGTGGAGAAAGCAGACTTCCCCTGCCTACACTCCCCCTCTCTTTGATAGATGTTTTCCTCTGCATCGCAACACAGTAAAGAGCAACCCATGGGGTCGGGCACACATGTCGGGGTGTGGCCTAGATTTAGGCTAAGGCTGCTTTCACCTATTATTATTATTATTATTATACAGGATTTATATAGCGCCAACAGTTTATGCAGCGCTTTACAATATAAAAAGGGAGACAATACAGTTACAATACAATAAAATTCAAGAGGATTAAGAGGGCCCTGCTCAGAAGAGCTTACAATCTAATAGGGTGGGGCAGGTGATACAAAAGGTTGTAACTGTGTGGAATGAGCTGATGGAAGTGATAGGAGATTAGTTGGAGACGTGATATCTCTTCAGGAGAGCCTGAGTTTTCAGGGATCGCCTGAAAGGTAGCAAGAGTAGGGGATAGCTGGATAGGTTGAGGTAGCGAGTTCCAGAGGATGGGAGAGGCTCTGGAGAAATCCTGGAGATGAGCATGGGAGGAGGAGACGAGAGAGCTTGAGAGTAGGAGGTCTTGAGGAGAGTGGAGAGGACGATTTGGGTGATATTTGGAGACAAGATTGGTGATGTAGCTCGGGGCAGAGTTGTGAATGGCTTTGTATGTTGTGGTTAGTATTTTGAATTTAATTTGCTGGGTGATTGGGAGCCAGTGTAGGGATTAGGGATGGAACTAATTTTCGACTTGAACATTGGCTGTTCGCCAGTTCGCCGTACAGCAAACAATTTTGGGTGTTCGCAGCAAATTCGAAAGCCGCAGAACACCCTTTAAAAGTCTATGGGAGAAATCTAAAGTGCTAATTTTAAAGGCTTATATGCATGGTATTGTCATAAAAAGTGTTTGGGGACCTGAGTCCTGCCCCAGGGGACATGTATCAATGCAAAAAAAAAGTTTTAGAAACTGCAGTTTTTTTTCAGGAGCAGTGATTTTAATAATGCTTAAAGTGAAACAATGAAAGTGTAATATTCCTTTAAATTTCGTACCGGGGGGGGGGGGGGGGGGGGGGGGAGTCTATAGTATCCCTGTAAAGGGGCACATGTTTTCCGTGTTTAGAACAGTCTGACAGCAAAATTACATTTCTAAAGGAAAAAACTAATTTAAAACTACTTGCGGATACAACTAATTGTCGAGTCCGACAAAACACATAACATTGATAAAAATTGCTTGGGGATTTCCCCACAGGGGAACCCCGAGCCAGAATTGAAAAAAAATGCATGGGGGTCCCCCTAAATTCCATACCAGGCCCTTCAGGTCTGGTATAGATTTTAAGGTGAACCCCGCACCATTTAAAAAAAAAAAAAAATGGCGTGGGGCCCCCCCAAAAATCCATACCAGACCCTTATCCAAGCACGCAACCTGGCAGGTGGGACGAGAAGAGCAGAGGAAGAAGAAGATGAAAAAGAAGATGGAGAAGAAGATGGAGGAACAAGAATAACACCGATGGAATACCAGAAGAAAGAATATGAAAGAAGAAAAAATTAATAAAGGACTTGTCAAAAACCGGCTCTTGTGTTTTTTAACCTTTTTGTCACTTTTTTGTGAAATGGTAGGGGTACATTTGTACCCCATTACCAATTCACACAGGGGGTGGCTGGGATTTGGGATCCCCTTATTAAAGGGTGCTTCCAAAATCCGATAAGCCCCCCGCCTGCAGACCCCCACAACCACCGGGCAAGGGTTGTGGGGATGAGGCCCTTCTCCCCATCAACATGGGGACCAGGTGCTTTGAGGGGCTACCTCAAAGCACCCTTCCAATGTTGAGGGCATGTAGCCTGGTATGGTTCAGGAGGGGGGTGTTCTCTCGTCCCCCCTCTTTTTTTGCAGCCTGCCAGGTTGCGCGCTCGATTAAGGGTCTGGTAATTTTGGTGCGGGGTTCCCCTTAAAAATCCATACCAGACCTGAAGGGTCTGGTATGGATTTTGAGGGGGACTCCACGCCATTTTTTTTAATTTTGGCACGGGGTTCCCCTTAATATCCATACCAGACCTGAAGGGCCTGGTATGGAATTTAGGGGAACCCCCACGCATTTTTTTTAAAACATTTTGGTTCGGCGTTCCCCTGTGGGGAAATCCCCATGCCGTTTTTATCAATGAACTGTTATGTGTATTGTCAGAACCGACAATTCATTGTAGCCACGAGTAGTTTTAAATTAGTTTTTTTCCGTTAGAAATGTAATTTTGCTGTCAGACTGTTCTAAAAACGGGAAACATGTGCCCCTTTACAGGCATACTATAGACACCCCCAGGTACAAAATTTAAAGGAATATTACACTTATTGTTTCACTTTAAGCATTATTAAAATCACTGCTCCCGAAAAAACGTCTGTTTTTAAAACTTATTTTTGCATTATACATGTCCCCTGGGGCAGGACCCAGGTCTCCAAACACTTTTTATGACAATACCATGCATATAAGCCTTTAAAATTAGCACTTTTGATTATTCATGTTCGTGTCCCATAGACTTTAACAGTGTTCGCGTGTTCAAACAAATATTTTGCCTGTTCGCATGTTCTGGTGCGAACCGAATGGGGGGGTGTTCGGCTCATCCCTAGTAGGGATTGGAGGAGAGGGTTGGCAGACTCTGAGCCGTTGGTAAGGTGTATATTACATGCTAGACTTGTATGGAAAATCCGACCGTGTGTGGGCTCCAGACTTTTTGATCCTGCTCTCAAATTTTCCGACAACAAAATCCGATCGTACTTTTTCCGATCGTGTGTAGAGAATTCCGATGGACAGTGTCACGCATGCTCAGATCACATTAGGAGACCAAACCTATTGGCTAATAGCCTCTACGTAGTTCCGTCATACGCAATGAACGTCACCACGTTCAGAATGATCAGACAGATTTTCCGCCAACTTTGTCCGACCGTGTGTATGCAACACCAGTGTCGGACAAAATCCTTCGGAAAAAGTCAGACGGATTTGGTGGTCGGAATTTCCGACCGTGTGTACGGGGCATAACAGTCCAAAAAATCAGTTTGATAAAAAAAACACACTGTGGGTCATTTACTAAGATGAATGCACTGCGCCGGTTCAGACCTTAATTGGCGCGCCAGATAAATTATTAATTGAGCGCATGCAACGGCGCACGAATAAGCGCAACACATAATATGCCGGCGCACCGCGATAATAATATGCCATTGATAATAGCACACGCCGTTATCATTAACAGTCCATTCACACAGGGGCAACACAACTTCCAGCGCGACTTGCGGCGACTTACAACGCGACTTGGGGTGACTTACAACACGACTTTAGGTCGCCACCGCCAGGCGACTTTCCTTTTAAAAAAAAACGGCATGGGTTCCCCTCCAAGAGCATACCAGGCCCTTTAGGTCTGGTATAGATTTTAAGGGGTCCCCCTCAAAATCCATACCAGACCCTTATCCGAGCACGCAACCTGGCAGGCTTCAGGAAAAGAGAGGGGGATGAGAGAGCGCCCCCCCCCTCCTGAACCGTACCAGGACACATGCCCTCAACATTGGGATGGTGCTTTGGGGTCCTCCCCAAAGCACCTTGTCCCCATGTTGATGAGGACAAGGGCCTCGTCCCCACAACCCTGGCCGGTGGTTGTGGGGGTCTGCGGGCGGGGGGCTTATCGGAATCTGGAAGCCCCCTTTAACAAGGGGACCCCCAGATCCCGGCCTCCCCCTGTGTGAAATGGTAAGGGGGTACAAAAGTACCCCTACCATTTCACCAAAAAAGTGACAAAAGTGTTAAAAATTACAGGAGACAGTCATTGACAAGTCCTTTATTAAAGTCTTCTTTCATCTTCTTTCTTCTGGTCTTTTTCCTTCTTCCTTTCTTCATCCTTCGGTTTCTTCATCTTCTTCCTCCATCTTCTTCTTCCTCCATCTTCTTCTTCCTCTGATCCGCTTCTTCTTGCTCTTGCTTTCTTCATCTTCTTTCTCCATCTTCTTCTTCCTCCGATCCGCTTCTTCTTGCTCCGGTGTTCTCGTCTGGCATCTTCCTCCACGGCGTCTCTTCTTCGTTCTCTGGCCGCTCCGCACAATGGGAGGCTCCCGATGTGTGACGCTTCTCTTCTTCTGACAGGTCTTATGTAACGGAGGGCGGGGTTACCGGGTGAGGTTCCATGCATCAGAGGGGACGGGGTAACCCCGCCCTCAGTTATATAAGATCTTCAGAGATGTGATACAACATCTTACTGTTTTACATATAGTTACCAATCACATATGTTTAGCAGCTTCTCCTGATATTAAAGTCCTCTCGGATCATCCACCACCACGGTCCCAGCGTGGGTCCCCGGTCAGCTGACATGCCCCTAAAAGGAACAAGGGCAACCACCGCAAAGCTTACGAGGAGTTACATGTATGGAAAGTCTCCCAAAGCCAAAATGGGGGGTGTGAGGGCAAGCAAGCAGCACCTTACTGGTTACAAAATATACTAGACATATGCAATTCGTTTAGTTATGAATTCGTTTTCCGTTCACATTCGTTATATTCGTTCATTCGTAATCGTACGAATGAACGAATGGTTTACTAAAAATTCTAACGAAAAACAAACTATCGAAAAGAACGAATATGAAAAACAACGAAAATACGAAATAATTAAATTAGAAACAACGAAACTACGAAAGAATGAAAATCCGAAAAACGAAAACAGAAACAACGAAAATACCGAACAAAGATTCAAAATGAACGAAAAATTGAAATGACGAATATTCGGAAAAGAGGAAATCAAAACAACGAAAATACGAAATATCGAAAATTCTGCTGATCGAGAATTCGAAAGAACGAATGTTAGTTCTGATTCTGAAATATTCCATCCAGAGTCCAGATAGGTTGTGGTCGGGTCGGAGGCACAAGTTCTGACTTGTGAGAGAGAAATTCTTTGTTTCTTAAACATATAAATAGCATACACATTACCTAAAATTATGAATTATGCTCTGATTACGAATCTACGAAAACAATGTTACGAAAGTACGAATAAATCAATCTCACGAAAGTACGAATGTAATTAAATCTACGAAAATACGAATTTCGAATGAACGAAAATTAGATTAACGGAAATAGGAATCATTTCAAATCAACGAAAATATAGCTCTTCCGAAAATACGAATGCGTCCGAATACGAAATATAACGAAAATACGAATTTCGAATAAACGAAAATTAGACTAACGGAAATACGAATCAACGGAAAAATAACTCTTACGAAAATACGAATGAGTCCGAATACGAACACTGACGACTTACGGAATTACGAATCGTTACGAATCAATGGAAACGAACAGAAACGAAACAAAACTAAACAAATTTTTCTATTGTGCACATGTCTAAAATATACAAAAGGATACCAACAGTGGAAAAGGATCCCAGTGCTGGAAATCCAATAATTGATAAATGTAGTCATAAAGGTGTCAGTTCTGTCTCAAGGTTGCTTCTGACTTAATGACCATCCTTTCGGAGCTGTAGGGATCAAGTGATTTTTTTTCAGTTTTCTGATTTTTTGTCCATTTCACATTGTGTGGAAGAAGCTGGACTGGAGTAAATAAGTAAAGAAAACCTTTAGTTGATGAGAGCTGTACAAGGACCTTGTAACATTTGATCATACCTGTACTAGGACCTCTATAACATTTGATCAAACCTGTACAAGGACCCTATAACGATTGATCATACCTGTACAAGGACCCTATAAAGTTTGATGATACCTGTACAAGGACCCCTATAATGTTTGATGATACCTGTATAAGGACCATATAACGATTGATCATACCTGTACAAGGAACCTATAACGATTGATCATACCTGTACAAGGACCCTATAAAGTTTGATGATACCTGTACAAGGACCCCTATAATGTTTGATGATACCTGTATAAGGACCATATAACGATTGATCATACCTGTACAAGGACCCTATAACGATTGACCATACCTGTACAAGGACCCTATAACGATTGACCATACCTGTACAAGGACCCTATAACGATTGACCATACCTGTACAAGGACCCTATATCGTTTGATCATACCTGTACAAGGACCCTATAACGATTGATCATACCTGTACAAGGACCCTATAAAGTTTGATGATACCTGTACAAGGACCCCTATAATGTTTGATGATACCTGTATAAGGACCATATAACGTTTGATCATACCTGTACAAGGACCCCTATAATGTTTGATGATACCTGTATAAGGACCATATAACGATTGATCATACCTGTACAAGGACCCTATAACGATTGATCATACCTGTACAAGGACCCTATAAAGTTTGATGATACCTGTACAAGGACCCCTATAATGTTTGATGATACCTGTATAAGGACCATATAACGATTGATCATACCTGTACAAGGACCCTATAACGATTGACCATACCTGTACAAGGACCCTATAACGATTGACCATACCTGTACAAGGACCCTATAACGATTGACCATACCTGTACAAGGACCCTATATCGTTTGATCACACCTGTACAAGGACCATATAATGTTTGATGATACCTGTACAAGGACCCCTATAACGTTTGATGATACCTGTACAAGGACCATATAACGATTGATCATACCTGTACAAGGACCCTATAACGATTGACCATACCTGTACAAGGACCCTATAACGATTGACCATACCTGTACAAGGACCCTATAACGATTGACCATACCTGTACAAGGACCCTATATCGTTTGATCATACCTGTACAAGGACCCTATAACGATTGATCATACCTGTACAAGGACCCTATAAAGTTTGATGATACCTGTACAAGGACCCCTATAATGTTTGATGATACCTGTATAAGGACCATATAACGTTTGATCATACCTGTACAAGGACCCCTATAATGTTTGATGATACCTGTATAAGGACCATATAACGATTGATCATACCTGTACAAGGACCCTATAACGATTGATCATACCTGTACAAGGACCCTATAAAGTTTGATGATACCTGTACAAGGACCCCTATAATGTTTGATGATACCTGTATAAGGACCATATAACGATTGATCATACCTGTACAAGGACCCTATAACGATTGACCATACCTGTACAAGGACCCTATAACGATTGACCATACCTGTACAAGGACCCTATAACGATTGACCATACCTGTACAAGGACCCTATATCGTTTGATCACACCTGTACAAGGACCATATAATGTTTGATGATACCTGTACAAGGACCCCTATAACGTTTGATGATACCTGTACAAGGACCATATAACGATTGATCATACCTGTACAAGGACCCTATAACGATTGACCATACCTGTATAAGGACCCTATAACGATTGATCATACCTGTACAAGGACCCTATAATGATTGATCATACGATAACGATTAATCATATCTGTACAAGGACACTATAACGATTGCTCATACATGTACAAGGACACTATAACGATTGATCATACCTGTACAAGGACCCTATAACGATGGATCATACCTGTACAAGGACCCTATAATGATTGATCATACGATAACGATTAATCATATCTGTACAAGGACACTATAACGATTGCTCATACATGTACAAGGACACTATAACGATTGATCATACCTGTACAAGGACCCTATAACGATGGATCATACCTGTACAAGAACCCTATAATGATTGACCATCCTGTACAAGGACCCCTATAATGTTTGATCATACCTGTACAAGGACCCCTATAACGTTAACAATTGTCATTGTTACTTATGTACAGGGTTTTTTTTTCAGCTGGAACTTGGTGGAACTCAGTTCCACCACCTCTGGCTCAGGCATTCTGCTCCCTTCTTACCACTATCACATGTAAACACAGAAGTCTGGCTTCTGTGTATATCAGTGAAAGATTGTCTCCCAACAGCTTGCACAGATCTGATCTCCTGAGCAGCTCCCAAAGAGTGCAGGGTGGGAACAAGGGATATAAAGGTGCCTGGAGTGCAGTGTAGATTCATTCCAAAACCCCTACTGGATGATCTCCCTGCAAGTGATAGAGGCAGAGCCACCTACAGTGTGTGGGGAGGTACTAGAGCTGGCTGGGTGCTTCAACTTAATACAGCCCCATACACACGGTCGGATTTTCCGATGGATTCTGTCCTATCGGACAATGTTGTCGGAAATTCCGACCGTGTGTAGGCACCATCGGACATTTTCCATCGGATTGTCCGACGGACAAAGTTGTATCTCCTGCTCTAAAAATTTTCCGACAACAAAGTCCGATCACACCAATTCCGATCGTGTGTAGCGAATTCCGACGGACAAAGTGCCACGCATGCTCAGATCACATTACAAGACCAAAGCTATTGGCTACTAGCCTCTACGTAGTCCCGTTGTAGGCAACAAACGTCACCACGTTCAGAATGATCGGATTTTCCGACAACTTTGTCCGACCGTGTGTATGCAACACCAGTGTCGGACTAAATCCGTCGGACCAAATCCGATGGATTTGGTGGTCGGATTTTCCGACCGTGTGTATGGGGCTTAAGACATGTGGTGGAAGATGGTGGAGCTTCTAAGGAGGGAGGGGGAAGTTGGGGGCAGAGGAAGGGGGGTTGCATGCAGATGCCAGAGCTGAAGAGGGGGTGAAAGTGAGATGTGGATAGGGGGTGCAGAGTTAAGCAGCTGTGGAAGAAGGCAAAGTGTACCCCTGAACTCTGCACTCTGTATGCAGAGCACCCCTTAACTCTAAACAATGTACATAGCACACCCCCCAAACTCTGCATGTAGCACACCCCTGAACTCTGGACTCTGTGTGTAACACAACACCCCCTCCCTCAACTCAGCACTCTGTACATAATGCACTCCTTGTATTTAATGCAAATTTAAGACCCTTCCACTGTAAGTGAAATTTGACCACACCATTTGATGCGTTTTGGAGGGTGTGTGTGGGGGCGAGGGAGGTTTTGGAGGGTCTCGGTTGAGTTCCTGCACCTATTTTCTGAGAAAAAAAAGCCCTGCTTATGTAACTGTAAAGTGGTTTGGGTGTTAGAATTGACCCAGCTTACTTTCTGCATGTATTTGGTATGGCACAAACTTTTCTTTTATTAAATCTGTGTTCTATAGTGAAGAATTTCCAGTCCCATTGCTTTTCAGAAGTACTACTGAAGTATCTCCTGTATAGTGATGTGGTGTAGAACACTTTGAATTCAGGGCCTGTAGGTGTGAGTGTGTGTAAAAGCCCCCCAGTGCTGTACGGGTAATATAGTTATAATTAATAAACGGCTCTGTTTTCCCTAGTGCATTGAATATAATTGGCAGAATTATTTGAAGGCTTCAGATGATAGCAGGAGTTAAGCCATGCACACACGGGCCGAATGTCAGGAGACATTTGCCGGTTCAAAATAAACGGCCAACATTCAGCCATGTGTATGTCGGTCTGTCCGACAGAAGCCAGTTGTTTGGCGTGCATGCTAGAAAACCAACAGCCGACCGACTTTCGATCAGTGCTCTCAGCCAATGGCAGAGAGCCCTGATCGGAGTGTTCTGGCGGGGGGGGGGGGTGTCCCCTTGTCCGAACAGCTCAGTGGGGGAGATCGCTGTACTAATGTCAGATGTTTTAGTACAGCGGCTCCGAGCTGTCAGGTCTTTTTTGTGCAACCCACTGGGTTTCACGGGAAAAAAAAGTCTGCCAAAAACAAATTGGGTTATAGACAGAGGCAGCCATGCAGTGTTACCGCATATCTGCAGGGCTGGTCCTAGATGGTTCATCAGTGGGCTGATCGAAAAGAAACAAACTGATTCCTCCATCCACACAAGCGAGGTGGATGAAGGAATCAGGTACCAGTGTACTCTGATAACGGGACTCCTCCAATATTATAATACATCAAAGTTTTCAAACATTCCTGTTTGACAGAAGCCAATCATTAGAAGCTGTTTTCCAGTGCAGAGCTGGTGTACACATTTCTGCAGTGTTGTGGCTCTAAGAACAGCCCTTACATTGCATTTTGTTTTTTTTCCAAGATATTTAAATAAAAAAAATAAAAAAGAAGGGGGGTATCTTTCCAAAAGTTTTTTTTCAAATCTCAGAGATTTATAGTGCTAACACTAAGGAAGAAATGGCGCCAAAATTAGCAGGAACCGGAAGTGGCCCCAGGGCTTGCCATCCAAGCCTCATCCTGGTAAGCCACTTCCGGGATAATTCTTATAAACACATATACATTAAAATGAATAAATATGTACTAGGAACGATCCATCCTCAAAGATCCCATTGGAGACTGTAAAAAAACCCTATTTGTGCCCACGCCTCCTATTACAAACGGAGGGTGGAACGCATAATCACTTCCGCCGCTCGCTGTGCATTATGCGTTCCACCCTCCGTTTGTAATAGGAGGCGTGGAGCGCCTTGTCCTTTGTCTCGGCCATCCATAGCGCTATTCCCCCATTTTCTAAATGGCCATTCACATTATCCCTATTTATATGGGCACAAATAGGGGTTTTATACAGTCTCCAATGGGATCTTTGAGGATGGATCGTTCCTAGTACATATTTATTCATTTTAATGTATATGTGTTTATAAGAATTATCCCGGAAGTGGCTTACCAGGATGAGGCTTGGATGGCAAGCCCTGGGGCCACTTCCGGTTCCTGCTAATTTTGGCGCCATTTCTTCCTTAGTGTTAGCACTATAAATTTGATAGCAGTGTGGGTGGTCAGATGATGCCCCAGTAGATGACCTTTTGGTCGAAACGCGTCAGATTTTTTGCTCATTTATGAGACCCTTACATTGCTCATATTCTGATCCACTTGATTTTATATTTTTTGTATGCTTTGTACTATATGGGTTAATCCCCTTTTTGTACCAATGTTTATGCCCCATATTCAATAAATCGGTGGCAGACTTACACTATTGGAGTTTACCTTTTGTCTCCTTTTTCCTTTTGTGCATCTCTGCTGGTGCCACATGCCACTGTGGACAATTCGGATCACATGCCAGTGCTTTTTCTGAAGATTCTGGAACATCATTCTGGTAACCTATCTCCGATCTGGAAACGTGCTGTCTGAATCCAGTTTCTGGCTCTCCACACGTCATCCACAGGAATAACCTTAAGCCTTACCGACCCACTGCCGTACGGTAGGTGGGTCCAACATCACTGGCAAGCGTATCCATTTCATAGTTATATCCGTTGGAAGGTCCCTGCACATCCCTGCGTGTATACATGCTAGACTCTGTAGCCACAGAGATTCCTTGTTATCTCTACATTCCATACGAAAGGATGTTTGATTTCACTTGAGAAGTTTTTTTGAACAAAGACTTTATTACTATCACACAATCACCACTTTTTTCTAAGTTGTTTGAGTAAAGACTTTATTATTGTCACATATTGCACTTTATCAGATTTTTTGCATCCCTTGATTGTGGGTTTCATTATTTCATTCTTTATATTTTTTGATCGCGTTACACATTGTTTTTTTATATGCTTATTTGACTTTGTTTGTTAGGATGTTGGCTGCTTTCACACACGTATCCTGTTGACATATTTTATTTTTGTCACTTTTATTTATTGGGTTAGCGCAGTGTTTTCCACATTTTAAATAGGTACTGCTGAACTTACTGGGCCACGGGGCCACATGACCCCTACTCGCTCAACAACCTGGTCATTTATCTGAATCTTCATCCAGGTAAGACCTTCCACCAGGATAGGCAGCTTGTTGGCCACCTTGAGGGACAGCAAAGAGGGGTCCGGCTGGTGCAGAGTTCCTCAGATCCTGTGTCAAGCAGGGATCTCTTGTCCATTGACGAGGGTGTTCACTACTGGACTTGGGGAAACCATGGACTCTGGTTTGATGGGCAAAAATTCATACCTCATTTGGTTATTTGCACTATAGCCAATTTAGGGGTTTTGATGGATTTTTTTGATTATAGAGCCACTCGAGTAGTCAATACCGAGGGAGTGTTTGAGGTATTTAAGGAGGGCGATGGAGACTTGGGAGGCCTGTTCACCAGGTTGAAAAATCTTACGGTGTCTGAAACCCACACCCAATGGGACATCGCCTTCCTTGAAACTTATATTAAACACCACATGGTTCCTCGCAGTTTAAGGTGGGAGGTGTGCCCCCAAAGGGGAGAATCACAATTGGAGGAGTGGTACAAATATTTTAATGACGCCGGTGTCAACCTGATTAAATTCCTCGTGGAGAGAAAGACCTATAAGCTCTCCATGATAGACGAGGAAATTAAAGTCATTAAAGAAAAACTTACTCCCTTTAATAAGAGTGAAGAGTATAGTGAAAGATCTAAGACCCTTCAAAAACACTTAGAAAAGGAAGACAGGGAACAAAAAATTAAAAAGAAAAAGAAATATAATAGGGATTTGTCTGATTACCAGACACAGAGTGTATTTGAGTGGCAAAAGAAACTGGTGGCGGAACAGGCATCCACCTCTTCCACTGATATGGATACTATCCCACAGGCCACTGGTGGTATAGGGGGAGGATCCACTAGACCCCCAGGGAACACGGGGGGTGGTCCGCCGAGATCTCAACAATTACCTCTTCCCAACAACCGGGCCCCTAATAAATCTAGGGACACCCCGTCCCAGTCCCCACATAGGCCCCCCGGCAATTCTAGGAGCAGGAATAATACCAGCTACAACCAGAAACCTGCGGCGGGGCGTGGATACCCCTCTTATCCAAGTTTTGGACCTATGTGGGGTAACCAACATGGTTGGCCTTCAGGACCTCCAAACATGGGTGGTGGATATCCTCCCAATTTTAGGTTGGGACCCCCACCACAGCTCACCTACCCTTCCAATTCAGGGCAGAGAGGAGGTCAAAATCCTCCTTCCAACTATGGTGGAGATGGATATGGCCATGTTTCACATTATAATGAAGGATATGGAGGTCACGACTCTGGCTACAATATCCCCACCCACAATCAGTTTTTCCCTTTAAGAGATGGGAGTAATGGTGATAACTTTGGTTTCGGTGGGGCAAATAACACCATACACCCAATGAATACGGGCAGACAGGAGCCCAATGCTCCCACTGAACGTAGCCACCATGGGTGGGATTTTCACAGGCCGAACCAAGGTGTCAAACGAGCCGTAGAAAGAAAAGAGGAACTAGAGGGGGGAGGCTTAGCCACTCCCAAAAGGAAAAAGGTATAAGTGGTGAGGGCATTTTCAATTTAAGTTCTCATACACTTACGGACTCTGAGTTACAAGTGCTTGATAGAGGTCTGAAGTTTGCTCCACCGAAAGGTCTGAGCAAATTTCAGACCTACATGGATGTGCACTCATATGTGCGCAAGTTGAACATAAAAAGACACTTTTTGCAGAACCCTATTAACACCAATAGATATGCTTCTACAGAATTTCAGCATTCTGGATTGGCTAATGCTTCCCTGTTCAACCCCCCTGGTGCTCTTGCCCCTTCTATTAAGGTGTTCAGGGATATTGTTTTGAAGGATTTGGACAATCTAAAATTAAAACAGGCTAGGATTAAAAAGAATCTGGAAGAAGGTATACAGTCTTTATGTGACAATAAGGAATTGGTGATACGCCCTGCCGACAAGGGCGGGGGTATCATCTTGCTTAACAAAAAAGATTATCTCTTGGAGATGGATCGAATAGTAGGGGATCGAGACACGTATACCCCCTTGTCCTCCAATCCAAATATGAGATACAAACGCACTCTGGAGGACTTGGTATCTAAGGGCGCCAATTTAGGCATTCTCAATAAAAAGGAGAGGCATTTTTTGGTTCCCAAGGCCCCTAGGGTACCAATAATTTACTACCTCCCCAAAATACACAAAAGTCTGACTTGCCCCCCGGGACGTCCTATAGTGAGCGGGATTGATTCCGTGACGTCTCGGGTGGGCAAGTACATAGACTACTACTTACAACCTTTGGTACAGACCATGCCTTCCTTTGTTAAGGACACACGTCAGGTCATCAATTTACTGACGGATCTCAACCCACAGGATGGCTTGTGGCTGGTCACGGCTGACGTCACGTCGCTTTACACCATCATTCCCCACCATCTGGGTCTGGGTGCAGTTAAATATTTCCTGTATAAGAACTCACCACTTATCTCAATACAGATTGAATTTATTATGGAGTTGCTACAGTTTGCGGCCACACATAATTTCTTTTGGTACAATGGACAATATTTTCGCCAGGACAGGGGCGTGGCCATGGGGGCTAAGTACGCCCCTAGCCTGGCGAATCTGTTCATGGCCCATTGGGAGGAGGACGTCATCTATTCCCAATCTAGATGTGAGATCGTCCTTTGGGCACGTTATATAGATGACGTCCTCCTCCTATGGCAAGGTACCAAGTCATCCCTGGAGACCTTCATGGCTGAGCTAAATAACAACGACAGAGGCATACATCTGTCGTTTGAGGCGAGCCAGGAAGCAATCCATTTTTTAGACTTGAAGATAGAAATTGTTGACAGTCGGTTTGTCACCTCTACCTTTTTCAAGTCCACAGACAGAAATTCCTACATCCCTAAGGGGAGTTGCCATCACCCCTCATGGCTCGGCTCTGTCCCTAAGAGCCAATATATGCGCTTAAGGCGTAACTGTACTGAATATAACCAATTCTTAGTACAAGCTCAAACCCTTACTTCTAAATTCATTGATAAGGGATATGACCCTTTATCTCTTCAGGACACCCTCCACCAGGTATCCTTGATGGATAGGTCATCTCTGTTGGAGGTTAAAGTGCCAAATAATGATATGAGAGATACAGCAGGAGTTCCCTTCATTACCAACTACTCCAATCAATATCATAATATTAGCCGTATCATACAAAAACATTGGCACATCCTGGGGAATGACGCACTTCTGAACACTATTCTTCCCGACAGACCACGGGTGGTGTTCAGGGGTGCTCCATCACTCAAGGATAAAATAGCACCTAATATTTTGAACCCTCCAATGGGAGCTCCCCAATTCTTTGGAGAGCTGACCGGTTATTATAAATGCAATAGATGCCAAGTATGTTCCATCAATAGCTGTCGAACGAGGAGAACTATCAACTTTTCTTCTACGTCTAAAAGCTATAAAATTGAGTCTTTTATCACGTGTACCACTGAGGGACTTGTCTACTTGCTGCAGTGCCCGTGTGGCCTGCAGTATGTGGGCAGGACTAAACGCCCCCTCAGGGTCCGACTCAATGAACATATAAGTAATATTCGAAGAGGTTACACTAAACACTCTGTCTCTAAGCACTATCTGACCACACACAATAGGGACCCCTCTAACACTCTGTTCTTGGGAATAGAGAAGTTTAATCCACACTGGAGAGGAAGTAACCTCGTCAGAAGCATTTCCAGGGCAGAGATGTCGTGGGTGCATAGATTAAAAACATACACCCCCCAAGGGTTGAACATCGATGTTGATGTAAATGCATTTATTGATAATGCCTAGACTACGCCATGTTTTTGTCATATATTTTTTAGCACAAATCCGTATTGAGTTGTTAAGATGTTGTGAACTTGATCGGGGTCGTGGATAACAAATACAGACATACGTTCTTTACACTAGGAAACTTTGACATACCAAGTGGACACTCCCACCTGGAGTGCTATCGATTGTTTATGTTTTGTTGTCGTTTATTCAACAACCATATATCCCTAAAATACTTTTGGGAACCTACCAATACCTTCTTCTAGTATACGTGTTCAGCGGTCGTCTGTCCCTCTATTGGAGACGTGAAGATAGACCCCTTTTTTTGGTATTTACATTTTTTTGGTATTTACATTTTTTAGGTTTTTTTCATTTCTATTAAGTCCAAAGAGATCGGTATATTTCCCCTGCCATTGTCACACTTCTATCTATTCGAGTTTGGTCAATTGATACTAGCACTCTAATGGGCTAGTACAGGTTGGGGATAATGTCGACCTCTTCTTGCTGTTCTGGGACCTTTTTCCCAAATAGGTAGATGTCTCCCATAGACACCCCAGTTATGACACTAGCACGCCAATGGGCTAGTATAAGTTGAGGATAGTGTTGATTCCGTCTTTGTTGCCCTGGGATCTCTATCCCTAACAGGTAGAATGCCATCCATAGACACCCCAGTTATAGCTCTATACACCTCCCCGTTCCCCCGGTCGACCTGTGGTGTTGTTGTACCGGGATGACGGGAAGATGCTGGGCACGACACTTCCCTTGTTTGACACTTTATCGTTGTCCACCCATCCCGATATGATCTATGCTGTTCATGATGGACAATTATTACCATTTATATGGTCCATTTTACCCTGCTTGTGGGAGATTAGATAGTTCTGTGGAGTTTTTCCCTGCAAGAGAACTTCCATAGATACCCTATTTCTATCCTTAACCCCACTGGGGGCCTATTTTGATTTTTTATCATTGACAGTACCCACCTACTGTCTTGCTTGTGATTTGCCCTTCTTTCTGACACGGGATTGGACGGCGAGGTCCTTTTTGGTGTTTGCCTTTCAATTTTCACTCGGATCCGCCTGCTTCCCGTTGGAGGACGTGAGGCGTATCTTGGTGATGCCGGGGAGAATGATGGGTAATGTAGTTTTTATTTGTAGTTATTTTTAGTTTTAGCTTGAGTTACGGGTATACATAGTATTTTGTCTGTGGATCCCTAACCTATTTGCAATTTAAGGAATTCCCTAACGAGTCCCTACACTGGAAACGTATTGTGTATACTCCAAAGTATATAGCCAAGTATTATAAGCCCTGTTCTATCAGGGTATCTTTCCTCGATTTGCCAGCCTCCAAGATGGAGACTAAGGTTTGATATTTACCACCCAGATCGAGGCTCTTTGTTGTGTATATAAGCGGTGCGTCAGTACGCCGCCCGTGTACCATGACTACGTCACTCTCTGACGAAACGCGTAGGGAGGAGCGACGTGCTGACGTCACCGCGCTTTACGTCCCATAGCACGGGCGTGTACTGCTGCCGGCCGGCCGCATATTTTTAAAAATTCAAATATACCTATGGTTTTTCGCTTTTACTTTTTGTGCCTGTAGGCACTTTTTATTTCAATAAACCCCTCGGATTCCACCCATGGTGTGTCTCCCTCTTTTTTCTACATATTCGGGATAATCTCCCCTGTTCCTGGAGATCCTCCAATTAGCTTTTACAATCCATAAGCTAAGATCCATCACCACCAGCGACAAACTTCTCGCTTACCCACATCTCAAGTGAGTAGTTCCCTGGATATCGTGAGGGGTGGAATTGAGCTACATCGGAAGTCAAGGCCCTGGCTGGGTATTAGCCACATGTGTGTTCCCCTCTTCAGTCTGGTAAGCCTGCAATCTTTCTGGTGGAGGGATTACCACAAGCACTTGTCACTTTAACCTGAATCACTGCAAAGTCACCGGGTTCAACACGTGGAAGTCACTTATTGCCGTGCTGATCATTCAGTTCACTTGGACAATTTTATTCTAATAATTTTATTTATTTTCTGTTTAACATTTGTTGCATATCACTTGCTGGGTTCATATCCAGCCTACTTGGACATTTAATGTTAACTCATTTGTCTATCACATTTGATGTTTTTTATTTATTAACCTAGTGCACATCACCTGTTGGGTTATTACTGTGCTCACTTGAACATTTTTGATAGCCCAACAAATATTGATAATGTGAATAGCTATCTGACTGGTTTTTGTCCATCATGGACATATAGTAGTGTCATTCTCTTCCCAGTCACTTTGTCTACTCACATTGAGTGAGACACCATCACATTTATATTTTTACATCCATATTTTTTTATTATTATTGTTTGCATGTATAAGGTTTAATATTTAGTGCAACCTTTCTTGTTTCAACTTTTCCATTTGCTTATCACATTCTGGTTGCTGCTTCTATGTAGTATATTTAGCTTAAGTCCAGCGCAATTTTCTTTTTGTATTTCTGGTTTGATGGGACCTTGTGCTGATGGTCCTGGGGGCTGTCTCTCTGCCCTGGGATCCAATAGTTTAACAGCGGCCTGTGGGTACTTTTGGATTCAGTCTATAGTTCTTGGCTACCTGTCCAAAGCGGCCACACTGCCAGCACTTGCGGTCCTCCTTTGGGTCCCTCCACAACGGAGTCTTGCTCTTAGAGGGGTGGTACGAATCCTGTTTGAATGCAGACATTTTTTGTTTCAAGGAAGCCACGTCCTGGGCAAGTTCCCTTAAAGCCATCTGCATTGCCGATGGGGGTGATCAATCAAGGCTTTGACCAGTCAAGGCCTCCTCCTTCAGGTGTGATGGTAACCTTTTGCGTTATTTCCACAGTTGCTGCCGCACCTTCCGGTTCCCATGCAACCCTGTCCACTACAGTATCATGGAATGAGATGGCGGATTGCACTTTGATACACTCCAGTAAGGCTGTACTGACCAGCCCAAACTTCATTCCCACCACAAACTGGTCCCTCAGTAGGTGGTCTGAGATGGATATGTCTGCACATCAATGCACATCCCTCTTCTCTAGGTGTTTCCAAAGAATCTGCAGTGCTTCCGTGAAGTGGGTGTGGCTTTTATCTTTCTATTGCCTCTGAATGAAGAACCTCCGCCTCAACTCTGGAACTGTCATGCTCTCTCCAAACAGGCCCTCCAGGAATGCCACAATTTATTCTAATAAATTAACCCCTTCAATACCCGCCCATAGTCATATGACGCCCACAAGGTGGATCTACCATCCTGGGTGGGCTTCATATGACGTCCTCCCATTCCCGGCCGCCTGGGGGGCGCGCGCGCGCCGCCCGCGGCGTCGCTCGGGACCCGGTGCGGGTGCCCGGCGGCCTCGATGTCCGCCGGGCACCCGCGATTGCCCGTTTAAAACAACGGGACCGTGCGGGACCATGGAGCTGTGTGTGTAAACACACAGCTCCATGTCCTGTCAGCGAGCAGGAGACCGATCATGTGATCCTAGTACGGAGGAACACATGATCGGTCTCCTCCCCTTAAGTCCCCTCCCCTAACAGTTAGAATCACACCTATAGGGAATACATTAACCCCTGCAGCGCCCCCTAGTGTTAACCCCTTCCCTGCCAGTCACATTTACACAGTAATCAATGCAATTTTATAGCAACGATCGCTGTGTAAATGTGAATGGTCCCAAAAATGTGTCAAAAGTGTCCGAAGTGTCCGCCGCAATGTCGCAGTCACGAAAAAAAAAATCGCAGATCGCCACCATTACTAGTAAAAAAAAAATGCAATAAATCTATCCCCTATTTTGTAGACGCTATAACTTTTGCGCAAACCGATCAATATACGCTTATTGCGATTTTTTTACCAAAAATATGTAGAAGAATACGTATCGGCCTAAACTGAGTAAAAAAATCGTTTTTTTTAAAAAAAATGGGATATTTATTATAGTAAAAAGTAAAAAATAATGTGTTTTTTTTCAAAATTGTCGCTCTTCTTTTGTTTATAGCGCAAAAAATAAAAACCGCAGGGGCGATCAAATACCACCAAAAGAAAGCTCTATTTGTGGGAAAAAAAGGACGTCAATTTTGTTTGGGTGTAACGTCGCACGACCGCGCAATTGTCAGTTAAAGCGACGCAGTGCCGAATCACAAAAAGTGCTCTGGTAAGGAAGGGTGAAAAATGGCCCGGTGCTGAAGCGGTTAAAAGCAAAAACTCTTGCGCCCACCAATGAATTATAATTCCAGATTACTTCCATCTGACAGCCAGTAGTTGGCATGTCAGACTTACACACACTCCCTGTGGCTGAAGGTGCCGGAAGTGTATGTAAAACCCCTCAAAATCAGCACTGTAGTATTTACGGTGGCAGTAAAAGTGTTAAATGAAGTTAAACAATAACAGACTTATTGGCTGGATCAACAGGTAAAAAAACATTCTGCTGCATTAAAGAGTATGCAAACCCAACATGTCATATTCCTGATGTGTGCTGTACCATGGACTTGATAAAAGCATCCTATTCTCTTTGTATTGTTTCCTTTAAGTGAACATCCCTGGTGCGCCTGCCAGTCCCTCTGCTTTCCTATTAAAAGTTGACCACCCTAAGCAGGAGAACACACTGTTCTCTAGCTATGCTGGGAACTCAGTGTGCTCTCCTCCAATGATCAAACTTGTCCTGACACCCCCTGCACAGCCATTCGCTGAGAAGCTCAGTGTGCTGTTGCTTCTCCTCCCCCAGCTGTTATGCAGCTGAGAACAGAGGGAATTGTAAAATAAAAAAGGGAAAAAAGGTATTTATAATGTTTTTTTTAAATACAGTATACACAAATGCTTTGCCTTTCATTTTGATTTTAAACTGAATGGGTTGTTTTACATGGTGATCATTTACAATCAGCCATTGAGCTCAATTTATACAAATCTCAAAGGTGGGCCTTCAGAAATAAACAAAGTCTTTGATTGGTCACCTCGTTCACAGCAAAGCCACTGACTGGCCAGGGCATCCCAGACAATTAGAAGCTACCTGTCAGCAAGATGGCCAATAAGATGCTTTATTTCTCTCCCAAGGCCCAACCCAAAGGTTATAAACTTTATAAAAACACTTAAAGTGCAATTATGGCCACCAACACAATGACAGCTGGACAGTGTTGATCATTGCTACAGACCTTGAGGAAACCCCTTTATAGGTCTGCAGTGATCTACAAACACTGCTGAACAGCCCACTTGAATTCCACCATCACGGACTTCAAATGTGTTTGGATGCTGGTTCAGGTCTTTTGCAGAGATTTACCAGCTAAGCCTGACTGCCAACAAATCCAATGCATACATGTTCAAGCAATGCCACTCCAGTCTTGAGCCTCTTAGTTCTCTACTTTCCAGTTTATCTCTATGTAGCCAGGAGTTGGATATCTACCTATTCCTGCAATCAGGAGACGCTGTGTGGCATTGTTTCAGGGGGAGCTGTTTCCCTCTAGTGTTTCAGTGTTGGCTGTCCTTTTACTTTCTTAATTAGAGACAAGACAGAGCAAAGCATCTAGGGACGTAGTCCATGCCGATAGGATTCACCCTCTGGCTGTATTATGTGAAACTACAACTATCAGCTGGCTGATGGAGAGACTTTAAAGCCCCATACACACGCTCGGATTATCCGAGGACCAGGTCCGTCGGATCATGTCCGTCATACTTTGTCCGATGTTGGTTTTGCGTACACACGGTCGGATAAAGTTGTCGGAAAATCCGATCATTCTGAACGTGGTGACGTTTGTTGCCTACGACGGGACTACGTAGAGGCTAGTAGCCAATAGCTTTAGTCTTGTAATGTGATCTGAGCATGCGTAGCACTTTGTCCGTCGGAAATTCGCTACACACGATCGGAATTGGTGTGATCGGACTTTGTTGTCGAAAAATCTATCCAGCAGGAGATAGAACTTTGTCCGTCGGACAATCCGATGGAAACTGTCGGATGGTGCCTACACACGGTCGGAATTTCCGACAACATTGTCCGATAGGACAGAATCCATCGGAAAATCCGACCGTGTGTATGGGGCTTAAGAGTGAAGGATTGAAGACCGGCATGCTCTCTTGGGACCGGCGTGGATCTGCATGCAGGGAATCTGTGATAGAGTGAGGTGTAGCTGAGTCGCGGCAGAGTTACCCAGCGGATATCTGGACGGACACCTGCGGACAGTTCTCCTGTCTGGCAGCACTCTGGAGGCCACTCCTGTTCCATCCATCCTGCAGAGATACCGAATTGGTGTGAGCCATGGTTTTATCCCTTGAGCCACATTCCTCCCCATCATCATAACCACCATCATCATCTTCCAGTGTGGTAAGCAGTCAATAGCCCCGTTTTATAGACACTGTATATAGACATCATTGTCTCTTGCACTCATTACCATCTTTAGTTCAAGGATCTGTACCAATATATTATAGACACTATATACAGACATCTTTGCGATTCATTATTCTGCTATGAGTCCAGTTACAGTCTTGACAGTCTACACAGGAAAATTGTCTGCTGATATACACAGCTTATTGGGTCCAAAGTATCTTACATGCAATTAAACATCTAAAGCCCCATACACACACACGCAGATTATCCGAGGACCAGGTCCGTCAGATCATGTCCGTCATACTTTGTCTGATGTTGGTGTTGCGTACACACGGTCGGACAAAGTTGTCGGAAAATCCGATCATTCTGAACGTGGTGACGTTTGTTGCCTACGACAGGACTACGTAGAGGCTAGTAGCCAATAGCTTTGGTCTTGTAATGTGATCTGAGCATGCGTAGCACTTTGTCCGTCGGAATTCGATACACACGATCGGATTTGGTGTGATCGGACTTTGTTGTCGAAAAATCTATCCAGCAAGAGATAGGACTTTGTCCGTCGGACAATCCGACGTACACTGTCCGATGGTGCCTACACACGGTCGGATTTTCCGACAACATTGTCAGATAGGACAGAATCCATGGGAAAATCCGACCGTGTGTATGGGGGCTTAAGACTACTTTCTGCCAGGGCTGGGCTCAGCCCTTCCTTCTCAGAGCTGGCCGATCAGCAGTCAGCTAATTGCCAGCTCCTATCTCTCCACAGTTACTCAGCTGTTGATGATATCCTGCTCGTCAGTCCTGCCTACCTAAGCCGTTCAGGCCAGTGGATCTCTGCCTTCGCCCTGGTCACATCACAGAAACTATTTCCTGCGATCCTGTTCTAGACTTGCTTTGCTGACATCCCTTCTGGCTCCAGATCCTGCTTGCTGTAACACTACATTGATCCCTGACTTCTGGCTTGGCTGACTATCCATTCCGGTTACTGAACTTTGGCTATGTTTTGACGACATTTGTTTTTTTTACTTTTATTATTAAACATGTGTGATTTAACTGTACTTCTGTCTCAGCCTGATTTCATGGTTTCCAACACTTTCACCTCCCTCCCTCCCTAGCTATAGTTCACTGAGAATTCTCTGTAAGAGCAGGTTGAATTGTAATACAGTTCTTGTTTGCTAAAAGTTATACTTGTTTATCTATGTTTCTGCATTTATGTGTGAAGGAGCAGTAGAGAGGGGTCTGACACTCATAAGAGCCATTCCTGTGCTCTAGTGTAGCCTAGTCACATAGGCATTAAATGCATTTATTTGAGCATAGAGCTTATAGTATTCATTGTTGAATGTTTGAATCTTATGAGTGATTGTTGTTTCATTACCAATAACATTCCTGTTGGAGACAACATTTTAAAGTGTTAACTTAAGTGGACTCTTTGATTTTGTTTTCTTTCATCTCACTGAGTAAACTATTGCTGATTTAATCAATTCTGGTGTATTTCCTTTTTACTGTTATTTAAAAGGAAAAGAATGTATGAACCCTGGGTGGCAGAGGTGGCAGAGGACTCACAGGGTCAGGGCAACCAGAGGGGTACTGATTTATCTTGCGACCCTCAAGAGGACAGCGCTACATTTGGGGGCTCATCCAGGATACCCCTCATTTATTTATTTGTATTAAAACGTGAGCTCTGTCAATGAGGCTTACACAAGGAAGGAGCCAGAGACCAAAGACAGACTGAACCTCTCACCAAACCACTGTTAAAATGTAAGTGAAAAACCAAACCAAACCAAACCCAGAGCTGGGGGGGGGGGGGGATGTATGTAAAAATGGACAAAAAAGATGAGAGAATAGTGTGGTATGGAAATAACTGCAGGAAAAGTGGTAGTGACGGTGATATATACATAAAGTGAAATTGTGCGTTAAAAGAGAGTGTATGAATGTGGAAGAATATGAGGGAAAACGCAGAGTGTGTCTGGCTGTGAATAAAAATGGATGGATGAAGTGTGACCAAAGAAATATAACACTGAAGTGCACTAAGATGAAAACCTTTTGAATATTTACCTAAAAAGGTTAATTGAAAATATAACTAATCAATTTAGGATGAAAAGGGGTAGCCGGACATAAAGACCGCACCAGTGTTGTCAACCTACCAGATTGAAATTTACTGACATTTTTTACTGGCCTTTCCAAAAGTTACAAAATTTCAGTTTTAAGTGCAAATTTTAGTAATTAGGCAACAAACAAGTACAATATGCAATTAGCAATGTGATTTAAGGTAGATATTAGGGCAAAAAAACATATTTCTTATTTTATCTTCAATATAGTAATTAAGTAGCTCAGGGACAGGACAGGACATAAATTAGAATAGGAAAGCACACACATGAAGTTGACTCTTGGTCCCTTCAGTCCACTCCAGTCTAAACAGCACTGACATTCCCATTCCCGACCTGCCCGGCTCCTGTCCTGCAGACCCACACACGAAGCTCTGGCCGCTCTGCTTGGCTCCCTTGCACCATGACATCATGCAACACGCTCGGGCACCACCTCCACCAGAGCCGCCCGATCACATTGTAGCAGGGAATCGGATGGTCTCGGCCGGCTCTGGACCGAGCCGAACATCACAGCCATATTTTTTACTGCCAACTTTTTCCTTTTACTGGCATTTACTGGCAGGAGACTATTGAAAGTTGGCAACACTGGACCGCACACCAAACATTGGTTTGAATGGACAGGTGATTAGATAAACCTAAAAGCCAAAAAATATATAGGAAATATAAAATTAGATTTGGCTCAATGGATATATATAGTAAAGTCCAGTGAGTACCCATAAGTATGTAGAGCGTTACTTCAAAGACGTAAAGAAGTACAGTTTAGGCCTATCCGTTGTGACAGCTGCATGGGATCCAAATGGGATCCTCATGCACTGGGCTATTTATACGTCACCTGCAAGTGATAGGGAATTCGATTAGTCCTAATCACTGCAAAACGCCTCCCCCCGACTGATACGGGGAACAAGCTGCCAAACCGGGAGGCCCTCATGCGACCTCCCCAGTGTTCCGGAAGGGGAAACCCGCTGACCACTATCATCACTTCCGCTGCAAGCGTGTGTGACGTAATGGTGTGCCGCGCTTGTCGAGAAAGACTTGCGCATGTGTGGCAGGCCGAAAGATGCCTGGAGTGATCTCAGGACGCCGCCAGCAGGGATATGCTCCCTCCAGGCCTTCTGACATGAATTCCCTTCTCCTGCGTGCCAAAAAAGAAGGTCGTCTTGGAAGCACATGAGGGGGGAAAAGAGGGCAAATTGCCATCATCCCCCTACCTGCCGTGAAGCCCAGGGATGGCCGATGGGAACACCACCCCCATCTGTACAGGGGCCAAAAGCACACGCCATACATCGCCGGAACCTGCAACAACAGAAGGCACAGTTAAAAAAAGATTCAGGAGGTCAATTAGTACATACTTTTGTATTAAAACAATAAATACATTTAGACAAGAATTTTTATTCTCATTCATCGTAAACATGTAGCTGTTTCTGCATTTGAAAAAACAACAAAAGACCTTAACAGGTGATATAATCAAGGAAATGTTCAAAGAACAAGGACTTGCTGGTCCTATAAAATTGACTATGACATTGTGTTTTGCCTGATACAAAGCCCTTCAAAAAGGATATACTGTGGCCTGTAGCCTGAAAATCCACCTCTGCTCCCGCTGACGGAGGGACTTGTTCCAATCGGCCCCCCTGAACGGAATATGTATTCGACCAAGGGCAACGAAAGAGACTTTTGGCATCTTGTAGTTGTGTTTAGAAACTATGCGGAAAGGCCACGTGTGGCCCCCCCCCGGTTTGGTGGCTCGTTCCCTGTATCACTCGGGGGGGGGGGGTTGCCGTGATTAGGACCAATCGAATCCCCTATCACTTGCAGGTGACGTATAAATAGCCCATTTCATGAGGATCTCATTTAGATCCCATGCAGCTATCACAACGGATAGACCTAAACTTCACTTGTCTTTGAAGTAATGCTCTACATACTTATGGGTACTCACTAGACTTTACTATATGTCCATTGAGCCAAATATAATTTTATATTTCCTATATATTTTTTGGCTTTTAGGTTTATCTAATCAAGTGTCCATTCAAACCAATGTTTGGTGTGCGGTCTTTATGTCCGGCTACCCCTTTTCATCCTAAATTGATGAGTTATATTTTCAATTAACCTTTTTAGATAAATATTTAAAGGTTTTTTTATCTTAGTGTATTTCAGTGTTTGATCTCTTTGGTCATACTTCAGCCATCCATTTTTATTCACAGCCAGCTTGCGTTTTCCCTCATATTCTTACATTCATACACTCTTTTTTACAGCACAATTTCACTTTATGCATATATCATCGTCACCTGCAGTTATTCCCATATCACACCATTCTCTCATCCTTTTTGTCTATTTTTACACCCCCCCCCCCCACCCCAGCTCTGGGTTTGGTTTGGTTTTATTCTTCTATTTTGTTCTGTTTTTGTTTCCATTTTTCATTTCTCACGTTATTATCATCAGCTTTTTATACCCTTTTTTCACACACACACATCTATGCACCAGCACTATTAACGTGGTTTTCGTTGTCACTCTCTCTCCTCCCCATTTTTTCCTTAGTTCACATCCTCCCAACACAGATTCACCTCGCTTACACCTTCATCTTACTCACCATTAGTTTCTTCTTCATTTTCAATTGTATCACTTTATTTACCGTAATTTGATCAAATATTTTAATACTTTAAAAAAAATCATCAAGAGAAGGGACGGGAAAGTGTCAGCCCAGCCTGTGCAGGTAGAGAAGGGGGTTCAAGAAGTGGACAGTGATGACGAATCAGAGTGGGGGGAGTGCCCTAAGACTCCTCTAGTACCGCCTGTTCCTGAGAACACCCCAATTAAATTGCTTACACAAGTAGCTCAAGCCCAAGATCAGATGCAACAGACATTGCTGCGCATGATAGAAGCTCAAGCTACAGCTCAGCTAGACAAGACTGATCCCAGGAAGTGTTTTCAGTGTGGGGAACTTGGGCATTTTCGGAGGCAGTGCCTTCAAAGAAAGGAAGAGTCGAACTTCCTGGCGGAATTGTTATGAGCACTACAGCAGTTACTAACAATTCAGAAGGTGGGAAACTTCAGGGGGTTTAAGTGAGGGAGCCAACCGAGAGCCCTAAGAAGCTCCAAGAAGCTTCAAGAAGCTCCAAGAGTCAAAATAAAAGACAACAGAATGAGAAGAAATGTCGGAAGAAGAGCGCGACATCTCCCAAATCAAATAACCCGTCACCAGGGTCTGGGACTCGGGCATAGGGAGTCAACTAGGAAGGATGTAGGAAAAGGCTCAGTGCTGGAGCTTGTTTTGCCACCATGTCTCCATACAGCTGGTGGTGATGATGTGAGATCTGTCTGCTCCACCCCTCCTCCTCTTCCATGCCCTCCTCTGCTGAATTGTCCTATGAACCACCAGTACCCCCTAATAATTCAAGGGGCCATTCAACGAGTAAGGCTAAAAGATACCATGCAGTGCTTTAGCTAGTCTGTCTAGGGGACAAGAGCCACACTGGCGCAGAGATTATTTCAGCTCTGCAGGAGCAAGCCCAGAGTTGTTTCATGCCACGGAAACGTGAGCCAGGAATAATAGTGTGTGATAATGGCACTAAACTTCTGTCCACCCTTTGACAGGGAAAGTTGACACGTGCCATGCCTGCTTTTTCAGGCGGTCATACATAGCCAGTGTTTGGTTGGCTGAAATTCAGGAAATTCCATCTGCCCGTAAACTGCCTGATTTGTGACATGCCCACCAGATGGTTACAAGGAAAAGTCTCGGGACTCATCTTCCCTCACAGAGGGAGCTCAGGATGAAATATCTTGAGGACACCTTAAAGAGGAGTTTATGTAATGCATTTCCAGACTCTGGTAAGTTACAGTCTCATGGAACAGCTAGTTTTGAGGCTTCTGTTGATCAAAGGAGGAGCAGTGGATAAGGGGGCCGCCTCAATGGTGCATTGCAAAATTATTTAGTCCTTGGCACCTAGGGCTTTCAGCTTCAAGATCCCATTGGCAGCGTCTGCCTCATATGGTGGAAGATTATCTAGGGGCAAAAACAGACATGGAGAGCTTTCCAGTAGACGATCCACTGGGTTTCTAGGTCATGAGAATAGACCACTTGCCAGAAATTGCCCAGTATGCAATTGAGCCGTTGGGCTGCCCTGCATCCCTCATGCTTTCCGAAGGGCTATTCAGTGCTGCTGGAGGTTTTGTGACAGATAAAAGAGCCGTCTATCCACAGACTCCGTTGACCAGTTGACATTTGTCAAAATGAATCAGTCCTGGATTAGCAGCAGCCCCTGATGCCGATGTCGCTGATTAAATGTTATTGGGATCACAAATCTCTGCAAGGTTGTCCAGGCTGCCTTGCTTTGTGGGTGTTGTTTTTATCTTGAAATCATTTTTGGTATAGGTTTCATGGGCACAATTAACACCCAAGAACCAATTTTTGACAGATGCATCAAATTTAAGACAGTACCCGGGCCCCCATACCCTTTTTAGGACCAATAACTTGCATATAAGCCTTCAAAATGGGGACTTTTGAATTTTCAAATTTGTCTCCCACAGACATCAATGGGATTTGTTGTTCACGTCCGAACATTTGCGATGTTCAACAGTTGGAGGGGGGGGGGGTGTTCGGCCCATCTCTAATTCTCTCTTAATTTGGTGCAAAAAATGCAGCATGCATAATTACATGTGAATAACAGAATAAGAGTAAATATGTGCATATATTTCTGCACAAAACTATTTAAAGTCAGTTAGGGTCTATTTAAATTGTTCAATTAAAAAACAGTATACAGCTTCTCTTTTAATTTCATAATGTATTGTCATTTAATATGATAGAGACAGACCTTCCCAACTGTGGGGATATGTAGTAATTAAAAATGAAACAATAAAAATACATGAAGTTCCCTTTAATATTCCCACTAAGAACTTACCCAGCTATAAAGCCTGGATGACCAGGAAAGGGAGGTTAGCATGCAGCCCTCCTACCATGTACCAAACTAGCCTATGTGTCTTTCAACATTGGTGTTTTGGGAACTTTCAAGGAGTGGCAGCAAAAATGCGCCCACCCCCCTGCAAACTATCTCTAGCACCACTTTGTGTACATAGTTGGTTAATGTAGGCACATTTAGTTGGGCTTGACTTTAGCCTGTAAAGCAAGGTTATTTGGGGTCATTTAAAGTTAAGCTGGCAGGCTCTGAGGGCTGGGTCTCAGCTACTAGAAGGTTCCAAAGCTTAGTGGGCAGAGTGGTGGAGACAGCAGCTTGAATATTCATTGGGACTCTGCCAATAGGTGGAGAGTGGCCTAAAAGTATTCTGGAGCCTGGCCAATGGGGAGCAGAGTCTAGGATCCAGATGCCTAGATGGGACCCCCCACCCCTTTCAGTCTCATCCAGGAGATACTCTATCAAGCAGTTGGGACCTGTACAGCAGGAGGCCTGGGTAGAAGTCACTACCATGCTACAGTATTTAAAGGGACTTAGTAAGTACTTAGTACAAAACCCCCAAAACCAAGAAAGGAAGAAAGCAGCCGGGTGCAACATCTAGTTAGTGTTCAAAAGGGACAATGTACAGCTTACCTTTATCCCTGCTTAGGGAAAGATCAAGTGAAGCCAGAAGCTGAGTGCGCTGGCATTTCTGCTTCAAGAGTAAATACTTGCAGTTTGTTTGGGACTTGTACTTTAAGGATCCAGTACGGACTTGTAAATATTTATGTTGGATTACAGTCTAGGATCTACTCTGAAAGTTGGGAGCAGTTCAAGTTGTCCTCGGAGCTCTACTGTAAACACAGCTCTTGGCATCCCATATTACCCTAATCCCTTCCAAGTTAACCACCCTAATAAAACAACAAAAACAAAGACCTGGGACTGGTTCATTGACTGTTGGATGCTTGTAAAAAATGGTTGTTGCCTGGATGTGCAGGACAAAGGGGGCCCCAGAATCCGGCAGCCCTTTAGGGGGTAGTGCTACATAACATTATATCAAAGTTGAGGTAAAAGGGCCTCTTTCTCAGCTACATGTGCCCCAAAGAGGAGGTGGGGTAATAGTAAAATGGTGGAATTTAAAAGCCCCTTTATTGGGTGTGACCAGATATCCACCTCACTCTAGGGAACTAAGGATACCTTAGTACTCCCACAAAGAGTTAAAAGTAAAAAAAAAAAAAAAAAAAAAAAACCTCACCAAAACCATGAAAAATACTTTAATAGAACACATACTTATCAGCTTTTAAAATAAATAGTATTGCAGCTATTAGCTTGGTAACAGCTTTAAGAATCGGCAAATGACTTTCCGATAAAAGTGACTCCAGCATCTTAAGTACCCCTCCCCAGACTCCTCAGCGGGGCCAAACGCACCCACTGATTGGCTCAGAGGAATGCCGGTACCCAAACCGTCCAACCAGGACTGGTTCTGAGCCTGTCATGTGCACTTAACCACAAACATGATCAGGCAGAACCCTAACACAGCCCCAGTCAAACTGATGCCAAAGCTTCCCTATCCAATTAACTCTCAGAACCCTTTTTACTGTTCTGAGAAACAAAAATAACTAAATTTACAATAGCGGACACCTAGAAAAGGTGTCATCGCTACAATTAGTTTAGGGAAAGACTGTTGCTTTAGTTCTATTGTTATTCCGCATTATAAAAGTAAAGCTTTTGAAACTTTGTCTATGCCTGGTCTGAAGCTATTAAGAGGTGTAATGCAAGTAACTGTCAGAAACCATGAAATCAGACTGAGACAGTAGTACAGTTAAATCACACTTGTTTAACCACTTTCAGACCGGACCAATTTGCAGCCAAAGGACCAGGCCCCTTTTTGAGATTCGGCACTGCGTCGCTTTAACTGACAATTGCGCAGTCGTGCGACGTGGCTCCCAAACAAAATTGGCGTCCTTTTTTTCCCACAAATAGAGCTTTATTTTGGTGGTATTTGATCGCCCCTGCGGTTTTTATTTTTTGCGCTATAAACAAAAAAAGAGCGACAATTTTGAAAAAAAAGGAATCATTTTTTATTTTTTGCTATAATAAATATCCCCCAAAAATATATAAAAAAATTTTTTTCCCTCAGTTTAGGCCGATACGTATTCTTCTACATATTTTTGGTAAAAAAAATCGCAATAAGCGATTATTGATTGGTTTGCGCAGAAGTTATAGCGTTTACAAGATAGGGGATAGTTTTATAGCATTTTTATTAATATTTTTATTTTTATTAGTAATGGCGGCGATCAGCGATTTTTATTGTGACTGCGACATTATGGCGGACACATCGGACATTTTTGACACATTTTTGGGACCATTGTCATTTATACAGCAATCAATGCTATTTAAATGCATTGATTCCTGTATAAATGACACTGGCAGTGAAGGGGTTAACCACAAGAGGGCAGTGTAGGGGTTAAGTAGGCCTAGGGGCGTGTTTCTTACTGTGGGGGGGCGTGGCTGTCAGCTAGTGAATGCTGATCTCTGCTCCAATCACAGGGAGCAGAGATCGGCGTCACTAGTTGCTAGGCAGAACGGGGAGATGCTGTTTATCTCGGCATCTCCCCGTTCAGCCTTCCCGTGAGACGATCGCGGGTGTCCCCGCGGCGATCGAGTCCGCGAGGACCGCGACCGGACTCACGGGGGTCCCGACCGGCGCGGGAGCACGCCGCTCCCGCCGCGCTCCCAATGGCATGGACAGGCATTAAGGAGGGACTTATATATACGCCCTCCTGCCTGTACGTGCCATTCTGTCGACATACATCTGTGTGCGCCGGTCGGGAAGTGGTTAACAATAAAAGTAAGTAGAACATACGTAGTCAAAAAATAGCCAAAGTTCAGTAACCGGAAAGGATAGTCAGACAAGCCAAACGTCAGGGAGCCGGAGATGAGCGTATTAAAACAGCAAGCAGGATCTGGAGCCAGAAGGGATGTCAGCCAAGCAAGTCTTTCAACAGTAATGCAGGAGAGCATCCCTGTGATGTTGACTAAGGCGAAGGCAGAGATCCTCTGGGCTGAATGGCTTAAGTAGGCAGGACTGACAAGCAGGATATCGTCAAGAGTACCTCTGGAGAGATAGGAGCTGGCAATTAGCTAACAGCTGAGTGGCCAGCTCAGAGAAGGAAGGCTGAGCTCAGCCCTGACAGTAACTGGCACACATACTCTACAGTTGAGTCAGTTGAAACACATTGGGGTATAAAGACAGTAATTACTGAAGGTAACAAAAGTTTCTCTAGCAGCCTGCCATAAGTGTGTATATGTGGCAGGTGTAATAGACTCTTGCCGGAGGAGTTGTTGTCAGCACTCTCTCTGTAAGCAGTCCATCTCCCATAGCAATGGAAGCAAATAAGCACCTCAGAGGTCCCCAGCCTGTGCATAAGTATGGAAGTGTAAGAGTTAAGAAAGTGCACACATGAAGTCGGCACTAGGTGCACGGAAGGACCCCTTTCTTTTACTGGGAGTGAGATAGCGGAGATACCCTGGACAGGTGGAGAAGGCATTGGCTCTGCATGTCCCCCCTAAATGCAACAGGGACTGTGGTGGTATTTTTTAACAGCAAGAGAGTTAACTAGAACACAGTTATCCATTCAAGCAAAGGCACCCCATGTGTAAGGCAGTGACCCTGTTCAAGGTGCCTATCATAGCCTAGAAGAACTCACCCCAGGGTAGGTCTCCTAAGTGACTCACACTTGGTGCCCAATGAGGAAAGGAACATGGAGGAGGTACCACCTGCCTATCCCTACAAGCTGGTATGCTCTTTCAGCTTTTAGACTTCTTATTTCAGCAGGTCTCTCTTCTCTCAGCTCTTAGATTTCTAATTTCAGCAGTTTTGGCAGGTAGCTCTTCTCCCAACTCTGATGCCTCGTACACACGATCGGAAATTCGGCCAGCAAAAGACAGATGAGACCTTTTGGTCGGAAAATGCGACTGTGTGTATGCTCTATTAGACTTTTGCTGGTGGAATTCAAGCCAGCAAAAGATTGAGAGCATGTTCTCAATTTTTCGGTAGGAAAAAGTTCCGATCGGAAATTCCGATCGCCTGTACCAATTCCAACGCGCAAATTTCCTACGCATGCTCGGAAACAATTTGACGCATACTCGGAAGAATTGAACTTCATTTTCTCGGCTCGTCGTAGTGTTGTACGTCACCGCATTCTTGACGGTTGAAAGTTCAGCAAACTTTTGCGTTACCGTGTGTATGTGTATGTGTGTATGTGTATGTTGAAGCTGGGCCGCCAGGAATTAAATAAAAGGATGCGGCAAGGCAACTCCTCCCATCTCAGTTGGAAGTTGGAGTGTGCTAAGGCTAATCCGGGATATCCCCCCTTTCCAAATTAGTTCTCTAAATATGGTGTCTACCCTATTAAACCACTTCTTATAGATCCATATTGGAGAATTGTGGAGTACGTATAAAAGTTGTGGCATAAAAAACATTTTTATTAGGTTACAACGGCCTGCTGCTGATAGAGGGAGTTTTTCCAGACTTGGATTTTCCCTTTAAATTTATTCAGGAGTGGGATCAAATTTTCTATAACATATTGTTTAGGATCTCTCGAGATGTTTATACCTAAGTATTTTATTTGGTGGACTAGTTGAAGCTGCCCTGTCTCCTGCGGTAGGGGATGATCTATTGGGTCGATAGGTAATAAGTTTGACTTTTCCCAATTTATTCTCAGTCCTGACAAGAGACCGAAATTTTCAATTCTGTCCATAGTCTTGCGTAGTGACTCCTGTGTATCATTAAGCAGTAAGAGAAGGTCATCTGCATACAATATCACTTTTTCCTCTAAGTCCCCTCTTTTGAAGCCTTTTATTTCTGGGGACGCCCTCAGGGAGAGAGCCAAGGGTTCGATTGCGAGGGCGAAGAGGAGGGGTGACAGTGGGCACCCCTGCCTCGTCCCCCTCAGCAATCGAAACCTGGTAGAGTGTTCGTTATTTACTTTTACTCTTGCCCCCGGCGAGCCTTATAGTAACTTCACCCAGTTAACAAAATTCGGGCCCAGCTGAAATTCTTTTAAAGTTCTCCACAGATACTTCCATTCTAAGGTATCAAAAGCCTTGGCAGCATCCAAGGAAAGCACGGCCCTGTTGCCCCCATCTCCCATAGGTAGTTGGAGATTCAGAAAAAGCCGTCTGATATTTAAACTGGAAGACCTTCCCGTGATAAAACCTGACTGGTCTTGATGGACCAGTTTATGAATAACTTTATTTAGTCTGGCTGCAAAGACTTTTGCTAACACCTTCATATCTGAATTCAAAAGCGATATAGGTCTGTATGAAGCAGGGGAGAGAGGGTTCTTATTCTCCTTGGGGATCACAATTATGGTCGATTCCATCATTGACTTGGGAAGCTCTCCCTTCAGTGTCGAGGCATTAAATACCTTCAGCAGTTCGGGGAGAAGCACCTCCCCATAGTGACGGTATATTTCAATGGGAAGGCCATCTGGTCCGGGGGACTTCTGGCCAGCCATTTCCCGGACGGTCCGCTGTATCTCCTCCAGGGTGACAGGGCCGTCTAAGACGGCCCTGTCCTCCTCAGAGAGACAGGGGACCGCCAACCTCTCGAAAAATTTGTTCATTTCATCTTTCATATCCACCTGATTGGAATAATATAATTTCTCGTAATACTGACAGAAGGTGTCCACAATCTCAGGTGTATATGAGGATGTCCTACCCTCTCCAGTATTAATCATTGGAACCATCAATGAAGGAGAATTAGTTCTAATTAAGTGAGCAAGCATCCTGCTTATTCCTTCACCCTCCCCGAAAGCAACTTGTTTCTGGAAAATGTATTTTTGTTCTGCTTTACCCAGCAAGATTACCCGATAGACCCTTTGTGCCTCTGTCCACATCTTAAAGTTTGCAGGTATTGGATTATCTATGTACTCAGCTTCTGCAGATATTACTTTTCTCGCTGCCATTTCCTCCCCTTCCCTTGACTGTTTTTTTATTTTCGATATCTGCTGGATCAGCAGTCCCCGTAGGATAGCCTTGACCGTGTCCCAGATTACCCCCTGGGGAGCCGATCCTTTGTTCAACTCAATACATTCCCTTAGAGCGTCCAAAACCTCTTTGGGTTCCCCCATTAACTCCAGCCAAGAGGGATTAATTCTCCACTCCCGGTAGGTACTTCTCATCCCCATCTCAATTGACGCTGTCACTGGGGAGTGATCAGAGAGCTATCCGCTAGCCCCCCCCCCGTTGGGTCCCCTGGGGAAACCTATCTATTGTCGGGTCCAACACCATATTGAAGTCCCCAATGACCATTACCGGGAACCCCCGGCCTCTCCAGCGCAAACTCCACAAAGTCAAGAAGGACCTCAATATCAAAAGGGGGGGGGGGACATATACGTTAGCCAGCAGCACAACCCTATTCTCTATCTTACAATGTAAAAAAATATATCGTCCCTGGTAATCAATCTTACTTTGAATGCAGTTAAATGTGGTCCCGGAACTAATCAGGATACTAACTCCTCTGGAAAAGGATGAATGAACCGAGTGGAACTGTAAAGTATACTCCCCCCACCCTAGCTTGGGTAAGAAAGCATTAGTAAAGTGGGTCTCCTGGAGGCACAATATAGAGCTCCCGTAAGATCTAACCATGGATCGTACTGCAGCTTTTTTCCCTAAATCTCCCAATCCCCTTACATTCCAAGAACATATAGTGAGCTTTTTTTTTACCCTCTTGTGTTACATTAGTCATTCGTGCCCATAAAATTGGGTAGTTTCTACATCAATATTATTCCTTAATCTCGTGCTCATTATAGTATACCATGTTTTACTTATTTTTAATCCTTGTGAAGACTTGCTAAGCAAACTTATACTGTGAACGTGGTTTATTCCCTGCAAAAATTTTCCCCACTCATTCTTATACCTTGTGAACTTATTGTACCTCTCCCTTTCAACCACACATGCACTGCTGTCATATCCAACACTCTGTTTGCAACCCTCATTCATTACCTCCCTAGGTTTGGCCGGGGCCTTCTATTGTGACCTATCCATACACACCTATTTTGAAACAAACTTAGTGTCAATAGTTTTTTGTCTTCCCGTTCCCTAATCCTCCCATTCACCAAAGCTAACCATTTTTGAAAAAAACTTAGTGTCAAAAGCTTTTTGTCTTCCCCTTCCCTATCCCTCCCATTCCCCAAAACTACACACAAAACCAACTAAAAAATACTAACATTTTTTACAATTTTCCATTCAACAAAAAAATCAACTACAAATAAAAAACACACATAACAAACAAAATAAAAAACACAATAACAAAACACAAAACACAAAACACACAAAAAAAACAAAAAACATATAAACAAAAAACACAACAACAAAACAATATCCTTATATAAACCCAAAACCCATAATTCCTTACACAAATAACACACCTTTGTTTTTCAAGAAACACACATCAAAACCAAAAACAACATCCTATATCTCCTTAAACTAAACTACAACAACACATACTCAATAACAACAAACCCAAAAAAAAACAACACACACATCCATCAAACTACATACACCTCAACAAAAACATCCTTTCACTACTGCCTCTAAAAAAACACAAAACCGAACAAACCATACAACACAAACTACACAACATACCTAAAAATACAAACCAAAAATACCAAAACAACAAACACAAACACACAAATAAAAAACTACAACCAATAATTACAACAAACACACCACCCCAAAAAACTACACATCCTTCCCCCTCCCCCCAAATACAAAAAAAATAAATCTCCCCCAAATACAAAAAATACTCCCCCACAAAAACAAACTAAACATAGACTCCAGGATTACATCCTGTTGCACCCCCATAACCTGGGAGTACAATACCCTTTGCTCTCCTCCCTCCCTACAAAGCGTCCCCATCACCCCCCCCCACCCCCAAAAAAAAAAAAGAGAGGAGGGGGGAGAGGGAGGCGACAACACGGCAAGAGGGGGGGAAAAAAAGAAGGAAAAAAAACCCCGTGTGTCGCCGACCGCCCCCCCCCCCCCAGTACTCAGTATAAAGTATAATTACCGCCCTCCCCCTGATAATAACGCTGTCAGCACCCCAAGTTAGTCCACATAATCTGAGAGTCATTCTTTAAATTTTTTTATCCAGTCCTCCACGCCCTCAGGGGTATCAAAGAATATAGTCCCCCCAGGAGCCGCCACTCTCAGTTTTGCTGGGTAGAGCAAGGCATATGTAATGTTAACTTGGCATAGTTTACGTTTCACCTCCCCGAATTTAGCTCTCTTTTTGAAGATCTGGCGAGTAATCAGGGTAAATGGGTACCCTCGTACCGTTATAGAGAATATTGCCCATTTCCCTTGCTTTCCGAATTATCGTTACTTTATCTTTAAAAAATAATAATTTTGCCAAGAAAGGTCTTGGAGGGGCCCCGGGGTTAGAAAGTCTAGAGGGAACCCTATGAGCTCTCTCTACTGCAAGAAACAATGAAAAAGAGTCCTGGCCAAATATCTCACTAAGCCACTTTTCTAAGAAAGCGGCAGGGTCTGGACCCTCAGAGTGTTCTGGGAGACCTATTATACGAATATTTTTCTGTCTCATCCTATTCTCAATCTCATCCATTTTATTTGCTTGTTTGTTCAGGAAATCTTTAATTTCACTCATTTCTCGTTTTAAAGGTGCCAAGTCATCCTCCACTAAACTTAATCTGTCCTCAAGGATTGTAGTCCTCTCCTGGACTTTTTGTAACTCATTTATGATAAAAGAAAGTTCCTCATGAATTGTTTTCAACTGGTGGTTCATCTCGTTCAAGGAGGCTCTGCAGGAATTAATAGCCTCCAACACTTCCTTCAACGTTGGGTCAGACCCCTCTACCTTATCGGGCCCTCTCCTCAATGACGGGGTATCCTCCACTTCCTGGGCCTGGAGCTGCCCACCTGGCTCACCCTCTTCCACTGATGGTATCTGTGAGGTGTGTGTTGTTGCTTGAGTCTGTCCTTGGCTTTTTCTCCTCCCCGCAGCCCCTCCCCCCCGAACAGGCTGGGCATGCTGACTCTGAATCAGGTTTTTTGGGGGAGTCTGGGCCAGCACCTGCCCTGTAGTATGGGCATATTTCTCCAGTTTAGCTGCTGCTTGGCTTGCATGGCTAGCCGCCTGGCTTTCCTTTGTAGTGCGATGTGAAGGCATGCTTAATTATTTTGGTTTTAACTTTTATACAAAATTTAAGCAAGTTCCGACAATGCTTTTTCTGGGGGCACCCCAAAAAAAAAAAAAAAAAAAGGAAAAAGAACACAAGCACTTGTTAATACAACTTCTCACTCCTCTTTTGTCCTAGTATACTCAGAGTAAAAAGGGAAGGAGGGGGGAGGGGGGGGTCCACTACTGATTAAAGCAATAAAGGTAGGGTTGTGTAAGGTCAAAGACCACCTTAATATAGTTATTTCCTAAAGATAAGCAGGGCTCTTCTTTTATCACAGCACAGTCCTTAGGCAATCCTTAGACAGAATGAAAATGCAGTAAATACAATGAAACAGCAAAGAAAAAAGAAAGGGGTCCAATTTCTCCCAGTTAGGGCTCTTCCTAGGAGTGTATAAGTCAAAATCCAGAAAAAACAGCAGACAGGAGAGTGACTCCTGCTAATTGAGGTAGAGTTATGCTGAGTTATATTCGGTCAGAATCCACATAGGAATTTTACTTTCAGAGGGTATAATACAGGGCTCTCAATTTATAACTCTATTTATGGATACACAGTCCAGAAAGAAGGAAAGAGAAACACTGGGACCTGACTTTTACTTATTAAGCTCCTTCACCTTCGATTTCCTTGTTATTAAGTGATGCAGCAAGACAGGAGATATTATACATACAAAACTTTTTTTTTATCTCACCCATCCAGAGCGGTAGTAGTAGTAGTAGAAATGTCCAGAGTCCAGCAGGGCAGGTAACTGTCTTGTGCTGTCCCACGCTGAGTGAAAACAAAAAGTGCCTTCAGATGAATAGGAACAGCTGGTAGCCAGCCCCATGTAATTCCAAGTAGCTTTTAGTTAATGGGTACAGGAAGTCGGGGATGCCCTCTCACAGCTATCCCCAATACTGGCTTTGTCCCACAAATGAAGGAGGTAGTAAGCCTCCTCAGTACACCGACTGGCTTAGATTCCTATCACCGACCGGCAGCCTTGCTGTTCCCAGGGAGAGACGGCAGGCGGCCGGAGTCTCTCACACCCCTTGCCTCTGCTCTCCTCCTCCGTCTGGATTGAGCCGACACACAGCTCACACTTGCTCACTCTGTGCAGGTCAATGAAGTAGGATGGGGTGGGATGAAGTATGCTGTGAAAATAGACGCTGTATGCTGGATGCTCCAGCCGCCCGTCACGCCGACCGCGGTGCTCCTCACAGCCCAGCACAGCTCCACTCCCCGCACCGTCAGACAGCTGCACAGCCGCCTCTCTTCTCTCTCGCTCTTCCGCCTGGATCAGTGCTGACGAGGACCGGGCGTCTAATCAGTAGATGGAGCGGGGGAGGCGAAGGGAACGCAGCATGCACTCACTCCTCACTCACTTCTCACTAGAATCCGGTCACCCCCCCCTCCTATCTTGACCCTCTCCCTCTTTCCTATGGCACTGCCTATGTCTAACATGCCCGCACAGCTGCAGAATGGGGTGAAGTCATCTGCGGCTCAGTAGCCCTGTAGTGTGCATCACTGTGTGCAAGAGGCAAGTTGACTCTTGATCTCTGCACAAATAATATTTCTCCAAATTCAGCGCTAGAGAAAAACTCTCAACTTCTGAGAAACCTGACAGGAACACAGGTTAGGCATAGTTTCTGGGCAAGAGCTCACAGCTATGTCTATGTAGGACTGCTTTATCACAAGAGGACAGCAAGTGTGTTGGGACTGCAGGGTGCCTCCCTCTCTCCTATTACACAGGAGGAAACAGGGCCAGGACAAGGGGTGGGCAGGACGGGTGGCTGCATTGGGCACTGTGGTTTCATGTGAGATGGGGGGTGCTGTAAGGAGGTGAAAGGCAGAGGAAAATTGTGCTAGGAGGGGAAATTTTTGTTTTGGAGGGATTTGTGCTAGTAGGGGCTAGATTTTTTGTAGGAGGGGGGATTTGGAGTGGGGACAAGAGGATGTGCCTCTCCCCAATAAAAGCTACCTCCTAGCACAAATCCTCTACCTCTCAAATGTTACCTCTCAAATGTCCCTACTGAGTGTAGGGACATTTGAGAGGTAGAGGATTTGTGCTAGGAGGTGGTTTTTATTGGGGAGAGGCATTTCTGTTGGGGGGGGGGGGGGGTGGATTTGGGGTATGGGAGCAAAGATTTGTGCTGGGAAGGGGGATTTCAGAAAGGGATGGATTTCAACTCGGGGGATTTATGCTTAGGGGCTAAGCATGCAGATTAGTGCTCAATACATCTTAAGGCATATTCGCCCTGGTCCCTAGATTACATTGTCCTGACACTGGGAGGAAGATGTTTTATATTTCACAGAAGAAAACTTGGAAGGCACATACTGTTTGAGATTTCAGCTCAGTGTACAGGAAGTCACAAGGACACTGGATTTCTGGCAGGATTAATAGGCATTTCTTCATCAGTTTACCCCCCACAGTTATTACCTTTTGTATCACTTGACCCTCCCTTTTAGATTGCAAGCTCTAACAAGCAGGACCCTCTGATTCCTCCTGTATTGAATTGTATTGTAACTGTACTGTCTGCCCTCATGTTGTAAAGTTCTGTGCAACCGGTTGGCGCTATATAAATCCTGTACAATATTCATTTTTCTGTACTTGCCTAAAAAAGAAAATTAATGTTGCCACCATATCCATTATAGGGATTGGTAAGCTGCAATACATTTTCTTTTTTGTTGAGTGTATATATACTCAGGAACAAACATACTGCTGTGATGCTACATCTTCTTGTCCTGCTGCAATAGGCATTGACCCAACCATTTCTTATACTTATCTTTAATAAATGCGATCATTGGATTTTAAATAATATAATTCTGTTTTTTCTTGTAGCTCAACCATAGTATTCCACAGTCATGCTGAAAAAACTAAAAATATGCACTATGATCATTATGGCAGTGGCTATAGCCTCTATTAGCAGGGCCTCTTTTAAATATAAAAGTGGTCTAATTTTGGATCTCCTTCTTTCCAAGTACTTTGAAATCTCAAACAGAGCCAATTCGTTCAGTGCTTCCACCATTCTAAGTAAAGGAAATGGAATCTTATTTATGGAGACCACGGACAGAATGAATCCACCATCTCTGGTACTTTGTGCCATTGAATCAGCCGCACGAGTCTACCCTGACCGACCGGTGGCCTTCTTCATGAAAGGACTGGGGAATATTACTACTGAGGAAGATGAAAAGAGAGCAAAACAACAATTTCCAACCCTGTCGTCTTATAGCAACATTTATCTCTTCCCTCTAAGAATGGATCAGTTATTTAATAACACACCACTTAAGCCGTGGTTTGATAAGGTATGTTAGAGATGGATTGGGGTACCTCTGGGGAAAGCAAACACAGTAAAAAATGTGGATACATGCAGATGGGGAAGCTCAATAACATGTGGAAACTGTTGCAAATGATAACATTCTTAGCTGTATTAAAGAGGAACTGAACTATTGGGTTGAGGTCAGGACTGTGCAGGCCAGTCAAGTTCCTTCCCCCCAAACACGCTCATCCATGTCTTTATGGACCTTGCTCTGTGCACTGGTCCAAATCATTTGGTTGAGGGGGGATTATGGTGTGGAGTTGTTTTTCAGGGATTGGGCTTGGCCCCTTAGTTTCAGTGCAGGGAGCTCTTAAGGCGTCAGCATACCAAGACATTTTGGACAATTTCATGCTCCCAACTTTGTGGGAACAGTTTGGGGATGGCCCCTTCCTGTTCCAACATGACTGCGCACCAGTGCACAAAGCAAGATCCATAAAGACATGGATGAGCGAGTTTGGGGTGGAGGAACTTGACTGGCCTGCACAAAATCCTGACCTCAACCCGATAGAACACTTTTGGGATGATTTAGAGTGGAGACTGCAAGACAGGCGTTTTCGTCAAACATGAGTGCCTGATCTCACAAATGTGCTTCTGGAAGAATGGTCAAACATTCCCATAGACACACTCCTAAACCTTGTGGACAGTCTTCCCCGAAAAGCTGAAGCTGTTATAGCTGCAAAGGGTGGGCAAACTCAATATTGAACCCTACAGACTAATGCCCTGTACACACGGTCGGAAAATCAGACGGAAAAGGTCCAATCAGATTATATTGTCGAAAATTCGATTGTGTGGGGGCTCTGTCGGACTTTTTCCGTCGGAAATTCAGACAGAAAAAATTTGATAGCAGGATCTCGATTGGACTTTGTTCGATCGTTTATAGAGAATTCCGATCGGACAAAGTGCCACGCATGCTCAGATCAAATTACGAGACCAAGGCTATTGGCTACTAGCCTGAATGTAGTCCCATTGTGCCAAACGAACGTCATCACGTTCCGAACGATCGGATTTTCCGACAACTTTGTCCGATCGTGTGTATGCAACACCAGTTTCGGACAAAATCTGCCGGGAAAATTCTGACAGATTTTGTGGTCGGAATGTCCGACCGTGTGTACGGGGGCTAAGACTGGGATGCCATAAAAGTTCATGTGCGTGTAAAGGCAGGCGTCCCAATACTTTTGTCAATACAGGGTGTGTGAACCCGGCATGAGCCTGAGGTGTAACGTGAGCTCCAAACTGGAAACCGTGAAGTTAATTTACTAAAGATAGACTGTGCACTTTGCACAGTGCAGTTGCTCCAGAGCTTAGGAAATTAGGTAAATCTTAATTTTGCAAAGAGTCCCCAATCACATGCAAGGAAGATTAAAAAGCATTTTTTTTGCTTGCACATGAGTGGATGATAGTAAATGAGCAGAAGCTTTGCTGACTTCTAAGTTCTGGAGCAGCTACACTTGCAGAGTGCAACTGAACTTTGCAAAGTGAACAGCCTATTTGCCTTTAGTAAATAAACCCTTATGAGTTGAGTTTTAATGAAGTTAACAAGAGCTCTGGTTTGCTATATGATGGTCCATAAAGAATATTAACTGAGAAAGCATTGTTGAAGACATTTTTGTTTTTTTGTAACAGAAAATCTACTTTTTAATTCATAAGCTAAAATATATTTTAAATGTACTTCTTTATATTACCAGGTAGACCCTGAAAAAGAAGTCTACTGGAAGCATGTTAGCTCAGATGCCTGTAGGTTTGCCCTAATGTGGAAATACGGTGGGATTTACACCGATACAGATTTCATCTCACTTCGTCCAATACCCCAGGACCATTTTCTAGCAGCCCAGGATGGCACAGCTACTAGCAGTGGTATTTTGGGCCTCTCCTCACATTACCAGTTGGCGTGGCAGTTTATGGAGAACTTTGTTGAGAACTACAGGGGAGAGATATGGGGACACCAAGGGCCGGGGGTTGTCACACGTGTTGTGAAGAAATTGTGTGGCATGCCGGTATTTAACTCTACAGATGATGTCATGTGTACAAATATCAGTTATTTGCATCCTCAACGTTTCTACCCCATCTCGTATCCAGCATGGAGAAGGTACTATGTAGTCTGGGAAAATGTGCCAACTTTTAATGACTCCTATGGCTTACATCTTTGGAATTACATGAATAAAGAAGGTAAATCTATTGTACCTGGAAGCAACACGTTGGTGGAACATCTCTACCAAAAACAATGCCCTACAACCTATGGATATATCTTGAGAAATGAATCAACTCACCTATAACAAAATTTGTTGAGCTTATAAAACAGATTGTGTGATTCATTCAAAGAGTACATATTGGGAATATTGGAAGAACCACAAGGTTAACCAAAAAATGTTGCATAAAAAACTTACTCAGTGTACAGCTGAACTCCAGCATTAACGTACATTTTGCAGTTGTACAGTTAACATTAAAACAAATGTTAAATTACCATTTTGCAACGTTGGCATGTGTTAGTAAAACTCTAAATATCAGTACAGCTACTTTGTGTATCCAGGTGGATTATACCTTGTTTTTTCAGGACAAATTGGGTTTCCTTTTGGTAGTAAATGGTAATGGATATCTCTTGTTTTTTTATTTTTTATTATCCAATGAAAACTGGTCCAAATTACCGTATTTGCCGGTGTATAAGGCGACCCGGCATATAAGATGACCCCACTAATCTTATGCCCCATACACACGGTCGGATTTTCCCATGGATTTTGTCCTATCGGACAATGTTGTCGGAAATTCCGACCGTGTGTAGGCACCATCGGACAGTTTCCATCGGATTGTCCTACGGACAAAGTTCTATCTCCTGCTGGATAGATTTTCCGACAACAAAGTCCGATCACACCAATTCCGATCGTGTGTAGCGAATTCCGACGGACAAAGTGCCACGCATGCTCAGATCACATTACAAGACCAAAGCTATTGGCTACCAGCCTCTACGTAGTCCCGTCATAGGCAACAAACGTCACCACGTTCAGAATGATCGGATTTTCCGACAACTTTGTCCGACCGTGTGTATGCAACACCAGTGTCGGACTAAATCCGTCGGACAAAATCCAAAGGATTTTGTGGTCGGATTTTCCGACCGTGTGTATGGGGCATTACAGTTTTAAAAGCGTTTTTTTCCTGTACTTACCGTATAAGACGACCCCCCCTTCCGAGGCTTCTGACGCTTCATATTTCTTCCTTCTTGCTTTTGCTGGAGCCAGTCACAGCGAGCAATGTATTCTATTATTGAATACAAAGCCTGCTTGGATTGGCAGAGGCTGTAACATCAGCCCACGCCTCTCTGACTCTCAAAGCCAATCCTTTGGCAGATGTTGTTACTCCAATCCGAGCAGGCTCTGTATTCATTTGAATACACCGCTCACCGGGATTGGCTCAGCGGTATATACTGTATGTAGCCAAAGCTACATACAGTATTACCGAACACCCAGCAGGCATCCGAGGGGCTGACCCGGCGTATAAGACGACCCCTGCTTTTTGGACAGTTTTTTTAAGTGTAAAAGGTCGTCTTATACGCCGGAAAATACGGTAGTAAAAAATATATATTCTCCTCCTGATGCAGTTTTACCACATATGTGTCTGTTATGCCGCGTACACACGAGCGGTTTTGCCATTGGAATAAACTCTGAAGGTTTCTCCAACGGAATTCCGCTCAAGCGGTCTTGCCTACACGCGGTCACACTAAAGTCTGACCGTCTAGAACGCGGTGACGTACAACACGTACGACAGAACTAGAAAAAGGAAGTGCAATAGCCAGTAGCCAATAGCTTCCGTCTCGTACTTGCTTCAGAGCATGCGTCGTTTTTGGTACGTCGGAACAGCATACAGACAATCGGTTTTCCCGATAGGAATTGGTTCCGTTGAAAAAATTTAGAACATGTTCTCTTTATAGGTCCGTCAGAATTTGCAACGTAAAAAAGTCCGATGGGGCATACACACGATCAGGATATACGATGAAAACCTCCCGTCTGACTTTTTCTGTCAGAAATTCCACTTGTGTGTACAGGGCATTAGTTGTTGTTTATCCCTGTAGTACAGCCCGGAAACAATGGTGCACATTTTGCATTTTTTTATCCTGCCTGAAACACACTGATACTAATTAAAACATTTTTTTTTTAATTCTACCCAAAAAAGGTGATTGTGATTTTTTGCCCCAACCTTGACCTTTGATCCTTACCGTGACCATAACATTAGCAAACCTTGATCTATTTATTTTTTCTTAATTTTTTAATTCTTTCTTTTTGATAAAATTTTTTACACACTTTTTTTTGTTTATATCTTCCTCTTCTGCAAGAATGATAAAAGGGGGCACTAATTTGGTTCCCCTTTCTTGAGATTGTGGCCTCCCCAGTTCCACTTTATAGTATTAGTATAGCTTTTTGTTTACAAAAAGCACCGAAAAGTACTAGGACCTATTGATGATGTCTCTGGCTCTAAAACAAGGTATGTGTATATATATGTTTATGTATATATGTGGCTATAGCTAATCATTCATCTTTCCCACCACTGGTGCATGCATGAACAGAGCACAGCAGCAACAGATGGACTGTGTGTGTGTGTGTGTGTGAAGGTTCCCCTCCCGCTCTCAAGCAGTGTTGCTATGGAATTTCATGGGGAATTTCATGCTACTCTGCACCAGGGGCGGACTGATCAGTCGGTCACTCGGGCACCACTTGAGGGCCCGAGGTCATTAGGGGCCCGGACTCGGCCACATGAGAGGCCACTTGAAGCGGCTGTATTACATGCCACGATGCCGATAACAATACTGCTAATGGCGCGGCACGCACTGCTCCCCGCCGGCCCCTCCTTCCCTCCCGTCTGTCCCAGGTGCTTGTACTGTATGCATCGTGACGTCACCTGGTATGGACGAGAAGAGTGGAGGGGCCACCGGGGAGCAGCGCGCCGTTAGAAGTATTATTACTGGCATCGCTACATGTAATACAGCCACTTCATCGGCATCGGTGAGTGAAGCCTAGTAGATTAAGACACCAGGACCGCCACAAGTGATGGGGGGTGGGTACAGATGCATGGGCCCGGGTCCCCCCACCCCACAGTGTCCCCCTGTGTGTGTGTCCCCCTGTGTGTGCTCTCCCTCCAGTGTCCCCCTATATGTGTGTGTCCCCCTGTGTGTGTGTCCCCCTGTGTGTGTGTGTGTGCGTTCTCCCTCCAGTGTCCCCCTGTGTGTGTGCGTTCTTCCTCCAGTGTCCCCCTGTGTGTGTGCGTTCTTCCTCCAGTGTCCCCCTGTGTGTGTGTTTATGTTCTCCCTCCAGTGTCCCTACGTGTGTGTGCTCTCACTCCAATGTCCCCCTCTGTGTGTGTGTATGTTCTCCCTCCAGTGTCCCCTGTGTGTGTGTGTGTGCGTTCTCTCTCCAGTGTCCCCCTGTGTGTGTGCGTTCTCCCGCCAGTGTCCCCCTGTGTGTGTGCGTTCTCTCTCCAGTGTCCCCCTGTGTGTGTGCGTTCTCTCTCCAGTGTCCCCCTGTGTGTGTCTTCTCCCTCCAGTGTCCCCCTGTGTGTGCGTTCTCCTTCCAGTGTTGTGTGTGTTCTCCCTCCAGTGTCCCCCTGTGTGTGTGTGTGTGCTCTCCCTCCAGTGTCCCCCTGTGTGTGCGTTCTCCCTCCAGTGTCCCCTGTGTGTGTGTTCTCCCTCCAGTGTCCCCCTGTGTGTGTGTTCTCCCTCCAGTGCCCCCCTGTGTGTGTGTTCTCCCTCCAGTATCCCCCTGTGTGTGTGTGCTCTTCCTCCAGTGTCCCCCTGTGTGTGTTCTCCCTCCAGTGTCCCCCTGTGTGTGTGTATGTTCTCCCTCTAGTGTCCCCCTGTGTGTGTGTGTGTCCAGTCTCCCTCCAGTGTCCCCCTGTGTGTGCGTTCTCCCTCCAGTGTCCCCCTGTGTGTGTGCGTTCTCCCTCCAGTGTCCCCCTGTGTGTGCGTGTGTCCCCCTGTGTGTGCGTTCTCCCTCCAGTGTCCCCCTGTGTGTGTGTTCTCCCTCCAGTGTCCCCCTGTTTGTGCTCTCCACCCCCACAGTGTCCCCCTGTGTGCTCTCCCCCCCCACAGTGTCCCCCATTGTGCTCTCCCTCCCCAGTGTCCCCCTGTGTGTGCGTTCTCCCTCCAGTGTCCCCCTGTGTGTGTGCGTTCTCCCTCCAGTGTCCCCCTGTGTGTGTGCGTTCTCCCTCCAGTGTCCCCCTGTGTGTGTGCGTTCTCCCTCCAGTGTCCCCCTGTGTGTGTGTTCTCCCTCCAGTGTCCCCCGGTTTGTGCTCTCCACCCCCACAGTGTCCCCCTGTGTGCTCCCCCCCCCACACAGTGTCCCCCATTGTGCTCTCCCTCCCCAGTGTCCTCCTGTGTGTGTGCTCCCCCCAGTGTCCCCCTGTGTGTGTCCCCCCCCCAGTGTCCCCCTGTGTGCCCCCCCCCACCAGTGTCCACCTGTGTGCTTTCTCCCCCCCCCCCACACACACACAGTGTCCCCCTGTGTGCTCTCCCTCCCCTGTGTCTCCCTGTGCAGGTGTGGCTTGAGTGTGGGGACCAAGGGGGCCCCCATGATCTTCTATTGCCCGGGGGCCCCATGTGTTGTCAGTCCGCCCCTGCTCTACACCAATGGAGATGTAATCTGCAGGGAGAAGGATCGCTGTACTGTGAAAGGCAAATTAACTACAGGTCCCAATGGACTGTGGGGCTCAGGTGGAGTGGGGATTTTTTTTATAATTCTGCCTGGAAAAGTTTAGGGCTTTTTGAGTTCATCTGCCTCTGCATGCTGTGACTGGATGGCATGGGCAACATAACTAAACAGAGGAAATGATGCCCTGCCTGAGGACGGACCACGTCCAACTTTGCCTGTGGACACATACGCTGCTGGCCCCCTCACAGTTCCATGGGAATGTCTGCGTCTCCTTGTTGGCCTCCCAGACATGATGGGGTGGGGGGGCGCTTATTAACAGAATGTAATAAAGATGTGAAAATGTGTACGTGGATGCACTTTAATCAATGGAAAGTGGTGTTTGGTGCACTTTAACTTAAGCACTCGCTACACAGACACACTCTAAGGATACACTATAATATACTGCAGTAATACTGCACTGACGCACTGCATTATACTGAGGTAATCGTGCATTAACATACTGATATGTACTGCGTACATATCATAAATGATCCAAGGTCTGGTGTTACCCCAACATCACCTCCATCCCTAATTCATTACATATATATATAAGGAGTTCGCCCTGGGACTTTGAGTGAGGTGAATATGTTTAGTCAAGAAACATGTCATGGAAGTAAAATAATGATGATTTATTACAGTTGTTGCGCATCTGAAACACAACAGCAATAGCTACAGGCTATTTTCATATGACAACACTGAAGAAATTACACTTTGCTACAATGTAAAGTAGTGAGTATACAGCTTGTATAACAGTGTAAATTTGCTGTCCCCTCAAAATAACTCAACACACAGCCATTAATGTCTAAACCGCTGGCAAAAAAAAGTGAGTACACCCCTAAGTGAAAATGTCCAAATTGGGCCCAAATAGCCATTTTCCCTCCCTGATGTCTTGTGACTCGTTAGTGTTACAAGATCTCAGGTGTGAATGAGGAGCAGGTGTGTTAAATTTGGTGTTATCGCTCTCACTCTCTCATACTGGTCACTGGAAGTTCAACATGGCACCTCATTGCAAAGAACTCTCTGAGGATCTGAAAAAAAGAATTGTTGCTCATAAAGATGGCCTAGGCTATAAGAAGATTGCCAAGACCCTGTAGCACGATGGCCAAGACCATACAGCGGTTGAACAGGACAGGTACCACTCAGAACAGGCCTCACCATGGTTGACAAAAGAAGTTGAGTGCACGTGCTCAGGATCATATCCAGAGGTTGTCTTTGGGAAATAGACATATAAATCCTGCCAGCATTGCTGCAGATGTTGAAGGGGTGGGAGGTAAGCCTGTCAGTGCTCAGACCATACACCGCACACTGCATCAAATTGGTTTGCATTGCTGTCCTCCCAGAAGGAAGCCTCTTCTAAAGATGATGCACAAGAAAGCCTGCAAACTGTTTTCTGAAGACAAGTATTGGATTACTGGAACCATGTCCTGTGGTCTGATGAGACCAAGATAAACTTATTTGGTTCAGATGGTGTCAAACATGTGTGGTGGAAAACAGGTAAGGAGTACAAAGACAAGTGTATCTTGCCTACAATCAAGCATGGGGGTGGGAATGTCATGGTCTGTTGCTGCATGAGTGCTGCCAGCACTGGGGAGCTATAGTTCATTGAGGGAACCATGAATGCCAACATGTACTGGGACATACTAAAGCAGAGCATGATCCCCTCCCTTCGGAGACTGGGTCGCAGGGCACTATCCCAACATGATAATGACCCCAAACACACCTACAAGACCACTGCCTTGCTAAAGAAGCTGAGGGTAAAGGTGGTAAAGCATGTCTCCAGACCTATAACCTATACCCTATTGAGCCTCTGTGGGGCATCCTCAAATGGAAGGTGGAGAAGCGCAAGGTCTCTAACATCCACCAGCTCCGTGATGTCCTCATGGAGGAGTGGACTCCAGTGGCAACCTGTGAAGCTCTGGTGAACTTCATGCCCAAGAGGGTTAAGGCAGTGGTGGAAAATAATGGGGGCCACGCAAAATATTGACACTTTGGGCCCAATTTGGACATTTTCACTTAGGGGTGTACTCACTTTTGTTGCCATTGGTTTAGACATTAATGGCTGTGTGTTGAGTTATTTTGAGGGGACAGCAAATGGACACTGTTATACAAGCTGTACACTCACTACTTTACATTGTAGCAAAGTGTTGTCACATGATATAATAAAATATTTACAAAAAAGTGAGGGGTGTACTCACTTTTGTGAGATACTGTACATGGTAAAACAATATATACCAATATACAGACATCAAAGAAATTTGCAAGCATGAGGAGTAGTACCCAACAACGTTCCGCGAGACCACGCTCGCTCTTCAGGAGTAAATGCTTTGCTAAATCTGTAATACAAGTAGTAAATCAAATGAACGAGTGTATGTTGCATCAAATAGGCAGGAAGGTGAGTAATCATCGGGGTCAGGCTAGGGACCCCTTACTCACCAATGGGCTTGACCAGGCCATCAGTCGCTGATTCCACTGGCGGCGGCAGGATCAAACATCCAGCGTGGGAGCTGAGGAAGCGGAGCTAAAAGGTAACCCCAACGAGGGAGCAACCAGAGCACCAACACGGCCTCGGTAGATACAAATATAAGTGTGCCTAGAAGTCTTCCCTTGTATAGGATGGTGAACTGTAAAGATGGTAAGAAAAGTATATGTATATATCAGAAAGACCCTGCGAATAAGGTAAACTTCCTGGTGTGTTGGGTATGCATATTGTAAAAATAATAAGAATGTAGATGCAGGTGATTTTCCTGCATTGTTTCATATACATATAAATGCGTAGGAACCAGCATAAAGTAAATGCTGGTATATGTTGGGAGACTAAAAGGGCATAAATAAAGGATATTACAGAGTAAAGAAATATTGGGCCAATAAGTGTGCAAGTGCACATTGAGTGGAATAGAGTGGGGGTTAAAGGAAAAGGCAGACAAATGTGCTAAAATGTCAACTAAGCTAAACAGCAAAACAATTTACCTGGGTGTGACCATCCCATCGTGGAAGTGCAGCTGGTGTGTGTAAACTCAGGATGTGAGTGAGAAAAGCTGCCATGTCAGGCTCCAATTATACCCCTGAGGGGGGGAAGGACCAAATGCTCCGCCCCCAACATCATGTACGAACAGAGCAGCATGCGAGCGCTGAAGACACCCGTCGCTGCTGGGGCCGCAAGACACAGTGTCCCCCATTGTTTAGGATGGTAAAAACACAGCCCAAGGGTAATGATGCCAGGATTGGCGCCCCCCGATGGTCATTGAAAACATGACGTCGATATGTGGGTGGCTCCCCCCAAAACCACAAGGGTGGGAGGGGACAGCAGGGGGTCTAGGAAGACCCCCTTTGACACATATCGCAGCTCCCGGACTGGACAGAGAAAACCGCCACCGTTAGGGAACAGCAAGAGGGTACAGGGCCAGCCCAGAGATCAACTGCTCATCTGTATATGGCCAGTAGTAGATGTATACTGACATAATGGCTAGTGGTGACAAAAGACCAGGTTGTGGGCTAAATGGGTGTCTTTGACTCAAATTCTATAGAAACATAAATGATACAAGGTCTGGTGTTACCCCAACATCACCTCCATCCCCAATTCAATACATATATACAAGGGGTTCACCCTGGGACTTTGAGTGAGGTGAATATGGTTAGTCAAGAAACATGTCATGGAAGTAAAATAATGTTGATTTATTACAGTTGTTGCGCATCTGAAACACAACAGCAATAGCTAGAGGCCGATAAAATATGCATATAGTGTGAACATGAGACAATCCGCATACATGGTAAAACAATATATACCAGTGATGGCAAACCTTTTTGAGCCTGAGTGACAAAACTTCAACCCAAAACCAGCTTATTTATTTAAAAGTGCCAACACTGCAATTAGTGGGAGGGGGGCTGAGAGAGAGAAGGAGAATGTGAGAGAGAGGGCTGAGAGAGAGGGCTGAGAGAGAGGGGTGAGAGAAAGAGAGGGGGTGCGTGAAAGAGTGAGAGAGAGGGGTGTGAGAGAGAGAGGGTGGTGAGAGGTGCGTGTATGAGAGAGAAAGGGTGTGTGTGTGAGAGAGAGGGGGTGTGTGAGAGAGAGGGGGGTTGAAAGAGAGAAAGGGGGTTGAAAGAGAGAGCGAGGGATGTGAGAGAGAGGGGAGGCAAAGAGAGAGGGGTGTGAGAGAAGGGGGCAGAGAGAGAGAGAGAGAGAAGGGGACTGAGAGGGGGGCTGAGAGAGAGTGGGTACAGAGAGAGGCAGGGCTGAGAGAGAGAGGGGGGACAGAGAGAGGTGGGGCTGAGAGAGAAATGTGGGAACAGAGAGAGAGGTGGGCTGAGAGAGAGAGAAGGGGACTGAGAGAGGGGGCTGAGAGAGAGGGGGAACAGAGAGAGGTGGGGCTAAGAGAGAGAGGGGGGAACAGGGAGAGAGGGGGGCTGAGATAAAGGGGGAAAAGAGAGGCAGGGCTGAGAGAAAGAGGGGAGCTGAGAGAGAGAGAGAGAGAGAGGGGGGACAGAAAGAGGCAGGGCTGAGAGAGAAATGGGGGAACAGAGAGAGAGGGGGGCTGAGAGAGAGGGGGAACAGAGAGGCAGGGTTGAGAGAAAGAGGGAGGCTGAGAGAGAGAGGGGTGTGAAAGAGAGAGGGGGACACAGAGAGTGGGGGACAGAGAAAGAGGGGGGCTGAGAGAGAGGAGAGTGAGGGGGGAGATGAGAGAGAGACCCCTAGCTCTGTAGTCCCTGCTCTGCCCCCTGCCCCAGTCTTTGTCTGCAGTAAGTTGGTGTATGATTGTGGGTGTATGATTGTACCTTCCATGTCAGTCTCCATCCTTGATCCTGGGGAGCTATCTGCTCCATCTAGCGGATCCCTTGCAGCCTGCGCTTCCCACCTGTCCTCATCTCCTGGGCCCCCAGTCAGCCTGTTCTCCAGGCCCCACTGTTGAAGGATGAAGGAAAGAAGAACGAAGAAGATGGAAAGAAGAAGACTTTAATAAAGGAGTTGTCAAAAACTGACTCTTGTCATTTTAAACACTTTTGTCACTTTTTTGGTGAAATGGTAGGCCTTACCATTTCACACGGGGGGAGCGGGATCTGGGGGTCCCCTTGTTAAAGGGGGCTTCCAGATTCCGATAAGGCCCCCGTCCGCAGACCCCCACAACCACCAGCCAGGGTTGTGGGGATGAGGCCCTTGTCCTCATCAACATGGGGACAAGGTGCTTTGGGGGGACCCAATGTTGAGGGCATGTAGCCTGGTACGTTCAGGAGGGGAGGGGCCCACTCTCTCGTCCCCCCCTCTTTTCCTGCAGCCTGCCAGGTTGCATGCTTGGATAAGGGTCTGTATGGATTTTGAGGGGGACCCCCACGCCATTTTCTTGGGGGCGCAGGGTTCCCCTTAATATCCATACCAGACCTGAAGGGCCTGGTATGCTCTTGGAGGGGAACCCATGCTATTTTTTTTGTTAATTAAAGTCGCCTGGCCTTGGGGCGACTTAAAGTCATGTTGTAAGTTGCCCTACGTCGTGTTGTAAAGTCGCCCCAAGTCGTGTTGTAAGTCACCCCAAGTCGCGCTGGAGGTCGTGTTGCCCCTGTGTGAATGGACTGTTTTAATGATAACGACGTGCGCTATTATCAATGGCATATTATTATCGCGGTGCACCGGCATATTACAGTGCCTTGCGAAAGTATTCGGCCCCCTTGAACTTTTCAACCTTTTGCCACATTTCAGGCTTCAAACATAAAGATATAAACTTTAAATTTTTTGTGAAGAATCACCAACAAGTGGGACACAATTGTGAAGTGGAACAAAATCTATAGGATTTTTGAAACTTTTTTAACTAATAAAAAAATGAAAAGTGGGGCGTGCAAAATTATTCGGCCCCCTTGCATTAATACTTTGTAGAGCCACCTTTTGCTGCGATTACAGCTGCAAGTCGCTTGGGGTATGTCTCTATCAGTTTTGCACATCGAGAGACTGAAATTCTTGCCCATTCTTCCTTGCAAAACAGCTCAAGCTCAGTGAGGTTGGATGGAGAGCGTTTGTGAACAGCAGTTTTCAGCTCTTTCCACAGATTCTCGATTGGATTCAGGTCTGGACTTTGACTTGGCCATTCTAACACCTGATACGTTTATTTGTGAACCATTCCTTTGTAGATTTTGCTGTATGTTTGGAAACATTGTCTTGTTGGAAGATAAATCTCCGTCCCAGTCTCAGGTCTTTTGCAGACTCCAACAGGTTTTCATCCAGAATGGTCCTGTATTTGGCTGCATCCATCTTCCCCTCAATTTTAACCATCTTCCCTGTCCCTGCTGAAGAAAAGCAGGCCCAAACCATGATGTTGCCACCACCATGTTTGACAGTGGGGATGGTGTGTTGAGGGTGATGAGCTGTGTTGCTTTTTACGCCAAACATATCGTTTTGCATTGTGGCCAAAAAGTTTGATTTTGGTTTCATCGGACCAGAGCACCTTCTTCCACATGTTTGGTTTGTCTCCTAGGTGGCTTGTGGCAAACTTTAGACTTTTTATGGATATCTTGGAGAAATGGCTTTCTTCTTGCCACTCTTCCATAAAGGCCAGATTTGTGCAGTGTACGACTGATTGTTGTCCTATGGACAGACTCTCCCACCTCAGCTGTAGCTCTCTGCAGTTCATCCAGAGTGATCATGGGCCTCTTGGCTGCATCTCTGATCAGTCTTCTCCTTGTCTGAGCTGAAAGTTTAGAGGGACAGCCAGGTCTTGGTAGATTTGCAGTGGTCTGATACTCCTTCCATTTCAAAATGATCGTTTGCACAGTGCTCCTTGGGATGTTTAAAGCTTGGGAAATCTTTTTGTATCCAAATCCGGCTTTAAACTTCTCCACAACAGTATTACGGACCTGCCTGGTGTGTTCCTTGGTCTTCATGATGCTCTCTGCGCTTTCAACAGAACCCTGAGACTATCACAGAGCAGGTGCATTTATACAGAGACTTGATTACACACAGGTGGATTCTATTTATCATCATCAGTCATTTAGGACAACATTGGATCATTCAGAGATCCTCGCTGAACTTCTGGAGTGAGTTTGCTGCACTGAAAGTAAAGGGGCCGAATAATTTTGCACGCACCACTTTTCAGTTTTTTATTTGCTAAAAAAGTTTAAAATATCCAATAGATTTCGTTCCACTTCACAATTGTGTCCCACTTGTTGGTGATTCTTCACAAAAAATTAAAATTTTATATCTTTATGTTTGAAGCCTGAAATGTGGCAAAAGGTTGAAAAGTTCAAGGGGGCCGAATACTTTCGCAAGGCACTGTATGTGTTGCGCTTATAGGTGCGCCGGTTCATACGCTCATTTAATAATTTATCTGGCACACCAATTAAGGTCTGAACCGGCGCACCGCATTAATCTTAGTAAATGACCCCCACTGATATTTACTGTGTTAAACGTGTAGTAACGCACTGATATATACTGCGTTAAACATACAGGAACAAACTGATATATACTGCGTTAATTGTACAGTAATGCACTGATATATACTGCGTTAAATGTGCAGTAGCGCACTGATATATACTGCGTTAAGTGTACAGTAACGCACTGATACTGTACATACTGCATTAACCACTTCAGCCCCGGAAGAATTTACCCGTGGTTGTGCGACGTGGCTCCCAAACAAAATTGACGTCCTTTTTTTCCCACAAATAGAGCTTTCTTTTGGACCTCTGCGGTTTTTATTTTTTGCGCTATAAACAAAAACAATTATGAAAAAAAACGCATTATTATTTACATTTTGCTATAATAAATATCCCCCAAAAATATATTTTAAGTTTAGACTGATACGTATTCTTCTACATATTTTTGGTAAAAAAAAATCGCAATAAGGGATTATTGATTGGTTTGCGCAAAAGTTATAGCATTTACAAAATAGGGGGTAGTTTTATGGCATTATTATTAATCTTTTTTTTACTAGTAATGGTGGTGATCATCGATTTTTATCGTGACTGCGACATTATGGGGGACACATCGGACATTTCTGACACATTTTTGGGACCATTGTAATTTATACAGCAATCAGTGCTATACAAATGCACTGATTCCTGTGTAAATGACACTGGCAGTGAAGGGGTTAACCACTAGGTTGCAGTGTAGGGGTTAAGTGTGTCTTAGGGGCATGTTTCTAACTGTGGGGGGGGCGTGGATGTGTGTGACACATCACTGATCTCTCCTCCGATCACAGGGAGCAGAGACCAGTGACACTGTCACTAGGCAGAACAGGGAGATGATTGTTTACATTAGCATCTCCCCGTTCTTCCTCCCCATGAGATGATTGTGGGTATCCGCGCGTGCCCGCAGGCCGCCTCTTAAAGGGCAGCGTACAGGTACGTGATTCTGCCTGTACGTGCCCTTCTGCCACAGAATATCTGCGTGAGGCGGTCGACAAGCGGTTAAACGTGCAGTAACCCACTGATATTTACTGCGCTAAACGTGCAGTAATGCACTGATATATACTGCAGGAAACCTGCCCTGACAAATTAAACTGACACTAAAGTCAAAATAATGGTCACACTACGATCACAAAAACTGACACTAAATAAAAATGAATGGTCGCACTACACTCATACTGAACTATAACTAGATTCACACTAAACTGATATTCTACACTGACAATAGAATCACTATAGTATACTATAGCACACTAACTCACTAGTAGCACTGAACAGAGCCCTGTTCTATCTCTTTCCTGTTCTATCTCTCCCCACGCCAATATCACACTGCAAATGGCCGCTATGGGGAGAATATTTTTAAAGGTGTGGGCCGGGACTAAGCAATGAGCCATGATTGGACAGAGTCATCATTACTTTCTCCAATCATGGCTCTGACAGTGCTCTGTGCCCTGATTGGGAAAAGCTTCCTCTGCTTTAGCCAATCAGGGCTTCCAATGCAGCCTCCCCAGAAGAGTTGAAGCTGTTATAGCTGCAATATTAAACCCTATGGACTAAGACTAGGATGCCATTAAAGTTCAAGTGGGTATAAAGGCAGGTGTCCCAAAACTTTTGGTAATATAGTGTAGCTAGGAGGCAAATTCAGAATCAGTAGGTCAGCTAACAAATGTGATTCAATGTTTTATCAAATATAAATGCTTTCACAAGATGAATATTTTTTTATAGGAACTGTGTAAGGAATGGCATGCCAATAGACGGCATGGCTCCTCTCTAATACATGTTTACATTCGTACTTGCAGGAATTGGGTACTGGCACATGCACTCATGTATATCCATGCTCGTTGGTGCTCACATGCACCTGTGACAGATGTTGGCGCCAAACTGGCTACTTAAACTGGGCCAGTGCTCGGGATCAGTGCTGCTATGTCTTCAGCCCCCTGTGTATCCTGTGACCCTGTGATTCTGTTTTCTGATTCCAGTTGCTGACCTGGCTTGTCTGACCACTCTCTGAACTCAGTCTGCACTGACCTTGGCTTGTCTCCTGATCTCCACTTCTGTCTGCTCTATTGGCTCCTGCTTCACTGATAATTTCCTGACCTGGCTTGTTTCCTGACCACACACCTGCCTGTGCCCTCTACCCGATCTATTCTGTCTGTGTATGACCCAGCCTGTCTGACTCTGCTACACTGCCTGCTGTCACAAGTGCCAGCCTACCACCCTGCTATTTCATCTGACCTACAGTCTGCTATGAGCAGCAGTCTCAGCTGCCCGCTGCTGCCAGCACCAGCCTGCCTCAGTCTGCTGCCTACCAGCTGCATACCAGCTTGCCTGCTACTGGAGCCTTCTGACAACTTCACCTGCCCAGCGTGGACACTTTCCCTGTTGCTAGCAATACTTATAGGCACTCGTGCCGCTCTGTACTCCTGCGCCTCCTGTTTACACTATCAGGGGCTCTGAGTTAGAGGTGAGGCCTTCCTCATCATATCAGGCTCTGCTACCAGGTACGCGATAAACTGTTTTTGCTGTCAACTTGAGACAGTAATCATGGCAGGGTGTGAGCTGCATGTACAGTATCTCACAAACGTGCGTACACCCCTCACATTTCTGTAAATATTTTATTATATCTTTTCATGTGACAACACTAAAGACTATGTAAAGTAGTGAGTGTACAGCTTGTATAACAGTCTAAATTTGCTGTCCTCTCAAAATAAACTCAGCCCACGGCCATTAATGTCTAAACTGCTGGCAACAAGTTAGAAGGCTGGCCGCAGGCTAGCCTGTATTTGTAGGAGGAGTCTGAGGGCTATATATCCCTTCTCCATCAGATCCTTCATTGGATCATTGACAAGAGACTGCGGACGGACAACAAGAGATGACCAGAGACTGCGGACGGACAACAGGAGATAATCGGAGACTGCGGACGGATTACAGGAGATAATCAGAGACAGCTGACGTATTACAGGAGATGATCAGAGACAGCTGATGGATTATAGGAGATAATCAGAGACTGCGGATGAATTACAGGAGATGTTCAGAGACAGCTGACGGATTACAGGAGATAATAAGAGACTGCAGATGGATTACAGGAGATAATCAGAGACTGCGGACGGATTACAGGAGATGATCAGAGATAGCTGACGGATTACAGGAGATGATCAGAGACTGCGGACGGATTACAGGAAATGATCAGAGACAGCTGACATATTACAGGAGATGATCAGAGACACCTGATGGATTACAGGAGATGATCAGAGACAGCTGACAGATTACAGGAGATGATCAGAGACAGCTGACATATTACAGGAGATGCTCAGAGACACCTGACGGATTACAGGAGATAATCAGACACTGCTGATGGACAACAGGAGATAATCAGAGACTGCGGACGGATTACAGGACATAATCAGAGACTGCAGACGGATTACTCTTATCTTAGGGTCCCTACTCCCCTCTTACATCAGTGACCCCCTGCAGATTCTTTTCAGCAGATAGCAGTGCAGTCAGACTGTGTGGCGTTAAGCTGTTATACACTGATCTTCATTTTCTGGTGCAGTCCAGATGTCAGGGCTGGGCTCAGCCCTTCCTTCTCAAAGCTGGCCGCTCAGCTGTCGGCCACTACAGAGATGTCTGGCGTGTGCTTCAGAAACTAAGAGAGAATAATCTCTATTGTAAATTGGAGAAGTCGGAATTCCATTAAATTCCTGGGTTCCATGTCATTTCCACTGCTGGTTTTTCGATGGACCCAGAGATTCAGCAGTCCTACAGTGTCCTACAGTGGCCCCAACCTGGTAACCCATAGAGTTGGTCTGCGGAGTCCATTAAGGCCTTTGAGAGTCTGAAGGCTGCCTTTGTTTCTGCTCCTGTGTTGGCACATACTGATCCTACTTTACATTTATCCTTGAGGTTGATGCTTCTGAGACTGGAGTTGGTGCCCTTCTGTCTCAACTTCCTACCTCTGAGAGTGCTATGCATCCTTGTGGCTACTTTTCCATGAAATTGTCACCTGTGGAGTGCAATTACGAGATTGGTGACAGAGAGCGGTTAGCGATCATTTTAGCCCTGAAAGAATGGAGACATCTCCTCGAATGTACCACTGTGCCGGTTCTCATTCTTTTTTTTTTTTTTTTTTTTTAATTGTATTTTTATTTAGAGTAAAGAACAAAAAGACATGTACAACAATGAGAACAGAGGGATAATAACAACATGGACGAGAATAGAAGTGGTCGTAAAATAACGTACATTACATTAAATCTTGCATGTTTCATGTTACAAACTTCAAAGCAATCTAGGTATGCTTGCAGTGTTACCAGCAAACATCTTCAAGTTGTAAAGTGCAAACGAGTTGGGTCGAATAGTAAGAAGGGGGTTAGGAGAGAGGAAGGGAGAGTAAGGAGAAAGAAAAAGAAAAAAAAAAGGGGGGGGGGGTGGACCCAGTGAGAGTGCTGTACAATCAATAAAGTCATATGCAAAAAAAAAAAAAGTAATTAACTGGGTGTAGTAGAGGCAAATTTTTCAGGGTGCCCATAACTGAGGGGGGGGGGGGGGGGGCACTCTGTCGTAATATCATTAAAGTGCATGGAAAGGGGTACAGGGGTTTTGGGGGATACCATGAAGACCTTGGGTAGGTTAGCCAACGATTCTAAGCTAACAGCTTAAAGGTGTATATGAGGTAGGGGAAAATTGTATGTTTAGCTGATCAAGGGGATGGCATTTGGATTGCAATCTGAGTGGTCCCATAAGTCCCAGATTTTTGAAAATTGAGGGAGCATGTCATTAACTACTGCGGTGAGGCGTTCCATTCTATGGATTTGTTCCAGTATTTGCAGTGTCTGCGGGAGATCTGGTGGTGTGGTGGATAACCATTTGGAGGGTATAGCCCTTTTTTCTGCAAGGAGTATAAAGGAGGCTAATTTCTGGGAATGTTTGGAGATGCCGGGAAATGGCAGGCCTAGAAGAAAATGTACCGGGTCTAGGGGGAGGGCCACTCCAAACAAATCTTGCAAAAGAGTCTGGATAGAAAGCCAATATGGTTGAATCAGGGAGCAGTCCCAGAAGATGTGGTATTGGGAGCCAATGTCTCCCCGACACCTCCAGCATATCCGAGGGAATTTAGGGTCATATCTGTGAATGAGTTCCGGGGTTCTGTACCAAAAGAGCATTATTTTATAGGCTGTTTCTCTGTGTTCCACACATCTGGATGATTTGGAGACAGCTTCCCAGATCCTCTGCCACTGATGTATAGAGATGGGTCGGTCACAGATCTGGGACCATTTCAGCATGTAGGAGTGGGATGTGTCTGTGAGTGGGATGGCGCTGTGTAGTAATTTATAAATATCCGAAATTAAGTGAGTTTGATATGGACCCTGGGCACAAAGAAGTTCAAATGAGTTAGGCTTATCTAGAGTCAGGGTCGGAGATTTAGAAGCAAAGTAATGTTGAAATTGGAGATAAGAGTAGTATGATTGTTTTGGGATCTGGTGTTTCTCTTGAAGTTCAACAAAGGGCATAAGAGTGTGAGTGCGTGAGTGTACCAGGTTTCGGAGTTGAAAAATTCCGGCTTGAGACCAAGGAACATTCGAACCTGGGATAGGCTGTCTGGGATGTCTGGGTTGAACAGCACATTTAATAAAGGTGGGCAAGGGGAAGTTAATGAGTATCGGCTGGAGCACTGCCTCCAGATTGAAAGGGTAAAAAGCATCGGGTGTAAGCATAGACTCCTTAATTGGCTTAAAGAGGATTCTAATTTTGCCCAGATCATAGAGCTGGGATGTACCGGACTAGTGATGTTCATCTCAATTTCAGACCAGATACTAGAGGATTGTTTAGAGGACCAAGCAATGACCGGTTTGAGATGGGTGGCAAGATAATACTTGGTGAGGTCAGGTGCTCCCAAACCTCCCCTGTCTCTAGGGGATAACATTACTGTGTTAGCTATCCGATGTGCTTTGTTATGCCAGATAAAATTAAGGAATGCTCTTTGGGTGGCTTTAAGTTGAGACATAGGGATGGGAATCGGTAGGGTTTCAAATAAGTATAAGAGTCTTGGGAGGATGGACATCTTCAGGACATTGATACGACCCAGGAGAGAGATGGGATAAGCGTCCCATTGTCTCAAGAGTCGGTCAATGTCACGGAAGAGTGGGGGGTAGTTAGCTTTGTAGAGTGTAGAGTAAGTGGAGGTTAGGTTTATCCCCAAGTATTTGAGAGCGTCTGGACACCAATGATAAGGATAATTTTGTTGAAGGGCAGCGAGTTCTGACGGAGGGATTAATATTGGGAGGGCTTCTGTCTTACTAGTATTGATTTTATAACCTGAAATAAAACTAAATTCTTTCAATAATACTATAAGGTTCGGGAGTGATATGTGAGGTCTAGTTAGAGTTAACAAAACATCATCTGCGAACAGAGATAGTTTGTATTCTCTCTGGCGTAGGGAAACCCCACATATGTCAGGATGGTTACGTATGGCTGTGGCTAGAGGTTCTAAGCAAAGTATGAATAAGAGGGAGGATAACGGACATCCCTGTCTAGTGCCGTTACTTAAAGAGAAGGAGGGAGATAAATTAGAGGACAATTGAACTTAAGAGGATGGGCGGGAATATAAGGCCTGTAACGCTGATATGAAGGGGCCTTTAAATCCAAATTTGGAGAGCGTGGCAAACATAAAGGGTCAGCTGAGCCGGTCGAAGGCCGGTTCTCATTCTTAATGACCATAAGAATCTCACATTCTTGTCTGAGGCTAAACACCTCTCTCCCAGAAGGGCGCGATGGACTCTTTTCGAGTCTAGTTTCAATTACATTGTCTCATTCTTACCCGGTACTAACAATGTAAGAGCTGACGCCTTGTCACAACAATTTTCCTCCATTTCCAAGATGGAGTCGGTTCTGGTTCCTGTGATTCCTCCTGATCGTATTCTGACTATCTTGCACATCTTTCAGCATTTAATGATGCACATTGCACTTTATATCTGTTTAAGTGTCCACATATGTTGATTAATGATGCATATGATGGTGTAGCAGACCAGATAGTCTCACACTACTAGTCAATGTGTGGTTTGACTTATTTGCAGACAGGTGTGTAATATATCTGCTATGAGCACAATACTGGCTGTTTACTGATGCACAGTTTATTATATTCACTATATGTTGTTATTTATTATGATTTATTTTGCACAGTATTGTTTATAATGACTATGACACATTGATCACTGGTATTTTACTGTCACACTCATTTATTATTAGCACACCCTTATTTCTATACACCCCCCACAAGCTCAAAGCCTGCTCACCAAGCACTTTGAGGGGAGCTTCTTTTTTGTTATATATATGTTTTTAAGTCCCACTCAAAAACTTCCCACTTACTACGGTTCGCACCAGTCTCACTTCTCCTTTGGGTGCCAAAATTCTTGCTGCTCAGGTCCATGCTCCTCCTGAGAAACCTTGTGACTGCTGCTTTGTCCCAGAGAGTCTTTGTACTGCCATGCTCCAGACTTACCAATCTCCCAAAGCTGCTGGCCACCCTTCTATGTTGCCTGACTCATTTGTTCCACAGGGTATTCCTGCGTTAAAGGAGCATCTCTGTGGCCTTCGTTCCACTTGGGCACAAGTCCAGGAGGCTTTGCGACATAATAATGATAGGTACAGACTCCATGCTGACCGCAGACATCTGCCTGCGCTATCCTACCAGGTTGGGGACAGGGTCTGGCTGTCATCTCGCAACCTTCGACTTAGTGTTTCCTCTTTGACGTTCGTACCTTGGTTTATTGGGCCTTTCCATATTCTTCACAGGAATAACCCAGTGGCTTACACATTAGACCTTCCTTCTAATATGCGTAACTCAAATGTATTTCATGTCTCCTTATTAAAACATTTGGTCTGCAACCGCTTTACCACTTCTGTGCCTCGTCCTCACCATGTACAGGTTGAGAACCATGAGGAGTATGAAGTACAGTCCATTGTTGACTCCCGTAGGTTTCATGGGCGCATACAGTACCTGGTGGAAAGGGCACGGTCCGGAGGAGTGCTCCTGGGACTAGTCCTTGGATGTACGTGCCCCTGTCCTCCTCTGTGATTTTCATAGACGTTTTCCCCTCAAACCTGGTGGTCCTCTGAGGGGGAGGGGGTCATTGAGGAGGGGGTACTGTAAGGGCTGGGCTCCGCCCTTCCTTCTCAAAGCTGGCCGCTCAGCCGTTGGCTAATTGCCAGCTCCTATTTCTACACAGTGACTCACCTGTTGATGATATCCTGCTCGTCAGTCCTGTCTACTTAAGCCGTCCAGTCCAGATGATCTCTGCCTTCTCTTGTTCACATCTCTAGAGACTGTCTCCTGTACATCTGTCTCAGTCTGATTCATGGTTTCTGACACCAGGGCACTGAGTGCAGGAATTGGTCTTCTTCTCCTCTTCCACTCCCCCTTTGTAGTACATTTGAAATTTGTGAAAAAGCCACGCGGTATGCACCGGGTCAGTGGACCCCCCACCCTAACCGAGCCGCGCTAAGCCGTGCTGGAGCCGAAATGCCTCACCCCCACCAGACCCAAGATGTCAGCGGAGCGCCTCACCCCCCCACCCAACTTGAGATGTCAGCGGAGCCCCTTGTAGTTAACGCCTTCCTAGCCAGTGTCCTTAGTACAGTGTCAGTGTACAGTATTATCACTGATCACTGTATTAGTGTCACTAGCAACATTAGTGTCAGTTAGTGACCTTCCCAGCCAGTATCAGTTAGTGCCAGTTTTATTACTAGTATAGAGTAGCATCTATAGCTGCATAAATTCCAGTATATATACCTACCATAGTTTGTAGACAATATAACTTTCACCCAAATTAATTAATATACACTGATTAAGATTTATTTATTTTTTAACCAAAGACATGTAGCAGAATACATACATTATTGCATATGTTTTAAAATATAAAGTGTAATTATTTATTTTTTTCAACATTTTTGTTTTTCCTTTTTGCATTTTATATAATGAAAGTGAAGTTATCCTTTAACAGGGGAGGATCATAAAACGCAGCAGAATATTTATCAGTCACTTTTTGCACGTGCCGACAGGCTGAGATCATACCATAGGAGAGAGTGCAGGAAGCAGCAAGTGGACCTTTGTGATTGAGCCGTATAAACTAGTTGATAGTAGCACAGAGAGATGTGAGTCCAAGGTTTTTTTAGTTTTTCCATAAAAGAAAAAAAAAAAGTTTTTAACAATATTTAAACTGACCTTTAATCTAACCTTTAATCTGGAACCTTTTATACCTATAGATTTTTTTTCTACTGCACAACAGTGGAGGAGAAGCAGTCGATCGGAGAGCAGTCGATCGATCGAAAAAAGACCTTAACACAAACGTCATTTACTTGCGGTGAGTAACCCATGAGGACACTGCAAATTCGTTCTTGGAATGATCTTCATGTTACGATGTGTTGAAGAAAAAAAAAAAGATAAAAACGTCTTATATTTTTAAGGCATTGAAAGAAACACCCCTTTTATTTGTTACTTGTTGCAATATTTGTTGTTGAGTCTTGAAACATTGTATATAATTGTATCCATTCGTGAAACAAAGCATAGACGTTTATTCATTCCTGTATTTGTATTTGATTTTACACAGGTTGCGCTTAATTGTTTGCTTTGCCACGTTTTTAGGTGTTTGTTGCAGTTTACTATATTTGAGTAGTATCTGTTGTTTTTGTTTTCTTTTATATATTTACTTCATATATTCTATTGGCATCTAATGTAGATGGTGGGACAAGAAACCTTTTTCTCTGGGCAAGGGATGAGTTGAATTGCTCCGACCTTGGTTCGAATAGAGTTCAGTTCAATTCAAATGAGGTTCAGATTCGGAACCCAAACCCTATTGAAATCAATGGGAGATTCATTTTTCAAATCAAAAATGCCCATTTTCTTGACTAAAGGTAAAGGACTGTAAAAAAAAAAAAAAAAAAAAAAATATATATAATAGCATTGCCCTAGGAAACATTTTACCAATGTAAATATTTTTTAATCCCATTTGGCATTTGTGTGGGTCATTTTTATTTTTTATTATATTTTTTTCACATATTCTATTGTAGATGATGGGACAAGAAATCTCCCCGGCAAGGGATGAGTTGACTTTGGTTCTAATAGAGTTCAGCTCAATTCAAATTCATTTTTTTTTTTCGATTCTGAACCCAAACCTTATTGAAATCAATGGGAGATACATTTTTCAAATCAAAAATGCTCATTTTCTGGACTATAGGTAAAAGGCTGTAAAAAAAAAAAAAAAAGAATATATATATATATATATATATATATATATATATATATATATATATATATATAATAGCATTGCCCTAGAAAACATTTTACCTATATAAATATTTTTTAATCCCATTTGGCATTTGTGTGGGTAATTTTAAATTTTTATTATATTTTTTTCACATATTCTATTGTAGATGGTAGGACAAGAAATCTTCCCGGCAAGGGATGAGTTGAATTGACCCGACTTTGGTTCTAATAGAGTTCAGCTCAATTCAAATTCATTTTTTTTTTCGATTCTGAACCCAAACCTTATTGAAATCAATGGGAGATTAATTCATCAAATCAAAAATTCCTATTTTCTGGATTATAGGCAAAGGGTTGTTAAAAAAAAAAAAGCATGGGGTTGCCCTAGCAATACAAGCATGGGGTTGCCCAATACAATACAGTATTTTTTAATCCCTTTTTAAAAACACTGGATTTACAGTATCTCACAAAAGTGAGTACACCCCTCACATTTTTGTAAATATTTTATTTTCTCTTTTCATGTGACAACACTGAAGAAATTGCACTTTGCTACAATGTAAAAGTAGTGGGTGTACAGCTCATGGTGTTGCCCTAGGGAACATTTAACAATGTCAATACAGTATTTTTTTTTTCGGTCTAGTTTTATATATTTTTCATATATTCTATTGGCTCTGTAGACGGTGGGACTAGGAATCTTTTTTTTTTTTTTTTTTTAAAACAATAAGCTTTTATTGGCTCTTAGATATAACAATTGTACAATAATACTAACATTTGTACAGGAGTATCATATTAAAATATAACAAAGTATAATTGAGTTCAGTGGTAGACTTTTGCACCAGACAAGGAATGAGTTGAATTGCCCCAACTTTGGTTCGAATAGGGTTCAGCTCAGTTCAAATGAGATTCAGATTTCAAATAAAAAATGCCTATTTTTTGGACTATAGGCAAATTAAAAAAAAAAGATTAGCAAGGTACTACCCTAGGGAACATGTACCATGTATTTTTTTATTTCTTTTTTGATGGCTGGCATCAATGTTTTTTTTAAACACTGAATTTACAGTATCTCACAAAAGTGAGTACACCCCTCCCATTTTTTTTTTCATGTGATAACACTGAAGAAATTACACTTTGCTACAATGTAAAGTAGTGAGTGTACAGCTTGTATAACAGTGTAAATTGGTTGTCCCCTCAAAATAAGGCCCCATGCACACGAGACGCAGATGCAAACTCTGCTGAACGCGTGTTTTAAAAAGCAGAAACCTGCGTTTAAAAACGCGCGTTTTGCTGTGTTTTCATGCTGCGTTTAGACGCGTTTGCGTCTATAAGCATTTGTAAAGATAACATCATATAGACCCTCCCCAAGCTCAGAAAGCATGTATTATTAACTATTTCTGCCATTCTGATCAGAGTGAGCAGCAGCAGCAGAGAGAGCAGTTGTACACTTGCATTTGCCTCTCTTTCTGTGTTTTTTTTTTTTTTTTTTTTAAATGGATCCCATATTGAATATATGTCAGGAAATGCTCCTGATGTTGCTCTTATTGAGGGAGCAATGTCGTCGCAAATTTGCATGAGAGGTCCAGAATCAGAGCTTGTCGATATTGGACTCATCCGTTGATGGCACAGCGAATGTCCGTTGGATATTTCACAAACATGTATGCAATTCACAAACATGTATGCATTAGTGAGTATATATGCTCTATGAACTATCTAAACTAATTACGACATTTTAAACCAATTTTTCTAGTATTTTTTATGGTTTACCATCATATTTCTGAGTTTTCTGGTCCAAAAAATTGGGTTCCTTTAAAAAGGCTTATAAACGCAAACGCGGCTAAATGCAGGTGCCTGCGTTTAGCCGCGTTTAGCTGCATTTTGCGTCTGAAACGTGGAAAAGCAAAGTGTCTGAACACATTTTTTTGCTTCTGGAAAAACGAGGTTAAACGCAACTGCATAAAAACGGGAAAAAAACGAGACTGTGTGCATGGACACATAGGATAACATTGCATGCATTCAGGTGCAGTTGAAAAAAGTGTCCAACTGCCTCTGAACGTGCATTTAACAGCGTCTCGTGTGCATGAGGCCTTACTCAACACACAGCCATTAATGTCTAAACCGCTGGCAATAAAAGTGAGTCACATGAAAATATATAATAAAATATTTACAAAAATGTGAGGGGTGTACTCACTTTTGTGAGATACTGTACATCATGGAACTTTTTGTTTGTTAGTAAAGGACTTGTCAAAAACTGCATATTTTTATTTACACTGTTTTGTGTATTTGTTACAGTTTATTGGAGTAGCATTTTTCTATATTATTTTCATATATTTGATTGCCTATGTAGATGGTGGGACTAGGAATATTTTGCTCCCTACTATGTATGAGCTAAATTGCCTCGGGTTCAGTTGAAACAGGGTTCTAAAAATAAAAAATAAATAGCATAGCCCTGCCCTAGGGAGCATGTGCCAATGCTAATTATTTTTAATAGCATTTGTCTGGCAGCCATGACTTTTTATTTTTTTTAAAGCACTGAATATACATCATGGAACATTTTTATTAGTAAAGGACTTTATTTATAGTAAAAGGAGAAGCAAGGATAGAGTTAGGGGACTATAGCGGTAAACGAGAAGACGAAAAAAAGTGGATAATACTTGCAACTTTTTGAATAAGAAATAATTTTTTATTTTTTTATTATTTACAAAATAGTTTATTCCTGAACAATTAAACAATGAAAATCATAAATGACAAACATTCACATATATTACAAACATGGGTATCGTGGGGTGGGTCCTAAAGTCATATCCTGACCAATGCAATGGTGGAGGCGCATAGGGTCAGGGGATGACTAGGGGACCGTGGGAATAGGCAGTAAAATATGAGCTTTAAAAAGGATCTACAAGATTTTGATAGATCCTGGGTACAAAGAGGCTGGTTGGAGAAAGCCGACCAACATGTTTCGCCACACTATGGCTTCTTCAGGGTCAGTTTGTACCGTGAAAAAGAGAGACAAGATCTGAGAAATATGGAAACACAAGAAAAAAATATTTATATAAAACAGTAAGTATGGTGAAAAAGAATAATTTATGTGTCACCACATCGCCATAAAACAGCCCACCCGTCCAATATACAGCACTGCACTATACTCAGCCCAGTAAGTTCACACCTGGAGTTTACAGAAGGCACATTCCCCAAAATGCTGGAGCAACCACCTGAGTCGCTGATGTGGCCAATTGTACTTGAGTCCCAAGTAGCAAGGAACTATCGAGGATCTATATAGAGCCTGGTAAGATAAGGTGGAAAAAAGAAAAAGAAAATAATAAATATAAAAAAAAAAAAATTTTATTTTTTTTTATATATTAAAGAATATATGAATATGTATGACAAAAGATTATTATTATTTTCCTTTGCCATTAACTGGCTAAACATAACCTAAATTTAAATTGTATAAAAACTTACCAATATAACAAGGATGGAAAATATGGATGGAGCGCCAAGTAAGAACAGTCATCTGAGAGTTTTGGAAAAAGTCAGCTCTGATGAAAAAATAGCAAAAAGAGAAAGACCAGGGATAAGAATAGGGTGGATAGATATAGCAATTCAAAGAAAAAAGAGGGGAAAAAGGGAGAAAAAAACTCACCTAGAACATGGATATTAGTTGGTTAAGACTGGACAGGAAAAGTCTGAAACCAGACTAATAGACAACTCTATTTAGTTAGGTCACCGACAAGGGACCAGTGGCTGCAAAGAGAAAATATTGCAGTGTAACTAGGTAAGAACCTTTTCAAGCAGACTAATAAGGCATAGGCTGGAGAAGAGAGGAAAACAGACCTGCATCGTTGAAGTTCACAGCATGAATGACGCTCCAGATTCCAACACAGAAGGTGCTGGAGGAAAGGCAGGCTATATAGGTCCTCCACACCTGATCATGGTTAACATGATGAGGCGGCGGGCAAGATGGGCTGTTCGCACGTGTGCAGTAGCACCAGTGCGTGTGCCTACATTTCCCATAATGCAACATGTTCGGGAGATTTATTTATACTGTTTTGTTTTCTGCAGTTTATTTTAGTAGCATCTGTGTTTTTGGTGCCCTAGGGAACACGTACCAATGTAAATTTTTCTTTACCATTTACTCAGATCTATACCCAGAATTTTTTTTTTTTTTTAACAAAAACAAACAAAAACAAACAAAAAAACTAAAAACATGTGTATATATATATATAAAAGGGCACACTTGATGGACCACTTTTTTCTGCTGCTACTTTTCTGTGTCTATGTATCTATTTGGCTGGCAACAGTATTTTTTTTAATTTTTTTTTTTTAAGGATTGGCATTTACAAAGGAAAAAAGTGCTGGCAATTCTTCCCACTGATCACCAATGTAAGGAGCATTCTTTCCCCTAACCACCAATGTAAGGGGACAGTATTCCACTGATCACCAATGTAAGAAGCATTTTCCCACTGATCACCAATGTAAGGAGCATTTTCCCACTGATCACCAATGTAAGGAGCATTTTCCTCACTGGCCATAAATGTAAAAGACATTCTTCCCACCGAATACCAATGTAAGCGGCATTCTTCCCCCCTGACCACCAACATATGGAACATTCTTCCCACTGACCACCAATGTAAGGAACATTCTTCCTACTGACCACCAATGTAAGGAACATTCTTCCCACTGATCACCAATGTAAGGGAAATTCTTCCCACTGATCACCAATGTAAGGGAAATTCTTCTCACTGATCGCCAATGTAAGGGAAATTCTTCTCACTGATCGCCAATGTAAGGGAAATTCTTCCCACTGATCAACAATGTAAGGAACATTCTTCCCATTGATCACCAATGTAAGGGAAATTCTTCTCACTGATCGCCAATGTAAGGGAAAGTCTTCCCACTGATCACCAATGTAAGGAACATTCTTCCCACTGATCACCAATTTAAGGGACATTCTTACCACTGATCACCAATGTAAGGGACATTCTTACCACTGATCACCAATGTAAGGGGCATTCTTCCCACTGATCACCAATGTAAGGAACATTCTTCCTACTGACCACCAATGTAAGGAACATTCTTCCTACTGATCAACAATGTAAGGAGCATTCTTCCCACTGACCACCAATGTAAGGGACATTCTTCCTACTGACCACCAATGTAAGGAACATTCTTCCCACTGATCAACAATGTAAGGAGCATTCTTCCCACTGACCACCAGTGTTGGTCATCTTACTTTAAAAAAGTAATTTAGTTAAGTTACAAATTACTTCTCCCAAAAAGTAATTGCGTTAGTAACTCAGTTACTACATTGGAAAAGTAATTAGTTACTCAGCAAAGTAACTGACTTTTTTTTTTAAATATTCTATACGTGTAACTAAGGGGCGGGTCTAGTATTACTGTAACCAAGGGGCACATTTATTATTATTGTTATATATCGTGTAACCAAGGGGCTGCCCTATTATTACTCTAACCAAGGGGCAGATCTGTTATAGCGTGTAAGCAAGGGGCGGGTCTATTATTATTATATCGTGTAAGGGGCGGATGGCTACAGAAGAGGGCGAATGTTAAATTAATGGGCAGAGCTCGATATATAACAATAATAATAAATGCGCCCCTTGGTTACAGTAACACTAGACTCGCCCCTTAGTTACACGATAGACGCCCCTTGCAGAGTAGCACGAGCATCATGAGCGCGCGGCATCGCCTCGCACAATTACATGTTAACTGCGCCTGCGCTGTGTAGAGTTCACTCAGAGCTGTTTAGGTTCGGCAATTTTCGGAAGCTCCGTAGTCCTTCGTACTGCGCAAGCGCTGCGCCTGCGCAGTACAGGGGGTCCTTATCCGGCGAGGGAACTTTTTTGGCAGGACACCGGAATTACACTACTGCCATCTAGTGACGGTAGATGTAATTGGAGTAACTAAGCCAAAGTAATGGGAACTGAGTTACCATGAGGGGAAAAGTAATCAGTTAGATTACTAGTTACCCTCTAAAGTAACTGAGTTACGTAACTCAGTTTATTTTAACTCAGTTACTTACATCACTGCTGACCACCAATGTAAGGAGTATTCTTCTCACTGACCACCAACGTAAGGGACATTCTTCTCACTGATCACAGATGTAAGGAACATTCTTTCCACTGATCACCAATGTAAGGGACATTCTTCCCACTGATCACCAATATAAGGGACATTCTTCCCACTGATCACCAATGTAAGGAACATTCTTCCCACTGATCACCAATGTGAGGAGTATTCTTCTCACTGATCACCGATGTAAGGAACATTCTTCCCACAGATCATTCTTCCCACTGATCACTGATGTAAGGAACATTCTTCCCACAGATCTCCAATGTAAGGAGCATTCTTCCCACTGATCACCAATGTAAGGGAAATTCTTCCCACTGGTCGCCAATATAAGGGAAATTCTTCCCACTGACCACCAATGTAAGGAACATTCTTCCCACTGATCACCAATGTAAGGGACATTCTTCCTACTGACCACCAATGTAAGGAACATCTTTCCACTGATCATAAATTTAAGGGACATTCTTCCCACTGATCACCAATGTAAGGAGAATTCTTCTCACTGATCACCAATGTAAGGAGTATTCTCACTGATCACCGATGTAAGGAACATTCTTCCCACAGATCTCCAATGTAAGGGACATTCTTCCCACTGATCACCAATGTAAGGACAATTCTTCCTACTGACCACCAATGTAAGGAACATCTTCCCACTGATCATCAATGTAAGGGACATTCTTCCCACTGATCACCAATATAAGGGACATTCTTCCCACTGATCACCAATGTAAGGAGCATTCTTCCCACTGATCACCAATGTAAGGGGTATTCTTCTTACTGATCACCGATGTAAGGAACATTCTTCCCACTGATCTCCAATGTAAGGGACATTCTTCTCACTGATCACCAATGTAAGGAACATTCTTCCCACAGATCTCCAATGTAAGGGACATTCTTCCCACTGATCACCAATGTAAGGGACATTCTTCCCACAGATCTCCAATCTAAGGGACATTCTTCCCACTGATCACCAATGTAAGGAACATTCTTCCCACTGACCACCAATGTACAGTAGTATTCATAACCCTTGAATTTTTTCACATTTTGTCATGTTACAACCAAAAACTTAAATTTATTTTATTGGGATTTTATGTGATAGACCAACACAAAGTGGCACATAATTGTGAAGTAGAAGGAAAATGCTAAATTGTTTTCAATTTTTTTTACAAATAACCATGTGACAAATGTGGTGTGCATTTGTATTCAACCCCTAGTCTGATATCCCTAACTAAAATCTAGTGGAACCAATTGACTTCAGAAGTCACCTAATTAGTAATTAGAGTCCACTTGTGTGTAATTTACTCTCAGTATAAATACAGCTGTTCTGTGAAGCCCTCATAGGTTTGTTATAGAACCTTAGTGAACAAACAGCATCAAGAAGGCCAAGGAACACACCAGACAGGTCAGAGAAGTTGTGGAGATGTTTAAAGCAGGGTTAGGTTATAGAAAAATATGCCAAGCTTTGAACATGTGTGTATGTGTGTTAGAATGGCCCAGTCAAAGTCCAGACCCAAATCCAATTGAGAATCTGTGGCAAGACTTGAAAATTGCTGTTCACAGACCCTCTCCATCCAATCTGACAGAGCTTGAGCTATTTTGCAAAGAAGAATGGGCAAAAATGTTACTCTCTAGATGTGCAAAGCAGTAATTGCAGCGAAAGGTGGTTCTACAAAGTATTGACTGAATACAAATCCATGCCACACTTTTCACATAGTTATTTGTAAAAAATGTTGAAAACCATTTGTAATTTTCCTTCCTCTTCACAATTATGTGCCACTTTGTGTTGGTCTATCACATAAAATTCCAATAAAATACATTTACGTTTTTGGTTGTAACATGACAAAATGTGTAAGGAACATTCTTCCCACTGATCACCAATGTAAGGGACATTCTTCCTACTGACCACCAATGTAAGGGACATTCTTCCTACTGACCACCAATGTAAGGAACATTCTTCTCACTGATCACCAATGTAAGGAACATTCTTCCCACTGATCACCAATGTAAGGGACATTCTTCCCACTGATCACCACTATAAGGGACATTCTTCCTACTGACCACCAATGTAAGGAACATCTTCCCACTGATCACCAATGCAAGGGACATTCTTCCCACTGATCACCGATGTAAGGAACATTCTTTCCACAGATCTCCAATGTAAGGAGTATTCTTCTCACTGATCACCGATGTAAGGGAAATTCTTCCCACTGATCACCAATGTAAGGAACATTCTTCCCACTGATCACCAATGTAAGGAACATTCTTCCCACTGATCACCAATGCAAGGAACATTTTCCCACTGATCACCAATGTAAGGGACATTCTTCCCACTGATCACCAATGTAAGGGACATTCTTCCCACTGATCACTGATGTAAGGAACATTCTTCCCACAGATCTCCAATGTAAGGAGCATTCTTCCCACTGATCACCAATGTAAGGGACATTCTTCCCACAGATCTCCAATGTAAGGGACATTCTTCCCACTGATCACCAATGTAAGGGACATTCTTCCCACTGATCACCAATGTAAGGGACATTCTTCCCACTGATCACCAATGTAAGGAACATTCTTCCCACTGACCACCAATGTAAGGGACATTCTTCCCACTGATCACCAATGTAAGGGACATTCTTCCCACTGATCACCAATGTAAGGAGCATTCTTCCCACAGATCAATTCAGTATCATGCTGTGTATTCTACATATGCTAGAGGTACAAGTATATTAATTTCTTCTAAAATACAGTTTTCCTGCAGGCAAGTGTTGCTGGATCAACAAGGGAGATACATATTGTTAGTGTGTAAATTATTTTCCATAGAATTTATACTGGGATCAATATACATCCCTCCACCATATAATGGTGAGGTAATTCGCCAGATAGGTGAATTCCTGATAGATAATCCAGGGATACCTCTTTTGATTGTGGGAGATTTTAACAGTGTTTGTGATCCTAGCAGAGATAGATATCCAGCTGGCCCTCAAGGGGATACTCCTTTTTTTTAGATATTGTAGAGAAATAGGTCTACAGGATATCTGGGGACTTAAAAATCCACTGTCTAATGCCTACTCTTGCTGCTCTAGTACGTATAAGACTCTATCAAGAATAGATCTAACATTGGGCACGGAATTAGCTTTACCATGGGTGTCTAATATACAATATTTGACTATGGGCCTGTTAGATCATTCCCCCATTTTAGTCTCCTAAAATAAAATAAAGCCTAGGTTGAAGCCTAATTGGCGGGTCCCTGCTTTTTGGTTAAAGGAAATGTCACAGGGAGATTCAACGAGTCGAGCTCTAGGGGAGTTCTTCTCCATTAATGAGAACTCTGCTTCAAGCCAGGTGGTTTGGGACACCATGAAGGCTTTTTTGAGGGGGGTCCTATTGAAGGCAATAAGTGTGCAGAAAAAATTGAATCTAGAAAGTGAATCTTTATTAGCAGCAGAGGTTCGGCAAAAGGAAGCTCAATATATACAAAACCCTACCACCCTCAACCGCTGCGCCTGGGGGGATAAACAACAATTATATAGACGATTGGTATTGGATAAGGCTGATAAGGCCTGCTTTCTCTCCAGATGTCGCAGCTGGGAGGAAGGGGAGAGACAAGGGCATATGCTAGCTGTAGTGGCAAAATCTCAGGAGAAAATTAATTTTATTTCTGCTATTCGTAAAATAGGGGGTGAGATTACAAATGATCAAAATGGAATTAAAGACTCTTTTTTTTCTTTCTATAGTGATCTGTATCAGAGCAAGGCTGAATATTCTATGACACTTCTTAGAGACTTTTTGGACCCTTTAAATCTGCCTTCGCTCTCTAGTGTGGCTAGAGAGGAACTCAATGCCCCTCTGACTCTGGAGGAGTTAAGACGCGCATTGTTAGAAGCCCCAAACAATAAAGCCCCAGGTTTAGACGGGTTACCGTCAGAAGTGTATAAATACTATGGGGATATTCTAAATATGGGCTGTATGGGAAGGGATGAGTGGTATGGGAGGAGAGGGTGAAAGAGGGAAGGGAGTGGGAGGGGGACCCCCTTTTTTTATTTGATTTATTTTTATTTTTATTTTTATTTTTTCTTATCTTTTTGTTTTGTTATGAATGGTTTTGTGTAGGTAATTCTATTTGGGGTATATAGTCACTGCTGGGGATCTATGGAAATAAGTAATTAGTTTAAAAAAATATACTCTGTAAAATCATTGTTAAAATTGGTGTATGTATGGATATTGTAAAACTGGTAAATAAGAAAATGTTGAATAAAGAGGTAATGTTAACGAGACTGCGAGCCAGGCCTTCTCGTCCAACATTAGTGCCTGACCTCACAAATGCGCTTCTGGAAGAATGGTCAAACATTCCCATAGACACACTCCTAAACCTTGTGGACAGCCTTCCCAGAAGAGTTGAAGCTTTTATAGCTGCAAAGGGTGGGCCAACTCAATATTGAACCTTACGGACTAAGACTGGGATGACATCAAATTTCATGTGCGTGTAAAGGCAGGTGTCTCAATACTTTTGGTAATATAATGTGTGTGTGTATATATATATATATATATATATATATATATATATATCAGTTTTTTTTCTCGAGAAGATGGTTATCTTTTTTTTTTAAACAAATATTTGATTTGATGTTTCCACGTTTAAAGGTTCTTGTGTTTCCTAGTAATAAGTATTCTGTAGCCCCAAGGCTATAGGCATACCAGTACATGTTTTATGGTATTTCTGTTATATGTTAACAGGCTACTCATTAGACAGAGAAGATTTCTATCTTGCCATAATTTACTATTTTCTCTAAGGGTTAGGTGAGTCTGCAATCCCTCTTCTCCTTAGAGCCTGAACTTGTGTTTTCTTTTTACAAACCTATTTTTATTCTGTTTACTGAACTTTATTATGTTCTTTTTGGCCTTTGGTCATAGATAGGCAGCAGCTGGTACTAGTGCTAGAAGCTATTGAACTTTGAAAAGGTATTTTATAGAAAGGCTTGTAACATGTTGTGTTATTCTAAATAAATTCAAAATTCTAGGTGTAGCGGCCATAACCCCTTGAGGGGCAGCCTTGACTTTTGGGCTTACCAGTTACCTCCCCGTGGCTTGTCGGTGATTGTCTAGGGGTTCCCATGGTTAGTACACAACAACTTGCTGGGTGCTTCACTGCCGGATAAACCTCTAGCCAGAGATCTAGCAGCCAACATGTGATCTGGAAACTTTGCAAATATTTTGCATAAATTGTAACTGAAGATGAATAGGAACCTTTCTCATAGTACCTGGAACTTTCTCTGTCTCCTTGGCAGTACTGTGGAAGTGTGGATTCTTTAGTGTCCATACAACTCAGCTCCCAGGCTCTTACTAAGCAGCCAGCTTGTTGGCCCTTCTCCGAAGAGTCCTCCCCTGGTCACTTGTACGAGTTGCCGTGTCCCTCCAATACCGAGAGCACATCGGGATGCCTTTGAATCCTCTTTCAGTTACTGGGCCTCAGACTAGCCAGACTCAGGAACAGACGGATCCCTGCCCCAGACCATGAGGGCCTCTGGGGCTGGTCGGTTGACCATGATTGCAGGACGGCAAACGCTCCTAGGCCCGGGACCAGAACTTGGAATTGAAGCCGCAGCCGAACCCTGAACACGTGACTTCAGCACCTTAAATACCCCTTCCCAGACTACGCAGCAGGGCCCACTGATTGGCTCCGGGAAAGATTGGTACCTAAGATGTCCAACCAGGTCTGGTTCTCAGCCTGTCATGGGTGCCTCACTGCACCTATGACCAGGCGGAACCTTAGTACAGCCCAGCCAGACTGATGCCAAAGTAAATCCTGAACAATTAACCCTCAGAACTCCATTACAGTTCTGAGAAAAAAAAAATGTCACTGATAGCGCACACTTGTTGAAGTGTGACTGCTACATAGGCTTTAAAGCAAACCTGTGTAATGAGTGAATGCAGGGTCTATGGTAAGTTTGGATTTCAGTAGTGAGATACATTTTAGATACAACACATGAATGTTATTTATTATTTAATTAATTAGTGATCAGCTGAATTGCCCTGGCTTTGGTTCGGCAGCGGTTGTCCGATCTTTAAAGAAGTTTGGATGCCAAACACTGACTCCATTGAAATGAATGGTAACCAAATCTGTCAAATTAAAAGTGACCATTGTCTGGGCTGACATACAAAGGGATGAAAAAATATCATCCATGCTTTGAGCTGGCAATGAATGTCTTTTGCAATCAATTGAAAAGGTTTCATGTTTTGATTTTGCACATGCTACAGCAAGAATGAAAAAAACATGACATAGTGTCCTCCTCCAAAATGCACACTAGACCCTTTGAGTCTGGTATGGACTTTAAAGGGGTACCTCACACCAAAAAATAGGTCTGGCACAGATTTTAAAAGCCGGTTCTCTAAGCAAAAGAAAAAAATCATGAGGCCCCCCTAAAAACCCATACCAGACCCTTTATACAAGAGGAAGGGAGATAGGGGTATGAGCATTTGCCCCCACCCCCTCCAAACCATATCTGGCCACATGCCCGCAACCATAGGGAAGTCCCCATGTTGATTAGGACTAGGTCCCCTTTCCCACAACCCTGACTGGTGGTTGTGGAGGTTTTCGGGGGCTTATCAGGATCTGTAAGCCCCCCCTTTATACAATAAGGGAGTGCCCAGGTACTGCTCCCTCCACGTGAATGAGTATGGGGTACATAATACTCTTATTCATTCAACAAAAAAAGAGTTGTACCCTAGAAATAAAGACACACAAATGTTTGACAAATCCTTTATTAAAAAAAAGTCCAAAAAAAGTCCATTGATGATAATGCCCACTGCCATGACAAAAAAAACATGGATGACCAGCCACATACAAATGATTTCGGCAGTGACCCTACCTGAATGACCGATCCCCATAATCAGCTGTATAAAGGAAGGACAGGGATAGAGGTGACATCATTGCCCAAATGCCATATTTGACCAATGGTATAGCTGAAATATGGCCATGTGTCCATGTTTAGGCAATGATGTAAGGCTTTCTCTGCCGCGGCCATTTAAATGAGTAAATGTAAATGGTGTCAGTGATTGATAAGGATGCAGCAGCAGCAGCTGCAAACAACTGCTGTTTCCTTAGCAACAATTGACAACCCGGAAGCTACCACTTTCATCCGCACTGATCACCTTAAGACCCCTTTCACACCACACCGCCCATAGCGTCGGCGGTAAAACGCCGCAATTTTTAGCTGCGTTTTTTAGCTGCGTTTTTAGCTGCTCCCCGAAGGAGCTGCTGAATTTGTTTGGGCCTGTACTCTGCTGATGAACCCCCACTGACTAGGCTCAGTCCCCTTAACACAGCTGTGGTGCGATGTTGGTGTAAGGCTAACGGTGAAAGACAACCTCCAAATACACAATATAATAACAGTATACCTTGTTATTACCTGAATGTCCTGTGTCTCCACCTGCTGTTGAAAACAAGGAACAACACCCCACACCAGTTCACTTAACCAAAAACAACGTATCTTTTACTGTAATAATGGTGAAGTAATACAATCACAGAAACTACAATGCCTCACCAACATAGTGCAGCAATGCAGTGATTAACCACAATAATAAGTGTACTTAAACTTGTAGTTGCATTTACCTTGAAGGTGTGTCCTAAAATGAAACCAGTACCCAGAGTACATAAGCTTGACTCTGGACAACTCTCCCAGTTCCAGGCACACTCCAAGGGCTTGAATTGACAATTGCAGTGTATATATACCCCCAGGGAGCTCCCCCTACTTTAGTCAAAATACCAGGCCTTATAATGCAGAATACAGTCCTTAATCTTCTTTCTTCTGCTAGCTTTGATATTTGCAATCATTTGTAATCCAAAAATGAGAAGGCATTTATAACTGTAAATGAGTGTTGTACTTGTTCCTGTAGCGGAAACAACTGAGGTTGCTAGAACGATAACACAGAGTTAAGGACACAAAATAGGCTTGAGGCCTGCTTAAACTTCAGTCTTTAGCAAAACCTTCTCTGTAGGACTACAGGCCCCAGCAGTGCTGTGTTGACTGCCTAAGTGTATACAAGTGCATAATAGACAATGGGCAACAGCCCTCTCACCCACTGGATACTGAAAGGTGTGACAGCTTTGCTCCGGTGCATGTCTTGCTTCTGGCCGGCCGGCTCCGTCGCACCGATCCGCTCCGCAAGTTGAACCGGGTCCTTCTGATGCTTCAAGAGCTGTCTTTGGATCCTCAATCGATCCGGTCACTGTGTCTTGCTTCTGCACTCAGAGGGATGGCAAAGTCTGTAGATGTTCCACAGTCGCTGTAGGCCGCTCTCTCCGGAGACCTCCTCAGTGTGACGGACTGGGGTCTATATGGTCACAAAACAGACACCCCAAAGCAAAGTACATATTCATTTATTTTATTTTATTTCTAAGCAAAGAAATACCTTCCTAGCAATAACCAGTAGATGGCAGAGAAGGTACACAAACAGTGTCTATATAAGGCCACACACACCATGTGACTGGAATGAAATTATTCCAGCCATAAAGTACAGTGGTCTTTTTACATGCTGTTTGTGTAATTCTTTGCAGGTATGTACTCTAAATCGTTCCTAATCTGTATTAAGCTATGATAGTAGGATTCCTAAACATCTTGAGCAGATGCAGGGAAAGTTTTAGCAGAGTTGATGCTATAGTTTTGCTGTAATTTGAAGTTTAGAACAGCATGTGTGAGAAACAGTGGAAAGGGAACAAAAACATGAAAATACTGCATTAGTCAGAACAAAGGTCTAAAATGTATATTATAAGCTCTTGACTGTTCTACATAGGTATATTGAAACCTGATTTATGCAAGTTCAATAAGTTTAGAAAAGCACATGTTGTAAAGCTAATATTATAATAGTAAAAAAACCTCTTGTGTGAAAGCTTAGGCATTGCTTCATACATATTCAGGCAATGTGCACCATCTAGTGGTTAAAAAAGGGAACTACCGAAATACTTGTATTAAAGCAATGCATTGCCAGTATGAGTATTGCACAGTAAAGCCCCATACACACGGTCGGACTTTTTCATGGATTCTGTCCGATCGGACCATGTTGTCGAAAAATCCGACCGTGTGTATGCACCATCGGACAGTGTACGTCGAATTGTCCGACGGACAAAGTCTTATCTCCTGCTGGATAGATTTGCCGACAACCCGGTCCGATCACACCAAATTCGATCGTGTGTACGGTTGTCCGACCGGACAAAGTGCTACGCATGCTCAGATCACATTACAAGTCCAAAGCTATTGGCTACTAGCCTCTACGTAGTCCCGTCGTAGGCAACAAACGTCACCACGTTCAGAATGATCGGATTTTTCGACAACTTTGTCCGACCGTGTGTACGCAAAAACAACATCGGACAAAGTACGACGGACATGATCCGACGGACCTGGTCCGCGGATTGTCCGACCGTGTGTATGGGGCTTTAAAGTGTATCATAAAGATAATTATCTATAACACTGAATAACAGGAATATATGTTGTTATTAAAAGATACTAATGGTCATTATTGTAACTACGTTTTAAAATACTTCAGTTAAAATCTGTATTATATATTGTTAATGGTTATAAAAATGTAAATGATGTATTGTTATGTAGGAATGAAATTATTCCAGCCATAAAGTACAGTGGTCTTGTTACATGCTGTTTGTGTGATTCTTTGCAGTCCACGCCAAGCTGATCACCTTATCTCATCACGTCTATAACCATCGGCTCTCTTAAGTCACATTTTGAGGCCGGTAACATCAGCAGTCCTCACAGGCAGGCCATGCATTCTAAAGAGACCCAAGATGGCCACGCGGGGTCCTTTTAAAGCCTACCCAGCATGCATTTCAGTACAGGGTGATCATGGGTAGGTCACCTGGCATTCTGGGTAGATAAGGTCGAATATCAAATGTAAACACAGTCACTTCCTGTTGTCTTTGCAACATTAAGAAAAGGAAAAATTACCCAAGTCCATTTCTAGTTTTGGTCACTGGATGGCGCCAAATACTAAGGAATAACATTGTCTATAGGTTTACATTGTATTCACATTAACATTGTATTAGTAGGCAAAAATATCAACGCTACATATATATACTTTTTAACTATCAGAGGAAAACTTGACGGAAAAAAATTGGTCAGGACAAAGCCCGTTCTTTTTATTTTGCTAACAATAAAGTTTTGCTGGTAATAAATATTTTTAGTTTATATATTTGGTGTGGTGGCTAACTGAACAAAGGAGAACTCAAGCATGGTACACTGTCAATAAATATCAGGACCAGGCAAAAGGTCAAGGTGGGTGGTGAACAAGCATAGTCAGATACAAACTGAAGTCAGTGAATGGAGACACAGAAGCGCCAGAAAAAACATGGCCTAGGGATGGAAAAGGGATATAATGCTCAAGCGATAGGTGTTGGTCTAAAACATGAGCTTGATTAACAGGCTAGATGGGAGCTTATCTTGTAATTGCTATATAAAGAAGCAGGTGCTCTCTGGCAATCTCCCAGGCCCAGTACTGAAAAAAGCATGCTGTAGCATAATACAAGAGCACAAGTGCAACAGAACCACAAGTAGCAGATCTATAGTATTTTACTGATGATCTCCCCCTTCACATGGAATGTCCAATCAGGTCCGCCTGTCAGTTTTTCAGATGGACCTGATCGGACCCTCCAGTTTCTTCTATGGAGCGGTGGATGTCAGCGGACACATGTCCTTTGGCACCGTCCAGTGGATTGGATGGCATCAGGTGGAAACAGGTCAGCAGTTAATTTCAATCCGATTGCCTCATAGAGGAGAGCGGCACTGTGTATGTGGAACTGTCATCCGCCTGCTCAGCGGAGATCAGCGAAGAGATCCCTGCTGAGCAAGCGGATTCTTCTTAGCGGAGGCGTCCATGTGAATGGGGCCAAAGTCTTGTTAAAAGGAGTGAGACTGAAACATGATAGAAATAATGAAAATCTGAGCTTTGATGTGCTAAGAGCCAAACACTGCTCCAGACCTAGCCATTTTCCCATCCTCCTACTATTATTTACAGTGCCTTGAAAAAGTATTCATACCCTTTGAAATTTTACACATTTTGTCATGTTACAACCAAAAGCGTAAATGTATTTTTTTGGGATTTTATTGACAGACCAAAAAGTGGCATATAATTATGAAGTAGAAGGAATATGATAAATGTTTTTCAAAATGTTTTACAAATAAATATGTGAAAAGTGTGGCGTGCATTTGTATTCAGCCCCCACTTTGTAGAACCACCTTTCCATTCAATTACAGCTGCAAGTTTTTTTGGGGATGTCTCTACCAAATTTGCACATCTAGAGAGTGACATTTGTGTCCATTCTTCTTTGCAAAATAGCTCAAGCTCTGTCAGATTGGATGGAGAGCGTCTGTGATGCTTTTTGTTCATTAAGGTTCTACAGAACAGCTGTATTTATACCGGGAATAAATTACACACAGGTGGACTCTATTTACCAATTAGGAAATTTCTGAAGGCAATTGGTTCCACTAGATTTTAGTTAGAGGTATCAGAGTGAAAGGGGACTATAAAAATGCATACCACACTATTCAGATATTTATTTGTTAAAAAATTGAAAACCATTTTTAATTTTCCTTCCACTTCACCATTATGTACCACTCCGTGTTGGTTTATCACATAAAATCCCAATAAAATACATTTACGTTTTTGGCTGTAACATGACAAAATGTGGAAAATTTCAAGGAGTATGAATACTTTTTTTTTTTAGTTCAATCATTTTTATATAAATTTTACAACACAACAATACAGAAATTGCATATTGACTTTCATATAGTTGTAGTCTCACATAGTATTTGAGTAGAAAAACAGTTGTAGGCTTAGATCAACAATCACATATATAGGTATACTTTTTACTTACATGCCGTAAATTAAATGATGTATTATATAGGTACTGGGTGATTTGGACCGCCCAACCCCCCCATCTGGGAACAAGCTGCACCTTAGGGGGTGGCACTCCATCTCCCCCAGATTATAAAAATTTGTCTAAGTTAAAGGAACATTCTAACAATATGTCAACGGATTAATAGTTAGGTTACTCTAGGCCCATTCTTGAAGACAGTAGTTTATCCTTAGAGTTAACTTTCATGACATAAAAAGTCAATAGGTAAAGGGGGTAGAACATAACTATGAACATGGTAGGAAAGTAGAAGGGGAGGGATAGGGGAAAGGGGGAGAGCCTTCCAAGAGGTTCAAGTATTCAGGAAGATTGTCATAAAAGAGTTGCACAGCTACTGTAAGTGTAAGATCTATCTACTCACAAGTTATCGTTTGGTGCTATTTTATGATGGTTTATAGGATTTATACCAATCTGCCCATGGTTGCCAATTGTTTAAGAAGACTGTGTGTTTCCCTGATATAGATGCTAGTATTTGCTCGTATGTATAATGAGTAGAGAGGGTATGTATACATTTTTTTTACGTCCGGTGTGTTTGGTGATTTCCATATTATATGACTAGTGTATGACTAGTTTAGCTGCTAAGAATAAATGGGTGGTGAATTGCCTAAGTGATGGTGGAATATCCTCTATACCTATATTGAGTAGAACTAGGGAAGGGTATGGTTGTATAACCAAACCAGTCACTTGGCAAAAAATTGTAAAAATCTTTGTCCAGAATTTAGCTAATTTACTACAGGATCATAGGATATCGTAAATGTTTCCTATTTGGGAACAGTTCCTCCAGCATAATGGAGATGCAGAGGAACTAAACTTAGCGATTCGTTATGGTGTTAGATACCATCTTTGTGTAATTTTATGTGAGATTTCCCAAAAGGATGTGCATCTAGTGGCTGAGTATGTGTATTGAATGGCTTTGCTCCATTGTGCATTGGAGAAGGTAGTGGTGAGGTCAACATAGAGTTGGTCTTCTTGAGAACTAATTTGTTATGGAGGATGTTATAAAATAAGGAAATGCCTCCTTTGTGCCACTCAGTGGTGGTAAGATATTTTTTGACTTGCCAGTGTAGTTCATATGGCAGGATATGGTTACTGGTAATATATGACTGCACTTGGGCATAGGTGTACTGTACTAAGTACTCTAAATGAGATAGTTCATATTCCTCTTGGAGGGATTTAAATGATTTCACACTAGGACCCCTGTATAAGTCTTGTAACCATTTAATTCCTTGTTTAATCCATCTGTCCAAAGATAAGTCAGGAATTAATAAAGTTAGAATGGATAAAGGTATTGGGAGAGGTGATTTTTGGCATGAGATCGATTGTTTTGTTGTTAAGGCTTTCCAAGATTACAAGGTTGTGAGGACTGGAAGAGGGAGATTTTTAGGTACGTGTTTAAGATATGGAAAGGCTAAGGCATACTCATATAGATTGCCACCTGGGATATGTGATTGATCTATTTCTCCCCATAGTGATGTGGGCTGGTCAGGAAACCAGCCTTTGAGTTGTGCTAGAATAGCTGACATATGATAGTCTGCTAGTACTGGTAGGCCTAAACCCCCAGCTTTTCTAATTTTGCTTAGTTTCATGAAGGCGCTTCTAGCTTTTTTACCCTCCCAGAGATATCTAGATAGCATTGATTGTAATGTTGTAAAGAAATTTTTGTTCACTGGTATCGGTACAGAACGCTATATATATATCAGTTGAGGTAGTATTTGCATTTTGAATGTTGCTAGACGTCCGGACCACTCCTGTTCGTAATTTGGCTTCTAGTGGGAGGTAATTAGCTTTCAAGAGTTGTTCTGGATGAGGAGTAAGTTTTATCCCTAGGTATGAGATGCCAGAGTCTTTCCATATGTAGGGGTATTTATTCTGTAGATACATTTTCTCCTGTAGAGAGATTGCTAGGTCAAGAACATATGATTTAGTGTTATTTACCTTATAGTATGAGGTTATGCTATATTGTTCCAAGAGGTTTGTAGCATGTGCTAAGGATGTCAGTGGTTTAGTAAGCATTAAAATTACATCAACAGCAAAGAGGCTAATAACATGTTTGCAGCCATTTATAAGAAATCCATGAATATCAGGATTTTGTCTAAAGCTGGAGGCCAGGGGTTCTATCAGCAGATTAAATATCAGCGGTGATAAGTATCAGCGGGAATGGACACCCCTGTCGGGTGGCGTTTGTGATTCCAAAGGGTTTTGATAGCATACCCGAGGTGTACACTCTAGCCGATGGGGAGGTGTAGAGAGCTAATATAGCTGAGAGTATATGACCTGTGAAGCCAAATCTTGTCAGTACCTTGGAGAGATATACCCAATGTATTCTATCGAACGCCTTCTCTGCATCCAAGGCTGGGAGCAGAGAAGGCGTTTGCTGTTTCCTCGCTAAATTGATAATGTTGATGACTCGCCTCGTAGCGTCTGAGGTCTGTCTAACTTTTGTAAATCCTGATTGATCAGGGTCAATTATTGTGGGTAGTATTTCCATCATACGTAATGCTAATGTTTTGGCCTTTAATTTCAAATCATTGAGATGGGCCTGAAGTTTTGAGGCACGTCTGGAGTTTTGCCAGGTTTAGGCAAAGTTACAATAATTGCTTCTAGCATTTCAGGTAGAAAGAGAGTGGAGGCAGCTGCAGCATCATACACCCTAAGGTGATGAGGTCCCAGTATTGATTTGAAGGCTTTATAGTATTCTCCCGTTAATCCACCGGGACCAGGGGATTTGTTGTTGGGTAGTATGTTAATAGCTTTAGGAATTTCAGGAATTGTAAAGTGCGAATTTAATTCATCTAGTTGTTTTGGGGATAGTTGAGGAATATCAATTTTTGCTAGGAAATTTTCTATATCGGTCATAGAAGGTTGTGGAGTCGCTCCATCTTTTTTTAAGTTGTACAGGGATTCATAATATTTGCTGAAGGAGTCAGCGATTTTTGTGGGTCTAGTTCTTTGTTATTGGTTGTGGGGTTAATCAAATGTGGGATTTTAGTTTTGAAGCGTTGTCCCTGTAGTCTACGTGCCAAAGCTTTCCCTGCTTTATTACTAGTAAAAGTACAGCTTCATTCTTCTTTCCTTTTGTTCGCACTTATGTAGTAGAATGAGTCTGAGTTCATGTCTCAGATTTACTAGTTTTGTATGGAGTGATGGTGTAGATTTTGTTTTGTTTTGGTCTTCCAAGGAACTAATTTCCCTCAGTAGTGCATCTATCTGCCGCTGCCTCTGCCTCTTTAGTCTGGCACCTTGTTGGATAAATATAACGCGAATAAATGCATTATGGGCATTCCATGATGTAAATGGGGTAACTTCAGGGGTAGAATTGATCTGGAAATACTCAGAGAGATGGTAATCCAATATGTGTTTTGTAGTTGGGTTTTGAATAATTTGAGAATTGGCCTGCCACAAGTAGGCATTATTAGCGGGGTGTTCTTCTCCAATTGTAATAAGGACAGAAGCATGGTCTGACCATGTTATTGAGTTCATTTTAGTGTATGAGATTTTTTGGAGGAGCCACCTGTCCATCAGATACAGATCAATTCTACTATATGTACAATGCCTGTGAGAATAGAAGGAGTAGTCTCTTTCACTGGCGTGTCTGCAGCGCCAGACATCACAAAGGTCATTGGTTCATAGAAAATTAAAGTGATATTAACCACTTTCCGACCGGCGCACGACGATGTACGTCCATTTTTTGAAGAGGGATATCTCGGTAACGGCAGCAGCTGCTGCCACAACCGAGGTATCCATCTCTTCAGGCGCCGGTCGGCTGTCCGATAATGGTGGTCATCGCGGCGGATTCGCCGTTATCGGCGGTGGGAGAGGTGCCCCCCCCCTCCCGCCGCTCTCCCGCGCCTTCCGCCGCTTACCGGAACCGTCGGCAGCGGCGGAGGCGATCGGGTCCTTTCTCCTCCTGTGTCTAGAGATGAGTGACGCTAAGATGGCCGCCACTCATCTCTATACCATAGGAGGACGGAAGCGACGTCAAAAACGTCACTTCCGCCCATACCTCTTAAAGAGGAATTTTCAAATGTCATTTTTTTAAATGACATTTTTTTTTTTTTTTTTCATTGAAGTCCAAATATGAGATCTGAGGACTTTTTGACCCCAGATCTCATATTTGAGAGGACCTGTCATGCTTTTTTCTATTACAAGGAATGTTTACATTCCTTGTAATAGGAATAAAAGTGAGCCAATTATTTTTTTTTTAAAAAACAGTGTCAAAATAAATAAAATCAAGAAAAATAAATAAGAAAAACAAAAAAAATTTTTTTTAAAGCGCCCCGTCCCGACGAGCTCGTGCGCAGAAGCGAACGCATACGTGAGTAGCGCCCGCATATGAAAACGGTGGTCAAACCACACATGTGAGGTATCGCCGCGATCGGTAGAGCGAGAGCAATAATTATAGCGGTAGACCTCCTTTGTAACGCAAAATGTGCAACCTGTAGAATTTTTTAAACGTCGCCTATGGAGATTTTTGAGGGTAAAAGTTTGATGCCATTCCACGAGCGGGCGCAATTTTGAAGCGTGACATGTTAGGTATCAATTTACTCGGCGTAACATATCTTTCACAATATATAAAAAAATTGGACTAAATTTACTGTTGTCTTATTTTTTTATTCAAAAAAGTGAATTTTTTCCAAAAAAAGTGCGCTTGCAAGACCGCTGCGCAAATACGGTGTGAAAAAAAGTATTGCAACGACCGCCATTTTATTCTCTAGGGTGTTTGAAAAAAAACAATATATAATGTTTGCGGGTTCTAAGTTTTTTTCTAGCAAAAAAAAACTGTTTTAAACATGTAAACACCTAAAATCCAAAACGAGGCTGGTCTTAAAGTGGTTAAAGTCCCCGCAAAGTAACAATGATCCTTGTTGAGCTTTTCTTACTTTCTTCATTTAACTGTTTAAGAAACAAATTTGACGTGTATTTGGAACATACACATTAACCAACGTGTAGCGGGTGTTATTAATGTCACATATTAATATTATGAAACGACCATTGGGGTCAGAGATTTCTTGTTGTAGTTGGAAGGAGATTGAGTCTCTAATTGCGATCATTACTCCTCGTTTTTTTGCCTGTGCATTGGAGGTAAAGTAATGCTGGAATCCCCTGTATGTGCATTTGGGGGGCGCGTCCTTGTGGAAATGTGTCTCTTGGACACATAATATATTGCAGCGCGAGGTTTGAGCTTCTTTCCAGAGGGAAAAACACTTGGCTGGGTGGTTAAGTCCATGGGCATTAATTGATAGGATGTTAACTGGCATAGTTTCTATGTAGTGGTTTGTTTAATAATAGAAGTTGAGTGTACTTACATACAATCGCTTCCTGGAGTACCCCTTGAAGAAAGTAATGCTGATGGTCTGAGAAGATGAAATCCGCGGGTGCAGTCTCTCTTGGTGGCTGGTATGTTGGGATGTGAATTAAAGTTCCTGAATGGGAGGATGATGTAGACAGTTCCTGAAGGAATAACAGGTAGGGAAAAAAGAAACAACAAACAGTTAAAAGAAGGGTCGTTATAACCCATGTGCAGATCATATCTAGTCAGGTAAGTGGGGCTAATTGCCAAGGTGAGGCTCCTTCTGACGGGGCCTACAAAGCAGGCTGCTTAAGTAGGCGACGTAGTCTCAAAATGGTAGCATCGAAAGAAGATTCAGGTGTTGTGACTGGGCTGCCACTCTGGTGGGAACCTGCTTGGGCTGCTAGTAGCAGGCGATGGGGGTGATTCATTAGGAAGGATCTTCCATGCTTTTAGGAGTTGGAACCCTTTATTGGGAGAAGAAATCACATGGTTAGTTCCTTCCCTGGTCACGATTAGCTTAGTTGGGAATCCCCATTTATAACCAATGTTATGATTCCTTAGCACTTTGGTGATGTTGTTCAAGTTTTTGTGGAGTTGCACGGTATGCTGTGAAAGATCCGCATAGAACTGGAGGTCAGAATACTCTGTGTCGCGGTGTTCCCCTTTTCTAGTTATTTTAATCAAACTGTCTTTGGATTGATAAAAATGCATGCGAAAGAGAACATCTCTGGGAACATGTTCTGGTATGAAAGTAGGCTTTGGAATACAATGTATTCTGTCAATAGAAATCTCCATAGGGAGGAGATCTGGCATGAGAGTAGACAGCATCTTGGTCACATAGGGACGCAGTTCAGCTGAGTTTACTGCTTCAGGAATGCCTCTTATTTTCATATTATTTCTTCTGGCCCTGTCCTCTAAATCTGCCAGTTTTGCTTTTATACAGCTTTGCTCTTCTTCTACAGTATCATGGGCATCGATTAAATCATTAATAGTGGTGGCATATTCCCCCATTTTTACTTCAATATGATCTACTCTGTCACCCACAGCCATTAGTTCAGAGCTAAGTCTTCTCATACATGCCATCATATCTGTGTGGATGGTGCTTCTTAGTGACATAAGCATGTCCTTGAGGGTAGTGTCAAGAACAGGCTGGTTTGTTGTGGGGAAAGTATTAATGGAGTCAGGGAGTTCTCTAGTGTCCTCTTGTGAGTCTCACCTCATGCTGCTGTGTTCTCATCAAGTCCTCCATCCCGCTCCTTGCCTTTGCTGGGCTCCTGCCCAGGGGAGTGGATGCCTGTGAGTTCCCTGGAGATCGCTGGCTGTTATTGTAAGCGCAATCGTTATGCAGCTCTGGCAATCTGAAAGTTGTGAGGCGAGTAGATGAAGAGCCGGCGCCATCTTGCCCATGCTGCCCCGACGGCTGTTTGAAGTACGCCGTTAGTTTCCTGGGCCTGTTTTCGGCTCTCTTCCTCCTAGACATGTTGCTGGGTCGTCAGGGGTCTAGATCGCCAACTTGGGGAAGTTTTTTGCGCCTCTATTCTCCGTCAGATGTTCTGTTATCCCGTCCTGTGTTGAAGCTCTGGGACTAAACCACCATCTTGGCTGAGGTCAAGCCATGCCCCCGAATACTTTTTCAAGGCACTGTATGTTCCTATTTTCATATACAATGTACAGATTGCAACTTTTTCATTTATTTATTTATGTATTTTTTTTACGGCCGTCCCTGCCCTGTTAAAGCAAAAAAGGAGGGCAGGGATGGCAAAGCTGTAAGTGAAATATTTACAAGCGGTGATAACCCCTGAATTAAAGACAAGGCCACATTTTTTTTCCACTGCCACAGACATGTACCAATGGAATTATCTTCCTATAACTCTACATTGATAATAAAAAGATATTCAACTCAAACCAAATGAAACTTCTGCTCTAGAGGATGTGGATGTGAAAGCTCCAGCTTACTCTCTTGTGGCGATTGCATGGAGGTCAGGCAGATCAAAGCTCATGAGTAGGGATGGGCCCGGTGTTCGATTCCAATCCATGTTCGAATCGAACATCGGGCGTTCGCCCGCTCGGCGAGCCCAGAACTATTTGGGGCGCTCGCATCAAATTCGTGTGATGCGAGCGGCCCGCAATGCACTGCGCCAGTCACAGTGCATTGCTGGCTGATGATTGGCCAAGCATGCACTGTGACCTGCATGCTTGGCCAATCATAGAGCCAGCGGCGAGGAGAGCAATAATTGGCCACAGGCAGGATGCCTGTGGCCAATTATAGCTCAGGGGGTTTAGTACACACCCCACATTATAAAAGGCTGCCGCAGTATCACATCTGGGGGGTGTCTATAGTATGCCTGTGAAGGGGTGCATGTTTCCTGTGCTTAGAACTGTCCCTGCACAAAGTGTCATTTTTGCAGGAAAAAAATCTATTTAAAATCTCTCGCGGCTAATGAATTGACGGCTCCTGTAACACAGTTAGAGTCATTCATTGAAAGTCATTGATAAAAAAAAAGTCATTGATAAAAAACAAAAAAAAAAAAAAAAAAGCGTAGGGGTCCCCCAAATTCAATTACCAGGCCTTCAGGTCTGCTATGGATATTAAGGGGAGCCCCGGCCAAAAAAAAAAATTGCGTGGGGTCCCCCTCAAAATCCATATCAGACCCTTGAGGTCTGGGATGAATTTTAAGGGGAACCCCGACCAAAAAAAAAATGGTGTGGGGTCCCCCTCAAAATCCATACCAGACCCTTATCCGAGCACGCAACCTGGCAGGCCGCAGGAAAAGAGGGGGGCGAGAGCGGCCCCCCCTCCCTCCTGAACCGTACCAGGCCACATGCCCTCAACAATGGGAGGGTGCTTTGTGGTCCCCCCAAAGCACCTTGTCCCCATGTTGATGAGGACAAGGGCCTCTTCCCCACAACCCTGGCCATTGTTTGTGGGGGTCTGCGGGCGGGGGGCTTATCGGAATCTGGAAGCCCCCTTTAAAAAGGGGACCCCCAGATCCCGGCCCATCCCCTATGTGAAATGGTAAGGGGGTACAAATGTGCCCCTACCATTTCACCAAAAAAGTGAAAAAAATTGTAAAAATGACAGGAGATGGTCTTTGACAATTCCTTTATTAAAATCTTCTTTCTTCTGGTCTTCCTTCTTCCTTTCTTCATCCTTTGGTTTCTTCATCTTCTCCTTCCGGCATCTTCTTCCATCTTCTTCTTCCATCATCTTCTTCCTCCGATCTGCTTTTTCTTGCTCTGGTCTTCTTGTCCGGCATCTTCTTCCACGGCGTCGGTGTCTCTTCTGGGCCGCTCCGCGCAATGGGAGGCTCCCGCTGTGTGAGGCTTCGCTGCGTCTGACAGGTCTTTTATAATGGAGGGCGGGGACACCTGGTAACCCCGCCCCCTCTTACGCACAGGGACGTCATGGGGAATTCCCTATGGCTTTCCCCATGACGTCAGAGGGGGCTTGGTCACCAGGTGGCCCCGCCCTCCGTTATAAAAGACCTGTCAGACGCAGCGAAGCCTCACACAGCGGGAGCCTCCCATTGCGCGGAGCTGCCCAGAAGAGACACCGACGCCATGGAAGAAGATGCTGGATGAGAAGACCAGAGCAAGAAGAAGCGGATCGAAGGAAGAAGATGATGGAAGAAGAAGATGGAAGAAGATGCCAGAAGGCGAAGATGAAGAAACCGAAGGATGAAGAAAGGAAGAAGGAAGACCAGAAGAAAGAAGATTTTAATAAATGAATTGTCAAAGACCGTCTCCTGTCATTTTTACAATTTTTGAAACTTTTTTGGTGAAATGGTAGGTACCCTCTTACCATTTCACACAGGGGGGGGCAGGATCTGGGGGTCCCCTTGTTAAAGGGGGCTTCCAGATTCTGATAAGCCCCCTGCCCGCAGACCCCCACAACCAATGGCCAGGGTTGTGGGGAAGAGGCCCTTGTCCTCATCAACATGGGGACAAGGTGCTTTGGGGGGACCCCAAAGCACCCTCCCAATGTTGAGGGCATGTGGCCTGGTACGGGCTGGTCTTTTCCTGCAGCCTGCCAGGTTGCGTGCTCGGATAAGAGTCGGGTGTGGATTTTGAGGGGGACCCCACGCCATTTTTTTTTTTTTTTGGCCGGGGTTCCCCTTAAAATCCGTCCCAGACCTCAAGGGTCTGGGATGGATTTTGAGGGGGACCCCATGCCATTTTTTTTTTGGCCGGGGTTCCCCTTAATATTCATAGCAGACCTGAAGGGCCTGGTAATTGAATTTGGGGGGACCCCCACTCTTTTTTTTTTTTTTTTTTTTTTTATCAATGACTTTTTTTTTTATCAATGACTTTCAATGAATGACTCTAACTGTGTTACAGGAGCCGTCAATTCATTAGCCGCGAGAGATTTTAAATAGCTTTTTTTCCTGCAAAAATGACACTTTGTGCAGGGACAGTTCTAAGCACGGGAAACATGCACCCCTTCACAGGCATACTATAGACACCCCCAGGTACGAAATTTAAAGGAATATTACACTTTTATTGTTTCACTTTAAGCATTATTAAAATCACTGCTCCTGAAAAAACGGCATTTAAAAAAAAAAAAAATTGCATTGATACATGTCCCCTGGGGCAGGACCCAGGTCCCCAAACACTTTTTATGACAATAACATGCATATTAGCCTTTAAAATTAGCACTTTTGATTTCGAACGTTCGCGTCCATTGTAATTAATAGGGTTCTAATGTTCGCACAGACTTTAGGTCTGTTCGCAGGTTCTGGTGCGAACCGAACCCGGGGGTGTTCGGCTCATCCCTACTCATGAGTATTTAATGATTTCCAAAGCAGATATCACTCCCTTGCCTGCCAAAGATGAAAAGTTTTATGAGAATGTACCAGTTTGTTTTGCTTATCCACTTCAATACCGGGCACTTTCACCCTCTTCCTGCCCAGGCCAATTTTCATCTTTTAGCGCTGTCACATTTTGAATGACAACTACACGGCCATGGAACACTGTACCCAAAATTATTTTATACATATTTCTTAGTTTCTGTTTCTTTTTCACTGATGTGCGCTGATAAGGCGGCACTGATGAAGCAGCACTGATGAGGCAGCATTGATGGACACCACTGATGGGCACTAATTGGCACTGATGGGATTGCACTGATTTACAGGGCACTGATGATCAGTGCAAAGGATGTGCTGACATTCTTGCTGGTTACCGGCTTCCCTTCCCGACAACAGACACAGCATGGGAGTAAAGGACTGCGATAACCGGCAAGTCTGTTTACATTGTGATCAGCTATGATTGAACATAGCTGATCACATAGTAAAGAGATGCTGTGATTGGCCCTTTACCCTGATCTGGGATTAGCAGTGTCCGGCGGTCATAAATCACACCCAATTCACACCACAGGAGGCACACAGGGGGCAGGATTTTGGGAGGACATCCATGGACACCCTCCCAGAACTGGAAGACCATACTGTATCCATCTTTTGGCTATAGCCCGGTCAGGAAATGGTTAAAGTGATAATAAAGGGTCAATTTTTTTTCATTAGCAAACATGTCATACCTACCTGCCCTGTGTAATGGTTTTGCACAGAGCAGCCCCAATCCTCCTCCTCTTGGGTCCCCTGCTGGTGCTTCTGGCTCCTCCCCCTGAAAAGTGCGCCTATAGCAAGCCATTTGCTATACGGGCACTCATGCATGCTTGCGTCTAAGCCCTGCTGTCACATACCTGACTGTGGAGCCCAAGATTATGAGGGGGGACTCTTGCGCAATTACCATCCAAGCACCCCCTGGTAATGGTGACAGGAACTTTTAGGGCAGTGGAAGGGCGCAGGTGCCTGGAAACTGAATTAGTGAACTGTAGCTTGGAGACACAGGAGTCCTTCCAGTGGTGGTGTGGAGTCTGGTTACAAGCCTTGTTCAGCGGCAGCCAGGCAGACAGGTGCAGAATCAGGATAAGGTTCAAGGTCGGTAACAGGGAGAAGTCGGTAATGTGCTGATGATGGGGTACTAAATCAGCAAATGGAGACGCAGTCATAAATCCAAGCCAAGGTTAGTAACATAAGCGAGCAGCAGATAAAACAGACATGGGTGATCCAAAATAGGTGTCAGATGTAACTGGGTCAGGAACAAGGTTAGCAGGCTTGGATTAGAATCAGGAACACAGGAACCAGACTGGAGACAATCCTGCACTGCAGCCGGGCAGACTCTTAATTTAATCTGTGGGTGCGTGTGTATGTGCACGTACCCGCATGTATGCGCCACTGCGCATTCTAGTCCTTGCTTATCTTGGGATTCTATACTGACGACTCTGCACATGCGCATAAAAATAAGCAACTGCTGTAGGGGAATGTGCACCTGATTGACAGCAGTGGGAGCCAATGGCTAGAGGAACTAGATTTATTCTCTCTTGAGAAGAGAAGATTAAGGAGGAATATGGTCAACATGTATAAATACATAAGCGGTCCAAATAGTGAACTTGGAGTTGAGTTATTCACTTTCAAGTCATCACAGAAGACAAGTAGGCACTCTTACGTAATTTAACCTCCAAGGAAAAGGCTTCTTCACAGAGACACTGACAATGTGAAATAGACAAATAAATATCTGAAAAGTGTGGTGTGCATTTGTATTTAGCCCATTTTACTCTGATACGCCTAACTAAAATCTAGTAAAACCAATTGCCTTCAGAAGTCATCTGATTAGTAAATAGAGTCAGTCCATGTGTGTATAATTTAATCTTAGAATAAATACAGCTGTTCTGTGAAACCCTCAGGTTATAAAAAAATATCCCAAGCTTTTTGAACATCTCACAGAGCACTGTTCAATCCATCATCCCAAAATGGAAAGAGTATTTCACAACTGCAAACCTACCAAGACATGGCCGTCCACATAAACTGACCTGGGCAAGAACAGCATTAATCAGAGAAGCAGCCAAGAGGCCCATAGTAACTCTGGAGGAGCTGCAGAGATCCACAGCTCAGGTGGGAGAATCTGTCCACAGGACAATTATTAGTCGTGCACTCTACTTTTCTTCAGAAGGGACAAGGAAGCTGGTCAGAGTTGATGGGAAGATGGATGGGGCTAAATACAAGGCAATCTCATATAAAAAAACCTGTTAGAGTCTGCAAACGACCTGAGACTGGAGTGGAGGTTCACCTTCCAGCAGGACAACAACCCTACAGATACAGCCAGAGCTACAATTGAATGGTTTAGATCAAAGCATATTCGTGTGTTAGAATGGCCCTGTCAAAGTCCAGACCTAAATCCAATTGAGAATCTGTGGCAAGACTTGAAATCTGCTGTTCACAGACGCTCTCCATCCAATCTAACAGAGCTTGAGTTAGTTTGCAAAGAAAAATGGGCAAAAATGTCACAAACTAGATGTGCAAAGCTCGTAGACATATCCCCAAAAAGGTGGTTCTACAAAATATTGACTCAGGGGGGCTGAATAAAAATGCCCACCACACTTTTCAGATAATTATTTGTAAAAAATATGGAAAACCATGTATCATTTTCCTTCCACTTCATAATTATGTGCTACTTTGTGTTGGTCTTTCACATAAAATCCCCCCCAAAAAAACATTTACCTTTTTGGTTGTAACATTTAAAATTTCAAGGGGTATGAATACTTTAAGACACTATATAAACAAATTCAACTTAAGTACAAACCTACAGAACCTTTGTTATTCGTTACCTAGGGACTGCCTGTACTAACATTTATGGGTGATAACACCAGGGGTAGTTGATCTAGGGAATATTCCATTGCTTCCTTGGGGATCTGAAAGGAATTTTTTCCCCCCACTGGAGTAAACTGGATCAAGCTTTATTGCCATTTTTGCCTGCCTTTGGATCAACCGTGGGTATATTGTGTATATGGAGGTTTTCTATTTTTTTTTTTCTATTGGTTGAACTAAATGGACTTTTGTCTTTTTTCAGCCTAACTATGTAACAAACAGCTGAAATATAAAGGTAGAGAAGGGTCGCCTGACTACAGAATGCCAAAATTGAGCAGTTCATGAGCCATACATCACATTTTCACAAAATTACCAATCCAAGCAAGGTGAATAGTTTGAAATCTCAGCATTCCCTGAGTGATATAGGTTGACAAGTATAGTAAAGTAGTTTTGCCATTGATGTTGGCAAATTTAGTTTGATGCAAATTTCACATTGGCAAATCTTGTTTTTTGACTGGCGAATCTTGCTGGAAAATGGATGAACACCACAGTGCTAATTAAAGTGAATGTGGAAATTTGAATTTTGTGTTGCATGCACTTTTATTTGAATCATTGGTGAATGCCCATAATGAGTTCTAAATTCACCCAAGGCATACACTTGTGCACCTTTAATAGCTATAATATGGATGATTCTAGGCAAGATAATTCATAAGGAAAGACCCAATTTCCCATAAACCAACCCTCTATTATGTTTGTATTATCATATGGTTATTTTGTGATTCTGATGGCTCATAAGTATTCTAATGAGCCATTCATTTTAAAAGTGGAATAACTGCATTAGTCACAGGTGTCTGTTAACATTTACACTGTAATTATGAACATGCACATTATGAAAATTATTCACCTGCAATAACCAAACTGGACAGGTTGAGATTTCAGTTTTGTTTGTGCTTCTTTTAATTATGTACTTTGTGAGAAAACAGAAATGTATCACAAAGTATTCAAGGTTCCTATATAAAAGCAAATTTACTGTTTGCAGCTTTGAAGGCCTGGGAAATTTGATCTATAACCACTTTAGCATTATTAACCAACTCAATACAGCATACGTATAAATACAGCCTCATATTGAGGTATTTATAACAGGATCATGGTTGCAGCTACAACCCTGATCCCTATCTCTATCTGTTCAGCTGGTGATTTACTTGTAAAAATTATCTGAGCAGATCAGTGATACCTCCAATTAATTACTTTTTCAGGTGGCGGAAGGGGATCTCTCGCTCCTGTAGTTGCTGGAGCCTTTCCTGGGCTCTCCTATCCTAGCGGGAAACCTGACACTGATGTGACCATTCGCATATGTAGCACTTTCTAGCTAGTGTGCTAGTGCGCATAGTTTAGTTGTTAGTGTAGGTAAATTGGCTTGGCTGAGAGACAGGCATGGACTGAATCTGGGTCAGCGTTTAGTGACTCAGGCTGGATGACTCATCTGACAGCTCTTCTGGTGCCTCCCCCTGTGTCCTGGAACCTTGGAGAAGGTTCTAGATGTAATGGGTGGAGGCTAGGAGGGGCTGCCATGCATATTTATGAGGACCCTGGCCAATCTCCAGCAAAAAGGGTCTGGAAGGGGGCAGCTCACTTCATAAGTCATGCCAGCAGGGGCAGTTGGGTGGAAGATGGAGATTGAGTGCTGAGGAGGCTGTCTGAGGCCCTCACAGGGCACCCCCTAGTCTGAGGAGGGGTGACCTCAGGCCTGGAGCTTGGGTGCTGGAAGGATCCCCCACAACACACGGAGGAATCCCTTCATAGAGTCATGGGAGAGAGGACAGCAGGAGCAGGTCAGCACATCTGGGAGATCTCCTGGGGAGTAAGCTGGGTGGGCTGGTGAGTCTTCAGTCTGGAGAGGATTGTGAAGAGAGAGTCAGTCTGGAGGACTGTGGGGAAGTTAGCCAGGAAGGCTAATGAAAGGGGCAGCTGCAGTCAGGTGGTTTGGCAGTGCCTGAACAGGTAGTGCTGGGATCAGTAGCCACAGGAGGAGTAATTATGGCTGGACAGTGGCTTTTTCCTACACATTTGAGGGGACTTGGGTTCCTGCCTATAACAGGCTTTTGCTTTAATATTACTGAGTGCCTTGTCAGATCTTTTAATAGTGTGCCAGTTGGAGATCTGCAAGCGAATGCTGGAGGCAGCAGAGGAGTGTATATATACTATATAGGAAGAGTTGTCCCTGATGTTGTTCTGAAGTCAAGTGGGCATCCCAACATTTTTCCAATCCCTATCCAAGTTCTAATCCCTCAATAAAACAAAAAAAAAACAAAGTGCTGGACTGTTCTCTGACTCTGGAGTGACTGTGAAGATTTGCTGTGACTGGCTGTGCAGGGTAGGGGATCCCCATTACTTGCAGTCCTTAAGGGGGTGCACTACACATACAATGCATGAGACAGTCAGTCAGAAGAACTTCCATTGTGTCTTCTACTCTGTGACATCAGAAACCAGAAGCAACAAGAATTCTGTCACATCTGTTTTGGTTAGCTTATTTACAAGTCGTTACCGGCTTGTAATGAGCTGATCAAACTGTGTTTTTTTTCACATTTTTGTCATTTGTATCCTCATAAACAATGTGAGCTGGGTATTTATTAAATACGCCTTTAACTGACTTTATTAATGGTATCCATAATATTTTATGAACTTTTGTCTGTTATTCTTACAGCACAGCAATTGTACGTAGAGCCATGCTGAAAGAAATAAGGATATTTTCAATTGTTTTGATGATCGCAGCATTGGGCTATATCAGTAAGACTATTATCAAAGGTAAAAGCTATTATATCTTGGAGTTGTTCATTTCTAACAACTCGGCATTAGTAACCATGGACCATGCTAATGGAACGTCAAGTCCTTTTAGTGCAAACACAATTCTAAGAGAAGGAAATGGAATCTTATTTGTGGAGACAACGGACAGAATGAATACACCATCTCTGGTACTGTGTGCTATTGAATCAGCTGCACGAGTCTACCCTGACCGACCGGTGGCCTTCTTCATGAAAGGACTGGAGGACATTACCACAGAAGAAGATGAGAAGAGAGCAAGACAACAATTTCCAACCCTGTCATCTTATAACAATGTTTACCTCTTCCCTCTCAGAATGGATAAATTATTTAATAACACACCTCTTAAGCCTTGGTTTGATAAGGTAAATTATAGACTAAGTTGGGTACCTTTGGGAAAGCCCAGGTTTGGGTGCTTTTAGATAAACAGCTAGTTACTATCATTCTGCAGGCACCTGCTGTGAGGGCTAATAAAGCTCTTAAATGTATTAAAGTAAACTTGTCTTGAGAAAAAAAACAGTGGTTACAAGGAATGACAGAAATGGAGAATGTTTTTATTTCTGAAACTCTTGCAAATATCTGGAAATGTTCATGAACTTTATTCATTCTGATAAAAATGCATTTGAGTCAATTGAGAAGGTAAACATTAGGATGCTTTTCAAAAGGTACAATAGTCTTGAACTAGCTCTTGATGGCTACAGAAGCTCCTTTCAACTACCCTTGTACTTTTTTTTTCCTGCTGAAAAAGAAACAACCCCCCATTAGTCTTATCTTTTTTTAAAGAGAAAAAAACAGGAAATAAAAAATGTAAAATTCACAAATAAATATCAAATATATTTGAAAGAAGAAAAAACACATACACAAAGATCACTACTTGAAATAAATTAGACTACTTAAAATACACACAAAAGTGCCTCCAAATACAAAAAAAAATAGTAGACTTAAAAGCTCAATGAGTGGAACTGAGAGTTTCCACTTCCACAAATAATTGTCGATCATTAATTGTGCGGTAAATTAGCAATTTTTTGGGGCCAAAATTCCCAATGTCTAGTGACTACTGACATCTCTCTAAAAATAATACTATATGTAAAATAAAGAAAAGTCAGAAGTCCTTATCTATATATTTCCCAAGTAAATGACTCAAATGCCAAAAATCAAAGCTAAAAGGCCATCACTGACTTCCAGGTGAAAAGCAACCGCAGGAGAGCTCAACAATGAAAAATTCAATGTTCTTCTTAAAGCAGATTACTTTAAATCCCAACTGAAGTTACAGAAACAGCATATAAATATGCAGTCATGTACACATTAATACAGCAGTTGTAAAAGGAGTCTAAATTGCACTGTGCAGTGTAATAGGCCCCAGAGTTTGACCTGATGCACTCAGTAATCAGCAGTCAGTAACCGGTCTGGTCAGATACAGCTTCTCACCTTCAATATAACACAAGTCTGTGTGGGGGCGCTTGTGAGTAGAGGCATGGCTGTTATGCCCCGTACACACGGTCGGAAATTCCGACCACAAAATCCGTCGGATTTTTTCCAATGGATTTTGTCCGACACTGGTGTTGCATACACACGGTCGGACAAAGTGGTCGGAAAATCCAATCATTCTGAACGTGGTGACGTTCGTTGCGTACGACGGAACTACGTAAAGGCTAGTAGCCAATAGGTCTGGTCTCCTAATGTGGTCTGAGCATGCGTGGCACTTTGTCCGTCGGAATTCTCTACACACGATCGGAAAAAGTCAGATCGGATTTTGTTGTCGGAAAATTTGAGAGCAGGAAATCGATCGGAAAAAGTCCGATTGGAGCCCACACACGGTCGGATTTTCCGACAACATGGTCCGATCGGACATTTTCTGTCGGAATTTCCGACCGTGTGTACGGGGCATTACTCTGTTCTGCCACCACAGACCACTGCAGGGTGACAGAAGGAAGCCCATTTTCACAGAGACAATTTCCAAGCAAGAATCATTTACAAATCATAACAAAGGAAGGTAAATAGATCAAAAGGATTAAGGCTTCAATGGACTTTAAAAAGAGCCAAAGCATACAATAAATGTATTTTCAGTTAGGTTTGGCTACCTATAATAAAGCTTGACTGTGTACAGTTAGCTGTTTGGCTCAGTAAAAGTTCCCTTTATAGAGAGGTCAATAATAACTGTCTAAATTGCTTTACAGTTCTAGGACAAGGAGGATTTAGATTTTGTGGGAATTTCAGAGATGGTTCAACAGCTCTCATGATTGGCTGGCAACCATTCTAGGGTATTCCCTATGTCGCAGAGATAGGGAGGGTAAAAAAAAGGGGAGGTGTATGCCTGTATATCAGAAATGATGCACAATTGAATGTGAGGGACAACATCACAAAAGGAGCAAGGGAAGAGGTGGAATCCTTATAGGTAGAGCTACAAAGGGAGGAAACCAAGGGGAAAGTAATACTGAGAGTATGCTATAGGCCCCCTAATCACAGGTAGGAGGGGAAGGCGGATCTTCTATCACAGTTAGGAATGGCGGCAAGGATGGGAATCATCATTATAATGGGGTATTTTAATTATCCAGACATAGACTGGGCGGAAGGAACCACGCATTCGGCTAAGGCACGCCATTTCCTAAATGTCTTACCGGGCAATTTAATGGGTCAGATGGTAAATGCACCAACAGGGAACGATGCGCTACTAGAGCTACTGATTACTAATAATAAAGACCTGATCACAGATGTAGGAAACAGCGACCACAGTTCAATTAGTTTGAATATAAATCACACAAGTAGGAAACATAAGGGGAATACAAAGACACTGAATTTCAAAAGAGCCAACTTTCATAAACTACTCTCCTTGCTAGAAGATATTAAATGGGATAAAATCCTAGGAACTAAGAACACAGAGGAAAAATGGGTGTGCTTTAAGAGCTTATTAAATAAGGGTATTAGCCAGTCCATCCTAATGGGAAATAAATTTAAGAGCGCTAATAAAAGTCCTGGGTGCCTTAACTCCAATGTAAAAATGCATATAAAAGCAAAGTAGAAAGCCTTAAAAAAATACGGGTATGAGAAATAAGGCTGAGAAATCATCATCATCAGCATTCCAACTTTACAAAGAATGCAACAAAAAATGTAAGGGTACAATCAGGGCAGCTAAGATAGAACACAAAAGTCACATAGCAGAGGAGAGTAAAAAAAATCCCAAGAAATTCTTTAAGTATATAAATAGTAAGAAAGGGAGGTCAGAACATATTGGCCCCATAAAGAATGATGAAGGGAATCTGGTTACTAAGGATGGATAGTTGGCAAAGGTGTTAAATTTATTCTTCTCCTCAGTCTTCACGAGGGAAACGGGAGGCTTCAGTAACCAAAACTGCAATGTTTATCCTCATGACACGTCACAGGAATCACCTTCATCGCTAACAGAGGATAGAATTAGGAATAGACTTGAAAACCTTAACATTAATAAGTCACCGGGACCAGATCGCTTGCACCTGAGGGTCTTTAAGGAACTCAGTCAAGTAATTGCCAGACCATTGTTCCTAAAATAAACAGTCTACTGTCTAGTATGGTACCAGATTGGAGAAAAGCCAATGTAGCACCAATATTTAAAATATTTAAAAATAGGACCAATATACAGTGGATATAAAAAGTCTACACACCCCGGGTAAAATGTCAGGTTTCTGTGATGTAAAACAATGAGAGAAAGATAAATCATTTCAGAACTTTTTCCACCTTTAATGTGACCTATAAACTGTACAACTCAGTTGAACAACAAACTGAAATCTTTTAAGTGGAGGGAAGTAAAAATTAAAAACTAAAATAATATGGTTGCATAAGTGTGCACACTCTTAAACAAATACTTTGTTGACACACCCTTTGATTTTATTTCAGCACTCAGTCTTTTTGGGTATGAGTCTATCAGCATTGCACATCTTGACTTGGAAATATTTTCCCACTCTTCTTTGCAAAAACACTCCAAATCTGTGAGATTGCGAGGGCATCTCCTGTGCACAGTCCTCTTTAGATCACCCCACAGATTTTCAATCAGATTTAGGTCTGGACCATTGCAAAACTTTAATCTTCTTCTGGTGAAGCTGTTCCTTTGTTTGTTGATTTGGATTTCTGCTTTGGGTCGTTGTAATGCTGAAAGATGAAGTCCCTCTTCATGTTAAAAGCCTGAAGGTTTTGGGCTTATATTGACTGGTATTTGGAACTGATCATAAGTCCCTCTACCTTAACTAAGGCCCCTGTTCCAGCCAAAGAAAAACAGCCCCAAAGCATAATGCTGCCACCACCATGCTTTATGGTGGGTATGGTGTTCTTTTGGTGCTGTGCAGTGTTTTTGCTCCAAAAATATCTTTTGGAATTATGGCCAAAAAGTTCAACCTTGGTTTCATCAGACCATAACACATTTTCCCACATGCTTTTAGGAGACTTCAGATGTGTTTTTGCAAAATTTAGCCAGGCTTGGATGTTTTTCTTGTAAGAAAAGGCTTCCTTCTTGCCACTCTACCCCATAGCCCAGACATATGAAGAATATGGGAGATTTTTGTCACATGTACCACACAGCCAGAACTTGCCAGATATTCCTGCAGCTCTTTTAATGTTGATGTAGGCCTCTTGGCAGCCTCCCTGACAAGTTTTCTTCTCGTCTTTTCATAAATTTTGGAGGGACTTCCACTTCTTGGTAATGTCACTGTTGTGCCATATTTTTTCCACTTGATGATGACTGTCTTCACTGAGTTCCATGATAGATCTAATGCCTTGGAAATTCTTTTGTTCCCTTCTCCTGACTGATAACTTTTAACAATGAGATCCCTCTGATGCTTTGAAAGCTCTCTGTGGACCATGGTTTTTGCTGTAGTATGCAACTAAGAAAATATCAGGAAAGACCTTCTAGAACATCTGAACTTTATTTGGGGTTAATCAGAGGCACTTTAAATGATGACAGGTGTGTACTGACTCCTGCTTAACATGAGTTTGAATGTGATTGCTTAATTCTGAACACAGCTACATCCCGTTATGAGAGGGTGTGCACACTTAACCACTTAAGCCCCGGACCAATTTGCAGCCAAAGGACAAGGCCCCTTTTTGCGATTCGGCAATGCATCGCTTTAACTGACAAGTGCGTGGTCGTGCGACGTGGCTCCTAAACATAATTGGCGTCCTTTTTTCCCCACTAATAGAGCTTTCTTTTGGTGGTATTTGATCACCTCTGCGGTTTTTATTTTTTGCGCTATAAACAAAAATAGAGCGACAATTTTGAAAAAAATTGTATATTTTTAAATTTTTGCTATAATAAATATCCCCAAAAAATATATAAAAAAACAATTTTTTCCTCAGTTTAGGCCGATACGTATTCTTCTACATATTTATGGTAAAAAAAATCGCAATTAGCGATTATTGATTGGTTTGCGCAAAAGTTATAGCGTTTACAAAATAGGGGATAGTTTTATAGCATTTTTTTATTAATATTTTTTTTTTTACTAGTAATTTTTCTTGTGACTGCGACATTATGGCGGACACATCAGAAATTTTTGACACATTTTTGGGACCATTGTCATTTATACAGCAATCAGTGCTATTTAAATGCACTGATTCCTGTGTAAATGACACTGACAGTGAAGTAGTTAACCACTAGGGGGCGGGGAGGGGTTAAGTGAGCCCTGTGTGTGTTTTCTTACTGTAGGGGGGCATGGCTTGGTGTGTGATGTCACTGATCGTCTTTCCCTATGACAGGGAACAGACGATCAGTGACAGCCTCACTAGGAAGCACGGGGAGAGGTTTGACACTGGCAGTGAAGTAGTTAACCACTAGGGGGTGGGTAGGGGTTAAGTGAGCCCTGTGTGTGTTTTCTTACTGTAGGGGGGCGTGGCTTGGTATGTGACGTCACTGATCGTCTTTCCCTATGACAGGGAACAGACGATCAGTGACAGCCTCACTAGGAAGCACGGGGAGAGGTTTGTTTACACATACCTCTCCCCGTTCTTCAGCTCTGTGACTCAATCGCGGGACACCAGCGGCGATCAGGTCCGCTGGTCCCACGGCTGCGGTCATGGAGCTCAGGACCGGGTCGCAAGCGTGCCGCCAGCGGCGCGCGACCCACGGCTGGGCTCTTAAAGGACAACATACCTGTACGTTGATGTGCCCAGCCGTGACATTCTGCCGACGTATATGTGCAGGAGGCGGTCCTTAAGCGGTTAATAGCATCTTCTCAAGGGAGAAAACATTACATTTAGTTGTTTTTCCCCTCATTCTCCATGCCCCTTATCCATCCTTGGCACTCATTCCAGTTCCACAAAATCCTTTTTTTTTTTGTGAAATGACGCCTAATGGTTTATTCAGTATAAGGTCCTATTTATGTTATGAACTGGGAAAGATTAATATGCCTTTTTCTGGAGTCAATAGCTCTATTTATAAGAAGAAAGTATCTAGTATACAAGCCTACACATAATGCCTATGATAGGTTTTTGGCAATGCTACAGCTACCCATAAAAAAAAGTTTAACATGGCATTTTATAAGTGAAGAAATATGTTTGCTATAATCTAAAAAAAAATGTTTTTTTCTGGATTGCCAGGTGGACCCTAAAAGAGAAGTCTACTGGACCCATGTAAGCTCAGATGCCTGTAGGTTTGCTCTAATGTGGAAATACGGTGGGATTTACATGGATGCTGATGTCATCTCACTTCGTCCAATACCCCAGGACCATTTTGTAGCAGCTGAAACTTTCACAACTACTAGCAGTAGTGTTTTTGGCCTCTCCCCACATTACCAGTTGGCTTGGCAGTTTATGGAGAACTTTGTTGAGAACTACAGGGGAGAGATATGGGGACACCAAGGGCCGGGGGTTTTCACTCGTGTTGTTAAGAAATTGTGTGGCATGCCGGTATTTAACTCTACAGATGATGTCATGTGTACAAACATCAGTTATTTTCATCCTCGACGTTTCTATCCCATCCATTATCCATCATGGAGAAGGTACTTTGAAGTCTGGCAGAATTTGCCAACTTTTAATGACTCCTATGCCTTACATCTTTGGAATTACATGAATAAAAAAGGTAAATCCATGGTACCTGGAAGCAATACATTGGTGGAACATCTCTACCAAAAACAATGCCCTACCACCTATGGATATATCTTGAGAAATGAGAAAACTCACATTTTGAGCGTATTCAGCAGATTATAGGATTATTTTCAAGAGGATATATAGGGAAAATGTGAGGCATCTCAAAGTCAACACAGAAATATTGCATTTTAAGTTACACAGCAGATACAGCTTAAAAGCTGAGTTTCACCCCAGTCCTAATTTTCTATTCCTGTATTTCCCACTAATGAACTTGTCCTATTGTTCTGTGGTCTCCAAACTGAGGCAGGGGGACAGATGTGGCCCTTTGCTTGCTTTTATCTGGCCCTTGGGGCACTATTTCATCCACTGACACAAACGATGGGGCATAATTCCTCCCACTGACACCAACGATGGGGCACAATTCCTCACAATGACACCAACAAGGAGGCCAATGACACCAGTGATGGGGCACAATTCCTCTCAATGACACCAACGATGGGCACAATTCCTCTCAATAACACCAACGATGGGGGACAATTCCTTACAATGGCACCAACAATGGGGGATAATTCCTCACAATGACACCAACAATGGGGCACAGTTTCTCTTAATGACACCAACAATGGGGCCCAAGGACATCAGTGTATGGGCACAATTCCTCCCAATGACACCAACTATGGGGCACAATTCCTTCCAATAACACCAACAATGGGACATAATTCCTCCCACTGACACCAACGATGCGGCACAGTTCCTCACAATGACACCAACAATGGGGCACAGTTTCTCTCAATGACACCAACAATTTGGCCCAATGACATCAGTGGTGGGGCACGATTCCTGACAATGACTTCAACAATGGGGCACAATCCCTCACAATGACACCAATGATGGGACACGATTCCTGCCAATGGCATCAACAATGGGGCACAATCCCTCACAATGACACCAACAATAGGGCACAATTTCTCTCCATGATACCAACAATGGGTTCCAATGACACCATTGATGGGGCCCAATGACACCAACGATGGGGCCCAATTCCTCTCAATGACACCAATGATGGGGCACAATTCCTCCCAATGACACCGACAAAGGGGCCCAATTTCTCTCAATGACACAAACAATAGGGCCCAATGACACCAATGATGGGGCCCAATTACACCAACAATGGGGCCCAATTACACCAACAATGGGGCAGAATTTCTCTCAATGAACCAACAATAGGGCCCAATGACACCAATGATGGGGCACAATTACTCCCACTGAAAAAAGTAACAGGGCATTATTTTTTCCTACTGATGACCTTATTTAGGACTTTTTTGACTCCCAATGACCACTGAAAAAAAAAGGTTAATTGTTCTCTCATTTAATGACTGCTATGTCTCTGATACCACTGCAGCACTTCCCTCTCAGAATGTAACATTAAAATGAGGTTTCACATAAGGTCATGTGAAAAACCTACTGAACATGAGTGTAAGGGATGGTGTAAATTCAAGGCTAACTTCTTCCCACCTGCATTATAGCTGAAAGACGGCTACTGCAAGGCCTTAATTGCCAGGAGGGCATGTATAGACATCCTCCCGAGCATGTGCTGTCTGCACGTCCCTGCGAGGCACCCACAGCGCGCTTTGTGATCGCTGAGTCTATGGGACTCGGCTGGTCACAGATCGATCCCGGCCCCTTACCACGTGATCAACTGTTAGCCAATGACAACTCATCACGTGATGTAAACAGAAGATTGGTAATCAGTCAATCATCTTTTCCCCCCTCACGCTGACATTGGTCCCTCACACAGAGAGAGCCTCATCTGTGCCCACCAGTGCCACCTGCAAGTGCCCACCAGTACCACCTATCAGTACCCACTAGTGCCACCTACCAGTGCCCACAGTCCCACCTACCTTTGCCCACCAGTGCCACCTATCAATGCCCAATAGTGCTGCAAATCAATGCCCATCAGTGCCACCAATCAATGCTGCTTATCAGTGCCGCATATCAGTGCACTTCAGTGCCACCCATCAGTGCCAACCATCAGTGCCCATCAGGGCCACCCATCAGTGCCGCCCACCAGTGCCACCTATCAGTGCCCATTAGTGCCACCTTATCAGTGCCTATCAGTGCAGCCTATCAGTGCCCATCAGTGCAGCCTCATCAGCGCATATCAGTGAAGGAGAAAAATTACCTGTTTTCAACATTTTATAACAAACTATGAAACTGTTTTTTTTTTCAACATTTTCAGCCTTTTTTCATTTTTTTTTTAGCAAAAAATAAATAAAAAACCCAGCTGTGATTAAATACGACATAAAGAAAGCTCTATGTGAAAAAAATAATAAAAAAATGAATATGGGTACAGTGTTGCATGACCGCGTTATTGTCATTCAAAGAGTGACAGCGCTGAAAGCTGAAAATTGGTCTGGGCAGGAAGGGGGTTTAAGTGTCCAATAAGCAAGTGGTTAAAGTCCAATTTGAGACATTCTTTTTATTTTGAAAACATTGGGAAAGCATAGAACCTCTATCAAGGTATCCCACCTATAACACATGTTTTGGTTCTGGTTTGGGGGTTGTCTTTGTTACTTCTTGATGCCATTACAACGTACAGTATATAATATGACCGGTCATATATATATATATATACATTTTTAGTGGACAAATCTGATCGGCCAGCACATGAGTTCCTCATTTCACAATTACTTGGTGTCTCCTCCTTTTTGTTTGCTGACTTTTTTATATGTGAATCTCTGGAGCTTATCTCCAATACAACCCCCCTTTTGGACATTTACACGCATCAACACTGTATAGTAGTAAGATGCCCCCTACCAATCTTTATGTATATTGTATTGTATGAGTTATATTAAACATTTATCGTTTTGTAATGTTAATACTGTATTTTTCATACTGCACAGTCAAGATTATTTCAAATGAATGCATATATTTTTGTATACATTGATGATTATACTTCAATTAATTTATTTACTTAGGCGTGATAATAAATATCGGAAGCCAAATCTTTTATATATTTTTTTATTTTTTGCTATGTTCATGCTTTTTAACTATCATTAAAAAAAATTATGAATTTGAATATCTGTCTATGAAATTTAGTTATTTTCACCTTAAAAATCCCAGCTACTGATGCAAGCATTTTTTTCTCTCTTTTAAATATTTTCTTGAAGATAATGCAGTACATATTATTTATACATATTTTAAAATAATAAACAATATACTAATATAAATAAAGAAACTTCTCAGTTAATATTCAAGGATAAAGACAATAAACTCATGTCTTGAAGGCAAGTTGTATGGGGATATGTAAACCCCTCTACGAATGTTCAAATTATAATTATTATTATTATAAATAATTAATAGAGTTGAGTTTGAACAAGAGGAATAATATTATAGTACATATATAGAGTGATTAGATAGAATGTTATCTATTTATAGTAAATTAGTCAATATTGGACCAGTTAGGAAAGGAGTCCATCCAATCAGGGCCAGGTTCCAGCTATTTGGCCTGGTTTATCCTGGGTTAGATGGACACAAGCATTTTTTTTCATGTGTCCAACCTCTATCAAGGTTTTATTACCACCTGAACACCCATTAGAGATTTCTCCATTGTTTCTGGTCCACTGTTACTGGAATGGAGAGTGAGGGAAAATCTACTCAACCAAGATTGAGAAAGCAACTAAAAACCTCTTGTACAGTGAAGAGAAGTTAAAGTGGATGTAAACTCAATGTCATCCTTTCTAAACTACTGCCATAGGGGTTATCTATAATGATATACATGCCTCCTGCATGTATCTTTACCTGTCAAATGTCTCCCCTCTGTCTGTTATGAGACCCGAAAAACTGCAGATTCTGTGGGTGGGTCTGTTGTCTGGAGCTCAGTGGGTGGAGTCGTGATGTCAGTAGACTCCCCGCCCACCTCTACACCCCCCTTGTCAATATGCATTTTCTCCTGTGTATTTCTTACACTGAACTTCTGCTATGATCTTTAACATCCAGTGAAAAGACAGGAAAGTAACCACATGACTTCAGCATGCCCAATTATGCTGAGGTGTGTAACATCCAATCCTGGCAGAGCAGCAGAAGAAAGGAGTGGGAGGGAATTAAAAAATAATGCATGTCTCTTAGGCTAGTGCACGAGATATGTAAATCACCTGTCACTCACAGCAAGGGGGAGGATTTGACAATGTTTTTCTCTGTTAGTCAAGATTTATCTCACTATACAATAAAAGAGGATTGCTCAGAGCTGGATTAACTCTTTGTGGCAAGACTGGGCTCAAATGATAGGAAATATTATACTCTACATTATGACTAGGGTTCCGGTTTGTACCGGACTTTGGGGTTTTTGGGTCCCGGACCTGAACCTGAACAATTTACTGTATGTTCGGGTTAGAATTCGGTGTTCGGCATTGTAATAGCGCTTTTTAATAAGTTATTGTCATAAAAAGCCCAAAGACCAACAAGGACAACATCCAGGGGGGTAGATTTCCAAGAAGTGAACAATAATCATGGATAGCCATGAGTGCTGAAACCAAAGACTATTATTAGAATAATATAGTTTATATGTTGTGCAGTGTCCTGTACTTGGTAAAGGGCAGGACAAATACTATTATAATGAGAAGTATCAGTGAAGTCCGAGCAGGTGCGGAGAGGTTACATAAATAGTGAAAATTAAAGAATAGAATCATGTGAACAATTAGATAGGGTCCAGATGCCTAAAAGTGCCACATGAGAATGATGGTTAAGGAAAATAAGTTACCTGAAACTGAACCATAAAACTTCCAGTCCAGAGTCATACAAAAGTGAAGGATAGAGAGTAGATAAAACCACCCGAGTAAATTAGCCTCTCATGAATGGAGCCCATAAGGACACAGCCGCCACACGCCCACTGTCACACAGGTGTACACCAAGGGAGAGAGGCACCAACAGTCAGACAGACAAGCCATCCAGATCATCCCTCCCAGCAGTCGCCAGGTAAACACACAGTCCCGGCGAGGCTGTGCCATGCTGCCTGAGGCTGCATATCTGGCAAAAAGGGCGTGATGTTGACGCGTGGTGTTAGGGGTCTCCACCCACCCCAGGTGTGCAGTGCGCAGTGCATTGTGGGGTACATTGAGTGTTCTATAAACACTCGAATGGGCACTGTTCTGGGCCGAATTGTTGCTTGGCCGGGACAGCTCAGCCATCACTATTAGGCAAATTTAGTTTTATGGTCCTCCTATAATCAGCAGAGCAGCATGTGATTACTTTGGACTGCTCTGGGCTCTGCAGGCTACGAATTTGATTGCCCGGTGTTTTCTGGAGGATTCCAAATTCTCCCAAAGTGGTTGGGGGAGTCAAATGAGCAGCCTGAATATTTATGCAGCCCCAGCCAATTTCATGAGAGATGTGCCCAGATGGTGGTTGGTGAGTACATAAGTAGTTTGGAGCCTCAGAGAGCAGTGTTCTTCCAAAAGAAGAGAGGTTTCCAGCCAGAAGGGCTGCTGTCCTTCCTGGCACTCCAATCTTGCCTGTCTCATCAAGGTCCCAGGTGTGCATAGGTGGGGGGCCTATTCTCCTGATTATTCTATGGGAGTTGGAAGAGGGGTTTCATTGAGGATCCAGTCTGTAGTCACCACTGAGGAAACTGGCTGTCTGGGGAGAGACAACAAAGTCCCAGGGACACTGTAAGTACAGACTTAAAGCAGAGTTCCACCCTTTTTTTAAATTCCTCTCTTTGCAATGACCTCTGGTGTACAGTGCTAAATTGCTATTTTTTGGGGTTTGTAGATACTTTTTTTGTTGTCTTCGGGGTGCACTTCCTGTCACAGCCACCTAGGCGGTGACGTCATTAGGCCAGTCCCATTGACTCCTGGGATATTAGGATCCCCATGACTAAGTTTCGAGGGGCGGAGCGATACACGTTGGGACTTGGCCTGGCTGGAGTTCAGGCTGAGGTTGCCACTTACATGCTCATCTTAGGGACAGCATTGATGTACGGCTACAGGGAGTCCATTCTTAATAAATCTTAGGAGTCTTTAGGAAGCCTAATAATCAAATTGCGTGGTATTTGCAGCCAGGAAATGATGTGATCAGGAAGAACTAGATGCTATTTGATTGACAGGCTGCAATAACAATTGGGTGGGAACTTCCGCCAATGCCATTGCTTTGGCAACCTGTCATGAACAAACGGCGCATGCAGGGTCATTACTGCGCAGGTTTGAGATCGGGAGGTGCATGCTGGCTAGCCAGCTGCACCTAATCCCAGAAATAAACATAAGCGGCTTCAGATGCCCACAACCATCGATGGCCGCTGCATGCTTCCAAGATCAGGTAACATATTATTGATTTAAAAGAAAGAAGCATGTAGAGAGTCCTAACCGTATGCAAATATTAAAGTAGACATCACGGGGGGAGCTTTTAAACAAAAATGAATGATGGGGACTAGAGGTCCACTTTAAGAGAGGAATCCTTGTGACTGTTGCTGCTGTTAACCCCTGGTACCCTATGTGTAAGGCTTGCCTGGCCTGGAACATTGCTAATGGTGTCCCAGTGCTATCCATTTTATATCATACTGCTCAAAGGACTGTGTTAAGAAGTAGATGCAAAGGTAAGACTGTCCTCACATTCCTGTTTAGTGTTCTGGAGTTACAGTGTTACAGTGTTAGTGTTACATTTCACAGGCAGAGGAGGCATTTCATTTGCCAGAACCGATCCACAAGTCCAGGCCAGAAATCATTGGTCTGGACCTGTGGACTGATCGGTTCTGTAACTAATCCGATCGCCGGGGGTGTGCGTGTGAGCGCCCCTCTAACTGCAGGCACGAGCGTTGTACAGGCACTTCGATTTGCGCAGCGCTGCCAACTTGCCGCAGTACCTGGTCGGCAAGTGGTTAACATGTTAGAACTCCACTTGTAACATTTTGGTACTGATAATATAATATGTATACTGTATATATATATATATATATATATATATATATATATATATATATAAAGTAGTGAGTGTACAGCTTGTATAACAGTGTAAATTTGCTGTCCCCTCAAAATAACTCAACACACAGCCATTAATGTCTAAACCGCTGGCAACAAAAGTGAAAGTGATGTTAAAGGGGTGGGGGGCCAGCCTGTTAGTGATTAGACCATACGCTGCACACTGCATTAAACTGGTCTTCATGGCTGTCATCCCAGAAGGAAGCCTCTTCTAAAGATGATGCACAAGAAAGCCTGCAAACAGTTTGCTGAAGACAAGCAGACTAAGGACATGGATTATGGACATGTCCTGTGGTCTGATGAGACCAAGATAAACTTATTTGGTTCAGATGGTGTCAAGCGTGTGTGGCAGCAATCCGGGGGGGAGGAGTACAAAGACAAGTGTGTCATGCCTACAGTCAAGCATGGTGGTGGGAGTGTCATGGTCTGGGGCTGCATGAGTGCTGCCGGCACTGGGGAGCTACAGTTTATTGAGGGAACCATGAATGCCAACATGTACTGTGACATACTGAAGCAGAGCATGATACCGTCTCTTCGGAGACTGGGCCGCAGGGCAGTATTCCAACATGATACCGACCCTAAACACACCTCCAAGACGACCACTGCCTTGCTAAAGAAGCTGAGGGTAAAGGTGATGGACTGGCCAAGCATGTCTCCAGACCTAAACCCTATTGAGCATCTGTGGGACATCCTCAAACGGACGGTGGAGCTGCGCAAGGTCTCTAACTTCCACCAGCTCTGTGATGTCCTCATGGAGGAGTGGAAGAGGACTCTAGTGGTGACATGTGAAGCTCTAGGGAACTCCACGCCCAAGAGGGTTAAGGCAGTGCTGGAAAATAATGGTGGCCACACAAAATATTGACACTTTGGGCCCAATTTGGAAATTTTCACTTAGGGGTGTACTCCTGAGGGGACAGCAAATGCACACTGTTATACAAGCTGTACACTCATTACTTTACATTGTAGCAAAGTGTAATTTCTTCAGTGTTGTCACATGAAAAGGTATAATAAAATATTTACAAAAATGTGAAGGGTGTACTCACTTTTGTGAGATACTGTATATACATATACACATATCTATATATACAATATATTACTATATATTACCAAAAGTATTGGGATGCCTGCCTTTAAACGCACATGAACTTTAATGGCATCCCAGTCTTAGTCCGTTGGGTTAAATATTGAGTTGGCCCACCCTTTGCAGCTATAACAGCTTAAACTCTTCTGGGAAGGCCGTCCACAAGGTTTAGGAGTGTCTATGGGAATGTTTCTATAAATCTATTCCCTATTTTGTAGACGCTATAACTTTTGCGCAAACCAATCAATATACGCTTATGCCGATTTTTTTACCAAAGATATGTAGAAGAATATCAATCAGCCTAAATTGAGGAAGAAATTTGTTTTTGTATATATTCTTTTTTGGGCTATTTATTATAGCAAAAAGTAAAATATATATATATATATATTTTGTTTTTTTAAATTGTCGCTCTTTTTTTGTTTTTAGCGCAAAAAATAAAAACCAAAGAGGTGATCAAATCCCACCAAAAGAAAGCTCTATTTGTGGAAAAAAAAGGACATCAATTTTGTTTGGGTACATCGTGGCACGACCGCGCAATTGTCAGTGAAAGCGATGCAGTGCCGTATTGCAAAAAATGGCCTGGTCATTAAAGCGGAGTTCCACCCAGAAATGGAACTTCCACTGATCCGGTTCCTCCCCCCCTCCGGTGTCACATTTGGCACCTTTCAGGGGGGAGTGGGGAGCAGATACCTGTCTAATCCAGGTATTTTCTCCCACATCCGGCAAAAGATCGCTGCAGTATCCACGGCAATCTAAGCCATGTCCAGCCCCTCCTCCGCCCCCCGCTGTCTTCTGGGAGACACACAGGTCCTAGAAGACAGCAGGGTCCACTTAGAATGCGAATTGCAGATGCACAGTAGGGAACCAGGCTGTGAAGCCGCAAGGCTTCACTTCCTGATTCCCTTACTGAAGAAGCCGGTGCCTCCACCCGGAGCCGAGGAATGGGTCAGCTTCGGGTGAGCACATTGCGGGCGCCCTGGAAAGGTAAGTGTCCTTATTTTAAAAGTCAGCAGCTACAGTATTTGTAGCTGCTGACTTATAATTTTTTTTTTCAGGCGGAAAATCTTCCAGACCTTAAAGAGGTGTATCTCTCTCAAAAAAAAAAAAATTAAAAGTCAGCAGCTACAAATACTGAACCTGCTGACTTTTAATAATCAGACACTTACCTGTTCCAGGGTCCAGCGATGCGGGGGGTCGAAGCTCCGCTCCCCCCCATCCGCTCTGCGGCACCGGCATTGTAACTGTGGGCACCCGGCTGTGGCTTCACAGCCGAGCACCCACTGCGCATGCACGAGCGGCGCCGCGCACTGTGATTGGCCACACAGTCATCTGGGACACATGACAGGTCCCAGATGAATGGAGAGCCCTTCCTGCGCCGAGGGGAAGTGATGCATCGCAGGAGGCAGACTATGAGGGACCCCCTAGCAACAGGCATTTAGAGGTATGTAAAAAAAATGTTTTTTTCCAATTATTTTTTTTTTTAGGAATTTTAAGCCTTTTTTTTTTTTAAGGGGGAAACACCACTTTAAGTAGTTAATATATACAGGTATATAGTAATCATCATTAGTTCGGTAAGCCTGGCAATCAGGAGCACATATGAAGCTAATACAACTAACTCTAGAGAAAGCGTTCATCAAGCATCTGCTGCTTTTTGCATGATTTTCATATAATTCATAAAATGTTCATATAAAAAACACTTTACCATTTAAATAAATGACATTTAAATCACATTTGATTAACACCTGCAAGCGGTTTGAATTTGGACATTTTGATCTCCTCATCTTTATTTGTATAAGTATAAATATCTAAAATGTTTTGCATTGTCATTTGCATCATGCACTGAAGTAAAATTTGTAATGTAGGCAACATTTCCCATTCTGCCTTTCAAGAGAACGAATTACAAATCATTCATGGCTTCTTCAATGGAAGCTATGGCCTTCATTGTTTCAGTTACAGTTGTCTTTGTAGTTGGAATAATTGTACATGTATTTGTCATAGTTGGGAACATTGTTGCCTGGATGAAAGGAAGACCACTAGCTTCTACTGACCAGATTATCACCTCCCTTGAGATATCAAGAGTCATCTTCCTGTTAACCTACATGTTTGATGGTGCTTTAAAGCTTTTACTAAAAAAAGCAGTAGTTATTACCATTCTTTTTAATTTTGTCCGAGCCACTTCCAATTACTCCTGTGTGTGGTTTTTGGCTCTCCTCTCTGTAGTCTTCTGCTTGAAGATCTCCAACTTTCACAATGTTTTCTTTCAATGTCTGAGGAGCATCATATCTACAAGAGTCATCCATCTGATTGTTGGTTCCGTGTTGATATCTGCCAGTCAAGCCTCATTGAATGTCTGGATCACTCATTTAGAGTTTTCAAACAATTATACTTTGGATTTTACTCTTGATATCACCCGTCCAAAAGTTCAAGTGTTCTTGCTGTGGAATACCATGCCATTCCTAATTTACCTCTTGGCGGCTGTTCCTCTCATTGCCTATCTCAGTTTCCATGCCAGAAGAATGAAACGTGAAGCAAAAATGACTCACCTGGATTCCTACTACAAGGCCATATGGTTTACAACCATCTCTTTCTTCAGCTGTGCAATCCACATTTCTATCAATGTTAATCCAGCCTATTATTCTTCTTATATTTATGTTATACTAAATTTTCTTCCAATGCTTCACTCTATTTTCCTGATCCTTGCAATGAACAAACTTAAAAATCAGTTGTCCTGGATTCTTCAACAAGTAACCAAATGTTGGTCTGTTAATAGAGCATCTGGAACCAGTTTTTGAGATCTGGTTGTGACTGTCATTCAAGATTTATGGGCTACTAGGGAGCAGCCTTAGATTAGCGCTTAGATTAACCACTTTAAGACCAGCCTCGTTTTGGATTTTAGGTGTTTACATGTTTAAAACTGTTTTTTTTGCTAGAAAAAAACTTAGAACCCCCAAACATTATATATTGTTTTTTCTAACACCCTAGAGAATAAAATGGCGGTCGTTGCAATACTTTTTTTCACACCGTATTTGCGCAGCGGTCTTGCAAGCGCACTTTTTTTGGAAAAAAATCACTTTTTTGAATAAAAAAATAAGACAACAGTAAAGTTAGTCCAATTTTTTTATATATTGTGAAAGATAATGTTACGCCGAGTAAATTGATACCTAACATGTCACGCTTCAAAATTGCGCCCGCTCGTGGAATGGCATCAAACTTTTACCCTCAAAAATCTCCATAGGTGACGTTTAAAAAATTCTACAGGTTGCATATTTTGCGTTACAGAGGAGTTCTACGGCTATAATTATTGCTCTCGCTCTACCGATCGTGGCGATACCTCACATGTGTGGTTTGACCACCGTTTTCATATGCGGGCGCTACTCACGTATGCGTTCGCTTCTGCGCACGAGCTCGTCGGGACGGGGCGCTCTTATTTATTTTTCTTGATTTTTGCACTGTTTTTTAATTAAATTAATTGGCTCACTTTTATTCCTATTACAAGGAATGTAAACATTCCTTGTAATAGAAAAAAGCATGACAGGTCCTCTTAAATATGAGATCTGGGGTCAAAAAGTCCTCAGATCTCATATTTGGACTTCAATGAAAAAAAAAACAAAAAAAACAAAAATTACATTTGAAAATTCCTCTTTAAGAGGAAGAGGCGGAAGTGAAGTTTTTGACGTCACTTCCGCCCTCCTATGGTATAGAGATGAGTGGCGGCCATCTTAGCGTCACTCATCTCTATGCACAGGAGGGGAAAGGACCCGATCGACTCCGCCGCTGCCGACGGTTCCGGTAAGCGGCGGAAGGCGTGGGAGAGCGGCGGGAGGGGGGGGCACCTCTCCCGCCGCCGATAACGGTGATCTCGCGGCGAATCCGCCACGATGACCACCATTATCGGACAGCCGACCGGCGCCTGAAGAGATGGATACCTCGGTTGTGGCAGCAGCTGCTGCCGTTACCGAGATATCCCTCTTCAAAAAAGGGACGTACATCGTCGTGCGCCGGTCGGAAAGTGGTTAAAAAAGTGTTAGTTCATACTACTTTAAGTGATTGTTGTTTTTTAATGTGCAGCAACAAATGTTTCTTAAAACCACACATCAATATAGTAAGTCACAAAACAAATGAACACTAAATTGATTCAGCTTGCTCTCTACCCACCTGGAAAGCCCCCTCTAACATGTTTCACCTGTGCTGGGCTTATTCAGTGTGCAGTCATACAAGATAAATTAGGTAAAAGACATACTTAAATGATATCTGCTTGTCTTTAGCCTCCTGTGTATAGTTTGACTCTGTGATTCTCTAGTTGCTGACCTGGCTTGTCTTGGCCACTCTCTGAAGTCGGCCTGCACTGACCTCGGCTTGTCCCCTGACCTCCACTTCTGTCTGCTCTATTGGTTCCCGCTTCACTGATAATTTCCAGACCTGGCTTGTTTCCTGACCATGCTCCTGCCTGTTCCCTGTATTTAATCTATCCTGTCTGTGTTTGACTCTGCTACTCTGCCTGCTGTCACCAGTACCTGCCTACCACCCTGCTGTTTTGTCTAGCCTTCTCAGCTTCCAGCTGTCACCAGCACCAGCCTTCCTCAGCCTGCAGCCTATCAGTTGCCTGCCAGCTTGCCTGCTACTAGAACCTTCTGACAACTTCACCTGCCCTGCGTGAACACCTGCCCTGCTGCTAGCAAGACTTACAGGCACTCGTGCCACTCTGTACTCCTGCGCCCCCTGTTTACACTACCAGGGGCTCCGAGATTGGGGGTGTAAGCAGTGGTGGCCACTCCATAGGGGTGCAGAGGCGCCGTCCCCCCCCCCATCCATGCATTCAGCCCACTATTTTACATGCAGGGCACTGGATGCATGGATTCCAATGGAAATTATGTTTTTTTTTTTCAAGCAGGTGATTCGAGTCTGAGGCTCTAATAGGCTTCAAAAAAGGGTGGGCAGAGCAGAGCACTGCGCCCCGAGCACACCCATTTGTATGACAATAGTGAATGAATATTGGCTATTGCCACACTGATCCTCCTCCTGGCAAATCAGGAAGCCCCTATTTGCCAGGGAGTCTTAGGTCTCCCTGGCCAATCGTGTCTCAGAACACACTTCCTGTTCCTGTGCGGCTGGGAGGAGAATGTCCCACTGTGTGCCCGCTGGAGAGGCTGGGCTCTTCCTTACCCCTACTCCATAAGGTAAGGCAGCATTCACAGTATCTAGTGTCTCCCCCTCTCTCCTGCAGGGGGGGATGGCAGGTGATCGCTTCTGTTCGTCTCCTGGAGGAGGTGGCGGGGTGATTGCCACCGTTCGTCTCTCTGGGGCATGGGATGTTAGTTGGCACCTCCCCCTGCAATTTTGAGCACCAGCCACCACTGGGTGTAAGAGAGGCCTTCTTCATCATATCTGGCTAAAATGTTTTTGCTGTTAACTTAAGACAGTAATCATGGCAGGGTGTGAGCTGCACATAATGTAAAAGCAATATAAAATCTATGTGAAGTCCAACAAAGGCACAAAGCAAAAGCTTTAGGCGTCCAAAGTTAAAGATTAAAGATTCTCCTTCTTCAGGACTTAGGCTTTTTATTTAATTAGGACGAATTAGGGATGGCACATTTATCATGATTAATTATTTGGCATGCAAACAATATACATATCCAGGATCAGTTCATCAGCAAAAAATGTGATTCAGTGCTTGGTACAATATAAAAACTTCAAAGGAGTGAAACTTTTTTATAGGAACTGTATTTTTCTGTCAACCAGACAGTAATCATGGCAAGGTACGAGCTTCATGTAAAAGCATTCGACATCATCCGCTAGGTATTTTATTGAAAAGCTTAGCTCTGTTGCTGTATTTTATAGAAACAATAGTATAAAACATAAATCCTGGTATTTAACCTTTGTGTGGACTTAGGATGCATTACATGTTTGAGGGTGCCCTTGACTGACTGAAGGAGGTTTCACCAGGTATTGGCGACCCCTTCACATTACAAGGATGCCAAGGGTGTGAACTGCACTGTATGTCTATAAAATTCTAAACTTGGCATCATGGCATGCATTCATCTGCTCACAGAATTAGCTAGATTCATTAGTGTCATAGGATCCCACCTTTACATTCTCATTTCCCCTTACAGGTTAGGTGACAACTTATTCTCAATGCCTAGAATATTTCATGTGTGTTACTTTTATAGTCGTTTTTTTCTTCTTTTCTTCCGCTAATAAACTATATGATTTAAAATGTTTTTTTATAAAGTGTATTTTTATTAAAGTATATCAGATTACAAAAAGGAAAGAAAACATCAAACATTAATCATAATGTAATACATACAATCAATCGTGAAGCCTATAACATAGGTCTGAATCTTAAAGGTATGGCTACAATGCTACTGATTTAATAAGAGCTCGCTATTGCATGTGTTAGGGGGAAGAAGGGGAGATAAGGTTGGAAGGGAAGGGGGGGAGAGACCTGGGGAGAAGGTGGCGTAGTGTGACCTGGTGAGCAATGAGAATTATTGCTCACCAGGTCTAAGACTCAGTGGGATCTCAGAAGTGCCTATACCAGTCAGAGGCACCCCGTGGGAATACAACCTGGGGGGGGGGGGGGGACACCATGGAATCCTTGAAAGGGTATGTCAATTTATACTATGAAGAAGGAGTTACAATGCTGGGAGTCAATAAAGTGGCACCAGGGTTGAGCTCTGAGTGGTCCCATATGTCCCAAACCTTCGAAAATTGAGGAAGTGTGTCATGGATGATTGCTGTAAGGTGTTCCATTCTGCGGATCTGTTCCAATATTTGTAATACTTGTGGAAGATTGGGTGGAGAGATAGACAACCATCTCAAGGAAATAGCTGGTTTGCAGCCAAGAGAATAAAACTAGCCAGTTTTTGAAAATGTCTGGAGATGCCGGGAAATGGTAGGCCTAAAAGAACATGAATCGGATCTAAAGGGACGTCGGTTTTAAAAAGGTTTTGTAGGTGAGCTTGAATAGAGGACCAAAAGGGTTGAATAGTGGGACATTCACAGAATATATAGAAGTGAGAGTCAATGTCTCTTTCGGCCTCTCCAACACATCCGGGGAACCTCAGAATCATATCTGTTTAGGATCTCTGGGGTTCTGTATCAAAACATCAGTATTTTGTAGGTCGTCTCCCTCTGCTCCACACATCTTGAAGATTTAGAGGCATTTTCCCATATCTTTTGCCATTGTGGGACAGATATAGGTCTCTTGACAATCTGGGACCATTTTTCCATGTAGGCATGATATGTGTCAGTAAGTGAAGAGGCTTCATGCAGGTATCTGTAAATGTCTTAAATAAGGTGAGTTTGGTATGGGCCCTGAGAACAATGGAGTTCAAAAGAAGTGGGTTTGTCTATGGTGAGAGTGGGAGATTTAGAATGGAAGTAGTGTTTGATTTGAAGATAGGAGTAAAATAGTTAAACATATATATGCCTAATTTAAAACCAAGCATTAAAAGCGCTTCTTATGAATAAAAAATATCCACCAATATAGTATCTCATATAGCGCAATAGTCAAAATCCTCTCATAGCTTGCTTATTAAAAACAAAATAAAAATGGGATACAACTCCTACTAGAACTGTCCATCAGTCCATCAATATATTTAGAGGAATTCAGTGAGACATTAGATAAATCCTCTCCTCCTGTTGGCAGTTCAATCTAATAAAATGCATAGAAACAAGGAAGAAGAAGAAGGCTTCTGATCCATCAGTGATTAAAGTGCATACTCCTTCAACTGCTACACCTTCACCGATCCACCTCGTGCACACCCCTTAGTATATCTGCTTATCAGAGGTACTTCTTTAACAGGGCCTGTATGATCCTTGCTCGCATCTGCAGCTCTCTTAATGGGCACTTCAGCACTCCATATTAGGCACAGGTCATTAAGGTGGTTAATTTCATGCAAAAATACGAGGGGATGCTTTCCATAGTGTTATACCTTTTATTGAAATTAACAATCCCCCCTTATACAAATTCAGCTTACAAGAATAAAGTAATTCATTAGCTTGTCACAGATTGGCATCAAGCTCACCACCGATCGGTGTTCCAAATGAACTGTGCGCCATGATGAGTCCCAGGATGATGCTGGCTGCGTGGAGCTAGTGAGTCGCGTAGTCATTGCTGACGCGTTTCGTGATTACGTCTTCAGAGGACGTGGCCACGCAGCACGACTTTTAACTTAAATAACACAGGTGGCGGGCTCCACCGATAATGTCATTCCGAGTGTCATAGGCCTAAAGTCCCGCCCCCTCTACGTGTCATACGGCGCATAGAATCGTACACAGAATCCAATACATCTGCGGCGGCTCAATCTCGCTACATTCTGTGTTGCTACAGCTGGGAACTCGCATGGGTCAATATGCTTGCTCACCATGACATCTGCTTTCACAGTTTAATATATACCTCCATCCCAATATATATTATACTGTGAAAGCAGATGTCATGGTGAGTAAAGGAGTCTTGGCAGAACAGACATCTTCAGGACATTAATGCGACCCAAGAGGGAGATAGGATAGGTATCCCACTGCCGCAAGAGTTGGTCAATGTCGCAGAAGAGAGTGGGGAAGTTGGCCTGGTAGAGGGTGAAATATGAGGAGGCTAGGTTGATCCCTAAATATTTAAGGGAATGTGAGCACCAGTGATAGGAATAATTCTGTTGTAGGACAGTAAGCTCTGAGGGTGGAATGAGTATTGGTAGAGCTTCTGTTTTGCTTGTATTGATTTTATATCCTAAAAGAAAGCTAAATTCTTTAAGCAGGGCGTGTAGGTTTGGGAGGGAGGTGGTAGATCTAGTTAAGGTCAACAGGATGTCATCTGCGAACAAGGACAATTTGTACTCATTTTGTCGTAGAGAAACTCTGCGGATATCTGGGTGGGTGCGAACGGCCACCGCCTGAGGTTCTAGACAAAGAATAAAAAGGAGAGGGGATAATGGGCATCCCTATGAGTAAGCACTCTTGGTAGTGGGAAATGCATTAGCTATTTTCTTGCTTTGCTGTGACCTATTTTTGTGTGATTCCATATTTTACCAATAAAGGCTTTTGAATTTTTCTTGGAGTGCGGTCCTTAATTTGCATCTTCATCAGCTTGTGCTGTGCCTGCACCTGGGTTCTCTAACCATAGGAACAGCTGTGGGATTGAGTTTGGGTGGATCATCCTGGAGCGGTGGATCTCTTCATACTACAGGAAAGAGCAAACACCGGAGGATCTTTTCAAGCTGATAATAATATTTATCACAGGCTTTTATATAAAGCCCTTAAAGCGGTTCTGCACACATTTCATTTAGTAAATCTCTTTGCCTTCCAAATCAGGCAAAGAGTACTAAATGAAATGTGTTTTTTTTTTTTTTTCACTTACCTTGTAATCGATGACTTCCTGTCCTCTGTCTCTGCGAGGGTGGGCGGGGTCTCTGCGTCGATCGTCGTCACACCGCACTGTCTCCTGGGATCTGGTGTCATTGATCCCAGAAGTCTGTGCGGGCATCTTCCGAAATCTCGCGAGATTTCGGCCACATCTTCCGAAATCTCGCGAGATGTCAGCAGATATGCCGACATCTCGCGAGATTTCGGAGAACGTGAGCTGCACTTTGCCGTTTACTGCGCACGCGCGAGCTCGGCGCAGTAACGGCGGTGCATGCTGGGCCATCTAAAGTGCCTGTGGGGTTTCACATGCCCACAGGCAAGATGGCCCCCAGCAGAAAAGCAGCATCTAAATAATTTTATCGGAGGAAAACCGGCTGCGATCGAGATGGGAGATGGAACAGGTGAGTCCCCCAATTTAGCTATTAATCCTTTGCATATTCCCCCCAAAAAAAAAAAAACACAGTGCAGAACCGCTTTAAGGTGAGGGTACATCTGGTGGAGGGTGTGTGCACACTGCATGAAGATATCATCATCACTTTTTATGTTTTCATAATGGATTTTTTAACTATTATCATTAAGGATTTGTTGTGCAATACATGGAGCACATGCACTTTATTTATATATATTTTTTGGACACTTTACCCGTGTATCACAGTATACTACATTATAAGGGTCTTTGTGCAATACACGGAGCATGAGCACTTTATTATATTATTATTATTTTTTTGGGACATTTATTACTTACCTTTGCATCTTAGGATATATTTTCTGGTTATTTGTTGTATTTGTGCTACACATGTATATTAGTTGTATAGCTATTTAAGCGCCGCCCATTTGCTATATCAACTTTGGGATAATGACCTAAGCAAAGTTGATGATTTATGAACTATTAGCAGCCTCAACAGCCTCTGTTTTTAGGCTTTTCAAAATAACAAATACAAATGGAAGAAAGTGCTGGTGTAATATAATATGTTGAATGAATGTGGTCCCCTGCGCTACTATGTATTGTACAAGTGAAACTGAAAAAAGTAGATACAACTAATAGTGAAATAAACAGACAAATGTGACACAAAGAAATTGCTGCAATACCTAATGTGTTCACAGTTACACGTTCAATATATTAAAATATAAGTGGTGTTGCGCTATTCCTCAATGAATAATGCAGTGAAATCAACAATCAATAATCTATAATCAATAAAGTTTACAATAATAAGCAATGCAAATGTTCAAACAATCCAAAAAGAAAGAGTGATAAGTATCACAAACATGTATAATGTCCAATAAACTGATAGGTATCAAGTGCTCAGTATAAACGGTACTCAGTTCTTCATTAAAATAATCCAACAGGTTCTTTGTTCTTCCACCAACACCACACGCTCACAGAACTCTCACTTCATAACCACATATAAAGAGCCTTATGATCAGGTTCCAATAAGGGGTTGTTATATCCAATATGCTCCACCTTATCTCCTCTGTGTAGAATAAAGGATCCAAGCTCCTAGGGCTCCAGTTCCATATGGGGGGTGAAACAAACAATATGCCTCTTATAGTGTAAAATGTTTAAAATATAACCATTTATTTAAAAGACGATTAAATGCTTACATCAAAGCAAAGTAAAAAGTGCATGGAATCATAAAAACAGTGGCGTTTTCCACCTCTCATGTCACTTCTGGTCCGCTGTCTCCTTCGGCCATGGCCTACGTGTTGTGTCACGTTAAGTGACTTCCTCAGGGGAGCCCCTAAGGAAGTCACGTGAGAATTCTTTGTTAAGCGAAGGAGGAATTCCCTTGCAAAGTGGAAAGCCTATTTACCTTTAGTAAATTAAAGTGTTTGTTAACCCCCAAAAAAATAGATGAAACAGCGCAGTGCTTGTGCTGTGTAATCTCCCCCCCCTAAACTGTAAATAAAACCTGCCTGAACCTGCCACTTCCTGTATCCCCCTCTCTGTACTGACCACGATAACCAGGGCTGCTGTGCCCTGACCACCGTGGTCAGTTTGCATCCTTGTGTCATCCCCAGCCCTGCTCTCAGCTCTCCTCTCTCCCCCTCACCCCTTCCTCTCTGCCTGTCAGATCCTTGTTGTGTGTCTCTGTCTCCGCCCCCGCCGCCATTAATACAAATCCTAAACTTTTAAATGGTCACTGGCACCCCCTCTTTGATACTCAGGCATAACACACTGTATATGTATTTTCTAAAAACGAAACTTGTAAATACATATTTGGAGCTATCTTCAGGCTGGTCATGTGACTCGCGGACGCTTTACAACTACGAGACAAGGCTTCTGCAGTAGAGGCTGAGAGGCCACGTGATCGCCCCGGCTGACGTCAGAGGGAGATCTTGGCCCCTCCTGCAGAAGCCATGTATCGAAGCTGAAAAGTGGGCGCGAGTCACGTGACTGGCCTGAAGATAGCTCTAAATAGGTATTTACAAGCCTCATTTTTAGAAAACACATATACAGTGTGCTATGCCTGAGTATCATAGGGGGGCTGGCATAGACTCATACTTGTGCCTTAACAAACACTTTAACTCCAGAGTGTTCATACAATACTTTTACTATTCAAATAAAATACATTCAAATCTCATTTGGTTAACAGCTGTAGACAGTGTGAATTTGGACATTTCAGTTTCATCATCTTTATTTGTATAAGTATAAATAGCTGAAATGCTTTGCATTGCCATTTGCATTTGCACTGAAGTAGAATACTCAATGTAAGCATTACTTCCTATTTTATCTTTAAACAGAAATGGATCACATATCACTGATGGCTTCTTTCATGGAACACAATACAGTTCAAACTATAACCTTCATTGTTTCAGCTGCAGTTGTCTTTACAGCTGGAATAATTGTACATGTATTTGTCATAATTGGGAACATCGATTACTGGATGAGAGAAAGACCACTAGCTTCTACTGACCAGTGACCACTAGATTATCACCTCCCTTGAGATATCAAGGGCCATCTTCTTGTTGACCTGCTTGTTGGACAGTTTTCGGAAGCTTCTATTAAAAAAGTCAATAGCAATCAGCATTCTTTTTAACTTTGTCCAGGTTACCTCTAACTACTCATGTGCATGGGTTCTGACTCTCCATTCCAATAGTCTTCTGCTTAAAGATCTCCAACTTTCACAATGTTTTCTTTCAATGTCTGAGGAGCATCATATCTACAAGAGTCATCCATCTGATTGTCGGTTCTGTGTTGATATCTGTATTGAATGTCTGGATCACTCACTTTGAACTTGCAAACAATGATACTCTTGATTTTACCCATCTAAAAGTTCAGCTGTTCTTGTTTTGCAATATGGCATTTCTAATCTACCTCTTGGCAGCTGTTCCTCTCGTTGCCTATCTAGGTCTTCACATCAGAAGAATAAAACGTGAAGCAAAAATTACTCACATGGATTCCTACTAGAGTTGAGCGGACACCTGGATGTTCGGGTTCGCTGGGTTCGGCCGAACTTCGGAAATAAGTTTGAGTTCGGGACCGAACTTGACCCGAACTTGACCCCGAACCCGAACCCCATTGAAGTCAATGGGGACCCAGACTTTTGAGGACTAAAATGGCTCTAAAAAAGAAATGGGAAGGGCTAGAGGGCTGCACATGGCAGCAACATGTTGTTAAGAGCATGGCAAGTGCTCTGCAAACAAATGTGGATAGGGAAATGACTTAAAATAACATAAAATACATAAAAAAAAAAAATAATATGCTGGAGGCCCCCTTCTCAGAAGAACAGGAAGTCATTAAGTACCTCAGAAACTCAATGGCACTATGCCACACATATTGTGGGAATACCCCAGAATACGCCCTTTCTAGAAAAAAAAATATTCAATTTAATGGATAAGCTAGTGGGAAAATAAAATACTTTGAAATTAAAAAAATAATAATCTTGATCTAGGAGGACGAGGTCAATATGGAGTAGGAGGTTGAGGTGGCGGTGGATGTGGCTGTGTAGGTGGAAGCGGCGGTGGAGGAGGAAGAGGTAGCCAACACTGTTTTTTGTTTTAAATTTATTATTTTTTTTAAATTAGGGTACACCCCAAAAGCGTGAGAGAGATCAAAAATACAACAATGGCTGGGTAAGGCCGGTGATGTGTCGAATTCTGTCCCCCGTCGGATAGTATCCGCACTGTACTGCGCTTGCGCAGTACATAGGACAAGGGGATTCTGAAAATCTCTGAAGACGAATGGCGCCTGCGTGGTGAGTCCAGGTTCAAGCCACACCATCCGAGGTTCAAGCCGAGCGAAGCGAGGCCGTGTCCGGAGCGTGGCAAGCGAAGCGAGCCCGTGAGGGGCCCTGTTACTATGTGCTACCGTATGTCCACGTGCGCCGTTCATCTTTGGAGATTTTCAGAATCTCCTTGTCCTCCGTACTGCACAAGTGCTGCGCCTGCGCAGTATGGGCCGGACACTATCCGATGGCTGGACAGTTTTTGGCTGGTTCATTTTAATGAATGTGAGCTTGTCCACATTGGCTCTGGACAGGCGGCTGTGCTTGTCTGTGATACCGTCCCCTGCCGTACTAAATACACGTTCAGATAATACACTGGCTGCAGGGCAGGCCAGCACCTCCAAGGCGTAAAGGACAAGCTCAGGCCATGTGCCCAATTTGGAGACCCAGAAGTTGAAGGGGGCAGACCCGTCATTCAGTACGTGTAGGCGTGTGCACACATACTGCTCCACCATGTTGGTGAAATGCTACATCCTACTAAGACGATCCATCTCAGCTGGTGGTGCTGGTTGTTGTGGCGTGCTGACAAAGCTTTTTCACATTTCGGCCATGCTAACCCTGCCTTCTGAGGTGCTGGCGGTGCCCCGGCTGCGTTGGCGACCTCCTTCTCCTCCTCTGCCTTCGCCTTGTGCTTCCACCGTACCCCCGCTCTCAGGTGGGAATGCCACCAGCAGCGCATCTACCAGTGTGCGCTTGTACTCGCGCATCTTACGATCACGCTCCAGTGAGGTAATTAAGGACGGCACATTGTCCTTGTAACGGGGATCCAGCAGGGTGGCCACCCAGTAATCAGCACCAGTTAGAATGTGGGCAACTCGGCGGTTGTTGCGAAGACACTGCAGCATGTAATCGCTCATGTGTGCCAGGCTGCCCAGAGGAAACGAAAAGCTGTCCTTTGTGGGAGGTGTATCGTCTGTGTCCTCTGTATCCCCCCAGCCATGCACCAGTGATGGCCATGAGCTGTGGGTGACCATTCCCTGGGAGAATCTCTCCAATGTTATATACTATTGGTTCTTTGGTTAGGAGGTGTTGTTTTGCCTACCATGTGACAAATTTCCCTCCAATCGGATGTTCTAGATTTGCAAATCTGGGGGAGTTGCTGATTGGTTTAAGCCCCATACACACGGTCGGACAATCCGCGGACCAGGTCCGTCGGACCATGTCCGTCATACTTTGTCCGATGTTGGTTTTGCGTACACACGGTCGGACAAAGTTGTCGGAAAATCCGATCATTCTGAACGTGGTGACGTTTGTTGCCTACGACGGGACTACGTAGAGGCTAGTAGCCAATAGCTTTGGTCTTGTAATGTGATCTGAGCATGCGTGGCACTTTGTCCGGTCGGAAAACCGCACACACGATCGGATTTGGTGTGATCGGACCGTGTTGACGGCAAATCCTTCCAGCAGGAGATAAGACTTTGTCCGTCGGACAAACCGACGTACACTGTCCGATGGTGCATACACGCGGTCTGATTTTTCAACAACATTGTCCGATCGGACAGAATCCATGAAAAAGTCCGACCGTGTGTATGGGGCTTTAGAGTTTTTAGAAATGTATAAATATATGTGCAGTGTGGGTAGGTGGATGCCCCAGTTGAAGTCTTTTTCAGATGAAACGCGTCAGACGAGGTTCACCATTCCCCACACTGCTTTTTAATTGTGATCACTCACTTTTATACCATTATTTTTTGTCATGTTGTTTTTTATCAATAAAACCTTCTCTTTTTGACCTGCACCATCGGAGCCCCCTCTCTCTTTTTTCTTTCCCCTTATATATGGTCTGAAATTTTGGGAGTACCTGCTTCGAGTTTGTTTCACACTTGTCGGGGTGACACACTGTTGGTTCCAGCCTTTTTCCTTTGGATCTCTTCACTTTGTGGTTTCTGTTTCATGGCTGTGACTCACAGTCCATCTGGCGATCAATAGTCGGATCATCTGTATCGTTTCGGTGAGAATTGAGGAGAGGACCACAGAATACATCCGTTCATCCCCAGGAGCACAGCGAAGGTCTTATCCATGGGTCGAGTCCCTCTATGCCTGTTTGACTCTCTGTCGGTCCACCTGTTCCGGTAAGCACACATCTATCACTGCTTTTACCCAGGAAAGTGTCTCATGAGAGGATTTCTATGGTTCTGTTCTGATAATATTTTACTATTATGGGACTTTCACATATTTTTGTCACGTTATTATTTTAATGTTGGACATTCACCATATGTTCACCCATTCTGTTCAGATTGTAGATTTATTTGTTTCACAGGTTACTTTTGTGTCACTTATTCATTTACTTTAGCGCTACATTTTTTACTCACATTTGTTTTTGAATATTGTCACATTCTAGTGTAGCTGCTTTGTGTTCACTTTTTATTTGAGTTTAGCACAGTAATTTCCTTATACCCATATGGCCATTAGCTGGTCTGGGTGCCACCATGCTGTGAACATGGTTCCTCCTCCTCCTCCATCTCCTCCTCCTCCTCATCCTCCACCTCGTCATCCTCCAGTACTATGCCCTTGCTTCCGGACAATTATGTACCTGGCGTTTTTTGGAACCCACCCTCGTAGCCACTTGTGAATGACTGCCCTGAGGATAAGTATGAGTGGGAGATTTACATGGGAAAAAAGTGTGAGAGATGGATGTTCACGGTGATCGTTTATGGCAGCTCAGACATAGGCTTCAAATAGTAATGCAGTGGAGAGGGGGAAGATGGAGCGCCAACGACAGCTAGTGATGAGCGAGTATGGGGGGTCACAGATGGAGTGACACTGAGGGTGGGTGAGAGAGAGTGGGGGCTGAAGAGGAGAAACACTGTGATGTGTTTTTTGGACAGTTTTTTTTCTCAGTCCAGGAGTAACAGTGTGTGCTTGTAAGATGCGGCAGCCGGCTCCATAGAGCAGAAGAGACTCTGGTGTAAAGGAGAAAAGAAAGAGAGAGAGCAGCGCCGCTCTGAGCGTAGTGGGTCTGATTACAGTGGGAACTGTATTAAGAAGAAACCTCAAGAGGTGGGATTATACCGGCAACAAGATAAACCATATAGGCATACATAAGATAATTTTATAGATTTATTATCAAAATACAAAGACATAAAAAATGAAATAGTTCTTTAAAAACAGTAAGACAAGTGGTACAAAATGATATGCATATCTGCGATTGGTGAGAGTGTAGAATTCCGACGCGTTTCCAAGAGGCTAAATTATGCCTGTCTTCCTCAGGGAATTATAGTCACCATCTACAGAATATCAAAACGTGTCAATTATGTACAAGAACAAAGCAAAAATGTTCCCCACCCCAGTGTGACATGGGGTGGAGAGTCATACATTGCATGTAAATATGAACAAATATTCAATATATATCCATAATAAATTTTGAAACATGCACTTACATAGTCAAATATTGCATATATAGCATTGCCTCCCATTCACTCTCCGAGAAGAAGAGACGTCCAAGAGTTGGCAGAAAGTAATGGCCGCATTCCCATACTCTCTACAAGACGGTAAGGGTAAAAAGGTTCCATATATCTAATGGCGCAGAAACCTACAAAACCACCCATGGAGAAAGAGGAATAGTATCTTAGAGCCTGGATATGAGATTGAAAAAATTGTTTCTCTCATATAAGGGTTGCTTACCCAAGAGTCCATGATCCAAGGGTTCAAACAGAAAGAAATGTTCCAGGAAAGGGTCCTCAAGGAGTCCTAGGTGGAGAGTGATGCACACAGCTCAATGCTGTGAGGCGGAATGACGCCATATACCGTCTCTGGCGTCCTTAAATAGGTGGAATAGAACTCTGTCCCGCCCTTGTGGGTGTGTTGGGATGACGTCAGACGCAAAGGCGTCCCGCGTCATCACCTCCAATCCCGCCCATTGGGCTGGATCCTCTTCCTGATGGAAAGTAGGAGAAGGGAAAAACCGCTGACAAGGGCGGTTTAACAATGTGTGTGCCGCCTACTGCGTCTCATTAGGCGTCAGCCACACGGCGTCATAAGACGTCTCTGCCCATACAGCACAATCGCGTGGTGCGATGTGCGCATGCGCGGAGTGGGAAGCTCAGCCAAAGACAGTCTGTCTATGGCGCCGGCGCCCAGTATGGAACTGCGCATGCGCAATGTGATCTGCATGGACAGAATTGTGGATAGCGCCAAGAGCGCAAGTGGCCACACATGGAACCGCCATCCCCTATGCCCAAATCTGGACATAGAGAGTGGCGCCTTGGGGGAACAAGCCAATGGGAAAAGGTGTCCCCCAAAATACGGAAAGAATCCCGTACCAAGCTGGGGGATGTAAACTGGGAGGGAGTTAATTGTTGCATAGAAGGGTGCTGGGGAGGGGAAGAAAACCTCCCCACAATTCCATTGTCCCAGAGCCTAAACAAGGCCCAGGTACATGGATGTGAGGAGATACCCCATCCCCCACAACAAGGCAACAATAGGGGACTAAAACCACTGGCAAGAAATGTATCTGGGAATCGGAAAATAAATTCCTAATTACCCAAATAAATAATACCCCAAAAGATCCAAAATGACCTCCAGACCATCATAGATGGAATATGAAGGAACTACCCCCCTAAAAAGAAATCCCGCGATGCCCCTCATCACGGGGTAGGGGGACTATGGGTCAATTGGGGTTAGGCTGCCAGGTAGAGAGTAGTGGGAGGGCACTAAAGATCTGCCAGGTATGGGACATCAATAAAGTATTTTCTCGGTGAGTAAAAACCCCCTGGAGGCAAAGCTATTTACAATTGAAGAATCAAAAAAACATATTTATACAAATATTGTCCATTTATGGACCAATAAACAAAACCAAAAAGCTGAACTATTCACTTAACCTAGTGACCCACTTCAAGAAAGAGCAAAGACAATGGAGGGAGAACCCCCCAATAGATGGGGGACCTACAATTGAAGAAAACGAGACAAGATAGGGGGTCATATAAATGTAAGATTATTATTGTACGAAGACCAAGTGAAGGAGGGCTGACAATTTAGTCAGTCTTCCCTGAACTATAGCCATCCAAGAATGGTCTAAAACTTTCCACCTCATTTAAGCCAGGTGGAGTAGTTGCCTTCAAAGTTCTAATCCAACGCATTTCTCGTTGGAGAAGAACTTTGTTCCAATCTCCTCCTCTGATTGGAATGTGTAGTCTGTCAAGAACTGTGAAGTTGATTTTCGGCACTCTATAGTTGTGTTTCTTGGCTATATGACGCCCCAAAGGCAAATATAGATTGCAGATCTTCATATCATGCATATGCTTTTCAACTCTCTTACAGAATTTCTGTCTAGTTTTGCCTACATAAAAAGAACCACACTGACACTGCATGAGGTACACCACCCCCTGAGTCTGGCAGGAGGCATAATGTCTCAGGGAGAAGTCTACCCCATTTGGCAGCGTCAGTGTGGTTCTCTGGCCAATGACTGAACATTGAGCACAGTTTCCACATGGAAAGGTTCCAAAGTTCCTACAGGGATCCTTCCTAGAGATTCCCTTATATTCACTTTGTGTGACTAGATTACCAATTGAAACAGTTTTTCTATAGGAAATCAGAGGGCGAGGTGAGACCAGGGTACCTACAACTGGATCATCTGTAAGGATTGACCAATTCTTGTTGATAATTTTGCGAATTTCGCAAAATTATCAACAAGAATTGGTCAATCCTTACAGATGATCCAGTTGTAGGTACCCTGGTCTCACCTCGCCCTCTGATTTCCTATAGAAAAACTGTTTCAATTGGTAATCTAGTCACACAAAGTGAATATAAGGGAATCTCTAGGAAGGATCCCTGTAGGAACTTTGGAACCTTTCCATGTGGAAACTGTGCTCAATGTTCAGTCATTGGCCAGAGAACCACACTGACGCTGCCAAATGGGGTAGACTTCTCCCTGAGACATTATGCCTCCTGCCAGACTCAGGGGGTGGTGTACCTCATGCAGTGTCAGTGTGGTTCTTTTTATGTAGGCAAAACTAGACAGAAATTCTGTAAGAGAGTTGAAAAGCATATGCATGATATGAAGATCTGCAATCTATATTTGCCTTTGGGGCGTCATATAGCCAAGAAACACAACTATAGAGTGCCGAAAATCAACTTCACAGTTCTTGACAGACTACACATTCCAATCAGAGGAGGAGATTGGAACAAAGTTCTTCTCCAACGAGAAATGCGTTGGATTAGAACTTTGAAGGCAACTACTCCACCTGGCTTAAATGAGGTGGAAAGTTTTAGACCATTCTTGGATGGCTATAGTTCAGGGAAGACTGACTAAATTGTCAGCCCTCCTTCACTTGGTCTTCGTACAATAATAATCTTACATTTATATGACCCCCTATCTTGTCTCGTTTTCTTCAATTGTAGGTCCCCCATCTATTGGGGGGTTCTCCCTCCATTCTCTTTGCTCTTTCTTGAAGTGGGTCACTAGGTTAAGTGAATAGTTCAGCTTTTTGGTTTTGTTTATTGGTCCATAAATGGACAATATTTGTATAAATATGTTTTTTTGATTCTTCAATTGTAAATAGCTTTGCCTCCAGGGGGTTTTTACTCACCGAGAAAATACTTTATTGATGTCCCATACCTGGCAGATCTTTAGTGCCCTCCCACTACTCTCTACCTGGCAGCCTAACCCCAATTGACCCATAGTCCCCCTACCCCGTGATGAGGGGCATCGCGGGATTTCTTTTTAGGGGGGTAGTTCCTTCATATTCCATCTATGATGGTCTGGAGGTCATTTTGGATCTTTTGGGGTATTATTTATTTGGGTAATTAGGAATTTATTTTCCGATTCCCAGATACATTTCTTGCCAGTGGTTTTAGTCCCCTATTGTTGCCTTGTTGTGGGGGATGGGGTATCTCCTCACATCCATGTACCTGGGCCTTGTTTAGGCTCTGGGACAATGGAATTGTGGGGAGGTTTTCTTCCCCTCCCCAGCACCCTTCTATGCAACAATTAACTCCCTCCCAGTTTACATCCCCCAGCTTGGTACGGGATTCTTTCCGTATTTTGGGGGACACCTTTTCCCATTGGCTTGTTCCCCCAAGGCGCCACTCTCTATGTCCAGATTTGGGCATAGGGGATGGCGGTTCCATGTGTGGCCACTTGCGCTCTTGGCGCTATCCACAATTCTGTCCATGCAGATCACATTGCGCATGCGCAGTTCCATACTGGGCGCCGGCGCCATAGACAGACTGTCTTTGGCTGAGCTTCCCACTCCGCGCATGCGCACATCGCACCACGCGATTGTGCTGTATGGGCAGAGACGTCTTATGACGCCGTGTGGCTGACGCCTAATGAGACGCAGTAGGCGGCACACACATTGTTAAACCGCCCTTGTCAGCGGTTTTTCCCTTCTCCTACTTTCCATCAGGAAGAGGATCCAGCCCAATGGGCGGGATTGGAGGTGATGACGCGGGACGCCTTTGCGTCTGACGTCATCCCAACACACCCACAAGGGCGGGACAGAGTTCTATTCCACCTATTTAAGGACGCCAGAGACGGTATATGGCGTCATTCCGCCTCACAGCATTGAGCTGTGTGCATCACTCTCCACCTAGGACTCCTTGAGGACCCTTTCCTGGAACATTTCTTTCTGTTTGAACCCTTGGATCATGGACTCTTGGGTAAGCAACCCTTATATGAGAGAAACAATTTTTTCAATCTCATATCCAGGCTCTAAGATACTATTCCTCTTTCTCCATGGGTGGTTTTGTAGGTTTCTGCGCCATTAGATATATGGAACCTTTTTACCCTTACCGTCTTGTAGAGAGTATGGGAATGCGGCCATTACTTTCTGCCAACTCTTGGACGTCTCTTCTTCTCGGAGAGTGAATGGGAGGCAATGCTATATATGCAATATTTGACTATGTAAGTGCATGTTTCAAAATTTATTATGGATATATATTGAATATTTGTTCATATTTACATGCAATGTATGACTCTCCACCCCATGTCACACTGGGGTGGGGAACATTTTTGCTTTGTTCTTGTACATAATTGACACGTTTTGATATTCTGTAGATGGTGACTATAATTCCCTGAGGAAGACAGGCATAATTTAGCCTCTTGGAAACGCGTCGGAATTCTACACTCTCACCAATCGCAGATATGCATATCATTTTGTACCACTTGTCTTACTGTTTTTAAAGAACTATTTCATTTTTTATGTCTTTGTATTTTGATAATAAATCTATAAAATTATCTTATGTATGCCTATATGGTTTATCTTGTTGCCGGTATAATCCCACCTCTTGAGGTTTCTTCTTAATACTTATTTGGGGATGATGGCAACCAATATGTGTCTCGAGATCTGAGTTCAATCTATTTTCTACAGTGGGAACTGTATGTGAAATTAAAAAGAAAGTATGTACTCACACTTTGTTTAAAAATATCAGGCACGTAGCGGTATCTTTATTTTGTCTGAAGTCCTCGGCCGTCCTCCGGTGTCATGGCTATGGTGGGGAAACGCACGGTCCCTTGCGTCTCGTGGTTCCGAGGTGAGTGCGTCCCAGGATAGGCACATCAGCAGGATTGATGACGTTGGTAGGCGTGGTTGGAAGCGCTCGCGTTCGGAGCATGCGTGCTCCTTCATCAGGCGTTGTAAACAGCCGCAGCTTGTAGACACATATTTATAGTGGGGGAAGGGGGAAGGGGGAGTGTGGGAAAAAAAATGGGGGCGGTATCTATCTTTATACTTTAAAAACTGTAAAAACTTTAAAATTGGCCAACGCTGATCATGTATTAGAAGTGTTGTGAGAAGTTTAAAAGGATCATTCATGTTTGGTAACATAATTTGTAACCTACTCTATGTAGGCCGCACTACCCGAACACTACGAAAAAGATTTGGTGAACACAGACGATCGATCGAGGAAAAGAAGAACCTGACTATCCCAAGACATTTTACGGAATTCCACCAAGGCTCCACCAATGGCCTACATGTTTGGGCCATAGAAACCATCCCTGGTACTTTCCCTAAAGCGGAACGCATCAAACGCCTATGCGAGAGGGAAACCTTCTGGATCTACACCCTGGACAGTCTCAAGCCAGGAGGACTCAACGAGGAGATCGAAATCCACTCCATTTTTTAGCCACCACTCGTTGTCCTCCATCTCCCTTTTTTTTCCCCACCTTCTTCGAAACACCCCTCCCCCACTCCAAAGGACCAGCCCTGTGTAAAGTGTGTTTATATATATATATATATATATATATATATATATATATACACATGCTTGCAAAAAATCTCTAATAAACCAAAAAACCTCCCAAGCCCCCCCCCCCCCCCTTCTTCTTATTATTATTATTTTTACCAGTCACCACCAGTCATCAGAGCAAGCGTCACTTCCCTCCCCCATCACACCATTATATATACGTCTTTTTACATGTGCATATATATGTACACTTTCATGGAATTTTTCCTTATTATCTAAAAACATCCTTTTTTTTTTATATATATATATATTGTTATACATAACTTTCATATAAATTTTACTTATACAGATTTTATATAGATTTTTTAATACAGCTCTTTAATACAGCATTTTAATCACTTCCTATTCTTTCTCATTCTGATCACATCTATATCTCCATTCTGCAGCACACTCTAATTGCCCACATTATTTCATGCATACTATAAACTCTCCCCTATATATATAAATAATATATCCTCCATTTTCCACCCATCATCTCTCACCCCTTTCTCCATCCTTCCTTTTTTTTTTTATTCCTCACCTCATCCACACTACTGTCATTCTATAATATATTGACCCACCAAACTACAATCCCCATCAGCCCTCTCTCTCCCAGTCCCGCCCACACTCACATTCCCTCCCCCTCCCCATGATTGCTTCCACATCATCACCTCCCCCCCCCCCCCCCCCCCCGCTCTTGCTATACATGTTTTTAACAGTCACAACATCTCAGCACAAATTATGTTACCAAACATGAATGATCCTTTTAAACTTCTCACAACACTTCTAATACATGATCAGCGTTGGCCAATTTTAAAGTTTTTAAAGTTTTTAAAGTATAAAGATAGATACCGCCCCCATTTTTTTCCCCCACACTCCCCCTTCCCCCTTCACCCACTATAAATATGTGTCTACAAGCTGCGGCTGTTTACACCGCCTGATGAAGGAGCACGCATGCTCCGAAAGCAAGCGCTTCCAACCACGCCTACCAACGTCATCAATCCTGCTGACGTGTCGATCCTGGAACGCACTCACCTCGGAACCACGAGACGCAAGGGACCGTGCGTTTCCCCACCATAGCCATGACACCGGAGGACGGCCGAGGACTTCAGACAAAATAAACATACCGCTACGTGCCTGATATTTTTAAACAAAGTGTGAGTACATACTTTCTTTTTAATTTCACATACAGTTCCCACTGTAATCAGACCCACTACACTCAGAGTGGCGCTGCTCTCTCTCTTTCTTTTCTCCTCTACACCAGAGTCTCTTCTGCTCTATGGAGCCGGCTGCTGCATCTTACAAGCACACACTGTTACTCCTGGACTGAGAAAAAAACTGTCCAAAAAACACATCACAGTGTTTCTCCTCTTCAGCCCCCACTCTCTCTCACCCACCCTCAGTGTCACTCCATCTGTGACCCCCCATACTCGCTCATCACTAGCTGTCATCGGCGCTCCATCCTCCCCCTCTCCACTCCATGTAACCATTGGCCACTTCAGAGGAAAGTACTTTCTTTACACAAGGCAGTGTACCACCTCCAAAAGTAAGCTGTCAAGGGAAAAGGGTCCGTTCCACATCCACCCCCTGAAAAATTAAGTCGCATGGAATTGAACTATGAACTGCATGCAAATACAAAATGGCATGTTCTGGAATTTTAACAGTTACAAATAGTTATCCTTGGACTATGATCGGGATAAAACGATGATGTCATAAAGCTTATTGACACCATAACCATTACAACCAGCTGGTCCATGATACCAATGGACACTTCAGTGGCATGAACTTGCTTTACACAAGGCAATGTACCACCCCCAAAGGTGAGTGGCCAAGGACCGACTAAACAGCTGAATGGACCCTGCTAACAGGAGTCATGTTATACAGTATTTAGGCTTCATGTGATCAGGATGACACACTGGTGTCAGAAATCCTAATGCCGCGGACACACGACCGGACTTTCCAGCAGACTAGGTCAGACGGGATTAGTCCATAAAACAATCCGATCGTGTATGGGCTAGTCCGTTCGTTCTCGGGAAAAAAAGTCCGGTAGACCTAGAAATAGAACATGTTTCAAATCTATCCGACAGACTCAAGTCCGACAGACTTAAATCGGGAAAAACGTTCGTCTGTGTGCTGGTCCGACAGACCAAATATGACGCAATGGCAGCTATTGGCTACTGGCTATTGAACTTCCTTGTTTAGTCACATTTACGTCATCAAGTTCAAAACGAATGGACTTTCGAACGGACTTAGTCCGTTCGTGTGTGTGCAAGTCCGTTCGTTCGTAAAGCTAGTCGGACTTCTGCCAAAAGTCCATCGCGAAGACCGTCGGACCTAGTCTGCCGGAAAGTCCAGTCGTGTGTACGCGGCATAACACTGACCTATCCATCAGAACTGGTTGTTCCACTTCAGAGGTAAGAACTTTCCTTACACTGGGCAGAATACTACCCCCCAAAGGTAAATGGCCATGGGTGAAGAGTCTGTCTCACATCCATCCCCTTAAAAATTAAGTAGCATGGAACTGAACTATGAGGTGAATAGTGAAGGCAGATACAAAATGGCATGTTCTGGAATTATAAAACCAGCTAGAGGCTGACTAAACAGTTGCATGGACCCTGCCACTGGCAGTCATCTTATATTTGGACTTGCTGTGATCGGGATGACACATTGGTGTCAGAAATCCTATCACTGACCTACTTACCAGAACCAGCTGGTCCATATAACCTATGGCCACTTCAGAGGCAAGAACTGTCCTTATTCCGGGCAGTGTACCACCCCTAAAGGTGATTGGCCACAGGGGTAAGAGACTGTCCCACATCTGTCCCCTTTAAAAATGAATTACTGCACAATATAATTTGACCGGGGCTTGTTCTGAACAAAGTAATTACCGGCTTGCCCTTGGTTTGCACCAACAGGTTTAAATGATAATGCTCAACCAGTAAAGTTTACTTCTGTTTTTTTACCCCATTTTTATTTTTTAAGAAATATTCAGCATCTCTATATGTCACTTTCTTTTTTTTTTTTTTTTTTACATTATTATTTCTGTACATATTTCTATGCACTGCTCTATGTTTTCTAAATATTAAATATAAAAAATATGTTGGCCTTCTATTGTACTAAGTAGGGATGGGCCCGGTGCTCGATGCAAACCCATGTTCGCATCGAGCACCGGGCGTTCGCTCGCTCGGCGAGCCCAGAACTATTTTGGCCGCTCGCATCAAATTCGTGTGATGCGAGCGGCCCCGCAATGCATTGCGGCCGGCGCGGCCGGCGCAGTGCATTGCTGGCTGATGATTGGCCAAGCATGCACTGTGACCCCGCATGCTTGGCCAATCACAGCGCCGGAAACTCGGAGAGCCATAATTGGCTACAGGCAGGACGCCTGTAGCCAATTACAGCTCAGGGGCTTTAGTACACGCCCCACCATTTAAAAGGCCGCCACGCCGTCGGCGCCGGTCACATGAGTTCCGGCTTTAGGAGAGATCAGGCTGATTCTGTGTCTTTGCTAGATTCATTCATATAGAAAGATTTGCTCTACTTTGCTAAACCATTGGCTATTTATTTGCTAAACCATTGCTACCTGTCATTGATTGTCCATTGCTGCTGGTTAGTGTGTTTTTAGCTGCTGCTGGGGATTAGTCTGGTGCGTGTTTTACTGTTAGTACAGTATTTCAGTAGTACCAACCGCAGTGCTGTTAGCACAGCATTGCACCCCAAAAGCACCCATAGGACTTCTAGTGTGTTAGTGGCAGCAAACAGAGCTCCTATATTTTCTTCCCAGAAGCACCCATAGGACTTCTACTGTGTTAGTGGCATCACACAGAGTTCCTATATTCTCTTCCCAGAAGCACCCATAGGACTTCTACTGTGTTAGTGGCATCACACAGAGTTCCTATATTTTCTTCCCAGAAGCACCCATAGGACTTCTACTGTGTTAGTGGCATCACACAGAGTTCCTATATTTTCTTCCCAGAAGCACCCATAGGACTTCTACTGTGTTAGTGGCATCACACAGAGTTCCTATATTTTCTTCCCAGAAGCACCCATAGGACTTCTAGAGTGTTAGTGGCAGCAAACAGAGCTCCTATATTTTCTTCCCAGAAGCACCCATAGGACTTCTACTGTGTTAGTGGCATCACACAGAGTTCCTATATTCTCTTCCCAGAAGCACCCATAGGACTTCTACTGTGTTAGTGGCATCACACAGAGTTCCTATATTTTCTTCCCAGAAGCACCCATAGGACTTCTACTGTGTTAGTGGCATCACACAGAGTTCCTATATTTTCTTCCCAGAAGCACCCATAGGACTTCTACTGTGTTAGTGGCAGCAAACAGAGTTCCTATATTTTCTTCCCAGAAGCACCCATAGGACTTCTACTGTGTTAGTGGCATCACACAGAGTTCCTATATTCTCTTCCCAGAAGCACCCATAGGACTTCTACTGTGTTAGTGGCATCACACAGAGTTCCTATATTTTCTTCCCAGAAGCACCCATAGGACTTCTACTGTGTTAGTGGCATCACACAGAGTTCCTATATTTTCTTCCCAGAAGCACCCATAGGACTTCTACTGTGTTAGTGGCATCACACAGAGTTCCTATATTTTCTTCCCAGAAGCACCCATAGGACTTCTAGAGTGTTAGTGGCATCACACAGAGTTCCTATATTTTCTTCCCAGAAGCACCCATAGGACTTCTACTGTGATAGTGGCATCACACAGAGTTCCTATATTTTCTTCCCAGAAGCACCCATAGGACTTCTACTGTGTTAGTGGCATCACACAGAGTTCCTATATTTTCTCCCAGAAGCACCCATAGGACTTCTAGAGTGTTAGTGGCAGCAAACAGAGCTCCTATAATTTCTTCCCAGAAGCACCCATAGGACTTCTACTGTGTTAGTGGCATCACACAGAGTTCCTATATTTTCTTCCCAGAAGCACCCATAGGACTTCTACTGTGTTAGTGGCATCACACAGAGTTCCTATATTTTATTCCCAGAAGCACCCATAGGACTTCTCCTGTGTTAGTGGCATCACACAGAGTTCCTATATTTTATTCCCAGAAGCACCCATAGGACTTCTACTGTGTTAGTGGCATCACACAGAGTTCCTATATTTTCTTCCCAGAAGCACCCATAGGACTTCTACTGTGTTAGTGGCATCACACAGAGTTCCTATATTTTCTTCCCAGAAGCACCCATAGGACTTCTAGAGTGTTAGTGGCAGCAAACAGAGCTCCTATATTTTCTTCCCAGAAGCACCCATAGGACTTCTACTGTGTTAGTGGCATCACACAGAGTTCCTATATTTTCTTCCCAGAAGCACCCATAGGACTTGTACTGTGTTAGTGGCATCACGCAGAGTTCCTATATTTTCTTCCCAGAAGCACCCATAGGACTTGTACTGTGTTAGTGGCATCACACAGAGTTCCTATATTTTCTTCCCAGAAGCACCCATAGGACTTCTACTGTGTTAGTGGCATCACACAGAGTTCCTATATTTTCTTCCCAGAAGCACCCATAGGACTTCTACTGTGTTAGTGGCATCACACAGAGTTCCTATATTTTCTTCCCAGAAGCACCCATAGGACTTCTAGAGTGTTAGTGGCAGCAAACAGAGCTCCTATATTTTCTTCCCAGAAGCACCCATAGGACTTTTACTGTGTTAGTGGCATCACACAGAGTTCCTATATTTTCTTCCCAGAAGCACCCATAGGACTTCTACTGTGTTAGTGGCATCACACAGAGTTCCTATATTTTTCTTCCCAGAAGCACCCATAGGACTTCTACTGTGTTAGTGGCATCACACAGAGTTCCTATATTTTCTTCCCAGAAGCACCCATAGGACTTCTAGTGTATTAGTGGCATCACACAGAGCTCCCATATTTTCTTCCCAGAAGCACCCATAGGACTTCTAGTGTGTTAGTGGCATCACACAGAGCTCCCATATTTTCTTCCCAGAAGCACCCATAGGACTTCTAGTGTGTTAGTGGCATCACACAGAGCTCCCATATTGTCTTCCCAGAAGAACCCATAGGACTTCTAGTGTGTTAGTGGCATCACACAGAGCTCCCATATTTTCTTCCCAGAAGCACCCATAGGACTTCTACTGTGTTACTGGCATCACACAGAGTTCCTATATTTTCTTCCCAGAAGCACCCATAGGACTTCTACTGTGTTAGTGGCATCACACAGAGTTCCTATATTTTCTTCCCAGAAGCACCCATAGGACTTCTAGTGTGTTAGTGGCATCACACAGAGCTCCCATATTTTCTTCCCAGAAGCACCCATAGACTTCTAGTGTGTTAGTGGCATCACACAGAGCTCCTATATTTTCATCCCAGAAGCACCCATAGGACTTCAATTGTGTGTTAGTGGCATCACACAGAGCTCCTATATTTTCTTCTCAGCAGCACCCACAGGACTTCTAGTGTGTTAGTGGCATCACACAGAGCTCCTATATTTTCTTTGCAGAAGCACCCATAGGACTTCAATTGTGTGTTAGTGGCATCACACAGAGCTCCTATATTTTCTTCTCAGCAGCACCCACAGGACTTCTAGTGTGTTAGTGGCATCACACAGAGCTCCTATATTTCCTTTGCAGAAGCACCCATAGGACTTCTAGTGTGTTAGTGGCATCACACAGAGCTCCTATATTTTCTTCCCAGAAGCACCCATAGGACTTCAGTTGTGTGTTAGTGGCATCACACAGAGCTCCTATATTTTCTTCTCAGCAGCACACACAGGACTTCTAGTGTGTTAGTGGCATCACACAGAGCTCCTATATTTTCTTCTCAGCAGCACCCACAGGACTTCTAGTGTGTTAGTGGCATCACACAAAGCTCCTATATTTTCTTTGCAGAAGCACCCATAGGACTTCTAGTGTGTTAGTGGCATCACACAGAGCTCCTATATTTTATTCCCAGAAGCACCCATAGGACTTCAATTGTGTGTTAGTGGCATCACACAGAGCTCCTATATTTTCTTCTCAGCAGCACCCACAGGACTTCTAGTGTGTTAGTGGCATCACACAGAGCTCCTATATTTTCTTTGCAGAAGCACCCATAGGACTTCTAGTGTGTTAGTGGCATCACACAGAGCTCCTATATTTTCTTCTCAGCAGCAGCACCCACAGGACTTCTAGTGTGTTAGTGGCATCACACAGAGCTCCTATATTTTCTTTGCAGAAGCACCCATAGGACTTCTAGTGTGTTAATGGCATCACACAGAGCTCCTATATTTTCTTCTCAGCAGCACCCACAGGACTTCTAGTGTGTTAGTGGCATCACACAGAGCTCCTATATTTTCTTTGCAGAAGCACCCATAGGACTTCTAGTGTGTTAGTGGCATCACACAGAGCTCCTATATTTTTCTTCTCAGCAGCACCCACAGGACTTCTAGTGTGTTAGTGGCATCACACAGCGCTCCTATATTTTCTTCCCAGAAGCACCCATAGGACTTCAATTGTGTGTTAGTGGCATCACACAGAGCTCCTATATTTTCTTCTCAGCAGCACCCACAGGACTTCTAGTGTGTTAGTGGCATCACACAGAGCTCCTATATTTTCTTTGCAGAAGCACCCATAGGACTTCTAGTGTGTTAGTGGCATCACACAGAGCTCCTATATTTTCTTCTCAGCAGCAGCACCCACAGGACTTCTAGTGTGTTTAGTGGCATCACACAGAGCTCCTATATTTTCTCTTTGCAGAAGCACCCATAGGACTTCTAGTGTGTTTAGTGGCATCACACAGAGCTCCTATATTTTCTTTTCAGCAGCACCCACAGGACTTCTAGTGTGTTAGTGGCATCACACAGAGCTCCTATATTTTCTTTGCAGAAGCACCCATAGGACTTCTAGTGTGTTAGTGGCATCACACAGAGCTCCTATATTTTCTTCTCAGCAGCACCCACAGGACTACCGACTACCGAGGGGAGGCAGAGGGGAGGCAGAGCGTGCAGAGGCAAGAACACAGGGCAGGCAGGCTCTGTTTCTAGTGGACGTGGCCGTGGCCATGGACGTGGTCGTGCATCGTCATCAGCACGTGTCCATGGGACACGCGCGTCTTTGTTTTCGGCAGCTGGACATGTGGAGCCGCATCATGCTGAAGGCTTGGTAGAATGGATGACCAAGCCCTCCTCATCCTCCTCATCCTCTCTCACCCAGGCTCAGGGTACTGACAGAGCAGCTGCCAACGCGTACTCAATGGCATCATCAGCCACCCCTTCCCTAGACCCACCATGTCCTCCTGAGGAGTCCCCCGAACTCTTTGAGCACAGTGTTGGGTACATGCTCCAGGAGGATGTCCAACGATTCGAAGGCTCGGATGATGATACCCAGCTTGAGGAAGTCAGTAGTGTGCGCGCAGAGAGAGGGGATGCTGAAGGACAGCAATCTGGCAGTACTGTTCCACCAGCTGCAGCTTACTGCCAGGTTTGCTCTAGTGGTGAAGAGGGAGGGGATGATGAGGTCATTGACTCCACGTGGGTGCCTGAAGGGAGAGAGGATGAGGAGGAGGACGAGGAGGAGGAGGATGCGGCGTCACATGTCCAACGAGGCAGGATGCCCCCTGGAGGCCAGCTAGAGGCCAGCACAGCAACTGTACAACACCGCAGAGCTCCGCCTGTGCAGGGCGCTGCCTCTGCACGTTATCAGAAAAGTTCTTTGGTGTGGGCCTTTTTTGAGACGAGTGCATCAGATCGCACCACTGCTATTTCCAATATTTGTCTCAAGCGTATCTCGCGTGGCCAAAACATCAGCCGCTTGGGCACCACAAGCATGAGCAGACAAATGTCGACCTGCCATGCAGCTCGTTGGCAAGCACACATAAAAGACCCACACCAAAGAACTAAGCGGACCTCTCCTTGCTCCTCATCAGCTGGGATCTCCATCCCCACTACATCTTCAGTCCTCTCTGAAAGCTGCTCTGAGAGGACTGAAGGTGTAGAATTAGGTGTGTCACAACCAAGTACTTGCAGTACACCGACGTCCGATTGTAGCAGGCAAATTTCCCTGCCCCAGCTGCTGGACCGTCGAAAGAAGTACACTCCCAGCCATCCACATGCCCAGCGGTTGAATGCTAGCTTGGCTAAATTGCTAGCACTTCAACTGCTGCCTTTTCAGTTGGTAGACTCGGCCCCCTTCCGTGAGTTTGTTCAATGTGCGGTTCCTCAGTGGCAGTTCCCAAACGCCACTTTTTTCTCACGGAAGGCGATTCCGTCTCTCTACCGGCATGTGGAAGGCAATGTCCATGCCTCGCTGGACAGGGCGGTCAGCGGTAAGGTGCATATTACTGCTGACTCATGGTCCAGCAGGCATGGACAGGGACGTTACCTTTCTTTCACGGCCCATTGGGTCACTCTATTGGCAGCTGGAGGGATGCAGGACAAGGTGCAGTAGTGTTGGAGGTTGTTTCACCACCACGCCTCCAAAATGCTACTACTGCTACTGGTTGTGACACACCTCTCTCCTCCACCCCCTCCTCTTCTTCTTCCTCCAGTGCTCTGTCCTCGGAACCAGCGGTGCTCCGTAGGCGTACAAGGGGCTACGCAAGTACGCAGGCAAAAAGATGCCATGCCGTGCTTGCGCTGGTGTGTTTGGGGGACAGGAGCCACACTGGGCCAGAGGTTCTGGCAGCTCTGCAGGGGCAGGCCGAGAGGTGGTTGACGCCACGCCATCTTAAGCCAGGAATGGTCGTTTCTGACAATGGCACCAACCTCCTCTCCACCGAAAATCCTCTGGCTTACTGGGTCCTGAGGATGGATCACTGGCCAGAGCTTGCACAGTATGCAATTGAGCTACTGGCCTGTCCTGCCTCCAGCGTTCTTTCCGAACGCACATTCAGTGCTGCTGGAGGATTTGTCACCGATCATAGGGTGCGCCTGTCCACCGACTCGGTTGATCGACTGACCTTCATCAAAATGAATCAGTCTTGGATCACCACCATCTACCAGGCACCTGAAGCGGATATAAACGGAATAATTTATAATGTCACATCCCTTCAAGACTGCCTATGCTGATGCTGAGTGACTGTCCTGTTATGTTCACTGACTATCCTCTTCCTCCTCCTCAATGATCCATGCCACCACACCAGTGCCTAAGGCACAATTTTTCAGCCCCTGTATAACAGGGGCGTGTACTTATCATTTTTAAAAAAAATGCTTCGCAACACGTGTGACTGCTGTGCTCCAAGTACAGTATCTGTGAGGGGTTTCAGTGTTGTGGCACCAGCACCAATGCCTAAGGCACAATTTTTCAGCCCCTGTTTAACAGGGGCGTGTAATCACAATTTTTTTAAAAAATGCTTCGCAACACGTGTGACTGCTGTGCTCCAAGTACAGTATCTGTGAGGGGTTGCAGTGTTGTGGCACCAGCACCAGTGCCTAAGGCACAATTTTTCAGCCCCTGTATAACAGGGGCGTGTACTTACAATTTTTTAAAAAAATGCTTCGCAACACGTGTGACTGCTGTGCTCCAAGTACAGTATCTGTGAGGGGTTGCAGTGTTGTGGCACCAGCACCAGTGCCTAAGGCACAATTTTTCAGCCCCTGTTGGGGCGTGTAATTACAATTTTTAGGCAATGCTTTGCAACAGGTCTCATTGCTGTGCTAAGAGTACAGTGTCTGTGAGGGGTTGCAGTGTTGTGGCACCAGCACCAATGCCTAAGGCACAATTTTTCAGCCCCTGTATAACAGGGGCGTGTACTTACAATTTTTTAAAAAAATGCTTCGCAACACGTGTGACTGCTGTGCTCCAAGTACAGTATCTGTGAGGGGTTGCAGTGTTGTGGCACCAGCACCAGTGCCTAAGGCACAATTTTTTCAGCCCCTGTATAACAGGGGCGTGTACTTACAATTTTTTAAAAAAATGCTTCGCAACACGTGTGACTGTTGTGCTCCAAGTACAGTATCTGTGAGGGGTTGCAGTGTTGTGGCACCAGCACCAGTGCCTAAGGCACAATTTTTCAGCCCCTGTTGGGGCGTGTAATTACAATTTTTAGGCAATGCTTTGCAACAGGTCTCATTGCTGTGCTAAGAGTACAGTGTCTGTGAGGGGTTGCAGTGTTGTGGCACCAGCACCAATGCCTAAGGCACAATTTTTTCAGCCCCTGTATAACAGGGGCGTGTACTTACAATTTTTTAAAAAAATGCTTCGCAACACGTGTGACTGCTGTGCTCCAAGTACAGTATCTGTGAGGGGTTGCAGTGTTGTGGCACCAGCACCAGTGCCTAAGGCACAATTTTTCAGCCCCTGTATAACAGGGGCGTGTACTTACAATTTTTTAAAAAAATGCTTCGCAACACGTGTGACTGCTGTGCTCCAAGTACAGTATCTGTGAGGGGTTGCAGTGTTTGTGGCACCAGCACCAGTGCCTAAGGCACAATTTTTCAGCCCCTATTGGGGCGTGTAATTACAATTTTTAGGCAATGCTTTGCAACAGGTCTCATTGCTGTGCTAAGAGTACAGTGTCTGTGAGGGGTTGCAGTGTTGTGGCACCAGCACCAATGCCTAAGGCACAATTTTTTCAGCCCCTGTTTAACAGGGGCGTGTAATAACAATTTTTTAAAAAGATGCTTCGCAACAGGTGTGACTGCTGTGCTCCAAGTACAGTATCTGTGAGGGGTTGCAGTGTTGTGGCACCAGTGCCTAAGGCACAATTTTTCAGCCCCTGTTGGGGCGTGTAATTTACAATTTTTAGGCAATGCTTTGCAACAGGTCTCATTGCTGTGCTAAGAGTACAGTGTCTGTGAGGGGTTGCAGTGTTGTGGCACCAGCACCAATGCCTAAGGCACAGTTTTTCAGCCCCTGTATAACAGGGGCGTGTACTTACAATTTTTTTTAAAAAAAATGCTTCGCAACACGTGTGACTGCTGTGCTCCAAGTACAGTATCTGTGAGGGGTTGCAGTGTTGTGGCACCAGCACCAGTGCCTAAGGCACAATTTTTCAGCCCCTGTATAACAGGGGCGTGTACTTACAATTTTTTAAAAAAATGCTTCGCAACACGTGTGACTGCTGTGCTCCAAGTACAGTATCTGTGAGGGGTTGCAGTGTTGTGGCACCAGCACCAGTGCCTAAGGCACAATTTTTCAGCCCCTATTGGGGCGTGTAATTACAATTTTTAGGCAATGCTTTGCAACAGGTCTCATTGCTGTGCTAAGAGTACAGTGTCTGTGAGGGGTTGCAGTGTTGTGGCACCAGCACCAATGCCTAAGGCACAATTTTTCAGCCCCTGTTTAACAGGGGCGTGTAATTACAATTTTTTAAAAAGATGCTTCGCAACAGGTGTGACTGCTGTGCTCCAAGTACAGTATCTGTGAGGGGTTGCAGTGTTGTGGCACCAGTGCCTAAGGCACAATTTTTCAGCCCCTGTTGGGGCGTGTAATTACAATTTTTAGGCAATGCTTTGCAACAGGTCTCATTGCTGTGCTAAGAGTACAGTATCTGTGAGGGGTTGCAGTGTTTGTGGCACCAGCACCAATGCCTAAGGCACAATTTTTCAGCCCCTGTTTAACAGGGGCGTGTAATTACAAATCTTGATCTAATAGTTCACAGCAGGGCCCATTCCTGCGCCCACCAAGAGTAACTATGAGGGCCTACAGTCTTGTGGCAACACCGTCCACCACCACCGCCAAAGGCCCAATTTTTCTGCCCTGTTCAACAGGTGCATGCAATTACAAATCTTGATCTAATAACTCACAGCAGGGCCCATTTCCTGCGCCCACCAAGAGTAACTGTGAGGGCTTACAGTCTTGTGGCAACACCGTCCACCACCACCACCACCACCACCACCACCACCAAAGGCCCAATTTTTCTGCCCTGTTCAACAGGTGCATGCAATTACAAATCTTGATCTAATAACTCATAACTTGATCTAATAACTCACAGCAGGGGCCCATTCCTGCGCCCACCAAGAGTAACTATAAGGGCCTACAGTCTTGTGGCAACACCGTCCACCACCACCGCCGCCAAAGGCCCAATTTTTCTGGTCATCAGGTTGAGGTCAGGACTTTGTGCAGGCCAGTCAAGTTCCTCCACCCCAAACTCACTCATCCGTGACTTTATGGACCTTGCTTTGTGCACTGGTGCACAGTCATGTTGGAACAGGAAGGGGCCATCCCCAAACTGTTCCCACAAAGTATGGTAGCACGAAATTGTCCAAAATGTCTTGGTGTGCTGGCGCCTTAAGAGTTCCCTTCACTGGAACTAAGGGGCCAAGCCCAACCCCTGAAAAATAACCCCACACCATAATCCCCCCTCCACCAAATGATTTGGACCAGTCCACAATAGGGATGGGCCCGGTGCTCGATGCGAACCCACGTTCGCATCGAGCACCGGGCGTTCGCTCGCTCGGCGAGCCCAGAACTATTTTGGCCGCTCGCATCACGTTCGTGTGATGCGAGCGGCCCCGCAATGCATTGCGGCCGGCGCGGCCGACGCAGTGCATTGCTGGCTGATGATTGGCCAAGCATGCACTGTGACCCCGCATGCTTGGCCAATCACAGCCCCGGAAACTCGAAGAGCCATAATTGGCTACAGGCAGGACGCCTGTAGCCAATTACAGCTCAGGGGCTGTAGTACACGCCCCCCCCTATAAAACGCCGCCACGCCGTCTGCGCCGGTCACATGCTGTTCCGGCGCAGATTGAGCAGGCTGATTCTGTGACACTCTGCTGCATTTAGATAGTTAGAGAGATTCACTTACAGAGATTGAGTTAGATAGATTCAGTTACAAAGATTGATTGAGAAAGAGGGGCTTGTAGTGTGCTCGTGGCAGGCAGGCAGAGCTACTATATTTTGTTACCAGAAGCACCTATAGGACTTGTAGTGTGTTCGTGGCAGGCAGGCAGAGCTCCTATATTTTGTTACCAGAAGCACCTATAGGACTTGTAGTGTGTTCGTGGCAGGCAGGCAGAGCTCCTATATTTTGTTACCAGAAGCACCTATAGGACTTGTAGTGTGTTCGTGGCAGGCAGGCAGAGCTCCTATATTTTGTTACCAGAAGCACCTATAGGACTTGTAGTGTGTTCGTGGCAGGCAGGCAGAGCTCCTATATTTTGTTACCAGAAGCACCTATAGGACTTGAAGTGTGTTCGTGGCAGGCAGGCAGAGCTCCTATATTTTGTTCCCAGAGGCACCTATAGGACTTGAAGTGTGTTAGTCCCATTACACACACAGAGCTATATTTTGTTCCAGAAGCACCTATAGGACTTGAAGTGTGTTAGTCCCATCACACACACAGAGCTATATTTTGTTCCCAGAAGCACCTATAGGACTTGAAGTGTGTTAGTCCCAATACACACACAGAGCTATATTTTCTTCCCAGAAGCACCTATAGGACTTGAAGTGTGTTAGTCCCATTACACACACAGAGCTATATTTTTTCTTCCCAGAAGCACCTATAGGACTTGAAGTGTGTTAGTCCCATTACACACACAGAGCTATATTTTCTTCCCAGAAGCACCTATAGGACTTGAAGTGTGTTAGTCCCATCACACACACAGAGCTATATTTTGTTCCCAGAAGCACCTATAGGACTTGAAGTGTGTTAGTCCCATTACACACACAGAGCTATATTTTGTTCCCAGAAGCACCTATAGGACTTGAAGTGTGTTAGTCCCATTACACACACAGAGCTATATTTTGTTCCCAGAAGCACCTATAGGACTTGAAGTGTGTTAGTCCCATTACACACACAGAGCTATATTTTCTTCCCAGAAGCACCTATAGGACTTGAAGTGTGTTAGTCCCATGACACACACACACAGAGCTATATTTTCTTCCCAGAAGCACCTATAGGACTTGAAGTGTGTTAGTCCATTACACACACAGAGCTATATTTTGTTCCCAGAAGCACCTATAGGACTTGAAGTGTGTTAGTCCCATTACACACACAGAGCTATATTTTCTTCCCTGAAGCACCTATAGGACTTGAAGTGTGTTAGTCCCATCACACACACAGAGCTATATTTTGTTCCCAGAAGCACCTATAGGACTTGAAGTGTGTTAGTCCCATTACACACACAGAGCTATATTTTGTTCCCAGAAGCACCTATAGGACTTGAAGTGTGTTAGTCCCATCACACACACAGAGCTATATTTTGTTCCCAGAAAGCACCTATAGGACTTGAAGTGTGTTAGTCCCATTACACACACAGAGCTATATTTTGTTCCCAGAAGCACCTATAGGACTTGAAGTGTGTTAGTCCCATTACACACACAGAGCTATATTTTTTCCCAGAAGCACCTATAGGACTTGAAGTGTGTTAGTCCCATCACACACACAGAGCTATATTTTTGTTCCCAGAAGCACCTATAGGACTTGAAGTGTGTTAGTCCCATCACACACACAGAGCTATATTTTGTTCCCAGAAGCACCTATAGGACTTGAAGTGTGTTAGTCCCATCACACACACAGAGCTATATTTGTTCCCAGAAGCACCTATAGGACTTGAAGTGTGTTAGTCCCATCACACACACAGAGCTATATTTTGTTCCCAGAAGCACCTATAGGACTTGAAGTGTGTTAGTCCCATTACACACACAGAGCTATATTTTGTTCCCAGAAGCACCTATAGGACTTGAAGTGTGTTAGTCCCATTACACACACAGAGCTATATTTTGTTCCCAGAAGCACCTATAGGACTTGAAGTGTGTTAGTCCCATCACACACACAGAGCTATATTTTAGTCCCATCACACAGAAGCACCTATAGGACTTGAAGTGTGTTAGTCCCATCACACACACAGAGCTATATTTTGTTCCCAGAAGCACCTATAGGACTTGAAGTGTGTTAGTCCCATCACACACACAGAGCTATATTTTGTTCCCAGAAGCACCTATAGGACTTGAAGTGTGTTAGTCCCATCACACACACAGAGCTATATTTTGTTCCCAGAAGCACCTATAGGACTTGAAGTGTGTTAGTCCCATCACACACACAGAGCTATATTTTGTTCCCAGAAGCACCTATAGGACTTGAAGTGTGTTAGTCCCATCACACACACAGAGCTATATTTTGTTCCCAGAAGCACCTATAGGACTTGAAGTGTGTTAGTCCCATTACACACACAGAGCTATATTTTCTTCCCAGAAGCACCTATAGGACTTGAAGTGTGTTAGTCCCATACACACACAGAGCTATATTTTCTTCCCAGAAGCACCTATAGGACTTGAAGTGTGTTAGTCCCATTACACACACAGAGCTATATTTTGTTCCCAGAAGCACCTATAGGACTTGAAGTGTGTTAGTCCCATTACACACACAGAGCTATATTTTCTTCCCAGAAGCACCTATAGGACTTGAAGTGTGTTAGTCCCATACACACACAGAGCTATATTTTCTTCCCAGAAGCACCTATAGGACTTGAAGTGTGTTAGTCCCATTACACACACAGAGCTATATTTTCTTCCCAGAAGCACCTATAGGACTTGAAGTGTGTTAGTCCCATACACACACAGAGCTATATTTTGTTCCCAGAAGCACCTATAGGACTTGAAGTGTGTTAGTCCCATCACACACACAGAGCTATATTTTCTTCCCAGAAGCACCTATAGGACTTGAAGTGTGTTAGTCCCATTACACACACAGAGCTATATTTTCTTCCCAGAAGCACCTATAGGACTTGAAGTGTGTTAGTCCCATACACACACAGAGCTATATTTTGTTCCCAGAAGCACCTATAGGACTTGAAGTGTGTTAGTCCCATACACACACAGAGCTATATTTTCTTCCCAGAAGCACCTATAGGACTTGAAGTGTGTTAGTCCCATTACACACACAGAGCTATATTTTCTTCCCAGAAGCACCCATAGGACTTGAAGTGTGTTAGTCCATTACACACACAGAGCTATATTTTCTTCCCAGAAGCACCTATAGGACTTGAAGTGTGTTAGTCCCATTACACACACAGAGCTATATTTTCTTCCCAGAAGCACCTATAGGACTTGAAGTGTGTTAGTCCCATCACACACACAGAGCTATATTTTCTTCCCAGAAGCACCTATAGGACTTGAAGTGTGTTAGTCCCATCACACACACAGAGCTATATTTTCTTCCAGAAGCACCCATAGGACTTGAAGTGTGTTAGTCCCATCACACACACAGAGCTCTATTTTGTTTGCAGAAGCACCCATAGGACTTGAAGTGTGTTAGTCGCATCACACACACAGAGCTCCTCTATTTTCTTCCCAGAAGCACCCCAGGACTTCTAGTGTGTTAGTGGCATCACACAGAGCTCCTCTATTTTCTTTGCAGAAGCACCCATAGGACTTCTAGTGTGTTAGTGGCATCACACAGAGCTCCTATATATTCTTCTCAGCAGCACCCACAGGACTTCTAGTGTGTTAGTGGCATCACACAGAGCTCCTCTATTTTCTTTGCATAAGCACCCACAGGACTTCTAGTGTGTTAGTGGCATCACACAGAGCTCCTCTATTTTCTTTGCAGAAGCACCCACAGGACTTCTAGTGTGTTAGTGGCATCACACAGAGCTCCTCTATTTTCTTTGCATAAGCACCCACAGGACTTCTAGTGTGTTAGTGGCATCACACAGAGCTCCTCTATTTTCTTTGCATAAGCACCCACAGGACTTCTAGTGTGTTAGTGGCATCACACAGAGCTCCTCTATTTTCTTTGCAGAAGCACCCACAGGACTTCTAGTGTGTTAGTGGCATCACACAGAGCTCCTCTATTTTCTTTGCAGAAGCACCCATAGGACTTCTAGTGTGTTAGTGGCATCACACAGAGCTCCTATATATTCTTCTCAGCAGCACCCACAGGACTTCTAGTGTGTTAGTGGCATCACACAGAGCTCCTCTATTTTCTTTGCATAAGCACCCACAGGACTTCTAGTGTGTTAGTGGCATCACACAGAGCTCCTCTATTTTCTTTGCAGAAGCACCCACAGGACTTCTAGTGTGTTAGTGGCATCACACAGAGCTCCTCTATTTTCTTTGCATAAGCACCCACAGGACTTCTAGTGTGTTAGTGGCATCACACAGAGCTCCTCTATTTTCTTTGCAGAAGCACCCACAGGACTTCTAGTGTGTTAGTGGCATCACACAGAGCTCCTCTATTTTCTTTGCATAAGCACCCACAGGACTTCTAGTGTGTTAGTGGCATCACACAGAGCTCCTCTATTTTCTTTGCAGAAGCACCCACAGGACTTCTAGTGTGTTAGTGGCATCACACAGAGCTCCTCTATTTTCTTTGCAGAAGCACCCATAGGACTTCTAGTGTGTTAGTGGCATCACACAGAGCTCCTATATATTCTTCTCAGCAGCACCCACAGGACTTCTAGTGTGTTAGTGGCATCACACAGAGCTCCTCTATTTTCTTTGCAGAAGCACCCATAGGACTTCTAGTGTGTTAGTGGCATCACACAGAGCTCCTATATATTCTTCTCAGCAGCACCCACAGGACTTCTAGTGTGTTAGTGGCATCACACAGAGCTCCTCTATTTTCTTTGCATAAGCACCCACAGGACTTCTAGTGTGTTAGTGGCATCACACAGAGCTCCTCTATTTTCTTTGCAGAAGCACCCATAGGACTTCTAGTGTGTTAGTGGCATCACACAGAGCTCCTATATTTTCTTCTCAGCAGCACCCACAGGACTACCGACTACAATGGCTGGAAGACCGCCAAGGGGAGGCAGAGCGTGCAGAGCCAAGAACACAGGGCAGGCAGGCTCTGTTTCTAGTGGACGTGGCCGTGGACGTGGACGTGGTCGTGCATCGTCATCAGCACGTGGCCATGGGACACGCGCGTCTTTGTTTTCGGCAGCTGGACATGTGGAGCCGCATCATGCTGAAGGCTTGGTAGAATGGATGACCAAGCCCTCCTCATCCTCCTCATCCTCTCTCACCCAGGCTCAGGGTACTGACAGAGCATCATCAGCCACCCCTTCCCTAGACCCACCATGTCCTCCTGAGGAGTCCCCCGAACTCTTTGAGCACAGTGTTGGGTACATGCTCCAGGAGGATGCCCAACGATTCGAAGGCTCGGATGACGATACCCAGCTTGAGGAATCTGGCAGTACAGTTCCACCAGCTGCAGCTTACTGCCAGGTTTGCTCTAGTGGTGAAGAGGGAGGGGATGATGAGGTCACTGACTCCACGTGGGTGCCTCAAGGGAGAGAGGATGAGGAGGAGGACGAGGAGGAGGAGGATGCGGCGTCACATGTCCAACGAGGCAGGATGCCCCCTGGAGGCCAGGTAGAGGCCAGCACAGCAACTGTACAACACCGCAGAGCTCCGCCTGTGCAGGGCGCTGCCTCTGCACGTTATCAGAAAAGTTCTTTGGTGTGGGCCTTTTTTGAGACGAGTGCAGCAGATCGCACCACTGCTATTTGCAATATTTGTCTCAAGCGTATCTCGCGTGGCCAAAACATCAGCCGCTTGGGCACGACAAGCATGACCAGACATATGGCGACCTGCCATGCAGCTCGTTGGCAGGCACACATAAAAGACCCACACCAAAGAACTAAGCGGACCTCTCCTTGCTCCTCCTCAGCTGGGATCTCCATCCCCACTACACCTTCAGTCCTCTCTGAAAGCTGCTCTGAGAGGACTGAAGGTGTAGAATTCGGTGTGTCACAACCAAGTACTTGCAGTACACCGACGTCCGATTGCAGCAGGCAAATTTCCCTGCCCCAGCTGCTGGACCGTAGAAAGAAGTACACTCCCAGCCATCCACATGCCCAGCGGTTGAATGCTAGCCTTGCTAAATTGCTAGCACTTCAACTGCTGCCTTTTCAGTTGGTAGACTCGGCCCCCTTCCGTGAGTTTGTTCAATGTGCGGTTCCTCAGTGGCAGGTTCCCAAACGCCACTTTTTCTCGCGGAAGGCGATTCCGTCTTTCTACCGGCATGTGGAGGGCAATGTCCATGCCTCGCTGGACAGGGCGGTCAGCGGTAAGGTGCATATTACCGCTGACTCATGGTCCAGCAGGCATGGACAGGGACGGTACCTTTCTTTCACGGCCCATTGGGTCACTCTATTGGCAGCTGGGAGGGATGCAGGACAAGGTGCAGTAGTGTTGGAGGTTGTTCCGCCACCACGCCTCCAAAACGCGACTACTGCTACTGGTTGTGACACACCTCTCTCCTCCACCCCCTCCTCTTCTTCTTCCTCCAGTGCTCTGTCCTTGGAACCAGCGGTGCTCCGTAGGCGTACAAGGGGCTACGCAAGTACGCAGGCAAAAAGATGCCATGCCGTGCTTGCGCTGGTGTGTTTGGGGGACAGGAGCCACACTGGGCCAGAGGTTCTGGCAGCTCTGCAGGGGCAGGCCGAGAGGTGGTTGACGCCACGTCAGCTTAAGCCAGGAATGGTCGTTTCTGACAATGGCACCAACCTCCTCTCCGCCCTGCGACAGGGCAGCTCACCCATGTGCCCTGCATGGCTCACGTCCTCAACCTGGTGGTGCAGCGGTTCTTGGGCAGGTTCCCAGGCTTACAGGATGTCCTGAGGCAGGCCAGGAAAGTCTGTGTGCATTTCCGCCGATCTTATAATGCCAGTGCTCGGCTGACTGAGCTGCAAAAGGAGCTGAACCTGCCCAAGAACCGCCTAATATCTGACATGCCCACCAGGTGGAACTCAACGTTGGCCATGCTGCAGCGACTGCACACGCAGCAGAGGGCCATCAATGAGTACCTTTGCGACTACGGCACCAGGACAGGGTCAGGGGAGTTTGGTTTTTTTTCCCCACGTCAGTGGAGCATGATCAGGGATGCATGCACTGTCCTCTCACCATTTGAGGAGGCCACGAGGATGGTGAGCAGTGACAGTGCATGCATCAGTGACACTGTCCCTCTTGTCCACCTGTTGGAGCATACGCTGCGTGGGATAATGGACAGGGCACTTGAGGCAGAACAGAGGCAGGAAGAGGAGGACTTCCTTGCCTCTCAAGGCCCCCTTTATCCGGACAGTGTTCCTTCTGTCCCACCCATCACACAGGAAGAGGATGAGGAGGAGGAGGAGGAGGATTGTGTGAGCATGGAGGTGGAGCCTGGCACTCAGCATCAGCAGCAGCAGTCTTTTAGGGATGATGTACAGTCCCAACAAGCCAGTGGACTTGTACGTGGCTGGGAGGAGGTGGCTGGCGATCATGTCATCCTCAGTGACCCAGAAGACTCCGGACCGAATGCCTCAGCTAACCTACGCTGCATGGCCTCCCTGATCCTGCAAAGCCTGCGGAAGGATCCTCGTGTTCTTCGGATCAAGGAGAGGGACCATTACTGGCTGGCCACTCTCCTTGATCCGCGGTACAAGGGTAAGGTTGCGGACCTTATCTTGCCGTCGCAGAGGGAGCAGAGGATGAGACATCTCAGGGAGGCCTTGCAGAAAGGTCTGTGCAACGCGTTCCCAGAAACTGGGAGGCTACAAACTCCTGGTCCTGGGCGACGAGTTGCTGAGGCTTCGGTCAGTGGCAGAAGGAGCGGTGGGGAAGGTGGACGTCTGACCGATGCGTTCAGACAATTTTTTAGTCCGCAGCCCCAAGGTATGATCGGTTCCAGCAACCATCGCCAGCGTCTGATATACATGGTGCAGGAATACCTTGGGGCAAGGTCAGACTTGGACACCTTTCCCACCGAAAATCCTCTGGCTTACTGGGTCCTGAGGATGGATCACTGGCCAGAGCTTGCACAGTATGCAATTGAGCTACTGGCCTGTCCTGCCTCCAGCGTTCTTTCCGAACGCACATTCAGTGCTGCTGGAGGATTTGTGACTGATCATAGGGTGCGCCTGTCCACCGCCTCGGTTGATCGACTGACATTCATCAAAATGAATCAGTCTTGGATCACCACCAGCTACCAGGCACCTGAGGCGGATATAACCGAATAATTTTTAATGTCACATCCCTTCAAGACTGCCTATGCTGATGCTGAGTGACTGTCCTCTTATGTTCACTGACTATCCTCTTCCTCCTCCTCAATGATCCATGCCACCACACCAGTGCCTAAGGCACAATTTTTCAGCCCCTGTTTAACAGGGGCGTGTACTTACAATTTTTTAAAAAAATGCTTCGCAACACGTGTGACTGCTGTGCTCCAAGTACAGTCTCTGTGAGGGCCGTGTTGCAGTGTTGTGGCACCAGCACCAGTGCCTAAGGCACAATTTTTCAGCCCCTGTTTAACAGGGGCGGGTACTTACAATTTTTTAAAAAAATGCTTCGCAACACATGTGACTGCTGTGCTCCAAGTACAGTATCTGTGAGGGCCGGGTTGCAGTGTTGTGGCACCAGCACCAGTGCCTAAGGCACAATTTTTCAGCCCCTGTTTAACAGGGGCGTGTACTTACAATTTTTTAAAAAAATGCTTCGCAACACGTGTGACTGCTGTGCTCCAAGTACAGTATCTGTGAGGGCCGGGTTGCAGTGTTGTGGCACCAGCACCAGTGCCTAAGGCACAATTTTTCAGCCCCTGTTTAACAGGGGCGTGTACATACAATTTTTATAAAAAAATGCTTCGCAACACGTGTGACTGCTGTGCTCCAAGTACAGTCTCTGTGAGGGTTGCAGTGTTGTGGCACCAGCACCAGTGCCTAAGGCACAATTTTTCAGCCCCTGTTTAACAGGGGCGGGTAATTACAAATCTTGATCTAATAGTTCACAGCAGGGCCCATTCCTGCGCCCACCAAGAGTAACTATGAGGGCCTGCAGTCTTGTGGCAACACCGTCCACCACCACCGCCAAAGGCCCAATTTTTCTGCCCTGTTCATCAGGTGCTTGCAATTACAAATCTTGATCTAATAACTCACAGCAGGGCCCATTCCTGCGCCCACCAAAAGTAACTATGAGGGCCTACAGTCTTGTGGCAACACCGTCCACCACCACCGCCAAAGGCCCAATTTTTCTGCCCTGTTCATCAGGTGCTTGCAATTACAAATCTTGATCTAATAACTCACAGCAGGGCCCATTCCTGCGCCCACCAAGAGTAACTGTGAGAGCTTACAGTCTTGTGGCAAAACCGTCCACCACCACCACCACCACCCCCAATTTTTCTGCCCTGTTCAACAGGTGCATGCAATTACAAATCTTGATCTATTAACTCACAGCAGGGCCCATTCCTGTGCCCACCAGTCTTGTGGCTACACCAACATCTAATAGGGCAAATTTCTGCAGAGTATATACGCCAGGCCCCTACTTTCAAACATCCAACTTGCAAACGACTCCTACTTGCAAATGGAAAGAGAAAACAGGAAGTGAGAGGAAATCTACCCCTAGGAAGGGAAATTCTATCCTGTTAGATTTAATTTGGGAAAAAGGTATCTCCTCTCTACTGATACTTTATCACCAATCCTTGTTTCAATTAAAACCCCACTTTTCCAAAAACATTTGTCATTGGGACGGAAAGTGAGGTGACATGTTCTGAACAGATGTGCAAAGACAGCAAATGTTACAGGGGTGATAACCCCTCCCTATGTTCTCCAAAAAGCTTAAAAATTGATTTTTTTGGGATGGAGCTACACTTCATAATGTACCTGTTCAGATTCTACTTAAGATCAAACCTAAAGCCGCAAGTGGTTTTAAATGGCTTCTTTTTTTCCTTTACAAATGTCATTTTGTGCAAGGACAGTTCTAAACACGGGAAACACATGCCACTTCACAGGCATACTTTAGACACCCCCCAGGTACCATATTTAAAGGAAAATTTCACTTTTTTTTTTTCACTTTATGCATCATTAAAATGACTGCTCCCGAAAAAACGTTAGTTTTTAAAAGTTCTTTTTGCATTGATATATGTCCCCTGGGGCAGGACCCGGGTCCCCAAACCTGTTTTATGACATTAACATGCATATTGGCCGTTGTAATTAGCACTTTTGATTTCGAACGTTCGCGTCCATTATAACGTATAGGGTTCGAAAATTCGCGCAAACTTTCGGTCCGTTCGAAGGTTCTGGTTCGAACCGAACCCGGGGGTGTTCGGCTCATCCCTAGTCCACAAAGCAAGGTCCATAAAGACATGGATGAACGAGTTTGGGGTGGAGGAACTTGACTGGACTTAATGAATTATGCAGCGTACACATGCTCGGAATTTCCGGCGGAATTGTCCGCCGGACCTAGTCCAGCAGACAACCCGCCGGACTTTCCAGCGGAGGTCCTCCGGACTTTCCGAACGTGTGGACTTGCCCACACACGCCCGGACTTATCCGGCGGACTTTTCCGGCGGACAATCTGCCGGAGTTTTGGCCAAAGTCTGCGGGACTTTTGAAATGAACAGACTTGCCCACACACGGAGGAAAGTCTGTTCATTTAGAACGTGACTCCAGGTAGACGGGACTAGCGAAGGAGGTAAATGCCGCCATCTCGATCGGCGACATTGACACCTCGCTAGCCCCGTCACCTGGCATGGATTTAAAGGGGAATCCCTACGCCGAAAAAACAGCGTGGGGGTCCCCCCCTAATCCATATCAGACCCTTATCCGAGCACGCAGCCCAGCCGGTCAGGAAGGGGGTGGGGACGAGCGAGAGCACCCCCCCTCCTGAGCCGTACCAGGCTGTGTGCCCTCAACATGGGGGGTGCCCTGGGGAAAGGGGGGCCCTGCACCCCCCCACCCCAAAGCACCTTGTCCCCATGTTGATGAGGACAAGGGCCTCTTCCCGACAACCCTGGCCGTTGGATGTCAGGGTCTGCGGGCGGGGGGCTTATCAGAATCCGGAAGCCCCCTTTAATAAGGGGGCCCCCAGATACCATCCCCCACCCTATGTGAATGAGTATGGGGTACGATGTACCCCTACCCATTCACCTAAGGAAAAAAGTGTAAATAAAAAAAAACAACTTAAAATTTTTTAAAATACTTTATTGCACAGATCCGGGGTTCTTCTTCCGTCTTGGGGGGGGTCTTCTCGCCGGACTCCTCCGATATCTTCTGCTCTTTTACTAGCTCTTTCACTAGCGGAGGAGCCCAGCTTTCTTCTTCTTCATCGTCGCCGCCGCCGTCTGGGGGTCTTGTTCTGTCTTCTGGTGTCTTCGGGGGTCTCTTCTGTTCTTCTTGCCTGGCCTCCGCTTTCTTCTTCCAGCTCTTTTACAATGGGCCCCTTATGATGTCACAGTCCCGGAGGCTGCATCATATGGGGGGTCACCATGTGACATGAGCGGTGGCCCCACCCTTTGTCCCTATATAACTGGCAGCGCAACACGCATCTCCAAATAAGGAAAGGTTTCTTCACAGTAAGAGCTGTGAAAATGTGGAATAGACTCCCTGCAGAGGTGGTTCTAGCCAGCTCAGTAGATTGCTTTAAGAAAGGCCTGGATACTTTCCTAAATGTACATAATATAACTGGGTACTGACATTTATAGGTAAAGTTGATCCAGGGAAAATCCGATTGCCTCTCGGGGGATCAGGAAGGAATTTTTTTCCCCTGCTTTAGCAAATTGGAGAATGCTCTGCTGGGGTTTTTTTTGCCTTCCTCTGGATCAACTGTGGGTATAGAATGGGGTATATGGGATTGTATGATATATATATATATATATATATATATATATATATATATTTTTTATTTGTGGTTGAACTGGATGGACTTGTGTCTTTTTTCAACCTAACTAACTATGTAACTATGTAACTATGTAACGTCTGAGCCATTAGAAGAGAAGACGGCGATGAGTCAACATCGGAAGAAGAACAAGAAGCAGAAGAAGCAGAAGGCGACAGTGACGGCAAAAGCAACACAAGCCCGGGCCACCGCTCGTAGTGAAAGAGCTAGTAAAAGAGCAGAAGATAGCAGAGGAGTCCGGCGAGAAGACCCCCCCAAGACGGAAGAAGACCCCCGGAGCTGTGCAATAAAGTATTTAAAAAAATGGTGTTGTTTTTTTTATTTACACTTTTTTCCTTAGGTGAATGGGTAGGGGTACATCGTACCCCATACTCATTCACATAGGGTGGGGGGCCGGTATCTGGGGGCCCCCTTATTAAAGGGGCTCCCGGATTTTGATAAGCCCCCTGGCCGCAGACCCCGACAACCAACCGCCAGGGTTTTCGGGAAAAGGCCCTTGTCCTCATCAACATGGGGACAAGGTGCTTTGGGGTGGGGGGGCCGCAAGGCCCCCCTTTCCCCAGGGCACCCCCCTATGTTGAGGGCACGCGGCCTGGTACGGCTCAGGAGGGGGGGAGCGCTCGCTCGTCCCCACCCCCTTTCCTGACCGGCCGGGCTGCGTGCTCGGATAAGGGTCTGATATGGATGTGGGGGGGACCCCCACGCCGTTTTTTCGCCGTAGGGATTCCCCTTTAAATCCAGACCAGGTAACGGGGCTAGCGCGGCGGCATTGACTTCCTTCGCTAGTTCCGTCTACCTGGAGTTACGTTCTAAATGAACGGACTTTCCTCCGTGTGTGAGGCAAGTCCGTTCATTTCAAAAGTCCCGCGGCTAGCACACAGACGGCGGGATTGTCCGCCGCACTCGGCAGTCCGTCGGACAATTTTAAGTGAAAACTTAAAACTTAGTCCACCGGACTTTTGGGAACAAAAAGTCCGCCGGAGCCCCACACACGGTCGGAATGTCCGGTGGACACTAGTCCGGCGGACAATCCCGCCGGAAAGTCCGATCATGTGTACGCGGCCTTAGAGAGGAGACTGCGAGCCAGGCCTTCACATACACATCAGTGCCTGACCTCACAAATGCACTTCTGGAAGAATGGTCAAACATTCCCATAGACACACTCCTAAACCTTGTGGACGGCCTTCCAAGAAGAGTTGAAGCTGCTATAGCTGCAAAGGGTTGGCCAACTCAATATTGAACCTTATGCCATTAAAATGAATGTGCGTGTAAAGGCAGGCGTCCTAATACTTTTGGTAATATAGTGTATGTAGCGATAAATCAGCAGCCAGCACAAATTTGTTGATTGCAAATTAAAACCTAAATAAAAATGACATGCATCGCTTAATAATGTAATCATAAGTTCATGCAAAAGTGTCAGGAACCATGAAATAGATAGAGACAGAAAATGCAGTAAAAAACAACACCTTTTAATAAAAATTTAAAAATGGTACAACTGGTAAACGTAGTCAAAACATAGCCAGGGTTCGATACTAGCGAGTGACTCCGAAGACCAGGTATGTAAAAAAAGGCCAGAAGGGGGACATCTTATACCAGAGGTGTGTACGACCTCTAGTGGAAATGGCCATCATTGCAACATTGACAAGGTTTGAAACTTAAATTAATCTGAAGATCTCTCACAAGTAATGACAATGAACCTGTAATGACTTGAAGTCACCACAAAATTTGATAATATCTGATGGCAACTTAAAGGTTACTTTCCAACATATTACCAAAAGCTACATACAGTATGTGTGGCCAGGAGGTTGTTAATCTCTCTCTGTAGTACATAATAATTTAGAAAATATCAAAGATGTAATAAAGAAAAATGAAGGAACTAAAACGACTGATGCTAAGGCTCAGAATGAGTTTACAAATTCACTAGGATTATTAAACAAATGTTAAGATTAAAAATATAAAAAAATATACACTTCAACACAAACTAGTCACTTGATAGGTTATAATTAGAGTTGAGCGGACACCTGGATGTTCGGGTTTCGGCGGGTTCGGCCGAACTTCGGAAAATAGTCCGGGTTCGGGACCGAACTTGACCCGAACTTGACCCCGAACTCCGAACCCCATTGAAGTCAATGGGGACCCGGACTTTTGAACACTAAAATGGCTGTAAAAAAGTCATGGAAAGGGCTAGAGGGCTGCAAATGGCAACAAAATGTTGTTAAGAGCATGGCAAGTGATCTGCAAACAAATGTGGATAGGGAAATAACTTAAAATAACATAAAAAAAAAAAAAAAAAAAATGCTGGAGGCCCCCTTCTCAGCAGAAGAGGTACAGGAAGTCATTAAGAACCCCAGAAACTCAACAGCACGATGCCGCACATATGGTGGGAATACCCCGGAATACGCACTTTCTCGAAAAAATTATTAACTTTCATCAGGAGACTGGGTGGGAGACAATGTGAAGGAAACGGAGGCACTGTCAGCAACCCAATCTACTATCGCCTGTACTTGTCCTAGCCTCAACATTCGTACAGCCTCATTAGGCACGCCAAAATACTGCTGCAGGCTCTGTCGCCTACTCGCACCAGAGGAAGGTGTTTCACTAGTGCTTGTAGCTGGCACAGATCGACCACGTCCTCTCCCTGCAACAGGAGCGCCACCAGCAGCACCACGACCCGGGCCACGTCCCCTTTTTGATGATCTCCTCATATTTTCAAAATTTATGATCTCGCCCTAAATGGGTGTTTTTGTATATAGCAGAATACACGTACAGTGTCTAAAGCATTTATGAACACGCAGAAAATGCTATTGGGAAAAAAAAAAACACTGCAAAATTAAATTTTTTTTGCAATGTTTTTCCAATATCAGAATAAACGGATAGTGTCTTTCTGCGTTTATGAAAACGCAGAAAATGCTATTGGGAAGAAAAAAAAACACAGCAAAATTAATTTTTTTGCAATGTTTTTCCAATAGCAGAATACACACAGACTATGGTGTATCTCTTACTATATGCAGTGTTGGTCCTAATGGTGCACTGAGCTTGCAGGTAAAACTTTTATATTTTGTCTGGCACTGGCCTCATGGCACTGTTAAAAGACTGTGCACTGCACCCCAGCCAGGGTACAATTGATTTAGGAATCTCTTCAATAATTCTCTCTGCCTCTTTCTTTTGCTTAATAATAAAGAAACTCCCTACTCTAGCTATCTAGATCGCTCACTGATCTAACTAATTAGAAGAAAATTAAAGGAATGTGGACTGACTGACTGACTTTATCACACTAACTCCTAAAATTCTCTATCTCTCTGCAGCACAGGAACCTGTCTATAGCAGAATGACTCTGTGTGCTGTGTGTGTGTACTATATATAGAGGCTGGGTCACATGCTGCACTGGCCAATCACAGCCATGCCATTAGTTGATGGCTTCTAAGGGCACACTAGTGAAACTAGCGTCGATTGGCTGCCCTGGAGCTGTTAAAAAGGCGCCAATACATCGCCGAAAACCGGACCTGAACCCGAACTTACAGCCAATAGTTCGGGTTCGGGTCTGGGTCCCAAACACCCAAAAGTCCGGTACGGACCCGAACTTTACAGTTCGGGTTCGCTCAACCCTAGTTATAATCCAATGACCATTATTCTCATACACGTGAGACAAAATCAGCCTCCAGCTCCTCCTGGCTCGCTCAGCATGTGGCTGGTCACACTCCCTCACTTTCTGTAAAACATATACAGTGCCTTTAACCACTTGCTTACTGGGCACCTAAACCCCCCTCCTGCCCAGACCAATTTTCAGCTTTCAGCGCTGTCACACTTTGAATGACAATTGTGCAGTCATGCAACACTGTACCCAAATAACATTTTTATAATTTTTTTTTACCACAAATAGAGCTTTATTTTGGTGGTACTTGATCACCTCTGCTGTTTTTATTTTTTGTTAAAAAAATGTAAAAAGACCACGTTTAAAAAAAAAATTTAAAATCAATTTTTTTATATTTTGTTATAAAATTTTGCAAACATGTAATTTTTCTCCTTCATTGATGTATGCTGATGAGGCTGCACTGATGGGCACTGATGGGCTGCACCGATGGGCTGCACTGATGGGCACTGATGGGCTGCATTGATGGACACTGAGATGTGATACTGAGAGGTGGCACTGATGGGTGGCACTGAAGGGCATTGATAGGTGGCACTGGTGGTCACTGAGAAGTGGCACTGATAGGTGGCAATGATAGCTGGCAGTGATGGGCACTGATGGGTAGCAATAATGGACACTGATCGGCACTGGTAGGTTACACTGATAGGCAGCACTGCTAGGTGGCACTGATTGGCACCACTGGTGGGCATTGATAGGTGGCACTTGTGGGCATTGATAGGTGGCACTCATGGGAATTGATAGGTGGCACTGGTGGGTACTGTGGGCACTGGCAGGCGGTAATTGTGGGCACAGAAGAGGCAGATGTGCCTCCTTCGTCTTCGGGACCGATGTCCCTTGCACATAAGCTGGTGATCGACTTTTTTTTTTTCTCCTCACGCTGTCAGCATGGGGAGAAAAAAAAAAATATTACCAAGCTTTTGTTTACATCATGTGATCAGCTGTCATTGGTTGACAGCTGATCACATGGTAAGGGGTCAGGATCAGCTCCTTACTCGGATCTGTGATCACCCGAGTCTCAGTGACTCGGCGATCACAGCGTGCGCCGCATGCGCCCTGCAGGGGAGCATGCAAAGGAAATTCAGGTCCGCGCTGTGGCCATCATTTGGCTATAGCGCGGACGCCAAGTGGTAAAAAAGTATTCATACCCCTAAGAAATTTCCCACATTTTGTCATGTTACAACTAGGGATGAGCCTGATGTTTGAGACAAACCTAAGTTTGTCTAATTTAGAACAGTATGGGGCACTGCGAGATCATCAATGCACTGCGAGATCGCAGTGCATTAACAGCTGCTGATTGGTCAAAGCATGCACCTGACCTGCATGCTTTGGCCAATCACAGTGCGCTCTGCCGTGAGAGCCATGATTGGCCAAAGGCAGGGTGCCTTTGGTCAATCATGACTCAGGGGGCTAAGTCCATGCCCCATACTATGTAAGGCTGCTTACATACCGGCCGTACATAGTGTAATGAATGAGAGCAGCAAAATTACATATCTAAAGGAAATAATTTCTTTTAAAACTGCTCTCGGCTGTAATGTATTGCCAATAAACAGCGCCCCCCCCCCCCCCAGTCCATTACAAGGCCATTTGGGTCTGGTATGAATAATAAGAGAAACCCCAAACCAAGGTGATTGGACACAGCTTATCACATGGTAAAGAGCCTACGTCATAGGCTCTTTACTGAGATCAGTGATTCGGTGTGTACAAGGGACATACCGCACCCCATGGACTCACTCGAGCGGCCCATTCTGAAGGACGTCATATAAAGCCCCCTCCTTGCCATCATTCTGCCTTTAGGCCGGGCGGGAAGATGGTAAATACAATAACAAATTGAAGCCAAACTCCGGGTCACACTTTATAATCAGTTACAACAAACAGCTTTGTTTCTCTTTTGGGATCAAGGTTTTACATATATATAAAAAAAAATCTGATCATTGTAAGCACCCCTGTCAGTGTTAAATGGTTTGTCTCATCCCTGTAAATGCAAGACAGCTTGTTCTGTTGAAAAAACTTACTGGCCAGAACAACAGGTGAAAAAAGGAGAAAGAAAGCCTTAGAAAGAAAACAAATGCAGCCACCACATCTAAGAATTGGTAAGCTGTAATAGAATAAACGTTTGTTTTTGTGTTTAATGCTGCTTTAACCGCTTCCCGACCGTCTAACGCCGATATACGTCGGCAAAATGGCACGGGCAGGCAGAATCACGTACCTGTATGTGATCGTGCATGTGCCTGCCTGTGGGTCGCGCGCGACCCGGTCGGGAGCTCCGTGACCCCGGCCGCGGGACCAGCGGACCCGATTGCCGCTGGTGTCCCGCGATCGGGTTACGGAGCTGAAGAACGGGGAGAGGTTTGTGTAAACAAACCTCTCCCCGCGCTTCCTACACTGACTGTCAGTGATCGGCGGTTCCCTGTCATCGGGAACGCCGATCAATGACGTCAGACGTACAGCCACGCCCCCCTACAGTAAAATAAACACAACACGTCACACTGACTCCTCCCCGCCCCCTAGTGGTTAACCCCTTCACTACAACTGTCATTTACATAGGAATCAGTGCTATTTAAATAGCACTGAATTCTATATAAATGACAAATGTCCCAAAAATGTGTCAAAAATGTCCGATGTGTCCGCCATAATGTCGCAGTCACAATAAAAATCGCTGATCGCCGCCATTACTAGTAAAAAAAAAAATATTAATAAAAATGCTATAAAACTATCCCCTATTTTGTAAACGCTATAACTTTTGCGCAAACCAATCAATAATCGCTAATTGCGATTTTTTTTACCAAAAATATGTAGAAGAATACGTATCGGCCGAAACTGAGGAAAAAAAAATTTTTTTTATATATTTTTTGGGGATATTTATTATAGCAAAAAGTAAAAAATATTGTATTTTTTTCAAAATTGTCGCTCTATTTTTGTTTATAGCGCAAAAAATAAAAAACGCAGGGGCGATCAAATACCACCAAAAGAAAGCTCTATTTGTGGGAAAAAAAAGGACGCCAATTTTGTTTGGGAGCCACGTCGCACGACCGCGCAATTGTCAGTTAAAACGACGCAGTGCCGAATCGCAAAAAGGGCCTGGTCCTTTGGCTGCCAATTGGTCCGGGGCTGAAGTGGTTAATATTACCAGACTTGAATTGATCTTTATTGCCTTCTTTTTTTTTTCCCTGGTTAATTAGTTTAGAAACCCATGCATTTTAGTCCTTGCATTTGTTTTTTTGGGGGGGGAATGGACATTTAAAAAAATAAAAATGTAATTGGAATAATGTTTAAAACAGAAGCGCATGACATATTTCCATCGAACCGCTCCATTCTAATAATATCTCAGCGATGGAAAAGTGACCGGACGGATCGGCTTTCTCAATGCTTGTATGAGTTGAGTCTTTTGCATTGTCATTTGCATCATATAGTCAAATATTCCTAAACTCAGTAAGCCAAGAAATAACTCTTTGGATGAATCACATAATACTGTATACTCATTGCAGCCGTTCAAATAATTGAAGAACTGGATAGTTATATAGACTGATAAAGTAACCTGCAAACAAGTCTTTAACCACTTGCCTACCGGGCACTTTCACCCTCTTCCTGCCCAGGCCATTTTTCAGCGCTGTCGCACTTTGAATGATAATTGCGTGGTCGTGCTACACTGTACCCAAACACATTTTTTTTTTATCATTTTCTTCACACAAATAGAGCTTTCCTTTGGTGGTATTTAATCACTGCTGGGTTTTTTATTTTTTACAAAAAAAAAAGTTTTGAAAAAAAAATGTTTTTTACTTTTTTTCTATCAGTAAATTTTGTAACTAAGTCATTTTTTGCCTTCACTGATGTGCGCTGTTGAGGCGGCACTGATGGGCACTGATAGGCTGAATTGGTGGGCATTGATGAGGTGGCACTTATGGGCACTGATGAGGCGGCACTTATGGGCACTGATGAGCACTGATGGGCACAGTTAGGTGGCACTGATGGCCATTAATGGGCAGCACTGGTGGGCACTGATAGGTGGCACTGGTGGGCACGGATAGGCGGTACTGATGGGGAGGCACTAATATGTCACACTTATGGGCACTGATAGGTGGCACTAATGAGCACTGATGGGTGGCACTGGATGGCACTGTTAGGTGGCACCGATGGCCACTAATAGGCAGCACTGGTGGGCACTGATAGGCGGCACTGGTGGGCACAGATATGCAGTACTGATGGGCGTTGATGGGTGGCACTGATGGGTGACACTGATGGGCATTACTGATGGGCATTGATTTACAGCAGTGATGGGAATTGATGGGCTGCACTGATTGCCAGCACTGACTGACATCGCTAATGGGCACTGATTGGTGGCACTTGTGGGCAGTGTTGGGCACTGATTGTTGCCACTGGTGGGCACTGGTAGCTGGCATTAGTGGGCAATGGTGGGCACTGATTTGTGACACTATAGTGCAATATTGTAATCAGGGCACTGATGATCAGTGCCCTGATTACATTTCTAGATATCCCCCTGCGTGGAGATGCCGCTGATCGTCTCTCCTCGCCACACACTCTGTCAGTGTGAGGCGAGGAGAGTCGATTACCGGCACTTTCTTGTTTACATGGACACAGCCGATCACATGGTTAAAGAGCCGCGGACGCGGCTCTTTACAGAGATCGGGGTTGCGCCGTGTCTTAGCAACACGGCGCGATCGCCTCGCTGCGTGCCCCAGAATGAGAGCCGCACCGTTCCACCATCATTTGACGGTGGCCGGGTGGCAAGCAGTTAAACATTGTTGCTGACCATCTGTAAATTTACAGATAGCCTGTAAATTTAATCCATTTACATCCTATCCGTAACTGTCCATTACAGATGGTGGCTGTCCATAAGAACACGGCCAGGGGCTGGCTTTGGAACTAGGGTTGCCACCTGTCCAGGATTCACCCGGACAGTTTGGGTTTTGAATCATGTGTCCGGATTTCAGTCCACCTGAAACCTGGACAAATTATTCAGACCTGTGGCTCCCCAAGTGACCGAGATAGTCATACACAAATCTGCTGCCACTGCGGGCAGCTGTTTGGGGGCCGGTTTCACTGAAGGGTGGAGTGATGATGTCAGCAAGGGCAATTTGACCACACCCACTGGCACGCTCTGTGCGCTACATTACTACTCCCCTTGGGGCACCCAAAATGTGTCCCAGGTCTTTTATAATCCTATAGTGTTTACTGCAAAAAAAATAAAAAAATTGCCCTGTGCCACAAAAGTGTCCGGGTTTGGCTTGAAGAAAAGGTGGCAACCCTATTTGGAACTCTTTAACCACTTGACCCCCAGGCCGATTCTGACATTGTATGTAAATTTACATGTAAAAATTGGTATTTTTTTGCTAGAAATTTACTTAGAACCCCCCAAACATTAGATATTTATTCTTTTAACCACTAGCCAAGCGCACTACAGCCAAATGATGACACACTCTGTGATTTTTGTGTCCTTTGGACTCAGCTGATCACAGATCGGGGTAAAGGACCAATCACAGCTCTTTGCCACCTGATCAGCTGTGTCCAATCACAGCTGATCAGTGGCAGTGGGTCCATAAGGGCGCACGGGCACCGCCCCCTCTCTCCAGCTACCCCTATATGCACAATGGATAGATTCATGCATTGCATTAAATCCATCCATGGCCGCTGCTGCCACCCCCTATTCAGGCGTCCGGCCCCTTTTTGGGCACCTGAATTACAGCAGCAGGGTATATATATATATTTTTTTGAAGCACCTGATTCGAGCCATAGGCTCTAATAGGTGTCAAAAAAGGTAAACAGCGAACACCATGCTTGACGCTCGCAGTTCACTCTGCTGTGTTAGGAAAGCAAATGAATATTCGCTTTCCTAACACTGAACCGCCTCTCTGCCAATCAGGTGCTCGGGTCTGTTACCAGTCACCTACTTTGGCTGAAAGGACAGGCACCGCTATTGGACACCTATCAGGAGGAGAGGACGGGAGATGAGGATGACAGGAGACACTGAAGGACCCTGCGTCGTGGGCAGACGACGAGAGGGCGGGGGTCACACTGGCGGCATTCAAGGGCACACTGGCAGCATTTGATGGGCACACAGGCAGCATATGATGGGCACACAGGCAACGTTTGATGGGCACACAGGCAGCATTTGATGGGCACACAGGCAACGTTTGATGGGCACACAGGCAGCATTTGATGGGCACACTAGCAGTGTTTGTTGGCACAGTGGCAGCATTTTATGGGCACAGTGGCAGCGTTTGGCACAGTGGCTGTGTTTGTTGGGCACAGTTTCAGCATTTGATGGCACAGTGGCTGCAATTGATGAGCACAGTGGCTGCAATTGATGGGCACAGTGGCTGCGTTTGATTTTTTTTTTTTTTTTGAGCCCCCCCCCCAAAACTTTGGAGCATCAGCCACCACTGCAGCTGATCACGATGTAAACACACTTGCCGGTTATCGGCATTCCTTTCCTCACACTGTGACAGCATGAGGAGAGACGAGCTTTTAATTGGCTTGTGTGAAAGGTGATATCTACATTGATAATCAGGGCACTGATTATCAGTGTCCTGATTATCAGTGCAGCCCCAACAGTGCCCATCAGTGCTACCTATCAGTGCCAATCAGTGTTGCCAACCTACCAGATTAAAATGTACTGGCACAGACACATTTTTACTGCCATTTCCACAAGTTACAAAATTAAAAATGTTGAGGCTTGATGCCCAAAATGTTTTTTAGAGGCTTGATGCCCAAAATTTTTTACAGTGGACTATAGACTATCTTACTGCAATAAATGTTGTTTCCCAGTCGCTTGACTAATGCCGCGTACACACGATCGGAATTCTCGTCGGAAAAAACTCTGACAGTTTTTCCAACGGAATTCCGACGGAATTCCGCTCAAGCTGTGTTGCCTACACACGGTCACACCAAATTCCGACGGTCAATAACACAGCGGCATAAAACACGTTCGACAGCACTATAAAAGGGAAGTTTAATGCTTCCGAGCATGTGTCGAATTGTTTCCGAGCATGCGTCAGAATTTTGCGTGTTGGAATTGCATACACACGATCGGAAAATCCGATAGAAAGGTTTTCCGTCGGAAAAATTGAGAACAGGTTCTCAATTCAAAGTTTCAAAGGAAATTCCGACAGAAAAAGACCGCTGGGCATACACACGGTCGGAAAATCCGATGAAAAGCTCCCATCGGACTGTTTCCATCGGAAATTCTGACCGTGTGTACGCCGCATAACTCTTTTACTCGCTGTGTGCTTCATTTTAAGTCCCACTTCTCCTTCTTCCTGTTTTTAAACCAATGATAGGGATGGAGGTGGGCACCCCTTTGGTGCTTGCTTCATTTAAAGTCCCAAAATTCTCTTTTCCTTGTTTGATTACAAAATTACAGTTTTAAGTGCAAATTTCAGTATTTAGGCTACAAACCCTATGGTCACTATGCGGCAATAGTCAGAAGTCCCTTCCCGGTTCTTGTAGTGGACCCCCTGATGATGTGTTCCAGTGCACGCACATTATCAGGAGCCGGCTTCAAGAACCCAGAAGAGACAGCTGACCCCTGATGATGCGGTGGCAGATCTCTGCAGGACTCACTGGATGTGTATGTATTTTGAGGATAACCCAGTGAGCAAGGTAAGAAGGGATTGAAGAAGTGCAATTCTTTACACGTGGGCCTCTTTCACAAGGCCATAGAGATGAAAGGTGCACGTACTTATCAAAAGTACCGGCGCTACACTATAAAATTACATAGAACCCCCAAACATTATATATGTTTTTTTTTTTTTTTTTTAGCAGAGACCCTAGAAAATAAAATTGTGGTCGCAACTTTTTATCTCGCTGTATTTTTGCAGCAATTTTTCAAATGTGTTTTTTGCAATATAAAAAAATATCTCACACAATGGAAATAAACTAAAGCAGCTTTGCTAATTCTGAATTCTCGTCGGAAAAAGCTCTGATGGTTTTCCCGATGGAATTTCGACGGAATTCCGCTCAAACTGTCTTGCCTACACACAGTCACACCAAATTCCGACCGTCAAGATCGCGGTGACGTACAACACTATGACAAGCTCAGAAAAAATCGAGTTCAATGCTTCCGAGCATGCGTCAAATTGTTTCCGAGCATGCGTAGGAATTTTGCGCGTCAGAATTGCTACAGACGATCAGAATTTCCGATTGAGAAAAATTGAGAACATGCTCTCAAATTTTTGCTGACGGAAATTCGGTCAGCTAAATTCCGATGGAGCCTACACATGGTCGCATTTTCCGATGAAAAGCTCTCATCGGTCTTTTGCTGGCCGAAATTCCGATCGTGTGTATGTGGCATAACTAGTGAAAAAGTTGAAGATGATACATTTCACCCAACAAACCCAGCGCTCAAAATCCCAAATGATTCCTTCCTTTAAAAACATTTTTCAAATGTTCAGAGGTGTCCTTGGAAATCGTACTGTCCTTACATTTGTTTTGTTTTTTTGGGGGAATGCAAATTTAAAAAAATAAAAATGTAATTGGAATAATGTTTAAAACAGAAGAACATTAAATATTTCCATCGCACCGCACCATTCTAATAATATCTCAGCGATGGAAAAGTGACAGGACGGATCGGCTTTCTCAATGCTTGTATGAGTTGAGTCTTTTGCATTGTCATTTGCATCATATAGTCAAATATTCCTAAACTCAGTAAGCCAAAAAGTAACTCTTTGGATGAATCACATAATACTGTATACTCATTGCAGCCGTTCAAATAATTGAAGAGCTGGATAGTTATATAGACTGGTAAAGTAACCTACAAACAAGTCTTTAACAGGGTTGCCGACCATCTGTAAATTTACATCCTGTCTGTAAATGTCCGTTATGGATGGTGGCTGTCCATAAGAACATGGCCAGGGGCTGGCTTTGGATCTCTTTAACCACTTGCCTATCAGGCCTATTCTGACATTTTTCTCCTACATGTAAAAAGCATAATTATTTTGCTAGAAAATTACTCTGAACCCCCAAACATTATATATATATATATATATATATATATATATTTTTTAGCAGAGACCCTAGAGAATAAAATGGCGGTCGTTGCAACTTTTGCGGTATTTGCGCAGCAATTTTTCAAGCACATTTTTTTGGGGGAAAAAAAAAACAGTTTCATATATTATAAAAAAAAAAAAAAGAAAACAGTAAAGTTAGCCCAATTTTTTTTTACATAATGTGAAAGATGATGTTATGCCGAGTAAACAGATACCTAACATGTCACACTTTAAAATTGCACACGCTAGTGGAATGGCGCCAGACTTCAGTACTTACAAATCCCCATGGGTGACGCTTTAAATTGTTTTACTGGTTACATGTTTTGAGTTACAGAGGAGGTCTCGGGCTAGAATTATTGCTCTCGCTCTCTCAGTGATTAGTTCTGTGACGAGCAGATGATGGGGAGACGCGTGGACTTTCATCGATTTCCATATCTCCATGACGTCTCAGTGGAGAGTAAGCCGAAGGTCTGTGGCGGCATTGTCTGCTTCTTTGTGACCTCGGGGTGTCACCAGGCTGGGTAGAGATCCAGGGCTCTGATTGCAGGAACGCGCCATACCAGTATGGAACGGGAACTACCGGGATGCCTAGGGTGTCACAGAAAGGTTGAAGGTCTGCCGGCCTTCGCATTTGCGATGTGCAATTTGCATTAGTCGCTTGTAGACAAAATGGGAACTTCCACCGATAAGGGATGCGTCTTTCCCGCATGTGTGTCAGGAGAGGGCATAGATCCCTCCTGTGTTGTAAGGTAATGGCAGGAAAATCCTGGAACAGCTGGATGTGTGCCCCTTCATGCTCCAGGTGGGCATGACTGCGTGCCAAGCACAGTATTTCCTCCTTTTGGGTAAAGCTAACCAGACAGCAGACAGCATCCCTGGGTGGATCAGTGTCCCTTCCCCTAGGCCTCAGCTCTCTGTGACACCTCTCCATTTCAACAGGTGCATCTGGCGGTCTGACATGCCAGAAGGAAGCCTTTACTGTGCCAATCCTTCCTGCTTTACATGTGCCATAGTGATCCCCCTTTCCTGCCTTCCATGTACCATAGTAATCCTTCCTGCCTTCCAGGTGTCATAGTGATTCTTCCTGCCTTCTGTGTGCCATAGTGGTCCTTCCTTCCTGCCTTCCATGTGCCATAGTGATCCCTCTTTACTGCCTTCCATGTACCATAGTAATCATTCCTGCCTTCTATGTACTATAGTGATCCCTCCTTCCTTTCTTCCATGTACCATAGTGATCCTTCCTGCCTTCCGTGTACCATAGTGAGCCCTCCTTCCTTTCTTCCATGTACCATAGTGAGCCCTTTTTCCTTTCTTCCATGTACCATAGTGATCCCTCCTTCCTTTCTTCCATGTACCATAGTGAGCCCTCTTTCCTTTCTTCCATGTACCATAGTGATCCCTCCTTCCTTTCTTCCATGTACCATAGTGAGCCCTCTTTCCTTTCTTTCATGTACCATAGTGATCCTTCCTTCCTGCCTTCCTTCCATATAGCATAGTGTTCCCCCTTCCTGCCTTCTATGACCGTCGGAGGCCCGGGCGCAACGTTATGACATCACGCCTGGTACCCGGAAGTAAACAAAACCACGATCGCGGCTGTCAGCATGAGATCGGTGAATTTTTTATACCAATCTCATGCTTTCCAGCCTTTCATGCTTAAAACGCCCCTGTCCCCGGTAGCTCGCGCTCAGAAGCGAACGCACACGTAAGTCCCGCCCACATATGTAAACGCCGCTCAAACCACACATACTCCTCTGTAACTCTAAACTGGTAACCTGTAAAAAAAATTTAAAGGGTCGCCTATGGAGATTTTTAAGTACCGAAGTTTGGCGCCATTCCATGATTGTGTGCAATTTTAAAGCGTGACATGCTAGATATCTATTTACTCGGCGTAACATCATCTTTCACATTATATAAAAAAATTGGGCTAACTTTACTGTTTTGTTATTTTTTAATTCACAAAACTTTTTTTTTCCCTTTAAAAAAAAAAAGCGTTTGAAAAATTATTGCGCAAATACCGTGTGAGATAAAAAGTTGCAATGACCGCAATTTTATTCCCTAGGGTGTATGCTAAATAAACATATATAATGTTTGGGGGTTCTGAGTAATTTTCTAGCAAAAAACATTATGATTTTTACATGAAGGAGAGAAGTGCCAGAATAGGCCCGGTATGGAAGTGGTTCATTTTCATTTTGGAATAATGTGTATATTTTTAGATTCATTAATGTATTTTATTATTTTTTAGTTTTATATTAATGTATTTTATTATTTTACTTTTACATCGCTAATTCATTTTTGCATTGATGACTGGGCATCAGTGATTTCTGAGCAAAAAAGGGTTAACAAACCACACAGACTCCATAACACAAGCAACAAATGACAAACAGTAAAATCAGTTCATAGTTATTTGTCTGTACAAGCTCCGATGTAGCGAATCGTAGTTTTGCATATGTATATTTTCCAAGTCACTTCACAGACAACATCATAAAAAAATAATAGAAAACTTGTTTTCTTGTATTGAAAGCACTGGTTGGTGAAGGTGATGGCCACTATTTGGGAAAAGAATCTTATCTTACAGTATTTGAGTATTGCGGTTGCAGGGGTTGTGTGTGTAATAGGGCTAATGATAAACTCCTTTATAGTTGGTGTCAACATTATGGACTGGCTGCAGAGGAGACCCATTTCTTCTACTGACAAAATTCTCACCACTTTAGGGACTTCTAGAATTGTGCTTCAAATAGCGTCTTTCTCTTATGGAATCATGACCACTTTCTTCAAGGGTTACCTGAACACATCCCCCATACGCTACGCTGTTGATGTGGCTGAGGTCTTTAGTACTCAGTTCAATTTTTGTCTGACTACCCTCCTCTCCGTTGTCTTCTGCTTGAAGGTCTCCAATTTCCACACAGACTTCCTGCGGCAAATCAAGAGGTTTATCTTGCAGAGGGTCATCCATTTTATTATCATTTCTTTGCTATTTTCTGTTTGTTACGCTTCTATTCAAACATGGGAAGATGACTTTGTTACTTCAGTATATGCAACATGTAATACAACAACAGAAGGTACCGAAGGGTCCACAGTGAACGTTGCCTTTCTCTTAATATTTGTGTTAGGAAACACATTGCCCTTTCTTGTATATTGTTTTGCATCAACTTTTCTTGTGGTCTCTTTGTGCCATCACATTTACAAGATAAGAGCCAACGGTAACCTAACAATTCAAATGGACACTTATTATACAGTTATAAAGTTTATGGCTATATCTTTTCTGTATTATACTGTACATAGCGTTGCAGTTCAAGCCATTATATATTATTATTATTTTCACCAAGTGGACAGTTTATTGTTATATGCAATTGTGGATGCTATTCCGGTCCTGCAGTCCATCTATCTGATTTGGGCAACAGCCAAGCTGAGAAATAGGATAAACAAGGTTCTCCAAAGAACGGGCAAGTGCTTGCATAATAGAAAAGATTCTAAACCCAAATTCAAACAATAGCTCAATTAATACTGGACAAAGCACAACACGTTTTAATAACAATGTGAAATGGAAATAATTATTGCGCCTTCCCTGAAACAATAAACAAAAGGGGGAAAGCTGCTACACTGAACGTGACAAAAATCCAAACAGTGATAAAAATGTTTGTGTAGCGCTAAGTGATCTGAACAGTGATATATGTATAAATCACTGAACTATATACCCAACAAGGGTTGAATGGTGAAAAACTATTAAAAAAAATGTCCACATAAAAAACAATATTACAGTGAAATAAACATCTCCATTGTGAACAGATGAATTACGGAGAAGGATGCCATAAAGCCATATGGACCATCGCAGAGAAAATGCACTCAAACAGATGATGTGGTATATGCACGCTTTCCGGAACTGTTGGACCCGACTGTCATACGACAACGAGTCAATCAGCCATGAACAATCCCAAACGACAGATGAACTGTGGCTGGACATCTGAAATCCTGAAAGATTTGGGGCACACTCTGCTTTTATTCAGAAGATGTCCGCCGTGAGAAGAACCACTGGACTACTGTAATTGGCCTCTTGTAGATGTCACAATCTTGAGGATGGTTCAAACCACCGAGGACATCAAACAGGAAATCAAAGATGGCAAAATGGATAATGATAAAGGTCAACCCCCTTAGAGGTGATATGGCCCAATGCCTGAACCCAAAAACTTTCATCCATAGGGCATGAAAAAGAAAGAAAAAAATGGGGGCTCCAATGTTGCAGGTCAAAAAGAGCAAGTTTTAATTGAGAAAAACCAACAAACAATGGTAAAAAATGTGATCACAATTCATTAAAAGCAATATGGGGAGTAGAGTACCTGGCCAGAAAATCTAGAAGTCAGTACACTATATCATCAAAGATTTTTGGATAGCTGACCATCTCATCGGTTTGTTGGACATCCTATCAAAATCAAATGATTGAGTTCAAGTGTTTCCAGTGAAAGCTACTGTTAATGCTACAGCATACAAAGACATTGTAGACAATTGTGCTCTTCCACCCTTAACAGTAATGCCCCGTACACCCGGTCGGATATTCCGATGGAGAAAGTCTGATCGGATTATGTGGTCGGATAATCTGATCGTGTGTGGGCTCTAGCAGACTTTTTCCGTTGGAATCTCAGACTGAAAAAATTTGAGAGCAGGATCTAAAATTTTCCGACAACAAAATCCGATCAGACTTTTTCCAATTGTGTGTAGAGAATTCCGACGCACAAAGTGCCACGCATGCTCAGAAGAAATTTGGAGATAAAAGCTATTGGATACTGGCCTCTACGTAGTCCCGTTGTACGTTTTCTACGTCACCTCGTTCTGAACGATTGGATTTTCCGACAACTTTGTCTGACTGTGTGTGTGCAACACAAGTTTCGGAAAAATCCGTCTGAAAAAATCGGACGGATTTTGTGGTCGGAATGTCCGACCGTGTGTACGGGGCATAACCGTTTGAAGTGTGCAAAGCCAGTTCCATAAAGTCATGGTTTGACCAGTTTACTGTTGGGGAACTCAAGTGGCATGCACAGAGCCCTGACCTCAACCCTACTGAATACCTTTGAGATGAGTTGGAATGCTGACTTTGAGCCAGGTCTTCTCTAACATTAGTACATGACCTTTAAAACTGCTCCTTTGCCTGAGTTGGAACACAATCCTACAAATCTCTGTTCCACCATGACTGCACCCCTGTGTACAAAGCCAGCTCCACAAAGAGGAGGGTTGACCAGCTTGGTGTGAAGGAACCTGAGTGGCTGACCTCAAACCTGGAATGCTGATTGTGAGTCAGGTCTTCTTATCTAACATCAGTACATAATCTCTAAAATGTTCCTTTGCCTGAGCTGGAACAAATTCCCCAAAATCTCATGAAAAGAATGAAGGTACAGCCACAAAATGGAAGCCAACTTTATATTGAGGCCCTAGTTTTGGAATGAGATGACCTACAAGCTCATACAGGTTTGAAGGTCAGGAGTTCACAAACGTTTGTCCGTATATTGTAGTTCTTTTCTTTTTTTTTAAATAAAAACCTGTACCTAATGATACATTTTTTTATGATGCTGTACTTATAATTAAATAAAATTTGAGTTCCACTTTTTATTAATCAGAACAATCCTACGCAGGAGCTGCTGTTAAAAGTTTTGCCATATACTTGGGAAAACAGTTGGCGGGCAGGATCGAGTGGGGAAGCCTGTTTCAGGTTTATTGCTATTCAGGGAAAAAAATATTCCTGTCTGTGTTGCTGTTGAAAAGTTGCGCTAACTCCCTGTTTGTAGAAACTGCTGTTAGCCAGACAGTAAGTTAGGAGAATTCTTCCCAAAACAACACACAGAGTAGAACAGGGGAGGGCTGAAACCCCTGTCTACTTTATGTTTTTAATTAACTTTTTTTATTTTTTTGCAATAATAAGTGGATACAGACAAAAGAAAAGAAAGTCATATTGTAATATGCATCCCCCAGTATATCAAATGTATGGAAGAGCCCTGGGGCCATCATAAAAAAAAAAAAAAAAAAAAAGATACAGAATTATGTTTATGAATTTTTTTTTACAGAATTCTGAGTTTGAAAGTCAGAATTCTGAGATTCAAGGTCAGAATTGTAAGTTTAAAAAAAAAAATTCAACAGAATTCTGAGATTCAAAGTCAGAATTGTAAGTTTTAAAAAAAAAAATTCTACAGAATTCTGAGATTAAAAGTCCGAATTCTGAGAATAAAAGTCAGAATTCTGAGTTTCAAAGTCAGAATTCTGAGTTTCAAAGTCAGAATTCTGAGATTTAAAGTCAGAATTCTGAGATTTAAAAGTCAGAATTCTGAGATTCAAAGTCAGAATTCTGAGATTTAAAGTCAGAATTCTGACTTTCAAAGTCAGAATTCTGACTTTCAAAGTCAGAATTCTGACTTTCAAACTTAGAATTCTGTAAAAAAAAAAATTTCATAAACATAATTCTGTATTTTTTTTTTTATGATGGCCCCAGGGCTCTTCCATACAAATGCAACCAAAAAGGCATTGCAGACTTGGTTTAAATATGTAAAGTAAGGCAACTGTGTGTAGCATAAGAATAAATAAATAGAAATGTAAAATAAGAATCTTAAAGCAGAGCTCCACATGCTATTTTGTTTATTTATTTTTTTTGTACCCATTAACACAATCTCATATAAATAATTGCAAACTCACTTGTTTGTAGATTTAACTTGCCCGCAGTCCGCTTTCATTGAAAATAAAAACTTTTAAAACATCGGGACACCCGTTCTCAACTTGCTTATGGGCATGTGAAGCCCACAAGCATTTACTTCCTTGTTCCCTTGATGTTTAGCTACCAGCATGCTCAATATTTAAAATCGTCTAGTGTCATAGTTGCTATCACAACGGGCGTAGTTCCCGCCCCCTTGTGATGGAAAAAAAAAGAAATCCCGCAATAACTCACGCCGGGCCGCTGCACTGACTCCTGGGAACAAGGACACAAGCTCCCAGGAGCCAGTGCGGTGAAAAGGGTATTATGAAATAGCCGCACATACCCTGCCCATATCCGCACACTCCACATCCAGGAAATACAGATCAAGATGTGGAAATCAAAGGTACAGTAGCAGAAAATAAAAAACATGTTCCGTTTTTATTTTATAACACTGAGGTAATCGGCTTGAGCTAATCTCTGAAAATCGGGTGAAGCTCCGCTTTAAGGCTTCATGTACACTGCTACTGGTAAACGGACATTCAGAGGCAGTTGGATGCTTTTTTCAGCTGCTCCTGAACTCATCCAATGTTATCCTATGTGTACATGTACACAGGTCTGTTTAACCACTTCAGCCCGGAAGAATTTACCCCCTTCCTGACCAGAGCGTTTTTTGCACTGCGTCGCTTTAACTGACAATTGCGCGGTCATGCAATGTTGTACTCAAACAAAATTTACTTCCTTCTTTTCCCACTAGAGCTTTCTTTTGGTGGTATTTGATCACCTCTGCGGTTTTTATTTTTTTCGCTTTAAACAAAAAAAAGAGCGACAATTTTGAAAAAAACACAATATTTTGTACTTTTTGCTATAATAAATATCCCCATTTAACCGCTTAAGGACCGCCTCACGCCGATATACGTCGGCAGAATGGCACGGCTGGGCACAACCACGTACCTGTACGTGGCCCTTTAAGAGCCCAGCCGTGAGCTCCGTGCCCGCAGCCGCGGGACCAGCGGACCCGATCGCCACTGGTGTCCCGCGATCGGGTCACAGAGCTGAAGAACATGGAGAGGTCTGTGTAAACAAACCTCTCCCCGCGCTTCCTAGCACGACTGACACTGATCAGCTGTTCCTTGTCATCGGGAAAGCCGATCAGTGACGTCAGATGCAAAGCCACGCCCCCTACAGTAAAAAAAACACACACACACACACTTAACCCCTCCCCGCCCCCTAGTGGTTAACTCCTTCACTGCCAGTGTCTTTTACACAGGAATCAGTGCATTTAAATAGCACTGATTTCTGTATAAATGACAATGGTCCCAAAAATGTTTTAAAAATGTCCGATGTGTCCGCCATAATGTCGCAGTCACACTAAAAATCGCTGATCGCCGCCATTACTAGTAAAAAAAAAATATTAATAAAAATGCTATAAAAACTATCCCCAATTTTGTAAACGCTATAACTTTTGCGCAAACCAATCAATAATCGCTAATTGCGATTTTTTTTTTTTACCAAAAATATGTAGAAGTATACGTATCGGCCTAAACTAAGGAAAAAAAAAGTTTTTTTTTATATATTTTTTGGGGATATTTATTATAGCAAAAAGTAAAAAATATTGCATTTCTTTCTAAATTGTCGCTATATTTTTGTTTATAACGCAAAAAAAAAACGCAGGGGCGATCAAATACCACCAAAAGAAAGCTCTATTTGTGGGAAAAAAAGGACGCCAATTTTGTTTGGGAGCCACGACCGCGCAATTGTCAGTTAAAGCGACGCAGTGCCGAATCGCAAAAAGGGGCCTGGTCCTTTGGCTGCAAATTGGTCCGGGGCTTAAGTGGTTAAAAAAAAAGCTAATTTTTTCTCTGTTTAGGCCGTATTATATGTATTCATATATGTATTCTTCTACATATTTTTGGTAAGAAAATCACAATAAGCGTATATTAATTGGTTTGCGCAAAAGTTATAGCGTCTACAAAATAGGGGATAGGTTTATGGCATTTTTATTATTATTTTTTTTTTACTAGTAATGGCGGCAATCTGCATTTTTTTTTTGTGACATTATGGTGGACACATCGGACAATTTTGACACATTTTTGGCACCATTGGCATTAATACAGTGATCAGTGCGATTAAAAATGCATTGATTACTGTAAAAATGTCACTGGCAGTGAAGGGGTTAACACTAGGGGCGATCTAGGGGTTAACTATGTTCCCTGCTACGTGATTCTAACTGAAGGGTGGAGGGAATAACTACAGGAAGTGACGGATCGTGGTTCCTAGCTAATAGGAACACATGATCTGTCACTCCTGTCAGAACAGAACAGGGAAGTGTGTGTTTACACACACTCGTCCCTGTTCTGTGTCTCCTGGTCACGATCGCTCGTGGCCGGCGGTCATTGCGACCATTGGCTGCGAGCATCGCACCCCCGCTATGCAGCCCGCGCCTGCTATCCGCGTCCACCGTGAGCCAACGTACAGCTACGTGGTTTCACACAGGGGAGCCAACCTGCCGCAGTATAACTGCGGTGGCTGGTCCGGAAACGATTAATGTCGTTTTTAGGCAGTTGTGTTTAGTGGCTTTTTTGGAAAGCAAAAAAATGAGTTCAGATACTGAGTTTAGAGGCATTTCAAGCGCTAAACGCTTCTAAATGCGATAACTCGCATTTAGCCATGTTTCGTTTACAGGCATTTTTAATTTTTGGCTATTTTGAAAAAATAAAATTATTTTTTTTCAAACGTGACAAAACGCGGCTAAACATGCCATGTAAACACGACAAAACGGATGGTTTAAACGTGGGTCACTATCTGTCAAGTTAAATCGTTCAGGAGAGGTTGTAAAAACGTCCCGTGTACATTAAGCCTTAGGCTGGGTTCACACTGCTGCACGATGTGGCTCACAGCAGGAGTCCGGTTCGTCCCTGTTCACCGTTTCCGGTCCGATTTCAGTCCGAATTTTTGGCTGAATTCAGACCTGAAATAGACCAGAAGATGCACAGGGCTCCTGTGCAATTCGCCCCAGGAATGTGTGAGCAAGCTCCATAGAGAGCTGGTCACGATCTCCTGACATGCGAATTGGTTGAGGGGAAACCCACATCCAAGTTGCAATAGTGTGAGCCCAGCCTAATTCCCCCGCACACACGAGCAGATATTCCGCCAACAAAAGTACGATGAGAGCTTTTGGTCCGAAAATGCGACCGTGTGTATGCTCCATCCGACTTTTGCTGGTGGAATTCCAGCCAGCAAAAGATTGAGAACATGTTCTAAATTTTTTGGTCGGAAAAAGTTCTGATCGAAAATTCCGATCGTCTGAACCAATTCCGACACGCAAAATTTCTACGCATGCTCGGAAACAGTTGACGCATGCTCGGAAGCATTGAACTTAATTTTCTAGGCTCGTCGTAGTGTTGTACGTCACCGCTGTCTTGACGGTCGAAAGTTCAGAGAACTTTTGTGTGACCGTGTGTATGCAAGCCAAGCTTGAGCGCAATTCCGTCGGAAAAACCATCCAAGAATGTAAATGTCTGAGCTGTGAAAAAAATATATATATATTTTGAGGTGTACCAAGATGGTATCGCCTCCGACGACGTCCTATTGACGAAACGTACGTCAGGCGATACCCTTGGTACGCAACACGTCACTTCCGATTTTGCGGCTTCCGGTTTCTGAGTTACCGCAAGTTGAACGCACGCTGATACCGGGGCTTTGCGGTGCCGTCATCGCTCTTCCCTCCAGCTGCGCGCTCTGCTTTTAAATATATTTTTTACATTTGTTCATTAATTGTATGTTCTACTAGCCTATATGGCCACATTTTTTCCTGTCCTGTAATTTTTTGGAATAAAATTTATCACTGATTAAGCAATATCACACTATCAGTGTTATATATTTTCTCTATACACGGACACTATCGGTGTTTTACCCCCCATTCCTGGAAAGTGGAAGAGGCTTATCCGAGGAGACCGACCCCACAGAGGAGGATTCCCACTGCATACCCTGGAGTTTATATGCCTATTACCCCTGCAGGGGTTAGGCACTCTGGTGAGTGTATTCACATTAGGGGGCACTCGGCGGATGGAGGGGAGCACATGAAAAGTCACTGTGTACCAGTTATCTGTTCACCTACTTGAATCTTCTGTTTGTACAAGAGTTTTTAAGACCTACGAGACAGCACAGGATTTCACCATATCTGACCACTGAATTTTTCCACTTGGGACAATTATTCATTATTATTTTTCACTTGTGACATTTGTCCATATTTTTTAGTCATCTTCCTTTTTTTCCCTTTTTTTATTTATTTTTTTTTTTTTATTTTTTTTTTTTTTTATAATAATATATTGAATTGTGCACTTTAACAATACTGTCATTAGATTTATATTTATTTTCCCATATATATACATTATATTTTTTATTACTTTTTCCATATATACACATATTCTTATTGCACTGAGTCACCTTTTGTACTGATGGCTTCTTATACTTATGCTTTGTTTGTTTTATGAATTTGTTTACACATATTTACCCATTTAATCAAAAATTGTGTCCGTAAGGTATCGCACATAGTCACTTTATATACTTTATATAATTTATTTCACTGGTGTTATAGTGGAACAGACCGACTGTCCCTTTTATATATATTGTACAGGACGCCGTGGCTGGGTCCTGGAAGGACGCTATATTTCCCCTCTGTTTGGACTGTGGTCCCTTTAAGGGAACAAAAAGGGTTAACTTACCTGTCAGAGGAGGTGGGTTTAAAAACAAGACAGGAAGTTGCAGATGGGTGTGGAGGAGTGCAGAGGAGATCGTGGTTTGTGTGTGGTTTGATTTGTAGCAACCAAAGTCGACAGCAGCGTTCGGCCTGGAAGCCCCCTAGCAGTTGAAGTCACCTGCGACAGCACCCCAGGACTGTGTTTGATTGCGATAGCAATGCTGGACTGTGATAGTCGGTGAGACTAAAACCTTTTTCTTTTGTTTTTGCTGCTGTGAAGCTGTTTAAGTTTAATAAACTTCCTTTTTGAACTAAAAGCCTGTGTCCTGCGGTCTAGCTGGTCCCCCGAACTTTACAAGTGGTGCTCGAATGCGGGCAGGACAGAGTAACAGGCGTTTTTTTTTTTTGCATTTGAATTTAAAACTGACATTTAAAGGGACAGTACAGTGGGTTTATGTCCTGGGTTAAAGCTGCCCAAACCCTGAAAGCTGAAGCAATGGAGGAACTAATTAAACAACTGTCCCTGGCTAATATGCAAGCGCAGACCCGCCATGAAGAAAATACTCGCCTGTTGGTGGCTCAGTTGGCAGCACAGCAAGCAACCCAGCAAGGGGTTATGCAGGCTCAGGTGGCTGCCTTAAAAGAAGTAGTGCAGCAGTTTTCTCAGGGTCGTGAGCAAGCGGCTGTTGCCCCTGGCAACCAAGTGACCGTGAGGGCAAGCCATTTTTTGCAGAAATTGTCCCTGAGTGATGATGTAGAGGCTTTTCTTGCTACATTTGAGAGGACGGCAGAGAGAGAAGGGTGGCCCCAGGACCAGTGGGCGGGCCTAATTGCACCTTTTCTCACCGGAGATCCTCAAAAAGCCTACTTCGACCTGCCACCAGAGGACGCTAAAGACTATCAAAAACTAAAGGCAGAAATACTGGCTCGTTTGGGGGTGACTACGGCCGTTCGGGCCCAACGAGTGCACCAATGGAAGTATTGTCCAGATCGTCCACCACGGTCTCAAATGCATGACCTGGTGCAACTGGTAAAAAAATGGCTGCAGCCCGAAGTGTTGTTGGGCCCCCAAATCGTGGAGCGGGTGGTGCTGGACCGATACCTACGGTCACTGCCAGACGACCTTCAACGGTGGGTCAGCCATGGAGACCCCAAAACAGTGAACCTCCTTGTCGAGATGGTAGAGCGATATACAGTGGTGGAGGATCTGCTTGGCCCTACCAAGCGCCAAGGGCCCAGTCTGCCACGGCCTATTCGATCGACCGCCGCCCTTCGAAAGGATGTCCCCCGGAGCCCTGGAATCAACACCCCGGAAGGTCAAGAGTCACTCCCAGTACCTCCTCAGCGATCTGTTCCTGTTCGGAGAGGAGGGGATGTACAATGTTGGCGATGTCATTCCTGGGGCCATACCCGGGCCCACTGCCCACTGCAAGAGGAGCCCATGGAATGCGGGGTTCTTCGGAGGGGGTCTTTTGTTGCTCATAGAGCATGTACCACACACCTTGACCGTGGAGAAGAGAAATTTGAGTGTGTAGTCCAAGTGAACCACCTCCCTGCCTGGGCTTTGCTGGATTCCGGAAGCATGGTAACCCTGGTTCATCCTAGAGTAATTGGGAAGATCGGTCCGGTAAGCAAAACTTTACGGGTTGTGTGCATTCACGGGGACACTAGAGAGTACCCTCTCATCTCGGTGTCCATCTCCACAGCATATGGCACTGGTACTCAAGAGGTGGGGGTGGTAAAGAACTTGATACATGATGTTATCATAGGTCGAGACTTTCCATTTTTTGAAAAACTGTGGGGACAAGAACTACCTGAACGATCCCAAGACTGGGGAGAAACTAGTTCCTCTGTTCCTACGGTTGAGGGTAATAACCCTAAGATGCCAAATGTACCTAATGTGGATCCAGTTGATACAAATGCTAATGATTGGGTTAATGGTGATGAAAGTAGTGCTGATACTGTTAATGGTGTCAAAATGTGTGGTTCGCAGACCTACCTGAACACTGAGGAGGGGGAACCTTCCCCACTTCAGGTAATGCTGGGTGAAGAGGATGAGGAAGTGGCCTCTACCCCTGCCCTGCCGGATTTGGGTGTTCCCCAGGGGACATTTGGTACTGCCCAGATGCAGGACCCCACTTTGGCCCGTGCACGGGAACAAGTTATAGTATTAAATGGGGTACCCCAAGAGCCAGGTGCGAATGAGCGGTGGCCTCACTTTGCAATATGTAATGAATTGCTTTATCGGGTTACCAAAGTGAGAGAAAATGTGGTAGAACAATTATTGGTACCCCAACAGTATAGACGCAAGGTCCTGGACCTGGCCCATGATGATGTTTTAGGGGGACACCTGGGAGTTGAAAAGACGGAGGCACGGATCACCGACCGGTTTTACTGGCCAGGTCTCAAAGCAGAGGTAAGAAGATACTGTGCCTCTTGTCCCACCTGTCAGTTGACCGCGCCGGTGACCCACTTCCGGAGCCCTTTGGTCCCTCTGCCCATAATTGAGGTCCCATTCGAGAGGATAGCCATGGATATAGTGGGTCCTTTGGTAAAGTCAGCTCGAGGTCACTCCTATATACTGGTGATCCTTGACTATGCCACCCGATATCCTGAAGCGCTACCTCTGCGGAATACCTCCTCTAAGGCTATTGCTCGGGAATTATTCCAGTTGTTTACACGGACTGGTTTTCCCAAGGAAATACTCACGGACCAGGGCACCCCGTTTATGTCGAGGGTTATGGCTGATGTGTGCAAGCTGTTCCGGATTAAACAGCTGCGCACATCGGTCTACCATCCACAAACGGATGGGTTGGTAGAGCGCTTTAATAAGACCCTTAAGTCTATGCTCAAGCGGGTTGTACAAAGGGATGGGAAAGACTGGGACTGCCTGTTACCCGCTCTCCTGTTTGCTATCCGGGAAGTGCCCCAGGCCTCCACTGGGTTTTCGCCCTTTGAGTTGGTATATGGGCGGAGACCTCGCGGACTACTGGATTTTGTTAAAGAGGAATGGGAAAGTGAACCTATTCAGCATAAGAGTGTTCTTGAATATGTTTCCCAAATGCAGGAGAGGATCCGAACTGTGATGCCTCTAGTCAAAGAACATTTGCAAAAAGCCCAGGAGGCTCAACGACGGGTCTATAATAGGGCTGCTAGAATAAGGAACTTCCAAGTGGGGGATCGAGTAGCGGTGTTGATCCCCACTGTGGAAAGTAAATTCTTGGCCAGGTGGCAGGGTCCCTTTGAAGTTGTAGAAAAAGTGGGAGAGGTAAATTATAGAGTCCACCAACCAGGTAAGAGGAAACCCTATCAGATATACCATGTAAACTTGTTAAAGCCCTGGACAGACAGGGAACCGGTGACTTCCCTGGCTGGTGCAAGACTTGAGCCTCGGGTTGGGGTGGAGAGTGTCCAAGTAGCAAATACCCTGTCTAGAGTCCAAAGTCAGCAGGCAAAGGAGTTCTTGCAGAGAAATAAAGAGAAATTTTCAGACTTGCCAGGGCTCACTAGTGTCATAGAGCATGATATTGTCACGGAACCAGGAGTCAAAGTTTTTGTCCGGCCTTACCGCATTCCAGAGGCCCAAAGGAAGGCTGTTTCAGAGGAAGTGAAGAAGATGTTAGACCTGGAGATTATTGAGGAATCACAGAGTGAGTGGTCAAGCCCGATTGTGTTGGTACCGAAGCCCAACGGGACTCTGCGATTCTGCAATGATTTTCGGAAACTAAATGAAGTTTCACGGTTTGATGCCTACCCCATGCCCCGGGTAGATGAGCTTATTGAGAGACTAGGTCCAGCCAGGTATATCACTACATTAGACCTTACCAAGGGGTATTGGCAAATCCCGATGACTAAGGCTGCTAGAGAGAAAACTGCTTTTTCTACCCCAGAGGGAAGTTTTCAGTACAAGAGAATGCCTTTTGGATTGCAAACTGCTCCAGCCACATTTCAAAGGGCAATGGATAGGATTTTACGTCCTCACCGGGAGTATGCCTCAGTATACTTGGATGACATAGTCATTTTTAGCAGAGACTGGGAATCGCACTTGCCCAAAGTCCAGGCAGTACTGGACTCCCTTTGGAAGGAGGGGTTTACAATAAACCCGGAAAAATGTGCTTTGGGAATGGAGGAGGTGAAATACCTGGGCTATGTTGTGGGTAGAGGGGTAGTAAAACCTCAAGTCAACAAGGTAGAGGCTGTACAGAATTGGCCCTGCCCCCTCACAAAAAAACAGGTACGTGCATTCCTGGGTATGGTGGGATACTACAGGAGGTTTGTACCCAACTTTGCCACGTTGGCAGCTCCATTGACCGATCTGACTAAGGGTCGGAAATCGGTCATGGTGGAGTGGAATGCAGACGCTGAGAAGGCTTTTTTTGAGCTCAAGTCGGCACTGTGCCAACACCCTGTCCTAGTAGCACCCAATTTTTCAAAAGAGTTTGTTGTACAGACTGATGCTTCCGATGTAGGATTGGGAGCGGTGTTGTCACAGGTTATTCATGGCGAAGAGCACCCAGTAGTCTTCCTCAGTAGGAAGTTAACACCAGCGGAGAAAAACTACGCTATAATTGAACGAGAGTGTCTGGCCATTAAGTGGGCTCTGGAATCCCTCAGATATTACCTTCTGGGGAGGAAGTTTAGGCTGATTTCTGACCATGCCCCTTTAACATGGCTGAGACAAGGTAAAGGGACTAATGCCAGGGTTACTCGGTGGTTCCTGGCACTCCAGGAATTTAAATTTGTAGTGGAGCATAGGCCCGGGAGACTGCATCAAAATGCAGATGCCCTCTCCCGAGTCCATTGTTTGAGCTCCACTGTTGCCTCCACCTCCTTGGCGTTGGGGCACAGGGGGGGGATATGTACAGGACGCCGTGGCTGGGTCCTGGAAGGACGCTATATTTCCCCTCTGTTTGGACTGTGGTCCCTTTAAGGGAACAAAAAGGGTTAACTTACCTGTCAGAGGAGGTGGGTTTAAAAACAAGACAGGAAGTTGCAGATGGGTGTGGAGGAGTGCAGAGGAGATCGTGGTTTGTGTGTGGTTTGATTTGTAGCAACCAAAGTCGACAGCAGCGTTCGGCCTGGAAGCCCCCTAGCAGTTGAAGTCACCTGCGACAGCACCCCAGGACTGTGTTTGATTGCGATAGCAATGCTGGACTGTGATAGTCGGTGAGACTAAAACCTTTTTCTTTTGTTTTTGCTGCTGTGAAGCTGTTTAAGTTTAATAAACTTCCTTTTTGAACTAAAAGCCTGTGTCCTGCGGTCTAGCTGGTCCCCCGAACTTTACAATATATTCTTTACATTTATTCATCTACCAGCCATACGCATATTTACTTTTATCATTTATACGCATATTTTATCCTACCCTCCCCACATCTACCCTGAACAGTGCCACCATCCCTTAATTTAAAAACAAAGAGCATTTATTTATGTTCTAGAGCCCTACGGACGATATGAGTAACGATGACATACAGGAATAACACAAACTTACCAACATGAAATAGACCCGAAAGCGTGCCTTGGTCTACCGTATGGTACACCAAAATAAGGGGGCATACCCTAGATAAGGAATGATAAGAAGTAGTTATGGAATAATGTGAAATGAGTATTCAGTCTGGGGTAAGAATACTTGGAAGAAGCTTTTAAAAGGGGAGGGTGGGTGGGTGTCTCGCACAGGAAACCGACAAAGACCGGCGGCCTTTGGGCTGCTTAAATACCCTCCGGGCTCCTCCCATAACTTCAGGCCGGTACCCGGCCTTCCAATATGTCTGGTTATTAGTAGACATGTGCAATTCGTTTCGTTTTTTTTCGTTTTTCGTTTTTTTTCGTTTTTTTCTTTCGTTCGTTTTCGTACGAATGAACGAATCGTACGAATCCGAAAAACAACGAAAATCCGAAAAAAACAAAATTAGAAACAACGAATGTACTAATGAAGAAAATCCGAAAAACGAAAACGAACGAAAAAATTCGTACATTCGTAACTTTATTTTTTTGTTGAATTGGCAATTTTCCGTGTCCCTTACAATGGTGCTGCTTAACGTGCTTCGAATGGATTGAACAAAAAAATTCGTACATTCGTAACTTTTTTTTCGATTCGTAACTTTTTTTTTTCAATTCGTAACTTTTTTTTTTTTTCGATTCGTAATGAATGGATTGAACAAAAAAATTCGTACATTCTTAACTTTTTTTTCGATTCGTAACTTTTTTTTTTCGATTCGTAACTTTTTTTTTTCGATTTGTAAATTATTAAAATGTAATAATAGCATACGCATTACATAAAATTATGAATTATGCTCCGATTACGAATCTACGAATGTTACGAATGTACGAATGTACGAATAAATACGAATGCGTCCGAAAATTAAACTAACGAAAAAAACGAATCAACGAAAAAATAACTCTTACGAATGTACGAATCGTTACGAATACGAACACCGATGACTTACGAATGTACGAATCGTTACGAATCAACGGAAACGAAAAAAAAAAACGAAACGAAAATAAACAAATTTTTTTCGGAAACGAAAAAAACGATACGAAAATAAACAAATTTTTTTGTTGTGCACATGTCTAGTTATTAGGGAAACCATGTTCGAATCGATCATCGGGCATTCGCCTGTTCGGCGAGCCCAGAACTATTTGGGCCGCTCGCATCACATTCGTGTGATGCGAGCGGCCCGCAATGCATTGCGCCAGTCGCAGTGCAATGCTGGCTGATGATTGTCCAAGCATGCACTGTGACCCCGCATGCTTGGCCAATCACAGCGCCGGCAGCGAGGAGAGCCATAATTGGCTACAGGCAGGATGCCTGTAGCCAATTATGAGGTCAGGGGCTTTAGTACACGCCCCGCGGTATAAGAGGCCGCCGCAGCGGCGGCCTCGCATATTGTGTTTCAGTGTCAGCTTGTCAGTGTGCTGCTGACTGCTGACAATATGTGCTCTATTTCTGGGGATTTGTGTGTGCGTGCTGTTAGTACAGCATTGCAGTATCACATCTGGGGGGTGTCTATAGGTTGCCTGTGAAGGGGGGCAGGTTTCCTGTGCTTAGAACTGTCCCTGCAAAAAGTGTCATTTTTGCAGGAAAAAAAGCTATTTAAAAGCACTCGCGGCTAATGAATTGATGGCTCCCGTAACACAGAGAACTGTCATTCATTGATAAAAAACAAAAACAAAAAAGCGTGGGGGTCCCCCCAAATTCAATAACCAGGCCCTTCAGGTCTGGGATGGATATTAAGGGGGACCCCAGCCCAAAAAAAATGGCGTAGGGTCCCCCTCAAAATCCATACCAGACCCTTGAGGAGTAGCCAAAAAAGATGAACCTTCAGACTACTTAATATACTCACTGTATATCCCTGTAAAGACACAGTCTTCAGAAAATTGTTGAATTGTTTTGTAGTTAGTCCACAATTGGTTTATAAAAATGGGGTACTTGGGAGGCATAGGCGTGTGCACATGGTGTGCCAGGTGTGCCTGTGCACACCCTAATCACCCTGTGCTGCACAGATTTCCCCTGCTGCTTGGCTGCAGGGAAAGGGACTGGGGAATCTCTGTCCTCGGTCCCTTTCTCTGTCTCAAAAGAGACACATCAGGGGTCTATTTAGATCCCTGATATTTCACCAAAGCCCCCCAAATTGTAAAAAAAATGATAGCAAATGATTGTAAAAAAAATTCAATCTATATATGTGTGCGTGTGTGTATATATATATATATATATATATATATATATATATATATATATATATATATATATATATATGTATGTATGTATGTATGTGTGTGTGTGTGTGTGTGTGTGTGTGTGTGTGTATATATATATATATATGTGTGTGTATATATATATATATATATATATATATATACATATACACACACACACACTTGTGTTTGAGCTTTGGGGTGTACACCCTAATGCTATAGGCTGAGCACACCTATGTTGGGAGGTAAGTTGTGCTCTCAAGTATCTCAGTTGTTTGTCTTCATTTGTTCAAATTTATTTTACATTGTGATCTTTGACTAAATTCCTTAACCCTTTCGCCGGCAGGTCCTGTGCTCCACTTTCAAGCTTTCAAGTGGCCAGGCCATTTGTATGCAATTTTTCCATTGCTGTTTTATTTTTCCCTTACAGCTTTCAGAGTTTGTGAATGACCCCGCAAACAATACATTTTCTGAAAGCATAGGACCAGTAGAATAAAAGGAAGGTGCTACTGACCTTTTTTAAGGCCCCATGATATTTGCACAAATGTTTTTCAAAACAATATTTTCACAAAAAATAAAATCATTATTAGGGGATACTTACATGACAATTTACAAAATTCCTGCTACATTCCTACTAAATATAAAAATTAAAACTGTATTGAGATAATAAATAACAAATATTTGTACATTTTAGAGTGCATCTTTTTGCAAAATGTTAAAAACTGAAGGTGTGCAACACAGTAAATAAAAAAATTTACTCTGAAAATCTGGAGGTTACCATCTTTCACTTTCAGCTTTCATTATTTGTAAAAGACCCCCATATATTTTCTGAAAGCATGCGATCTATAGAATATAAAAAAAAAATGTGCTACTGATTTTTTTAGGCCCAGCGGTATTTGCTCAAATGTTTATCAAATCGTTATTTTCACAAAAAATACTCTAAAACCATTATAAGCTGATACATACTTGGCAGAATTAAAAAAAAATCCTGCTAAATTCCTACTAAATATAAAAGCTAAAACTGTATTGAGTGCATAACAAATATTTGTAAATTTTAAATTGTGCCTTTTTTTGAAATGGTGAAAACTGAAGGTGCGCAAAACTATAAATAAAAACAATTTACTCAAAAAATCTCAAGGTTACCATTTTTCCTTTACAGCATTCAGAATTGGTAAAGGACCCCCCCAAACCATACATTTTCTAAAAGCACATGACCTGTAGAATAAAAAAAGTGCTATTGATTTTTTAGGCCCTGCAATAGTTGCGCAAGTGTTCATCAAATTGCTATTTTCACAAAAAATACACTAAAATCACTATTAGTGCACGCAAACACAACATAACTCCTGCTAAATTGCTACTAAAGCCTTGTTCACATGGGGCGTACTAAAGTGTATGCGTATGTGGATGTGCATGGCAAGCAGACCCGCACAGATGTCAAATTGGGAGCAGCAGCAATTTACAGTTGCTACATCCAAAATGACATCAATGGGACTGCCTGCACAGGGATGCACGGAACAGGTAAACACGGCCTTGCAGGGGCTGCACCTAAGAGGTTTTTTACCTTAACCTTAACCTCCCTGGCGGTTTTCCTGAGTGTGGCTCTGGGTTAAATTTCAGTACCATTAGCGGTAACCCCGAGCCACACTCGGGATTGCATTGCAGTATCCTGGTGCGGTATACTTACCTTGTCCTCAGGATCCTGCAATATATAATGTTCTTTCTGCCTGGAAACTGGAGATTGTCCATAGCAACTAAAAAGTGTCCCTTTATGTCAAAAGTGGTTTTAGACCAGCTAGAAAACAGCGATAATAAATTAGAACACTTGCAGAATTGAGCGATAGTGAATCGTGGGGAAATACATTTTATTATTATTATTATTATAATATTAATTATTTTTTATAATTATTTATATTTATTTATTATATTATAATTTATGATTTTGTGTTTCAAACTTTATCATACCCGGGATGTCTACTAGACTCTTGTTTGGACAGATTTAAGTGTGTTATTGCTAATAGGGATGAGCCGAACACCCCCCCTGTTCGGTTTCGCAGAACACGCGAACACCGTTAAAGTTTATGGGACACGAACATGAAAAATCAAAAGTGCTCATTTTGAAAGCTTGTATGCAAGTTATTGTCTTAAAAAGTGGGGACATGTATCAATGCAAAAAAACGGAAAATTGTATACTTACCTTTCCGTAATTTTCCTTTCCTGTCGCATCTTCATGGCAGCATACACTCTGGGTTGTGGCTCCGCCTCCACGACCTGATAGGACCACATAGCTATAAGATGACGATACGGCCCCCGCCCCGGTATTCTCCGTATATATGAGTCACCTCAAGAAACAAAGGGTGGGTCGTTGTATGCTGCCATGAAGATGCGACAGGAAAGGAAAATTACGGAAAGGTAAGTATACAATTTTCCGTTTTCCTGTCGCATCATGGCAGCATACACTCTGGGGAGTAACTCGCAGACAGGGTGGGTAGTGCATCAATAAGCAAAAATTTATTCGCAAGGAATGGCAGAGTTGGCTTGAATAACAGCTTTTCCGAAATTTACGGTTGACAAACGTGCAAAATCAACTTTGTAATGGTCAATAAAGGTGTTCCTGGAGGACCAGGTGGCCGCTTTGCAGATAGTTTCCGCTGACACCCTACAATAGGCTGCCCATGAGGTTGCCACTGCCCTGGTGGAATGCGCCTTCAGGCCCTCTGGAATCTGTGTGGAGCCTAGCTAGTAGGCCTTCTTAATGGTCTTTACCAGCCATGAGGCGATGGTGCGGGCCGATGCTGGCTGACCCTTCCTGAACCCATGAGGGATTACTAGGAGATTTTCCGACTTTCTGATGGGTTCTGAGGCTGCAAGATATTTGAGGATATTGCCTCTGACATCCAGGGGGTGCGGAACACCCTGGACGGTAGTGAGTGCTGGCAGATTGATCTCCTGGTTAAAGTGGAATGAAGAGGAGACCTTAGGGATGAAGCGGTCTGAGGGTCTTAGGACAACCCTGTCCGGGAAAACGACCAGGTAGGGGTCCCTGGCCAGTAAGGCTTGCATTTCTGAGACCCTCTTCGCTGAGGCTATGGCGATCAGGAATGTCACCTTCAGTGTTAGGTCCCAGAGGGAGATGTTCTCTAACGGGAAGAAGGGCTCCCTGGATAGGGCCTCTAAGACGACCGACAGGTCCCAGGTCGGGAAGGAAGGTCTTCTGGGAGGTCTCAGTTTAAGACAGGCTTTCTGAAATTGGAGAATGAGGGGGTCTAGCGCCCACCTGGTTCCGGTCAGGGCGGACAGGGCTGACACCTGCACCTTCAGGGTACTGGAGCCGAGGCCTCTGTCCAGGCCTGCCTGCAGGAATTCCAAGATCTGCGGGGTTGATATAGAGGACAGGTTCCACCCCTGCTGATGGGCGAAGGAAGAGAACCTATCCCAGACTCGCCGGTAGGTGGAGTTTGTGGTAGGCTTCCTGGCCTGGAGGAGTGTATCCGCCACCCTAGCGGAGCAGCCCTGCTCTAGGTATCTAGACCTCTCAGTCTCCAGGCCGTCAGGTGCAGTTTCTCCGGACTCGGATGGAGCATCTGGCTCTGGGAGAGCAAGTCGGCTGACTGCGGGAGAGGGAGAGGGTCTGCTGTGTTTAGCTGAAGGAGGGTGGTAAACCACGGCCTCCTGGGCCAGAAGGGGATCACGGCCACTACCAGTGCCGATGACCTCTTGAGCCTCAGCAGGAACCTCGCTATCAGCGGGGTCGGAGGGAAGATGTACCCGAGGTGAAAGTCCCAGGGGTGCTGGAGACAGTCTGTCCCCTCGGCAGAGGGGAAGGGGACTCGGGACAGGAACCTCTGGCATTTCGTGTTCTCCGGAGTCGCTGCCAGATCTATGTCCGGAGGACCCCAGGTTCTGGAGATAAGGTCGAAGGCCTGCGGACTCAGGGACCACTCGTTGTTCGAGAGGAACCTCCTGCTGAGGGAATCGGCCAGGAGGTTCTCGACACCGGGGATGTAAGCTGCTCTTAGGTCCCGGAGATTCTGCTGTGCCCACTCCATGACGGGGAGAACCTCCCGCATCATGGACGAGCTCCTGGTACCCCCCTGCCTGTTGATGTAGGCGACAGCAACCTTGTTGTCCATCCTCAGGAGAACATATTTGCCCCTTAGGAGAGAACCGAGGGCCAGGAGGGCTTGGAAGGCCGCCCTCATTTCCAGAACGTTGGACACCGCGGCTCGTGCCTCGAATGGCCAGCGGCCCTGGACTGCATGATGTAGGTAGTGGGCCCCCCACCCCTCCAAACTGGCATCCGTGGTAACTATCTCCTGAGGGGGGGTGACAATGTGCCTGCACCTGTCCAGGTTGCCCGGTCGGGTCCACCATCCCAAAGACTGCCTGGCCTCCTGCGAGATGTGGATGGGTTGCGACATAGACCATCCGTTCCATTGACTCAGGAACGAAAGCTGTAGGGGCCTTGAGTTCCACTGAGCCCACTGGACCATTGGGATGGTAGCTGATAGAGAGCCTAGGAGGCTGAGGCACCCCCTGGCTGGGAGGGATGCAGCATGGATCGCTCTCCTTACTTTTTGGGTCAGCGGAGGGACTTTCTCTGGAGGTAGTTCTATAGAGTTTAACCGGGTGTCTAGTACAGCCCCCAGGAAAACCATCCTTTGAGAGGGCTGAGCGTTGCTCTTCCCCCAATTTATGAGCCAACCCAGCCCTTGGAGCGTGGAAACTAGTATCTCCCGGTGCTGGGTAAGGGATGCTAGGCTGTCTGAGAGGAGAAGGATATCGTCTAGGTAATGGTGTACCCTGAGGCCTCTCTCTCTCAGGGAGGCTATAACCGGGAGAAGGACCTTGGTGAAGGTTCTGGGAGCCGTGGAGATCCCGAACGGGAGGCATCGGAACTGGAAGTGCCTCTGGTCTATGGAAAAACGGAGGAACCTTTGGAATAGGAGGTGGATAGGGACGTGAAGGTAAGCGTCCTGTAGGTCCACGGATAGCATCCAATCCTCTCGGTTTATGGCCTGGAGGATAGATTGGAGGCTTTCCATTTTGAATGGCTCCACCCGGATGGAGAGGTAGAGCCTCTTCAGGTCCAATACAGGGCGCAGGTCTCCTGACTTTTTCCTGACCAGGAATAGAGGGGAGTAGAATCCCCGACCCCTTTGGGAAGGGGGTACTTCTACTATTGCCTCCTTGAGGAGCAATTCCTGGACGTAGTCCATCAGTAGCACCCTTTTCTCCCGGGATGACGGGAGTTTGGTTGGGCAAAAGTGATCCCCCGGGGGCCGCCCTTTGAAGGACCACCTGTGCCCGAAACGGACGGTGGCCACCGTCCAGAGATCTTTGATGGCATCCGTCCAAGCCGGCAGGAACTTTAGGAGCCTGGCCCCCACTACCACCGGCTGGACGGACGCGCCTTCAAAAGGACTTCTGGTCCGCGGACGCAGAAGTCTTGGGCTTCTGAAACCTAGAGAAGGTCGCCTGGGGGTTCCTCCAGCTTCTCCTATACTCCCTGCCTGGCCTATAGGCCTTGGCGTCCCTATATTTATCCGGCAGGTTGCGCTTAAAGGGAGGAGGCCTCTGCTGCCTTGGTTTCCTGTCGGAGGGGATGAGCCCTGATTTGCCGCCGGTCACCTTCGATATGGCCGAGTCTAACTTGGCCCCAAAAAGGTTTTCACCGTCGAAGGGGATGCGGCACCAATTTGTCTTTGAGGCGGGATCTGCTGCCCAGGGTTTCAGCCAGAGGGCACGTCTGGCCATAACCAAAGCCAGCATGGCCCTGGATGAGGACCTAATGGCGTCTACCGAGGCTTCCGCCACGAAATCCCCTGCGAGGCTCAGCTCCTGAAGGGCCCTAACGATCTTGTCTTGGTCAGCGCCCTCTGTCACGAGTTTCTCCGTGGAGGCTGACCAACTGGATATGGCCTTGCCCACGGCGGCCAATGCCACAGCTGGCCTACATGCGCCTCCTGCAGCCAGGTAGGCCCTCTTAAGATCGGTGTCTATCTTCCTATCCAAGACGTCCCGGAAGGATACCGCGTCTTCAATAGGAAGTGTGACATGGCGGGCTAGGCGCATGAGGGAGGCATCCACCACCGGCGGGGTGACCAGGGGTTTTGCCTTCGGTTCTCTGAGCGGGTACAGTTTGGTGAGCCTGTTATTTAGGCCCGACTTCCTGTCCGGCTTCAGCCACTCCTCCCTGATCATGTCGTCCAGTTCCTCAATAAAGGGGAAGGCTTCCGGATCCTTTTTGAGATTGGGGAAATATTTTCTCAGTTTCTGAGGGGCTTCCTGGGGTTCCTCCCAGTTAATCGCCTCTTTGACCGACCTCACGAAGGGCTCGATGAGAGAGAAATCGAAGCCGGCTGAGGCCTCTAGCTCCTCCTCCTCTGACTGGGAGTCTAGCTCTCTAGACGTACTCGGGGGAGTGGGAGAGGCGGTTCTGACGGACATATCCGTGTCCGGGGCAGTCTGCGTGGCTGAGGCCGCAGGTTCCTTGGGCTCCTGGACTTTCTCCCTGGTGGCTTCCTCGAAGCACCTGCGACAGGCAAGCTTGTCCGGGAGAGCAACGGCCCCGCATATCCAGCAGGCATTGGCGGCTGGCCGGGGGGGAGGGGCTGGTGAGCGACGTCTGCGTGGAGACCTTCTGCGGTGGGAGTGACTGCGGGAGCAGGATCTGCTGCGACTCCTCCTGTGGCTTCTCCTATGGCCAGAGCGACTCCTTCTCCTGCTGCGACTCGAGTGGCTTCGTCTGCGCCCCGAACGGCTTCTTTCGCGAGAGGTCTCCCTGCGTCTGGACTTTGATGATCTTGCGGACCTGGCGGGGCTAACCGTTTAGGCAGCGTTAGTTGGTCCTGCACTCTTTTTCGATCTTCTCTACTTACCCATTGCCGTCCCTCTTACCTATCACGTTGAAGGTGATCTGCTGGGGCAGTGGTCTCCATAGGGATAGAGCAGAAGGCAGCCTAGCAACAATACAAAGATAGGCATAGTAAGAGGAAAGAAGGCAGAGGGAGCAGAGAGAAGGAGAAAGGGAGAAAAAGGGAGAGCAGTGTGCAGAGTGCACAGGGAAGGAGAGAGGGAGGAAGCAAAAGGCTAACTTACCTATTGAGGATGTGCTGGGATGTTCCTGGGATGATCTGTAGCTTCTTCTTGCTTCAAAACTCTCAGGGGAATGGAAAGGGGAATTTTCACTTTTAAATTTGGCGCCGGGAGCGCCGTGCCGCTCGCGCATGCGCAGTAGCGCCGTACGGCCGTCGGCGCCATCTTGGAACCTGGAAAGGAGGACACAGGATGCCCATAGACCGTAGTGCGCATGCGCGGAAGCGCCAGGACGCTCGGCGCTGCTAGGTAGTACACACGGAGGAGAGGGACTACAGGGCCCAGGAGGCAACACCATTATGCATTAACAAGCGCCCCAGCAGCATTATTTACACATTAATAAGCGCCCCAGCAGCCAGCAGAGATGGGAAAGAAGGAAAGACGGATGACCACTGCAAGGTAAGCAAGCCTGTTTAAGGCTTATAACTGTAATAAAGATGGCCACATACCTCTAAGCCTGTTTAAGGCTTATCTTCTTAAGGCAGTATTGGCAGTGCAGTGCTTTAAAGACCTGTTTAAGGCTTATCACAGCAGGCAGGTGCGCAGTACCCCTGAGATCACCAGAGTGGGGTTCCTTCCATTTAGCTTCGTTTAGAGGCTGTACCGGTAAGGACTTCCAAACCAGGAGAGGCTAGAACCTGGCTGGGGCGAAGCGGTAAGAGGGTGATGATCCGTGCGGTCCCAACAGGTGAGGAAAAATTAGAGAATACCGGGGCGGGGGCCGTATCGTCATCTTATAGCTATGTGGTCCTATCAGGTCGTGGAGGCGGAGCCACAACCCAGAGTGTATGCTGCCATGATGCGACAGGAAAAAAGTTTTAAAAACGTCGGGAGCAGTGATTTTAATAATGCTTAAAGTGAAACAATAAAAGTGTAATATTCCTTTCAATTTCATACCTGGGGGGGGTGTCTATAGTATGCCTGTAAAGTGGCGCATGTTTCCTGTGCTTAGAACAGTCCGAGAGCAAAATTACATTTCTCAAAGGAAAAAAAGTCATTTAAAAGTACTCACGGCTATAATGAATTGTCAGTCCCAACATTTGCCAGGGTTACTATGTTATTACATAGTTCAGGCCTGGCAAGATACTTGGGGAGCAAAGTAACTATAGCAGTTGGCACAAGAAGTGTGAGCCACTTATTCAAAAGTTGTTTCAGAGATCTTGCTGGATCTTGGATCTGCCCAGAGCATAGGGGTGGCAATGTAACAACAGCAGAAGGCATACATTCAAGTAGCATGTGTCTCTCAGTCCAAAAAACAGTGATCAACACTATGCCACCAATGCAAGGCTGGATGATGTTGATGTTGATGTGTGTGGCCAATTACACACATGATGCTGACTCTAGCATTCAGCCACTGTGAGGCCAACTTGGCACATTTCAAATTGACTACTATGAACCTTTCCCTTTCATGGGGAACAAGCCAGTAGATATTGTAATGGAAGGACTGTGTACTACATATGAACAAAGTAAAGATACTGAGCCCTACCAAGCTTTGCAAACACCCATCACTTCAACATCACATGCCCAACACAGGGATCAAACCACAAGTTTGGAATTAAGAGTCTTATGATCTACCTAGCTAACTATCTTGAGTTAGCTAGGCCTCATTGGTTGCACTTTAATGCCATCTTCCAGGGTGACTCCACAGCATCTGAGCACCAGAGTGCTTTCTGATGCTAAAGAAAATTTCTGCTGTTGCCACTAATTTAAGACAGCGTAGGAGCTTTTCCCAAGGAGTCTTTTGCCAAGGCTGCTTTGCATGCCCAAGAACAAAGGAGACTGCATTGGCCAGGTATTGAACCTATGTCAATGGCAAACCAGTAGTCTACAGCAATGCACACTGTCTGCTTGTATGCTGGCCTTCTGCCAATATTCAAAGGCTCAGACAGACGAGGTGCCTGTGCCTTTAAAAGCACTAAAAGGCTTTAACTTTATTAAAAATAAAATAAGAAAAAAGTAACAGCCCATTGGTGATGCTGCAGCCTCCACTCTGTCCTCAGCATACTTTCCCTATAACAAGAAACAACCTCTCCCTACATTGTCTTCAACCTCAGTGAACAATTAGGAATGTAAACAGTAGGGAGGGCTCTTTTTATACCAGAGAGGAGGGGTCCCCTTAGTCTGCATGTAAAGTATCGCATCTGTACCGTGTATAGAACCTGCTGCAGCGAAACTGACACTTATAAAGAAAAAAAAAGACATTTAAATTGCCGGAAATACAATACCATTTCCAGAATAACAAAAATGAAAAAAAAGAAACAGCGAGGCAGCCCCCCCCCCCCCCCCCCATGCATACCAGGCCTTTTGGGTCTGGTATGGATTTTAAGGGGAATTCTAACCAAAAAAAAAAAACAGGATGGGGTCCCCCCAAAAATCAATATCAGATCCTTATCCAAGCATGCAGCTCCGCAGGCCACAGCTCACCACTCAATCCTGCACTCCATACACAGCTCACTCCTAAACCCTGTGATTTGTACACAGCTCACCTCTAAACCCTGCACTCTGTACACAGCTCACCCCTAAACACTGCACTCTGTACGTAGCTCACCCCCACCCCACACTGCTATATGGCAGGTGGCCTGACTTGTAATTTTTTCTAGCAGCCTGTCCTACGGGATACTGCTCCTATTGGGCTCTGTTCCTAGCTGCACTCAGTTAACCTTCATAGCTGTATGTGCTTTGCTCTGCTTACTGCTAATAACAAGTTCTAGGAGTTTTCTGTCTATTGGCGGGTCCCCTCACCTCCCCAGTCCATGGTGTGAAGGCAGTGAGAAGATGATGTGCTGTAACCTTCAGCAACCAATCAGTGAGCTGTATTGATGGCTGTGACCTCTAGCAACCAATAAGTAAGTGGTAATGATGCACAGTAACCTCTAGCAACCAATCATTGAGCTGTAATAATGTGCATTAACCTCTTACAACCAATCGGTAAGCATGTAACCTCTAGCAACCAGTGAGCGGTAAGGATGTGCAGTAACCTCTAGCAACCAATCAGTTAGCAGAAATTATGTGCTATAACCTCTAGCAACTAATCGATGAGTCCTAATGTGTGCTGTAACCTCTAGCATCCAGTTAATGAGCAGTAATGATATGCTGTAACCTCTGGCAACCAATCACAATTGCTGCCTGACCTGATTTTGAGTCTAGCTGCTTTTTCTTGTATGTCTTAGAGCGGGGGGGGGGGGCTTGATTGAAGCTGGGGGGCCCAAATAAAATGTTTTTCCAGGGTCCAATCAATATTAAAGACGGCCCTGTGTAGCATGACCTTGCAATAGTCATTCAAAGTGTGACATGCATAAAATCCATTAAGATAAAAAAACCTTCCGCCTTTACAACCACTTTAAGGAAAAAATGCCTGAGAACCAGAAGTGATGTCAGATGACAGAGCTTGCTCTGGTCTTCCAAGGGCATAGAGCCAAGTGGGGGCCATCTTGCCCTTACTCGACTTCCTGCCCAGCAAACTGAATTTCCGGGCTTAACAGATGGCTCCGGTAAGCTTGAAAACTACCAGGAAGTATCGGGGGGATGGGTGTTCACCTTTATCGGAAAGCCGGATGCCTAATAAATAAAAAAAATACCGGGGTTATGGCATCTAGCTGCAGCCATAACCCTGGTATTTAGCATCAAAAACAAGACGTACATTTACAGTTAGGTGGTCGGCAAGTGGTTAATACCACTTTAAGGCCCCTTTTACACGGGCGGACCAATAGGGTCTGCCTGTCAGTTTTTCTGGTGGACCCGATCAGACCCTCCATTATAATTGGAGTGGCGGATGTAAATGGACTTGTGTACGACATCTAATCTGATTCGATCCACTAAAATCAGATAGATGGGGATTACCCTTTTGTCTAGAGAATCAGATCGGATTTAAGTCTGGTGTAAACAGACAAGCGGCCCATTTACATCTGACCGCCCATAGAGAAGAGGGGGCTGTGTCTGTGTCCACATGGACCAGCAGTTTTGCTGCTCAGTGGGGATCAGCAGACAGATTCCCTGCTCATCAGGTGGTCTCCTGCCAGAGCCGCCCTGTGTGAATGGGGTCTAAGTAGATCTAGATGCCAAAGCTATACAGATGCCATGAGATTAAAGAAAACAATCAATTTGCCAAGATTAGTATTATATATAGAGAAATATAGGGGGTATTTACTAAAACAGCAGCACTAAGAATCTGGTGCAGCTGTGCATAATAGCTAATTAGCTTTTAACTTCAGCTTGTTCAGTTGCACGTTGACAATAAAATCTGCAAGATCCTCTGGAAGCTGATTGGTTTCTACGAAGAGCTGCACCAGATTTTGCACCCTCCAGTTTTTGTAAATCTCCCCCATAGTGTTGATTTCCTATACCGTGCCAATGAGAAAACCTCAAAGTACAGTCTCACAATCCCGAGGGAGTGCACAATTTGGTCAACAGGACTCAACAATCGTCCTTTCAGATGGTCTACAACAGGCATGTCCAAAGTCCGGGCCGCGGCCAATTGCGAACCGTGTTCCTGTTTAATACGGCCCCACTGGTAATTTGTATATATATATATCTTTTGTGGCCCCCAACGAATCCCCAAACACGCGGCACTCGAGTATTCGTTGGGGGGGGGGGGCACAAAATATATATATCGTATTTATTGTTCAGTTCTAGCAGCCTCGGATGGGACAGGGAGGGGGGCGGGATGACTGCCGTCTGATTACATACAGGAGAATCTCCTGTTTACTCTTTAATAGGAAGTCCTGTCTCCTGGGCTGGCATTGGATGACTGTTCTGTCTATCATAGGAGGTGGGACTTTGTATTAAAGAGGCCACCAAGTAAACAGGAGATTCTCCTGTATGTAATCTGTTGGCACTCGTCCAGCCCCCTCCCTGTCCCCTCCGAGGCTGCAGATGGGCATGGATCAGGCTACACTGATGTCAATGGTGAGGCTGCATTCATGTCAATGGTGAGGCTGCATTCATGTCAATGGTGAGGCTGCATTCTTGTCAATGGTGAGGCTGCATTCATGTTAATGGTAAAGGCTGCATTCATGGCAATGGTGAGGCTGCATTCAGAGGTTGCATTCATGGCAATGGTGAAGCTGCATTCATGTCAATGGTGAAGCTGCATTCATGTCAATGGTGAGGCTGCATTCATGTTAATGGAAAAGGCTGCATTCATGTCAATGGTGAGGCTGCATTCATGTTAATGGAAAAGGCTACATTCATGGCAATGGTGAGGCTGCATTCATGTTAATAATAAAGGCTGCATTCATGTCAATGGTGAGGCTGCATTCAGAGGCTGCATTCATGGCGATAATGAAGCTGCATTCATGTCAATGGTGAGGCTGCATACATGGCAATGGTGAGGCTGCATACATGGCAATGGTGAGGCTGCATACATGGCAATGGTGAAACTGCATTCATGTCAATGGTGAGGCTGCATACATGGCAATGGTGAAACTGCATTCATGTCAATGGTGAGGCTGCATTCATGTTAATGATGAGGCTGCATTCATGGCACTTGTGAGGCTGCATTCATGGTTATGGTGAAGCTGCATTCAGAGGCTGCATTCATGGCACTTGTAAGGCTGCATTCATGGCACTTGTAAGGCTGCATTCATGGCAATGGTGAGGCTGCATTCATGGCAATGGTGAGGCTGTAGATGGGCACTGATCAGGCTTCATTGATGGGCACTGACCCTTATTTTGCTTCACAGTTCGTTATTTAAAAATTTTTTTTTTTTCATGAAACTTCACTCTTAAATTGAATGTGCGTGTTATATGCCGATAAATATAGTATATCCAAATAACACGCCCAAGCTCATCCTAATGCCACATACACACGGTCGGAATTTCCGATGGAAACAGTCCGATGGGAGCTTTTCAACTGATTTTCCGACCGTGTGTATGCCCATCGGTCTTTTTCTGTCGGAATTTCCGACGGACTTTGGATTGAGAACCTGTTCTCAATTTTTCCGACGGAAAACCTTTCTATCGGATTTTCCGATTGTGTGTATGCAATTCCGTCACGCAAAATTCCGACGCATGCTCGGAAACAATTCGACGCATGCTCAGAAGCATTAAACTTCCCTTTTATAGTGCTGTCAAACGTGTTTTATGCCGCTGTGTTACAGACCGTCAGAATTTGGTGTGACAAGACAGTTTGAGCGAAATTCCGTCGAAATTCCGATGGGAAAACCATCAGAGCTTTTTCCGACGAGAATTCCGACCGTGTGTACGCGGCATTAGACTCTTCACCACACACAGCCACAAAGGCAAGAGAATTCTTGTTGGGCAGTGTATTACTTAAGTTGCATTTAATTGAAATGGTTCAAAGAATGTCAGGCAAAATGGTCGGCCCTCACGCATGTTCACTTCATCAAATCTGGCCCTCTTTGAAAGAAGTTTGGACACCCCTGATCTACAAGATGTACTATTACTATGAATGACTGGGCTGTGATTCCTACCAAAAAAGCTTGAAGTGATTGTAGCTGTATTAGTGCAATTGTGACAGAGAAAATTGAGTACTGTCCGTGATACTTTTTTTATTTGCACTAACATATCATTTTTCATGGACGAGCTTTCGGGGCGTGTCCCCTTCTTCAAGGTCTAAGCAGTACTGATTCACAAAAGTTTTAGCAGAAAGTAAAGTGTTAAAAACAAAAGGAAAAAAAAGGAAAAATCTCTGAGGGGTAGGAAAAGAAAAACAAACACATACATATACAAATCAATAGTATGGCAATGGTAATAAAGCTATCAGCAAATAGCTTTATTATTATTTTATTAAATTGCTGATAGCTTTATTACCATTGCCATACTATTGATTTGTATATGTATGTGTTTGTTTTTCTTTTCCTACCCCTCAGAGATTTTTCCTTTTTTTTCCTTTTGTTTTTAACATTTTACCTTCTGCTAAAACTTTTGTGAATCAGTACTGCTTAGACCTTGAAGAAGGGGACACGCCCCGAAAGCTCGTCCATGAAAAATGATATGTTAGTGCAAATAAAAAAAGTATCACGGACAGTACTCAATTTTCTCTACCAAAAAAGGAAATTATAGCTGCAGCAATGAGGCCCAAATTTAGCATGTTTGATTGAAAGTGCCTCTTCAATTAACTCATCTCTTCAGAAATGAAATGTATCTCAGAAGTGAGGTTTTTCTGAGCAATCTAATGATCTTTGAACTTCACAATTTTAATGTATAATGCAAATTGTAAATCAAAAGTTAAAACAAGTCTGTTAATCTCAAGCTTTTTAGCTCCTGGAACTGATTTGCATGTCTTTACCACAGAGACAACATGTTCTGTTCATTTTCTGAGAATGTATTTGCATCAAACATCTACATGTAGGTATGCAGTTACATGAAACATAAGGTCAACTGTAGATAGTGATAAGAATAAGAGGACCTGTCTAAATCAGCAATAAAGAACATTTGCAAAAAAATAAAGTACATCCTTCCCTCTTCTACCCATGCCTGCTGTAATGTACAGTGCCTTAAAAAAAGTATTCATACCCCTTGAAATTGTCCACATTTTTTCATATTACAACCAAAAACGTAAATATATTTTATTGGGATTTTATATGATAGACCAACATAAAGTGTCACATAAATGTGAAGTGGAAGGAAAATTATAAATGGTTTTCAAATTTTTTTTACAAATAAATATCTGAAAAGTGTGGCGTGCATTTGTATTCAGCCCCCTTTACTCTGATACCCCTAACCAGTGATGTAAGTAACTGAGTTAAAATAAACTGAGTTACCTAACGCAGTTACTTTAGAGGGTAACGAGTAATCTAACTGATTACTTTTCCCCTCATGGTAACTCAGTTCCCATTACTTTGGCTTAGTTACCCCAATTACATCTACCGCCACTAGATGGCAGTAGTGTAATTCCGGTGTCCTGCCGAAAAAGTTCCCCCGCCAGATACGGACCCCCTGTACTGCGCAGGCGCAGGGCTTGCGCAGTACGAAGGACTACGGAGCTTCCGAAAATTGCCGAACCTAAACAGCTCTGAGTGAACTCTACACTCTGCCCATTAATTTAACATTCGCCCTCTTCTGTAGCCATCCGCCCCTTACACGATATAATAATAATAGACCCGCCCCTTGCTTACACGCTATAACAGATCTGCCCCTTGGTTAGAGTAATAATAGAGCAGCCCCTTGGTTACACAATATATAACAATAATAATAAATGCCCCCCTTGGTTACAGTAATACTAGACCCGCCCCTTAGTTACACTTATAGAATATTTAAAAAAAAAGTCAGTTACTTTGCTACGCAACTAATTACTTTTCCAATGTAGTAACTGAGTTACTAACGCAATTACTTTTTGGGAGAATTAATTTGTAACTTAACTAATTACTTTTTTAAAGTAAGATGACCAACACTGCCCCTAACTAAAATCTAGTGGAACCAATTGCCTTCAGAAGTCACCTAATTAGTAAATAGAGTCCACCTGTGTGTAATTTAATCTCAGTATAAATACAGCTGTTTTGTGAAGCCCTCAGAGGTTTGTTAGAGAACCTTAGTGAACAAACAGTATCATGAAGGCCAAGGAACACACCAGACAGGTCAGGGATAAAGTTGTGGAGAAATTTAAAGCAGGGTTAGGTTATAAAAAAATATCCCAAGCTTTGAACATCTCATGGAGCTCTGTTCAATCCATCATCCGAAAATGGAAAGAGTATGGCACAACTGCAAACCTACCTGTCATGGCCGTCCATCTAAACTGACAGGCTGGGTTAGGAGAGCATTCATCAGATAAGCAGCCAAAAGGCCCATGGTAACTCTGGAAGAGCTGCAGAGATCCACAGCTCAGGTGGGAGAATCTGTCCACAGGACAACTATTATGCCCCGTACACACGAGCGGATTTTCCGTTGAAAAAATCTTGGATGGTTTATCTGACGGACGACCGCCAAGAACGCGGTGACGTACAACACTATGACGAGCCGAGAAAATTAAGTTCAATGCTTCCGAGCATGCGTCGAATTGTTTCCGAACATGCGTATGAATTTTGCGCGTTGGAATTTGTACAGACGATCGGAATTTACAATCTAAACTTTTTCCGACTGAAAAATTGAGAACCTGCTCTCAATCTTTTGCTGGCTTGAATTCCGCATACACATGGTCGCATTTTCCAACCAAAAGCTCTCATCTGACTTTTGCTGACGGAATTTCCAATTGTGTGTGCGGCATAAGCTGTGCACTCCACAAATCTGGCCTTTATGTAAAAGTGGCAAGAAGAAAGCCGTCGTCGAAAGGAAGCCATAAGAAGTCCTGTTTGCAGTTTGCGACAAGCCATGTGGGGGACACAGCAAACATGTGGAAGAAGGTGCTCTGGTCAGATTAGACCAAAATTGAACATTTGGCCTAAAAGCAAACCGCTATCCTTCCAGCAGGACAACAACCCTAAACATACAGCCAGAGCTACAATGGAATGGTTAAGATTAGGGATTGGCTGTTCGGCAGTTTGCCAAATAGCGAACAATTTGGGGTATTTGCTGCAAATTCGAAAGCCGGGGAACACCCTTTAAAAGTCTATGGGAGAAATCAAAAGTGCTAATTTTAAAGGTTAATATGCAAGCTATTGTCATAAAAAGTGTTTGGGGACCTGGGTCCTGCCCAAGGGGACATGTATCAATGCAAAAAAAATATTTAAAAACTGAATTTTTTTTCCGGAGCAGTGATTTTAATAATTCTTAAAGTGAAACAATAAAAGTGTAATATTCCTTTAAATTTCGTACCTGGGGGGTGTCTATAGTATGCCTGTAAAGTGGCGCATGTTTCCCATGTCATTGAAGGGTCTAACTGAACTGTAACTGAAGGGTCTGGTATGGATTTTGAGGGGGACCCCCATGCCATTTTTTTTATTTTGGTGCGGGGTTCCCCTTAATATCCATACCAGACCTGAAGGGCCTGGTATGGAATTTGTTTCGGGGTTCCCCTGTGGGGGAATCCCATGCTGTTTTTTATCAATGAACTTTTATGTGTATTGCTTGACCGACAATTCATTATAGCCGCTAGTAGTTTTAAATGACTTTTTTTCCATTAGAAATATAATTTTGCTCTCAGACTGTTCTAAACACGGGAAACATGCGCCACTTTACAGGCATACTATAGACACCTCCCAGGTTAATTTAAAGGAATATTACACTTTTATTGTTTCACTTTAAGCATTATTAAAATCACTGCTCCTGAAAAAAATTCAGTTTTTAAAACTTTTTTTTGCATTGATACTTGGGGCAGGACCCCTGTCCCCTAACACTTTTTAAGACAATAACTTGCATATGCGCCTTTAAAAATTATCACTTTTGATTTTTCATGTTCGTGTCACATAGACTTTAACAGTTTTCACGTGTTCAAACTAATTTTTTTGCATGTTCTGGTGCGGACCGAACGGGGGGGATGTTCGGCCCATCCCTAGTTAAGATCAAAGCATATTCATGTGTTAGAATGGCCCAGTCAAAGTCCAGACCTGAATCCAATTGAAAATCTGTGGCAAGACTTAAAAATTGCTGTTCACAGACGCTCTTCATCCAATCTGAGCTTGAGCTATTTTGCAAAGAATGGGCAAAAATGTGACTCTCTAGATGTGCAAAGCTGGTAGAGACATCCCCAAAAAAAGACTTGCAGCTGTAATTTCAGCGAAGGGTGGCTCTACGAAGTATTGACTCAGGGTGGCTGAATACAAATAGACATGCACTTTTAAGATATTTTTTTGTAAACAATTTTTGAAAAGCATTTATCATTTTCCTTCCACTTCACAATTATGTGCCACTTTGTGTTGATCTATCACATAAAATCCCAATAAAATACATTTACATTTTTGGTTGTAACAGGACAAAATGTGGAAAATTTCAAGGGGTATGAATGGGTAGAAGAGGGAAGGATGTACTTAATTTTTTTGCAAATGTTCTTTATTTCAGATTTTGACCGGTCCTCTTATCACTATCTACAGTTGACCTTATGTTTCATGTAACTGAAAACCTAAATGTAGATGTTTGATGCAAATAAATTCACAGAAAATGTACAGAACATGTTGTCTCTGTGGTAAAGACATGCAAATCAGTTCCATGAGCTAAAAAGCTTGAGATTAACAGACCTGTTTTAACTTTTGATTTACAATTTGCATTATACATTCAAATTGTGAAGTTCATAGATCACAAGATTGCTCAAAAAAACCTCACTTCTGAGATACATTTTATTTCTGAAGAGGTGACCGGGACTTTCAATCACAAACATGCTAAATCTGGGCCTCATTGCTGCAGCCATAATGTCCTTTTTGGTAGGAATAACAGCCCAGTCATTCATAGTAATAGTACATCTTGTAGACCATCTGAAAGGACGATTGTTGAGTCCTGTTGACCAAATTCTGCTCTCCCTCGGGATTGTGAGACTGTGCTTTGAGGTTTTCTCATTGGTCGATGCGTTTTTTATTATTTTCTTTAAAAATTTATTTCCTGTACCTGTAACGATATTTCTCTACCTGATCGTGAACGCATCCAACCTATCCAATATCTGGCTGACAACTGTGTTTTCTGTCATCTTCTGCCTAAAAATTGCCAATTTCCACAACGCTTTCTTCTTGCGCCTGAAGAACGGTCTATCTCAGCAAGTTGTCCGTTTGATTATAGGTTCGATTTTGCTTTCCATTTGTTTTATGTCACTGTTTTTGTGGGTTGATAGTTACCTAAATCCACCTAAGCAACTCCACAGTGACGCCAAAAATGAGACTAAATATTCGACCCATGTGTTCATTTTTGTAGCGATGGGAAATAGCTTTCCGTTCATTATATATTCCAGCTCAACAATTCTTCTCATCGCTTCTCTGTTCCTTCACATGAAACAGATGAAATCTAACTCTAACGTTACAGCCAGTCTGGATACTTACTATAAAGCTATAAAGTTCATGTCTTTTTGCCTTCTTTGCTTTTTGTTACTGGTGGCCACCAATGTGGTTATTTTGCACTACTACTACTGCCTCAACGCAATAGCACTCTTTATTATTTGGCACATTTTTCCAACCCTGCATTCCATTTACCTGATCTACAGAACAAACAAGTTAAGAGAATGTTTCTTGAGAATCCTACCTTGTGGAACCAACTGCCAGGTCAACGAGTCCGAGTCGAGAAACCAATTGGAAACAATCAGTCGTTGAGGTCTTCTTGGTAACACATCATTATTATTAGTATTAGAGTTTATTATTTGCTTTATCTAGAATGTTGGGAGTTTAAATTAAACCATATACTGCCTTACTTAAAAGAGAATTTTGTAAAAAAAAAAAAAAAAAACATTGGTCCAATGCTGCATCTGTCTCCTGCTGCTTCAACACAGAGAAATGAGCAATCAGATACCATTGATCAGTGCTCAGTCTTCGGTGAGCAGAGAGCTGGTGACTATCAGTCACCGACTCTCTGCTCTTCCCCCCAGGGCTCACTGGAGAGCCCAGTTGTGGAGGGGGTGGAAGCTGCTGGCTCAAACTCTCAGCAGTATGTTGGGAGGCTGAGCTAGCTGCCCGTCAGGGATATAGGTGGATCCCAACATTAAAGTCAGGATCCCTGCAGAGCCTAGATCGGCTGAATGACTTTAGCCCACTGTCAGCTGAAAACAGGATAGAAGAAGTAGGGCCAAAAGAGCTTTGGTCTATTTCACTTTGATGTTATTAACCACTTCCGACCTATAGCAGAATGATGGCCCGGCGGTGGTTCAGTTATGCTGACTGGGCGTCATATGACGTCCTGCAAGATAACAGCCGCTGCTGCTCTGACAGACGCGAGTAGAGAAGAGCCGATCGGCAGCTCTCCTGACAGGGGGGGTCTGCGCGGATGCCCACACTGGACCACCAGGGAAGCCCCCAGGACCACCAGGGAAGCACCTAACATGTGGATGGCCAGGTACATCCCCATGGCCATCCACATTTGAAAACAAATGCCCAACATATGCCAATTGGTGCCCACAAATGGGCACTGACTGGCACCTCTATGGCACAAGAAAAATCAGTGATGCCCTGCAATGCCACCCATTAGTGTCATCAGTGCCACCCATCAGTGTCCATTCGTGCCCACCTATCAGTGTCACCCATAAGTACCCATCAGTGCCACCCATAAGTGGCGCCTATGAGTGCCCACCAGTGGCGCCTATGAGTCCCCATCAGTGCCGCATATCAGTGCCACCTATCAGTGCCCATCAGTGCCACCCATCAGTGCCGCCTATATTAGTGCCCATCATCAGTGCCCATCAGTGCCACCTCATTGGTGCCCATCAGTGCCGCCTTATCAGTGCCCGTCAGTGCAGCCATATCAGTGCCCATCATTGAAGAAGAAAACGTACTTATTAACAAAAAAAATGTAACAGAAACAAAGAAAAACTTTATATTTTTTCTAAATTTTCAGTCTTTTTTTATTTGTTGCGCAAAAAATAAAGATCGCAGAGGTGATCAAATACCACCCAAAGGAAGCTCTATTTGTGGGAACAAAATGATAAAAATTTGTTTGGGTACAGTGTAGCATGACCGTGTAATTGTCATTCAATTTGCGACAGCGTTGAAAGCTAGCTTAGGCATGAAGGTGTATAAGTGCCTGGTATTGAAGTGGTTAAATTACAAGTTTTTAGAATGCCTTAGATCTCTTCTTTATACAATAAATAATTAGGAATTGCAAAAAGCCTGAAGAAGGGATCTAAGGCATTCTCAAACTTTTTTGTTACCCTTTATTATTACGTAAGGTAAATAAAAAAGTTATCCCTTAACCACTTGATCTCCGGAAGATTTACCCCCTTCATGACCAGTCCATTTTTTTGCTAAATGGCACTGCGTTACTTTAACTGACAATTGCGCGGTCGTGCAACACTGATAAACTTTATGTCCTTTTTTTCCCCACAAATAGAGCTTTATTTTGGTGGTATTTGATCATACATAAAATTGGTACCACACAATCTCACTTATACTATTAAAAACTAGACATGGGCGACGTCAAAAAATGTGTTTTGTTTCGTTCCGTTTTCATTTCGTACAAAAAAAAAATGGTATTTCGTAATACGTGTACGAAATTCAATTCGGATTCGTACGAAATATGAATTTTTGTTAGATTCGTAAACTTTTCGTTAAAATAACGAAAGTTCGTTATGATGAATTTATCATTATGAGGGGTTCCCACCATCCCTGTGCTGAGTTCCCGGGTCTGAGTGTATATTCCATGTGCCCATTATGAGGGGTTCCCACCATCCCTGTGCTGTGTTGACTTCCTCTGATTGGTGAACAAAACACCAGTCACAATTCTGTTAATTTGGATCCAAAATTCCGAAATTCGTTAACGAAATTTTGTATTTCGTATAAAAATCGCATAGAAAATAAAGCATAGAAATTCCCATAGGGTTCCCACCATCCCTGTGATGACTTCCTGGGGTTTTAACTTTTAGGTTTGTTAACCACCTCACTACAGTGCATTTTCACCCCCTTCCTGACCAAGCCATTTTTCAGCTTTCAGCGCTGACGCACTTTGAATGACAATTGCGCGGTCATACGACACTGTACCCAAATGAAATTGTTATCATTTTTTCCCCACAAATAGAGCTTTCTTTTGGTGGTATTTGATCACCTCTGCGTTTTTTATTTTTTGCGCAATAAACAAAAGAAGAGCGACAAATTTAAAAAAAAAAACAATATTTTTTACTTTTTGCTATACTAAATATCCCCAAAAAATATATAAAAAAAACATTTTTTTTCCTCAGTTTCGGCCGATACGTATTCTTCTACATATTTTTGGTAAAAAAAAATCGCAATTAGCGATCATTGATTCGTTTGCGCAAAAGTTATAGCGTTTACAAAATAGGGGATAGTTTTATAGCATTTTTATTAATATTTTTTTTTTTTTACTAGTAATGGCGGTGATCAGCGATTTTTTTTTGTGACTGCGACATTATGGCGGACACATCGGACATTTTTGACACATTTTTGGCACCATTGTCATTTATACAGCAATCAATGCTATTTAAATGCATTGATTCATGTATAAATGACGCTGGCAGTGAAGGGGTTAACCACTAGGGGCGGGGAGGGGTTAATTATGTTCCCTAAGAGTGTTTCTTACTGTGGGGGGAGGGGCCTCACAAGGGGAGGAGACCGATCGGTGTGTCTCTGTACAGAGAACACACCATCGGCTCCTCTCCTCTGACAGGACCGTTGATCTGTGTGTTTACACACACAGATCAACGGTCCCGCTGTGTTACCGGGCAATCGCGGGTGCCCAGCGGACATCGCGGCCGCTGGGCACGCGCATCGGGTGCCCAGTGACACGGCGAGAGCGCGCGCGCGCTCCCGGTGGCGCGCGCGCGCTCCCTGCAGTGCACAGAAGGGGAGGACGTCATATGACGCCCTCCCGGAACGAGAGATGCGCCGCCTGGCCGTCATTTGACGGCCGGCGGTCGCAAAGTGGTTAACTAATCGTAACAATTACGAATTTTTGTTATGAATTTGGATCCGAAATTCGTAAACGAAATTTCGTATTTCGTACGGAATTCGTATGCATAAAAAATTGTATTTCGGATTCGTACGAAGGTACGAATCTCCGCAACTTCGTACGTATTTTCGCTTCGTACGAAACTAATCGCACATGTCTATTAAAAACCCAAACATCCACCTCACTCAGAATCCAGCTATAATAGCAGATGACCATATATAACACTGTCCCATCAATTAGACATGTGCACAACAGAAAAATGTGTTTATTTTCGTTTTGTTTCTTTTGTTTCCTTTGATTCGTAACGATTCGTAAATTCATAAGTCGTCGGTGTTCGTATTCGTAACGATTCGTATTTTCGTAAGAGTTATATTTTCGTTGATTCGTTTTTCCGTTAGTTTAACTTTCGTTTATTCGTTTATTCGAAATTCGGACGCATTCGTATTTATTCGTACTTTCGTAACATTCGTAGATTCGTAATCGGAGCATAATTCATAATTTTATGTAATGTGTATGCTATTATTACATTTTAAGAGACACGGAAAATTACGAATCGAAAAAAAAAGTTATGAATGTACAAATTTTTTCGTTCAATCCATTCGAAGCACGTTAAGCAGCGCCATTGTAAGAGACATGGAAAATTACGAATCGCAAAAAAAAAAAAAAGTTACGAATGTACGAATTTTTTCATTCAATCCATTCGAAGCACGTTAAGCAGCACCATTGTAAGAGACACGGAAAATTACCAATTCAACAAAAAAAAAGTTACGAATGTACGAATTTTTTCGTTCATTTTGATTTTCGTTGTTCCTGTTTTAGTTTTTCGGATTTTCTTCTTTCGTAGATTCGTTGTTTCTAATTAGTTTTTTTTGGATTTTCGTTGTTTTTCGGATTCGTTCTATTCGAACGATTCGTTATTCGTAAAAAAAAATTGCGAATCGTTCGTTCATTCGTACGATAACGAATGAACGAATATAACGAAAAAAAAACGAAAAACGAAAAAAAAAATAAACGAATTGCACATGTCTACCATCAATCAAACTGCATAGGGGGACAAGGTGACCTAATGATCCTGAAAGAGTCAGATATGGGTTTTGTAATTGCAGTTAAGAGTTCACCATTCTAATTAAAGATAGGGAAATAAATCAAAATCCATCAATCAAAATTAGTTTTTTTTGGATTTTCGTTGTTTTTCGGATTCGTTCTATTCGAACGATTCGTTATTCGTAAAAAAAAATTGCGAATCGTTCGTTCATTCGTACGATAACGAATGAACGAATATAACGAAAAAAAAAAAAACGAAAAACGAAAAAAAAAAAATAAACGAATTGCACATGTCTACCATCAATCAAACTGCATAGGGGGACAAGGTGACCTAATGATCCTGAAAGAGTCAGATATGGGTTTTGTAATTGCAGTTAAGAGTTCACCATTCTAATTAAAGATAGGGAAATAAATCAAAATCCAAACTGTAGTGTTAAATACAGTTCATGGAAGTAATCCGCAGTGATGTACCATGTGTAGGTAAGAAGCATAAGATGTTGCAGTGGTCTAGAGGGGGCTACTAGGTCAAAGCTTGTAGAGTATGGATTTACTGAGAGCTCCCACCTATGTGGGGTATTGATTCTCCCCCTTTTTTCTCTGTTTGGAATGTTTGTGAAGTTTAGTATCTATACTTAGGGGCAATATCTTGAGGGTCCAAATATTGAGTGTTTATTTTCGTTTCGTTTTTTTTATTTTCCGAAAAAAATTTGTTTATTTTCGTTTCGTTTTTTTAGTTTCCGTTGATTCGTAACGAATCGTAAATTCGTAAGTCATCGTGTTCGTATTCGTAACGATTCGTTCATTCGTAAGAGTTATTTTTTTGTTGATTCGTTTTTTCGAAATTCGGACGCATTCGTATTTATTCGTACATTCGTAACATTCGTAACATTCGTAGATTCGTAATCGGAGCATAATTCATAATTTTATGTAATGTGTATGCTATTATTACATTTTAAGAGACACGGAAAATTACGAATCGAAAAAAAAAGTTGCAAATCGAAAAGAAAAGTTACAAATGTACGAATTTTTTCGTTCAATCCATTTGAAGCACGTTAAGCAACGCCATTGTAAGAGACACGGAAAAGTACGATTCGAAAAAAAAAAAAAAAAAAGTTACGAATGTACGAATTTTTTCGTTCAATCTATTCGAAGCACGTTAAGCAGCACCATTGTAAGAGACACGGAAAATTACCAATTCAACAAAAAAAAAGTTACGAATGTACGAATTTTTTCGTTCATTTTGATTTTCGTTGTTCCTGTTTTAGTTTTTCGGATTTTCTTCTTTCGTAGATTCGTTGTTTCTAATTAGTTTTTTTTGGATTTTCGTTGTTTTTCGGATTCGTTCTATTCGAACGATTCGTTATTCGTAAAAAAAAAATGCGAATCGTTCGTTCATTCGTACGATAACGAATGAACGAATATAACGAAAAAAAAAACGAAAAACGAAAAAAAAATAAACGAATTGCACATGTCTACCATCAATCAAACTGCATAGGGGGACAAGGTGACCTAATGATCCTGAAAGAGTCAGATATGGGTTTTGTAATTGCAGTTAAGAGTTCAACATTCTAATTAAAGATAGGGAAATAAATCAAAATCCAAACTGTAGTGTTAAATACAGTTCATGGAAGTAATCCGCAGTGATGTACCATGTGTAGGTAAGAAGCATAAGATGTTGCAGTGGTCTAGAGGGGGCTACTAGGTCAAAGCTTGTTGAGTATGGATTTACTGAGAGCTCCCACCTATGTGGGGTATTGATTCTCCCCCTTTTTTCTCTGTTTGGAATGTTTGTGAAGTTTAGTATCTATACTTAGGGGCAATATCTTGAGGGTCCAAATATTGAGTGTTTATTTTCGTTTCGTTTTTTTATTTTCCGAAAAAAATTTGTTTATTTTCGTTTCGTTTTTTTAGTTTCCGTTGATTCGTAACGAATCGTAAATTCGTAAGTCATCGTGTTCGTATTCGTAACGATTCGTTCATTCGTAAGAGTTATTTTTTTGTTGATTCGTTTTTTCGAAATTCGGACGCATTCGTATTTATTCGTACATTCGTAACATTCGTAACATTCGTAATCGGAGCATAATTCATAATTTTATGTAATGTGTATGCTATTATTACATTTTAAGAGACACGGAAAATTACGAATCGAAAAAAAAAAAGTTACAAATCGAAAAGAAAAGTTACAAATGTACGAATTTTTTCGTTCAATCCATTTGAAGCACGTTAAGCAGCGCCATTGTAAGGGACACGGAAAATTACCAATTCAACAAAAAAAAAAGTTACGAATACATGAATTTTTTCGTTCATTTTCATTTTCGCTGTTCCTGTTTTCGTTTTTCGGATTTTCTTCATTCGTACATTTGTTGTTTCTAATTAGTTTTTTCGGATTTTCGTTGTTTTTCGGATTCGTTCGATTCGAACGATTCGTTATTGGTTAAAATTTTTAGCAAATCTTTCGTTATTCGTACGAAAACGAACGAACGAAAATAACGGAAAAAAAACGAAAAAAAACAAAACGAATTGCACATGTCTATTTTACACTTACTCATTTTATCACAGTGGCAAGATGTACTCACACCACAGCAATATGAGCCCCTAGTGGAGAGCCAAGCGTACCTATGATGTTGAGACGTGAACAGACTCGGAGATAACATATTGCCAAGAGTTGAGGACCAGCGGCTAGAGAATCTGCACTTATCTCTCAAGACAGGGAACAAATCATTAGATTCCTCTCCACCCGTATGCAGACACACTATAAACTCACCAGACTTAATTGACCCCTATTACAGGGAGTATAATTACGCATATGGGAAAATCCAAGATGTCATACATGAGGTCACAGGAATTAATCCAAACCGCTTCTGTCATCCAATCAATATATATATATATATATATATATATATATATAAAATAGTAATTCAAATAATTTATTTAAAAAAGAAGGTTGTATTGCACTTATATCAAAGAAGACAGGGAACAGCATGTATTGTATAGGAATCGCTGATTATGATTAGCACTTCACCTGTGTTCCAGCTGACCGGAAATGACGTATATCAAACACCACCCAACTCTGTTTCATTAGCCTACGTCTGACGTCTTCAGGGGTTACGTGCTTGGATACGTCTGAGAGCTTTTATATAGTTCATAACCAGCCTGGGCCAATCCAATTGAATCCACAGCCATCCTTAATTATTATGCAGCCATAATCGTGCATATTGGTTCTAAGATACTCACCTATCATAAAATATTTCAATTTTTATATTTATTGCCATCTAACACTAATGCCGCATACACACGATCGGAAATGCCGCCAGCAAAACTCAGATGAGAGCTTTTTGTCAAAAATGCGACCGTGTGTATGCTGCATCGGTCTTTTGCTGGCGGAATTCCAGCCAGCAAAAGATTGAGAGCATGTTCTCTATTTTTCGGTCTGGAAAAGTTCCTATCCGAAAATGATTTCGTCTGTATGCAATTTGGACGCGCAAAAAATCACGCATGCTCGGAAAGAATTTAACACATGCTCCTAAGCATTGAACTTAATTTTCTCGGCCCGTCGTAGTGTTGTACGTCACCGCATTCTTGAAGGTCGAAAGTTCAGAGAACTTTTGTGTGACTGTGTGTATGCAAGGCAAACTTGAGCAGAATTCTGTTGGAAAAACCATCCAAGATTTTTCGGACGGAAATTCCGCTCATGTGTACGTACAAGGGTCAAGTCCTGGGGAAAAAAGTGTGGGAACTCCCACCCAAGATCCACTCGCCCACCAAAAAAAAAAAAATGATACGCTCATATGCACGAACGCTTCAAAAGTGGTATTTTTCATCCAATTTTCGTATTGTGTGTATGAAGCTTAACTGTTAGTACATAAAAATAACAGTCCTCAATAAACATAAATATGGTAATTCTCTGAATAATCAGCATTCATTCAATTGTGCTTCCATGCAAATGTGAACATCATGTTCTGATCTTTATTGGGGAATTTTATTTTGTATATAGAGTGTTTATGTGGTGAGTTTACACTTTTCATTGAACAGAGTTTGGATAACACAGGGTTAAACGGAAAGGTCATAAATGAACTGCACATTATCTGGACAGAATGCTTGGGGAGATAGTGATGTGTTCCTGCTTAGGAGATGTATGTTAGCTTGGGGGGGCTGCAAACTCTGCAGGGCTCCAACACACACTCGCTGCTATTCCAACCCTTCACATATTTCCACATAAACTTCCTTCCTGGCATTAAACTTTGCCAGGTACTGTGCTCAGCTTACCACCCCAAACTGATGTTCCTCCCTCAGCTCACCTCTCTCCCTGCATGCCCTGTGAGCAGAATAGCTGTGCTCCTCCTCTGGGTTCTCTCATCATACGGCACTGAAGATAGAGGAGGGGGGATTCAGCGGGACATGCAGAGCAAGTATGCAGGAGACTGGGGGGGGGGGGGGGATGAGGAGACAGAAAATCAGGAGGGGCCGGCGGGGAGGAGCGCATCACGAGAGGTCTGACTAAATACAATCTCTTAGCAGCAGGGACCTGATCTACCCATCAGCTAGCTGTGATTGACAGGTAGATCGAAGCGGAAGCTGTCATGGGGCCCCCTACTGGCAATGCCTGAATGGTCAAGTGTGCAGCACTTACTATTGCAAACTGTGTCGGCAGCTGCTGGTGTAGCACCTGCCACACAGCTCGCATACTTCAAAGTCTTGCAGGACCCGGCTGCTAACAGGAACTGAGTTCCTGTTGTGGAAAAAGTACAGGAACTCCGTTCCCATGCGTTCCCGCAGGACTTGAGCCCTGTGTACGTGGCATTAGTTGCAGTGGTCTAGAGTAGGGATGGGCCCGGTGCTCGATGCGAACCCACGTTCGCATCGAGCACCGGGCGTTCGCTCGCTCGGCGAGCCCAGAACTATTTTGGCCGCTCGCATCACGTTCGTGTGATGCGCGCGGCCCCGCAATGCATTGCGGCCGGCGCGGCCGGCGCAGTGCATTGCTGGCTGATGATTGGCCAAGCATGCACTGTGACCCCGCATGCTTGGCCAATCACAGCCCCGGAAACTCGAAGAGCCATAATTGGCTACAGGCAGGACGCCTGTAGCCAATTACAGCTCAGGGGCTGTAGTACACGCCCCCCCCCTATAAAAGGCCGCCACGCCGTCTGCGCCGGTCACATGCTGTTCCGGCGCAGATTGAGCAGGCTAGATCTGTGACACTCTGCTGGATTTAGTTAGGTAGAGAGATTCACTTACAGAGATTGAGTTAGATAGATTCAGTTACAAAGATTGATTGAGAAAGAGGGGCTTGTAGTGTGTTCGTGGCAGGCAGGCAGAGCTCCTATATTTTGTTACCAGAAGCACCTATAGGACTTGTAGTGTGTTCGTGGCAGGCAGGCAGAGCTCCTATATTTTGTTACCAGAAGCACCTATAGGACTTGTAGTGTGTTCGTGGCAGGCAGGCAGAGCTCCTATATTTTGTTCCCAGAAGCACCTATAGGACTTGTAGTGTGTTCGTGGCAGGCAGGCAGAGCTCCTATATTTTGTTCCCAGAAGCACCTATAGGACTTGAAGTGTGTTAGTCCCATCACACACACAGAGCTATATTTTCTTCCCAGAAGCACCTATAGGACTTGAAGTGTGTTAGTCCCATCACACACACAGAGCTATATTTTGTTCCCAGAAGCACCTATAGGACTTGAAGTGTGTTAGTCCCATCACACACACAGAGCTATATTTTGTTCCCAGAAGCACCTATAGGACTTGAAGTGTGTTAGTCCCATCACACACACAGAGCTATATTTTGTTCCCAGAAGCACCTATAGGACTTGAAGTGTGTTAGTCCCATCACACACACAGAGCTATATTTTGTTCCCAGAAGCACCTATAGGACTTGAAGTGTGTTAGTCCCATCACGCACACAGAGCTATATTTTGTTCCCAGAAGCACCTATAGGACTTGAAGTGTGTTAGTCCCATCACACACACAGAGCTATATTTTGTTCCCAGAAGCACCTATAGGACTTGAAGTGTGTTAGTCCCCATCACACAGACCTTTATTTTCTTCCCAGAAGCACCTATAGGACTTGAAGTGTGTTAGTCCCATCACACACACAGAGCTATATTTTGTTCCCAGAAGCACCTATAGGACTTGAAGTGTGTTAGTCCCATCACACACACAGAGCTATATTTTGTTCCCAGAAGCACCTATAGGACTTGAAGTGTGTTAGTCCCATCACACACACAGAGCTATATTTTGTTCCCAGAAGCACCTATAGGACTTGAAGTGTGTTAGTCCCATCACACAGACCTTTATTTTCTTCCCAGAAGCACCTATAGGACTTGAAGTGTGTTAGTCCCATCATACACACAGAGCTATATTTTGTTCCCAGAAGCACCTATAGGACTTGAAGTGTGTTAGTCCCATCACACACACAGAGCTATATTTTGTTCCCAGAAGCACCTATAGGACTTGAAGTGTGTGTTAGTCCCATCACACAGACCTTTATTTTCTTCCCAGAAGCACCTATAGGACTTGAAGTGTGTTAGTCCCATCACACACACAGAGCTATATTTTCTTCCCAGAAGCACCTATAGGACTTGAAGTGTGTTAGTCCCATCACACACACAGAGCTATATTTTGTTCCCAGAAGCACCTATAGGACTTGAAGTGTGTTAGTCCCATCACACACACAGAGCTATATTTTGTTCCCAGAAGCACCTATAGGACTTGAAGTGTGTTAGTCCCATCACACACACAGAGCTATATTTTGTTCCCAGAAGCACCTATAGGACTTGAAGTGTGTTAGTCCCATCACACACACAGAGCTATATTTTGTTCCCAGAAGCACCTATAGGACTTGAAGTGTGTTAGTCCCATCACACACACAGAGCTATATTTTGTTCCCAGAAGCACCTATAGGACTTGAAGTGTGTTAGTCCCATCACACAGACCTTTATTTTCTTCCCAGAAGCACCTATAGGACTTGAAGTGTGTTAGTCCCATCACACAGAGCTCCTCTATTTTCTTTGCAGAAGCACCCATAGGACTTCTAGTGTGTTAGTGGCATCACACAGAGCTCCTATATATTCTTCTCAGCAGCACCCACAGGACTTCTAGTGTGTTAGTGGCATCACACAGAGCTCCTCTATTTTCTTTGCAGAAGCACCCACAGGACTTCTAGTGTGTTAGTGGCATCACACAGAGCTCCTCTATTTTCTTTGCAGAAGCACCCATAGGACTTCTAGTGTGTTAGTGGCATCACACAGAGCTCCTCTATTTTCTTTGCAGAAGCACCCACAGGACTTCTAGTGTGTTAGTGGCATCACACAGAGCTCCTCTATTTTCTTTGCAGAAGCACCCACAGGACTTCTAGTGTGTTAGTGGCATCACACAGAGCTCCTCTATTTTCTTTGCAGAAGCACCCACAGGACTTCTAGTGTGTTAGTGGCATCACACAGAGCTCCTCTATTTTCTTTGCAGAAGCACCCATAGGACTTCTAGTGTGTTAGTGGCATCACACAGAGCTCCTCTATTTTCTTTGCAGAAGCACCCACAGGACTTCTAGTGTGTTAGTGGCATCACACAGAGCTCCTCTATTTTCTTTGCAGAAGCACCCACAGGACTTCTAGTGTGTTAGTGGCATCACACAGAGCTCCTCTATTTTCTTTGCAGAAGCACCCACAGGACTTCTAGTGTGTTAGTGGCATCACACAGAGCTCCTCTATTTTCTTTGCAGAAGCACCCATAGGACTTCTAGTGTGTTAGTGGCATCACACAGAGCTCCTCTATTTTCTTTGCAGAAGCACCCACAGGACTTCTAGTGTGTTAGTGGCATCACACAGAGCTCCTCTATTTTCTTTGCAGAAGCACCCACAGGACTTCTAGTGTGTTAGTGGCATCACACAGAGCTCCTCTATTTTCTTTGCAGAAGCACCCATAGGACTTCTAGTGTGTTAGTGGCATCACACAGAGCTCCTCTATTTTCTTTGCAGAAGCACCCACAGGACTTCTAGTGTGTTAGTGGCATCACACAGAGCTCCTCTATTTTCTTTGCAGAAGCACCCACAGGACTTCTAGTGTGTTAGTGGCATCACACAGAGCTCCTATATTTTCTTTGCAGAAGCACCCATAGGACTTCTAGTGTGTTAGTGGCATCACACAGAGCTCCTATATTTTCTTTGCAGAAGCACCCATAGGACTTCTAGTGTGTTAGTGGCATCACACAGAGCTCCTATATATTCTTCTCAGCAGCACCCACAGGACTTCTAGTGTGTTAGTGGCATCACACAGAGCTCCTCTATTTTCTTTGCAGAAGCACCCACAGGACTTCTAGTGTGTTAGTGGCATCACACAGAGCTCCTCTATTTTCTTTGCAGAAGCACCCATAGGACTTGTAGTGTGTTAGTGGCATCACACAGAGCTCCTATATTTTCTTCTCAGCAGCACCCACAGGACTTCTAGTGTGTTAGTGGCATCACACAGAGCTCCTCTATTTTCTTTGCAGAAGCACCCATAGGACTTCTAGTGTGTTAGTGGCATCACACAGAGCTCCTATATATTCTTCTCAGCAGCACCCACAGGACTACCGACTACAATGGCTGGAAGACCGCCAAGGGGAGGCAGAGCGTGCAGAGCCAAGAACACAGGGCAGGCAGGCTCTGTTTCTAGTGGACGTGGCCGTGGACGTGGACGTGGTCGTGCATCGTCATCAGCACGTGGCCATGGGACACGCGCGTCTTTGTTTTCGGCAGCTGGACATGTGGAGCCGCATCATGCTGAAGGCTTGGTAGAATGGATGACCAAGCCCTCCTCATCCTCCTCATCCTCTCTCACCCAGGCTCAGGGTACTGACAGAGCATCATCAGCCACCCCTTCCCTAGACCCACCATGTCCTCCTGAGGAGTCCCCCGAACTCTTTGAGCACAGTGTTGGGTACATGCTCCAGGAGGATGCCCAACGATTCGAAGGCTCGGATGACGATACCCAGCTTGAGGAATCTGGCAGTACTGTTCCACCAGCTGCACCTTACTGCCAGGTTTGCTCTAGTGGTGAAGAGGGAGGGGATGATGAGGTCACTGACTCCACGTGGGTGCCTCAAGGGAGAGAGGATGAGGAGGAGGACGAGGAGGAGGAGGATGCGGCGTCACATGTCCAACGAGGCAGGATGCCCCCTGGAGGCCAGGTAGAGGCCAGCACAGCAACTGTACAACACCGCAGAGCTCCGCCTGTGCAGGGCGCTGCCTCTGCACGTTATCAGAAAAGTTCTTTGGTGTGGGCCTTTTTTGAGACGAGTGCAGCAGATCGCACCACTGCTATTTGCAATATTTGTCTCAAGCGTATCTCGCGTGGCCAAAACATCAGCCGCTTGGGCACGACAAGCATGACCAGACATATGGCGACCTGCCATGCAGCTCGTTGGCAGGCACACATAAAAGACCCACACCAAAGAACTAAGCGGACCTCTCCTTGCTCCTCAGCTGGGATCTCCATCCCCACTACACCTTCAGTCCTCTCTGAAAGCTGCTCTGAGAGGACTGAAGGTGTAGAATTAGGTGTGTCACAACCAAGTACTTGCAGTACACCGACGTCCGATTGCAGCAGGCAAATTTCCCTGCCCCAGCTGCTGGACCGTAGAAAGAAGTACACTCCCAGCCATCCACATGCCCAGCGGTTGAATGCTAGCCTGGCTAAATTGCTAGCACTTCAACTGCTGCCTTTTCAGTTGGTAGACTCGGCCCCCTTCCGTGAGTTTGTTCAATGTGCGGTTCCTCAGTGGCAGGTTCCCAAACGCCACTTTTTCTCGCGGAAGGCGATTCCGTCTCTCTACCGGCATGTGGAGGGCAATGTCCATGCCTCGCTGGACAGGGCGGTCAGCGGTAAGGTGCATATTACCACTGACTCATGGTCCAGCAGGCATGGACAGGGACGGTACCTTTCTTTCACGGCCCATTGGGTCACTCTATTGGCAGCTGGGAGGGATGCAGGACAAGGTGCAGTAGTGTTGGAGGTTGTTCCGCCACCACGCCTCCAAAACGCTACTACTGCTACTGGTTGTGACACACCTCTCTCCTCCACCCCCTCCTCTTCTTCTTCCTCCAGTGCTCTGTCCTTGGAACCAGCGGTGCTCCGTAGGCGTACAAGGGGCTACGCAAGTACGCAGGCAAAAAGATGCCATGCCGTGCTTGCGCTGGTGTGTTTGGGGGACAGGAGCCACACTGGGCCAGAGGTTCTGGCAGCTCTGCAGGGGCAGGCCGAGAGGTGGTTGACGCCACGTCAGCTTAAGCCAGGAATGGTCGTTTCTGACAATGGCACCAACCTCCTCTCCGCCCTGCGACAGGGGCAGCTCACCCATGTGCCCTGCATGGCTCACGTCCTCAACCTGGTGGTGCAGCGGTTCTTGGGCAGGTTCCCAGGCTTACAGGATGTCCTGAGGCAGGCCAGGAAAGTCTGTGTGCATTTCCGCCGATCTTATAATGCCAGTGCTCGGCTGACTGAGCTGCAAAAGGAGCTGAACCTGCCCAAGAACCGCCTAATATGTGACATGCCCACCAGGTGGAACTCAACGTTGGCCATGCTGCAGCGACTGCACACGCAGCAGAGGGCCATCAATGAGTACCTTTGCGACTACGGCACCAGGACAGGGTCAGGGGAGCTTGGTTTTTTTTCCCCACGTCAGTGGAGCATGATCAGGGATGCATGCACTGTCCTCTCACCATTTGAGGAGGCCACGAGGATGGTGAGCAGTGACAGTGCATGCATCAGTGACACTGTCCCTCTTGTCCACCTGTTGGAGCATACGCTGCGCGGGATAATGGACAGGGCACTTGAGGCAGAACAGAGGCAGGAAGAGGAGGACTTCCTTGCCTCTCAAGGCCCCCTTTATCCGGACAGTGTTCCTTCTGTCCCACCCATCACACAGGAAGAGGATGAGGAGGAGGAGGAGGAGGAGGAGGATTGTGTGAGCATGGAGGTGGAGCCTGGCACTCAGCATCAGCAGCAGCAGTCTTTTAGGGATGATGTACAGTCCCAACAAACCAGTGGACTTGTACGTGGCTGGGAGGAGGTGGCTGGCGATCATGTCATCCTCAGTGACCCAGAAGACTCCGGACCGAATGCCTCAGCTAACCTACGCTGCATGGCCTCCCTTATCCTGCAAAGCCTGCGGAAGGATCCTCGTGTTCTTCGGATCAAGGAGAGGGACCATTACTGGCTGGCCACTCTCCTTGATCCGCGGTACAAGGGTAAGGTTGCGGACCTTATCTTGCCGTCGCAGAGGGAGCAGAGGATGAGACATCTCAGGGAGGCCTTGCAGAAAGGTCTGTGCAACGCGTTCCCAGAAACTGGGAGGCTACAAACTCCTGGTCCTGGGCGACGAGTTGCTGAGGCTTCGGTCAGTGGCAGAAGGAGCGGTGGGGAAGGTGGACGTCTGACCGATGCGTTCAGACAATTTTTTAGTCCGCAGCCCCAAGGTATGATCGGTTCCAGCAACCATCGCCAGCGTCTGATATACATGGTGCAGGAATACCTTGGGGCAAGGTCAGACTTGGACACCTTTCCCACCGAAAATCCTCTGGTTTACTGGGTCCTGAGGATGGATCACTGGCCAGAGCTTGCACAGTATGCAATTGAGCTACTGGCCTGTCCTGCCTCCAGCGTTCTTTCCGAACGCACATTCAGTGCTGCTGGAGGATTTGTGACTGATCATAGGGTGCGCCTGTCCACCGCCTCGGTTGATCGACTGACATTCATCAAAATGAATCAGTCTTGGATCACCACCAGCTACCAGGCACCTGAGGCGGATATAACCGAATAATTTTTAATGTCACATCCCTTCAAGACTGCCTATGCTGATGCTGAGTGACTGTCCTCTTATGTTCACTGACTATCCTCTTCCTCCTCCTCAATGATCCATGCCACCACACCAGTGCCTAAGGCACAATTTTTCAGCCCCTGTTTAACAGGGGCGTGTACTTACAATTTTTTAAAAAAATGCTTCGCAACACGTGTGACTGCTGTGCTCCAAGTACAGTATCTGTGAGGGCCGGGTTGCAGTGTTGTGGCACCAGCACCAGTGCCTAAGGCACAATTTTTCAGCCCCTGTTTAACAGGGGCGTGTACTTACAATTTTTAAAAAAAAAATGCTTCGCAACACGTGTGACTGCTGTGCTCCAAGTACAGTATCTGTGAGGGCCGGGTTGCAGTGTTGTGGCACCAGCACCAGTGCCTAAGGCACAATTTTTCAGCCCCTGTTTAACAGGGGCGTGTACTTACAATTTTTTAAAAAAATGCTTCGCAACACGTGTGACTGCTGTGCTCCAAGTACAGTATCTGTGAGGGCCGAGTTGCAGTGTTGTGGCACCAGCACCAGTGCCTAAGGCACAATTTTTCAGCCCCTGTTTAACAGGGGCGTGTACTTACAATTTTTTTAAAAAAATGCTTCGCAACACGTGTGACTGCTGTGCTCCAAGTACAGTCTCTGTGAGGGGTTGCAGTGTTGTGGCACCAGCACCAGTGCCTAAGGCACAATTTTTCAGCCCCTGTTTAACAGGGGCGGGTAATTACAAATCTTGATCTAATAGTTCACAGCAGGGCCCATTCCTGCGCCCACCAAGAGTAACTATGAGGGCCTGCAGTCTTGTGGCAACACCGTCCACCACCACCGCCAAAGGCCCAATTTTTCTGCCCTGTTCATCAGGTGCTTGCAATTACAAATCTTGATCTAATAACTCACAGCAGGGCCCATTCCTGCGCCCACCAAGAGTAACTGTGAGAGCTTACAGTCTTGTGGCAACACCGTCCACCACCACCGCCAAAGGCCCAATTTTTCTGCCCTGTTCATCAGGTGCTTGCAATTACAAATCTTGATCTAATAACTCACAGCAGGGCCCATTCCTGCGCCCACCAAGAGTAACTATGAGGGCCTACAGTCTTGTGGCAACACCGTCCACCACCACCGCCAAAGGCCCAATTTTTCTGCCCTGTTCATCAGGTGCTTGCAATTACAAATCTTGATCTAATAACTCACAGCAGGGCCCATTCCTGCGCCCACCAAGAGTAACTATGAGGGCCTACAGTCTTGTGGCAACACCGTCCACCACCACCGCCAAAGGCCCAATTTTTCTGCCCTGTTCATCAGGTGCTTGCAATTACAAATCTTGATCTAATAACTCACAGCAGGGCCCATTCCTGCGCCACCAAGAGTAACTATGAGGGCCTACAGTCTTGTGGCAACACCGTCCACCACCACCGCCAAAGGCCCAATTTTTCTGCCCTGTTCATCAGGTGCTTGCAATTACAAATCTTGATCTAATAACTCACAGCAGGGCCCATTCCTGCGCCCACCAAGAGTAACTATGAGGGCCTACAGTCTTGTGGCAACACCGTCCACCACCACCGCCAAAGGCCCAATTTTTCTGCCCTGTTCATCAGGTGCTTGCAATTACAAATCTTGATCTAATAACTCACAGCAGGGCCCATTCCTGCGCCCACCAAGAGTAACTATGAGGGCCTACAGTCTTGTGGCAACACCGTCCACCACCACCGCCAAAGGCCCAATTTTTCTGCCCTGTTCATCAGGTGCTTGCAATTACAAATCTTGATCTAATAACTCACAGCAGGGCCCATTCCTGCGCCCACCAAGAGTAACTATGAGGGCCTACAGTCTTGTGGCAACACCGTCCACCACCACCGCCAAAGGCCCAATTTTTCTGCCCTGTTCATCAGGTGCTTGCAATTACAAATCTTGATCTAATAACTCACAGCAGGGCCCATTCCTGCGCCCACCAAGAGTCACTGTGAGGGCTTACAGTCTTGTGGCAACACCGTCCACCACCACCACCACCAAAGGCCCAATTTTTCTGCCCTGTTCAACAGGTGCATGCAATTACAAATCTTGATCTAATAACTCACAGCAGGGCCCATTCCTGTGCCCACCAGTCTTGTGGCTACACCAACATCTAATAGGGCAAATTTCTGCAGAGTATATACGGCAGGCCCCTACTTTCAAACATCCAACTTACAAACGAATCCTACTTGCAAACGGAAATAGAAAACAGGAAGTGAGAGGAAATCTACCCCTAGGAAGGGAAATTCTATCATGTTAGATTTAATTTGGGAAAAAGGTATCTCCTCTCTACTGATGCTTTATCACCAATCCTTGTTTCAATTAAAACCCCACTTTTCCAAAAACATTTGTCATTGGGACGGAAAGTGAGGTGACATGTTCTGAACAGATGTGCAAAGACAGCAAATGTTACAGGGGTGATAACCCCTCCCTATGTTCTCCAAAAAGCATAAAAATAGATTTTTTTGGGATGGAGCTACACTTCATAATGTACCTGTTCAGATTCTACTTAAGAACAAACCTAAAGCCGCAAGTGGTTTTAAAAGGCTTCTTTTTTTCCTTTACAAATGTCATTTTGTGCAAGGACAGTTCTAAACACGGGAAACACATGCCACTTCACAGGCATACTTTGGACACCCCCCAGGTACCATATTTAAAGGAAAATTTCACTTTTTTTTTTTTCACTTTATGCATCATTAAAATGACTGCTCCCGAAAAAACGTTCGTTTTTAAAAGTTCTTTTTGCATTGATATATGTCCCCTGGGGCAGGACCCGGGTCCCCAAACCTGTTTTATGACATTAACATGCATATTGGCCGTTGTAATTAGCACTTTTGATTTTGAATGTTCGCGTCCATTATAACGTATAGGGTTCGAAAATTCGCGCGAACTTTCGGTCGGTTCGAAGGTTCTGGTGCGAACCGAACCCGGGGGTGTTCGGCTCATCCCTAGTCTAGAGGGGGCTACTAGGTCAAAGCTTGTAGGGTATGGCTTTACTGATAGATCCCACCTCTACCTATGGGGGATATTGATTTATCCCCTCTTTTCTCTTTTTGGAATGTTTGTGAAGTTTAGTATCTATACTTGGGGGCAGTATCTTGAGGGTCCAAATCTCGAGTCTGTTGTTAAATAAAGTGTTCTGCATTAGTAACACAAGAGCGAATGATTTTACACATATTCATTTTATCACAGTAGCAAGATGTACTCACACCACAGCAATATATGCCCCTAGTGGAGAGCCAAGCATGCCTATGAGGTTGAGACGTGAACAGACTCAGAGATAACATATTGCCAAGAGTTGGGGACCAGCAGCTAGAGAATCTGCACCTATCTCTTAAGACAGGGAACAAATCTTTATCTGCATAAAGTACAGGCAAATAGTTCTTTATGATCCCTGTTTCCTGTTTATATTCACTAGAAAAGGTTGTAACAAAGGTGACCAGGCTGTTAGTATTGTCTGTGTTTCGAAACTTTTATTTCTCATTCTTATCAATTAACCACTTCAGCCCCGGAAGATTTGCCCCCTTAATGACCAGGCCATTTTTTGCGATACAGCACTGCAGCGCTTTAACTAACAATTGCGTGCGATGTGTACCCAAACAAAATAGAACTTTCTTTTGGTGGTATTTGATTACCTATGTGGTTTTTATTTTTTGCGCTATAAACAAAAAAGAGCGACAATTTTGAAAAAAAAACTATATTTTTTTACTTTTTGCTTTAATAAATATCCCCAAATTTAAAAAATCAAACTAGTTTGTTCCTCAGTTTAGGCCGATATGTATTCTTCTACATATTTTTGGTAAAAAAAAATCACAATAAGTGCATATTGATTGGTTTTGCACAAAAGTTATAGCGTCTACAAAATAGGGGATAGATTTATGGCATTTTTCTTATAATTTTTTTTACTAGTGTAGCGCTACCCCCAGTTAAGAGAGCCGCTGGTTTGTTTTGGGTCCCTGAGTACAGCTCCACCAACCCCCGGCAATTTGGCTCTACCCGCTCTGGCACAGTTAGTAAAGGGGTATGTCCCTATGCACATAAAACTTAGCTTATACTCTAAGTGTAATTGGTATGAACTCACAAGCAGACTGCTGAAATAAGAATAACTGGCTTTACTTTTGTCAGTAAGGAAAAGAAATGGCAACATGCGTTTGAACATATGACTTACAATAATTTAGCAGGTCCCTGCAATATGCACTTTAACATGTACACACATATGTAACAACTGGTAGTGGGGAAACGGAGCGCCCAGTGTGGCGACCGCATGCTATGCACCCCTGAGGTGCAATAAATCTATCTGCGCCTACCTAACGGACCAGGCCTGATCCCTAGCAATAGAGCTCAGTCCTTGTACTAGTACAGTGTTCTTCACCGGCAATGAATCTGTAGAGGTGGTGCACATGTAGCTTTAAATGGTGTCTTTGTAATCCACAAAAAGTAACATTGCTGCTCTGAGGTAAATTGCGCCTAGGCAGTTCAATAGGCATAAAACGTGTGTGTCAATGCAGGATGAGCCTCTCGGCTCTCTCACCAATCCTTGGGTACCGTCCTCAGCTCCGGTCCCTCCAATGGTGGCTCTGGTCTCTTCAATGGCGGCGTCCGGTCTCCTCAGTCACAGCCCTGAACTCCGGTCATCAGCTCCGTCCGACCGACAGTAAGGGGAAGTCTCCGCTCCGCTGCTGTGGACTCTTAGGGGTGAGGGTCTCACTCCATCGGCTGCAAGGCCCAGGCTTCAGGCCTTCAGCTCCGGTCCGCACAGGTGTCTCTGCTGGCTGTCTTCTCTGCGTCACCAGCTCTGTCAGCAGAGGCAGGCCAGTCCTGTCCGGCCTCAGAAGAGGAAGTGTCCCAAGAGGAAGAGGCGGTCTCCGCTCTTCCTTTTTATAACCTCCCCCAGCAGCCTCCCGGGCGGAAGCAAGCAGCCTGGGAGCCTGGGGAATTATGGGAAATGTAGTCTCTTCCCCTAAAAGGGGTAGAACCCCGCTACACACTCCCCCCACTTTGAATCTTTGGTCCCCAAAGACAGTGTTCAAACTACAAACTTTCTCGGGAACAACATTTTCACATAATTTGGACAGAGGAGCCTCCCACCAATTAGCATAAGATGGGGAGCTGTCCTGTCTACAGGTCACTTCAGTGTGGGTGACCTGCTTAACTGTGCCAGAGAGTGAGCTGGGGTTGCCCTCCACTAAATGAACAGCGGAAGGGTCAGGGCTTTCAGCACTTCTCCTTGCTGTAGTAACAGAGTCCTCTGAACTTTCTCCCATCTTGGGGTAAGTTAACTTCTTGGGAGGCTTCACAACTCTGCAAGCTCTCTGTTCTCTTGGAACTTCTTCAGGAACACATTCTGGCAACATCTCTGGTTCTGGAACATCTACTTCTTGTTCTGGGTAGAGACCAGGGATATCTTCCCAGCACTCAGGCACATCACTGAATGGCACAAACTCTGTGGCTTCTGGGTTCAATGTGTTATCTTCCACATCTTCAGTAGGTGGAAGATCTATGGCAGAATTTCCTGGGGTTGAGGAAGGCCATAGCCATTCCAGTTCTCCTCTTTCTTCCTCAGGTTGGGGGTCCTGTCCAGCCCTAGCTTGGGATGTTTGAGACCTAGTGTTAGGCCTGGGGGTATCCAGAATGGAAACAGATTCAGGTAAGTCTCTTGCTGGAGGCATTCTGACTGCTTCAGTGAGTGGGAGCAAATGATTCCTATGCCAGGTCTTCAATGGCCCCACTCTTCCTTCTGGCTTCAACTTGTAAACAGGCAATCCTGGAAGTTTTCTACAGATGATATATGGTTCTGATCTCCATCTATCAGCAATCTTGTGTTTTCCAGGGATCCCTAGATTGTGTAACAGTACACGGTCCCCAGGCTGTAGGTCCTGTACTCGAACCTTCAGGTCAAAGTTCCTCTTATTTCGGGCCCCTCTCTGGTCAGAGGCCGCTTGAGCTTTTTCATAAGCTATCTTCAAACTGTGCCTCAGTCTGTCCACATATCCTTTGTGGGAGGCAGCAGAGGCATGGTCTAAGGAAATGCCAAAGGCCAAATCCACTGGCAATCTTGCTTCTCTCCCAAACATAAGTCTGTAAGGGGAAAAACCTGTCACATCACTTGTGGTGCAGTTGTAGGCATGCACCAGAGCTGATATGTGTTGACTCCAATGTTGCTTCCTCTCCGCTTCCAAAGTTCCCAACATGTTCAACAGGGTCCTGTTGAACCTTTCAGGCTGGGCATCACCTTGAGGGTGATACGGTGTGGTTCTAGTCTTCTCTACTCCCAGAGAATCTAGTAGCTTCCTGATCAGGCGACTCTCAAAGTCCCTTCCTTGGTCTGAATGGATTCTCTGTGGCAGTCCATAGTGAACAAAGTACTTCTCCAAAAGTACCTTGGCTACTGTAGAGGCCTTCTGGTCCTTGGTTGGGAAAGCCTGAGCATAACGAGTGAAATGGTCGGTTACCACCAGAACATTTCCCAATCCGCTCAAATCGGGTTCAAGGCAGAGAAAATCAATGCATACCAGATCCATTGGGCCTTCACTCTGTAGGTGGCCCATTGGGGCAGCTTGATGGGGTAAAGTCTTTCTCTGAATGCATCTTGCACAGGAATGGCAATACTCCTCCACTTCGGCCCTCATGCAGGGCCAATAAAACCGGTCTCTGACAAGTTGGAAGGTTCTCTCTGCTCCCAAGTGACCATGCTGGTCATGTAAGGCAATCAGCACAGTCTCTCGATGCTTCTCTGGGAGAAACAACTGCCACTTGTCTTCTGGGCTATCAGAGGGGCCCCTTCGGTAGACTACCCCCTGATGCACCTGTAACTTGTCCAACTCTCTCCTCAGTAGGCGAGCTTCTTTAGAAGGGTGAAGGCGAAGTCCCTCTGGACTCTTGTCTTCCAGGGCTTCCAGGACCAATTTCCCCATGGGATCTTCCAATTGGTCACACCTTAGCTCCTTCTTGGACAGCTTCGGTAAACACTCTTCTGCTAGTTGAGTTACCCCACAGTAACACTTTGGGACTCCCACTGTGGTAACTCCTATCTCTTCAGCTCTGGATCCTCCTCTGGCTTGGAGTTCAGCCCCCTGACAAAGGGCTCGCACTCCATCTGGTGCCACTTGGGTCCAGTCTTCCCAATCACTGACCATGACATGGGATCTTCGGGACAGGGCATCTGCATCCCTATTTCCAGCCCCTGGTCTGTACTTGAGACTGAAATTGAATCCAGACAACGCCGCCAACCATCTGTGTCCAGTTGCATCCAGCTTGGCGGTGGTGAATAGATAGGTCAAGGGGTTGTTATCTGTCTTTACAGTAAACTCGGCCCCATACAGATAGTCTCTCAGTTTGTCAACAACTGCCCATTTGAGGGCTAAGAACTCCAACTTGTGGGTGGGATAGTTCTTCTCGGAGGGGGTCAGGCTCCGGCTCACATAAGCCACTGGTCGTAGCTGGTCTTCATACTCCTGGTAGAGTACTCCACCTAGGCCCTCATGGCTGGCATCAACGTGTAGCTCATATGGTCTAGTGGGATCAGCGTAGGCCAAAACTGGGGCTGTGGTGAGACTTCTCTTCAAGGTTCTGAAAGCCTCTTCACACCTTGAATTCCACTGGTCTTTGACCGACTCACTGGACCTCCTAGGCCCCGTTCCATCCTCCTCTCCTTCTGTCTTCAGCAGCTCGTTGAGGGGCTTGGCAATGCGGGCGAATCCATCCACAAACCTGCGGTAGTAGGAGCAGAACCCCAAGAAAGACCGAAGTTCTGTAACTGTTGTGGGCCTTGGCCACGAAGTAACTGCCTCCAGCTTCTCAGGGTCTGTAGACACTCCTTTTTCAGACACTATGTGCCCCAGATAGTTCACAGAAGACTGATAGAACCGACACTTCTCTGGAGAAAGTTTAAGTCCCTCTTCACTGAGCCTCTTCAGTACTTTCTCCAATCTGGCTTCATGTTCTTCCAAAGTCTTTCCAAAGACAATGACATCGTCCAGATACACAAGGACTTCTATGAGGTTCATGTCTCCAACTGTCCTTTCCATTAGGCGTTGAAACGTAGCAGGAGCTCCAGATAGGCCCTGAGGCATCCTGTTGAACTCAAAGAATCCCACTGGGGTTATGAAGGCAGTCTTTTCTCTATCTTCTGGATGCATGGGGATTTGATAATACCCACTCTTGAGGTCCATCACACTGAACCACTTAGCTCCAGATAAACTCTGCAAGGCATCTTCTATCCTTGGCGTGGTGTACTGGTCAGGAATGGTCCTCCTGTTGAGAGTTCTGTAGTCAATGCAGAGCCTCAATGACCCATTCTTCTTTCTGACTACCACAATTGGGGAGGCGTAGGGGCTTCTGGACTCCCTAATCACTCCCGTCTTCTTCAATTCCGCAAGCTGCTCCCTCAGATCCTCCAGATCTGCTAGCGGGACTCGCCTCACTCTCTCTCTGAATGGCTTGTCCTCTTGCATGCGGATTCGATGGGTGGCACTCCTCGCACACCCCACATCAAACTCATCTTTAGAGAAAATCTTCTCCCATCTGGTCAGCTGGGCCTTGGCTCTCTCTTTCCAAGCTCCAGGTAGGTTTGGGTTTTCCATGGAGAGTTTCTTCCAAACATCTTCTCCTTCACCCGTCCCCTTCACTTCTGACCAGCCAACTGGGACAGCAGGACTCACCTGTCCCAGAAGCATCCTGGCAGGGATCTCCACGGGCCGCTCCGTGGAGTTCCTCACACTGACAGGGACTCTTCCTCTAGCCTTCTTCAGGTCCTTCAGTGAAATTACTTCTGGTATCACCTCCAGACCTGAGTGACCCTCCATTGGGTCAGGTTCCAACATCACAAAGGGGCCAGGCTGCTCCCAAGTAAGTTTCACCGTGGCTCTCATGCAGGTCACCTCTCCAGGCTGTAACACTGCTCCTTCTTTTCCAAGCCTCCATACCCTTCCTATCCCCTCACTTGGGGTCTTCTGCTCTAGGACCAACCGCTGGTAGGCCGCCTTCAGCATGGGATGGATCTTGGGAGTTGAAAGATTCTCTTTCTTCACCAGGGGGGTCAGAAGCCTTCTGACTAGGTCCGTGTTCGTCCCTATGATCAGGGAAGTCTTGCTGGTTCCTGGTGGGCGGGGACACACCACTGCTAAGGTGTCGAACACTTCAGACTTCCCAGCTACGGATGGGTCAAACGTCAATCTGATGGGTAAGTAGCCATCATAGGGGAAACTCTGAGTTCCCAATCCCCTTATCTCCAGCTCTTCTATCTTCTGTATTGGCAGATGACTCAGGTATCTGTCGTAGAAGTCCCTGTACAATAGGGTCACTTGTGCTCCAGTGTCTAGGAGAGCTTTCGTGTACACTCCTTCCACCTGGATGGGTACAGTAGGGGATGGACCAACTAGCTCCTCTGGGTAGGGCCTAGTTGATGCTGTCCTCTTCTTTGGACTCTTTGCTTTACCAGCACTTGATTTGCACTTGCTCCTTTCTTGAGCCTGGTATGCATTGATTTTCTCCCTCTTAGTGGGAGTGTGAACCCGTTGAGGGATATTGTTATCTCCCACTTTGAAGAGTTCACGTCTAGGAGTGCTGTGTCTCTCCGGAGGGGTCTTGCCCCCTTTCTCTGGAGTGCACCTTGGTTGAGGATCCCTGGGTTCCTTCCGAGGGGTTTGGTCTCCTCGCTTTCTCTTCCTGTTGTGCTTCTTGGAGCTCACTGAAGGTGATGGGCACCCGGTTGACTCCTTCACCGGGGCCCTTTGGCGTTTCCCGCCGGCTGGCGGCTCTCTGCCTTCTTCTTCTTGGGACTGGAACATACAGCTGCAATATGACCAATTCCTCCACAATTAAAGCAAATCATCTCACCGTAGTCAGGTGGGGATGCTGGTGCTGGAACAGATGGAAACAAATCTACCTCTGTGTCTCTTTCAGGGGTTAAGGCCGACCTGACCGTGGCCACTGGAAGCCTTGTAGACCCCATCACCTGCTTCTCCCGTTTCTCTTCCAACATGGCCTCTTCTTCTCTGACCATTCGGATGAGGTCAGGGTAGTCCAGGCTCTTCCCATCCTGCCGGGTGCGTAGAATTAGTGCGACAGGGTCCAAGGGTTGGGCTCCCCTCATCACCTGCTGGGCACGGGCTTCATCTACCTTCCCTGGATCTATCCCCTTCTTCAGGATAATCCTATGCAGGATCTTGTCTATGCGTCCCATGTACTCTGACAGCTTCTCCCCTGTCTTCTGGTAACAGTGTTCCAGTTGATAGGTAAGTTCTGTGACTTTTTCTGTCCCACCAAACACACCTTCCAGGATGTCTATGTAGTCCTGGGCAGTGCAATCCTTTTTACTTGTCTTCAGATTGCGTATGGCCTCTAAGGCAGGCCCTTTTAGGCTCTCAACAATCCTTTGCTTCTTTCTGCCTTCTGAGACCTCCCATTCTTCTAGGGCCTGCGTGGCACCATCTAACCACTCTTCAAATCCCTCTTCTCCCGAGGGTACAGGTGTCCTCCCTGAAAACATCCGGAGTTTCCTGTATCCCGACATTGGGTAATCCCCGGGGTCTCTTCTGCACTGGGTCACAATCTCCCCTAGGACAGCACACAGTTCTGCACTAAGAGTAGTCTGTGTGGGTGCGGGACTTTCCGCGGCCTTCTGCTCTTCCTTCTTTGGGGATAGAATGGCTTTTATAGGAGAACCTTCTCCCTTGCGCGGCAGCGCATGCAGCAATTGGTAGGCCTGACCATTCGGTGCCTGTATGCTTTGGCTCCTGAACTGCTCTGGAGTCTCTTCCTTCCATTCTATTAAGGCGTATGTGTACCCAGCATCATTTCTCATGTCCATTATCCATGACTTCTGGCATGGGGATAATGACATTATGAGCTGCTTGACTGCCTCTCTCTGCCACATCCCTGGCAGTTCAATGACTGCTGCTGCGGCTGGGTCAGCGGCCCATGTTGCGGACCACCGTCCCACTTCTATTGGGTCCATGCCGGCACCTTCTGGCGGCTTTTCCCGCTGACTCAGGATCCCGGATTATGAGCCCCCACGTGTAGCGCTACCCCCAGTTAAGAGAGCCGCTGGTTTGTTTTGGGTCCCTGAGTACAGCTCCACCAACCGCCGGCAATTTGTCTCTACCCGCTCTGGCACAGTTAGTAAAGGGGTATGTCCCTATGCACATAAAACTTAGCTTATACTCTAAGTGTAATTGGTATGAACTCACAAGCAGACTGCTGAAATAAGAATAACTGGCTTTACTTTTGTCAGTAAGGAAAAGAAATGGCAACATGCGTTTGAACATATGACTTACAATACTTTAGCAGGTCCCTGCAATATGCACTTTAACATGTACACACATATGTAACAACTGGTAGTGGGGAAACGGAGCGCCCAGTGTGGCGACCGCATGCTATGCACCCCTGAGGTGCAATAAATCTATCTGCGCCTACCTAACGGACCAGGCCTGATCCCTAGCAATAGAGCTCAGTCCTTGTACTAGTACAGTGTTCTTCACCGGCAATGAATCTGTAGAGGTGGTGCACATGTAGCTTTAAATGGTGTCTTTGTAATCCACAAAAAGTAACATTGCTGCTCTGAGGTAAATTGCGCCTAGGCAGTTCAATAGGCATAAAACGTGTGTGTCAATGCAGGATGAGCCTCTCGGCTCTCTCACCAATCCTTGGGTACCGTCCTCAGCTCCGGTCCCTCCAATGGTGGCTCTGGTCTCTTCAATGGCGGCGTCCGGTCTCCTCAGTCACAGCCCTGAACTCCGGTCATCAGCTCCGTCCGACCGACAGTAAGGGGAAGTCTCCGCTCCGCTGCTGTGGACTCTGAGGGGTGAGGGTCTCACTCCATCGGCTGCAAGGCCCAGGCTTCAGGCCTTCAGCTCCGGTCCGCACAGGTGTCTCTGCTGGCTGTCTTCTCCGCGTCACCAGCTCTGTCAGCAGAGGCAGGCCAGTCCTGTCCGGCCTCAGAAGAGGAAGTGTCCCAAGAGGAAGAGGCGGTCTCCGCTCTTCCTTTTTATAACCTCCCCCAGCAGCCTCCCGGGCGGAAGCAAGCAGCCTGGGAGCCTGGGGAATTATGGGAAATGTAGTCTCTTCCCCTAAAAGGGGTAGAACCCCGCTACACTAGTAATGGCGGTGATCAGCGATTTTTATCGGGACTATGACATTGCGGTGGACAGATCGGACACTTTTGACACTTTTTTGGGACAATCAACATTTATACAGCGATCAGTGCTAAAAATAGCCACTGATTACTGTATAAATGTCACTGGCAGGGAAGGGGTTAACACTAGGGGGCGATCAAGGGGGTTAAATGTGTGTCCTAGGGAGTGTTTCTAACTGTGGGGGGATGGGATTGCCTGGGAAAGGAGACCGATTGCTGTTCCTAAGCAGTAGGAACAACAGATCAGTCTCCTCACCCTTGACAGAACAGAGATCTGTCTGTTTACATTGACAGACCTCCGTTCTGTCTCTCTCAGGAGCGATCACGGGTGCCCGCTGAACATTGCCACCGCCGGGCATGTGTATGGCCTCCATCATCATGCCGCGGGCCTGCTCGTGCGCCTCAGGCAGCACGTGTGTGCCCCCTAGTGCTCTTAAAGCGGCCGACATACAGCTACGATGGCTCGCCCAGGGGAGCCAACCTGCCGCAGTGTAACTGTGGCGGCTGGTCCTCAAGTGGTTAATAGAGACCTCTCTTAGCAGATGAAATGCGTTTACCCCTTAAGATCTGCCAATGTTTGTACCAGTGTTGCCAACCTAGCAGATTAAAAAAATTACTGACACGACACCCTAAACTTAATTGCACAGCCAAGTTTTTACTGGCATTTTTCAAAAGTTACAAAAGTAAGTTTTAAGTGCACATTTCAATATGCTATTAGCAATGTAATTTAAGGTAGATATTAAGGCAAAAAACATTTTCCTAGTTTATTTTAGATATAGTAAGTAATTAGCTCAGGGACAGGACTCCAGAGGGCAAGAAATTAGCCTGGGCAGGCACATACACATGAAACTGACTCTCACAGTGACACTAACAGCAGTGTGCAGCAGCACAGATGACAATGACACCTCACGACAGTCTCTCTCCATGTCAGGTGGTCCCTTCTGTCCACTCTAGTCCAATCCTCACTTAGCTTGGTGAGCTTACCTCTACCCGGCTTGCCTTGCTCCCATCCTGTAGACCCACACATGAGGCCCCAGGCGCTCTGCTCGCTTGCACCATGACATCACATGACACACTCATGCACCACCTCAGCCAGAACTGCCCCCTGCCGGCATCACCCAAACTCACTGTAGCAGGCACTCGGATGGTCTCGGCCAGCTCCAGATTAGAAGCCAAGGGTCACTGCCATATTTTTAATTAGCAACCTTTTCCTGTTACTGGCATTTAGTGGCAGGAGAAAAGTGCCCATTTTTTTCTGGCTGCCAGTAAAATACTGACAGTTGGCAACACTAGTTTGTACCCCCATTCCTGGATCCTGTTGGAGATCTGTTACCAAATATCCATATCTGTACAATTTGACTATAAACATGGAAGGCACTATATACTGCACAATGGGTCACTTACCAACAACACTGAAGTGTTGGGTGCCACCATCTACCCGTGTATGGACAATTTTACCTTATTATTAAAAACAAGTCAAGAATACAAGTGCATTTTATTAATATTTGCAGCAAGACTAGAAATGTACTTATTTCTTTATTTCAGCAGATGATGCCTCAGGGTGAATGAAATGGAAGTCAATGACCAAGAAAGTCCTTATGGTTGCTGAGATATCAAGAATTCTGCTACATTCAATGTACATAATCCTAGAGTGGTTTGTTTAAAAACAATGATATACCTGGTGCTGGCTGGTGAACCCAAACTGGACGTAAAATGTTTCTCCATACAGAGCATCACTTTGTGGTCTTCATATTGATCCTTGTTTTTCCATAGCGGTACATGAAGCCTTGACTCAAGGCAAGAACCATAAAAGTATCTAATGGCTTTTACTGTTTTATTGAAGTTATAGCATTTAACAGTTGAATGACGGGAAGTTAATTTAGAAAAAGAAAGGCTTACTCTGAAGGCCCTGTGCATAGATTTGGCCTGGGATCCATAGGGCTTTTTAAGAACAAAGGGTCTTAAATGAAGACTAACTCCGAAACTTTATACCTTCAACCCAATAAATGCATTACCTTAATAAAGTTTAGGGCAGGTGAAGTTCACTTTACCTAGCTAAGAGCTCTGAATTATTGATGCCCCCTTCAAATTACAATCATAATCACAAAATAAAAAAATACATATGATGCAGTCTCTAACTAGCATTACCATGGCAGTGCCAAATCCCTTATAACATAGATTTATGACATGTTGATTTGTTATTTGTTTCACTTCCAGCAACAGGCCAAGCTGTCCAGGAAAAACGAAGGCAGTGCAGTGCCCAGGGTGGAAATGCCACACTGGGCCCCCTCCCTCTTATGTGGGCACCCCTGATCATCTTCTGCAGCTGGGATCTATAATACTAGTACTGCAGTGCTGCTTCTGTCTGACAGTTGCAAGGTGCAAAAAAAATGCACCCCCACTACCCCCCTCTGTATGCCAATGGTTCAGACCATGGACATCACTACTCCTGTCAGGTAGGGCAGCCCCTAGACAGCAGGGTTGGTCATTAAAGGGGTGAGGACAAGCTCTCAGCTTGGTTGAATGTACTCTATGGGCTGCTGCCTTGTGGTGCCCCAACACATGAAGACACTGTGCCCAGAGCAGCTGCCCATCCTGCCTACCCCTTATAATCCCAACCCTGGTTACAAGAATTCCTAGTCTCCGCAACTACATGGTCAGAGCAGCTGCCCTTCCAAAAAGCAAGAGTCAATGACTACAGCGGATTGGATGAATACACAGCTGCCTGTAGTTCATCCAAGAGGGTGAGCATCTTCCAGCACTCTCCTGGTGATCACCGTATAAAAGAAGGATCAGAGAGAGCAAAAACTGGCAGGATCACCAGGTATTAGATAAACATTTACCTTCACCAATATAAAAAAAGTTTGATCCTTTTAGAAGCCCCTTAAAATGTCACCTTGACTGAAACTTAGCTTGAAGCAGTAAAAGATGGCGTCCCACAGCCAGAAATAAATAACAGGAAATCTCAAGTTGCACAGCCCAGTTTAGCTTAAAGTGAACCTGTGCTTTGCCCTTGATGGTTCCTTTTAATTTAGCCCTCCCCAGCAGAACATATTTACCTTCTTTTCACCCTTCTACCACTTCATTCAGCCACGTCTTGCATAGATTATGAGGTGCTGGAATTGTAGTTTTTACAGGGTAATGGACTTCCTTGTATGACAGTGCTGATTGGTCTAGTGCTGTCATATGGTGTCACATGCTCCTCCATACCTGGAAGTATTGGGTATTTATATCAGCTGCCATTGATAAAAACGAGTGGTAAAATAACCAAGGACAGGTATACATTGGCCTGTGGTGGGGCCAAGTGGGCAAGCATAGGGTTTTCTTTAAGTGGACATACAGTCTTTTAAAGTCATCTATATATACATGTAAATAATAATGTAAATAATCTCATTGGGTGTTCTAAAAGCTTTATTTCTATGTATGGTTTGTAATTATACATGTACATGGTGGTAGCCATAATTAATCATTATATATGCAGACTTTGGATCCAGGTTGAGGTTTTTCTGATTCTTAAAACATAACAGTAAAACTCTTAACAGGATCACTCTGAAACCTATTGACTGTTTGCAGTTCTTAATAACACAAAATACCCACAATGCTCACAATAGCCAGAGCTTTAAGTTATCTTTTGATTAGGTTTTAGGCAGGGGAGGGCTGGGCTGGGGGGCAGAGTGGCAATTGCCCCCCAGGCCACCATAACTTACGTTGAAAATGGCTGGGGCCCGCTGCTATTTTTACAGCTGCGGCGGTCGGCCACTGTTAACCCCATACCCCATCCCCCCATACACCCCATTTACCCTGCTCCAGTGATCAGGCTGCATTGGATGGGCACTGGTGAGACTGCATTTATGGACACTGGTGAGGTTGCATTGATGCGCACTGATGAGGTGGCACTGATGAGTCGGCATTGATGGTGAGCTGATTCGGTAGTTCAATGGGCCACTTGACTGGACTTCCCCCCCAGGCCTAAGGCTGCCAGCCCTCCCCTGGTTTTAGGCTTTAGGCCTTCAAAAGCAGAAAGACAAATTCATGATGCTCTGCATTGTTAAACATCCCTTTCCTTTCAATAGGAGTTAAAGGCTAAGTTGACCTTTACCAGTAAAGAGCTTATGCAGTCAAGGGGCCCAAGTAGGGATAAAAAAAACTATGCAGCTTTGTAAAATGTTAATTAATTGTATTGTCATACCGGTACGCCATTTGGGCCTACTGGAATCCTGTACAGAAACCTTCCAGTTCTCCACGATGTGAAAACTTCTGGGGGGACCCAAATGCCAGATATGACAATAAAAATGAATGAACAATTCACAAATCTGCACAGTTTTTTATACACATTGGGGCCCTTTAACTGCATAAACTTTTCTCTGTTGAGCTTAGCCTTTAACAATTGGTAGCTATCAAGGCAGCCTGGTATATCCTGGGTGCAAGTTTGAATATTTGTTTTATTTGGCATATCAATTAATTTATATATAGGTATATTAAACTATATAATCAATATTTAAATGACTATTGTTTTATAATGTTTATTATATACAGCATGCATTAATAATAAAGAGACACTATAATGGCTTGAAGTCAATTATATTCTAGTGTATATTTAGTTTATATGTTTATATATGAATATTTAATTATTTATTTATTTTTTATTAGTATTTGCAGGTTTAGGTTTACATACCACTGGCTGAATTCATAAGATGTGGGCCATTTAAGTGGTTGGACCAAATATGTATCTTCTATTTTTTTGGGATTTAACTTAAGCTATGAGACATCAAAGAACAGCATAATCATTAAACAAATCATAGCAAAAAAAAAGGTCCTGTTCAAATGTGTGCATACAGCTAATTCATAATATAATGTATTATTCCCTTTAGAATCAATTACAATTAGTGTAACCACAGGGTAGTACTGTGGGTGCACTGCTAATATTCCAACGTGCTGCATCCTAATTAATAAAGCATAAACATGGAAATATTGAAAAGCTCCTAGACTTTTTAGGCACATAAACACTATATACTGTATTTATTAGAAAGATCTATATTTTTATTCAACATCATTTAAAAGGTTTGGATATAAATTATTAAAAGAGAAGTATGTTTTTTTTTCAGAATCATACTGTACTTACCTAGGTGGATGCTGCACCTGTCCCCAGCCTGCTCTAAGACTGAGAACCGAGCGATCAAACACCACTGATCGCTCAGTTCTCTGAGCTCCCTGAGCAGAGAGCTGGTGACTGTCAGTAAGCATGAACTTACAAGTTTTAGATCTTCCCAAATTGGTTCAACGATGTTGAGGTCAAGAGATTGTGATGGCACTTCTAGAACCTTTTTTTTTTCTAAAAGGATTGACTTTGTTTCAGATTATTGTCATGTTGGAAGGTCCAAGTTGCCCCATTGACAGCTTCCGGGCAAATGAATCGAAATGGTCCTCCAATATTTTTTGATGATATCCACTTCAAGACCTCAATACCTATATATATATATATACATTGGGGCTTTTAAGTGCCTAATCAGGGTTATTTCTGAAGGCATCAGCCATAAACACTGTATTGTTTTTTACAGCTGGAGGCTGGCTTTCTCATGGAAACACTCAGAGGCTTTCAGAAGCGCCGGGAGGGGACAAGCATAACATTATCTCTCACAAAAAATTAGGGTAAATGTTGTGGGGTTATTTTCAATTCATTAAAGTGTTTTTCCCAAAAAATTTAGTTTGCAAAACCGCTGCGCAAATACCATGTGAAATAAAAAAATTGCAGCAATCGCCATAATGTTTGGGTGTTATAACGAATTTTCCAGCAAAACATACTGGTTAAACTTGTAAACAAAAACTGGCAGAAAAAGCCTGATCTTCAAGTGGATATAATTCATCTTTCCAAGAATTTCAAATAAATTCTCTGTGCTTCTGTAGCTCACACCTCCTCAAAGTATAAAAAAATCTAACTCTAAACTCTAGGCTTCACAGTAGGAAAGTTTTTTTTTTACTTAAATTTTTATTTTTTTATTTTACCCAAGACATTGAAACAATAAAAAACATGTTTTTGTAATATCTGGGACCCCTGGATCAAGGCATTTCTCCCAACAACCTTTGACCATCTCTTATTAGACGGTCAATCTCAGACCATTTAAAAACACTAACTGCCTAACACCCCCCTGAACGACCCCCTTCCTTCACAACCTTTCTATCCCCCCTAAGCTATCACTTACTCCCTACTGCTCCCAATCTCCAGAATTCCCCTCCTCCCTCCTCCCTCCTCCCTCCTCTACTTCCTATTATTTTATTTAGATACATAAGCTGTATGCACCACCCATAGACCACCTGACACTGAAATTATTGTACTTCTTATGTCTCAAACCCATCACCAGTATGGCTAAAACATATACATGCATAGTATAATGGTGGTACTATGCCCGCATGATTGTTTTCTTGCCTCCTTTGCATGTGGAGAGTTCAGGCAGAAAATAAGTAATTGGGGGGATTGGGGGGGTGGGTGTTATATTTCCAGTTTCTAAATCATGTCCCCCCAACTTCCTGTAAATGACAGAAATAGTCACAGGAAAACCACCGCTCAAGAAGCATCTAAAATTCCCATCACTGCAGATGTTGGGTGCCAATCCAAGGAGGATGTCCACACTCTATATACAGTACATACAATGAACACAAAAAGGTTGTATTCCAATGGTGGCATTTCAATGTTTTCCAGTCATGATGGCATGACAGACATAACCCCACCTGAAAGCCACTCTCTCTAACATGTTTCACCTGGAAGGAATCATGTACCTGTTGGTCATTCTGCTTCTCTTTCAAGTGGTTGTACTGGGGTGATGGCTGCAGGCATCACTCCGGCACTGTTTTTTAGAGCAGATGCTCGGCTTTCTTGTGATAACAACTGATGAGGCTAAGCAGCTGCTCGATTGTTATCACAAGCAGCGGGAGGGGATGACTCCACCTTCTACCCCCTTCCACTGGCTCTCCTGCCTCCAGCAGGAGGCCTGAGCAACCAGCCGGCATGTCCACCAGTTGGCTGAAGACCTGAACAAAGCTGGAATCGGCTTTGATCGGATCTTGGATCTATTAACCCAGAAGTGAAGTCTAAACATGACTTTTGGTTTCCTTGGCAGCCAACTGCGCCATTTAAAAAAAATCCAAAGTATTCAAAAAAGCCGATCTTGTCGTTTTGAATACTTTCAAGTGCAGAGGTGGGGTTTGGGGTCTTTTAGACCCCAGATCCCTCCACAACGAGTACCTGTCAATAACTATTACTGTCACAAGTTAACTCAGTAGATTGCTTTAAGAAAGGCCTGGATACTTTCCTAAATGTACATAATAGAACTGGGTAATAACATTTATAGGTAAAGTTGATCCAGGGAAAATCCGATTGCCTCTTGGGGGATCAGGAAGGGATCAGGAAGGGATTGTTTCCCCTGCTGTAGCAGATTGGAGCATGCTCTGCTGGGGTTTTTTTTGTTGCCTTCCTCTGGATCAACTGTGGGTATAGAATTGGGTATATTGGATTGTACGATATTTTTTATTTTTATTATTTCTTTTTTTATGGTTGAACTGGATGGACTTGAGTCTTTTTCAGCCTAGCTAACTATGTAACAAGGGATGTTTACATTCCTTGTTACAGCAATAAAAATTATCAATTTTTTTTTTTAAAGGAACAGTGTAAAAAATTTTAAATAAAATAAATAAGAAAAAAAAAATGTAAAGTGCCCCATCTCTCCGTGCTCACGCGCCAAAGTAAACAAATGTAAACAGTTTTCAAACCACACCTGTGAGGTATGGCCGCGATCATTAGAGTGAGAGCAATACTTCTAGCACAAGAACACCTCTGTAACTCTAAATGGGTAACTGTTAATTTTTAAAACTTCACTTATGGAGATTTTTAAGTACCATAGTTTATAGTTTTTTTTAAAAGCGTGACATGTAAGGTATCTATTTACTCAGCATAACATCATTATATAAAAAACTGGGCTAACTTTACTGTTAAGTTTTTTTTTTTAATTCATTAATTTTTTTAATTCATTGAAGTGAATTTTTTACGAAAAAAATTGCGTTTGAATGACTGCTGTGCAAATATAGTGTGGCATATAATATTGCAATGATCCCCATTTTATTCTCTAGGGTCTCTGCTAATATGTATATATATATATATATATATATATATATATACAAATTTTTGGGGGTTATAAGTAATGTTCTAGCAAAAATTACTGATTTTAACTAAGCAACACGTGTCAGAAATACAGTGCTTTGAAAAAGTATTCATACCCCTTGACATTTTACATGTTGTCGGAAATTCCAATAGTGTGTACACAATTCCGACGCACAAAAATCCACTAATGATCGGAATCAAGCAGAAGAGCCACACTGGCTATTGAACTTATTTTTTCTCGGCTCGTCGTACGTGTTGTATGTCACTGCGTTCTTGCCGATCGGAAGTAGTTTGCGAGAAGCCATGTGGGGGGACACATGTGGAAGAAGGTGCGCTGGTCAGATGAGACCAAAATTTAACTTTTTGGCCTAAAAGCAAAACGCTATGTGTGGCGGAAAACTGCACATCACCCTGAACACACCATCCCCACTGTGAAACATGGTGGTGGCAGGGATGATTTTATTCACCAGGGACAGGGAGGCTGGTCAGAGTTGATGGGTAGATAGATGGAACCAAATACCACACTTTTCAGATCTATATTTGTAAAAAAATTTGAAAACCATTTAGCATTTCCCTTCTACTTTACAATTACGTGCCACTTTGTGTTGGTCTATCACATAAAATACATTTACGTTTTTGGTTGTAACATGACAAAATACGGAAAATTTCAAGGGGTATGAATACTTTTTCAAGGCACTGTAGGCCTGATCTTCAAGTGGTTAATCGATTATATGTCCATGTATAATCTTCACTTGGAAATACGATAATCCTAACTACCAAGACCTGTGGTGTCCCTTGGCCTAGCTGGTCAGTATGCCTAAAAGAGGGCATACCATGAATGAATATGTATGAAATGTAAATGAAATGATGAAAGTATGGGGAACGGGTGGGTGGGAACCTAGAAATGATCCGACAAGGATCTGAAAGAGGAGGAGGAGGGCTATATAGCCCTCAGACTCCTCCTACAAATTCAGGCTGGCCCGCGGTCAGCCTTCTAACTTGTAGTCAGTGTCTTCACTTGGAAATATGATAATCCTAACTACCAAGACCTGTGTGCCTTGCCCTAGCTGGTCAGTATGCCTAAAAGAGGGCAAAAAGAGACAAGAAGTAGGTGTGAAGTGAAAGCTTCAATGAAGGGCCAGCAACAACCATCAGTCCAGAAAAATAGCGAATGCCTGGATGACTACAAAAAGGGGATTACGTATGTAACTGCTAAAACAGAAGGATCTCCAGTGCCCCATGTACCTGATGATAAAGAAGGGACCCCCTGTTCGGGACCTACTAAAGTTGCCTCCAATCCTGACGAATATCCAGAAAAGGGTTTAGGATTCAAGCCTAATTTGGAAGATAAACCTGGACATGAGAATGAACTGTTTTGTAGTGAGAGGATGCATGGGGAAAGGGAGAAAGGCAGAGAAGGGCATATGCTTTAATCCGACACCATTACTGTGTTACGGTAATGAGACCACGAACCCCTGGCTTGTCCCTCTATTATAATTATGGGGAAGTTGTAAGCGTAGTAAAGGGGACTGCCTAGAGCACTAACTGGTAACTGCGCCAAGGGTAGGAGACAGGAAGTCTGAAACACCACGGAAACCTGGCCGGTAACTGGTAGCCGTGCCAAAGAACAACCCTGAATACCCTTTATCATGGCTTAGAGAGGGTAAGCTGAAAAAATAAACAAACTGACAGGAGTTTGTAGGGGCCTGGAATGCTGGTCACCTGATATATACTTGATAGTGTTGGCAGATGGCCAAATTGCAGAGGCAATATGCAGCGAAAGCTGGAGACATGAACCTATGAAACCTTCCCACCCTTGGTAGAAGCCCTCGGAATACTCTGGATAAAGAACCATTGGCCAGATCAATCACCTGTGACCAGGCTAGCCCCAGCCCCATGCCACTGTGAAGAAATTCCAACATCACCTGCAGGCGCACTTGAGAAGAGCAGGAGTCGGGGTCGCAGCTGACACCTCTGCTCTTGCCGAGTGGCTATGATCCCCTCCAGCCTGTCTAACAATTGTCGCATTAATGTTAAGAGCGCATTAACCACTTGCCGACCGGCGCACACAGATGTACGTCGACAGAATGGCACGTACAGGCAGGAGGGCGTATATATAAGTCCATCCTTTCTGCCTGTCCGTGCCATCGGGAGCGCGCCGGGAGTGGCGCGCTCCCGCGCCGGTCGGGACCCCCATGAGTCCGATCGCGGTCCCCGCGGACTTGATCGCCGCGGGGACATCCGCGATCGTCTCACGTGACGGCTGAACGGGGAGATGCCGAGATAAACAGCATCTCCCCGTTCTGCCTAGCAACTAGTGACGCCGATCTCTGCTCCCTGTGATTGGAGCAGAGATCAGCATTCACTAGCTGACAGCCACGCCCCCCACAGTAAGAAACACACCCCTAGGCCTACTTAACCCCTACACTGCCCCCTTGTGGTTAACCCCTAAACTGCCAGTGTCATTTTTACAGGAATCAATGCATTTAAATAGCATTAATTGCTGTAAAAATGACAATGGTCCCAAAAATGTGTCAAAAATGTCCGATGTGTCCGCCATAATGTCGCAGTCACAAAAAAAATCGCAGATCTCCGCCATTACTAATAAAAAAAAAATATTAATAAAAATGCTATAAAACTATCCCCTATCTTGTAAACGCTATAACTTCTGCGCAAACCGATCAATAATCGCTTATTGCGATTTTTTTTACCAAAAATATGTAGAAGAATACGTATCGGCCTAAACTGAGGAAAAAAATGTTTTTTAATATATTTTTTGGGGATATTTATTATAGCAAAAAGTAAAAAATAATGCATTTTTTTCAAAATTGTCGCTCTATTTTTGTTTATAGCGCAAAAAATAAAAACCGCAGGGGCGATCAAATACCACCAAAAGAAAGCTCTATTTGTGGGAAAAAAAGGACGTCAATTTTGTTTGGGAGCCACGTCGCACGACGGCGCAATTGTCAGTTAAAGCGACGCAGTGCCGAATCGCAAAAAGGGTCCTTTGGCTGCAAATTGCTCCGGTCTGAAAGTGGTTAAGTACTGCATGAATCTGGGTTAAAGAATCATGCATAGAAACATAGTCTGCGCTGGTGGATGGGACGAAGTTGGGAATGACAACCTAAAAAATACTGCCCCCCAGCTGAGGCCAGGAAAGGGGTACACCAGTGACCAGTGATAAAACTCAGCTATGAGTTTGGTATGGTCCCACCCCTTCGTGATGGGGTTCTACAATGCACTGAACCCCCCTTGCAGCGTTTTGTAGTGCCATGCCCTGATCTAAGTAAACACAACCTAAAGAAATGAGAATAGACAACCAACCCATGAAACAACAACACCCCTTCGTACCTGACAAGTATGAGGATGTAGGTGCAGAAATGACAAGACCAACAGTGCATGAATGAGAACCTAATGACAACACCACCCTAGTGTATGCAGTGAGTGAGCCCGAGCAACCTTCAGCGCCAAGACAGGCAATTTAAAAATGAACACTCAGGGCTGAGGTACCCACAGATCGTGGTGGGTAGTAGTAAAGGTGTAATGGTGAATGTGCATATATGACGTATGGTATACGGGCGAGAAGATTGTGGGACAACAATCAATTAAAAACGAAACCTCAGCCGGTATGGATCCGTAAACGTGACAGATCCTAGATGTCAGCACTAGCTAACAGAAATGCTACGACAGGAAAATGCTGCGACAGAAATGCTATGAACGAAGCTACGAATGAAATGCTATGAATAAAATGCTATGAATGAAATGCTATGAACGAAAAGCTACAAATCAAAAGCTATGACAGAACATGCTAGTGACAGAACCGCTATGACAGACACACGCTGACGACAGACCCGCTATGACAGAACATGCTGCTGACAGAACCACTATGACAGAACACGCTGCTGACGAGCTGTTGTGACAGAACATGCTAATGACAGAACTGTTATGACAGAAACACGCTAACGACAGAACCGCCACAACAGAACCGTCATGACAGAACCACCATGACAGAACACGCTGCTTGACCGAGCTGTTGTGATAGAACATGCTAATGACAGAAACCGCTATGACAGAAACACACTATGACAGAAACACTAATGACAGAACACTATGGCAGAACATGCTTCTGACAGAACACGCTATGACAGAACATGCTAATGACAGAACCACTATGACAGAAACATGCTAAAGACAGGGCCGCTATGACACAAACACGCTGCTGAAAGAACTGCTATGACAGTTCTGTCATCGCAGTCATTATAAATGTAATTTTTGCAGCAGCAGGTTCTTTATACGGTACAGATGTGCTACTTTACAGTCAGACTAAGGGGTCCCCCAGGCACTATATTTAAAGGACATTTTTATTATTTCACATTAAGCATCATTGAAATCACAGCTCATTTAAAAACAATGTTTTTTACAAACTTTTTTCATTGATGCATGTCCCTCAGGGCAGTACCCTGATCCCCATAACCATTGTATGCCAAATTACTTGCATATAAGCCTTCAAAATGGGCACTTTTGATTTCTCCAATTCGAATCCCATAGACTTTAATGGGGTTTGTTGCTTGGCTCCGAACTTTTGCGATGTTTGAAAGTTCTGGCATGAACCGAACAGGGGTCGTATGTCCCATCTCTATTTGTGAATTTGGTGCAGGTTGTTCATTGCGGTCATTTTGGGAATGACCCTAATGAATATTTTTTATAAGATATAACATTTTTATTTATTGTATGTTTGTGTTTTTGAATAAAGTGGCCAGAGGTGGGAAAGGAGGGTAATAACTTTCCGACATAAGTAATATGGAATATCATTATAAAGGAAAACAGCAGCATTGGAATTTAGGAGATGAAATCAGTAAAATCCTCAAGAACTCCAGGATTCCATATTGTTAAAGAACATGCTTTTCATAAGAACCTTTAAAAGTGTTCCTCGGTTAAATGTTGCCTGGTCTCCTGTGGCCTAATGGGAATATACCTCTTGGTTAGTAATAGTTTATAAAGAGTCAAAGATGGTATGTTTAATGTTGTATTCGGTGACATAAATCAATATTTCAGTTGGTGGGAGATTCCGATACTGATGTCATTATATGATATTATTATCATTATTATACAAGATTTATAAAGGAACCAACAGTTTGCACAGCACTTAACAATATACTGTAAAGTTGATGCAGTGGGTAAAAGTTCTGTTGTTAAGCAGGATAGGCTTCTCTGATGAGATGAGGTTTCAGGGATCACCTAAAAGTTCAATATGGAACAATATAGTGGCAATTTCGTCAATACAGTGTGGATGAGCGAGTTTGGGATGGAGGAACTTTACTGGCTTGCACCTTTGGGATGAATTAGAATGGAAACTGCGAGCCAGGCCTTCTCGTCCTACATCAGCGCCTGACCTCACAAATGCTCTTCTGGAAGAATGGTCAAACATTCCCATAGACACACTCCTAGACCTTGTGGACAGCCTTCCCAGAAAAGTTGAAGCTGTTATAGCTGCAAAGGGTGGGCCAACTCAATATTGAACCTTACGGACTAAGACTGGGATGCCATTAACCACTTCAGCCCCGGAAGGTTTAACCAATTAAGCCCCGGACCATTTTGCTGGCCAAAGACCAGAGCACTTTTTGCGATTCAGCACTGCATTGTTTTAACTGACAATTGTGTGGTTGTGCTGCATGGCTCCCAAAGAAAATTGACGTCCTTTTTTTCCCCACAAATAGAGCTTTCTTTTGGTGGTATTTGATCACCTCTGTGGTTTTTATTTTTTGTGCTATAAACAAAAAAAGAGCGACAATTCTGAAAAAAACGCATTATTTTTTACTTTTTCCTTTAATAAATATCCCCAAAAAAAATATTTTTTCCTCAGTTTAGGCCGATACGTATTCTTCGACATATTTTTGTTAAAAAAAAATCGCAATAAGCGTTTATTGATTGGTTTGCGCAAAAGTTATAGCGTCTACGAAAAAGGGGATAGATTTATGGCATTTTTATTAATACATTTTTTTTGTACTAGTAATCGCGGCGATCAGCGATTTTAATCATGACTGCGACATTATGACGGACACATCAGACAATTTTGACACATTTTTGGGACCATTGGCATTAATACAGCGATCAATGCTATAAAATTGCATTGATTACTGTAAAAATGTCACTGGCAGTCAGGGATTAACCACTAGGGGGCGGGGGAGGGGCTAAGTGTGTCCTGGGGAGTGATTCTAACTGTGGGGAGGATGGGCTAGCAGTGACACGACACTGATCGCTGCTTCCGATGACAGGGGGCAGACGATCAGTGTCCTGTCACTAGGCAGAACGGGGAGATACTGTTTACATCGGCATCTCCCCATTCTTCAGCTCCATGACACGATCACGGGCACCCGGCGGACATCGAGTCCGCGGGTCCTGCGGGCATGGTCACGGAGCGCGCATGGGGGGAAATTCAAAGTAACGTACGGGTACGTTACTTTACCCAGCCGTGCCATTCTGCCGACGTATATCTACAAGAGCCAAAAAATTATAATGTGTATATTGATTGGTTTGCGCAAAAGTTAAATAGTCTACAATCTAGGAAATAGATTTATGGCATTTTTATTTATATGTAATAGTAATGGCGGCCATCGGTGATTTGACTACAACATTACGGCAGACATATCGGACACCTAACTGAAATTTTTGACACTTTTTTGGGAACCAGTGACATTAATACAGTAATCAGTGGTAAAAATATGCACTGTCACTGTACTAATGACACTGGCAGGGAAGGGGTTAACACCAGGGGTGATCAAAAGGTTAAGTGTGTTCCTAGGGGATGCTTTTTAGGATGCCTTAGGCCAGTCATGGCTCAGGGGGCTGAGTCCACGCCCCACACTATGTTAGGCTGCTTACATAGCGGCCGTACATAGTTTTATGAATGAGAGCAGCAAAATTACATTTGCAAAGGAAAAAAATGTAATTTAAAACTGCTTGCTGCTGTAATGTATTGCCGGATCCTGGCAATATAGATAAAAATCATTGAAAAAAATGACATGGGGTCCCCCCCCAGTCCATTACCAGGCCCTTGGGGTATGGTATGGATATTAAGGGGAACCCCCAACAAAATTTAAAAAAAATAGCATGGGGTCCCCCCTAAAATACATACCAGGCACCTTCTGGGATGGATATTAAGGGGAACCCTGCACCAAGATAAAAAAAATGACATAAAGACCCCCCAAAATCCATACCGACTCTTATCCAAACATGTGACCTGGCAGGCTGCAGGAAAGGGGGGGGGCGAGAGAGCACCCTCCCTCCTGAACTGTGCCAGGCCACATGCCCTCAACATGGGGTGGGTGTTTTGGGTCCCCCCAAAACACCTTGTCCCCATGTTAATGAGGACAAGGGACTCTTCCCCACAACCCTTGCCAGGTGGTTGTGGGGGTCTGCGGGCAGGGGACTTATGGGAATATGGAAGCCTCCTTTAACAAGGGGACCCCCAGATACCTGCCTCCCCTATTTGAATAGGTATCGGGTACATTGTACCCCTACCCATTCACCAAAAAAAGTAAAAATCACAGGAGGCAGTTTGGGACAAGTCCTTTATTAAAAAAAAAAAAGTCTTGCGATGTCCATCCATCTTCGATTACAGCGTCTGACGACCCAAACATTTTTTAAAATAGAAAACGGAAAAACTTCCCCTCCATGTGAGGCGTCCCACGAGTGCAAGCTTTTTGCGATGACAGCTGTTATATAGCTGAGGGCTGGTGATCTAAACGGGTGACCCCCCCCCCCTCTTATGTTAATAAAGGACTTGTCCCAAACTGTCTCCTGTCATTTTAACTTTTTTGACACTTTTTTTGGTGATTGTATAGGGGTAGAATGTACCCGATACCCAAAACACCCTCCCTATGTTGAGGGCATGTAGCCTGGTATGGTTCGGGGGGCACTCTCTCATCCCCCCTTTACTTGCGGCCCGCCAGGTTGCATGCTCGGATAAGGGTCTGGTATGGATTTTGGGAGGGGGTCCCCCACGCCTTTTTATTTTTAATTTTGGCGAGGAGTTCCCCTTAAAATCCATGCCAGACCTGAAGGGCCTGGTATGGATTTTGGGGGGAGGGGCGCCTTTTTTTTATTTTGATGCAGGGTTCCTCTTAATATCCATACCAGACCTGATTTTGGTACAGGGTTCCCCTTAATATAGCCTCTCGCAGATGGCTCCCGAGGGTGGAGGAGATCTTTCCAGGAAATCAGGTGGATCTGACTGGGGAAGAGGAGAAGTTGGAGGTGTGTTAGGAAGAATCACATCTGAACGTCAGTGAGTCCTGTGGACAGGATACATCTCCAGACCCTGCAGAGGGCTATTTCTGCAGGCGCTTCTGACCTCGCTAATATAGGAGGTCCACTCTTTACGGTAAGAGTCCCCACTTACTGAATTTCCTTTACACAGGGTTCTCAATCCCCTTTTGGTAGTGGTGCAAGCCTGGAATATTTCATCCTGCTGGATTTGCTATACGTGTAAACCCTGCGGCACTTTATTTCTTAATTTCACAGAGAGACGCTTAATGGGCACTTTATTACACTCATATTTTAAGAGACGTTTATATTTATCTATTGTATTTTACATATTATTGACTTTTCATAATTTGTATCAATTTATTCACTTTGTCAAACTTGGGGTATATAGTTAATTCACATTAAACGTGACTTTCTCTAATATAAGCCTTTAAAATTAGCACTTTATTATTCACGTTTGTGTCCCATAGACTTTAATCGCTTTCCGCCCGCCAGCTGTCATATGACGGCCAGGTGGCGCGGCTCTCGTTCTGGGAGGGTGTCATATGACGCCCTCACCTTCCCAGGCCCACCAGGGGGCACGCGTGCCCGCCGTGTCACTGGGGACCCGATGCACATGCCCGGTGGCTGCTATGTCCGCCGGGCACCCGCGATTGCCCGGTAACACAGCAGGACCGTAGATCTGTGTGTGTAAACACACAGACCCATGTCCTGTCAGAGGAGAAGAAACTGATGGTGTGTTCCAAGTACAGAGGAACACCGATCGGTCTCCTCCCCTTGTGAGTCCCCTCCCCCTACAGTTAGAATCACTCCCTAGGAACATAATTAACCCCTCGCTCACCCCCTAGTGTTAACCCCTTCCTTGCCAGTCACATTTATACAGTAATCAATGCATTTTTATAGCACGGATCGCTGTACAATTGTGAATGGTCCCAAAAATTTGTTAAAAGTGTCCGATATTTCCGCCGCAATATCGCAGTCACAATAAAAATCGCAGATCGCCGCCATTACTAGTAAAAAAAAAAATAATAATAAAAATGCTATAAATCTATCTCCTATTTTGTAGACGCTATAACTTTTGCGCAAACCAATCAATATACACTTATTGCGTTTTTTTTTTATCAAAAATATGTAGAATAAAACATATCGGCCTAAACTGAGGAAAAAATTTGTTTTAAATTAAAAAAAAATTGGATATTTATTATAGCAAAAAGTAAAAAATATTGTGTTTTTTTCAAACTTGTCACTCTTCTTTTGTTTATAGCGCAAAAAAAAAAAACGCAGAGGTGATCAAATACCACCAAAAGAAAGCTCTATTTGTGGGAAAAAAATGATAACAATTTCATCTGAGTACAGTGTTGCATGACCATGTCATTCAAAGTGTAACAGCGCTGAAAGTTGAAAAATGGATTGGGCATGAAGGGGGTGAAAGTGCACTGTGTGTTCTGGTGCAAACCGAATGGGGGGGGGGGGTGTTTGGCTCATCCCTAATCCATACTATAGGGGACCTTTTTCACCAATAGAGCCTCAAAAATTTCCAACAACTATCAATGACATACAGTCTGCCCAGTAAAGACTTCTACATCTTTCTCAGGATCCATCATATGCTCTCTTCAGTGCCCACCTTCTTAGAAACGATCCTTAAAGACCTGCTCTTATTTTACAAACAAGTATCCACCAAGACCAAGTAAATCCACCAGCATGCTATACTGGGAATCAAAGCTCCAAACTTCCTTCTCTCCAGAGGCGTGGTACCGTGCTCTTCGGCTTCCTGTATCCCACTGGGAAACCCTCATGAAAATTTTCCACAAATGGTACTACACGCCGGACAGACTAGCATGCATTTTCCCATCCCACTCTCCAAAATGCTGGAGGAAATGTGATGCTATTGGGGACATCCTTCATATCTGGTGGAACTGCCCTCTCCTAGCCCCCTTTTGGAAGACATTATCTGCCTAATCGCGGATATGACACACATTACCAGACAACTGATCTCATAAATGTCTCTCTTTGGCCTAGACGCTCTTCCCTGGCCTACAGCCTACATACCAATCATACAGCATATTTTAATTGCAGCATGTACACAAATAGCCCGTACCTGGAAATACCCACTTACACCAACTACCACCTCTCTCATCTCTGCTTTAAATGAGTACTGCCACATGGAATATCTCTTCTCCAAATCTCGCCTAATGGGAGAGAAGATCCACAGACAGTGGGCTCCATGGCTGGCCCATCCCAGATCAAGCTCACATAACTGGAGTAGCACTCCTCTCTGACTACCTTTGACCACTGGAAATAATCCCTGCTACTGTTTAGACCAAAGAGAGCCAGATGTGAACACCTACCCCCCCTGCCCCCTTGTAACTTTGTATCCGTATTTTTGCATCACTAATCGATTCCTAAATGTCCAAGTTGGTTACTAGGCATCTTCTATATTCACCTCTCCTTCTACTTATCTTCGGCCCCCTACTCCCACCCCTCCTATCTGGTTTTTGACGCCTTGCCTGTTGGGGATAATCATGGAGACCCTAAGGCCCCTTTCACACTGGGGCGGGAGCCGCGGCGACGGTAAAGCAGCGCTATATTTAGCGCTGCTTTACCGTAGTTTTAGCCGCGGTATTCGGCCGCTCTCTGTGCGGTTTTACCCCCCGCGAGCGGCCGAAAAAGGGTTAAAATCCCCCGCAAAGCTCCGCCGTATCGGCGCTTTGCGGCGGTATTGCCGTGGTATTACCGCGGTGTCCCATTGAAATCAATGGGTAGGAGCGGTATAGGAGCGGTGAATACACCACTCCTATACCGCTCCAAAGATGCTGCTAGCAGGACTTTTTTTTACCGTCCTGCTAGCGCACCGCTCCAGTGTGAAAGCCCGCCGGGCCGTTTTTTTCAGGCGGTGTACAGGCGCTATTTTTATCACTGTACCGCCTGAAAACCGCCCCAGTGTAAAAGGGGCCTAACACTACCTTAAAGTCTGTATATACTAACATGGGTAACATCCACGATGTATATCTACCAAGATTTTAATGCTTTGGTATCTGTTTGCAACTCCATATCTGGGATGATAGCCATCCCTCTATCTGATATGGCCTTTGTACCCTGTATCTACTGCTCTTATTTTTGACCTAATAAAACTCAATTTAAATTTAAAGCAAATAATTTCAAAACCACAACAAACTCTTGCTAAAAGAAAGTACCATACTTAACTGCGTTTATTGACTATGCCCCCACCCGGCGTTTGCTCCCAAATTGGCAACATGACCAATATCTTCAGTTTGTTGTGGACCTATTTTATAACCACTGTCAATACAGTTTTATTATACTCTACTTACACTGTCTGCATTGAATATATTGTGTTATAAATGCATGTATCCAACCTTCTAATGACAAAATGTTTGTAATTTGCATTTCCTGAAAACTTTCAATAAAATTAAAAAAATAAAAAAAAATAACAAAAGGCAGTGGTGATCAAAATCACCAAAAGAAAGCTTTATTTATGTTTAAAAAATGATATCAATCTCATTTATGTACAGTATTGCATGAGCAGTTTCCAGTTAAAGTAACGCAGTGCCGAATAGCAAAAAACGGCTTGGTCATGAAGGGGGTAAAATCTTCTGGAGCTTAAGTGGTTAATTAAGGATATAAATATTCTTTGCACTTGCAAAAAAACTGTTTCTGGTATCTTAAAAAAATGTCTGCAGTATTTGCTTGCACTATACAAGTTCATTTTTTTCCATCCGATGCTCTCGCATTATCATATAACCACATCCAGGAGCATCACGCTCACTCTCATCTTTTTTATTTGTATATCCATCTGTACAGCCAAGGTGTTTGCATTACCATTTGCATCATAGATTCTAAGAAGTTATGTTTTATCAGAGTACGGCTATCAACTATATCCACATAGCTCTTGTAGGTGATTACAAACATGGCAAATTCCACAGAAAAAAACTATGATGAAATGATTCCAAAAAATTATTTCTTTCCATTTGCCTTGCTTGTAATATTAGTGTTGGCAGGTCTGGTGATACAATCCTTTATTGTGACTGTTAATATCATTGACTGGATGAAGGGAAGATTATTAACAGGTGCCGACAAAATTATCACCTCTATTGGGATATCAAGGATCTTCTTTCATGCTGCATTCCTGGTGAACTTATTTTTTTTTTATAAATTTTCAAAGATAACTATAATATTTTTGATATTTCTTTCAAGTGCATTGGAATCCTTAAACTTTTCCAACATCTGGTTATCGGCCCTGCTCTCCATCTTCTTCTACTTCAAGATCTCCACCTCTCACAATGTGTTTATCTTAAGGCTAAAGGTCATCATGTCAAAGAGGATCATCTACCTGATTATTGCCTCTTTCATTTTGTCTTTAGGATATACATCAATGAATGGTTTGTTAATTTTTCATGTTTTCTTTAGAAATTCAACACAAGCTTACACTGAAGACATCATGCAACAGATGAATATGTTGAACTATTTTAAAGCATTGTGGAACGTTTTACCCCTTCTTATGTCCTTCATAACTTCGGTTTTACTTATCATTTTGCTTGGTCTTCACACAAGCAGACTGAACAATCATGGACATGCAGACTCCTACCGTAGGACTATAACATTTACTGTTTTCTCTTTTCTGGCCTGTGGTTTGTATATTATATTAAATGTATGGCACAGGTATAAGAGCTTATTGGGAGGGTTTTGGTGGTATTTTCTAACAAACGTTTTTCCAGCTCTACACTCTATTTTGCTCATTTATGTAGCAACAAAACTAAGGAATCAGTTCTTCAGAATTGTCCATTGTGGAACTGACTGCTTGTTCAACAGAAACATTCCTGGACTTCGCTCTAGAGGGCCGGAGGAGGAGACCCCTTTGTGATTGAAGGAAAGATGAGGACTTTTGTTATAATTATATTCATAATAAGCAGATGGGAAATTATTATTATTATTATACACAATTTATATAGCGCCAACAGTTTACGCAGCGCTTTACAATGTATAGGGGGGGGGGACAATACAAGTACAGTACAGTTCAATACAAAAGGTACAGGAGGGCCCTGCTCATAGAGCTTACATTCTAAAAGGAGTGGGGTGGTGGTACAAAAGGTAATAGCTGCAGAGAATGATTTGATGGGGGTGGCTCAGGACAGTTGTTGTTAGGTGGGTGTGGGATAGGCTTCCCTGAATAAATTCATTTTCAGGGATCTCTTAAAGGTGGACAGGGTAGGGACTGATCGGATATAATGGGGCAGGGAGTTCCAGAGGATGGGAGAGGCTCTGGAGAAGTCCTGAAGGCGAGCATGGGAGGAGGTAACAAGGGAGCTAGAGAGCAGGAGGTCCTGGGAGGAGCGGAGAGGACGATTTGGGCGATATCTGCAGTTGAGGTTGGTGATGTAGATGGGGGCGATGTTGTGGATGGCTTTGTATGTTATGGTTAGCATTTTGAATTTTACACAATGGGGTAGGGGAAGCCAGTGAAGGGATTGGCAGAGAGGGGCGGCAGTCACAGATCGATTAGTGAGGTGTATTAGTCTAGCAGCAGCATTCATAATAGATTGAAGGGGGATAGCCTGCTTAAGGGTAGGCCATTAAGGAGACAGTTGCAGTAAACTTATTTTATAAATAATTTACTAATTTATATTCATTTATAGATGCATTTTTTAATCGTTGTTGTGATGTTTTCTTTTAATTGCAGCATGAAAAATCTTCTACGACTTTTTTTTGTGCATTTGTTAAATTGAATTGGAATAATTTTAATTTTTATATTACTAGAGTAGTTAAGAATCTTCAGGCAATGGGATTGATTTGCTAAAGTTGGAGAGTGCAAAATCTGGTGCAGCTGTGCATGGTAGCCAATCGCCATCTAACTTCAGCTTGTCGAATTAAGCTTCGACAAAATAAATGAAAACAAAAACCTGGAAGCTGATTGGTTTCTATGCAGAGCTGCATCGGATTTTGCACTCTCCAGTTTTAGTAAATCAACCCCAATAGTTTTTGTCAATATTCATTTCAATAATCCAATTATATGAAAAGCAAATTTCTGTTTACTATAAATGCCCAAATTTGCAGAATAAATACATAAACAGCAATTTGCTTTTCATATAATTGGATAAGTAAAAAGTCCCCTAATTTATAATGTAAAGATTCTTAGCTTTAACTTTTAATCCTATGGAACTCTTCACATCACTGTGATGCAGGTGTGGTGTGTTTTGAAAAGTCCTGCATGCTGCATTCTTGGTGCTCTGTTTAAAAAGCACACCAAAAATGCCCCTACTATGGGAAATGGGAAACACATCAAAAATGCACTGGGGTTGAGTTTTTGGTGAGCTTTTTGAGTCATATGCCCATGTTTAACAGGTGCATGTTGTGGGTGAGGCTACTAGAAAAATCACCAAAATGTAAAAACGCTATATTCTATAATATAAATAATAAGCAGTTAATACCGTTAATAAAAAGGCACATCATATGTATGAATACTTACAAATGTATGAATACTTATTTATAATCTTTGACTGTCTTAATAAAAAAACTATAACTATTTGTTGGGGCTTATTTCTAAAACTTGATGAATTTAGTCATGCTGAATTAACTAACACATGTTGGTCTTACAATGTATATGCCAACATAAAAATGGGTACATTGCATCATCTTCTACAACTAGATCCTTTACCCCATAAACAATCACTTGCAACATATTAAGTCTATGACATTCATACAATCAAATGCAATCAAAAATATTGTTGTTTTTTTTCCTTTAACGTGATGCAGTATTTTTTGCAAAATTAATTTTTACCAAATTCAAGAAGCTGAAGGGAAATTTCCTTGCAAAGTAAACAGCCTATTTGGTTTTAGTAAATCAACCCCCCACGTTGTCTCTGAAGCTAAAATCTCATAAGACATTTGTAGGTTTGTAGTTCTACAAAAAATTCCAGTAAAAAAAAAAAAAACCTCTGTAAAAGAGAAGTTCCCCTTAAAAAAAAAAAATTTAAGTCAGCAGCTACAAATACTGCAGCTGCTGACTTTTAATAATCGGACACTTACCTGTCCCAGGGTCCAGCGATGCGGGGGAACGAAGCCTTGCTCGTTCCCCCCTCTGCTAGGTGGTGCCGGCATTCTTACTGTGGGCACCCGGCTGTGGCTTCACAGCCTGGCACCCACTGCACATGCGCGAGCAGCGCCACGCGCCGTGATTGGCCGTGCAGTCATCTGGGACCTGTCACGTGTCCCAGATGACTGAAAGGAGGGAGGGGGCAGAGCTGAGCCCTTCCTGCGCCAAGGTGAAGTGATGTCACCAGCCTAGGCACTGAAGGAGGCAGACTACTAGGGGGTCCCTAGCAACAGGCATTTAGAGGTGAGTTAAAAAAAAAAAAATCCAAAAGTTTTATTTTACATTTTTTGGGGAATTTTAATAATTTTTTTTTTTTTGAGTGCAACACCACTTGAAGGTTAGAAATTAATTAGAACACTAACAATTATGCATTCATTTTAAATTTTGAGATGGTCGCAATGATTTTTGAGAGGTGAGAGAGTAGGGATGAGCCGAACACCCCCAGGTTCGGTTCGCACCACAACCCGCGAACGGACCTAAAGTCCGTGTGAGCATAAGAACCCTATTAGTTACAATGGATGCGAACGTTCGAAATCAAAAGTGCTAATTTTAAAGGCTAATATGTATGTTATTGTCATAAAAAGTGTTTGGGGACCTGGGTCCTGTCCCAGGGGACATGTATCAATGCAAATTTTTTTTCAGGAGCAGTGATTTTAATAATGCTTAAAGTGAAACAATAAAAGTGTAATATTCCTTAAAATTTTGTACCTGGGGGTGTCTATAGTATGCCTGTGAAGGGGCGCATGTTTCCTGTGCTTAGAACTGTCCCTGCACAAAGTGTCATTTTTGCAGGAAAAAAAGCTATTTAAAAAAAACTCGCGGCTAATGAATTGACGGCTCCCGTAACACAGAGAACAGTCATTCATTGAAAGTCATTGATAAAAAAAAGTCATTGATAAAAAAAAAAAAAGCGTGGGGGTCCCCCCAAATTCAATAACCAGGCCCTTCCGGTCTGCTATGGATATTAAGGGGGACCCCAGCCAAAAAAAAAAAAATGGTGTGGGGTCCCCCTCAAAATCCATACCAGACCCTTGAGGTCTGGGATGGATTTTAAGGGGAACCCCGGGCAAAAAAAAAAAAAATGGCGTGGGGTCCCCTTCAAAATCCATACCAGACCCTTATCCGAGCACGCAACCTGGCAGGCCGCAGGAAAAGAGGGGGGGACGAGAGCGCCCCCCCTCCCTCCTGAACCATACCAGGCCACATGCCCTCAACATTGGGAGGGTGCTTTGGGGGTCTGAGATTGTCCCCATGTTGATGAGCACAATGGCCACAACCCTGGCCATTGGTTGTGGGGGTCTGCGGGCGGGGGGCTTATCGGAATCTGGAAGCTCCCTTTAACAAGGGGACCCCCAGATCCTGCCCCCCCCCTGTGTGAAATGGTAACCTACCATTTCACCAAAAAAGTGTCAAAAATGGTAAAAATGATAGGAGACGGTCTTTGACAATTCCTTTGTTAAAAACTTCTTTCTTCTGGTCTTCCTTCTTCCTCTCTTCATCCTTTGGTTTCTTCATCTTCTCCTTCCGGCATCTTCTTCCATCTTCTTCTTCCTCCGATCCGCTTCTTCTTACTCTGGTCTTCTCGTCCGGCATCTTCTTCCATGGCGTCGGCGTCTCTTCTGGGCCGCTCCGCGCAATGGGAGGCTCACGCTGTGTGAGGCTTCGCTGCGTCTGACAGGTCTTTTATAACGGAGGGCGGGCCAACTGGTGACCTCGCCCCCCTCTGACCTCATGGGGAAAGCCATAGGGAATTCCCCATGACGTCCCCGTGTGTCACCACCCCGTGTGTCACCAGACCTGTCAGACTCAGCAAAGTCTCACACAGCGGGAGCCTCCCATTGCGTGGAGCGGCCCAGAAGAGACGCCGACGCCATGGAAGAAGATGCCGGATGAGAAGACCAGAGCAAGAAGAAGCGGATCGGAGGAAGAAGATGATGGAAGAAGAAGATGGAAGAAGATGCCGGAAGGAGAAGATGAAGAAACCGAAGGATGAAGAGAGGAAGACCAGAAGAAAGAAGATTTTAATAAAGGAATTGTCAAAGACCGTCTCCTGTCATTTTTACCATTTTTGACACTTTTTTTGTGAAATGGTAGGGGTACTTTTGTACCCCCTTAACATTTCACACAGGGGGGGCCGGGATCTGGGGGTCCCCTTGTTAAAGGGGGCTTCCAGATTCCGATAAGCCACCCGCCTGCATACCGCCACAAGCAATGGCCAGGGTTGTGGGGACGAGGCTCTTGTCCTCATCAACATGGGGACAAGGTGCTTTGGGGGGTCTCAGACCCCCAAAGCACCCACCCAATGTTGAGGGCATGTGGCCTGGTACGGTTCAGGAGGGAGGGGGGCCGCTCTCATCCCCCCTCTTTTCCTGCGGCCTGCCAGGTTGCGTGCTCAGATAAGGGTTTGGTATGGATTTGGATTTTTTTTTTTGGCCGGGGTTCCCCTTAAAATCCATCCCAGACCTCAAGGATCTGGTATGGATTTTGAGGGGGACCCCACGCCATTTTTTTTTTTTTGGCTGGGGTCCCCCTTAATATCCATAGCAGACCTGAAGGGCCTGGTTATTGAATTTGGGGGGACCCCCATGCTTTTTTTCTTAAATTTTTTTTATTTTTATCAATGTCTTTTAATGAATGACTGTTCTCTGTGTTACGGGAGCCGTCAATTCATTAGCCGCGAGTGATTTTAAATAGCTTTTTTTCCTGCAAAAATGACACTTTGTGCAGGGACAGTTCTAAGCACAGGAAACATGCACCCCTTCACAGGCATACTATAGACACCCCCCAGATGTGATACTGCAATGCTGTACTAACAGCACGCACACACTAATCCCCAGAATCACAGCACATAATGTCAGCAGTCAGCAGCACATAACACTGACACTGACAACACAATATGCAAGGCCGCCGTTGCGGTGGCCTTTTATACTGCCGTGTACTAAACCTGCCTGTGGCCAATTATTGCTCTCCTCGCCGTTGGCTCTTTGATTGGCCAAGCATGCGGGTCACAGTGCATGCTTGGCCAATCATAAGCCAGCAATGCACTGCGACTAGCGCAGTGCATTGCGGGCCGCTCGCATCACACGAATTTGATGCGAGCGGCCCAAATAGTTCTGGGCTCGCCGAGCGGGTGAACGCCCGATGTTCGATTCGAACATGGGTTCGAATCGAACACCGGGCTCATCCCTATGAGAGAGTTTAGAAGTCACACTCAGGCCATGAGGTGATGAGAAAAAGACTAGTGAGCTACTGAGCACTTGTGATGCCCTGGGTTTGGTTCCAGCAGGGTTCCCTGAACTTCGAAAAAGTTTGGATGGAAAAACCTAAATCCCATTAAAATTCAATAAGAACTGAATTTGTCAGATTAAAAATTCCCATTTTCTGGGCTAATAGGCAAAGGGGTGTCAAACAGAGTAAGGGGTGGACACTGCCCCGGGGAACATGTAGCAACACAAACCTTTTTTTTTAATTCCATTTGACCAGAAGCAGTGATTTTTAAATGGTTAAAGTGAAACATTAAAAATATACAATTCCTTCAAATAACATGCCTGGAGACAGGGCCGTCTTACTGAGCGGGCAGCACATGGGGCCCCATCAGGGCCGGTTATGTCACAGCCTTGCAGGATGCAGCAGAGCTGAGGTGAGCTGGAAGGACTGCAATGTGTGGTCTCTGCATGGATAAGTGACTGTGACAACTATCTGCGCTGAGGCGGCCTAGTTCGGGAGTCAGGTAGCCACTTTTATTCTGCCTGTGGGGCTGGCTGTCACTTCTCTCTCCTTCACTCTTCTCTGAGTGAACTGAATATTGTCAGCTCCGCGTCTATGGTCTTCACGGCAGCAGGTTGGGTGCACAGTGAACTGTGCTGCCTTTGTAGCTGCCTGTGCCAATCCTGCAGTGTATTCATCATTCTCACAGGAGCAATGCTGTATCCTAGCCTAGGCCGACAAGGCCCAGGCCTAGGGCAGCACTTTGCAGGGGGGCAGCACAGAAAGAGTCCCCACCGGCTTGCACTGTTAGTGTAGTGCCAGTATTATCTGTCTAGCGCCCCATAAAGCGGCCGCACTGCTTCCGGTATGCGGGTGGCTGGCATTCAGCAAATGTGGGGGGGGGGGGGCGCCACTTCTAATTTTGACTGTCCTATCATCCTGGACCACAAACGTTCCTCACTGTGCTATATGTTTTCTGCTGCACTAGTGGCATGTTATATCTTCTTAGTCCTCTCCATAAAATTTGTGCTTAAAGTAAAACTATAGGCAACACTTTTTTTTCATTTTGGAAAGAGTAAGGGAGGGTTATAGCCCCTGCCAGTTTATTTTTTACCATCCCTGTCCCATTGCAGGAATTTCTCTTCACTTCCTGCCCCACAGCCAAACAGGAAGTGAATTATATGCAAATTAAGGGAATTGATTGCCCCCCCAGGTCCTCAGAACTAGTGTCCCCACTCAAAAATTTCAGGGCGGGTCTTAAACAGCAAGGGGTGTGGCCTTAACAGGAAGGGGTGCATATTTGAATTAGGGGGTGAGCAAGTTTAGTCAGGCCTAGGGCAGCACAAAACCTAAATACACTACTGCACAGGAGGATTCAGAGTGAACAGCACAGGACCTCAGGGTGCTGAAGACCCCTGTAACCTGACCAATCTCTGATTCCCTGCTGTGCCCGAGCTAGCAACCCCACCCCCTGATGTGCACACACACAGCATGGTGCTAGATAGGTGTGTGTGCAGCTGCAGCATGAAAACTGCAATTGGAGAAGACTAGAGGCTGTAAAATTGGTAAGACACTGTCCAGACACCCCCCTCAACATAACAAATGTCCTTCTCTGCTGCTCTGAGCCGGTTCACACTATGCGGTGTGGGAACTGCATGCGAGTTTGAACAAGAATCGCACCGCATTTCTATTCAAATCACATGCAATTCTTCAGCAGTGCGAATTGAGCCACTTATTCTGTATGGCTTAAATTGCACCAAATCTGCACCAAAATGTAACAGGACCCTTATTTTTATTTTGGCCAACCCTCACACCCATGAGATCCAATTCTGCAAATCACACTGCCTTTTGCGAACCGATTTCAGGGTGTCGTTACCTTAAAAAAACACCTGCAGCGGTTCACATGAACGGTCTCTGATTTGGATGTGGTGAGGAATCTGCACAGAAATTGTTGCGAATTCACAGCGCAAAAGTGTTAACCGACACTTAGTCTCTTAAGCTTCATACACATGATCGGATTGTTGACCAACAAAACCGTGAACTTTTGTTCGAAGGGCGTTGGCCCAAACTTGTCTTGCAACGGCAAGGAATTGTTGGCCAACAAACATGAGCGTACGACGTACTACGTGTTTTTTCAGCTCTTTAGCGACACCCTTTGGGCTCCTTCTGCTAATTTCGTGTTAGTAGAAGTTTGGTGAGTGTTGATTCGCGCTTTTAAATTCGTGATTTTCAGTTCGTTTCTGAAAGGCCGTATGTCAACCAACGTGTTATTTATAATTGGCCTTGGAGTTATTGCTTTGACATAATTTTTTTGGTTGAATAATGATTTGATTTGGTATATTTTCTATATTTTTGGATGCATAGAATGCACTTTTTGGTTAAGTTCTATTGGCAGATAATATGTCTAATTTTATTTGTTTCCTTTTTTTAATGCACAATAAAAAAATTGTGGAGAATAATACTTGGCTATGTGTTTTACTTCAAATGACAGTTTGGGAGGAGGCAGTTACATTTAAAAAAAATACAATGTAAAAGTGACAAGGGACACCAACATAGTTGTATCTTTGATCTTAAAAACGATGGGATAATGGGGTTGTGGTAACTTGCGCCAAATAATAAAAAAAAAAAAAAAAAAAAAATATAATAATATTATTCTTGATATCACTAGAAAAAAAAAGCCTTTGAAAATTTGTTTGCAATAACTCCATCAGAATCACCAGCAAAGCAGCTTCATCATTATCCTATTAAGAAGGAGAGAATTGTGCGCTGCATTTGGAGATTTCATAATTTGCAGAGTCACGAATGTTAATTCTCCATTACGAACGCTAGTTTACAAGACCGACCGCTTCCGGCTCATCCTTGCTTCTGAGCATGTGTGTTTGTACTGTGGACTTTTGTCTGATTAACTTGTGTACACACGATCGGAAAATCCGACAACAGACATTTGTCCACGGAAAATTTGAAAACCTGGCATCCAACATTTGTCCGTGGAAAATCTGACAACAATTGTCCGATGGAGCGTACAAACGGTCGGATTTTCCGCCAACAGCCTGTCATCGAACATTTCCCGTCAGAAAATCTGATCGTGTGTACGAGGCTTTACTGTAAAAAAACTGCCACACATGGATTGCTTTTCAGAGGTATTAGACAGTGAGGAGGTGATATGTTGCTTCCTCACCACCTATTTTAACCCCCTAAAAGCTGCATCACCCTCACCCCAACTATATGCATTGCACATGGTTGTGGGAAAGTTGCAGCACAGACTCTTATTTGATTTGGTTGCATTTGGTAAGCAGTGGTGCCCACCAAATGCAACTAGTGATATAATTCTTGCCGCAGTCACGAATCAAAGCATCGTGGCCCCAGCTGGTGTACTCCCCCCACCTACTGCATTACAACATGCTGTGCTTTCTTTTTTAACCGCTTACCAACAGTATACTGTATATATATATATATATATATATATATATATATATATATATATATATATATATATGGTGGCGGAGCAGCTCTCCTGCGCAGCACCACGTACCTAGTACAAGAACCTGCACTTTCAGGTCTGGGGCGCACACGCACGCCGCTGGCAATCCTCTCCCACTGTAATTGGAAAAATGAGAGCCGATCAGCAGATCTGGTGGACTCAATGTCCACCAGCACCTTCCGATCGTTCGGGACACAAGCAAAACAGCAGTCTGTCTATGTAAACAAGACAGACTGCCGTTCTGTCAGTAGGGAAGGTATTGATCCTGTGTTTCTGCAAAGCAGGAACAGGAATCAATGCCTTCCCTTAGCAAAAGCATCTCCCCCACAGTAACCAAGAACAGGCTAGGCATGCAGTTATAAAGCACTCCCTAGACACCCCCAGGTGTCATTAGTAGAGTGACAGTTCATGCTTTTAGCATTGATCGCTGTATTGGTGTCACTGGTCCCCAAAACGCGTCACTTAGTGTCCGATTTGTCTGCCACAATGTCGCAGTCTCGACATAAGTCACTGATCATTGCCATTACTAGTAAAAATAAAAAATCCATAAATCTATCCCATAGTTTGTAGACACTATAACTTTTGCGCAAACCAATCAATATGCGCTTATTGAGATTTTTCTAACCAAAAATATGTAACAGAATACATATTGGCCTAAATTGATGAAGAAATTAGATTTTTTTTATTTTTTTTAATTGGAAATGTTTTTTAGCAGAAAGTAGAAAATATTGTTTTTGTTTTTTTTTTCCAAAATTGTCGGCATTTTTTAGTTTATAGCAAAAAAAAATAAAATCGCAGTGGTGATCAAATTCCACCAAAAGAAAGCTCTGTTTGTGGAGGAAAAAAAGGATGTCAATTTTATTTGGGTACAGTGTCGCACGACCGTGCAATTGTCAGTTAACATAACGCAGTGCCTTATGGATTTTGGGGGGGGGGGGCCCTACGCCATTTTTTTAAATTTGGCACAGGGTTCCCCTTAATTTCCATACCAGACCTGAAGGGCCTGGTATGGATTTTGGGGGGACCCCCACACAATTTTTTTTTTACTTTTTGGCTCTGGGGTTCCCCTTAATATTCATACCAGACCCAAAGGGCCTGGTAATGAACTGGGGGGGACACACGCATTTTTTTTAATGAGTTTTATCTATATTGCCGAGACCTGACAATTCATTACAGCCATGATCAGTTTTAAGTGACTTTTTTCCTTTAGAAATTTAATTTAGCTGTGGTACTGTTCTAAACATGGGGAAAACTGTGCCACTTTACAGGCATACTATAGTCACCCCCCAGGCATGATATTTAAAGGAATTTTTCATTTTTATTGTTTCACTTTAAGCATTAAAAAAAAAATCACTGCTCCCAAAAAAAGGCAGTTTTTAAAACTTTTTTTGCATTGATACATGTCCCCTGGGGCAGGACCCAGGTCCCCAAACACTTTTTATAACAATAATTTGCATATAAGCCTTTAAAATGAGCACTTTTGATTATTCATGTTCGTGCCCCATAGACTTTAACAGTGTTCGTGTCTTCGTCCAAATTTTTTGCCTGTTCGCATGTTCTGGTGCAAACTGAACCGGGGGGTGTTTCGACTCATCCTTAATGCCGAAATAGTCACCCAACACAGTCCCACCACATGTGGTGTAAAATATACCTTAACCACTTGCTACCCACCCGCTGTAGTTTTATTGAGGGTAAACAGCCCAGTCAGGACAGACAACTTACTTGTACATCGCCACCTTTGTCTTCCTGGTTTTTGGGGCATGCATTGTCGGGAAAAACACACTATAAGCTTTTGCGCTATTAAGCGCCCTTCCAGCTTTTCAATATAATGCATCCTTAAATAACCCATGTCTCCCACTCTTCCCCAATAAACAGACATAGTAACTTTTCTGACGTTCATATAACAAATAGAGCCTCATGGTTTCACAATCGACCAATCAAGCACAGGCATTCTCTCAAACAGGAGGGGTTATACAACAACCAATGAACAATGACTAGACTAGGGGAGTCTTAAGGGCGTGTCTGAGCGGGGGCAGCCTTTACGATCTCCCACCCCCTGTCTCTGTAAGCTATCTTCAGCTACATGAACACTGGTCCCGACCAAAGCGATTCAAAGATTCCCGTTTTTACCATTTGTTTGTGAATCCTTATTCTGCTTTGTTCAGAGAAAAAAACATACCCGGACTATACTACCGTCCAGTGTGGATGGGAGATTATCTGCAGGTATAAGCCACGGCCCCCCAAATATGTTGATCAGGCACACAGGGGTGACACAAGCGCACATCTGCTAAACCGATAATGTCTTTGCAGAGCGAACACATCCCCCCCAGACGATTGTTCTGTGCATCGCACAGGGACCCTTTGCTGGCGGACATGTCCCCATTCCGCAAACACTTCTATACATCCCAAAGGAGCTTTCCACTACCAAACGAATCTCAACCAGCGTCAGTCTGCCCCAGTCAGCTCTTTAGAGCGTGTTGCGGGAGAACTAACACTGGGAGACACTATGACAATACATATTAAAATACATCTTGATAAAATTTCCACAACATGCATGTGATTGGACATGCTGTGATTGGACAACCCATGCAGTGATTGGACATAGCACAAGTTAATCAACAGGTTTCACCCAATGTTTTTGAAGGGATACTGCTGATCAGCTGTGTCCAATTACAGCAGAGTTCTGTGTTAAAAAAACACACATAACTCTGTACACAGAACAGTGATTTGTCAAGTTCTTCTCCCTGGAAAGCAGTGAGAAAAAACAGCCAGTTCTGTAACTAAAAGCAGCACACATTACAGTTGCTAGGCACACAGTTAACCCCTATATTTCAACCCCTTCCCAGCCAGTGTCATTAGTACAGTGTCAGTGTATAGTACTGTAGACTGAACGCCATTGCAACACATCTGCGATTAGGAGAATCATTTGATCACTCTTTAGAGGATCGCTAAATGAGTAAAGGTTTGGTGAGGGGGCTCTTGCCCAGGAATCTCATTGCTTTTCATAAATTACACATTTGAACACTGTGCACAGACAGCTGTTTCCCGGATTGTGTAGAGAAGTGTTATATCACAAGACAGCTATCTTAACCTGTTCCTTATCACACTGTTACATCAAAGGACCCTTGTTCTTAGAGCTCCAACGTGCCAGTGACGATAGTGTGAGGACTTACTTTTAGGACACTGTTATTCACTGTTCTTAATGGGGACATGCCACTGATACCTATAGTGTATTATTCCCAACTTCGAGGTATTATAGGTTGGCCTGGGGTTCCCCTTTAGTGATATTAATATCTACAATTATCATTAGCTTGCTTAAAGATTTGCTTATTACTGTTTAACACTGGTTTTACTTTTGTTGTTGCTAATTGCCATTTATTGCTTTAACAGAAATAGTTTCAACCAAGTCCTGGCTACTTATACAGGACTTTGCTGACTAATATCACTTTAAATCTTTCTCTGGTCCAAGTAAACTTGAGAGAGCAGAATTGTGTCTGTGTGTTATTACTGTGTTATTCTATAGCCTCATACACACGATCGGACCGTGGACCAACTTTCCCGTGGATTTTTGTCCAAAGGGCATTGGCCCCAAGTTGGTATTGCATACACACGGCAGGACTTTTTCAGCCAACTTTCACCAAATCACTTGGTTTTTCTGCTCTTTATCCCCACCTTTGGTCAACTTCTGTATTGTTGTCTGATCTTTTGCATTGGTTCTGCATTGGTTTGTACAGAAGTTCGTTGGTTTTGTGTACACACGGTCGGACTTTGGTCCATCGGACTTTTGTTGGCAGAAAGTTGGTCCATTCGCACAGTCAACAAAACTCAGATGAAACCTGGAAAAAGTTGGTCCAATGGAGCGTACACACGGTCGGATGTTGGTCCAAAGCAGCTAATTTGCATGTTGGTTGTCAAAAAGTCCGATCGTGTGTATGGGCCTTATTAATTACATTGCTAGGTGCGCCATAGGGACTGGGACAGTTCTTTGGGGTTGAGAGGCAGAGTAATGGACTGAACAAACAAAAGCAGCTCCTTCGGAGGCATTGCAACATTTATAATATAAAACCTTTTCTACTGTTTGTTCAAATTTATCAACTATTTATACTTTCATTCTTGAGAGTAGGTGCATAAATTGGGGAAGGCTTGTAAGGGCCCCATTGCATTACTTTGCCCAGGGGCCCATGATGCTATTGAGATGGCCCTGCCCGGGGAGGGCCCAAATCCTGCATGTGAGGGGGAATATCTCTGTGATGTACATTGAGTTCTGCAGAACTAATATCTAGAAAAGAACAAAAGTGTTCAAAAATTGTTGGCAAATGACATTCAATGACAGCTTCCTGTAACCGCTTCCCTGCAAGGGTCTGTTATGTATTTAAGTGGATCGTTAGAGAGGCTTGTGTGCTGCTTAAATAAATAAAGTAAAAAAAGCCAATGGACGCCATTTCCCAGGAATTTAAACTTTATCATGTTTTTTGTTTCCGGTTCGGCACATCATGGATCGGATAGACAGATTATTGGGTTGGGCTTAGGGAGGATCCAGTTAGTGTCAGATTGCTGGCTGAACTATTACAGCCCCACTATAAGTCACCGTTGACCGCCATTACTGGTATAAAAAATAAATAACTAAAAACTCCGGTACATATACCATGGTTTGTAGTTGCTATAACTTTCATGCAAACCAATTGATATACACTTATTGGGATTTTTTTTTTACCAAAGACATGCAGAATACATTTTTGCATTTTTTTTTATTGAGTATGTTTTACAGCAGAAAATAAAAAAGACTAAAAATGTTCTGACTTTTTTGTCAAAAAAAAAAAAAAACAGTGGTGCCAAAAGAAAGCTCTATTTGTGTGAAACATATGATATAAATTTAATTTGGGTACAGTGTTGCATGGCCGCGCAATGGCTAGTTAAAGTAGAGCAATGCCAAATAGCAAAAAAACAGCCTGGTCATGAAGGGGGTAAAATCTTCCAGAGCTTAAGTCCTCAATTAAGGATATAAATATGCTTTGCACTGGCAATAAACCAGTTTCTAGTATCTTAAAACATTTCCACAGTATTTGCTTGCAATATACAAGTTCATTTTTTTTCCATCCGATGTTCTCGCATTATCATATAACCACATCCAGGGGTATCACGCTCACTCTCATCTTTTTTATTTGTATATCCATCGGTACAGCCAAGGTGTTTGCATTACCATTTGCATCATAGATTCTAAGAAGTTTGTTTTATCAGAGTATGACTATCAACTATATCCACATAGCTCTTGTATGTGATTACAAACATGGCAAATTCCACAAAAAAAAACTTTTATGAAATGATTCTAGAACAATATTTGGTTCTATTTGCCTTGCTTGTAATATTAGTGTTGGCAGGTCTGGTGATACAATCCTTTATTGTGACTGTTAACATCATTGACTGGATGAAAGGAAGATTAATAACAGGTGCCGACAAAATTATCACCTCTATTGGGATATCAAGGATCTTCTTTCATGCTGTTTTTCTGTTACTTTTATTTGATTACATTTCAGAGATAACTATATATTCAATATTTCTTTCATGTGCTTTGGAATCCTTAAACATTTCCAACATCTGGTTATCGGCCCTGCTCTCCATCTTCTTCTACTTCAAGATCTCCACCTCTCACAATGTGTTTATCTTAAGGCTAAAGGTCATCATGTCAAAGAGGATCATCTACCTGATTATTGCCCCTTTCATTTTGTCTTTAGGATATACATCAATGAATGGTTTGCTCCTTTTTCATGTTTTCTTTAGAAATTCAACACAAGCTTACACTGAAGACATCATGCAACAGATGAAGATGTTGCACTATTTTAAAGCGTTGTGGAACGTTTTACCCCTTCTTATGTCCTTCATAACTTCGGTTTTACTTATCATTTTGCTTGGTCTCCACACAAGCAGACTGAACAATCATGGACATGCAGACACCTACTGTAGGACTATAACATTTACTGTTTTCTCTTTCCTGGCCTGTATTTTGTATATTACATCAGACTTATTGGAAATGTATATAGAAATATTAGAATTGTTTTGGTGGTATTTTATAATAATAAACATGTTTCTGTCTCTACACTCTATTTTGCTAATTTATGTAGCAACCAAATTAAGAAACCAGTTCTTCAGAATTGTCCATTGTGGAACTGACTGCTTGTTCAACAGAAAAACTCCTGGACCTCGCTCTAGAGGTCCGGAGGAGGAGACCTCTTTGTGACTGAAGGAAAGATGAGGACAATGCTTTCAATTTTACAAGCCACTATAATTATTGTAATTCTTTTTTTCTCTTTGTATATTAATTTGTAACACGGAGTGATTCTATTGGCATAATTATATTCATAATAAACAGATGGGAAATAGCAGTAAACGTAATAACTACGGAACAATGGGATAAGATCTTAGAACAAGGAGCCCTGGTCTCGATTTCCCCCTCGCAGAAAGTCTCTCACCTGTTCCTAATCCATAGAGTCTACCACACCCCCTGAAAAAATGTTTAAACTTGGATGGAAACCAAACGATGAATGTCCCAGATGTAAGGTGACAGGAAATCTTGTCCACATGGTGTGGAAGTGTCCAAAGCTATTTAGATACTGGGCAGAGATAGTTGATAGGATAAATAAAATCTTCAGGACTACATTAGAACCTGTTGCCAAGACATGCCTATTAGGGAGCTTGGAGGAAGATAGAGTTCTTTACGGTATACTGTAGCAGTGCTGAGATGTCTGTTCCAAGCGAGGAGATTAATAGCACAGAAATGGCAGGCACAGTCTCCCCCAACTGTGAAGCTTTGGATTGAGACTATCAATTCAATGGTTTGGAGCGAGAGAGTGGTGTATATTAGACAAAATAACCTCAGGAAGTTTGCGAGATTGTGGGGACTTGGAGGAGATGGGTTGCCCCTTGTGAGGGGAAGGGGGGGAGCGGGGGAGAATCCCCCTCTCCCCACCATACTCCCGTCTCCTCCATCTATTTCCTCACAATGGTCTCTTTCCTATATCTTTCCTCTGCCCTCAGAGTGGATTTCTTCTCTATCTTTGCTTGTTTTTGATAGACAATAGATAATTAGATTTATGTAACTAATGATTGGTTGGTGTGTGGTGGAGGGTTCAGAGTAGTCGGGGGGGAGGGAGGGAGAGGTAATATAAAACCATAATATTTTTTCTTTTTTTGTATTATGTGATATTGCATATCAAATTTAAATAAAAAAATAAAAAAGGAAATAGCAGTAAACGTATTTCTAAATAATTTACTAATTAATATTAATTTATACATGCATTTATAATTGTTGTTGTGATGGTTTCCTTTAAATGCAGCACGAGAAATCGTTTAACATTTTTTTTGTGCATTTGTTAAATTGAATTGGAATAATTGTAATTTTTATACTACAAAAGTAGATAAGAATCTTCAGACAATGGGGTTGATTTACTAAAAATGGATAGTGCAAAATCGGGTGCAGCTGTGCATGGTGGCCAATCAGCTTCTAACTTCAGGAAGAAAAACTGTGGTTTCCAAAGATAGGAAGCCAAAAAAGTGGGGCTCATTGAAAAGTCGCATGCATCTTATTCCATGATATATAAATAAATATAAATATCAGAGGTTTTATGAAAAAATTCCCTTGGTACATTTATTGAAAAAATAAATAAATTAAATTACACCACATATATATAGAGAAATATGATTAAAGCACAACCATAAGGCTAGACATTTATACATATGTTTTCTTGGTTCAATTGTGAACCAAATCAAAACAGACACATACTAGGGGGGACATATACAAACATGTAACATATAAAACAATTGTCGTCCGGACGCCAGGGAAAACTTGCAGTGTATTATCCCAATGAAACCGTAAGGTTATATCAAAATAGTTTTGACGGTAATGGGAGACAGCCTCCCTTAGTACCGAATATTTTTTGGGGTAAACACTGCATGTGCTCCACGGGTGGCTCGAGCCTATTTTGGGGAGGGAGGGGGAAAAGGTAAGTGGAAGGGAAAAGGGGAGGGTGACCGCGGAATATGAACCTGGTAATAGCACTTGTTTCCAGCCAGAGCAATCCTAAATAAATTCAGTTGATGGGTTGAGCAAAAAAGTCATCCAATTAAGATTGTATTGGTTTGCGTATGTTTGTACCCAAAGTTGTTTTGTATCGGGTGGTTCCCTTAACGGGGATTGTCCATACTGCTTGTTATCTCACAGAAGCAGAGTGAGGGTATACAAAACAAATAAAGTCAATTCAAATTATATGGAGATTGCATGAGATTGCCAGCATAGATTACCGCTTCCGTTACTGGGTGTAGTTCATGGGCTATGGGATGCTTCAGGAACCCATCTCAGTTTGTGTAGAGAGCCAAACCTCGCTACTAGTAGAGAAGATCTCTAGTATCACTTCCGTGGTATGCAGCGCTGCTAAATTTTCGATAGCGGTGTTTGGTGGTTCCGTCTGTACGAAAAACAGCTATCCGCCCGAGGTCTTTGGGATGCGGCTTGCTGGTTAGTGTCAGCTGATTCAGGGTATCAGCCTGGCGCTCTGTTCATTTCAGCGTCCCTTCAACCTAGTATTGCGGCTCGAGCACACCTGTGGGCAGTTGCGTCCTGGCGTGCGTAGGACAGTGACGTGCGTAGGACAGCTTCTAACTTCAGCTTGTTCAATTAGGCTTTGAGGAAAAAAAACAAAAAAACCTGGAAGCTGATTGGTTTCTATGCACAGCTGCATCGGATTTTGCACTCTCCAGTTTTAGTAAATCAACCCCAATGATTTTTGTCAATATTCATTTCAATAATCCAATCATGGCAAAAGCAAATTACGATAAATGCTCAAATTTGCGGAATAAGTACATAAACAGCAATTTGACTTTCATTTAATTGGATTCGTGAAAATTCCCCCAACTTATAATGTAAAGTTTCTTAGATTCCACATTGATGCTCTTTTGCTGTACTTTTGTGTAGCTTAACCACTTTCAGACCGGACCATTTTGCTGGCTTAAGACCAGACCACTTTTTGCGATTCGGCACTGCGTCGATTTAACTGACAATTGCGCGGTCGTGCGACGTGGCTCCCAAACAAAATTGACGTCCTTTTTTTCCCACAAATAGAGCTTTCTTTTGGTGGTATTTGATCTCCCCTGCGGTTTTTATTTTCTGCGCTATAAACAAAAAAAGAGCGCCAATTTTGAAAAAAACACATTATTTTTTACTTTTTGCTATAATAAATATCCCCCAAAAATATATAAAATAACATTTTTTTTCCTCAGTTTAGGCCGATACGTATTCTTCTACATATTTTTGGTAAAAAAAATCGCAATAAGCGATTATTGATTGGTTTGCACAAAAGTTATAGCGTTTACAAACGAGGGGATAGTTTTATAGCCTTTTTAATAATATTTTTTTTTTTTACTAGTAATGGCGGCGATCAGCGATTTTTATTGTGACTGTGACATTATGGCGGACACATCAGACATTTGACACATTTTTGGGCATTATTAAAATGCACTGATTCCTGTGTAAATGATACTGCCAGTGAAGGGGTTAACCAGGGGGTGGCAGTGTAGAGGTTAAGTGTTCCTAGGGGCGTGTTATTAACTGTGGGGGGGCGTGGCTGCATGGCTGTGTGTTAGTGAACACTAATCTCTGCTCCAATCACAGGGAGCAGAGATCAGTGTCACTTGTTGCTAGGCAGAACGGGGTGATGCTGTTTACTTCCAAATCTCCCCGTTCAGTCTTCCCATGAGACGATCGTGGGTATACCCGCGGCGATCGAGTCCGCGGGACCCGCGACCGGACTCACGGGGGTCCCGACCGGCGGCGCGCATGCGATGGCACGGCGGCATTCTTAAAGGGACGTACCTGTACGCCCTTATGCCTGTCCGTGCCATTCTGCCGACGTACTATGCATCGTCATGCGCCGGTCGGGAACCAGTTAAAGCACACATTTCGAAAAGTCCTGCATGCTGCATCTTTAGTGCCCTTTTTCAAAAACACATCTTTTGAAATCAATGGGAAACACATCAAAAAAGCACTGTGGTTGAGTTTTTGGTGAGCTTTTTGAGTCACAATGTCCATGTTTCACAGGTGCATGTTGTGGATGAGGCAACCAGAAAAAGCACCAAAAATGCATTAATTATGCAAAAAATACTATAGGCATTTTTCCGAAAAAAGCATACTGCATTTTTAAGTGTACTACTGTGAAAGATCCCTTAGTAAATCAGCCGGACTATATGAATAATTAGCAATTAATAAAAAGCATCAAATGTATAAATACTAATTTATAATCTTTGACTGTCTTAATAAAATGACACTAAATTAAAAATGTTACTATGTTTGGGGCTTATTTATTAAACTTTGACGAATCCATACACATTAGTCATGCTGAATAAACCAACTCATATTAGTCCTACAATTTATATGCCAACATAAAACTGGGTACATAGCATCATCTTATACAACTAGATCAGTTACAGCATAAACAGTCACCTACAACATATTCATTCTATGAAATTTATCCAAATTTGTGCACATAAGGCCCCTTTCACACTGTCGGACTGTTCAGGTCCGCCTTTCAGTTTTGACGGCCGACCTGAATGGGTGCTCCATGCTGGTCTATGGAGCGACGAATGTCAGCAGTGACATGTCCACTGACTTCCGACCCGGTCCGATCCGCCAAAAGCAGACGGATGGCCCTACGTCTGGATCCGTCGCTGGCGGATCGGATCGGGTGAGATCTGATGAAAACGGACATGCTGTCCGTTTTTATCCAATCTCTCCATAGAAACCAGCGCGCTCGACAAGTCCCTCCCCACTCAGTGAGCAGAAAGGGACCTGTCAACCACCGGCTCAGCGTAGACCAACGGAGAGATCTCCCGCTGATCTGGCGGACAGAGGCGGACTCTGAGGCAGCGGATCCGCCTCGTGGGAATGAGGCCTAAGGGTTGATTTACTAAAACTGGAGGGTGCAAAATCTGGTGCAGCTGTGTATGGTAGCCAATCAGCTTCTAACTTCAGTTTGTTCCAAGATTTGAACTTTTTGGCCTAAAAGCAAAATGTTTTTTTTTGGCGGAAAACTAACACTGCACATCACCCTGAACAGACCATCCCCACCAACCCCACTGGTTTCAACAGGTACCAGCTCCCACTTCTGTGTGACTTCATTGCGGCAATGTTTTGAGTTAGGCCACCCTCCTCCTTCCCCAGTCCTTAGGCCATTCACGAAGTGCAGCGTGCTTAGCGGATGAGCAGTAGGGAACTGGCTGTGGAGCCGCAAGGCTTCCCTACCAGAGATGGCGGCGGCAGCACCCGAGAGTCAACTGATAAATCGGCTAGGGTGTTGACACCACTGGATTAGTGGACAGGTAAGTGTCCTAATATTAAAAGTCAGCACCTACAGTATTTGTAGCTGCTGACTTTACATTTTTTTCTCAAGGAGCCTGGGCTTCCACTTTAAGACCAACTCTGAGCTGGCATAGAGAAGGTCAGCCAGTGCTCTGTGTGGGCTGTGCCTGTGCAGGGAAGCTGTCAAAAATGTAACCTTGGCTATCAGGGGAATTCAAAACAGCCTTAATGGTACTTTTCTGGTAGTAGTTCCTTTAAGAAGACTTGACTGATTGACAGCGCATTACAGTTGGTGGATTCGGAAGCAGTTATTGGACTGAATAGAAACTGTGGATCCACCCACTGCTGTTCACTGTCAATCAAAAGTAAAGTGATAGGGAACTACTAGTTTCTCAGCTCCCAATTAGGTCCTGTCCACCCCAGTACAAAACTCCTCAGCCATGCGCCTGTCAGTTTAATGGGCTCAGTGGCTGGGGAGGGAAGGCAGAAATGAATGCATGGAGGATGAAATGTCCACTGCGGACACTCCTTCTCCAGTGCAGAAACAGACATGTTCATGTATCTAAATAAAAAGAGTGTGACTAAAGGCCTATTGTCCACTACTCGGCGCCTGATGTTTGGAATACAGTCTATATCTTAACTAGACACACCTATAAAAACAATAATAGCTATATATAAAAAATCAGTGAATTATTATATATAAAAGCAGCTGTTTAAATTAATACAGAATATAAAAAAATGGATAGTAAAAATTTCCAAGCAGTAATGTTCCTGAAAGATAAATACTAAAAACAGCGCTAAAATTCCAGTATCAATATATACTGAAACGAGATATTCAGTTCACAGTCAGAAAATAAAGTGCAAAATGAAACTGAATAAATAAATAATTGTTCGTTTTGTGCAGAAAATGGTGGTAAGTGGACAGTTCAAAATCGCATCAACGTGACTTCCTCTATGTTCAAATGTAGACCAGGTGATATCCCATGTGACTTGTTTCACCACGTGCGGAGAAAATCCCCCTCAGGGGTTTAAACTCACCAGAAATACAAATTAAACAGGCATGTCAGGTAAAGGTCATCAACTGGTTAAACTGCATCCACTATTCCACAGCAAAGATGGACACCAAACGGCCTGGTAACCTTCTTAACCTCTCAGCATCACAAAACACCACTGCATCAGGGGTCCAGGGGGGAATTGACTCCAAATAAACTCGCCATAAAAGATAATAGAGTATTGCACATAGCGTAATTCTGTTTATTTTAATACATAAAACCACCCATAAAAACACCCATATAAATAGCAGCGTACATTTGAAATTCTTTCAGTTATGCAGAAAAAACACTTGCGTTTTTAGGGTAGTTAGAAATACCCCACAGCGGCATCCATAGCGCTTCCTGTAGTCTGTGATGTGTCTCTCTAGACACAGAGACAGCTTCCTGGTGGCGGTGGAGCGCAGCTGGAACGCAAGGCGTCACTTCCGGTCAGCGTCGTGTAGGCCACGCCCTTACGCGTTTCGTCACTTCCGACTTCAACAGCGGGCGTGGCTACACGACGCGTCGTGTAGCCACGCCCTCTGTTGAAGTCGGAAGTGACGAAACGCGTAAGGGCGTGGCCTACACGACGCTGACCGGAAGTGACGCCTTGCGTTCCAGCTGCGCTCCACCGCCACCAGGAAGCTGTCTCTGTGTCTAGAGAGACACATCACAGACTACAGGAAGCGCTATGGATGCCGCTGTGGGGTATTTCTAACTACCCTAAAAACGCAAGTGTTTTTTCTGCATAACTGAAAGAATTTCAAATGTACGCTGCTATTTATATGGGTGTTTTTATGGGTGGTTTTATGTATTAAAATAAACAGAATTACGCTATGTGCAATACTCTATTATCTTTTATGGCGAGTTTATTTGGAGTCAATTCCCCCCTGGACCCCTGATGCAGTGGTGTTTTGTGATGCTGAGAGGTTAAGAAGGTTACCAGGCCGTTTGGTGTCCATCTTTGCTGTGGAATAGTGGATGCAGTTTAACCAGTTGATGACCTTTACCTGACATGCCTGTTTAATTTGTATTTCTGGTGAGTTTAAACCCCTGAGGGGGATTTTCTCCGCACGTGGTGAAACAAGTCACATGGGATATCACCTGGTCTACATTTGAACATAGAGGAAGTCACGTTGATGCGATTTTGAACTGTCCACTTACCACCATTTTCTGCACAAAACGAACAATTATTTATTTATTCAGTTTCATTTTGCACTTTATTTTCTGACTGTGAACTGAATATCTCGTTTCAGTATATATTGATACTGGAATTTTAGCGCTGTTTTTAGTATTTATCTTTCAGGAACATTACTGCTTGGAAATTTTTACTATCCATTTTTTTATGTTCATGTATCTGTTTGTGACAGGTGCATACATCTGGTGCAAGCACTGACAATTGGCGCTGTGTCCCAATAGCATTCCAAAGGGTGTTTATGAATTCCCCATATATATTTTAATTGGAGGAGCCCAGCACCTCATTTACTTATTTATACTTTTTGTTAGGTTTGAAACAGCATTGCCACAGAGAGAGGTCACCAAAAGGGATGGGCGAATGGTTCTGGCCGAACATTTTCCCATTCGACCGTTCAGAGAACGCACAAATTTGTAGGTTGTTTGCCAGGTGTTTTCTCTGATGAACAGGGCTGCTGATGAGGCAGTACAGCAAGCCCCCCTGTACTGGGCCCAGTCCTCATCAGTTCGAAAGGGAGGCACAGGCACCAGCTGAGCAGAAGGGCTGGCAGTACTGGCTTATTGCTAACATTTGTGAGTCTTGTGCAAAAAGTGCCAGGGTCCCCTCCCAGTCCGTACCAGGCCCTTCGATTTCTGGTATGGATTCTAAGGGGAACCCCACGCCAATTTTTTAAATGTTGTGACTTTCCCCACAAAATCCATACCAGACCCTTATCCGAGCATGCATCCTGGCATGCCAGGAAAGGGGAGGGGAACGAGCAAGTGCCCCCCTCCTCCTGAACCATACCAGGCCACATGCCCTCAATTGCCCCCCACCCCAAAGCACCCTTTCCCCAGGCACCCTGTTGAGTGGGACAAAGGGCCTCTTCCCGACAACCCTGGGCTTTAACAAGGGGGCCCCCATATCCCACCCCCCTATGTGAATGGGTATCGAGTACATGGTACATCTACCCATTCACCAAAAAGTGTAAAAAGGTAATAACCACAAGAAACAGTTTTTGACAAGTCCTTTATTCAAAAATAAAAAATCTGTGTCCCTAGATGTATATCCATCACCAATCACAACGCCCGTGGGACCCGAAAGATAGAAAACAAAAAAAAACTCCCGCCGTATGCCCGCTCTGTGCTTTGACAGTTCTTATATAGGCAAGGGGTGGGGCCACCCTGCTATATCACCCAGTGGCACTGCCCCTTCTGATGTCACATGACGTCAGAAGGGGGCTGTGGAGACGCTGTTCTTTTTACAATTTAGGTGGGGGGTTCCCCTTAAGATCCATCTGGTATGGACTGGGGGGCCCATGCCAGTTTCTTCTTTATTTTTTCAATAGCGGGGTGTCGGGAATTGTAACTGCGAGTCTTTTTAAATGGGATTTTATTTTATTTTTCATTTTTGCTGTAGCATGTTTTATGCATGCTACAGATGTGCCACTTTACAGACACATTAAGGGGAACCCCCCAGGCACTATATTTAAAGGATTTTTTCATTTTTATTGTTGCACTGTTTTATTGATGCATTTTTATTGGTGCATAATTAAAATCACTGCCCCTGAAAAAACAATCGTTTAAAAAAATAAAATAAAATTATTAACACATGTCCCCCAGGGCAGTACCCAGAGCCCCATACCCCTTTTATGGCCAATTACTTGCATATAAGCCTTCAAAATGGCCACTTTTCATTTTTTCTTTTTGGCTCCCATAGACTTCAATAGGGTTTGTCATTCAGTTTAGAACATTTCCCCTGTTCAGGAGTTCTGCTGCGAACCAAACAGGGTGGTTTTCGGCCCATCTTTAGTCTCAGAGGGGGGAAGCCTATCAAAATTTTGCTATGGAGCCCCATGCTCTGAAGTGGAGCCCTTCATTACAACCAAACTTAAAACCAGTGTTGACTAATGAAACTTTTTTCTTAGAGTTGGGTATTTTAGGGAAGGGCTAAAACCCATGTCAAATTATACACATAGGAACAAGAAAGTGGTCATGGGACTTTAAATGAGGTAGGTCACAAAGTAAAATTGATAATTTATTATACATTTCCAAGATATACAAAAATACATTACAAAAAATTGAGCAATAATCATAGAACCATATGCAATAAAAAATAGCCATAAGAAAGTCTATATATAACGAAACATCACACATGGTAATATTCATGAAATATCATAGTGGGTACATAATGGTCTGAGAATGAACAGATTATGTAGCATCTATGGAGCTCAACGTGTTTTGTGGATTGTGATAATGTCCACTCATCAGGAGTTTGATCCAGTAAAATGCCTGTGAATAAATAGAAATAATAATCTATTGTAAGTTTGTAGAGGAAGGAAAAAAATGTAATGAATGATTCTCCACAAGTAGAAGAGAAAATATCAAAACGGGTAACTTTGCTAATTCCATGTCAGCTCAAAGAAAGAACTCTGCATCTGGGAGGAGAAATAGAGGCGTCAAGACAGATGAATTTCCCGGGGTTGATGCGGGAAAGAACCACCCCCAATCGAGCCAGAGGGGAAGACAGTCAGGGGAGGGTGGGAGTCAAGACATCAAGTGTGATTTGTAGAGTGTGTGAACACATAAAGACCAAACTGTTCTAGTAAAATAAAATTAAATAAAAAATAAATATACCACATGTTTAAATATATTTTTATAACAAAAGGTTTTTGTAGGTCTCAAAAATGTGTTCAGTGAGTCCAAGAGGAACACCAAAGCAGCAAAGTAGGTGAATAGTGTAGGATGGGCATATGTGTAGCCAATGGATGAAAATAGAGTGAAACGAACAAAGAAAAAGAAGAAAGAAAAAACAAAACAAAAAGCAAAAAAGCAAAAATAAGTTAACGGAATGGGAAAATGTGAAGGGAGTGAAAGACCACCCAACAGGGTAATACCTTTGTGTAATAGCTATTGCTGAGTATGGGTCCTGGTAACCACCATAGGAAGGACAATGTGCAAAGTGAAGTCCCAGCTAAATACCTCCTCGGCCAATGGGAGGGATCCTGCAAATGCCATGTGGATGCTGCACTGGAGACTGGTCAAACCGATCCATCCTGCGGCGTCAGATAGATAACAATCGCTCTGACACTAGACATGGGAACTGTCAAAAAATTTGTTTCGTTTCGTCCCGTTTCGTATATAAAAAAATTCGTAATTCGTACTTCGTGTACGAAATTCCGTTCGAATTTGTACGAAATACGAAATTCGGACGAATCGTAATTTTTTTTTCCGAATCGTTAGTAAAGTTACGAATCGTTACGAATCGTTAACGCGGCTAATGAATTGTTGGTTCTCATAACACAGAGAACAATTCGAATCCAACTACAAATATCGAATTTCAATTTCAAGTTACGAATCGTTACGAATAGTTACGAATCGTTAGTAAATCCAACTACCAATATCGAATTTCAACTAATTTGAACGAAATTATTATAGCAGATATAACGAATGAATTCGAATGAATTCGAATGACAAAGTGTCATTTTTGCAGAAAAAAAAAAAAAGCGTAGGGGTCCCCCCAAATTCAATAACCAGGCCCTTCAGGTCTGGTATGGATATTAAGGAGGACCCCAGCCAAAAAAATAAAAATAAATGGCGTGGGGTCCCCCCCAAATATCCATACCAGACCCTTCGGGTCTGGGATGGATTTTAAGGGGAACCCCGGCCAAAAAAAAAAAAAAAAAAATGGCGTGGGGTCCCCCTCAAAATCCATACCAGACCCTTTATCCGAGCACGCAACCTGGCAGGCCGCAGGAAAGGAGGGGGGACGAGACCGCCCCCCCCTCCCGCCTGAACCGTACCAGGCCACATGCCCTCAACATTGGGAGGGTGCTTTGGGGTCCCCCCCAAAGCACCTTGTCCCCATGTTGATGAGGACAAGGGCCTCATCCCCACAACCCTGGCCATTGGTTGTGGGGGTCTGCGGGCGGGGGGGGCTTATCGGAATCTGGAAGCCCCCTTTAACAAGGGGACCCCCAGATCCCGCCCCCCCCCTGTGTGAAATGGTAAGGGTACCCTACCATTTCACCAAAAAAGGTGACAAAAATGGTAAAAATGACAGGAGACGGTCTTTGACAATTCCTTTATTAAAATCTTCTTTCTTCTGGTCTTCCTTTCTTTATCTTCTCCTTCCGTCATCTTCTCCTTCCGTCATCTTCTTCCATCTTCTTCTTCCATCGATTCGCTTCTTCTTCCTCCGGTCTTCTCGTCCTTCTCGTCCGGCATCGGCGTCTGTTCTCGCAGGCCGCTGCTCGCAATGGGAGGCTCCCGCTCTGTGAGGCTCCGCTCCGCTGACAGGTCTTTTATAACGAAGGCACCTGGTAACCCCGCCCCCTCTGACGCATGGGGACGTCATGTGGAATTCCCTATGGCTTTCCCCATGACGTCAGAGGGGGGGGCGGGGTCACCAGGTGCCCTCCGTTATAAAAGACCTGTCAGCGGAGCGGAGCCTCACAGAGCGGGAGCCTCCCATTGCGAGGAGCGGCCTGCGAGAAGAGACGCCGATGCCGGACGAGAAGGACGACGCCGGACGAGAAGGACGAGAAGACCGGAGGAAGAAGAAGCGAATCGAAGGAAGAAGACGATGGAAGAAGATGACGGAAGGAGAAGATGACGGAAGCAGAAGATGAAGAAAGGAAGACCAGAAGAAAGAAGAAAGAAGATTTTAATAAAGGAATTGTCAAAGACCGTCTCCTGTCATTTTTACCATTTTTGCCACTTTTTTGGTGAAATGGTAGGGGTATTTTTGTACCCCCTTACCATTTCACACAGGGGGGGGGGCGGGATCTGGGGGTCCCCTTGTTAAAGGGGGCTTCCAGATTCTGATAAGCCCCCCGCCCGCAGACCCCCACAACCACCGGGCACGGTTGTGGGGAAGAGGCCCTTGTCCTCATCAACATGGGGACAAGGTGCTTTGGGGGTCTCAGACCCCCAAAGCACCCTCCCAATGTTGAGGGCATGTGGCCTGGTACGGTTCAGGCGGGAGGGGGGGCCGCTCTCGTCCCCCCCTCCTTTCCTGCGGCCTGCCAGGTTGCGTGCTCGGATAAGGGTCTGGTATGGATTTTATGGGGGACCCCACGCCATTTTTTTTGGCTAGGGTTCCCCTTAAAATCCATCCCAGACCTCAAGGGTCTGGTATGGATTTTGAGGGGGACCCTACGCCATTTTTTTTTTTTTTGGCTGGGGTCCCCCTTAATATCCATCCCAGAACTGAAGGGCCTGGTTATTGAATTTGGGGGGACCCCTACGCATTTTTTTATCAATGACTTCAATGAATGACTGTTCTCTGTATTACGGATCCGACAATTCATTTGCCGGCAATAGCCGCGAGTGATTTTAAATAGTTTTTTTTTCCTGCAAAAATGACACTGTGCAGGGACAGTTCTCTATATTAGATATACTGAATCTCGAATCATTCGAAGCATTTGTTATATCCGCTATTATAATTTCTTTCATATTAGTTGAAATTAGATATTTGTTAGTTACAATACAACATTCGAATTGTTCTCTGTATTACGGGAATCGGCAATTAGCCGCGAGTGATTTTAAATGTCTTTTTTTCCTGCAAAAATGACACATTGTACAGAGAGAGTTGTAAGCACGGGAAACATGACCCCTTCTATATACTATATACTCTATAGTATGCCTATGAATGGGGTCATGTTTCCCGTGCTTACAACTCTCTCTGTACAATGTGTCATTTTTGCAGGAAAAAAAGACATTTAAAATCACTCGCGGCTAATTGCCGATTCCCGTAATACAGAGAACAATTCAAATGTTGTATTGTAACTAACAAATATCTAATTTCAACTAATATGAAAGAAATTATAATAGCGGATATAACGAATGCTTCGAATGCTTTGAGATTCAGTATATCTAATATAGAGAACTGTTCCTGCACAGTGTAATTTTTGCAGGAAAAAAAAACTATTTAAAATCACTCGCAGCTATTGCCGGCAAATGAATTGTCGGATCCGTAATACAGAGAACAGTCATTCATTGAAGTCATTGATAAAAAAATGCGTAGGGGTCCCCCCAAATTCAATAACCAGGCCCTTCAGGTCTGGGATGGATATTAAGGGGGACCCCAGCCAAAAAAAAAAAAAATGGCGTAGGGTCCCCCTCAAAATCCATACCAGACCCTTGAGGTCTGGGATGGATTTTAAGGGGAACCCTAGCCAAAAAAAATGGCGTGGGGTCCCCCATAAAATCCATACCAGACCCTTATCCGAGCACGCAACCTGGAAGGCCGCAGGAAAGGAGGGGGGGACGAGAGCGGCCCCCCCTCCCGCCTGAACCGTACCAGGCCACATGCCCTCAACATTGGGAGGGTGCTTTGGGGGTCTGAGACCCCCAAAGCACCTTGTCCCCATGTTGATGAGGACAAGGGCCTCTTCCCCACAACCGTGGACGGTGGTTGTGGGGGTCTGCGGGCGGGGGGCTTATCGGAATCTGGAAGCCCCCTTTAACAAGGGGACCCCCAGATCCCGCCCCCCCCCTGTGTGAAATGGTAAGGGGGTACAAAAGTACCCCTACCATTTCACCAAAAAAGTGGCAAAAATGGTAAAAATGACAGAAGACGGTCTTTGACAATTCCTTTATTAAAATCTTCTTTCTTCTTTCTTCTGGTCTTCCTTTCTTCATCTTCTCCTTCCGTCATCTTCTTCCATCTTCTTCCACCTTCTTCTTCCTTCGATTCACTTCTTCTTCCTCCGGTCTTCTCGTCCTTCTCGTCCGGCGTCGTCCTTCTCGTCCGGCATCGGCGTCTCTTCTCGCAGGCCGCTCCTCGCAATGGGAGGCTCCCGCTCTGTGAGGCTCCGCTCTGCTGACAGGTCTTTTATAACGAAGGCACCTGGTGACCCTGCCCCCCTCTGACGTCATGGGGAAAGCCATAGGGAATTCCACATGACGTCCCCATGCGTCAGAGGGGGCGGGGTTACCAGGTTCCTTCGTTATAAAAGACCTGTTACCCGGAGCGGAGCCTCACAGAGCGGGAGCCTCCCATTGCGAGGAGCGGCCTGCGAGAAGAGACGCCGATGCCGGACGAGAAGACCGGAGGAAGAAGAAGCGAATCGAAGGAAGAAGAAGGTGGAAGAAGATGGAAGAAGATGACGGAAGGAGAAGATGAAGAAAGGAAGACCAGAAGAAAGAAGAAAGAAGATTTTAATAAAGGAATTGTCAAAGACCGTCTCCTGTCATTTTTACAATTTTTGCCACTTTTTTGGTGAAATGGTAGGGGTACTTTTGTACCCCCTTACCATTTCACACAGGGGGGGCGGGATCTGGGGGTCCCCTTGTTAAAGGGGGCTTCCAGATTCCGATAAGCCCCCCGCCCGCAGACCCCCACAACCACCGGCCAGGGTTGTGGGAAAGAGGCCCTTGTCCTCATCAACATGGGGACAAGGTGCTTTGGGGGGAACCCCAAAGCACCCTCCCAATGTTGAGGGCATGTGGCCTGGTACGGTTCAGGCGGGAGGGGGGGCCGCTCTCGTCCCCCCCTCCTTTCCTGCCACCTGCCAGGTTGCGTGCGCGGATAAAGGGTCTGGTATGGATATTTGGGGGGGACCCCACGCCATTTTTTTTTTTTTTTTTTGGCTGGGGTCCCCCTTAATATCCATCCCAGACCTGAAGGGCCTGGTTATTGAATTTGGGGGGACCCCTACGCTTTTTTTTTTTTTTTATATCAATGAATGACTGTTTTTTAAATAGCTTTTTTTTCTGCAAAAATGACACTTTGTCATTTGAATCATTCGAATTCATTCGAATTCATTCGAATGCATTCAAATTCATTCGTTATATCTGCTATAATAATTTCGTTTGAATTAGTTGAAATTTGATATTGGTAGTTGGATTCGAATAATTTGGAGCTGAAATTCGTAAACGGAATTTTTCCTGCAAAAATGACACTTTGTCATTCGAATTCATTCGAATCCATTCGAATCATTCGGCGACGAAATTAGTAAACGGAATTTCGTATTCCGTACGGAATTCGTAAAAAAAAAAATTCGTACTACAGATTCGTAAATTCGTACGAATTTCGAAAAATTCGTACGAATTACGAATTCGTACGAAACGAATCGCACATGTCTATCTGACACCACAATTCCCAAAACAACCGCGTGTCGGGTGTGGAGGCATGCCCACACCCCGGATGAAAACAGAGATGGGGAAGAGAGGGAGATGCAAGGCTGCCCCTCGCAACCCTGACAAGCAGGTCCAGTTATGTTTTTGCTGTCTGTGTACCATTGGGGACATTTCCCTTCACTTCCTCCCCAAGAGGTGGAACAGGAATTTAGTGAGTGAGGAGAAATCCCTTCTTAGGCAGTTTTTTTTGCCAAATACAAATAAAGCGATGAACCTCTGCATCGCGGACTCTAGATACAAGTGTACTAAAAAGAAAACGTGTCAGAAGGTCTAACCCTTCCTTACTCTATCCAAAACTAAAAAAGGTTTTGCCTAGAGATACATTTTAACTAAAGACAAAGTTTGAAATCCCTAACAACTCACAGCAACTCTAACCCAAAGAGGTATGCCAAAAGACAACAAAAAGACATAGAGAAAGGCACTTAGCTGCATTTAGAAGGGGAGACAATGGCAGACCACATCCCTGACACATTGGGGTTGAATTGCTACAGACCACATCCATAACACTTTGGGGTTGAATCACTAAAACTGGAGAGTACAAAATCTGGTGCAGCTCTGCATAGAAACCAAACAGCTTCTAGTTTTTTTTTTGTCAAAGCTTTATTGAAAAAGCTGAAGTTATAAGCTGATTGGCTGCCATGTACAGTTGTCCCAGATTTTGTACTCTCCATTTTTAGTAAATCAACCCCATTGTGTACCACGTAGCACTTCTTCAGAAAAGACTGGGGGCATGCAAAGTCCCACCGTGTTTCTCCCCTTTCTGCCCACTCTTAGATGATAGCATATTATAAAACGGGGGGATGGCCGACTGGGAAGCAAGATGGGCTTTGCTCCTGCCCTGACGAGGGAACAATTGGCCCGCATTGGCTATCCAGAGGCACAATTCACCCACCATCCATACAATCTGCCCCACCGGACCACTGGGGATATGACCAGAAAGAGAAAGGCAGCAGCAGACATACAGCTCCACAACCGTGTCGGAAGCCTGGAGAAAGCCAGATTCAGGTTGCATGGAGGTCATGGATGACAGGAGGTGAGTCCTAATGGGGATTGTCAATAAAAGTGTTTGGAGACCCGGGTCCTGCCCCAGGGGACATGTATCAATGCAAAAAAAAGTTTTCAAAACAGACGTTTTTTCGGGAGCAGTGATTTTAATAATTTAATAATAAAAAAGTGAAACAATAAAAGTGAAATATTCCTTTAAATTTCGTAACTGGAGGGTGTCTATAGTATGCCTGTAAAGTGGCGCATGTTTACCGTGTTTAGAAAAGGCAGAGGGCAAAATTAAACTTTTAAAGGGAAAAAAGTCTTGGCTATAATGAATTGTCGGTCCCGGCAATACACATAAACGTTCATTGATAAAAACGGCATGGGATTCCCCCACAGGGGAACCCCACACCAAATTTTTTTTTAAAAATGGGTCCCCCCAAAAATCCATACCAGATCCTTATCCGAGCACGCAACCTGGCAGGCCGCAGAAAAAGTACCAGGCCACATGCCCTCAACATTGGGAGGGTGCTTTGGGGTAGCATGTACCCCTAGCATTTCACTAAAAATGTGTGAAAATGGTAAAAAAAAAACACAAGAATTAAAAGATAAAAAAATAAAACTGTCCCACGAAATCTTCTTCTTCTTCTCTCGCTCTGACGGACCAAAAAAAAAAAGAAAAAAGTGACCACGCCCCCTCTGATGCTACGGGGAAGCCATAGGGATGTCCCCGTGCATCAGAGGGGGGTGGGGATCTGGGGGTCGCCTTGTTAAAGGTGGCTTCCAGATTCCGATAAGCCCCCCTCCCGCAGACCCCCACAACCACCGGGCAAGGGGTGTGGGGATGAGGCCCTTCTCCCCATCAACATGCGGACACCCTCCCCATGTTGAGGGCATGTGGCCTGGAACGGTTCAGGAGGGGGGGGCTCTCTTGTTCCCCCCCTATTTTCCTGCGGCCTTCCAGGTTGCGTGCTCGGATAAGGGTCTGGTGTGGATTTTGAGGGGGACCCCCACTCCATTTTTTTTATTTTGGCGCAGGGTTCCCCTAATATCCATACCAGACCTGAAGGGCCTGGTATGGAATTTGGGGGGGCCCCTACGCATTTTTTTTATTTTGGTTCGGGGTTCCCCGTGGGAGAATCCCATGCCGTTTTTATCAATGAACTTTTATGTGTATTGCCGGGACCGACAATTCATTATAGCCCTGAATACTTTTAAATTACTTTTTTTCCCTTTAGAAATGTAATTTTGCTATCGGACTGTTCTAAACACGGGAAACATGTGCCACTTTACAGGCATACTATAGACACCCCCCAGGCAGGACATTTAAAGGAATATTTTACTTTTATTGTTTCACTTTAAGCATTATTAAAATCACTGCTCCCGAAAAAACTGACATTTAAAAAAAAAAAATTTCATTGATACATGTCCCCTGGGGCAGGACCCAGGTCCCCAAACACTTTTTAAAACACTAACTTGCATATAAGCCTTTAAAATTAGCACTTTTGATTTGTCATGTTCGTGTCCCATAGACTTTAATGGTGTTTGCGTGTTCTAACAAATTTTTTGCCTGTTCACATGTTCTGCTGCGAACCGAACTAGGGGGTGTTCGGCTCACCCCTAATGGTTTGTTATAAAATCTCAAATCAGACACCGACACACTCCAACCTACCCCAGAAATGATTAATAGTTTTCTGAGACAATTAAAAATTCCTCCAATATTCTCTGAGACCCTAGAATTTCTGAATTCATCCTTTACACTTCCTACCAACAAATCTCCTGGGCCAGATGGTTTCACAGTAGAATACTATAAGGGCTCATTTACACTTGCTTCGGCTTCAAAACACACTAGTTTACACTTGCTTCAAAACAAGGCTTCGGGCAGGCTTTGTTAAAGCTCTCTGAACTCTAGTCAAAGCTCATGTCACTAAATTAAATTGTTAGATTACAGTCTTGTTTATACCTTGCTTTTGCTTTGCTTTGGCTTCTTATACCCCATGTCACTTTAGTTGAGCTTCAAAGCGTCTTCAAAGTCTCCATAGAAGTTACATAGTTACATAGTTAGTTAGGTTGAAAAAAGACACAAGTCCATGCAGTTCAACCACAAAAAAAATTAAATAATATCATACAATCCCATATACCCAATTCTATACCCACAGTTGATCCAGAGGAAGGCAAAAAAACCCAGAAGAGCATGATCCAATTTGCTAAAGCAGGGGAAAAAATTCCTTCCTGATCCCCCAAGAGGCAATTGGATTTTCCCCAGATCAACTTTACCTATAAATGTTAGTACCCACTGGAACCCATGACATCATGCAAAAAGTTATTATTTTCTTCTGGTAAGTTATTATTTTCTTCTTGTATCTGTTGGCAGGGTCAGTACAGGTAGAAAAAAGGAGACAGAGGCCCCTTGATACTTTGGGCATAACAGATTATAAATTGATTTATACAGTATCTACAGTGGGAGCCTTTCTCACTATATCTACATTTTATACCAACAGTGAGAGCCCAAAAATATGCCATACAGACAAACATATTGTCCCTGCTGGTCCAACTCTGCATGATGTAGCATAAACTGAACATATTCAAGGATGCAACCCACCCATGGTCTCCTGAGAGAGTCTTGGGTCACGTCAGTCAAGTTGATTTGGAATAAGGTGATGACATCCCTCTTCTACTTCCTAAGGAAAGAAAGAATGGAGGAGCGTTTAACTTTGTGATTAATACTGTTAACATTCCATCCACTACATTTAAAAGATCCCATGGCAAATTGGAACTTAGGATTGTTGGACAGGCAGGTGAAAACCAGGATAATTAGCCCATAGAGTAATGTGGCTTAAAAGTACGGAGCAGATATGTACGGGTGCACAAAATAGCACCAAGGCTTTTAGCACTAAACTGACCGCCAATGTCAGGACTCAGGAGGCCCTATGTTGGAGACTGATGAAAGGGAAATTCCCCCAAAAACGTGCATCTGTTGCTACCAGGATCTCGGCACTTCCAGTATGTGATATTATCCAGGAGGTATGTAGGCGCTGACACCTGCAGCTTTTCCTCCTTGGGTATAGAGTCAGCTAGGGACAGTGCCGATCCTGACCTCCCTGGGGCCCTAAGCAAAATTCTGCTAAGGGGCCCTCTACTTGACCCGTGATGCCATGAGCTGTGTAAACTATTTGCCATTGCCACACAGTCACACCTGACACTTCAGTGCTCCCAAAACAATCCTCCCTCCTTTAAACAAAACAGTCAAAGAATAAGTACAACAATATAGAACAGAATGAGGTCCCCAAAGAGCCCCCCTTACATCAGGGTCCTCAGAGAGCCCCCCTTACATCAGGGTCCTCAGAGAGCCCCTCCTTACACCAAGGTCCCCAGAGAGCCCCCCTTACACAGGGGTTCCCAGACAGCCCCCCTTAAATCAGTGTCCTCAGAGAGTCTCCCCCTACATCAGGGTCCCCTGAGAGCCTCCCCCTACATTAGGGTCCCCAGAGAGCTTCCCCTTACATCAGGGTCCCTAGAGAGCCTCCCCCTACATTAGGGTCCCCAGAGATCCCCCCCTTACATCAGGGTCCCCAGAGAGCCTCCCCCTACATTAGGGTCCCCAGAGAGCCCCCCTTACATCAGGGTCCCTAGAGAGCCTCCCCCTACATTAGGGTCCCCAGAGAGCCTCCCCCTACATTAGGGTCCCCAGAGAGCCTCCCCCTACATTAGGGTCCCCAGAGAGCCTCCCCTTACATCAGGGTCCCCAGAGAGCCCCCCCTTACATCAGGGTCCCCAGAGAGCCCCCCCTTACATCAGGGTCCCCAGAGAGCCTCCCCCTACATTAGGGTCCCCAGAGAGCCCCCCTTACATCAGGGTCCCCAGAGAGCCTCCCCCTACATTAGGTTTCCCAGAGAGCCTCCCCTTACATCAGAGTCCCCAGAGAGCCTCCCCTTACATCAGGGTCCCCATAAAGCCCCTCCTTACATCAGGGTTCCCAGAGAGCCCCCCTTACATCAGTGTCCTCAGAGAGCCCCTCCTTACATCAGGGTCCCCGGTGAGCCTCCCTACTTACATCAGGGTCCCCAGAGGGTATCCCCTTACATCAGGGTCCTCAGAGAGCCTCCCCTTACACCAGGCTCCCCAGGGAGCCTCCCCTTACACCAGGCTCCCCAGAGAGCCTCCCCTTACACAAGGCTCCCCAGAGAGCCCCTCCTTACATCAGGGTCCTCAGAGAGCCCATTCTTACATCAGGGTCCCCAGAGAGCCCCCCTTACACCAGGGTCCCAAGAGAGCCTCCCCTTACATTAGTGTCCCAAGAGAGCCTTCCCTCTTAAATTAGTGTCCCCAGAGAGCCCCTCCTTACACAGGGTCCCCAGAGAGCCCCCCCTCTGACATTAGTGCCCCCAGGGGGCCCCCTCTTACATCAGTGTCCCCAAAGGGCCCCGTCTTTACATCAGGGTTCCCAGAGAGCCCCCCTTACATCAGTGTCCTCAAAGAGCCCCTCCTTACATCAGGGTCCCCGGTGAGCCTCCCTACTTACATCAGGGTCCCCAGAGGGTATCCCCTTACATCAGGGTCCTCAGAGAGCCTCCCCTTACACCAGGCTCCCCAGAGAGCCTCCCCTTACACCAGGCTCCCCAGAGAGCCTCCTCTTACACAAGGCTCCCCAGAGAGCCCCTCCTTACATCAGGGTCCTCAGAGAGCCCATTCTTACATCAGGGTCCCCAGAGAGCCCCCCTTACACCAGGGTCCCAAGAGAGCCTCCCCTTACATTAGTGTCCCAAGAGAGCCTTCCCTCTTAAATTAGTGTCCCCAGAGAGCCCCTCCTTACACAGGGTCCCCAGAGAGCCCCCCCTCTGACATTAGTGCCCCCAGGGGGCCCCCTCTTACATCAGTGTCCCCAAAGGGCCCCGTCTTTACATCAGGGTTCCCAGAGAGCCCCCCTTACATCAGTGTCCTCAAAGAGCCCCTCCTTACATCAGGGTCCCCGGTGAGCCTCCCTACTTACATCAGGGTCCCCAGAGGGTATCCCCTTACATCAGGGTCCTCAGAGAGCCTCCCCTTACACCAGGCTCCCCAGAGAGCCTCCCCTTACACCAGGCTCCCCAGAGAGCCCCTCCTTACATCAGGGTCCTCAGAGAGCCCTTTCTTACATCAGGGTCCCCAGAGAGCCCCCCTTACACCAGGGTCCCAAGAGAGCCCCCCCCCCTTACACCAGGGTCCCCAGAGAGACCCCCCCCCCCTTACACCAGGGTCCCAAGAGAGCCTCCCCTTACATTAGTGTCCCAAGAGAGCCTTCCCTCTTAAATTAGTGTCCCCAGAGAGCCCATTCTTACATCAGGGTCCCCAGAGAGCCCCCCTTACACCAGGGTCCCAAGAGAGCCTCCCCTTACATTAGTGTCCCAAGAGAGCCTTCCCTCTTAAATTAGTGTCCCCAGAGAGCCCCTCCTTACACAGGGTCCCCAGAGAGCCCCCCCTCTGACATTAGTGCCCCCAGGGGGCCCCCTCTTACATCAGTGTCCCCAAAGGGCCCCGTCTTTACATCAGGGTTCCCAGAGAGCCCCCCTTACATCAGTGTCCTCAAAGAGCCCCTCCTTACATCAGGGTCCCCGGTGAGCCTCCCTACTTACATCAGGGTCCCCAGAGGGTATCCCCTTACATCAGGGTCCTCAGAGAGCCTCCCCTTACACCAGGCTCCCCAGAGAGCCTCCCCTTACACCAGGCTCCCCAGAGAGCCTCCCCTTACACCAGGCTCCCCAGAGAGCCCCTCCTTACATCCGGGTCCTCAGAGAGCCCTTTCTTACATCAGGGTCCCCAGAGAGCCCCCCTTACACCAGGGTCCCAAGAGAGCCCCCCCCTTACACCAGGGTCCCCAGAGAGACCCCCCCCTTTACACCAGGGTCCCAAGAGAGCCTCCCCTTACATTAGTGTCCCAAGAGAGCCTTCCCTCTTAAATTAGTGTCCCCAGAGAGCCCCTCCTTACACAGGGTCCCCAGAGAGCCCCTCCTTACACAGGGTCCCCAGAGAGCCCCCCCTCTGACATTAGTGCCCCCAGGGGGCCCCCTCTTACATCAGTGTCCCCAAAGGGCCCCCCCTCTGACATTAGTGCCCCCCAGGGGGCCCCCTCTTACATTAGTGTCCCCAGAGGCCCCCTTCCTTACATTAGTGTCCCCAGAAAGCCCCCCTCTTACATTTGGGCCCCCAAACAGCTAACTCCCCCCCCCTGCAGAGGTTCCCCTGTACCTTGCTGGTGGAGGTGGGAGGCGCCGATCGGCAGCTATATGGTGTCCACAGGCAGAGGTATCTCCCTGGGGCTAGTAGTTCTATTTCCGAATGTATACAGCGGAGAGGGGAGGGGCCTCTGACCCGGGCATCAGCAACAGTGTTCAAGCAGAGTGAAAGTGAAACTGATACCTGCCTGGGTCAGAGGCCCCTCCCTTCTCCTCTCCACTGTATACACTGAGAGTACTACAAACCCCAGGGCGATCCCGCCGCCCACTCAGGCACCATAGAGCTGCCGATCGCTGCCTTCCACCTCCTTCCATCTCTCCTCACTGCACTCTAAACGGCCAGCCAGAGGTGCAGGGGGGATGCTGGGTCTTGGGGGGCCCCCCCACAGCGGCGGGGCCCTAAGCAGCTTGCATAGTGTGCCTATAGGGCCGATCGGCTCTGGCTAGGGATGAGCTTCGAGTTCGAGTCAAACTCATGTTCGACTCGAACATTGCCTGTTCACCTGTTCAGCAAACAGCAAACAATTTGGGGTGTTTGCGGCAAATTCGAAAAGCTGCGAGCACCCTGTAAAAGTCTATGGGAGAAATCTCAAGTGCTAATTTTAAAAGCCTATATGCAAGTCATAAAAAGTGTTTGGGGACCCGAGTCCTGCCCCAGGGGACATGTATCAATGCAATTTTTTTTTTTTTTAAACGGCTGTTTTTTCAGGAGCAGTGATTTTAAAAATGCTTAAAGTGAAACAATAAAAGTGTAATATTCCTTTAAATTTAGTACCTGGGGGGTGTGTATAGTATGCCTGTAAAAGGGCGCATGTTTCCCGTGCTTAGAACTGTCCCTGCACAAAGTGTAATTTTTGCAGGAGAAAAAGCTATTTAAAATCACTCTCGGCTAATGAATTGCCCGCTCCCGTAATACAGAGAACAGTCATTCATTGAAAGTCATTGATAAAAAAAAAAGCGTGGGGCTTCCCCCAAATTCAATTACCAGGCCCTTCAGGTCTGCTATGGATATTAAGGAGAACCCCACGTCAAATTTTAATTCTACAACTTACTGATCATGATAATGTACCATCAGCTGTAGATATAATACTTTTTAATAGGCGAGACCGAAGCATATGCCAAAGGTTCCTCCATTTTAAAGAGAGGAACTGTAAGGAGTTCACTTGTACAGTTGTGTTCATAAGTTTACATACCCTGGCAGAATTTATGATTTCTTGCCCATTTTTCAGAGAATATGAATGATAACACAAAAAAAATTCTTTCACTCATGGTTAGTGTTTGGCTGAAGCCATTTATTATCAATCAACTGTGTTTACTCTTTTTAAATCATAATGACAACAGAAACTAGCCAAATTACCCTGATCAAAAGTTTACATACCCCAGTTCTAAACTAAAATAGGGAAGTCCCCATGACGTCCCAGTGCGTCAGAGGGGGGTGGGGTCACCAGGTGGCCCTGCCCTCCGTTATAAAAGAACTGTCAGACGGAGCGAAGCCTCACACAGCAGGAGCCTCCTATTGAGCGGAGCGGCCCGACACAGAAGAAAAGACGCCAACGCCGTGGAAGAAGATGCCGGACGAGAAGACCAGAGCAAGAAGCGGATCGGAGGAAGAAGAAGATGGAAGAAGATGGAAGAAGAACATGAAGAAACTGAAGGATGAAGAAAGGAAGAAGACCAGAAGAAAGAAGATGAAAGAAGATTTTAATAAAGGAATTGTCAAAGACCGTCTCCTGTCATTTTTAAAATTTTTGTCACTTTTTTGGTGAAATGGTATGGGTACTTTTGTACCCCCTTACCATTTCACACAGGGGGGGGGGGTCGGGATCTGGGGGTCCCCTTGTTAAAGGGGGCTTCCAGATTCCAATAAGCCCCTCGCCCGCAGACCCCCACAACCAATGGCCAGGGTTGTGGGGAAGAGGCCCTTGTCCCCATCAACATGGGGACATGGTGCTTTGAGGGGTCACAGACCCCCAAAGCACCCTCCCAATGTTGAGGGCATGTGGCCTGGTACGGTTCGGGGGGGGGCGCTCTCGTCCCCCCTCTTTTCCTGCGGCCTGCCAGGTTGCGTGCTCGGATAAGGGTCTGGTATGGATTTTGAGGGGGACCCCACGCCATTTATTTTTTTTTTTGCCCGGGGTTCCCCTTAAAATCCATCCCAGACCTGAAGGGTCTGGTATGGATATTTAGGGGGACCCCCACTTCATTTTTTTTTTAAATTTGAAGCATTTTTTAAAATTTGAATATCCATAGCAGACCTGAAGGGCCTGGTAATTGAATTTGGGGGGGACCCCCACGCTTTTTTTTTTTTTATCAATTACTTTTTTTTTATCAATGACTTTCAATGAATGACTGTTCTCTGTATTACGGGAGTCGGCAATTCATTAGCCGCGAGTCATTTTAAATAGCTTTTTTTCCTGCAAAAATGACACTGTGCAGGGACAGTTCTAAGCACGGGAAACATGCGCCCGTTCACAGGCATGCTATAGACACCCCCCAGGTAAGAAATTTAAAGGAATATTACACTTTTATTGTTTCACATTAAGCATTATTAAAATCACTGCTCCTGAAAAAACGGCTGTTTAAAAAAAAAAAAAAATTTGAATTGATACATGTCCCCTGAGGCAGGACCCAGGTCCCCAAACACTTTTTATGACAATAACTTGCATATAAGCCTTTAAAATTAGCACTTTTGATTTTGAACGTTCGAGTCCCATAGACTTTAATAGGGTTCTAAAGTTCACACAAGCTTTAGGTCTGTTCGCAGGTTCTGGTGCGAACCGAACAGGGGGGTGTTCGGCTCATCCCTACACACCACATGTTTTCAGAGAGTCCTGTATTTCATCTGAAGTTATATGTGGGTTTTTCTTTGCATCCCAAACAATTTTCCTGACAGTTGTGGCTGAAATTTTAGTTGGTCTACCTGACCGTGGTTTGGTTTCACCAGAACCCCTCACTTCTTGATTAGAATTTGAACATTGTTCATTGGCTTTCTTAATTCCTTGGATATCTTTTTAGATCCCTTTCCTGTTTTATACAGTTCAACTACCTTTTCCCACAGATCCTTTAACAATTCTTTTGCTTTCCCCATGACTCAGAATCCAGAAACGTCAGTGCAGCACTAGATGAAAGATGCAAGGGTCTGTCAGGAGGCCAGAAACTCATTGACCTTTTATATACATACTAATTACAAGCAAACAGATCACAGGTGAGGATGGTTACCTTTAATAGCCATTCAAACCCCTTTGTGTCAACTTGTGTGCATGTTATTAGGTCAAAATCACCAGGGTATGTAAACTTTTGATCAGAGTCATTTGAGTAGTTTCTGTTGTCATTATGATTTATAAACACAGTTGATTGATAATAAATGGTTTCAGCCAAACACTAACCATGAGTGAAAGAAATGTTTTTGTGTTATCATTCATATTCACTGAAAAATGGCCAAGAAATCATAAATTCTGCCAGGGTATGTAAACTTATGAGCACAAATTTATATGTTAAAAAAAGTAATACATCTCATGTTTCTGAAAGCCTGGTCAATCGCTGAAACATTATTTGTATATGCGGTCAGCCTGTTTGGAACAAACTGAATAGATGAACATGTAAATACTGTTCTCTCAACTAGGGACATTTTTAGCCACATGAGTTTTGCATTGATGTTTCCATTTTTTTTATATCAGTACAGGAACCTTCAAACATCACCTCTAAGATAATAAAAAAAATCAAACTCTTTCAGCGTGGAAAGCATTTCACATTGCCAGAAAGATGGTCATGTTTATGGACGAACGATATATCTTTAAAAATTTAGGTCTATTTGTTGGCGTAGGACTTTTCTTTATAGCTGGGGCAGTTATTCATGCATTTATTGTGGTGGTGATGATTTGTGGCTGGATGAAAGGAAGAACGATGACCGCCGTGGACAAAACGATCACTTCTCTCAGCATCGCGAGGGTGAACTTCCAGCTGACTTGCCTGATTAACATGTTTTTGGAAATCTGCTATCAAGATGGCTTCCTCTTTAGCATAGTCAAAAAATGTGCCGATTTCACTGAACTCTTATCCAACACCTGCTGCATCTGTCTGTTCACTTTGCTTACTTTTGTGGTTTGTTTGAAGATCTCCAACATTCGCCATGCTTACTTTCAGCATCTTAAATTTGTTTTATCACAAAGGATCGCTCACTTGATCTCAGCTGTAGTGGTGGTGTCTATTTTGCAGACAGTAGTCTTCATATGGTGTGCTGAACTTATAAACAGAAATTCTACAAATGATTACGTAATCGATTATTACGACCATAATGTAGCATTGCAGTATGTATATTTTTATGCATCGGGGAATGCTGCTCCATTTCTTATCCAGTTGACTTGTTCCTGCCTTGTAATCTATTCTTTGTATGTTCACTTGAAAAGGATGACGTCTAGGACCAATATAACCACCCTAGTGGACCCATATTATGGTGTCATACGGGCTATCATTTTTAGTTCTTTGAATTTTGCTTTAGAAGTCGTTCTTACGTTAACTTGTGTATACCATTATGAAACCCTTGGCACCACCTTCTCCTATGTGACTTGGAACTTCTTCCCAATCATCCATTCACTTTACATCATTCATAGTACAACCAAGTTAAGGAATGCCTTTTCCCAGATCCTACAGGGTGGAAGAAACTGCATTGTCAAGGGTGGACATGCTGAACGCAATTCCAATAACCTAGTGGGGGAAGGCCCCTAGACAGTTGTTCATTAACCTCCCTGGCGGTATGATTCTGTCTGGATTTTAGTGCTGAAAGCGGTACAATTATTTTGCATGGAAATTTGGCGTTTCTATATTGTAGGCATGCAATTCTTATGAATAACTCACTTAAATCTGTCCGAACCAGAGTCTAGTAGACATCCCGGGTATGATAAAGTTTGAAACACAAAATCATAAATTATAATATAATAAAAATATATATAAAAATGATTCAATAATGTAATCAAATCAAAAACACTGAAATTTGCTCAGTTGCAGAATAGTCGCTGTCATTAAATTTAGTGTTTGATGATAAATTGTGATTCTAATTTATTATCGGTGTTTTCTAGCTGGTCTAAAACCACTTTTGACATAAAGGGACACTTTTTGGTTGCTATGGACAATCTCCAGTTTCCAGGCAGAAAAAAATCTTTTTATTATATAAAATGACATGCAGGGCACTGGGCAGACCACTAGGGACAAAGGGGATGTGTATTTTTTGTATACAGTACTGTAATCTGTAAGATTACAGTACTGTATGTGTTGTGTGTTTTTAAACTTTTTTGAATTTGGCGCCGATCTCTGCTCCCGTGCATCGGAACGTCGCAGGGAACGAAGATCAGCGGCACTCGGGCACTGTGTGAATCGAGCGAGCAGAGGGCTCGCTCACACAGCGGGGAGACATCGCAGGATCCAGGGGACAAGGTAAGTAACTTCCCCCTGTATCCTGCAATGCAGCCCGAGTCTGGCTCGGGGTTACCGCTTTTGATACAAAAAACTCAACCCGAGCCAGACTCGGGAAAACCGCCAGGGAGGTTAACCAATATTAATGTTTTTGCAGGATCAAATAAGTAACTGGGTTATCTATCGCTTTCAATAGACATGTTATTACATTCTTGGGAGAGATCTTTAGAGTTTAACCACTTAAGCCCCGGACCAATTTGCAGCCAAAGGACCAGGCCCCTTTTTGCGATTCGGCACTGTGTCGCTTTAACTGACAATTGCGCAGTCGTGCGATGTGGCTCCCAAACAAAATTGGTGTCTTTTTTTTCCCACAAATAGAGCTTTCTTTCGGTGGTATTTGATCACCTCTGCGGTTTTTATTTTTTGCGCTATAAACAAAAATAGCGCGACAATTTTGAAAAAAATGCAATATTTTTTACTTTTTGCTATAATAAATATCCCCCAAAAATATTTAAAAAAACATTTTTTTTCCTCAGTTTAGGCCGATACGTATTCTTCTACATATTTTTGGTAAAAAAATTGCAATTAGCGATTATTGATTGGTTTGCGCAAAAGTTATAGCGTTTACAAAATTGGGGATAGTTTTATAGCATTTTTATTAATATTTATTTTTTACTAGTAATGGCGGCGATCAGCGATTTTTATTGTGACTGCAACATTATGGCGGACACATCGGACATTTTTGACACATTTTTGGGACCATTTTCATTTATACAGCAATCAGTGCTATTTAAATGCACTGATTCCTGTGTAAATGACACTGGAAGTGAAGGAGTTAACCACTAGGGGGCGGGGAGGGGTTAAGTGTGACGTGTGTGTTTTTTTTACTGTAGGGGGCGGGGCTTGACATTCGACATCACTGATCGGCTTTCCCGATAACACGGGAACAGCCGATCAGTGACAGTGTCATTAGGAAGCACGGTGAGAGGTTTGTTTACACATACCTCTCCCCATTCTTCAGCTCTGTGACCCGATCCGGGGACACCAGTGGTGATCGGGTCCACTGGTCCCGCGGTCATGGTGCTCAGAACCAGGTCGCGAGCGCACCGCCGGCTGCGCGTGCACGACCCACGGCTGAGCTCTTAAAGAGACACGTACAGGTACGTGATTGTGCCCAGCCATGCCATTCTGCCGACGTATATCGGCATGAGGCGGTCCTTAAGCGGTTAAAGGTCAGATTAGAAATAAAGACAAGGGAGTCAGTCCAGATAGAGTGTAAGTTCAGCCAAAACATTTTGTTTTATGCCCTGCACACACGATAGGATTTTCCGACAACAAATATTCGATGGGAGCCTGTTGTCATAAAGTCCAACCGTGTGTATGATCCATAGAACATTTGTTGTCGGAAATTTCCGCCAACAAATGTTTGAGAGAAGGTTCTCAAATATCCCGACAACAAAACTTGTTGGCGGAAATTCCGAGCGCGTGTACCTAAGTCCGACGCACAAAAGTCCACGCATGCTCGTAATCAAGCAGAAGAGCCGCACTGGCTATTGAACTTAAGTTTTCTCGGCTCGGCGTACATGGTGTACGTCACCGCGTTCTTGGCGTTCGGAATTTCCGACAACATTTATGTGACCGTTTGTATGCAAGACAAGTTCGAGCCAACATCCGTCAGCAAAAAATCCACGGTTTTGTTGTCCGGAATGTCTGATCGTCTGTACGATGCATAAGTCTTTCATAGAATTATAGAAGTAGTACTTTAGTTGTTTTTTGGACACAAAGAAGAATAAAAGGGAGAAATATATATATATATATATATATATATATATATATATATATATATATATTATATTGTCAAAAGTATTGAGGCACCTGCCTTTGCACGCACATGAACTTTAATGACACCCCAGTCTTAAGCCCCATACACACGGTCGGATTTTCGCATGGATTCTGTCCGATCGGACAATGTTGTTGAAAAATCAGACCGTGTGTATGCACCATCAGACAGTGTACGTCGTATTGTCCGACGGACAAAGTCCTATCTCCTGCTGGATAGATTTTCCGACAACACGGTCCGATCACACCAAATCCGATCGTGTGTATGGTAGTCCGACCGGACAAAGTGCTACGCATGCTCAGATCACATTACAAGACCAAAGCTATTGGCTACTAGCCTCTACGTAGTCCCGTCGTAGGCAACAAACGTCACCACGTTCAGAATGATCGGATTTTCCGACAACTTTGTCCGACCGTGTGTACGCAAAACCAACATCAGACAAAGTATGACGGACATGATCCGACGGACCTGGTCCTCGGATAATCCGCGCGTGTGTATGGGGCTTTAGTCTGTAGGGTTAAATATTGAGTTGGACCACCCTTTGCAGCTATAACAGCTTCAACGCTTCTAGGAAGGCTGTCCACAAAGTTTAGGAGTGTGTCTAAAGGAATGCTTGCCCATTCTACCAGAAGTGCATTTGTAAGGTCAGGCACTGATGTTGGATGAGAAGGCTTTACGTTAATTCATCCCAAACATGTTCTGTCAGGTTGAGGTCAGGACTCTGTGCAAGACAGTCAAGTTCCTTCACATCAATCTCACTCATCCATGGCTTTATGGACCTTGCTTTGAGCACTGGGGCACAGTCATGTTGGAATAGGAAGGGGCCATTCCCAAACTGTTCCCACAAAGTTGGGAGCATGGAATTGTTCAAAATGTCTTGGTATGCTGACGCCTCAAGAGTTCCCTTCTCATTGGAACTAAAGGGCCAGGCCCCTGAAAAACAACTCCACACCATAATCCTCCCTACACCAAATAATTTGGACCAGTGCACAAGGCAAGGCCCATAAAGACATGGATGAGCGAGTTTGGGTTGTAGGAACTTGACTGGCCTGCACAGAGTCCTGACTTCAACCTGATAGAACACCTTTGGCATGATATAGAGCAGAGACTGCAAGTCCGGCTATCTCGTCTAACATCAGTGCCTGACCTTCTGGAAGAATGGTCAAACTTTACCATAGACACACTCCTAAACCTTGTGAACAGCCTTTCCAGAAGAGTTGAAGCTGTCATAGTTGCAAAGGGTGGACCAACTCAATATTGAACCTTACGGACTAAGACTGGGATGCCATTAAAATTCATGTGCATGAAAAGGCAAGCGCCCAATACATTTGAATATACTGTATATATATATATATATATATATATATATATATATATATATATATATATATATATACAGTATCTCACAAATGTGAGTACACCCCTCACATTTTTGTAAATGTTTTATTCTATCTTTTCATGTGACAACACTGAAGAAATGACACTTTGCTACAATGTAAAGTAGTGAGTGTACAGCATGTATAACAGTGTAAATTTGCTGTCCCCTCAAAATAACTCAACACACAGCCATGTCTAAACCGCTGGCAACAAAAGTGAGTACACCCCTTAGTGAAAATGTCCAAATTGGGCCCAATTAGCCATTTTCCCTCCCAGTGTCATGTGACTCATTAGTGTTACAAGGTCTCAGGTGTGAATGGGGAGTAGTTGTGTTAAATTTGGTGTTATCGCTCTCACTCTCTCATACTGGTCACTGGAAGTTCAACATGGCACCTCATGGCAAAGAACTCTCTGAGGATCTGAGAAAAAAAATTGTTGCTCTACATAAAGATGACCTAGGCTACAAGAAGATTGCCAAGACCCTGAAACTGAGCTGTAGCACTGTGGCCAAGACCATACAGCGGTTTAACAGGACAGGTTACACTCAGAACAGGCCTCACCATGGTCGACCAGAGAAGTTGAGTGTGTGTGCTCAGCGTCATATACAGAGGTTGTTTTTGGGAAATAGATGTATGAGTGCCGCCAGCATTACTGCAGAGGTTGAAGCCACACACTGCATAAAATTGGTCTGCATGACTGTTGTCCCAGAAGGAAGTCTCTTCTAAAGATGATGCACAAGGAAGCCCACAAACAGTTTGCTGAAGACAAGCAGACTAAGGACATGGATTACTGGAACCATGTCCTTTGGTCTGATGAGACCAAGATAAACTTATTTGGTTCAGATGGTGTCAAGCGTGTGTCGCGGCAACCAGGTGAGGAGTACAAAGACAAGTGTGTCTTACCTACAGTCAAGCATGGTGGTGGGAGTATCATGGTCTGGAGCTGCATGAGTGCTGTCGGCACTGGCGAACTACAGTTCCTTGAGGGAACCATGAATACCAACATGTACTGTGACATACTGAAGCAGAGCATGAGCCCCTCCCTTCGGAGACTGGGCAGCAGGGCAGTATTCTAACATGATAACGACCCCAAAGAAACCTCCAAGACGACCACTGCTTTGCTAAACAAGCTGAGAGTACAGGTGATGGACTGGCCAAGCCAGACCTAAACCCTATTGAGCATCTGTGGGGCATCCTCAAACGGAAGGTGGAGGAGCGCAAGGTCTCTAACATCCACCAGCTCTGTGATGTCGTCATGGAGGAGTGGAAGAGGACTCCAGTGGCAACCTGTGAAGCTCTGGTGAACTCCATGCCCAAGAGGGTTAAGACAGTGCTGGAAAATAATGGTGGCCACACAAAATATTGACACTTTGGGCCCAATTTGGTCATTTTCACTTAGGGATGTACTCACTTTTGTTGCCAGTGGTTTAGAAATTAAAGTGGTTGTAAACCCTTACAAACCTACATGGTTTAGGAGATATTTAGAAAAAAAGAGGCATCGCTGTCTACGGCGCATGCGCCGTAGATAGCGGCGCGCAGGCGCACTGCGCATGCCGAGATCACGTCGATATGCCGCTTTCGTGCGCATGCGAGGGAGTGACGTCATCGCCGATCCAGCGAATGACATCGCTGGAGCGGCGAGACCCGGAAGTCACTCCGGGCTTGATGGCGGCGGAGAAGGTCGTGGATGAGCACCGCTTCGGGGGCTTAGTTCTCAGGTAAGTTATTCATAATGAGCTAGTATGCTATGCATACTAGCTCATTATGCCTTTGCCTTGCAGGTTTCGTTTTTTTTTTCTTTGAGGAGGCTTTACTTCCTCTTTAATGGCTGTGTGTTGAGTTATTTGGAGGGGACAGCAAATTTACACTGTTATACAAGCTGTACACTCACTACTTTACATTGTAGCAAAGTGTCATTTCTTCAATGTTGTCACATGAAAAAATATAATAAAATATTTACAAAAATGTGAGGGGTGCATTCACTTTTGTGAGAGACTGTGTGTGTGTATATATATATATATATATATATATATATATATATATATATATATTTTTTTTTTTTAAGAAAAGAAGGAAAAATGTTGTTTGAAAAATATATATCTTTATTCACATAAATGCACCCCCTAAGTTCTAACCCATAAAAAAAAACAATGGTTTTATTGTTTAGATTGTGTTTATTTGTGAGTTAGGGTATACACATCTCTTGTTGTTTTCCATTATTTTCCTGATGATTTTTGTTAATATTTCTATTTTTCTAACCATTAATTTGTAAACTTCTTTGTTGTCACTTGTACACAAAATTATTACATTCATAAATAACTTTGCAATGCTTTGTACCAGAATGATACTTTTTGTGTCATTTTTAACAGGAGAAATTATAGAATAATATGTATACTTTTTATGTACATATATATATATATTTTATAAACTAACACTTATAAACATAGAACATATTGTTTGTTGCTCTATTACATTTTTGGTCTATGGATTGCATTAAAAATTAAATAAATTTTGCAAGGTGATATCACCTAAAACAAGCGTTGTCCCAAAAAGAGACTATAAAGCTGCATACACACTATCGGAATTTCTGACGGGAAGTGTTCAATGTCAGCTTGTCGGAAAGTCTGACGGTCTGTAGGCTCCATCGAACATTTGCTGTCGGAATTTCCGCACACAAATGTTTGAGAGCAGGTTCTCACATTTTCCGCCAACAAAACTTGTTGTCGGAAAGTCCGATCGTGTGTACACAAGTCTGACGCACAAAAGTTTGTGCATGCTCGGAATCAAGCAGAAGGAGCTGCACTGGCTATTGAACTTAATTTTTCTTGGCTTGTCGTATGTGTTGTACATAACTGCGTACTCGCGTTCGGAATTTTTGGCCAACATTTGTGTGACCGTGTGTATAGAAGACAAATTTGAGCCAACATCCTTTGAACAAAAATCCATGGTTTTGTTGTCTTAAAATCCGATCGTGTGTACGCGGGAGTAGCGTTTTTGCGGCCCGTGTTTGCGAGGGCACAGCAACCCATTCAAGGGCTGCTGGGCCTGCATTTCTGCAAAAAGGTACATGCACCTTTTCAAAAATGTGCTCCAACATGATTAATAAATATAACTACTATTAGGGATGCACGATACGGTATCGGTATCAGTGCCGATAAAAGGAATTTGAGCGAGTATCGGTACTAGCCCAAATGCTCCCGTTACCGAAACCAATACTTTGCAGTGTGATGTGCGTCAATACAAAATGAATGGGTGCAAATCGCACTGCAAGAAATTGCATGCAATTTAAAGTGGAGGACCACCCTAAAAAAAATAAAAAAATTACATTAACATTCTCAAAAAAAATATAAAAAAAAAACATTTGAAAAAAAAAAATTTTACTTACCAGAAACCCCTGTTGCTAGGCAGTCTTCCTAATCTGCCTCTTCCTATTCCGCGGCACTTCCTCCTCTTCGGCGAGCTGCCCCGTTGTCTTCTGGGACATGTGTGTGTCCCAGAAAACAACGGAGCCATTCACAAAACGCTGCGTGACTCGCACATGAGCAGTAGGAAACGGGCAGTGAAGCTGCAAGGCTCCACTGCCTGTTTCCCTTTGTTAAGATGGCGGCGCCGGCACCCGATCCGATGGACGGATCGGCCTCGGGCGGCCGACATCGCAGGCTCGCTGGATAGGTAAGTGTCCTTATTAAAAGTCAGCAGCTACAGTGTTTGTAGCTGTTGACTTTTTAAAAAAAAAAAATTGCGCCTGGAACACCGAATTAACCACTTTCAGACCGGACCAATTTGCAGCCAAAGGACCAGGCCCCTTTTTGCGATTCGGCACTGAGACGCTTTAACTGACAATTGCGCGGTCGTGCGTTGTGGCTCCCAAACAAAATTGACGTCCTTTTTTTCCCTAAAATAGAGCTTTCTTTTGGTGGTATTTGATCGCCCCTGTGGTTTTTATTTTTTGCGCTATAAACAAAATAAGAGCGTCAATTTTGAAAAAAACGCATTCTTTTTTACTTTTTGCTATAATAAATATCCCCCAAAAATATATAAAAAAACATACGTATTCCTTTACATAGCGATTATTGATTGGTTTGCACAGAAGTTATAGCGTTTACAAAATAGGGGATAGTTTTATAGCATTTTTATTAATAATTATTTTTTTACTAGTAATGGCGGCGATCAGCGATTTTTATTGTGACTGCGACATTATGGACACATTGGACATTTTTGACACATCTTTGGGACCATTGTCATTTATACAGCAATCAATGCTATTTAAATGCATTGATTCCTGTGTAAATGACACTGGCAGTGAAGGGGTTAACCACTAGGTGGCAGTGTAGGGGTTTCATGTTCCTAGAGGCGTGTTTCTAACTGTGGGGAGGCGTGGCTGTCAGCTAGTGAATGCTGATCTCTGCTCCAATCACAGGGAGCAGAGATCGGCGTCACTAGTTGCTAGGCAGAACGGGGAGATGCTGTTTATTTCCGCATCTCCCCGTTCAGCCTTCCCGTGAGACGATCGCGGGTATCCCCACGGCGATCGAGTCCGCGGGACCCGCGACCGGCCTCACAGGGGTCCCGACTGGCGCGAGCGCGTGCTGCCAGCGGCGCACGCTCAATGGCACAGCGGCATCTTAAAGGGGACGTACCTGTACGCCCTTATGCCTGTCCGTGCCATTCTGTCGACGTACATCGTTGTGCGCCGGTCGGGAAGCGGTTAAAGAGGAATCTGGTGCGACTCCTGTCCGAATCACATGCGATTTCCCCCACTGCTCCTGTGTGTGTGTGTGTGTGTGTATATACATCTAGTGGGCAGTTTAGAACTCACAAAAGTCAGCAGAGGGAGCGCTGTTCCAGTAAGTAGGTAGAGATAGATTAGAAGTTGTAGGCTTGGTTCACACTGCTGTGATGCGAGAACCCATGCAAAACCAGTAGGGGTTCCCGCATCGCATGTCACCCACAGGCAGTTCACACTGCCCTATGTGAACCGCTGCGGGTGTCAATAGAAAGTTAATGACACCCCCCAGATCAGTTTGCGTATCGCAGGGCGAACTATCAATCCGATTCTGGTGCGGACCAAAAAAATGGTCCTGCATGACTTTTGTCCGAATGTGATGCAAATTCAGCCATACAATCAATATGGCTGAATTTGCATCGCACAGAGATTGCATGTGATTTACACAGAAGTGCGGTGCAAATCACATGCAATGTCTGACATCGAAGCAGTGTGAACCCAGCCTAAAGCAGCAATTATTAAACTGGAGCTCCTGGAGGTGGACGGAAAGCCCAATAGATGCCGGATCAATGGACGTCCTCGTTGGTTGTCTCCATAGTGGAGCTCCCGCTCCTAGCATTTCCCCGGGCCATTGGTGACGAGCCCTGACCAAGCTGTCATTTCGGGTTGCGTCGGCCGTTTCCGGCTCTGTCCATTGATCCGGCATCCATTGGGCTAACCGCCTACCCCCAGGTGCTCCAGGGTTAGAGGTGGCCATTCATTCCACCTGGCAGAGTAAACTAAGGAACCCATGAGTCACAGTGTCTCACTGGCATACTACTATCTCCCTGCATGGACTGGTGATCTATTTACCTAATGCCATCAGTCTGTTCAGTTTTCCAATAAAAAATTGCTACTTTGAACTTCTAATCTGTCTATACCTACTTTCTAGAACAGCTCTCCCTCTGCTGAATTTTTTGAGTTCTAAACTGCCCAATAGATGGCGCTTCTATATATACATGTAGCACCCTCTACCTAAAGGTAGGTGCTAGAATAGGATTTCTCTAGCTCAGGGCCCAAGTGCAGGTAAATTTAGCCAGGCTTGTGCTTTAGGCTAGGCCTGGTTGTTTTGATTTGGGACTGGGAGTGTTCAGTGTGGTCACCTGTGCTCTGAGTCAGAGATGCCTCCCCTGCTTTCAGAAAGATGGTTCTGGAATGGGGGTTTGACCTGAATCTGAGTGGCAGGCAGCTCATGTAAGGAGCCCTGACCAATTATCTTTTGGTATTGGCAGGGGGCAGGCCTCCCATATAAGCTGGGGTCACATGCTGCCAGGGAGGTGTCTGGAGTATAGAAAAAACAGCATGGAGGATTGAGGTGCTGTTCCGGGCATCCCCAAGCGGAGGTGGGATGGAGGAACCACGAAGAGGGAGTCTTAGATAAAGATCTTCATCTTTAAAAGGTATCAGCTGCTGTGACTGGGGAACACAGGACTTGAATGTTGGACAAGATCAGGACAGCAGAAGTAGCAGTAAAGCGGAAGAGAGTAGAGCAGCGTTCTGTGACCGGGGACAAAGAGCGGTCAAGTAGCCAAAGGTCAGTGTACAGAACAAGAGAAGTTATCAAGAAAAGTGTAGAATGCAGCACACAGCAGTTATAGCAAAGGACTGGCTGGGAACAGTAGTCCACCTATTACCATGTGTCAGGCCATTGGGTCATACCATGCTATCTCTGGTCTGGTTAGCACATTGGTAATATATTCCAAAGACTGTGTTGCTGTCTAACTCATTGATCCATCGGGGAGAAGTTGTGTTAGGCCTCTGGATCTTTGATTCCCGGAAACCATCATAGTCTGCAAGGTCATTATAGAAACAAGGGGTTATTTGACTGCAAACGCAGGTGCTGATTCTGTGTTTATGCAGTCATTACCCACAAGAATTTTAGGAAAGGGAATTTGGACTCTCGGTACTTGTAATGAGTCAGAGAATACATAAAGTAGAAAAAATAATAACAACATATTTAATAGAAAAACACATACATAAATAAACAATGTACAATGTACAAATCAATTCAATATTAAAATCAGCTTATAACCACTCCAGAACGCATATATGTCAATACAAATGAATGCTGGGCTTGCCCGCAAACTTTGCTTTAGTCTAAACGTAGGGGGGTGGTTCCTCGACCGGTTTCGCGGTCTAACCGCTTCTTCAGGAGTAATATCTGCAATGAATCATATTTGTGAATAAACAGCATGGACACAGCCATCTAATGTTTGATACAAGCAGAATACAGAGGTTGCAAAATTAAGTGGACCAGCTCACCAGTGCAGGCGGAGACACAGTCTCGCGGAACCCAACAAAATCCCCCTGCGGCGGATGTGTTTTTTTTTTTTGTGGAACAGGCTCTGACATTGCAAATACAAAAGCATTTGTTAAAACATTGTTGCTGAATAGTAATGAGATAAGAGAAGACACACCGCAGGGTGTATACAGATGAATAGTGTTATAGATGAGGATTAGCAAGGTGGTGGAACCCAAAACAACAAGAGGACCAATAAGAAGGAGGGGAGGAAGGGAAAAAAGATACGGGATAGACGGAAAGGAAAGGAGAAAGGACAATGGGAGGCAGGAAGGGAAAAGAAAAGGAGTGAATGGTGTGGAGAAAAACAGAAAGGGGGGGAGTTGGGGGTGAAGACGGAGGGGGGGGGGAGGGAGAGGGGAGGTAAAGGAGGAGGGGAAGGGGAGGTAGGAAAACAAAGAGAAAGGAAGGGAGGAGTGTTGGGGAAGGGGAGCATTGGGGTGGATGGGGAAAGAGGGGGGAAGAGGGAAAAGGGGGGGGGAGGGAAGAAAGGTAGAAAGGGAGGAAAGGGTAAAAGGGAAGAAGGGGGGAAAAAAACAGGGGGAGAAAGGGGAGGGAAAGAGGGGAGGGAGGTGGGGACGGGGGGGGGGGGAATGGAAGGAAGAGAAGGACCCGTGAGGACCAGGAAGGGCAAAAGACATCATTTGGGGAGAACGTGTATGGACCAGATGTGCCATCAAATGATCCCACATACCAGTAACCACCGGAAAAATAGTAAGCAGAAACCAACACCACAGTTAACTCAATACAGAAAATTTTGTAAAGGTAACTCACAATGATTTTGTCGGAGCCAAATTAAGGTGCAGGCGCCTAGAGGACTAGCTACAAGGTATGGTGCATACTTTTTTGTGCCATCATATATGGTTGGATCAGCCAAACGTAAAACAGATGGAAGCATAAGGGGGCCCTCAGGCCTGTACTTCAATTCTGTAAAGGTCTACAAAGTAAAGGCAAAGACAGGAATATACTTAAATATCAAAAAGTCCTCCCTAGAAGAAAATGAAGGAGGCTTCATTAATAGCACCCACCTTGTAGCTTTGATGTAGCCCCGCAACTGTATCGTTCCACTTGCTCGTTGGAAGTGTGCTAGACACCGCCATTTTAAGTACCCCGACCCCCCTGGGCGTCGGCGTACACCGCATCGGCGGCGACATCTGACGTCATGGGGGTCAGCCTGTCTATACTGCATGGTGGGCGCGTCCACCTAGAATGCGCGCCCATTGGCCGCCGACGAGGTCACGCAACGCGGGTCATTGATCATGACACCGCCGTGCGTGATCATTCCTGTGCCCGCTCATGCGCAGATGGAGCAACAGCGGGCGTGGCCAGGAACTAATGGGCGGAGATGACGCACACTGGTGCACTGGAATCCAACCAATTGCAGTACCCCAGGGACAGCCAATTGGAGAAGACCAAGGCTGTGTCTGGTAAGATGGACATTATAAATGTCCATCCAAGACAGGCACACATCAGCCGAGAGGGACCCCGAACTAGTCGGGATAGGCTCTCACGGAGTAGTCTCTCTAGTATCCTGCTGAGGTGAGCGGGCCAACCTATTAAAGCAATTCAAAAATAAAAATACAATAAGAATCCATATTTATAAATAAACATAATGCATAAATATGGGAAGGTTTTCAAACCTCCCATAAGGCTTTTATACACCATTCGCAACACTTTTAGGATCATTAGATCCACAAGAGGAAAGATATGACTATTAAGGGACTGGCACTATATCAAGGAAAAGAAGGGGAAAAAAGGGAAGGGGAAAGGGAGAAAATGGGAAAGGAATGAGGGATAGGGATAGGAAGGGGGATAAAAAGGGGGGGGGGGGAGAGGGGGGAGGTAAACAGAAGGGGGAAGGAGAGAAGGGCAGGAAGGGAAGGAAGGGAGGAAAAAGAATAGGAAAAAAGGGAATGGAGGGGGTGGGAGGGGGGAGGGGAAACAGGGAAGGGAAGGAAGGTTTTATGGATATAATAATGGTCATATTTTTTGGGGCCTATAAAAAAGGCTTATAAGATATCATCTCATTCAAACCTGGATGCTGGGTGGCTTTGAGCCTCTCAACCCAGAGGGTTTCCCTCTGTAAGATTGTACGATCCCAATCACCCCCTCTAGGGTTAGGGACTATCACCTCTAGAACCTGGAAGCTCACCACGGACTTATCATATCGGTGGTATAATCCGATATGACGTCCAATTGTGGTCAACTTACCACTTCCCGAGTAGTAGAGGTGGTCCCCAATCCTCTGTCTCAGCACCCTGATAGTTTTCCCCACGTAAAATGATTTGCAAATACAAGTCATAAGGTAAATGACTCCCTTGGTTCCACAGTCAGCGTTTGCCCTCTTTAATCCAGGGGCAATGTGGACATTGGCCACACTTGAAAGTCCCATAGGGTCTAGTTTTTGGGGATTTTGCAGCTATATAGTGGCTGCTAGTCAGGCGGTCCCGAAGAGAGCAAGCTCTCCGGAATACTAGTTCCGGATTCTAACGTACATGTTTGTTTAAAATTTGATGTTCTGTCAGTATATGCCAATTTTTTGTCAAGATGTCTCTTAAAGTATGGTGATGGGCGGAGTAGGTAGTGATAAACCTATCTGAGTCAGTAGAAGAAGTCATTGGTTTTGGACTTTTAAACAATAGAGAGATCCTCGATCTCTGGAAGGCTTTATTAAAAGCCTTTCTGAGATTAATAGGGGAATATCCTCTGGCCAACAGACGCTCACGGAGTGCATTGACCTGAATTATGAAATCTTTCTCAAATGTACAGTTTCTACGCAACCGTAAGTATTGCGCAAATGGTATACTCCGTACCAGGGGTTTCGGGTGGGCACTGGTAGCGAAGAGCAACGTATTACCCGCAGTGGGCTTTCGGTAAAGATTTGTCCCCAGGCTTCCGTCGGGTTGTTTGATGATGGACAGATCCAAAAAGGGGATCTGACCATCATCGACATCGAAGGTAAACCTGAGGTTAAAGGTGTTATCGGCCAGTTTATTAATGAATTCAATAAGCTTCTCTCTGGATCCTGTCCATACCAAAAACAAATCGTCTATATATCGGTACCATAAAAGTATATTCAGCATATTTCTCGTCCGACTGCACAGAACGTTCCCAACCTCCCAAGTATAAGTTAGCATACGCAGGGGCACATGAAGTCCCCATAGCGACTCCCTGGGTCTGCAAAAACAACTGATCATTGAATGTGAAATAATTTTTGGTTAAAATAAATTTCAAAATTGTGAGAATAAACTCATTTAGGGGCCAAGTAGTTGTGTCCTGCTCAAATAGGAAGGATCCAGCCATCAGGACCTCCTGCTCGTGGGGAATGCTCGAATAGAGAGCTTCGATGTCAATCGCCACGAGCAGGGAGTCCGGAGGGATCTGGATCCCCTCCAAATGTTGTAGCAAGTCAGTGGTGTCTCGAATATACGAGGGGAGGCTGCGGACATGGGGCATCAAGAAAGCATCGACAAATTTACTTGCATTATCGGTCAGGGAACCTATCCCTGAGACAATTGGTCTACCAGGTGGAGTATGTAAGTTTTTGTGGGTTTTTGGTCTATCATCTATAACACTATTCATCTGTATACACCCTGTGGTGTGCCTTCTCTTATCTCATTACTATTCAGCAACAATGTTTTAACAAATGCTTTTGTATTTGCAATGTCAGAGCCTGTTCCACAAAAAAAACTCACATCTGCCGCAGGGGGATTTTGTTGGGTTCCGCGTGACTGTGTCTCCGCCTGCACTGGTGAGCTGGTCCACTTAATTTTGTAACCTCTGTATTCTGCTTGTATCAAACATTATATGGCTGTGTCCATGCTGTTTATTCACAAATATGATTCATTGCAGATATTACTCCTGAAGAAGCGGTTAGACCGCGAAACCGGTCGAGGAACCACCCCCCTACGTTTAGACTAAAGCGAAGTTTGCGGGCAAGCCCAGCATTCATTTGTATTAACATCTATGCGTTCTGGAGTGGTTATAAGCTGATTTTAATATTGAATTGATTTGTACATTGTACATTTTTTATTCATGTATGTGTTTTTCTATTAAATATTTTGTTATTATTTTTTCTACTTTATGTATTCTCTGACTCATTACAAGTGCTGAGATAGTCCAAATTCCCTTTCCCAAAATTCTTGTGGGTAGAGACTGCATAAACGCAGAATCAGCACCCCTTGTTTCTATAATGACTAATATGGATGATGGTACGCAATAATTAGTTTGTTCATAATTATTACTGGAGACCATACTCACGATCTTGCATAATCTGCAAGGTGGAATTATTCATAGTGATTCTTCTTTGTCAAAATTGGAAGTGAAGAAGTAGTGTTTCAATAATTTGCTGAGAATACTAGATGTACAACAACTTTCAAGCCAAGGCTATTCAGTATTGTTGAACAATACACCAACTGCTATGGGCATCTCATATCACAGTAACAAATAAAATATATAAACGTAACAATATAAAAACGTAACAAAATGTAACAAACGTAACAAAACGTAACAAAACCGTGCAAATGACTGTTCATTGTCTTATCTGATCGTGGGGAGTCTGGCAGCAGGGTGATTGGTGGATTGCTAAGTAACCAAATCAGCAGCCCAGTACCACTACATACACACACATGGAAATCACATGCAATTCTCTGCAGTGCGATTTGCACCAATTTTTTTTCGTGTTGGCACACCGTAAAGCATCGGTACTCGGTATCGGCGAGTACTTGACTGAAAATATTGGTACTTGTATTCGCCGATAAAAAAACAGTGTTGGTTCAACCCTAATAACTACACTTCAAATTCCCTAAAGTGCATCCACAATGAAAATTTAATCCATGATCTCATTGTTGTAAAAGATCAATATTCAGCAAGGTGCATATATTGAAAGATGATCAGTGCATCCGCAAAGTGTGTTAAGGACATTGTAAATTCTGTATACAATTGTATTCTATTTTGTATGTATTGCACACTAGACATGTGCAATTAGTTTTGTTTCAAATTATTTTTTTAACAAATTTCAACAAATTTGTTAATTTGGAATTATCCGAATTAATGAAAACCCATTTAACAAATTTTTCCAAATATTCGTAAATTCACAAATTCATAAATCTGTAAATTCGTAAATTTGCAAATTCGCAAATTCGTAAATTCATAAATTCAAATATTCGTAAATTCATAAATTTGCAAATTCGTAAATTCATAAATTCATACATTTGCAAATTCGTAAATTCGAAATATGAAAACCTGAAATAATAACTAACTAATAACAACTTAACTATTACTAACTATTAAATTATAGGTATTGGAGATTCCTTTCAAATTTGACTGTTAATGAGCGTAACAAATACGAATTTATCTGAAGTTACGAATTATCCGAAAATAACGAATGCTGTATCTAAACGAATGGAATGTAATGAATTAATAATAATAGATAACAATAATAATAATAAAAATGTTTTATTATCATTATTATTAATTATTATTTTTTATTATAATTTGTTCTGTTCCATTTGTTTAGATGCGGCATTCGTTATTTTGGATAATTCGGAACTTTGGATAAATTCGTAGTTGTTAGGCTCACTAACAGCCAAATTTGAAATGAAATTCCAATACCTATAATTTAATAGTTATTAATAGTTAGTTATTCTTTAGAATTTTATGATTTTCTTTTCTATTTTCAGATTTTCTAATTTTCGAATTTACGACTTTGAATTTACGAATTTTCAAATTTACTAATTTACGAATTGCGATCATAACGAATGACCGGAAAAACAAAAAAAAATGAATGAATGAAACGAAAATTAACACATTTTTCATCAGTGCACACTGCACTCACTGTGAACACGGCAATAATAATGTTTTACATGTTTACATTCTTTCGAGTCCTGATTAGAATTAGCCTGCCTATGTTACGCCCCTTGTTACCATACAAGTACAATTGTCAAATTAATGTGATACCTACGTAATCATGCGTATAAAGAACTTCAGGAACATAGAATAAACAGAACAGTGATTTGGTAAGATGTGGAGTGTATCTTTTTGTGTCTGTTCCCTACTGCAGTAGTTATTATTAATTTGGAACCACTAATCAATATGAGGATAGGATTTGCCTATCTATAACATTTCCAGATTGTCCACCGCGCTATCACAGTCACACTATAAATGCTGATCACCTCCATTACTAGTATAGCGTCTATAGCTACATAAGTTCCAGAATACTGTATATATCATAATTTATACATGCTAAAACTTTCACACAAACCAGTTAACCACTTCAGCCCCGGAAGATTTGGCTGCTGAATGACCTGGCAATTTTTAGCGATTCGGCACTGCGTTGCTGTAACTGACAATTACGCGGTCATGTGACGCTGCACCCAAACAAAATTGACATCCTTTTTTTCCCACAAATAGAGCTTTCTTTTGGTGGTATTTGATCGCCTCTGCGTTTGTTTGTTTTTTTGCGCTATAAACAAAAAAAAGCGTCAATTTTGAAAAAAAACACAATATTTTGTACTTTTTGCTATAATAAATATCCCCATTTTTTTTTTAAAAACCAATTTTTTTCTCAATTTAGGCTGATATGTTTTCTTCAACATATTTTTGGTAAAAAAAAAATCGCAATAAGTGTATACTGATTTGCTTGCGCAAAAGTTATAGCGTCTACAAAATAGGGAATAGATTTATAGCATTTTTATTATATATTTTTTTTTTTTTACTAGTAATGGTGGCGATCTGAAATTTTTATCGGGACTGCAAAATTATGGCGGACACATCGGACACTTTTGACACATTTTTGGGACCATTGTCACTTATACAGCGATCAGTGCTTTAAAAATGCACTGATTACTATAAAAATGTCACTGGCAGGGAAGGGGTTAACACTAGGGGGGCGATCAAGGTATTAATTGTGTTCCCTAGTGTGTGTTTCTAACTGAAGGGGGGAGGGGACTGACTAGAGGAAGGGACAGATCGTGGTTCCTAGCTAATAGGAAAACACGATCTGTCACTGCTCTCAGAACAGGGATTTGTGTGTTTACACACACACGTCCCTGTTCTGCCTCTCATGCTCGCGATCGCTCGTGGCCGGCATTCATCGCGACCGTCGGCCACAAGCATCGTATGAGAGTGGGACATTGGGAGTGGTGATCAGTGTCGTGTCACACATAGCCCCTCCCCCTACAGTTAGAGCACATCCCTAGGACACACTTAACCCCTTCAGCGCCCCCTAGTGGTTAACCCCTTCACTGCCGGTCACATTTACACAGTAATCAGTGCATTTTTAATCGCACTGATTGCTGTATAAAGGTGAATGGTTCCAAAATAGCGCCAAAAGTGTCCGATCTGTCCGCCATAATGTGGCAGTCACGATAAAAATCACAGATCGCCGCCATTACTAGTAAGAAAAAAAATTTGTCATAAAAATGCCATAAAACTATCCCCTATTTTGTAGACGCTATAACTTTTGCGCAAACCAATAAACAAATGCTTATTGCAATTTTTTTTTTTACCAAAAATATGTAGAAGAAGATATATCGGCCTAAACTGAGGAAAAAAAAAAAATTTTATATATTTTTTTGGGATATGTTTTATAGCAAAAAGTTAAAAATATTGCTTTTTTTTTCAAAATTGTCACTCTTATTTTGTTTATAGCGCAAAAAAAAAAAAAAAAACGCAGAGGGGATCAAATTTCTTTAAAACTTTATTTGTGGGAAGAAAGGGACATAAATTTTGTTTGGGTGCAGCGTCGCACGACGGCGCAATTGTCAGTTAAAGCGACGCAGTGCCGAATCGCAAAAAGTGCTCTGGTAAGGAAGGGGGTAAAATCCTCCGGGGCTGAAGTGGTTAAATTAACGCAGTGCCGTATCGCAAAAAAATGGCCTGGTCAGGAAAGGGGGTAAATCTTAATGAGGGCAAGTGGTTAGCTAAGGGGGGACTTTCTTCATGCTTGAGTCTCCTTTTAGTTTTCACATACTGATTTGGATCCTCTTTTTTTTTTTTTTTTCCATTTGTATAATGAAATGCAAGTTACAAAAATGCTTTCCCAGTATAAAACAAAAGGTTTACGGTAGCCATACAATTTCTAAGGTTATCTGAACTATATTTTTATAAGTGATTCCAGATTACATTTTCCATGTATTATAGACATGTGCACAACAAAAAAATGTGTTTATTTTCTTTTGTTTTTTTCATTTCCGTCGATTCGTAACGATTCGTAAATTCGTACGTCGTCGGTGTTCGTATTCATAACGATTCGTAAATTCGTAAGTCGCCGGTGTTAGTATTCGTAACGATTCGTATTTTCGTTAGAGTTATATTTTTGTTTGATTTTCCGAAATTCGGACGCATTCGTATTTATTCGTACATTCGTAACATTCGTAACATTCGTAGATTCCTAATCGGAGCATAATTCATAATTTTATGTAATGTGTATGCTATTATTACATTCTAAGAGACACGGAAGATTATGAATCGAAAAAAAAAGTTACGAATGTACGAATTTTTTCGTTCAATCCATTCGAAGCACGTTAAGCAGCGCCATTGTAAGAGACATGGAAAATTACAAATCGAAAAAAATAAAATAAAAGTTACGAATGTACAAATTTTTTCGTTCAATCCATTCGAAGCATGTTAAGCAGCGCCATTGTAAGAGGCACGGAAAATTCCGAATCTAAAAAAAAAGTTACGAATGTACACATTTTTTCGTTCATTTTGATTTTCGTTGTTCCTGTTTTCGTTTTTCGGATTTTCTTCTTTCGTAGATTCGTTGTTTCTAATTCGTTTTTTTCGGATTTTCGTTGTTTTCGGATTCGTTCGATTTTGGATCCTCTTTTTTTTTTTTTTTTTTTCCATTTGTATAATGAAATGCAAGTTACAAAAATGCTTTCCCAGTATAAAACAAAAGGTTTACGGTAGCCATACAATTTCTAAGGTTATCTGAACTATATTTTTATAAGTGATTCCAGATTACATTTTCCATGTATTATAGACATGTGCACAACAAAAAAAGGTATTAATTGTGTTCCCTAGTGTGTGTTTCTAACTGAAGGGGGGAGGGGACTGACTAGAGGAAGGGACAGATCGTGGTTCCTAGCTAATAGGAAAACACGATCTGTCACTGCTCTCAGAACAGGGATTTGTGTGTTTACACACACACGTCCCTGTTCTGCCTCTCATGCTCGCGATCGCTCGTGGCCGGCATTCATCGCGACCGTCGGCCACAAGCATCGTATGAGAGTGGGACATTGGGAGTGGTGATCAGTGTCGTGTCACACGTAGCCCCTCCCCCTACAGTTAGAGCACATCCCTAGGACACACTTAACCCCTTCAGCGCCCCCTAGTGGTTAACCCCTTCACTGCCGGTCACATTTACACAGTAATCAGTGCATTTTTAATCGCACTGATTGCTGTATAAAGGTGAATGGTTCCAAAATAGCGCCAAAAGTGTCCGATCTGTCCGCCATAATGTGGCAGTCACGATAAAAATCACAGATCGCCGCCATTACTAGTAAGAAAAAAAATTTGTCATAAAAATGCCATAAAACTATCCCCTATTTTGTAGACGCTATAACTTTTGCGCAAACCAATAAACAAATGCTTATTGCGATTTTTTTTTTTACCAAAAATATGTAGAAGAAGATATATCGGCCTAAACTGAGGAAAAAAAAAAAATTTTATATATTTTTTTGGGATATGTTTTATAGCAAAAAGTTAAAAATATTGCTTTTTTTTTTTTTCAAAATTGTCACTCTTATTTTGTTTATAGCGCAAAAAAAAAAAAAAAAAAAACGCAGAGGGGATCAAATTTCTTTAAAACTTTATTTGTGGGAAGAAAGGGACATAAATTTTGTTTGGGTGCAGCGTCGCACGACGGCGCAATTGTCAGTTAAAGCGACGCAGTGCCGAATCGCAAAAAGTGCTCTGGTAAGGAGGGGGTAAAATCCTCCAGGGCTGAAGTGGTTAAATTAACGCAGTGCCGTATCGCAAAAAAATGGCCTGGTCAGGAAAGGAGGTAAATCTTAATGAGGGCAAGTGGTTAGCTAAGGGGGGACTTTCTTCATGCTTGAGTCTCCTTTTAGTTTTCACATACTGATTTGGATCCTCTTTTTTTTTTTTTTTTTTCATTTGTATAATGAAATGCAAGTTACAAAAATGCTTTCCCAGTATAAAACAAAAGGTTTACGGTAGCCATACAATTTCTAAGGTTATCTGAACTATATTTTTATAAGTGATTCCAGATTACATTTTCCATGTATTATAGACATGTGCACAACAAAAAAATGTGTTTATTTTCTTTTGTTTTTTTCATTTCCGTCGATTCGTAACGATTCGTAAATTCGTACGTCGTCGGTGTTCGTATTCGTAACGATTCGTAAATTCGTAAGTCGTCGGTGTTAGTATTCGTAACGATTCATATTTTCGTTAGAGTTATATTTTCCTTGATTCGTTTTTCGAAATTCGGACGCATTCGTATTTATTTCGTACATTCGTAACATTCGTAACATTCGTAGATTCCTAATCGGAGCATAATTCATAATTTTATGTAATGTGTATGCTATTATTACATTTTAAGAGACACGGAAAATTACGAATCGAAAAAAAAAGTTATGAATGTACGAATTTTTTCGTTCAATCCATTCGAAGCACGTTAAGCAGCGCCATTGTAAGAGACACGGAAAATTACGAATCGAAAAAAAAAAAAAAGTTACGAATGTACGAATTTTTTCGTTTAATCCATTCGAGGCACGTTAAGCAGCACCATTGTAAGGGACACGGAAAATTACCAATTCAACAAAAAAAAAAAGTTACGAATGTACGAATTTTTTCGTTCATTTTGATTTTCGTTGTTCCTGTTTTCGTTTTTCGGATTTTCTTCTTTCGTAGATTCGTTGTTTCTAATTCTTTTTTTTCGGATTTTCGTTGTTTTCGGATTCGTTCGGTTCGAACGATTCGTTATTCGTTAACATTTTTACCGAATCGTTCGTTCATTCGTACGATAACGAATGAATGAAAATAATGAAAAAAAAAGAAACAAATTGCACATGTCTAATGTATTATAGATTGTCTATAATACATGGAAAATGTAATCTGGAATCACTCATAAAAATATAGTTCAGATACCCTTAGAAATTGTATGGCTACCGTAACCTTTTGTTTTATACTGGGAAAGCATTTTTGTACCCAACTTGCATTTCATAATACAAATCACTGAAAAAGGAAAAAAAAAGGAAAAAAATATATATATTTAATGAAAAAATGTCATAATAAAAAGGTAAAAAAATAAATAAATATTTAAATATATAATAATAATATAATATATAAAATAATATTTTATGAAAAAAAAAAAAAAAAGCTTGACAATTGTTAATGATACACAGTGTGCAGAGCAATCTAAATGTCATCCTGTTATAATTTAGATCTACTAAATAACAGAATGTCTTGTTAACTGTTAATGAACACATTCTTACTTTAGTGCAGCTGACTGTAACCTGAATAAAAATGTTGCTATACTACGCAAACACTCAGCGGCTCTGTGTGGCAACTATGGAGTTTAAATTGCAAATAAACAAGGCGCTTTAGGCAGTGATTGAGACTCAGCGGTTAGCAAAGTCCCGGACAGGATTTCACTATGCAAACCGCCTGAAATGGCAGCTACTAAGATATTTCCAGGATGCAAATGACAGCGCGGTCATCATCCATTTGCTGCAAGTACATATTTCCCTTTCAAGCAGGACAGTGAAATCATGAGGTTTGTAAATAGAATGCCTTGTACTCTATGTACGAGATCTTAAAATAAGTCTATAATAAAGTACTGAGTTCTTTTTGTTCTAGTTTACAGTAAATGGAACTTTTTTTTCTGCTATACAAAAGTGACAAAATTAACACTTATATAATGTATATAAAAGTTAATAAAGCTTAAAAAGCATTACATTTGAATTAGACATGAGAGACACATTTATGTTCTGACCCTTCCTTAAAAGGTAACTTCAACTTCATTGGAAAAAAATAGCAAATAAAAAAATTGAACATAACATATACAAGTGATATTGTAATTAAATGTTATTAAAAGATTATCTTTCCTTTTCAATCTGCAAGTTCTGTATACCGTATATACTCGAGTATAAGCCGAACCGAATATAAGCCGAGGCACCTAATTTTACCACAAAAAAATAGGAAAACGTATTAACTCGAGTAGAAGCCTAGGGTGAGAAATGCGCAGCTACTGTAAGTGGAAAAGAGGGTCAACAATGCCCATTTGCAGCCTCACTGTGCCCATTTGCAGCCTCACTGTGCCCATTTGCAGCCTCACTGTGCCCATTTGCAGCCATAGGTCCCCTGAACTTCAAACTTGGTAGTTAAGGGTTCATAGATTAAAATAAAATTTGGGGTCTCTGGACCCAAAGGGTCCCGAAATGACATTGCTGCAGATGGACACAGTTGACCGACTTTGGGGCCCTGTATCTCGGAAGGAGAACTAGGAACCCCAAATGGATATGTTGTAGTGTTTGTTCCACTGGGTTTGCACACCTAATTTGGGGTTGCTAGCACCAAGTGGGCCCGAGATACGGGGCCGCAAAGTCGGGTCGGAAAATGTAATTTTATGCTGCAGAAAAGTGCTTGACTCGAGTATAAGCCGAGGGGGGCACTTGCAGCACAAAAAAATGTGCTGAAAAACTCGGCTTATACTCGAGTATATACAGTAATTCAATGCAATATGGTGGCTACCTGGTGTTCTGTACACAGATGGTGTACAGAGAACCCCCCCCCCCCCCCCCGGAAATGGAAATGTTTGTGTAATTGGCATATGCCACGTACACCCACGATCGGAAATTCGGCCAGCAAAAGAGACCGATGAGAGCTTTTGGTCAGGAAATGCGACCTTGCGTATGCTCCATCAGACTTTTGCTGGCCGAATTCCCGCCAGCAAAAGATTGAGTGCAGGTTCTTAATTTTTTGGTCGGAAAAAGTTTTGATCGTAAATTCCGATCTTCTGTAGCAATTCCGACGCGCAAAATTCCTACACATGCTCGGAAACAATTCGACGCATGCTTGGAATCATCGAACTTAATTTTCTTGGCTCGTCGTAGTGTTGTACATCACCACGTTCTTGACGGTCGAAAGTTCAGCAAACTTTTGTGTGTATGCAAGCCAAGCTTAAGCGGAATTCCGTCGGAAAAACCATCCAAGATTTTTCAGATGGAAAATCCGCTTGTGTGTACGGGGCATTACTGATTTTCCCAGAGGTCTGCACTAAGATGCAAGTCAGATTGTGGGCATCCCCTTTTGGTAAGATACATGTTTAATGGGATGCAGGCCCTGATAACTTTCTCATTAGCACTCAAGTGCAGTAGCTGATTGATAATTGGTTACTAGAGTAGAAGGTTGTTGTTCTGGTGCCCACCAGCGGGTGTCTCTCATCATCTAGCACAGTGGTTCTCAACATGGGGGTCAGGACCCCCTAGGGGGTTGAATAACGATTTGCCAGGGGTCACCGAATCCTGGGCTGTTCATGAAGCCCATGCTGCTCTCCCAGCCTTTTTGTGGTCACCCAGCAGGGCTGTCCCCGGAGCCTGTGGCCAACCAGCTGGGCTGTTCCTGGAGCCTGTGGCCGCCCACTCAGCCTCTTCGCAGCCACCCATTCAGTTCACGGCATGGCTGGGGGGCAGAGACTAGAGGTCAGCTGACTGATGAGGAATGTGAAGTGGGAGGGGCTGGAGGAGACCCTAACTCCTGATTTCAACATAGGTGTCACTGCTATGACCACAAAGTCGGAGACACAGTGAAGCCAGGGACACAGTGAGTAACACTACCTGTGATTATAGTTGTCATTAAAAGTCCCCACTACAGTTCTCAGATCAGCAGATGACCTTGATCAAGAGCACTTAAAGAGGAAGTAAAGCCCAAGTAAAAATACACCCTGCAAGGCAAAGGCATAATATGAATATGAATAGAATATGAATATGAATATGAATAGCTTACCTAAGATGGAAGCCCACGAAGCAACCCTCGTTGTCCTCCTCCGACACCGCCATGATACCCGGAGTGTCTTCCGGGTATCGCGGCTCCGGCGCTGTGACTGGCCGGAGCCGCGATGACGTCACCCCCACGCATGTGCGTGGGAGCCGCCACTAACGGCATGATTGCTGTTAGCAGCGGCATGCTCAGTGCGCTTGCGTGCCGCTGTCCACGGCGCATGCGCCGTAGACAGCGGTGCCTGTCTTTTGCAAATATCTCCTAAACGTGTAGGTTTAGGAGATATTTCCTGGACCTACAGGTAAGCCTTAATCTAGGCTTACCTGTAGGTCAAAGTATTCTGTAAGGGTTTACAACCACTTTAAGTTGGCTGATCAGAACTCCCCCCAGCACTGCCACTGATCCCACCCCCCGCCAGCACTGCCACTGATCCCACCCCTCACCAGCACTGCCACTCATCCCAACTCCCGCCAGCACTGCCACTCATCCCAACCCCCCCCCCCACCAAGGAGTAAGAGAATAGAGAACACATGGAAGGGAGAGGAAAAGAGGGGGGAGGAACAAAGAAAAAGGGAGAGAAAGAATAAGAGAAAAAACAAGAAAAATGGCTAGAGAGAGGGATGGGGGGGGGGGCAAGAAATTAGCATAGAGAGAAATAAAAGGGAAAGAAAGGAAAACAAAGAAAGAGTGGTACATTCTAAAATGTACCATAAGGGGTTTTAATACTGTACGGGTGGAAGGTACTCAGAAAGCGCTAAATGTTCTTGGGTTAGGGGCTCAAATTACTTGTCTTGCCTTGGGTGCTGACAACCCACGCTACGAAAATAATTTTACTGTTAGGGGTCCCCACAACTTGGGAATTTTTATTAAGGGGTCACGACACTAGAAAGGTTGAGAACCACTGGTCTAGCAGATCCCAGTAATCAGTCAAAGCATAATGCTGGCTGCTAGGAGAGTATTTAGTCCCTATTCTACATTTTTCTCTTGCTTCAGTGTTTTGCCTGATAGCCAGATTATGCTTGTTGACTTATCCTAAACCTAGATCCTGATCTTACTCCTGCTCTGCATCCTGTACCCTATACCCTGCTTCCTCTTATCTGATCCCCTTATTTCTGATCCCAGTCTTGGTTCTCCATTCCTATCTGTTCCCTGCATTCCCAGTTTACCCTGTTTATCTGTGCTTTCTTTTTCTCTGCATATATTGTTTTATAGATCGTTTGCCAATTAGTTATTTTGTTCTTTGGTTATAGTTCACTTATAGCTTCAAGTATATTCTGTTGGTGTTTTGATATCCAGCCCTTCAGCGCAAAATCACGTATCCGTACGTTTTTTTGTTTTTCGGGTCGGGGGCATGCATGCTCGCTGCCGGCGACCCGCTCCCTCTGTGAATGGACACAGCAGGAGCCAATCACTGGGTCTGGAAGACCTGATGTGCGCCGGGACCCACCAATTGTTCCCAAGGCAGACAGAATAGCGGTCTGCCTATGTAAACAAGGCAGATCGCCGTTCTGTCAGAGGGGAAGATGGAGATCTTGTGTTCCTGATAAGCAGGAACACATATCTCTGTCTTCCCCCCAGTCAAAGCACCCCCCACACAGTTAGCAGGCACTCCCGGGGAACACATTTAACCCTTTGATTTCCCCTGATGTTAATTGTAGTAATGCCAGGTTCATTAGCACAGTGTCAGTGCATTTTTTGAACCCTGATCACTTTATTGGTGTCACTGGTCCCCAAAAAGTGTCACTTATGCCGCGTACACACGTGCGGACTTTTGCCGGCGGACCTAGTCCAGCGGACAATCCCGCGGGACTTTCCAGCTAGGTCCGCTGGACTTTCCGAGGGTGTGGACTTGCCCACACACGCACGGACTTCTCCAGCGGATAATCCGCCGGCCAAAAGTCCGCGGGACTTTTGAAAATGAACGGACTTGCCCCACACACGGAGCAGTCCGTTCATTTCGAACGTAACTTCAGGTTACGTAGCTAGCGTAGGCAGTAAATGCCGCCGCGCTAGCTCCGCAAGCTGGCATGGATTTAAAGGGAATCCCCACGCCGAAAAAACGGCGTGGGGGTTCCCCCCAAATCCATGTCAGACCCTCATCCGAGCACGCAGCCTGGCAGGCCAGGAAAGGGGTGGGGACGAACGAGCGCCCCCCCCCCTCCTGAGCCGTACCAGGCCGCGTGCCCTCAACATGGGGGGTGCCCTGGGGAAAGGGGGGCCGTGCGGCCCCCCCACCCCAAAGCACCTTGTCCCCATGTTGATGAGGACAAGGGCCTCTTCCCGACAACCCTGGCCGTTGGTTGTCGGGGTCTGCGGGCGGGGGCTTATCGGAATCTGGGAGCCCCCTTTAATAAGGGGGCCCCCAGATCCCGGCCCCCACCCTATGTGAATGAGTATGGGGTACGATGTACCCCTACCCATTCACCTAAGGTGTAAAATGTAAAGTACAAAAACACACACACTTTTGAAAAAATATTTTATTGCACTGCTCCGGGGGTCTTCTTCCGTCTTGGGGGTCTTCTCGCCGGACTCCCCCGCTCTCTTCTGCTCTTTTACCTAGCTCTTTCACGAGGGGGGGAGTCCGGCTACCTTCTTCGTCGTCGCCGCCGTCGTCTGGGGGTCTCGATCCGCCTTCGGGGGTCTCTTCTGTTCTTGCGGCGGTCGTCGTCTTCCGCGCCGCCGGCGCCTTCTTCTTCTTCTTGTCCTTCTTCTTGTCCTTCTTCTTGTTCTTCTTCTTCCGATGTTGACCCGACGCTCTCTCTGCCCGGAATGCCTGTGCCGCTCTGCGCTGAGACTTATATAGGGGAATGGGGACAGGGTCACATGTTCATGTCACATGGTGACCCCGCCCCCTTGCGATGTCACAGTCCCAGCATCCTCCGGGACTGTGACATCGCAAGGGGGCGGGGTCACCATGTGACATGAACATGTGACCCTGTCCCCATTCCCCTATATAAGTCTCAGCGCAGAGCGGCACAGGCATTCCGGGCAGAGAGAGCGTCGGGTCAACATCGGAAGAAGAAGAACAAGAAGAAGGACAAGAAGAAGGACAAGAAGAAGGACAAGAAGAAGAAGAAGGCGCCGGCGGCGCGGAAGACGACGACCGCCGCAAGAACAGAAGAGACCCCCGAAGGCGGATCGAGACCCCCAGACGACGGCGGCGACGACGAAGAAGGTAGCCGGACTCCCCCCCTCGTGAAAGAGCTAGGTAAAAGAGCAGAAGAGAGCGGGGGAGTCCGGCGAGAAGACCCCCAAGACGGAAGAAGACCCCCGGAGCAGTGCAATAAAATATTTTTTCAAAAGTGTGTGTGTTTTTGTACTTTACATTTTACACCTTAGGTGAATGGGTAGGGGTACATCGTACCCCATACTCATTCACATAGGGTGGGGGGCCGGGATCTGGGGGCCCCCTTATTAAAGGGGGCTCCCAGATTCCGATAAGCCCCCGCCCGCAGACCCCGACAACCAACGGCCAGGGTTGTCGGGAAGAGGCCTCATCAACATGGGGACAAGGTGCTTTGGGGGGGGGGGGGGCCGCACGGCCCCCCTTTCCCCAGGGCACCCCCCATGTTGAGGGCACGCGGCCTGGTACGGCTCAGGAGGGGGGGGGGCGCTCGTTCGTCCCCACCCCTTTCCTGGCCTGCCAGGCTGCGTGCTCGGATGAGGGTCTGACATGGATTTGGGGGGAACCCCCACGCCGTTTTTTTCGGCGTGGGGATTCCCTTTAAATCCATGCCAGCTTGCGGAGCTAGCGCGGCGGCATTTACTGCCTACGCTAGCTACGTAACCTGAAGTTACGTTCGAAATGAACGGACTTGCCGATGAGCGGCAAGTCCGTTCATTTCAAAAGTCCCGCGGACTTGCCCACTAACGGCGGGATTGTCCGCTGGACTGCCAAGTCCAGCGGATAATTTTAAAACAAAACTTAAAACTTTGGCGCCAAAAAGTCCGCCGGACTTTGGCGCCAAAAAGTCCGCCGGCGCCCACACACGAGGGGATTATAAGCTGGACTTCAGTCCAGAGGATAATCCCGCGGGATTGTCCCTTCGTGTGTACGCGGCATTAGTGTCAGATTTGTCGCAGTCCCACTAACGCCGTCATTACTAGTAAAAAAAAAATTTTTTTAAAGTAAAAATGTCATAAATCTTTCCCACAGTTTGTAAACGCTATAACTTTTGCACAAACTTTTTTTTTGGGCTGGGTGGTGGGGTTGTGTGACTTACCAGTGCCCATCAATGCTGACCAGTAAACACACCTGCCTGACACTGACCATTACTCTGACCTGCCTGACCTACATACACTGACCTACATACACTGACCTGCCTGACCTACATACACTGACCTGCCTGACCTACATACACTGACCTGCCTGACCTACATACACTGACCTACCTGACCTACATACACTGACCTACATTATACACTGACCGACATACACTGACAGTGACCACTGACCTGCCTGACCTACATAAACTGACAGTGACCACTGACCTACATACACTAACAATGACATACATACACACACTGTGTCTGACCTACCTCAGCTCAGCCGTGGTGTGCAGTCACAGCAGGCAGTCAGTCAGTCACTCTTCACCGTCAGAGAGGAAAGGAGCCGAGCCGTGGAGGAGAGGAGAGCAGAGCCAAGCCACCCGCCTGAGCGGGGATGTAGCGTTCCCGCCTTCTGGAGCCTGCAGTCTAATACAGTTATGTGCAAAAATGTGCAAAAAAATAGCAAAAATGACACAAATATACAGTTAATTCCAAATAAAACATGTGAGTATATGAAAGAGTATGTATACGGGGCGTGGCCTGGACGGGACCCGAGATGGCGGCGTGCTAAAGAGCTCCCGCACACCACGGACGAGAAGAAGCCCAGAACGGGACCTAAAGTGACACCAGCACGCGATGGGAAAGACGACCACGGCACACCGCACCCCAGCCTCCTGGACCTCCAGAGGGATCTCCAAAGGGTCGCCATAGACATCAAGAGCACCATGATGTCTGCGATCTCTGACCTGAAAGAAGAGATCCATTCAATGGCACATCGCATCTCTGCTGTAGAGGAGGACTCCCGGATCCATGCCACAGCCATCAGGCAAGTACAGCAAACATATGACCAGCATCTACCCCTAATGTTTGATTTACACAGACACTTAGAAGATTTGGATAATAGGGGACGCAGACACAATGTGAGGGTGAGAGGTGTGCCCGAGGGGATAGATCAAGCTGAGATGCCACAAGCGGTCTGCTCCATTTTTAATGATCTGCTGGGACGCCCTGCTGATACCCCCATAGAAATGGAACGAATACACCGAGCCCTGAGACCCCCCCCGCGTGACACAGAACCACCCAGGGATATCGTTTGCTGTATAGTCAACTTTCCCCTCAAAGAAGAAATTCTAAGGAAAGCCAGAGATAGAGGCCATATCCTTTACAATGGCACGGAAATAAAACTGTTCCAAGACCTTTCCCAAATTACCTTGCAGAACAGACGCTCCCTACGCCCCCTGCTGGATATATTGAGATCTCGCAACATCCAGTACAGATGGAAATTCCCATTCTGCTTATCTGCAACTAACAGAGGCCGGACGGCATTCCTCAGAACACCAGAGGACCTGCACACGTTTTGCGAACAACTTGATATCCCCCCTGTGGATATTCCTGAATGGTACGCAAGCTATTTTCCTACAGAGCCATGGCAGCAAGTTTCACATAACTCCTCTCCCAAATCGCAAAGACACCGCTCTAGAAGACGCCGACTTGACCCCACGTCTCCTGATGCTCGACCCTTCCGAAGAGAACCACCCAGACGCAGCCCTGGACCTCCAGACACCCCGCGCCGAAACCACCCAGATGCATAATCCACATTCCTCCTCATCGTCATGGGACCTCAAAGCTCGTTTTTGAAGAGGAACTCTATATTCCACTGACATTCCAATTCACCCACCCCCCCCCCCTTTTTTTTTTTTTTTTTTCTCTCCTCTTTTTCTTTTATATCCCTTTTTTCCAGCACTACGTCAACATGCCCGCCTACACTAAGGCCGAGTGCTCTCAAGGCTATGGACAGCTTCCAGAGATCGCGAGACACCCAGCGGCTCTCCAAAAGTCAGAACAGAAGACCGACACCGAAGACCAAAAGAAGCCAACGTGCACGCCAGCTCCTGGAAGAAGCAAGCATCCCTCGGGTAACAGTACAAGGACTTTAGCATCTAAGTCTCACCCAAGGTACTAACGCTTACATTCCACAGGGTTTTTTTGGAGCGAACTTCAGCCTATATCTAATGCCTTATGCTTACTTGTGTTCTTTCTGAACTTAACCTGGTTCCCTAGTACGTACCTGCTATACACACGTCTCGGGTCGGCCACAGCGGATGGGGAGTTAACCCTCCCCCCCTGCTGGGGCTGATGCCGAGACCACATCATGATACCTGTATAACTGTTGCCTGCCGGTGCTGCACTCGGGCCGCCCTCCCCCAGGCTCTCCACTAGATACTTACAGACCCAAAACGAACACTGTGGCGAAAACTCTTAATTGATACACCAGTACCTACTATATAACCTTTCTTAACTTACACACGTGAGGATCATTAAAATCGCTACAAACTCACAGTGGTTCAGCGTGCTGTGGGGCCAGGGGTGGTCTGGGTGCGGGGACGGCAGACATGAGATTAAAGGAGCTATGACTAAGAGGAGGGAAGAAAAGATACTGTAATTCCCTTTAGTTGGTTCAAGTGTATATCATCAACCCAAAGCGGCTCCTCCTCGCACGTATATATATATGTAGCTATGACCCCCTCCCCCCCCCCCCTTTTTTTATGAAGGAAAAGAGGAGAGAGAAAATGTCTCTTGTTTTTTGTTCTTGTTTTCTTCATACACCAATTTGTACACAAATATCTTTAGTAAAATTTAGCAAAGTTACCCGCTCCACCATTACAAAGCTTATGTAGAATAGAATCCACTTCGTGCTCCATTCACGTTTCCCATGATGCCACTTTCTAGACCATGATTTCTTTGCCTCTTTCCGAGATGCACAATGCCTAATGTCACATATTGTCCCTAGACGCTATTATAGCCCTTTTCTCGTCCATATCAGTGCGACTCCACTGTTTTCCCCCCTAGACCACCACCCCCTCATAGCAGTCCAATCGGACTTGTGCTACCTTCCGGACCACACCCATTAGGTGGATAGGCACGCCTAGTCCACCTCCGGACAATAATACTCAGGAGACTTCTAGTACGTGCTTTGAAGCACGTCTGCTGAGTGACCACCTACTTTCCCTTCAACCCCGTCTTCCTCCTCCCTCCCTTCTCTTCTCCCCTCTCTCCCCCCCCCTTTTTTTTTTTTATTTTATTTACTTATTTTTTTTTTTTCTCTCTTTACTTTTCCTTCCTTAGCCTTGCCTCTTCTCCCCCTTTTCTCCTCTTACAACGGGACTCGTTCCCCTCTCCTCCCCTGTGCACGCACATCCCGATAAGTACTCCACCCTGTAAGCCTATCCCACAGCAGAACCTCGAGAGGCCCTCGGTGCCAACACATACCGACCAGATCATGCAGAATAAATCATTTACTGATAGACTCACACTTAAGTGCGTGTCACTTAATGTAAAAGGACTAAACCTCCCGGAAAAAAGATCACAAATTCTCTCAGCACTTACCAAACACAAAGCGCACTTTTTGCTACTACAAGAAACACACTTTAAGTCCAAGGCTGTCCCTAGACTGTCGAATCACATTTATAGGCAAGCGATCCACTCCACCAATCCAACTTCCAAAACTAAAGGGGTATCCATTTTGATCTCACAAAGGGCAGACTTCCAACTGACTGATTCGCTCGTTGATGTAGAGGGTAGATATGTCTTCTTAAAAGGCAGATATGCAGGTAAACCAATCACCATAGCGAACGTATACTGTCCGAACGAACACCAAGTGACCTTCCTCAGAAGAGTCTGCGATCTCCTAACCACATTTCAGGAAGGCATATTAATACTGGGAGGCGACTTTAACACACCATTAAACCCACTACTGGACTCCTCCACAGGCACCTCTACCCTCCCATTCAGAGCCCTGAGACAAATCAAACTCCAATTGCAACACCTGTCCCTACATGATACATGGCGCACATTACACCCGACGGTTAAAGATTACACCTTTTTCTCCTTCCCACACCAGAAATATTCTAGGATTGACTACATATTCCTATCCCAGCCAGATCTATCGTCGCTATCACAGGCCTCCATTGAACCAATGTTTTTATCCGACCACCACCCTATCACGATTACCTTGACCTTTCCGGAGACTAAACAATTGACCAAAACATGGAGACTGAATCCCTCCCTCCTAAAAGATACGGAAGTTTTGAGACAAATCAATGACAGGCTTCATCTATACTTTCAGGAGAATGATACCTCAGATATCTCTCCCATTACGTTATGGGAGGCACACAAATGTGTGATCAGAGGGAAACTAATAGCTCTAGCCACGACTGAAAAGAAAAGACAACAGGCACAGACTACTTCTCTCATTCAGACAATTAACCGACTTGAAATCGCACACAAACTCTCGACCTCACAGACTACTTTACAGGACCTCTTATCTGCTCGCTCCACACTTTGGGAAGAACTAGGGAAACGCACCAGACGGAGGTACATTCTCCAACAGAAAGTGTTCTATGAACATGGTAACAAGAGTGGGAGGATGCTAGCGCGTGCGATACAAACCACTAAATCATCCTCCATAATCCACCACATCCGCACTCCACAAGGCAATATTTTATCTAAAAATGAAGACATAACCTCTCAATTTGAAAAATTCTATGCCTCCCTGTACAACTTACCGCAAGCCGCGCCAAATTCGCCCGCCACCGAGGACCGCACCGCCCGAATAAAAGACTTCCTGTCACAATACTGCCCCAAACCTATATCTACTCAACAAGCCGAAACATTAGAACGCCCATTGTCTGATGAGGAACTTAACCACGCGATTAAACAAATGAAAGCAGGGAAATGCCCTGGCCCCGATGGCCTATCCCTAATATATTATAAAACCTTCTCGGAAAAACTATCACCTAGAATGCTAGCAGCCTTTAATACTCTCTCTAACACATCCACCTCTACAGGACGTATGTTGGAAGCACACGTAGCGGTCATACCCAAGCCAGACAAAGATCCCTCCCAAGTCTCTAACTATAGACCTATATCCTTGCTTAATGTAGATATTAAAGTATATGCTAAAATTATTGCCAACAGATTATTACCCCTTATACCAAACCTCATATCACCAGACCAGGTAGGATTCATCCCGGGCAGGGAGGCCAGGGATAACACTATCCGCACCCTAAACCTACACCACTGGCTGACCTCGTCGGGCTCCAAAGGATTCCTTCTATCCCTTGACGCTGAGAAGGCGTTCGACAGGGTGGCCTGGGACTACATGCGGGAGGTGCTGAAAAGCATAGGTCTCCTACCACGCATGTTTGCACACATTAATGCTCTCTATACAAATCCGTCAGCGAGGGTTAAAGCGAACAACCTCCTGTCGAACGCCTTCCCAATAACCAATGGAACACGCCAGGGTTGCCCACTATCCCCCCTAATTTTCGTCCTCACGTTGGAACCGCTACTAAATAGACTAAGAGCAAATACAGATATTCAAGGATTAAATGTCAATAACACTGAGTATAAAGTAGCAGCGTTCGCAGACGACATCCTTCTGACACTACAAGCACCTCGGACTTCCCTCCCAAACCTCCTGCAAGATATTCACCACTTTGGCGTCCTCTCTAACCTCAAAATTAACTTTGCCAAATCTCATGCATTGAACATTTCCCTCCCAACACAAGAAGTAGTACACTGCCAAGAATCATACCCTTTCCAGTGGAAATCGGATGCCATAACGTACCTTGGCATCCGAGTTCCCAGACGGCTTACATCTCTATACGACCTAAATTTTTTGACAGCCCTGGTCAAAATTCAAACAGACCTAAAGAATTGGGCTAACCTCAACGTCTCCTGGTTCGGCCGTGCAGCATTGATAAAAATGATAATTCTCCCTCGCCTCCTCTACCTCCTACAGACAATCCCAATATACTTACCCCCGACCTTTTTCGCATCCTACAAGAAAGCCTGTTCAGCATTTATCTGGAAGGGAGGCACACCACGAATTAAATACTCACGCTTGACTGCCACCAAAACTAAGGGGGGAATTGCACTGCCAGATCTGTACCAATACTACCTGGCCTGCCACCTTGCCAGGGTGATTGATTGGAAATCCCACAAGCGAGGGAAATGTTGGGTTAGCTTGGAGAACTCCTTTCTGCAAAAACCCCTTCACATCCTCCCGTGGATATCACCGAAACATTGGCCTGTTTCAGTCAAACAACATCCACTCATTGACCCAACGTTATCGGTTGTAAATACTGCAATGAAATATCACAACATTTCCTCGAGACCAGGTCCACTGACCTCGTTGAGGGGCAACCCAGACTTCACCCCAGGCAACACAAAGACTTTCCTGCTAAGGGAATGGCCTCACGAGGAAGTCCTGGCGCAGCACTTTTATAGTAAGGGCCGACCACGTTCATACGAAAATCTAGCATCTACATGCCACACGAAAGAATTCCCCTTTTGGACGTACAGACAAGTGAGACACTTTTTCTCCACGACTGCTTCCTCAGACATATGGTCCAGAAACCTCACACCGTTCGAAACACTATATTCACAAACCGAGCCTCAACGACATCTGATATCAACAATCTACCCTCTGCTACAAGACAGGAAACACCCCCCACAAACTGACAATGCACGATTAGCCTGGGACAGAGACCTCCAGTTGACATTTACAGACGACGAATGGGAAACTGTTCTCACAAACACACACAAGGGCTCAATGAACGTTGCAATACAAGAAAACGGTTACAAAATCGTTACTAAATGGTACAGAACACCATCCCGCCTACACCACTTTTCTCCTACAATCCCTAACATATGCTGGAGATGTAACAACGCTAATGGCTCCATGTTACACATATGGTGGGAATGCGCAGTAATTCAACCATTCTGGACAGAAGTGCACTCGGTGATAAAAAACGTAACTACATACACGTTAGACTACACCCCGGCGCAATTCCTGCTGCACCATACAACCCTGTCCAACCGCTCCTACCACAAGTCTCTGGCCATGCATATGGTCAATGCAGCCAGACTTTGCATTCCAACACACTGGCGCTCGACGCACAGCCCAACCATTAGGGAGTGGTTGACCAGGGTTGCAAAAATTGAAGAATTGGAAGAACTAATCTTTACCTCACAAGATCGCATTCAAAAATTCACCTCGACATGGGCATGCTGGACCCATTTTAAATCCACAGATGGATACAAATCCCACTTCCCAACATAATGCGTCACCCTCGAATACCTGACAGGCCTTCAGCTTAAATAATGTGTGTGCCGGGGGTGGAGAGGGGAGGGACACCCCCCTCCCCTTCTCGCCCCCCCTATCTTCTGTCCCAGATATACCTCCTTATTCCAACACCCGCTTACCTTCTCTATCCCCCCCCTCCCTACCTGAACCCTCCCCCCCTCTTCCCCCCCCCCCCCTCTCCTTTTTTTTTTTTTTTTTTCTCTCTCTATCTTCTCTTTACTCTTCCCTCCTACCGAACACCTCCCCATAGGAGTCATATCCTAGATCAAAATGTTCTAACAAGACACTAGAGACCCATGTTTTCAACTTTAACTTACGGTCAAGTTCATGTCTTTCACCAGGCCGTGTCTGGACCTGTAGATAATGGTCCACAGGGCTGTAAAGCGACTTATGCCAAACTTGTTGATATTAAGAGGTCTCGTCATGAGATACAAAGTACTATAAAACCTGTACACTGTTTCTGTTAATGTATGTTCTTTACATGTTACATTCCCTCTGTTCCTACACAATACCCATGACCCTGTCTACAATACAGATTTTGAAATTGTTAAACCTGTTTTCAATGTCATGGACGAGTTTCTGCATTATATTGTATGCGATGTACTGCACCTGTATTTTTGTTTAATCTCAATAAAAACTAAAAATATTCCTCAAAAAAAAAAAAATATATATATATGTATATATAATAAGCCAAACCAAAGTGTCCTCATGTGAAAAAAATATGTATATATAATAAAAAAATGCAGTCTTTAGTATAAATATATGCAATATTCCCAAGTGACTTGTGCGGGTGTCCAAAGTGCTCTATGCATACACTTATTCATGACTCCAGTGCAGCAAAAATGATGAGGTGACAATAGTACTCCCCTTCGGTTCCACACTTACCAGATCTTTGTACCCCTGCAGGGGTAAAGTGCGTGTAATCAAATTTACTTTAGTAGCAATATCCGGACCGATCCGTGGTATATCAGGCGCAGGGTATCCTCATATAAATGGACATAAAAAATGGGTACTCATATGCCGCGTACACACGAAGGGACTATCCCGCGGGATTATCCGCTGGACTCAAGTCCACCGGACAATCCCCTCTTGTGTGGGCGCCGGCGGACTTTTTGGTGCCAAAAGTCCGGCGGACTAGGTTTTAAGTTTTGTTTTAAAATTGTCCGCTGGACTTGGCAGTCCGTGGACAATCTGGCAGTCCGGCGGACAATCCCGCCGTTAGTAGGCTAGTCCGCCGCACTTTTGAAATGAACGGACTTGCCGCTCATCTGAAAGTCCGTTCATTTAGCACGTGACTTCAGGTATACGTAGCTAGTGCAGGCAGTGAATGCCGCCGCGCTAGCCCCGTCACCTGGCATGGATTTAAAGGGACTCCCCACGCCGAAAACGGCGTGGGGGTCCCCCCCAAATCCATCTCAGACCCTTATCCGAGCATGCAGCCCGGCAGGCCAGGAAAGGGGTGGGGACGAGCGAGCGCCCCCCTCCTGAGTCGTACCAGGCCGCGTGCCCTCAACATGGGGGGTGCCCTGGGGAAAGGGGGGCCGTGCGGCCCCCCCCACCCCCAAGCACCTTGTCCCCATGTTGATGAGGACAAGGGCCTCTTCCCGACAACCCTGGCCGTTGGTTGTCGGGGTCTGCGGGCGGGGGGCTTATCGGAATCTGGGAGCCCCCTTTTATAAGGGGGCCCCCAGATCCCGGCCCCCCACCCTATGTGAATGAGTATGGAGTACGATGTACCCCTACCCATTCACCTGAGGTGTAAAATGTAAAGTAAAAAAAACACACAATTTTGAAAAAATATTTTATTGCACTGCTCCGGGGGTTTTCTTCTGTCTTGGGGGTCTTCTCGCCGGACTCCTCCACCATTTACCTAGCTCTTTTACCGAGCGGAGGAGGCCGGCTACCCTCTTCGTCGTCGATGCAGTCGTCTGGGGGTCTCGATCCGCCTTCGGGGGTCTTCTGGGGTCTTCCGGGGTCTCTTCTGTTCTTGCCGCGGTCGTCGTTTTCCGCGCCGTCGGCGCTGCCTTCTTCTTCTTCTTCTTCCGATGTTGACTCGTCGCTGTCTCTGGCCGGAATGCCAGAGCCGCGCTGTGCTGGGACTTATATAGGGACAAGGGGACAGGGTCACATGCTCAAGTCACATGGTGACCCCGCCCCCTTGTGATGTCACATTCCCGGAGGATGCTGGGACTGTGACATCACAGGGGGCGGGGTCACCATGTGACATGAGCATGTGACCCTGTCCCCTTGTCCCTATATAAGTCCCAGCACAGCGCGGCTCTGGCATTCCGGCCAGAGACATCGACGAGTCAACATCGGAAGAAGAAGAAGAAGAAGAAGAAGAAGGCGGCGGCGGCGGCGCGGAAAAAGACGACCGCGGCAAGAACAGAAGAGACCCCGGAAGACCCCCGAAGCCGGATCGAGCCCCCCAGACGACGGTGCCGACGACGAAGAAGGTAGCCGGCCTCCTCCGCTCGGTAAAAGAGCTAGGTAAATGGCGGAGGAGTCCGGCGAGAGGACCCCCAAGACGGAAGAAGACCCCCGGAGCAGTGCAATAAAATATTTTTTCAAAATTGTGTTTTTTACTTTACATTTTACACCTTAGGTGAATGGGTAGGGGTACATCGTACCCCATACTCATTCACATAGGGTGGGGGGCCGGGATCTGGGGGCCCCCTTATAAAAGGGGGCTCCCAGATTCCGATAAGCCCCCCGCCCGCAGACCCCGACAACCAACGGCCAGGGTTGTCGGGAAGAGGCCCTTGTCCTCATCAACATGGGGACAAGGTGCTTTGGGGTGGGGGGGCCGCACGGCCCCCCTTTCCCCAGGGCACCCCCCATGTTCAGGGCACGCGGCCTGGTACGGCTCAGGAGGGGGGTCGCTCGCTTGTCCCCACCCCTTTCCTGGCCTGCCGGGCTGCGTGCTCGGATAAGGGTCTGAGATGGATTTGGGGGGGACCCCCACGCCGTTTTTCGGCGTGGGGAGTCCCTTTAAATCCATGCCAGGTGACGGAGCTAGCGCAGCGGCATTCACTGCCTACGCTAGCTATGTATACTTGAAGTTACGTTCTAAATGAACGGACTGCTCCGTGTGTGGGCAAGTCCGTTCATTTTCAAAAGTCCCGCGGACTTGTCCAGCGGATTGTCCGCCAGGGGAAGTCCGGGCGTGTGTGGGCAAGTCACACGCTCGGAAGTCCGGGTCTGTGTGGGGAAGTCCCGCCGGACTAGGTCCGGCGGACAATCCGCCAGACTAGGTCCGGCGGACAAAGTCCGAACGTGTGTACGCGGCAATAGCGTGACTCCGTTTAAAAATTATTTATTAGTCACACAGTATAACAAGCAGGGCAAGTCTAATAAGCTCGGAGGACACGCGGTGAAGCACAGAAGCGCGCTGACACTTTCCCCGAATTGGTGACTTTGTTCATATCCCGACTAACCCGCTAGGGTTAGCGAGGCTTCACACGTGAAGCAGAGAGTGTGCAGCGCGCGAGGCATTTTAGTACACTTGGTAACTACACTTGGGTGGGGGTAAGCCACACCGCTTGACCTTTGGGGTACACACCTCCTAAACTTTTTCCTTAGGGGAGGTCCCTAATCCAATCCCTAAGTCCTGGCCTTGTTCTTCAAGGGAAAACCCTAACCCTCTAACTCTAACCCTAAACCTTTAACCCTAACCCTCACTCTCACCCTCTAACCCTAACACACTAACCCTACATTTATAGAGTTAGGACTGCAGTACACCTGGGTGTGAGCCACATAAATACCAGGGGAGAGTTCAGAGTTTGCTCTCTTCCAGATGGGATTCACAGAGGAAGCACTGCTGCAACAAGTCCTACTGGAGCACGTGTCCCCCCTTCCCCTTCCTTCTGGGTCACCCTGCTGGGATTCTCCCTGGACTATGAAGCTACCATTACTGGACTTCTGCTGAATGGAATTTGCTTCTCTGGAAGGTAGGAGCCTGGGCAGCCTGCATTAGTTAATTAGGACTGGACTCGTGTTTCGTGCTGTTAGACTGTGTTACCGGATCTTCAGTAAAGCTGTTAACAGTTTTAAGCCTGGTCTTAAAGTGGATGTAAACCCCATTCATGAAATCTGACCTGGAAACATACAGTATCTCACAAAAGTGAGTACACCCCTCACATTTTTGTAAATATTTTATTATATCTTTTCATGTGACAACCCTGAAGAAATGTCACTTTGCTAGAATGTAAAGTAGTGAGTGTACAGCTTGTATAGCAGATTTACTGTCCCCTCAAAATAACTCAACACACAGCCATTAATGTCTAAACCGCTGGCAACAAAGTGAGTACACCCCTAAGTGAAAATGTCCAAATTGGGCCCAACGTGTCAATATTTTGTGTGGCCACCATTATTTTCCAGCACTGTCTTAACCCTCTTGGACATGGAGTTCACCAGAGCTTCACAGGTTGCCACTGGAGTCCTCTTCCACTCCTCCATGATGACATCATGGAGCTGGTGGATGTTAGAGATCTTGCTCTCCTCCACCTTCTGTTTTAGGATACCCCACAGATGTTCAATAGGGTTTAGGTATGGAGGTCTAGGTCTGCTTGGCCAGTCCATCACCTTTACCTCAGCTTCTTTAGCAAGGCAGTGGTCATCTTGGAGGTGTGTCTGGGGTCGTTATCATGTTGAAATACTGCCCTGCGGCCCAGTCATCCTCTGCCTCAGTATGTCACAGTACATATTGGAATTCATGGTTCCCTCAATGAACTGTAGCTCCCCAGTGCCGGCAGCACTCATGCAGCCCCAGACCATGACACTCCCACCACCATGCTTGACTGTAGGCAAGACACACTTGTCTTTGTACTCCTCACCTGGTTGCCACCACACACGATTGACACCATCTGAACCTAAAGAGTTTATCTTGGTCTCATCAGACCACAGGACATGGTTCCAGTAATCCATGTCCTTAGTCTGCTTGTCTTCAGCAAACTGTTTGCAGGCTTTCTTGTGCATTATCTTTCGAAGAGGCTTCCTTCTGGGATGACAGCCATACAGACCAATCTGATGCAGTGTGCGGTATATGGTCTGAGCACTGACAGGCTGACCCCCCACCCCTTTAACCTCTGCAGCAATGCTGGCAGCACTCATACATCTATTTCCCGAAGACAACCTCTGGATATAATGCTTAGCACATGCACTCAACTTTTTTGGTCGACCATGGCGAGGCCTGTTCTGAGTGTAACCTGTCCTGTTAAACCGCTGTATGGTCTTGGCCACCGTGCTGCATCTCAGTTTCAGGGTCTTGGCAATCTTCTTATAGCCTAAGCCATCTTTATGTAGAGCATCAATTCTTTTTTCAGATCCTCAGAGAGTTCTTTGCCATGAGGTGCCATGTTGAACTTCCAGTGACCAGTATGAGAGAGTGAGAGCGATAACACCAAATGTAACACCCCTGCTCCCCATTCACATCTGAGACCTTGTAACACTAACGAGTCACATGATGCCGGGGAGGGGAAATGGCTAATTGGGCCCAATTTGGAAATTTTCCCTTTTGTTGCCAGTGGTTTAGACATTAATGGCTGTGTGTTGAGTTATTTTGAGGGGACAGAAAATTGACACTGTTATACAAGCTGTACACTCACTACTTGTAACAAAGTGTAATTTCTTCAGTGTTGTCACATGAAAAGATATAATAAAATCTTTACAAAAATGTGAGGGGGTACTCACTTTTGTGAGATACTGTATATCTAGTGTTTATTTATAGTGTTGAATTTCCGAAATTACGGATTTCCGGATTTTCGAATTTCCGAATTTTGGATTTCCGAATTTTTAATTTTCGGATTTTCGAATTTTTTGGATTTCCAAATTTTTAATTTTCGGATTTTCGGATTTTCTAATTTCCGAATTCCAAATTTTGAAAATTCGAAAATCTGAAAAAAAGAAAGAAAATCTGTTTAATTCTAAATAATAACTAACTATTAAATTATAGGTATTGGAATTCCCTTTCAAATTTGTCTGTTAGTGAACGTAACAAGTACGAATTTATCCGAAGTTACGAATTATCTGAAATAACGAATGCTGCATCTAACCAAATGGAAGGTAACAATCTAATAATAATAAATAACAATAATAATAATAATAAAACCTTTTTATTATTATTAATTATTTATTATTAATTTGTTCCGTTGCATTTGTTTAGATGTGGCATTCGTTATTTCAGATAATTTGTAACTTCGGATAAATTCGTACTCGTTAATTTAATAGTTAGTTATTAATTAAACTGATTTTATTTCTTTTTTTTTAATTTTCAGATTTTGGGATTTTCAAATCTTTGAATTCCCGAATTCCGAAAATCCGAAAATTCGGAGTTCCAAAAGTACGAAAATTCGGAAATTCCAAAAAAAACGAAAATCCAAAATTAGGAAATTTGATAATTGGAAAATCCGAAAATTCGAAATTCGGAAATTCCGAATTTCGGAAATCCGAAAATTCGGAAATTCGGAAATCCTAAAATTCAAAATTCGGAGATTCAAAAATTCGGAAATACGAAAATACGAAATTCGGAATTTCGGAGATTTCGGAGATCCGAAGTTTCGGAATTTCAGAAATTCGGAAATTCGGAAACAGGAGATAACCTAGAGACAGATAAGCAGAGAGCTGGTCTATTCACAGCACAGCTCTGCAAGTTTCTTCTTTTCTCAGCCCATATGGAGGGGGTGTCTTTCCTTTCAATCAGGAGATTTAGCTCCCCAGTCTTGAGTCCTTGCAGTGAAGCATTGGTTGCTGTCCATGATTGGAATGACTATATTCTATTCGTCAGACTAATCCCATGTGGATTATTTTACTATGTAAGTATTTATACTAATTTTTTTTCTATAAGTAGACCCTTAGGGGTTCCAACCGTGCCTTTGGGCACTAGGTTTTCTATATTTGTCCTTAATTTGGGTCCTTAATAGGGATGGGCGGACGGTTCAGCCCGAGCATAAGTTCGGGCCGAACTTTAGTTGTTCGGATGTTTCATGCGAACACCGAACAATATGCGGTGTTTGGGATAATTCGAAATCCGCCAAAACACGTTAAAGTCTATGGGACACTAACATGAAAAGTATTAATTTTAAAGACTTATACGCAAGTTATTGTCATAAAAAGTGTTTGGGGACCCGGGTCCTGCCCCAGGGGACATGTATCAATGAAATTTTTTTTTTTTTTAAATGCCATTTTTTTCGGGAGCAGTGATTTTTTTTTAATTCTTAAGGTGAAACAATAAAAATGAAATATTCCTTTAAATATCGTGCCTGGGGGGTGTCTATAGTATGCCTGTAAAGTGGTGCATGTTTCTCGTGTTTAGAACAGTACAACAGCAAAATTAAATTTCTAAAGTAAAAATTGTCATTTAAAACTGATCGCGGCTGTCAAGTCCTTTAAAAGTCCTATATTAAACAGAAACAAAAAAAACAAGTCCTTTATTAAAAAAATAAAAAAAATAAAATGTCCAACGATGTCTATTCATCTTCTTCTCGACTGCGACCGAATCGCGTCAATGGGAGGCTTCCGCTGTGTGACGCTTCTTTGCTTGTGACAGTTCTTATATAACTGAGGGCGGGGCCACCCAGTGACATACCCTGGTGACCTCACCCCCTCTGACACCACGGGAACTTCCCCATGGCTTCTCCATGGCGTTGGTTATTTTTTAATAAAGGACTTGGCCCCAAGCTATGTCTTGTGGTTTTTAACATTTTGACACTTTTTTTGTGAAATGGTTACCATTTCACACAGGGGGGTTTGATGGGTTTGGTTCCTCTTTACCACCCACTGTATATATATATATGTCATGATTTTGACGTTATATACCGTTGTTATGGCAGCAGTTAGCTGCCATAACTCCAGTATTTTTTTATGCAGCGGGTGATTCAGTGTCCGATAAAAGTTGTCCTGGCGGAAGATTCACCACAGGATCACTTTTATAGGCAGCAGGAGAGGTGCCCCTCCCGCCACTTCCCATTTGTTTCCCAGCTTACTGGAGCTGTCAGTAAAGGGGCAAACGATCCTATCCCCCAAAGCGATGGGCAGGAAGTCGAGTGAAGGTAAGATGGCCCCCAGCCCCCCACACGACTCTATGCCCTTGGAGGACTGGAGCGACGTCCGACGTCACTTCCTCCTAACGGCCTTAAAGGGACAGTTTTTTTTGTAAATGTAAAATTAAATTTTTTGTTTTTGCTTTTAAGTGTAAATGGGAGATCTGAGGTATTTTTGAACCCGTATCTCACAATAAAAAGGCCCTGCCGTGCTTATTTCTATGACAATGGATGTTTACATACGTGTAATAGGGATAAAAGTAATACAAATAAAAAAAAGGGACAGTGTAAAAAATAAAAAAATAAAAAGTAAAACAAAGAAGAAAAAAAAAATTAAAGAGATCGTCCCTCTATGCGCACACGCAGAAGCGAACGCATGCGTACGTTGCGCCTGCATATGTAAACAATGCGTATGTAAGCATATGTAAAGCAACAATCTAGCACTTGACCACCTTTGTAACGCTAAACATGTAACCTGTCAAAAAATGTAAAGTGTCGCCTATGGAGATTTTTAACTACCTTAGTTTGTCATTCCACGAGCAAGAGCAATCTTAAAGCATGGCAAGTTAGGTATCTTATTACTCGGCATAAAATTATCTTTCACATTATACAAACAAAATTGGGCTAACTTTACTGTTTTCATTCTCTTTAATTAAAAAAAGTGTATTTTTTCCCAAGAAAATGCGTTTATAAAACCTCTAAACAAATATGGTGTGACATTAAATATTTCAATGATCTCCATTTTATGCTCTAGGGTCTCTGGTAAAAACAAAATGATATATATAATTGTTTGTAGGTTCTAAGTAATTTTCTAGCAAAAAATACAGATTTGAACTTGTAAGCAACAAATGTCAGAAATAGGCCTGGTCCTTAAAGTGGAAGTAAACCCTCCTATCGTTTTCAGCCAAGGAAGCTGCCATCTTTGCCTCTGTTTAATCTTCAACTGCCACGGTGCTGCACATGTGATCCGTTATGACACCAGCCATTGGATGGTTTGACTGTTTGGTTGAGAGCACAGCCAATGTGCAGTTAACATTCACGGCATGCCTTTTTTTTTTTTAAACTGTTAAATCGATGGGTTTACTTCCGCTTTAAGTGGTAAGAGTATATGTGAATGCCTATGGTAAACACAGTAAATAAAGACAATAAATGCTTAACACTGTCCACACTAAAGGTCTTGTGACGCAAGACCACTAAGCCCTTGTTCACACTGCCACGGCTTCAAAGTCACGCAACCTTGAATCCGACATCCCTGCGCGACTTCATCAAGGCTTCTTTAACAGAAGTCAATGCAAGTCCTGTTGAAGTCTCAACAAAAGTAGTGCAGGAACCTTTTTTCTAAATCGGAGCGAGCGACTTGAGTCGCACCAATTAGAACGGTTCCATTGCCGTTTATGGGGGTGCGACTTGTCATTCGACTTTGAACTTTAAAGTCGCTTGACAAGTCGCGACAGTGTGAATAGGGGGCTTAGAGAGTCAAAAAGTTTAGCCCCAGATCCTTTGTTTATGGAATAAGATGCAGCTGTCCATGATTAGATCATGCACAAGGAAATGCACTAGATTGTAGACAAAAAAAAAACAGAACAAAGACAGGAAGTGCACGATCTTGCGCAGTTAAAAACTTTAATAACTCAATAATAAAAATCAACATAGGATGCACTAACATTTAATAGATCCTTTACAGAAAGCACTTTGTAAAATTTCTCATAATCTGGCTAGACTACAGAAGATCCAGGCAAGCCGTGCGTGGGCACTACATTTGGTATCTCTTCTTTTCAAATATTTTATTGGCAACAAACAAAAACATTACATAAATAACAACAGTTCAGCCATTTAGAGTAAGTGCATACGTAGTACTCAGTAACGTGCGTAAGGATGACGTAATAGTACAATACAAGGTGCTCAGGCAGGAAGAGCATAAGTGCACATATGAAGTTAGGCAATTACAAAGTTGTAAACAGAATCGGGCCAGAGCCCCTATTAACAAGGTGGACAAACTGAAGGTAACACACTATATGGGGGGAGATAGGTTATCAGCCGAACCAGTCTTAAGGAAGCAGAGCGTTACCTTGGATTTGGGGAGGGGGAGAAGAGAGGGGGCCCAGGAGGGGAAGGTGAAGCAGTAGTGTTAGACAGGGAGAGAAAGGAAGAAGGAGGGCAGCAAAGGAGAGGGGGGTCGGACGGTGTAGTATCATATTTTGCTGCCTATCACACTATGGTGCGGAAGTGACGTTCTGGGCAGAAATTTCGTACTGCGCATGCGCGAAGCGTTCCAAACACTCGCACCGTGCGGTCCACATGATTTTCGGCAATACAGTTCAGCGACACCATCAGATAATGTCACGGAAGTGACATTACAGACAACACAAACACTGGGCTGTGCGTTCCAACACTAATTCCTTCCTTGTTACCCAGAATCATTTTTTACCAACCATGCTGAGCTACCTGTTTTCATAGATACTGCAATGCTGGGACTTGTAGTGCCTAAAATCAATCCTACAATGCTGGGACTTGTAGTGCCTAAAATCGATCCTGCAATGCTGGGACTTGTAGTGCCTAAAATCGATCCTGCAATGCTGGGACTTGTAGTGCCTAAAATCGATCCTGCAATGCTGGGACTTGTAGTGCCTAAAATCGATCCTGCAATGCTGGGACTTGTAGTGCCTAAAATCGATCCTGCAATGCTGGGACTTGTAGTGCCTAAAATCGATCCTGCAATGCTGGGACTTGTAGTGCCTAAAATCGATCCTGCAATGCTGGGACTTGTAGTGCCTAAAATCGATCCTGCAATGCTGGGACTTGTAGTGCCTAAAATCAATCCTGCAATGCGGGTACTTGTAGTGCCTAAAATCGATCCTGCAATGCTGGGACTTGTAGTGCCTATAATCGATCCTGCAATGCTGGGACTTGTAGTGCCTATAATCGATCCCGCAATGCTGGGACTTGTAGTGCCTAAAATCGATCCTGCAATGCTGGGACTTGTAGTGCCTATAATCGATTCTGCAATGCTGGGACTTGTAGTGCCTATAATCGATCCTGCAATGCTGGGACTTGTAGTGCCTATCCTGAGCTACCTGCGGTGATCGATCCTACAATGCTGGGACGAGAAATATTATGCTCTCGAGCGGGCGGAGAGGTGGTTAAGCGTCAGGAACAGCCCCGCCCACCACCCTAAAAAAAACGTGAATCGCGCATGCGCAAATCTTATGTATGTCCAGGGTCCAGAAAAATTATGGACTCGAGGGGGCGGGCGGACAGAGCGGAGCTTGGAGAGGGGGGCGGGACCCCGTACATAGCACTGAGTCCAAGTACAGTACATTGTTCTGCCATCAATCACGCTGCCACTCCGCCCATCAAACGCCTCACTGTGCCCGTCTAATGCAGCCACTCCACCCATCAAACGCCTCACTGTGCCCGTCTAATGCAGCCACTCCACCCATCAAACGCCTCACTGTGCCCGTCAAACGCTGCCACTCCGCCCATCAAACACCTCACTGTGCCCGTCAAACGCCTCAATGTGCCCGTCAAACGCAGCCACTGCGCCCATCAAACACCTCACTGCACCCAGCAAATGCCTCACTGTGCCCGTCAAATGCCTCACTGTGCCCATCAAACACCTCACTGCACCCAGCAAACGCTGCCACTGTGCCCTTCAAACGCCTCACTGCGCCCAGCAAACGCCTCACTGCACCCGGCAAACACCTCACTGTGCCCGGCAAACGCCTCACTGCACCCAGCAAATGCAGCCACTGTGCCCATCAAACGCAGTCACTGTGCCCATCAAACGCCTCACTGCGCCCATCAAACACCTCACTGCACCCAGCAAATGCCTCACTGTGCCCATCAAACACCTCACTGTGCCCGTCAAACGCCTCACTGTGCCCATCAAACACCTCACTGCACCCAGCAAATGCAGCCACTGTGCCCATCAAACGCCTCACTGCGCCCAGCAAACGCCTCACTGTGCCCGTCAAACGCCTCACTGTGCCCGTCAAACACCACACTGCACCCAGCAAATGCCTCACTGCGCCCATCAAACGCAGCCACTGTACCCAAAAATTGCCGCCACTGTGCCATCAAACGCAGCTACTATACCCATCAATTGCTGCCAGATTGTCAAGCCGCAGTTGTGCTCCCTGGGGGTATGCTGATCGCACATCCGTGCTGCTGGAGGGAGCCCAGACGACCATAAATGAGGGACCTGCATGTCATGGTAAGTGAGACCATCCCATATCCCACTCCATCTTCCCCGAGGACAGGGACACCCCCCCCCCCCCCCCCCCCCGAGGACAGGGACCCCCTCCCCCCCTCTGAGGACAGGGACTCCCTCCTCCCAAGACAGAGACCCCCTTCTCCCCCCTGAGGACAGGGACCCCCTTCTCACTCTGGGACAGGGATCCTATCTCACCTGGGGGCAGGAACTCCATCTCCCCTGGCAACAGGGACTTCATCTCACCTAGGGACCCCATCTTCCCTGGGGATCAGGACCCCACCTCCCCTAAGAACAGGAACCTGATCACCCTGTGTGTGCCAACCTCACTGCCCTGCCTGCCATGTGTCCTGTGTGAGGGCCCTCCTGTGACAGCTCTTATCAGGACTTCATCCCACTGTGTGATCCCCTACATGACTGATCCCTCTGTGTGCACCCCTTACACGGGGAACCCCTCTGTCTGCTCCCCCTACATGTCTGCATACTCTGACCACCACCTGTACCATTTCCACATCCTCTGACTGCCTCCTGTATCCTGTGCACATGTTCTGACCACCTCTTGTACCATGTCTGCAGCCTCTAACCACTTCCTGTATCCTGTCCGCAGCCTCTAACCATCTCTTGTATCCTGTCTGCAATCTCTGACTATCTCTTGTCTTTTAACGTGTCTGCAGTCTCTTAGGGGAAGTCTGGAGAGGAATCAAGAGTGAGAGCACCGCCGGGATTGGGATTACGGGAGGAGTCAGACGTGTATGGACTGTGGAGTAGAGACTATAGAATAAAAACCAGAACCACCAACCTGGAGCCGCCTAACTGAGCCCTGCACGCTGCACCGGAGAGGAGGTCAGTGACAGCGCCGTCAGGCCAGTCTGAGGGGGGGGGGGTGAATACGATTATGTAAGAGGGCACTGATATAAAGGTTTCCCCTCATCTCAGTAACACACCCCCCCTCTTACCTTACTGTATTCATTCTGTGGAAGGTGGTCTCTGGTCACCAGAGTCCCCCCCCCCCCCCCCCAACATCACATTTCCTGGCATTCCCCTTTACATCAGAGTCCGCAGGATTCTTCCCCCTTACAGTGCAAGGGAACTCAGATGTAAAGGAAAATGCTGCAGAGCATGATCTAAGGAGGAACTCTGATTGATGTAAGGGGTGCTCTGGTCACCGGAGACCACCTTATATCAGAGTCCACTGCATTCCCATTTACATCAGAGTTCCCACTTTCATCAGGGTCTGCGGCATTGCCCTTTACAGTACATCAGTGTTCCCCTTTACATCAGGGTTCGCAGAGTTCCCCCTGTAAGATTAGAAGGGATGGAGGCCCAGAGACATGTCCAGGGTACACAGAGGATACATGGGATGCATTAGAAGGGATGGGGGCCCAGAAACATGTCCAGAGTACACAGAGGATACATGGGATAGATTAGAAGGGATGGGGGCCCAGAGACATGTCCAGAGAACACAGAGGATACATGGGATAGATTAGAAGGGATGGAGGCCTCCTCTGTTTTCCCTGGACATCCATCCCATCTAATCTATCCCATGTATCCTCCGTGTACCCTGGACATGTCTCTGGGCCTCCATCCCTTCTAATCTTACAGGGGGAACTCTGCGAACCCTGATGTAAAGGGGAACACTGATGTAAAGGGCAATGCCGCAGACCCTGATGAAAGTGGGAACTCTGATGTAAATGGGAATGCAGTGGACTCTGATATAAGGTGGTCTCTGGTGACCAGAGCACCCCTTACATCAATCAGAGTTCCTCCTTAGATTATGCTCTGCAGCATTTTTCTTTCATCTGAGCTCCCTTACACTGTAAGGGGGAAGAATCCTGCGGACTCTGATGTAATAGGGGAATGCCAGGAAATGTGATATGGGGGGGGGGGGTGTGACCAGAGACCACCTTCCGGAGAGTGAATACAGTAAGGTAAGAGGGGGGGTGTGTTACTGAGATGAGGGGAAACCTTTATATCAGTGCCCTCTTACATAATTGTATTCACCCCCCCCCCCCCCCCCCCTCAGACTGGCCTGACGGCGCTGTCACTGACCTCCTCTCCGGTGCAGCGTGCAAGGCTCAGTTAGGCGGCTCCAGGTTGGTGGTTCTGGTTTATATTCTATAGTCTCTACTCCACAGTCCATACACGTCTGACTCCTCCCGTAATCCCAATCCCGGCGGTGCTCTCACTCTTGATTCCTCTCCAGACTTCCCCTAATAGACTGCAGACACGTTAAAAGACAAGAGATAGTCAGATATTGCAGACAGGATACAAGAGATGGTTAGAGGCTGCGGACAGGATACAGGAAGTGGTTAGAGGCTGCAGACATGGTACAAGAGGTGGTCGGAACATGTGCACAGGATACAGGAGGCAGTCAGAGGATGTGGAAATGGTACAGGTGGTGGTCAGAGTATGCAGACATGTAGGGGGAGCAGACAGAGGGGTTCCCCGTGTAAGGGGTGCACACAGAGGGATCAGTCATGTAGGGGATCACACAGTGGGATGAAGTCCTGATAAGAGCTGTCACAGGTGGGCCCTCGCACAGGACACATGGCAGGCAGGGCAGTGAGGTTGGCACACACAGGGTGATCAGGTTCCTGTTCTTAGGGGAGATGGGGTCCCTAGGTGAGATGAAGTCCCTGTTGCCAGGGGAGATGGAGTTCTTGCCCCCAGGTGAGATAGGATCCCTGTCCCAGAGTGAGAAGGGGGTCCCTGTCCTCAGGGAGGAGAAGGTTTCCCTGTCCTCAGGGGGGAGAAGGGGGTCTCTGTCTTTAGGGGAGTGGGGTCCCTGTCCTCAGAGGGGGGGAGGGGGTCCCTGTCCTCGGGGGGAGGGGTCCCTGTCCTCGGGGGGGGGGGTTGTCCCTGTCCTCGGGGAAGATGGAGTGGGATATGGGATGGTCTCACTTACCATGACATGCAGGTCCCTCATTTATGGTCGTCTGGGCTCCCTCCAGCAGCACGGATGTGCGATCAGCATACCCCCAGGGAGCACAACTGCGGCTTGACAATCTGGCAGCAATTGATGGGTATAGTAGCTGCGTTTGATTGCACAGTGGCGGCAATTTTTGGGTACAGTGGCTGCGTTTGATGGGCGCAGTGAGGTGTTTGCCGGGCACAGTGAGGCATTTGCTGGGCGCAGTGAGGCTTTTAATGGGTGCAGTGAGGCGTTTGCTGGGTGCAGTGAGGTGTTTGATGGGCGCAGTGAGGCGTTTGACGGGCACAGTGAGGCGTTTGCTGGGCGCAGTGAGGCGTTTGATGGGCACAGTGGCTGCGTTTGAAGGGCACAGTGGCAGCGTTTGCTGGGTGCAGTGAGGTGTTTGATGGGCGCAGTGAGGCGTTTGATGGGCACAGTGAGGTGTTTGATGGGTGCAGTGAGGCATTTGACTGGCACAGTGGCTGCGTTTGCTGGGCGCAGTGAGGTGTTTGATGGGCGCAGTGAGGTGTTTGATGGGCGCAGTGAGGCATTTGACTGGCACAGTGGCTGCGTTTGCTGGGCGCAGTGAGGTGTTTGATGGGTGCAGTGAGGTGTTTGATGGGCGCAGTGAGGCATTTGACTGGCACAGTGGCTGCGTTTGCTGGGTGCAGTGAGGTGTTTGCTGGGTGCAGTGAGGTGTTTGATGGGCGCAGTGGCTGTGTTTGACGGGCACATTGAGGCGTTTGCTGGGCCCAGTGAGGCGTTTGATGGGTGGAGTGGCTGCATTAGATGGGCACAGTGAGGCGTTTGACGGGCACAGTGAGGCGTTTGATGGGTGGAGTGGCTGCATTAGACGGGCACAGTGAGGTGTTTGATGGGCGGAGTGGCAGCGTTTGACGGGCACAGTGAGGTGTTTGATGGGCGGAGTGGCAGCATTTGACGGGCACAGTGAGGCGTTTGATGGGTGGAGTGGCTGCATTAGACGGGCACAGTGAGGCGTTTGATGGGTGGAGTGGCTGCATTAGACGGGCACAGTGAGGCGTTTGATGGGTGGAGTGGCTGCATTAGACGGGCACAGTGAGGCGTTTGATGGGCGGAGTGGCAGCGTAATTGATTGCAGAACAATGTACTGTACTTGGACTCAGTGCTATGTACGGGGTCCCGCCCCCCTCTCCAAGCTCCACTCTGTCCGCCTGCCCCCTTGAGTCCATAATTTTTCTGGACCCTGGACATACATAAGATTTGCACATGCGCGATTCACGTTTTTTTTAGGGTGGTGGGCGGGGCTGTTCCTGACGCTTAACCACCTCTCCGCCCGCTCGAGAGCATAATATTTCTCGTCCCAGCATTGTAGGATCGATCACCGCAGGTAGCTCAGGATAGGCACTACAAGTCCCAGCATTGCAGGATCGATTATAGGCACTACAAGTCCCAGCATTGCGGGATCGATTATAGGCACTACAAGTCCCAGCATTGCAGGATCGATTTTAGGCACTACAAGTCCCAGCATTGCAGGATCGATTATAGGCACTACAAGTACCAGCATTGCAGGGTCGATTTTAGGCACTACAAGTCCCAGCATTGCAGGATCGATTTTAGGCACTACAAGTCCCAGCATTGCAGGATCGATTTTAGGCACTACAAGTCCCAGCATTGCAGGATCGATTTTAGGCACTACAAGTCCCAGCATTGCAGGATTGATTTTAGGCACTACAAGTCCCAGCATTGCAGGATTGATTTTAGGCACTACAAGTCCCAGCATTGCAGGATTGATTTTAGGCACTACAAGTCCCAGCATTGCAGGATCGATTTTAGGCACTACAAGTCCCAGCATTGCAGGATTGATTTTAGGCACTACAAGTCCCAGCATTGTAGGATTGATTTTAGGCACTACAAGTCCCAGCATTGCAGGATCTATGAAAACAGGTAGCTCAGCATGGTTGGTAAAAAATGATACTGGGTAACAAGGAAGGAATTAGTGTTGGAACGCACAGCCCAGTGTTTGTGTTGTATGTAGTGTCACTTCCGTGACATTATCTGATGGTGTCGCTGAACTGTATTGCCGAAAATCATGTGGACCGCACGGCGCGAGTGTTTGGAATGCTTCGCGCATGCGCAGTACGAAATTTCTGCCCAGAACGTCACTTCCGCACCATAGTGTGATAGGCAGCAAAATATGATACTACAACGGCACACACAGGACGGGAAAGTAAGCTTCGAGATTGAGTTTTTTTAAAAAAGGGATTATGGCTCAAGTAGACTGTTATCAAAGTCTTGGGGTAGGAAATGGTTGATCCAGGGGTGCCAAATTTTTAGGTGTTTGGGGATGTTATCTAGGATGGTGGCCTCAATTTTGCTGTGGATCATTGCTTGGGTGACCCTGTTTTTAGTTTCGGCTATATGGAGGGTAGGGGTTTTCCAGGCTTTTGCAATGGTTTGCTTGGCAGCTGTGGTAAGGTGTAGAATGAGGCGAGTTTGTGCTTTAGTAAGGTGATTTGGGAGGAGGTTTAAAAGAGCTAGGGAGGGGTCTGGGGGGAAATCATCTTGGGTTAATGTAGAAATCATCTGGAATATTGTTGCCCAGAAGCTGTGCACATTTGGTATCTCTTAACAGTAAGCCGATGGGTGAAACTGACCACAAAGACATGGATGTGCTTTCAGGCTTGTGGCAGTCAGTTTACATTAAGGAAACAGGGGGGCAATTTGTTAATATGAAAGGGGGCAATATACTGTATACTGTACATAGACAAGCACACAGATTGCTAAAAAATAATTTTTAGGGCAAGATTCACTTTAAATGTACCTTCCCTATTGATTCCACCAACATGGTGAAACATTGGGGAAATGAAAACTTTCAACTTCGCTTACCCCTATTTGTAAGCATTTACCAGCTAAATATGTGTCCCAACAAATAAATGCAAATGTAAAAAATATAATATTAATAAATGATATTTCACATGGTTTTATAAAAGACAGTCTAATTGATGAGGAAGTAAGTAAAAACTTGGATGAAGAAGAGACCATGGATGGAGTATGTCTGGACTTTGTGCACCATGCAGGCACCTTGTGTGCATAATTAGGGTTTAGAAAATACAAAATGTCAAACCTGGCTAGGAAATCACATCCAGAGAGCTGGAATCCATAAGTAATACATTCCCCAAGATTTGGTATACAGTCTGTTACTCTAAATCTGGCCTAAAAATTACTTTAACTGTGTATTAAGAGTAGACATGTGCACAACAAAAAAATGTGTCTATTTTCGTTTCGTTTTTTTCGTTTCTGTTGATTCGTAACAATTCGTACATTCGTAAGTCGTCGGTGTTCGTATTCGTAATGATTCGTATTTTCGTATAAGTTATTTTTTGTTGATTCGTATTTCCGTTAGTTTAATGTTCGTTTATTCGTTTATTCGAAATTCGGATGCATTCATATTTATTCGTACATTCGTAACATTCGTAGATTCGTAATCGAATCATAATTCACAATGTTATGTAATGTGTATGCTATTATTACATTTTAAGAGACACGTAAAATTACGAATCGAAAAAAAAAGTTACGAATGTACGAATTTTTTCATTCAATCCATTCGAAGCACGTTAAGCAACGCCATTGTAAGAGACACGGAAAATTACGAATCGAAAAAAAAAAGTTACGAATGTATGAATTTTTTCGTTCAATCCATTCGAAGCACGTTAAGCAGCGCCATTGTAAGAGACACGGAAAATTACGAATCGAAAAAAAAAAAAAAAAGTTACGAATGTACGAATTTTTTTGTTCAATCCATTTGAGGCACGTTAAGCAGCACCATTGTAAGGGACACGGAAAATTACCAATTCAACAAAAAAAAAAAGTTACGAATGTACGAATTTTTTCGTTCATTTTAATTTTCGTTGTTCCTGTTTTCTTCTTTCGTACATTCGTTGTTTCTAATTAGTTTTTTTTTTTCGGATTTTCGTTGTTTTCGGATTCGTTTGATTCGAACGATTCCTTATTCGTTAAAATTTTTAGCGAATCGTTCGTTCATTCGTACGAAAACGAATGAACGAAAATAACGAAAAAAAAAGAAAAACGAAAAAAAACGAAACGAAGTGCACATGTCTAATTAAGAGTACCGTAAACTTCTAGCTACGTTTCAAAATATGTGGTGCCATACAGCCCCTTGGAAATGTCTTGAGCTTTCCTTCAACTTCTGTGGGCAATATATTTTACAACAAAGAAAACACTAAGGCCCCTTTCACACTGGGGCGGTTTGCAAGCGCTATTGCGCTAAGAATAGCGCCTGCAAACCGACCCGAAACAGCTGTTGCTGTTCCTTCAGTGTGAAAGCCCGAGGGCTTTCACACTGAAGCGGTGCGCTTGCAGGACGCTCAAAAATGTCCTGCAAGCCGCATCTTTGGCTCGCTATAGGAGCGGTAAATTTACCGCTCCTATAGCGCCCGGTCCCATTGAAAACAATGGGGGAGCGCGCCGAACCCGCCCGCAAAACGCCGCAATAGCGGCGGTTTGCGGGCGGTATTGACCCTTTTTCGGCCGCTCGCGGGGGGTAAAAACACCCCGCGAGCGGCCGCAATGCGCCGCTAAAACGCCGGTAAAGCGGCGCTAAATTAGCGCCGCTTTACCGCCAGCACCCCCACCGCTCCAGTGTGAAAGTAGCCTAAAGCTACTGAAACAGTACTCAAGTTGGTCTCTACAGTTGATTTAGGAAAGTCTTCTCGTGAACAATCAGTTGGTTCTACACCACAATATCCTAGAAAAGTGATTCCTCAGCCTGGTGGTTGAATAAATTAGATAAATGGAATGAAGGCATGGAAACACATTCCAAATAATATACGTCAAAATGATATTAACTGAACTATAATAATAATAAAACGTAATTAAACCAGAGACAGCTTGTAAGAGGTAACTTAAAAAGCAAAAAGCAGTGCCTTTTATAGCATTATAAATTGGACCCGACTGTGTATTTAAATGGTTGCTGGATTTCATTCTGCGTAGGTGAAGGTGTAGAGAGGCAATCAACAGGACCGATGAAACCAAATGTATGGAAAATGGTATAATGTTTCCAGAAGTTAAATAATATATGTAGGTTAATGCTTTGTCAAGCCCATCATCGTTTATTTCATAACTTGTGGAATTTGTGGACCAATAGAAAATCACATCCCAAATCATAACAGAGCAAAGAAGGATGGACACCAGCACACTAACCATGATCAGATAGACAACCCTCTGGATTATTAACTTCTTTAGACACTGGAAAATGACATTACGAAAGCTTGAGATTTTGAAACAAAATACAGCTGATAGTAAAGCTGAGAAACATAGGCAGCAATAATTGGTTGAAACATCCATAAATTCCATCCATCCATGAATTATCCTCAAAATGACGTTCTTTTGTGTGAAGAATTCCAAAAACCAATGAGTCATGCTTGAAACCTGAAACATCACCCTGGATATACCTAGTGCTGTAATTACTTGGTCAGCGGCAGTCATTGGTCTTCTCTTCATCCAATTCATGACACTCACAGCTGCAACAAATGAGTGTATCATTAGGGCCACTAGATCAATAAACCCAACCCCAAGAAAAAGGCTGAAGTGGTGGACAGTATCATTTTCCGTTGTAGCAAGGGCCATCTCTCTAGCAACGCAAGGTTAAGTTTTTTTTTTTTTGCACACTGTCCCGAGTGATCTTGTTATATGCAAGAATGTTTGAATGCGTAATGCAAAATATTATGCAAACGTTTGTATCTGTTCACGTGTAAGCAGAACACGATCTAGGAAAATAGAATTTACATCAGTGTGTTTCTCTAGGCTCATCAATTCCAAAGTACTGAATGCTGTATTGAAAGGTAATGTCTGATTTATAAATTAAAGGGAACATAGGGGAGATGTGGGACTTTATAGGTGCAAATTGTACACATTCATGGAACAAGAGTATATAAAAAATAGAAAATTGTATTTATACATATAGGTAAAAAAAGAGATTAAAACATTACATACAATACATTATTGTCCATTAAGCAAAAGAGACAATTGGGCTGATTTACAAAACGTTTGCGCCATCAGTAGAGATGCACGCCAAGCCGCAAAGTACAATTTCATATTTATGAAACGTTTGCGCCGGTAACAGATCGCTAATCCCCATTTACTATAGCGATCCCGGCAAACAAGAGAATTAAATATGTGCACCACTATGGACATGGCGCACGGCATCTTCAATTCAATATTAACAGAAGATGGAGGTGCCAATATTATGGGGTGATGTGGGTGATGTGAGGAAGTTTAGTAACAACTGCCCAAGTAACAAATATGCCCAAAATAGAATGAGAAAGTAACTTTTTCTGAGCAAGCCTGCGTAAGATCAATTTAAGCACTGCGCATGCGCAAATGGCTCTTGCGCTCGTTCAAATGCGTTTGTTCAAAATCTTAGTAAATGCAATTGCGTGGGTTGAACAGGCGCAACTCTAAACTTGACAATTTTATTTTTACGCTGGTTCACCTTTATGTATTTTTTTAACCTCTAGAGATATGCGCTATAGCCAAATGACGGCCACAGCGTGGACCTGCTTTGCCGGGACTACGTCTATTGACATAGTCCCGTGCACGAGCGGCCTGCGCGCCCCCTTCAGCTCTAGAGAGTGTCTAGAGATGAACACATGGAGACAGGTGCCATCTGGTAAGCGCATTTGTTATTTGGTGGACGGGTTTTGTCACTCCAGACCAATATGTGAAGTCACTGTGTTGGTCCTATCTGGAATTTGGAGACTCTTCATATTTCCTATGAACTTTTTTCTGCTTTTTCTAACACTGATACTAATTGACCTGAATTTATTTTCAAGCTATTGGTGAATCATGTTTTTTATATCTGCTCATTTTATTCATCTTTAGGATAGCAGTATATATAGTTGCTGTATAGTGTTGCTGGCACAGTTTTTTGATTCCAAATAATCAATATGCCAAATAGCAGTGCAAAAAACACAGTCCTTCCGGCTATAAGAAGCTTGCCGCTACTCTTGATCTCAGGATATATAGGGAAAAAAGGAAACACACAATAGTGTACACCTATATGTAACACGGACACATTAGAGATACAGATCCCAATTGTGCACTCACAAACCACCCATAGGATAAACAGCGTGTGGTCATGGGGAATCAGTCAGACTCGCTTCTTCTCACTCGCCGTGTAGGCAGACTTCTCTTGGCTGACGTCACTGGCTCCTCCTCCCGACGCGTTGCGTCACAGATCACGTGACTTATTCATGGGAAATGAATGATTTCCCATGAATAAATCACGTGATCTATGACGCAACGCATATTTTTTTAGCACTTATCGGCATTTGCACTTTATTGATTTGGATTGCACATTTGCACTGAGACTGCACTTTACATCTAATAGCGCACTAAATGTATTTATTCATATATCCCTATAGTGAGAGATCACCTACATTGGTTGCAGCTTTTAGATTGGCAATTAGGATTTAATCATACCAGCGCTTGAGTATTAAAATTTTAGTTTATGCACTCAACATAGCTGGCTTCCTTTGGGCCATGTTGGGCTCAGCCCAATACCAGCCACAAAGCACCTTGTACCCACTAGTTTAAAGGGGCTTTCCCCATTCCGTAGAGCCCCCTGTCTGCAGCCCCCCCACAACCCCAGCCTAGGGTTGTGTGGAAGAGGCCCTTGTCCCACTGAATATGGGAACAAGGTGGTTGACTTTTGGGGTGCCCGAGCCCCTCCTGCCCCCAAGCATACATCCCCCTTTCATGGGCTGGCTTGCTGTGTGTTTGGCTAAGGGTTTGTTAGTGTGTGAGAGTGGCACAATATTTTTATATTTTGGGGTGGTATTTTTCACATGGAGGTTCTCATTTTAAGCCTTTACAGTCCCAAATGGCCTTGTTAATATTGGGGGGGTGGGCTATTTTTGGTTTTGGGTTAAAATCTTGCAGCTGCAATGTCGATTTGTACGTTTTCTCTAAAGCCGTACATCATTGAAGCAGCATTTTGGATACATGCTACAGATGCACCACTTTACAGGCAGAGTATTTTGTTGTATGACATTGTGTTGTGTTGCATGACATTGTGTTGTGTTGTATGACTCTGTGATTGTGTTGTATGAGTCTGTGATACATGATGTATGATGTTGAAGAATATTGACCCAGGTAGACGTTGTTAAACCCCTTTAGTGTGGTGTAGTAAGGGGGCGTCAGGTAGACGTTGTTAAACCCAATTAGTAAGGGGGCGTCAGGTAGACGTTGTTAAACCCCTTTAGTAAGAGGGCGTCAGGTGGACGTAGTTAAACCTCTTTAGGTAGCACCCACGAGGGGGCGTCAGGCAGGAAAAACTGACAAGATCAAACAAGTAGTTAATATGAAAGGAGGTAATACACATAGAGAAAACCACAATAAAATGTACTGTATACAAACACACATGGCTAAAAAATAAGGGTGACATGCACTTTAAATTTCCCCTCCCTATTGAATCCACAAACATGGTGAAATATTGGGAAAATTAAGACTTTCTTCTTCCCTCATCTCTACTTGTAAGCATTTACCAGCAGAACGGTTACATCTCTCAACAAATGAATACACATGTAAAATAAATATAATAAATAATATTTTACAGTTTTATAAAAATGAATCTTCTTGATGAGAAAGTAAGCATAAATGTGAATGGAAGAGAGACCATGGGTGAAGTATGTTTGGACTTTGTATGTTTGCACCATGCAGACACTGTGTGTGCAATTATAAGGTTTATTGCTTTAGAAAATACAATATATGAAATCCGGCTTTGAAACCACATCCAGAGAGTTGTGATCAATAGGTTATAAGTTCCCAAAGATTTGGCATACCGTCTGTCACTCTTCATTTGGCCTAGAAATTATTTTTAATTGTGATTAACCACTTAAGGACCGCCTCATGCACGTTTACGTCAGCAGAAGGGCACATCAACGTACAGGTACATTGCTCTTTAAAGTGCCCAGCCGTGGGTGCCCAGACCCGGTCCTGAGCTCCGTGACCGTGGCCGCGGGACCCGTGGACCCGATCGCCGCTGGTGTCCCACGATCGGGTCACAGAGCTGAAGAACGGGGAGAGGTATGTGTAAACAAACCTCTCCCTGTGCTTCCTAGTGAGACTGACACTGATCGTTTGTTCCCTGTCATCGGGAAAGACGATCAGTGATGTTGAATGTCAAGCCACGCCCCCCTACAGTAAAAAAAAAACACACACACGTCACACTTAACACCTCCCCGCCCCCTAGTGGTTAACCCCTTCACTGCCAGTGTCATTTACACAGGAATCAGTGCATTTAAATAGCACTGATTGCTGTATAAATGACAATGGTCCCCAAAAATGTGTCAAAAATGTCTGATGTGTCCGCCATAATGTCGCAGTCACAATAAAAATCGCTGATCGCCGCCATTACTAGTAAAAAATAAATATTAATAAAAATGCTATAAAACTATCCCCTATTTTGTAAACGCTATAACTTTTGCGCAAACCAATCAATAATCGCTAATTGCAATTTTTTTTTTTTACCAAAAATATGTAGAAGAATACGTATCGGCCTAAACTAAGGGAAAAAATGTTTTTTATATATATTTTTTGGGGGTATTTATTGTAGCAAAAAGTAAAAAATATTGAATTTTTTTTTTTAAATTGGCGCTCTATTTTTGTTTATAGCGCAAAAAATAATAACCGGAGACTTTCATGTATCATTTTTTATTAATTTTTTCACTTAGATTGTGCTGAATCTTTTTGTATCGGGAGTAATTTACTCTGCATGGTTGACCCTTATATGCTGAACCTACAAAAGCATAAAAAACACCACTACTACAAGCTAGAAGCGCATAAGTCATTAAAAGGAGAAAATGTCAAATGATCCGGCCAGACTACAGGAGATGCAGGCATGCCGTGTGTGGGCACTGCTTGATGTATCTCTGAACAGTAAACCGATGGACGTAAACTGACCACAAAGGCATGAATGTGCTTCCAGGATTGCGGTGGTCACTTTACATTAAAATGGAAATAAACCCTCTCCGATACCCAGTGAAGTGAACAGCCTCAGATGATACACAGTGATGAAACAAATCTCCCTACAGAAGTTTTACATGTATATCTGCTGGTTTCAGCTTGCTATATTCTTTAGAAAGTAAACATTGTGTTAGAATTTGTTCTTCCTGTTTCAGCTGTGGGAGTGGAGTCCTGGCATACACTGTGTGACAGCTGATTGGTGAAAAGATACCCCCCCCCCTCCACATAGACAGAAGAATGAAGATACTCGCAGAGCTGTGCTGTGAATAGACCAGCTCTCTGCTAATTTATTTATAGTTCCCTCCCTGACACAAATATTCAGCTGCTTTTATCTCCAGTGACAGAGAACTTGTCAGAAGTTCAGTGTCAAATACCACCAAAAGAAAGCTCTATTTGTGGGAAAAAAAGGACGCCAATTTTGTTTGAGAGCCACGTCGCATGACCACTCAATTGTCATTTAAAGCGACACAGTGCCGAATCGCAAAAAGGGCCTGGTCCTTTGGCTGCAAATTGGTTGGGGGCTTAAGTTGTTAAGAGAAATTTTAATTTCTACAGGTAACTCTAAATATGTGGCGTCATACAGCCCCTTGAAAATGTTTTAAACTTTCCTCGATCTTGTCTGGGCAATATATTCCACAACAGAGAAAACACTAATGCCGTGTACACACGGTCAGAATTCTCATTGGAAAAAGCTCTGATGGTTTTCCCGTCGGAATTCCGACGGAATTTCACTCAAACTGTCTTGCCTACACACGGTCACACCAAATTCCGACGGTTTGTAACACCGCGGCATAAAACACGTTCGACAGCGCTATAAAAGGGAAGTTTAATGTTTCCGAGCATGAGTCAAATTGTTTCCGAGCATGCGTCGGAATTTTGCGTGTCGGAATTGCATACACACGATCGGAAAATCCGATAGAAAGGTTTTCCGTCGGAAAAATTGAGAACAGGTTCTCAATCCAAAGTCCGTTGAAAATTCCGACAGAAAAAGACCGATGGGCATACACGCGGTCGGAAAATCCGTTGAAAAGCTCCCATCGGACTGTTTCCATCGGAAATTCCGACCGTGGGTTACGTGGCATAAAGCTACTGGTTGATGAAACAGTACTCGAGTTGGTCAGTTAAGCACAAACCATCTGCCCAGGTCTCTACAACTGATTTAGGAAAGTCTTCTTGTGAACAAGCAGTTGGTTCTACACCAGAATATCCTGGAGAAGTAATTCTTCAGCCTGGTTGTTGTATGAATTAGATAGATGGAATGAATGCATGGAAACACATTCCAAAACATATAAGTCAACGTGATATTATTTGACCTATCATACAAATAAAATATAATTACACTAAAGACAACTTGCAAAACATAACTTAAAAAGCTAAACGCAGTGCCTTTTATGACATTATAAATTGGATCCAACTGTGTATTTAAATGGTTGCTGGATTTCATTCTTCGTAGGTGAAGGTGTAGAGAGGCAATCAACAGGACTGATGAAACCAAATGTATGGAAAATGGTATAATGTTTCCAGAAGTTGAACAAAATATGTAGGTCAATGCTTTGTCATGCTCATTATCACTTATTTCATAATTGGTGGAATTTGTGGACCAATAGAAAATCACATCCCAAATCATAACAGAACAAAGAAGGATGGACACCAGCACAATAACCATGATCAGATAGACAACCCTCTGGATTATTAACTTCTTTAGGTATTGGAAGATGACGTTATGAAAGCTTGAGATTTTGAAACAAAAGACAGCAGAGAGTAAAGCTGACAAACATAGGCAGCAATAATTAGTTGAAACATCCATGAAATCCATCCATCCAAGTAGTATCCTTAAAATGAAGTTCTTTTGCATGAAATGTTCCAAAAGCCAATGAGTCATGCTTGAAACCTGAAAGACCACCCTGAATATACCTAGTGCTGTAATTACTTGGTCAGGGGCAGTCATTGGTCTTCTCTTCATCCAATTCATGACACTCACAGCTGCAATAAATGAGTGTATCATTAGTGGCAGTAGATTGAGAAACCCAACCCCAAGAAGAAGGATGAGGGGGGGAACATGATCATTTTCCTCTATAGAAGCAGCCATCTCTCTAGCAATGCAAGTGCTCTGCCTTAACGAAAGGACAAGTTTATTGCATACGCCTCGAGTGATCTTGTTATATGCTAGAATATTTGAATGCGTAATGGAAAATATTATGCAAACTTTTGTCGCTGTTTACGTGCAAGTAGAACAAAATCTAGGAAAATAGGATTTGCATCAGTGCCTTTCTATAGGCTCATCAATTCCAAAGTACTGCAGTCTGTATTGAAAAGTAATGTCTGATTTATAAACCTATCATTCCACATCATTTTCCAGGTTACAAAAACGCAGAGAGTTAAAGTAGATCAGTAAATCCCAAGAAGACCCTAACTAAAGACTTTAAAGGTAGCACAAAAAATATAATAAAAAAAATATTTTATTCTACACATTAACCACTTGCGTAATGGGCGCTTAACCCCTCCTCCCCCCCCCCCCCCCCCCTTCTGCCCAGACAAATTTTCAGCTTTCAGCGCTGACACAACTTGAATGACAATTGCGCGGTCATACAACACTGTACCCAAATTACATTTTTATAATTTTTTTCCCACAAATAGAGCTTTCTTTTGGTGTATTTAATCACAGCTGGGGTTTTTATTTTTTGCTAAACAAACAAAAAGAATGGAAAATTTTGAAAAAAAAAGAAATCATGTTTCATAGTTTGTTATAACATTTTGCAAATGGGTAATTTTTCTCCTTCATTGATATGCGCTGATGAGGAGGCACTGGTGGGCACCGATAGGATGCACTGGTGGGTACCAAAAAGGCTGCACTGATGGACACTGATAGGCACAGTGAAATGATAGGCACAGATAAGGCGGTACTGATGGGCCCTGATGGGTGGCACTGATGGGCACTGATAGGTGTTACTAATGGGTACCACTGATAGGTGGCACTGGTAGGTGGCACTGATGGGCACTGGTAGGTGACACTGATGGGCACTGATAGGTGGCACAAATGGGCACTGGTAGGTGACACTGGTGGGCAGCACTGTTGATGAGGCACTGATTGTGGGCACTGATAGGTGGCACTGTGGGCACTGATGGATGGCACTGTGGGCACTGGTAGGTGGCACTGGTGGGCACTGGTAGGTGGCACTGATGTGTACTGCTAGGTGGCACTGGCAGGTGGCACAGGTGGGCACAGATGGGCTGGCGGCAGCTCTCCTCGATCGGGACTGATGTCCCTCTGAGAGCCGCCGGTCATCGGCTTTTTTTTCTCACACTGTCAGCACAAGGAGAAAAAATAGCCCATTACCGGCTCTGTTTACATCACATGATCAGCTGTCATTGGCTGACAGCTGATCACGTGGTAAGGGATCGGATCGATCTGTGATCAGCCGAGTCTCATAGACTCGCTGATCAGAGAACTCCGCGGGCGCCCCCTGCAGGGGGCGCGCAGGCCGCTCAGGCATGGGAGGACTTCAATAGACGTACTCCCGGCAAAGTAGGTCCGTGCTGTAGCCGTCATTCAGCTATAGCACGGATCTGAAGAAGTTAAATGACCATTGTTTGAACAATAAAAAGACAAAACTTATTGCATATCGTCATTACAAGTACAACTGTGGCCAAAAGTTTGAGAATGACACAAATATTAATTTTCACAAAGTCTGCTGCCTCAGTTTTTAATGACGGCAATTTGCATATATTCCAGAATATTATGAAGAGTGATCAGATGAATTGCAATTGCAAACTCCCTCTTTGCCGTGAAAATTAACTTAATCCCCCAAAAAACATTTCCACTGCATTTCAGCTCTGCCACAAAAGGACCAGCTGACATCATGCTAGTGATTCTCTCATTAACACAGGTGTCTGTGTTGATGAGGACAAGGCTGGAAATCACTCTGTAATGCTGATTGAGTTAGAATAAAAGACTGGAAGCTTTAAAAGGAAGGTAGCGGGGATCGCTGTTGAGCCGGCAGATGACAGGGTGGTCCCCGCACACTGTGCAGGGACCGCCCTGTCAGATCTCTGCTCTCCTCTATGGGGGATCGGATGAACACGGACCGTCTGTCCGTGTTCATCCGATCCACTCTGCAGACGGATAGAAAAATAGGATTTTTCTCCGTCTGCAGAATCGGACCATAGTGGAGAGGGACGATATCGGATGTCAGCGGATGTTCATCTGCTGACACCCGCTATCCCATAGGGATGCATGTATGTCCGTATTTCATCTGAAAATGGATGGATGAAATATGGACATATGGTCCGCATGTGTGAAAGGGGCCTTATTTTTCTGTTAACCATGTTTACCTGCAAGGAAACACATGTAGTCATCATTGCTTTGCACAAAAAAGGGATTCACAGGCAAGTATATTGCTGCTACTAAGATTGCACCTAAATCAACCATTTATCGTTTCAATAAAAACTTCAAATAGAGAGGTTCAGTTGTGAAGAAGGCTTCAGGGCACCAAAGAAGGTCCAGCAAGCGCCAGGACCATCTCCTACAGTTGATTCGGCTGCGGGATCGGGCCACCACCAGTGCGGAGCTTGCTCAGTAATGGCAGCAGGCACGTGTGAGTACATCTACATGCACAGAGAGACAAAGACTTTTGGAGGATGGCCTGGTGTCAAAAAGGGCCGCAAAAAAAAAATTCTCTCCAGGAAAAACTCCAAGGACAGACTGATATTCTGCAAAAGGTACAGAGATCGGACTGCTGAGGACTGGGGTAAAGTAATTTTCTCTGAAGAATCCAATTTCCGATTGTTTGGGGCATCCGGAAAAAAACTTGTCTGGAGAAGAAAAGGTGTACACTACCATCAGTCCTGTGTCATGACAACAGTAAAGCATCCTGAGACCATTCATGTATGACCTTTTAGCCTCCCCACTTCTCCAGCACAGGTCTGAAGTCATTGGATACCATTTCTTCACTTTAACAGGTGTGGTACCATTGTGAAAGTATTTTATAAGAATTTTCTTGCAGCCTCATGCTGATTGAGCATTTATGAGCTAAAATACACGCATTCTACCACTGAACGTCAGTGAAGTGCATCTGGAGTGCTGTTTCCCATTGGCCTCTAAACCTGGCCGAATCTGTGTAGTCATGCTGCTGGAGACATGCATACATAAATAAGGTTGTTTTCTCGATGGGGTCATTATTTGAACATATTAATTCAAAGGAGGTAATATCCCTAGTCACTTCGCTTTTCCTTGTAGAGGAGAGCAGGTAGGGACATTTTTGTCTATAGTTGCAAAAGGGTAATGCAGAAGGGGAGAGGTTATCCAGCATTTTCTCATGTGAGAGAATTTGTCCTGCCTTTACAAAATGTGAAGCTAAGAGAGGTGATTTTCCTTCTAGGGAGAAAGCTTTTGTGCCCATACCCGGAGGAAAATCTGGATTGTTAAACAAAGGGGTTAAAGGCCCAGGTGAGGTGGCGATCTGGTAAAGTGAAACAGCCTCATGGAAAACCTTGATTGTAGCTCCGATAGTTGGATGTTGTGTAAGCGCTGGGGGGCATTTTGCCCAAGGGATCCATGGTGCAAATTTTAGTGGGGTCTTTAAGAAACTCTCCTCAAGGGACACCCAGTCTTTATTTGCGGCATGACAATGCCAATCAATAATTCTGGGCAGATGTGTAGCATAATAGTAGAGCTTATAGCAGGGATGGACTGGCCATCGGGACTACCGGGAGTTTCCCGGTGGGCCGATGGCTCAGTGGGCCAGTTTCAGGGGCCGCCTATTGCATCGGAGGTCTGCGGGGATTTACCCATCAATCGCTTACAGCTGGCGCCTGACGGGTAGATCGAGATTTTGCCAGCATGCAGAGTAGCGCAGGAAGCGTCTGTGATAGGTTCTCTCTCATGTCACGCAGCGCTGCTCCCCGGTGGCCCCTCCTCTCTTCTCGTCCATCCCCATTTGCTTGTGACATCATCTGGGATGGACGAGAAGAGAGAAGGGGCCGTTGGGGAGAAGCGCTGCGTGACATGAAATAGAACTTATCACAGATGCTTCCTGCGCTACTCTGAATGCTGGCTAGTAAACAATGTGCCCCATAATTTGCCATGTGCCCTGATGTGCCCCATGATGTGCCATGATGTGCCCCATAATGTGCCATGTGCACTGATGTGCCCCATCATGTGCCCTGATGTCCCTGATGTGCCATTATGTGCCCTGATGTGCCATTATGTGCCCTAATGTGCTATGTACCCTGATGTGCCCCGAGCCCTGATGTGTCCTGATGTGCTATGTGCCCTGATGTGCCCTAATGTACCATGTGCCCCTTGCCCTGATGTGCCCCATGCTTTGATGTGCTATGTGCCATGTGCCCCATGCCCTGATGTGCCCCGTGCCCTGATGTGCCCCGTGCCCTGATGTGCTATGTGCCCTGATGTGACCCATGCCCTGATGGGCCATGATGTGCTATGTGCCCTGATGTGCCCCGTGCCCTGATGTGCCCCGTGCCCTAATGTGCTATGTGCCCTGATGTGCTATGTGCTCTGTGCCCTGATGTGTCCTGATGTGCCCCGTGCCCTGATGTGCCCTGGTGTGCTATGTGCTATGTTCCCTGATGTGCCCCATGCCCTAATGTGCTATGTGCCCTGATGTGTTGTGCCCTGATGTGCCCTGTATGCTGATGTGCTGGGCTCTGTACCCTGATGTGCTGTGTCCTCATGTGCTGTGCCCTGTACCCTGATGTGTTGTGCCCTGATGTGCCCTGTATGCTGATGTGCTGGGCTCTGTACCCTGATGTGCTGTGCCCTGATGTGCTGGGCTCTGTATCCTGATGTGCTGTGCCCTGATGAGCTATGTGCCCTGATGTGCATCATGCCCTAATGTGCTATGTGCCATGATGTGCTATGTGCCCTGATGTGCTATGTTCCCTGATGTGCCCCATGCCCTTATGTGAGATGTGCCCCGTGCCCTGATGTACCCCGTGCCCTGATGTGCCATGGGCCCTGATGTGCCATGGGCCCTAATGTGCAGCGTGCCCTGCTGTGCCCTGATGTGCCCCGATGTGCTGTGCCCTGATGTGCCCCGATGTGCTGTGCCCCGATGTGCTATGCTGTGCCCTGATGTGCCCTGTGCCCTGATATCCTGTGCCCTGATGTGCTGTGCCCCAATGTGCTGTGCCCCGGTGTGCTGTGCCTCAATGTCGTGTGCCCTGATGTACTGTGACCCCTGCCCTGATGTCCTGTACCCTGATGTGCTGTGTCCTCATGTGTGTGCCCTGATGTGCCCTGCATGCTGATGTGCTGGGCTCTGTAGCCTGATGTGCTGTGCCCTGATGTGCTGGGCTCTGTATCCTGATGTGCTGTGCCCTGATGTGCCCCATGCCCTAATGTGCTATGTGCCCTGATGTGCTATGTGCCCTGATGTGCTATGTGCTATGTTCCTGATGTGCCCCATGCCCTGATGTGCTATGTGCCCCGTGCCCTGATGTGCCATGTGCCCTGATGTGCAGTGTGCCCTGCTGTGCCCTGATGTTCCCTGTGCCCTGTGCCCCGATGTGCTGTGCCCTGATGTGCTGTGCCCCAGTGTGCGGTGCCTCAATGTCATGTGCCCTGATGTCCTGTACCCTGATGTGATGTGTCCTGATGTGTTGTGCCCTGTATGCTAATGTGCTGGGCTCTGTACCCTGATGTGCTGTGCCCTGATGTGCTGGGCTCTGTATCCTGATGTGCTGTACCCTGACATGCCCTGTGCCCTGATGTGCTATTTGCCCTGATGTGCCCCATGCCCTAATGTGCCCTGATTTGCTATGTGCCCCATGCCCTGATGTGCTCCATGCCCTGATGTGCTATGTGCCCTGATGTGCTATGTGCCCTGATGTGCTATGTGCCCTGATGTGCTATGTGCTATGTGCCCTGTGCCATGTGCCCTGATGTGCTATGTGCCCTGATGTGCCCCATGCCCTAATGTGCTATGTGCCCTGACTTGCTATGTGCCCTGATGTGCTATGTGCCCTGTGCCCTGATGTGCCCTGATGTGCCATGTGCCCCATACCCTGATGTGCCATGTGCCCGTGCCCTGATGTTCGCTGTGTCCTGATGTGCTGTGCCCTTATGTGCCCCGTGCCCCGATGTGCTGTCCCCCGATGTGCTGTGTCCTGATGTGCCCTGTGCCCCGATGTCCTATGCCCTGATGTGCTGTGCCCCGGTGTGCTGTGCCTCAATGTTGTGTGCCCTGATGTGCCCTGATGTCCTGTACCCTGATGTGCTGTGCCCTGTACCCTGATGTGTTGTGCCCTGATGTGACCTGTATGCTGATGTGCTGGGCTCTGTACCCTGATGTGCTGTGTCCTCATGTGCTGTGCCCTGTACCCTGATGTGTTGTGCCCTGATGTGCCCTGTATGCTGGACTCTGTACCCTGATGTGCTGTGCCCTGATGTGCTGGGCTCTGTATCCTGATGTGCTGTGCCCTGAGGTGCTGTGCTCTGTACCCTGATGTGCTGTGCCCTGTGCCCTGATGTGCTGTGCCCTGATGTGCTGTGCTCTGTACCGTGCCCTGATGTGCACTGTACCCTGATGTGTTGTGCCCTGGGCCAGTCATGATTAAGTCCATGGCCACATTTTTGTCCCAGTCCAGCCCTAAGTGCATCTATTTAGCATGTGTTATGTTGTATGGTGCAAACAGGCCCTAGACATTACTCTGGAGACTTTATACAATGTCATACGATATATGCCTTGGCATTGATTCAAGCTGCAAAATTCTGACAAGAAATGATTTTAGAAGTTTAATGTTCATAACAAAACAGAACATTTTATCAATAAAAATAATCTGTCACCTTTTTATTTTTATTTATTTTTGTGGTGAGCAAGAATTATTAAAAAAAAAGAAAAGAGAAATTATATAAAATTCCAATGGATTAAACACTGGTGGAACCGTGGCGGCTTAGAGAACCTACATTGCATTAAATTGCAGAATATTGATTAAAAATCACTGCAGAAATGTTACCTTATACAACAGTCATATCCCCTGTAAGCCACCAAGTTGTATGTTGGGGATTTAAATTACCTGACAATTTTTAATGATGACACACTTACTGTGACAGAGCTGTTTTATTTATCACAACCCAGATAGCAAGCAAATTACTTGCTAAGCTATTGCTAGATTTACCAGGCTTCACAATTTTTTTTTTTTTATATAAATGTATTTATTTCATTTTACAATTTTAGTACAAGAAAGAATGGAAACAACTGTAACATAAATATGTTAAGTAGCCATTGGGAGTGGGAGGATTTAATCTCTCCCCTACCCCTCCTATAGTAACATGAAAACCAACCATCCTATTGCTTTACATTCCATAGATCCATCTTTTTCCCCCTTCTACCTTCCCCTACCCCTCCCGGCCCTCCCATTCACTTCCTGGTATAAGTGGATGGGAGGGAGGGGAGCCCCCCCTTCTTCCTGCTCTAAAGTCTATGAACCTCTGCATATTTCTTTGATAACTTAAATTTCTTCCATGCCTCCCACTTCCTCTGGGGTTCCCTACCTGTATCCTCCTCACAATTTTGTTGTATGATTGCAGCAAGTCCGCATTGCATGACTCCAGATCAACTTTATTTGCAAACATTCTGCAAGTCTGCTGCAAGTTATGGCTCAGTTATGTTGTGCACTAGTCCTCCCACCACAGGGGGTCACTGTGACTTAATTTTCATGCTGTAGACTTGTAGAGCTCTTGCTGTAGACTCACCACTGCTACTTTGCTCTTGCTAAAGACTTGTCATGCAAAGTTGCTACAAATTGCAAAAGTGTCAGCTAGAACGTGTGCTTCAAGTGCTTTGCAAGTGTACAACTTGTCAATTGGAAATATGCAGCATTTAACAAGACTTACAATTTAACACTTCCACAGATGTGTGTCTATATATTCTTGCTATCTGCGAAAAAGGGAAATGGATCACTCATTCTACATCTATACTGAGAAACTTGCTAGATACAGTACATTTTCACTTAGGGGTGTACTCACTTTTGTTGCCAGCGGTTTAGACATTAATGGCTGTGTGTTGAGTTATTTTGAGGGCACAGCAAATTTACACTGTTATACAAGCTGTACACTCACTACTTTACATTGTAGACAAGTGTCATTTCTTCAGTGTTGTCACATGAAAAGATATAATAAAATATTTGCACAAATGTGAGGGGTGTACTCACTTTTGTGAGATACTGTATATATATATATATATATATATATATATATATATATATTTATTTGTTTTACCTTTTTTTTTTTTTTTACAGATGGGAGATTAAAAAAACTACTTGGAGTTACTTTAAACATAATCTCATTTTTTTTTTTTTGCAGGTATCAATAGTCCCCTGAAATAATTCAAATTTTTTAGGGGTTGTTAAAAGTTAACATACAAAACTTAAATTAAGACAACATGTAAAACAAATAACAAATATAATAAATTACATTTGACATAGTTATATGAAAGATAAATGCTATTAGGGAAGTCTAATCTTCTCCAAGAAGTAAGCATAAATTTGAACATGCATGCACGTTGGTTTATTGGTTTAGACACAATATGTAAAACCTGGCTTTAAAAAACACATTCAGAGAGTTGTTAACAATAATTTATACTTCAAGTTAAAAGAGCCCCAAGGTTTGATATAAAGTCTTTTCTGACGGAAAATGTCCTTTGTTGTCGGAAATTCCGACCGTGTGTAGGCTCCATCTGACTTTTTACGTCGGATTTTCCGACGGACAAAGTTTTATCTCCTGCTCTCAAATTTTCCGACAACAAAGTCCTATCGGACTTTTTCCGATCGTGTGTAGCGAATTTTTTGAGAATTGTGGATTAAGGTTATTATAACTTTCTGAAGGTGACATAAAAGATGTGGTGCAATAAAGCCTCATTAAGATGTCTCCAGCTTTCCTCTAAGTTTAGTGGACAATATTTTCTACAACACATAAAACACTAAAGCTACTGGTTGATGAAACAGTTTTTAAGATAACGAGTTAGTTATGAACTGTCTGTCCAGGTCTCTACAGTAGGTTTAAGAAAGTCTTCTCTGGAACAAACAGTTGGTTCTACAAAAGGATAATCTGGAAAAGTGATTCCTCAGCCGGGTGGTTGTGTGAATTAGATAAATGGAATGAAGGCATGGACACACAGTCCAAATAATATAAGTCAAAACTATACTAACTGTCCAATAATAATAAACTGTAATTAAACCAGAGACAACTTGTAAGAGGTAACTTAAAAAACTCAAAGCAGTGCCTTTTATGACATTATAAATTGGACCCGACTGTCTGTTTAAATTGTTGCTGGATTTCATTCTGCGTAGGTGAAGGTATAGAGAGGCAATCAACAGGACTGATGAAACCAAATGTATAAAAAAGGGTATAACATTTCCAGAAGATAAATAATATATGTAGGTTAATGATTCGTCAAGCTCGTTATCACTCAATTGATAGTTTGTAGAATTTGTGGACCAATAGAAAAGCACATCCCAAATCAGAACAGAACAAAGGAGAACAGACACCAACACAATAGCCAAGATCAGATAGACAACCTTCTGGATTATTAACTTCTTCAGGCATTGGAAGATGATATTATGAAAGTTTGAGATTTTGAAACAAAAGACAGCAGAGAGTAAAGCTGACAAACATATGCAGCAGTAATTGGTTGAAACATCCATGAAATCAATCAATCCATGTATTATCCTGCAAAAAAAGTCCTGTGGAGCAAAGAGTTCAAAAAACAAATGGCTCATGGTTGAAACCTGAAAGATCACCCTGCATATTCCGAGTGCAGTAATGACTCGGTCAACAGCGGTCATTAGTCTTCCCTTCAGCCAATCCATGACACTTACAGCTGCAATAAATGAGTGTATTATTAGTGCCACCAGACCTAGAAACCCTACACAAACAAGAAGACTGAAGTGGTGGACATTATCACTTCCCTTTGTAGAAGTGGCCATCTCTCTAGCAATGCAAGTAATCTGCCTGAAAGAAAGGACAGGTTTATTGCTTACTCCCCGAGAGATCTTCCAGTATGGTTAGTGTACTCTTTGAATGTGTAATGCAAAATATTATGCAAACAATTGTCTCCGTTCATGTTTATACAGTACAAAATCTAGGAAAATACGATGCTTTTCTCTAGGTTCATTGACTCCAATGTAATTCAGTCAAAATAAATGTTTAATAGTAAAGTACATATCATGATTCATGAATATACTTGCTATATTGGAAGGTAATTTGATTTTATAAATATATGATTCCACATAATTTCCTAGCTGCAGTAAGGTAACGTAAATGTAAATCCTAACTAGATGACAATTAGTTTGCTAAAGCACAGTGTATTTTAAACTATAGCTTTATTATTATTATTAATATTTTAGAAAATACACTTTTCACTCTTTTTCATCTTCTTATAAACTTTATTGTAGTCATTTCCTGTCTACTAGGAATGGGCGAACGGTTCTGCAAGTTTAACCCTGTATATTTCAGTACGTTATGCGACATTTTACGCAATATTTTTTTGTGCGTTACTGCACTTTTGACACAGTATATTGCAGTGCCTCATTGTAGTTTTCCTGCCGTATAAAAGTGTATTTTGTTAATAAGCAACCCCCGTCATGTCTGGAAGGACAACAAGGAGAGGCAGATGTTCCCATGGCACTGTGAAGGGGTCACAGGCAAAGGTGGACGAAGTCAGGGCATCATTTCTTCTGTCTAGTGATGTTGCCTGTGCTATACAGCCACAGCATGCAGAGGAGGTGATGGACTAGCTTACTAAACCATCCTCCTCATCCTCCATCATCCAAGCAGAGACTAGTGTGTAGTTCACTGCAGCTGCCAGAGTGGCTAAATCTGCCTCCTTGTGCACAGCCATTACTTGATTTAGATGTTGCTTCTGAGGTTGAGGGAGGCAGGGACATGAGCCTACAGAGAGGGGAGAACACTGGTACACAAATTGGCAGTCCTGTTCCCCCCCAGCCACAGCGTATTGCCAAGTTGTCTCCAGTGGTAATGACGATGGAGGATATAATGATGATGAGGTCACGTGACTTGGGTGCCGGATGGACCAGAGGAGGAAAGTGAGGGTGAGTGTGAGGCGCAACCCCAACAAGGCAGCCATCATGGAAGAGTAGAGAGCACCCACCCTATTCCATCACATTGTAGAGCTGTTATCTCCCGGCCCACTTCCCACAGCTCAGCTGTCTGGGCCTTTTTTAGCACATGTGCAGCCGATTGCACTGTTGCAATTTGCAAACTTTGTCTCAAGCACATCAAGCGTGGCAAAAACACCAGCCATTTGGGTACCACATGCTTGACAAGGCATTTAACCTCCCACCACTCAGTCCATTGGCAAGCGCACCTGAAAGCCACACAAAAGGGGCGCAATTCTGTTCCTCCTCCTTACACGCCTCAGCCTGCCCCCCGCTATACCTCTCAGCAGCCTCCACTGACAGGGCTTATGGTATAGCACAGGGTGTCCCAGGTCCTTGCAGCACATCTGCTAGTAGCACACCACCAGACTATAGATGGCAAATTTCTCTGCCCCATCTGCTGCAGCAAAAGCTGCTGGCTCTACAACTTCTGCCTTTCCGTCTGGTGGATTCTGCCCCCTTCCGTGAATTTGCAGAAGGTGTTGTACCACAATGGCAGGTTCCCAGTCACTTTTTCTTTTCACGTAAGGCCATTCCAGCTATGTACCATCACGTGGAGGGCAATGTTGTGGCATCGTTGGGCAAGGCAGTCAGCTGCAAAGTCTATGTGACTGCTGACACGTGGTCCAGCAAGCATGGTCAAGGATGAAATATTTAGTTCACAGCACACTGGGAAACTCTGCTTGCAACTCAGAAGGGTGCAGGACAGGGCTCAGTGCTGCAGCCTGTTGTGCCCCCACGTCTCCATACAGCTAGTGGTGATAATGCAAGATCGCGTTCCTACCCCCTCCATGTACAATACATCTTGTACTGTATGTTATGATGTCAAGGCTTTGCCCATAGACTGCAGCTTTGGGGAGAGGATAGCAGTATCTAGTGTGCTAGAGCAGAGAGTCATAAGTAATACAGACTCCTCTACAACCCTCTAGACTTAACAAGTATTAAACAGTTTGCAGTGCATTTAACATTTGAAGTACAGGGCGGGACACGATGGGGGTTGGGGTTGAGGGGATGCAAGTGTTTTTTTTTGTGTCCATAGTTGGGCGTTAAAGCTAAATTCAAAGAATTATTTGTATTGCATACCTACATTGGTCCACCTTGGCATATTGTAAATATACATATCTCAAAGCTAATGAACCACTGAGGAAGTAGAGAATCACTAGTTGCTACAATGATTGTTAGCTTCTCCAGGGGCCCATGAGGTATGCATATGTACATTGTGCCACGATAGACAAATATAACTATGTAATAAAGATTATTAGAGATGACCCAAACATACCTGGGTTCAGGTCGAGGTGGGTTTGGTGAACATTACTAAAGTCCATATATTGGTAGAAGAAAGGGAATGGGAGCACTGCATAACATGTTAACTATAGGTGAAAAACAATATATTAAAATCAATATTTAATAATCAGAACAAAATTTTGTAACAAATCAAAACAAAAATTGAATTTTAATCGCAAATGCAAAATTTTTTATAACATTTTTAAAACTGTATCACACTATGGTCAGTTTTTCTTTCTGCTGAGCCCACTCTGAGTATACCATTGATGTACGGCTACAAATTCTGTTAGTCGCCTAGCGTGACTTTCAGCTACAAGGGCCGGTCCATGTGTGTTTCCAGTGGTCAACATTGCAAGCTAAAGGCCGTGGCTGGGTTACAGCCAAACGCCCTTTTTGCTTGCTATCTGGTAAGCAGGTTTATGATACGGTGGTCGGGCACTCTTTTCTATGTGTGGAGTCACTGTGGTGTCATTGGAGGACTGAGCTATATGGACTATTGGTCTAATAATGTTAATACACATACTGTATATTGGCGCAGCTCTCCCCTCTATTTTTCCTGTTCATTTATGTGTGTATCCCACATTTGAACTGCTGCCTGTGTCGCTTTTTAATATTAACCATTTTTAGTCTAGCGCAGTTTTTTTTTTCTATGTCCTGGTCATAACATATATCCCTACTTCCTTAACCTGTTGCTGACCGCCCACTGTCAATTGACGGTGGATCGGTGCGGCTCTTGTGGCGGGCCGCTAGCTTTCCGGCCACTAGGAGGTGCGCGCGCGTGCCCGCCGTGTCGCTGGGGACCCGATGCGCATGCCCGGCGGCCGCGATGTCCGCCAGGCACCCGCGATTGCCCAGTAACTGAGCAGGACGTGGATCTGTGTGTGTAAACACACAGATCCACGTCCTGTCAGAGGAGAGGAGACCGATGGTGTGTCCCTTGTACATAGGGACACCGATCGGTCCCCTCCCCCAGTCAGTCCCCTCCCCCCACAGTTAGAATCACTCACATAGGGAACATATTAACCCCTGCAGAGCCCCCTAGTGTTAACCCCTTCCCTGCCAGTCACATTTATACAGTAATCAATGCATTTTTATAGCACCGATTGCTGTATAAATGTGAATGGTCACAAAAATGTGTCAAAATTGTCCGATATGTCCGCCGCAATATCGCAGTCACGATAAAAATCGCAGATCGCTGCCATTACTAGTAAAAAAAGAATAATAATAAAAATGCTATAAATCTATCCCTTATTTTGTAGACGCTATAACTTTTGCGCAAACCAATCAATATACGCTTATTGCGATTTTTTTTTACCAAAAATATGTAGAAGAATATGTATCTGCCTAAACTGAGGAAAAATTTTGTTAAAAAAAAAAAAATTGGATATTTATTATAATAAAAAGTAAAAAAATATTGCATTTTTTTCAAACTTATCCCTCTTCTTTTGTTTATAGCGAAATAAATAAAAACCGCAGAGGTGATCAAATACCACCAAAATAAAGCTCTATCTGTGGGGAAAATTTTTTATTTGGGTACATCGTTGCATGACCGCGCAATTGTCATTCAAAATGCAACAGCGCTGAAAGCTGAAAAATGGCTTGGTCAGGAAGGAGGTGTTTGTGCCTGGTAGGCAAGTGGTTAAAGTGGAAGTAAACCCTCCTATCGTTTTCAGCCAAGGAAGCTGCCATCTTGGCCTCTGTTTAATCTTCAACTGTCATGATGCTGCACATGTGATCAGTTATGACACCAGCCATTGGATGGTTTGACAGTTTGGTTGAAAGCATAGTCAATGTAACAGTTAGCATTTCCGGCATGCCATTTTTTTTTAACTATTAAATCAAAGGGTTTACTTCAGCTTCAATGTCAATTGGATACTGTACTTGGGATGTTTTGTATTGTATAAATGTTTATAAAACGTTTATGCAAAAAAAACATGTATTCCCTGCTTTGTAGCGAAAGAAAATCTATTACTTCCCTGCTGACAGCCCTGTCCTGTGTAAATTTGCAATGATCGCCTAGTGAAGGCGATAATCTATTGGCTAGCAACCGCTGATCGACATCGACTGTGTTTAATCACAGCACGGCCAGGTTGGCGTCCGCACGAGTGCGCACCCCCTATCCGGAATTGTCAGATCATGTACTAGGTACGTGATCTGGTGCTGCCGAGCTGCCTTGCCGTCATATATCTAGGTTATACGGTCAACAATGGTTATGAATAGACATGCTAAAATCTTACATCCAAAAAATCCTAAAATGGTAAAAAAAAAAAAAATTACAATAAGAAAAAAAAAATCTGCAAAATGCTTTTAAGTTTATCATGATGTTTGGTTACGTGTTGGTTGAGATTCATTATAATAGAATGACCTTAACTGGATAAAAAAAAAATAATACGATTTTTATAGAAAAACGCTCCAAAGAAGAATTGCCAGAATAAGACCCACTTACTTTTTTAACCACTTGCCGACCAGCTCATGCAGATATACTGCGGTAGGTTGGCTCTCCTGCGCAAACCGACGTACCTGCGATTGCTGTGTACAGAGGCAGAACGGGGAACTGCCTATGTAAACAAGGTGATTCCCCTGTTCTGCCTAATGACATGACAGGGATCTACTGTTCCCAGTGTTCAGGATCTCTGTCATGTCCCAGTGAGCCCATCCCCCCTACAGTTAGAACACACCCAGGGAACACACTTAACCCCTTGATCGCCCCCTAGTGTTAACACCTTACCTGCCAGTGTCATTTTTACATTGATCAATGCATTTTTTTTAGCACTGATCAATGTAATAATGTCACTGGTCCCTAAAAAGTGTCACTTAGGGTCAGATGTGTCAGCAGTCCTGCTAAAAATTGCAGATCGCCACCATTATCAGTAAAAACAATGAAAAATAAATAAAAGTCCCTAAATGTATCCCGTAGTTTTGTAGACATGATAACTTTTGGGCAAATCAATCAATATATGCCTATTTTTTTTATCAAAAATATGTAGAAGAATATATATCGGCCTAAACTGATGAATACATTTGTTTTTTTTATATATTTTTTGTGGATATGTATTGAAGCAGAAAGAACAATTATTATTATATATTTTTTTTAAATTGTTGGTCATTTTTTGTTTATAGCGCAAAAAATAAAAACCGCAGAGGTGATCTAATACAACCAAAATAAAACTCTACCAGCACACCGCGCCAAATTGAGCGTGAGTGGAAGGAAGTCACAGCTAGGAATGCAAAATCGCACACGTGAATAGGACCGGATGGTTCTCTCTTAGCTCCCCAGTCCCTCTGTGCACGAAGCCAGGGACTGTCAGGTTGAACTAACCCCCCCAGTATTACCTAGCAGCACTCAGCTGCCCATAGGTGCTTCGCACCTGTTCTACTTGTTGCACCATGTTAGGTGCCCCAAACTTGTTTTATTTGTTTCTTTGTTCTTGTCGATTTTCCTTTTTCAAGTTTATTTTTTATTTTCCGGGATGTTGATGGAACCAAGCTTCTGGAAGGAACATTTCAGCTTCGGTTGGAGATAACCATAAACTGCCATAACAGGAGTTCTCCTCAGATAACCTACGGAGGTAAAATCAACAAACACACCACTCACTGTGACTATCTCGCCAAGTTTACTCAATCTGGAAATAGAGCACGAATCTTAAGGAAGGACCCTTATAAAACCTTAGCGTTTACACTCCCCACAAAAGATGACACTGAAAGTTCTTTCTATTAAAGCTAAGGGACTCAATCACCCAGCAAAGCATAAATCTCTCTGGAAGGAAGCTCTTCTGCATAACAGTGACATACTTTGTGCACAGGAGACTCATTTCACCTCATCGGCTCCACCTAAATGCACGCATAGGAACTACCCCTTTATCTTCACTACAAACTCAGACTCCAAAACCAAGGGGGTTCTTATCGCTATCAGGGACACAATAGCGTTTAAGCTCCATGAAGTGACTAGATCAATTTGTGACCAGTGTAGAAATCCCCCTTTATTGGTTGTTGATGCAAAATACCCCATAACATTGGTTGTCTGTGTAAGTTGTTCATTGGTGATCAGTGTACATTTCCCTTTACATTGGTGGTCAGTGTGAATCCCCCTTTACATTGGTGATTAGTGTAAATCCCCCCCCCCCAACATTGGTGGTCGGTGTGAATCCCCCTTTACATTGGTGATTAGTGTAAATCCCCCCCGCCAACATTGGTGGTCGGTGTAGAAGTGTCACCTTACATTGGTTGTCAGTTCAAACTCCTCGACAATGGTTATCAGTGTAAATTCCCCAATACATGGAGGTCATTGTATATTCCCCCTTACACTGGTGGTTGGTGTAAATGTTCCTATTACATTGGTGTCAGTGTAGAAATCCCTCTTTATATTGATGGGTGATGTAAAATCCCCTGTTACATGGGGGTCTGTGCAAATTCCCCCTCACATTGGTGGCCAGTGTAAATCCCCCCTCACATTGGTGGTCAGTGTAGAATCCCCCACTATATACTTGACAAAGATATCCACATTAGCTCTACATGATTCATAATTTGCCACAGTTCACTGCCTCCTAACAAATCCCATCCTCTTACCACTGCCACTGATCCCATCAACCCCCCAGGATTACCATTGATCACACACCAGCCTCTCCCAGCATTGCCACTGATCTCAGGAGTCCTAGGATCTGTCTATTAAAGGGTTCCCTCACCTCCCCAGTCCATGGTGTGCAGACAGTCAGGAGATGATGTGCTGTAACCTTTAGCAACCAATCAGTGAGCAGTAATGATATGCACTAACCTCTTGCAACCAGCCATTGAGCGGTAAGGATATGCAATAACCTCTAGCAACCAATCAGTGAGCAGTAATAATGTCCAGTAACATCTAGCAACAAATTGGTGAGTGGTAAGGATGTCTAGTAACCTCTAGCAACCAATCACTGAGCAGAATTAATGTACAGTAATCTCTAGCAACCAGTCAACAAGCAGAAGTCATGTGCTGTAACCTCTAGTAAATAATCAGTGAGCTATAATGTGGGCTGTAACCTCTAGCAGCCAGTCAGTGAGTGGTAATGATCAACTGTAACCTCTGGCAACCAATCGCAATTGCTGCCTGATCTGATTCAGTAAACTGATTTTGAGTCCAGCTGCTATTTATTGTATAACTCAGAGCAGGTGGAGACTGAAATTGCATGGGGGGGGGGCCCAAGAAAATGTTTGCCCAGGGCCCAATCAATATTAAAGACGACCCTGCAGGTATGGTATATACATATTTACATTAATAAAAGCCGAAACAATACAACTCTGTATAATATAGCCATATCTATCAAAAATGGTTTGTTCCTGTCTAGACAGGCAGGAACCAGAAGACCAAATAAGTGCCACAACGTGCAAAGTGAAGATAATTAATGAAAAAATGGTTTATTATAAGTATACTAGAAATACAAGTCATTCCACAATGGGAGAATAAAAATAGTAGATATGTGCAGCTGAATCTTGCATGTTCTGGATGTGACAACAGAGGGACATATGTAAAGCAAAACAAAAATTACAAACAACATATAACAATGCGTCCGGACGCCAAAGATCTGTGCGTGGATGTCCCTGCCCCCGTCTGTCGACATGAGTGCTGTTGCAAAATTGCCAGTGGGCAGAGGTATCCACACAGAGGTCCCTGGAAGACTCGAGCCTGTGAAATGGGGGGAGAGGGAGGGAGAGAGACTGGGAGAGAGAGAGGAACTAACAACAATGGCTTGAAAAGTCCTATGAGGATGCTGTACTGACTAGTAAGCAAATTGTTCCTGGAGACATCAATAGTTATGAAGTGCTTATTATTCATCATCTGTAAGTCATGGGTGGTACACAGGACTCTTACAAAGCGGGAGAGGTGTAAATATTGAAGGGATCCTGATTGGACCTATTATTAGGTCATGTCACAATAGGTCATCTAATGTAATCACAGTCCGATTTTCACTCCCCAGTAAACTGGATAATGTTAATGTGGTATGGGGTATATAGCTTATATTGTATCCATATGGTGGGTCTTTATAGGCAATTTATGCATGTAGAAATGGAAATATGCCATACGATACCCAGTCCACTATGGTGTTGTATCCAGTAGACAGTGTTGGAGGAGTGATAATCCCACAGAGTCCCTTGGATGAAAGTTTCCAAAAGGTAAATAGTTGGCGCTCAGCTGCTCTAGACTGCGCTGGTTATCGCCACCCTTGTACCGCTTTTTCGTTGTCCTCCTATGGTGCTGTGGTACTCCGTGTGTCGTCTGGCTATGAGCTCTCTGGTTCTCTGTCCAATTCTCTGTGTCTCAAACCCGCCATGGGTTGACTTCCGGGATACTACTGAGAAGCGGCGTCACGTGACGCTGGTGACGTCAACGTGTTTCGCTATGGAAGTAGGGTAGCTTCGTCTGGACGTGCGGGCGGGCCTTCCATCATCCCTTATTATGGCAGATCACCACGTAACTTAGCCGATACTTAAAGGAACATTGTGTTTTATGTATAATGTCCATTTGCGGTCTTTACTATATCATTGCTTTTCTAAACATGGAAAGGAATGAACGAGGGAAATGAGGGAGGAGGGAAGAGATGGATAAATGTAAGGGATATATATATAGCACCAAAATTGTCCATGTGACGATTAAATTACCTTATTGATTTAAAATATAAACCAAACTTAAGCCTGAAATAAAATATGGGAAAAATAGAGCAGGGACGGGGGAAGAAAAAGGCTGGAAAAGGGAGGAAGGAAGGGGGGCAGGGAATGACATCACATGACTTAATATGATATGACATCGACCTAGGGAGATGCGTAAATTGTATACAGCCCCACATATATCTATACATGTGTGTATGTATGTCCACATGCACATATATATGTTTGCATTCATACGCCTATTTGTTCATATCTAGCTGTGTGCCCAAATGCTTGCTGGAGTGGATGTATTGCTTGATATCCTATTTTCATATATATATATACGTATACGTATGTATAAATGCTCATTTATATGTGGAGTAAACTATGTTTTTTATTTTTTCTGATGTATCAATAAAGTTATATTTTTTCAAAAATACTATTTGTTGCCTTGAAAATCCCACTCTTATGCCCCGTACACACGGTCGGAAATTCCGACGTAAAATGTCCGATCGGACCATGTTGTCGGAAAATCCGACCGTGTGTGGGCTCCATCGGACTTTTTCCGTCAGAAAAATTTGAGATCCTGCTCTCAAATTTTCCGACAACAAAATCTGATCAGATCATGTGTAGAGAATTCCGACGGACAAAGTGTCACGCATGCTCAGAGCAAATTAGGAGACCAAACCTATTGGTTAATAGCCTCTACGTAGTTCCTTCGTACGCAACGAACGTCACCACGTTCAGAATGATCGGATTTTCCGTCAAATTTGTCCGACCGTGTGTATGCAACAGCAGTGTCGGACAAAATCCGTCTGAAAAAATCCGTCGGATTTTGTGGTCGGAATTTCCGACCGTGTGTACGGGGCATTAGAGGTTTCTTTCTATAAACTATCTTTTCTACTAAGATGGCACCCCAATGAGAAATGCAAGGATTGGGAATTATTTTTATTGGTACTAGTGTAAAGTCCAGATGCATGTCAATGTTTGTGGTGTCTATGGTCTATCTAAAAAGGCAGCAGTGCATCTAGTGGTGAGAGCATTATTCAACTATTCATTTCCCCATATGTTAGGTTTCCAAGAAAACCTGGAGATTTAATTCCATGTTCATACCTAGGGGGCTCAAGATTTTCAGGTGGTAGATCCACCATTTTTCTTTCTGCAATAAAATGCAATTAAAGTCTCCTCGTCTTGGGGGTAGCTTCAGCATATAGATGCCTTTTACTAGTTTACTAGTTTACTAGTCCTCTAATTTGCCATTGTGGAATTGAGTGAAATGTTTGGCCAATGGTTTCTCAGTATCTTTCGCTTTTATCTCACGCATATGCTCCCCTATTCTGACTCTCAGGGGGCGTTTAGTCTTGCCAATGTATATTTTTCTGCATGGGCATGTTATCATGTAGATTACTTTGGAGGAAGCGCAGTTAATGAGGTCTCTGATCTCATACTCCCTCTCCCCTCGTGTATCTCCAAATATGTCTGTCCTGTCCACATATGGACACATTTGGCAATGTCCACATTTAAACATGCCCTTGCTCCTGGGGAAACTTGACAGCCACATGGTATCTCCCTCTTTCTTATATTCTGATCTTATAAGGAGGTCACCTAAATTTCTGGCTCTCCTAGCTACCATATTAGGGGAGGGGCCTACTATTTTTGCCAATCTTGGGTGCCTGTCAAAATACCCCAGTGTTTGCTGAGTATTTCCCAAACTGTGTCCCATTGGACACCATATTGTGTGATCATTCTTATGGGGCCTTGTGTCCCTTTCTTTATCTTGTTTGTTTTTGTCCTTCCTCCTGTCGTGGTCACTAATAGGTCCTCCCTATTGCGGGCAGCTACTTTATTCTTGGCTCTTCTGAGCTGATTGTGTGTATATCCTCGTTCCCTAAATCTATTATAGAGATCCTTGCTCTCTCTACTATAGTCTGCTGGTTTAGTGCAGTTGCGTTTGAGACAGAGGAATTGTCCTACTGGTATGCTGTCTTTCAGCCACTTAGGTTGGTAACTGTCTGCTTGTAGAAGGGTATTTGCTGATGTATCTTTCCTATAGGTGTATGTAATGATGGTATCTCCTGAGACTGAGATCCACAAATCCAGGAATGAAATCTTTACTTGATCAAAGATATATGTTAAATGGATATTTGAATTGTTGATATTTAGCTGTTCCATGAATTCATGTAACTCAGTGAGGGTACCGCTCCATACCAGTACGACATCGTCTATATATCTTAACCAGGTATGCACATGGTCATGATACATCTGGTTAGTAAATACGTCTCCTCCTCCCATAGTCCCAAATGCAAACAAGCATAGGCTGGTGCCCAAGAGGCTCCCATTGATTTTCCCTTTATTTGTTGATAGAATTTATTGAGGAATTGGAAACAATTATTTTCCAATGCATATTGTAGGAGTTCCAATATGAACCTTATTCTGATGGGCACATCCATCGAAATGCCAATTCAGAAATCCTTCTACTGCCCTTAATCCACAAACATGTGGGATTGAGGTATAGAGAGACTCTACATCCACCCCGACCGACCATGCATCTTTGGGAATTTTTAGGTTTTTAATTTTGGCAAGGACATCTCTGGTATCTTGGACATATGATCTAAGCTGTACGACCATATCTTTAAGTAGGGAGTCTAGGTATTTACCAATCTTATCCATAGGGCCTTTAATGGCCAACACTATAGGCCTCCCGGGAGGGTTCTTGAAATCTTTATGTACTTTAGGGACTATATAAAAAATTGGTATGTTTTATTCGTCTATCCATAAGTACTCGTATTCACGATCACTCAGTAGTCCTGTTTCTTTGGCAAATTTTAGTTTCTCATTTAGGGCTTGTACTATTGCTGGGAAGGGATTATCCTCTAGTAATTTGTAGGTATTTCCATCTCCCAATAGACGTTTTACCTCACCTTCGTATAGTTTTTTTGCTCATGAGCACTACATTCCCGCCCTTATCACTTTTGATTATTATTTCCTTAGCGTCCTGTAGTTCTCTGAGGGCTATACAGTCTTTTTTAGAGAGATTGTCTGTCCCTTTTTGGATCCAGTCCACTTTATTCAAATAGGTTTTTTTCAAGTCCTGAAAGAGACTAAGATATTTGTTTTTGCCAAAGGAAGGCATCTTCGATTTGATAGTCAGATTGGCCTTTCTTTTTGTTATAACTTCATCACTGAGATGTTCTTCACTTTCTTCTAATAAAGAGTTTAAAATATTTAGGGCTTCCTCATCATTCTCATCTAGGGTAGGGCTCCCGACTGTCGCTTCATCTTTTGTGTTGTATAATGAGCGATAATATAACTTACGTAAAAATAAGGCGACATCTTTATAGACAGTAAATTCATCCATGTCATCTGACATGCCTTTATTGAGCAAATCTACGTGTCTAGCTGTAAGTTGAAAATTTGACAGGTTAATGACCTTCATGTCATTTTCCATAGTTATGTCCTGTCGAATTGGCGCGAACGTCAATCTTTTTGACTTTGTTTTCTTGTTCTCCCTTGGGTATTCCCATTCTGTCCTTGTTTGCCCTGTGTTTTTTTCGGGGACGTGACTTTGGGAGGATGGAGGTAGGGCTGACTGTTCTGTTCGCCTTCTCCGTCCTCCCCGGATACTAAAAAAGTCACAGATTTACCTCCTGTCTCCCCATCAAGGTCAGTCTGATATCCCTCTGTTTCTGAACGTGACCTAGGGCTTTGTCCTTGCTTCCTCGATCTACTTCTGGGTCTTTTCAATCTCTTTTTTAAAAGGTAATTTTGTTTCTGAAATTCTTCTGATTCCTTAAATGGATCTAATCCTTCTGTACTGTCCTCTATCAGTTTTTTGAGTTCTATTAATTGTATTTTTTCTTCTTCTATGATTAATTCCACTATTGCTAGACCGTTTTCTATACATAAGGTTTTCCACTTTTCCAAAAAGCGTTCATTATGTAGATGTTCTGCCAGTACAACTCTGTCACACGTGGGATTATTTTATATTGTACATAGGATTCCAAGAAGGAAACGTCCCATTTTCTATTTAAACGTCTCGTCACTAATTTCTTGTGCTCCTTAAAACGACTTCTCACTTCCTCCTCATCATTTAATATTATCAGTGTGTCTTTTTGAAAGGCACCTTGAATTTCCTTATCAATGTCATCCCCCAGTACAAATGCCATGGAGTATAAAAATAATGAAAAGAAAGCAAGATAGAATGATACTAGTTGAGACCGCACCGTGCTGATGCTTTACAATGTTGTCTAATTGAACTTAATTCAGCTGCAAAAGTCCAAATAAACTTCCCTATGAAAAGTAGATCACCATGATCTAAGAAAGTAATGTATGCCAGAAAAATATGTTAGGGAACATCAAATTAATATGGTGTCCAATGGGACACCGTTCAGGAAATACACTGGGGTATTTTGACAGGCACCCCGGGATTGGCAAAAATAGTAGGCCCCTCCCCTAATATGGTAGCTAGGAGAGCCAGAAATTTAGGTGACCTCCTATAAGATCAGAATATAAGAAAGAGGGAGATACCATGTGGTTGTCAAGTTTCCCCAGGAGAAAGGGCATGTTTAAATGTGGACATTGCCAAATGTGTCCATATGTGGACAGGACAGACATATTTGGAGATGCACGAGGGGAGAGGGAGTATGAGATAAGAGCAGTGTTGGTCATCTTACTTTAAAAAAGTAATTAGTTAAGTTACAAATTACTTCTCCCAAAAAGTAATTGCGTTAGTAACTCAGTTACTACATTGGAAAAGTAATTAGTTACGCAGCAAAGTAACTGACTTTTTTTTTTAAATATTCTATACACGTAACTAAGGGGCGGGTCTAGTATTACTGTAATCAAGGGGCGCATTTATCATTATTGTTATATATCGTGTAACCAAGGGGCTGCTCTATTATTACTCTAACCAAGGGGCAGATCTGTTATAGCGTGTAAGCAAGTGGCGGGTCTATTATTATTATATCGTGTAAGGGGCGGATGGCTACAGAAGAGGGCGAATGTTAAATTAATGGGCAGAGCTCGATATATAACAATAATAATAAATGCGCCCCTTGGTTACAGTAATAGTAGACCCGCCCCTTACTTACACGATAGACACCCCTTGCAGAGTAGCACGAGCATCGGGAGCGTGAGGCATCGCCTCGTACAATTACATGTTAACTGCACCTGCGCGGTGTAGAGTTTACTCAGAGCTGTTTAGGTTCGGCAATTTTCAGAAGCTCCGTAGTCCTTCGTACTGCGCAAGCCCTGCGCCTGCGCAGTACAGGGGGTCCTTATCCGGCGGGGGAATTTTTTCGGCAGGACACCGGAATTACACTACTGCCATCTAGTGGCGGTAGATGTAATTGGGGTAACTAAGCTAAAGTAATGGGAACTGAGTTACCATGAGTGGAAAAGTAATCAGTTAGATTACTCGTTACCATCTAAAGTAACTGCGTTAGGTAACTCAGTTTATTTTAACTCAGTTACTTACATCACTGGATAAGAGACCTCATTACTTGCGCCTCCTCCAAAGTAATCTACATGATAACATGCCCATGCAGAAAAATATACATTGGCAAGACTAAACGCCCCCTGAGAGTCAGAATAGGGGAGCATATGCGTGAGATAAAAGCGAAAGATACTGAGAAACCATCGGCCAAACATTTCACTCAATTCCACGATGGCAAATTAGAGGGTATGACAGTAAAAAGCATCTATATGCTGAAGCTACCCCCAAGACGCGGAGACTTTAATCGTATTTTATTGCAAAAAGAAAAATGGTGGATCTACCACCTGAAAAGCTTAAGCCCCCTAGGTACAGTGGTGTGAAAAAGTGTTTGCCCCCTTCCTCATTTCCTGTTCCTTTGCATGTTTGTCACACTTAAGTGTTTCGGAACATCAAACCAATTTAAACAATAGTCAAGGACAACACAAGTAAACACAAAATGCAATTTGTAAATGAAGGTGTTTATTATTAAAGGTGAAAAAAAATCCAAACCATCATGGCCCTGTGTGAAAAAGTGATTGCCCCCCTTGTTAAAACATACTATAACTGTGGTTGTCCACACCTGAGTTCAATTTCTCTAGCCACACCCAGGCCTGATTATTGCCACACCTGTTCACAATCAAGACATCACTTAAATAGGAGCTGCTTGACACAGTAAGGTCCACCAGAAGATCCCTAAAAGCTACACATCATGCCGAGACCCAAAGAAATTCAGGAACAATTGAGAAAGAAAGTAATTGAGATCTATCAGTCTGGAAAGGGTTATAAAGCCATTTCCAAAGCTTTGGGAATCCAGCGAACCACAGTGAGAGCCATTATCCACAAATGGCGAAGACATGGAACAGTGGTGAACCTTCCCAGGAGTGGCCGGCCGCCCAAAATTACCCCAAGAGCGCAGCGACGACTCATCCAAGAGGTCACAAAAGACCCCACAACAACGTCCAAGGAACTGCAGGCCTCACTTGCCTCAGTTAAGGTCAGCGTTCATGCCTCCACCATCAGGAAAAGACTGGGCAAAAATGGCCTGCATGGCAGAGTTCCAAGGAGAAAACCACTGCTGAGCAAAAAGAACATCAAAGCTCATCTCAATTTCTCCACAACACATCTTGATGATCCCCAAGACTTTTGGGACAACATTCTGTGGACCGATGAGACAAAAGTGGAACTCTTTGGAAGGTGTGTGTCCAAGTATATCTGGCGTAGAAGGAACACTGCATTTCAGAAAAAGAACATTATACCAACAGTAAAATATGGTGGTGGTAGTGTGATGGTCTGGGGCTGTTTGCTGCTTCAGGACCTGGAAGACTTGCCGTGATAAAAGGAACTATGAATTCTGCTGTCTACCAAGAGATCCTGAAGGAGAATGTCCGACCATCTGTTCGTGTACTCAAGCTGAAACGAACTTGGGTTCTGCAGCAGGACAATGATCCTAAACACACCAGCAAGTCCACCACCGAATGGCTGAAGAAAAACAAAATGAAGACTTTGGAGTGGCCTAGCCAAAGTCCTGACCTGAATCCTATTGAGATGTTGTGGTATGACCTTAAAAAGGCCGTTCATGCTCGAAAACCCTCTAATGTAACTGAATTAGGACAATTCTGCAAAGATGAGTGGGCCAAAATTCCTCCAGGACGCTGTAAAAGCCTCATTGCACGTTATCGCAAACGCTTGGTTGCAGTTGTTGCTGCTAAGGGTGGCCCCAACCAGTTATTAGGTTTAGGGGGCAATCACTTTTTCACACAGGGCCATGATGGTTTGGATTTTTTTTCACCTTAAATAATAAACACCTTCATTTACAAATTGCATTTTGTGTTTACTTGTGTTGTCCTTGACTATTGTTTAAATTGGTTTGATGTTCCGAAACACTTAAGTGTGACAAACATGCAAAGGAACAGGAAATGAGGAAGGGGGCAAACACTTTTTCACACCACTGTATGAACATGGAATTAAATCTCCAGGTTCTCTTGGAAACCTAACATATGGGGAAATGAATAGTTGAATAATGCTCTCACCACTAGATGCACCCCTGTCTTTTTAGATAGACCATAGACACCACAAACATTGACATGCATCTGGACTTTCCACTAGTACCAATAAAAATAATTCACAATCCTTGCATTTCTCATGGGGGTGCCATCTTAGTAGAAAACATAGTTTACTCCACATATAGATGAGCATATATACATACGTATACGTATATATATGAAAATATGATATCAAGAAATACATTCGGTCCACTCCAGCAAGTATTGGGACACACAGCTAGATATGCACAAATAGGCGTATGAATGCAAACATATATATGTGCATGTGGACATACATGCACACATGTATAGATATATGTGGGGCTGTATACAATTTACGCATCCCCCTAGGTCGATGTCATATCATATTATGTCATGTGATGTCATTCCCTGTCCCCCTTCCTTCCTCCCTTTTCCAGCCCTTTTCTTACCCTCCCCCGTCCCTGCTCTATTTTTCCCATATTTTATTTCAGGCTTAAGTTTGGTTTATATTTTAAATCAATAAGGTAATTTAATCGTCACATGGACAATTTCGGTGCTATATATATATCCCTTACATTTATCCATCTCTTCCCTCCTCCCTCATTTCCCCCATTCATTTCTTTCCATGTTTAGAAAAGCAATGATATAGTAAAGACCGCAAATGGACATTATACATAAAACACAATATACCTTTAAGTATGGAAAAAGGGGCGGCTACCTTACTTGCCGATCTGCTATTATAAGGGATGATGGAAGGCCCGCCTGCACGTCCAGACAAAGCTACGCTACTTCCATAGCGAAACACGTTGACGTCACCAGCGTCACGTGACGCTGCTTCTCAGTAGTGTCCCAGAAGTCAACCCATGGTGGGCTTGAGACACTGAGAATTGGACGGAGAACCGGAGAGCTCATAGACAGACGATACACGGAGTACCACAGCCCCATAGGAGGACAACGAAAAAGCGGTACATTCATCCAAGGGACTCTACGCATGATTTTGTCCCTGCAGGATTATCACTCCTCCAACACTGTCTACCGGGTACAACACCATAGTGGACTGGGTATCGTATGGCATATTTCCATTTCTACTTGCATAAATTGCCTATAAAGGCGCACCGTATGGATACAATATAAGCTACATACCCCATACCACATTAACATTATCCAGTTTACTGGGGAGTGAAAATCGGACTGTGATTACATTAGATGACCTATTGTGATATGACCTAATAATAGGTCCAGTCAGGATCCCCTCAATATTTACACCTCTCCCACTTTGTAAGAGTCCTGTGTACCACCCATGACTTACAGATGATGAATAATAAGCACTTCATAACTATTGATGTCTCCAGGAACAATTTGCTTACTAGTCAGTACAGCATCCTCATAGGACTTTTCTAGCCATTGCTGTTAGTTCCTCTCTCTCTCCCTCTCTCTCTCTCTCCCTCTCCCCCCATTTCACAGGCTTGAGTCTTCCAGGGACCTCTGTGTGGATACCTCTGCCCACTGGCAATTTTGCAACAGCACTCACGTCGACAGACGGGGCAGAGACATCCACACACAGATCTTTGGCGTCCAGAAGCATTCTTATATGTTGTTTGTAATTTTTGTTTTGCCTTACATATGTCCCTCTGTTGTCACATCCAGAACATACAAGACATGGTAGTTCTGGATGTTATTCAGCTGCACATGTCTACTATTTTTATTCTTCCATTGTGGAATGACTTGTATTTCTAGTATATTTATAATAAACCATTTTTTCATTAATTATCTTCACTTTGCACGTTGTGGCACTTATTTGGTCTTTTGGTTCTTGCCTGTCTAGACAGGAACAAACCAGGTTTTTTTGATAGATATTATATATATTTAACCAGAGTGACACTGCCCACATTGGGCTAGCAAGGTTTTGAAGAAATTCCTGGTGTAGCACCAGACACATTAATTGGAAGTTCCCTAACATATTTTTCTGGCATATAGTATAGCCATACCTGGAATTCATCTTAACTCACACTTTTACAATTACATTTTCCTTAAATTTCTTAACTCCTGTACGACAATATTATCTTATGGCATTTTAGTTGCTTTAAATTATTGAATTGTTGTAGGCTTGAACATTATATTGTGTTTTTTTTTGTTTTCTTTTCAAACAATTCATCACATTTAAATATAGCATGTATGTGATAGATATCTATCTAATTTTAAGTATTTACTAGCAAGTACTGTATTCTGACTAAGGTTTCTTTGGAAAAAAATCTAATCTATTTTCCTAATGTCGGACTGTATTACCATGAACACGAGAACAGGATTCAACATTTTGCATGATGTTTTGCATTACACAGTCAAATACTGCAACAACTATACAGCAAGATCACTTATGAAAAAGGCAAAGAAACTGTTCTTTCATTGGAATAACTCACTTGAACATTGACGGACAGATGGCTCCTTTTACAGAGGAAAATAATAATGCCCATTATATGGGCCTTCTTGTTGGGTTAGGGCTTCTTGGTCTAGTGGCACTAATGATACACTCATTCATTGTAGCTGTTAGTGTCATGGATTGGATGAAGAGAAGACAACTGACCACTGTTGACCAAGTCATCACTGCACTAGGAGTATCCAGGGTGATCCTTCAGGTTTCAAACATTACACATACCATCTTGGACCTTCACCATCGGGGAGCCTACATTTCATACATGGTACTTAGATGGGTTGATGTTATTTTAATTTCAATTGGTTATTACTGTGCATATTTATCTGCTTTACTCTCTGCTGTCTTCTGCTTCAAGATCTGCAGCTTCCGTAACATAATTTTTCAGTGCTTGAAGAAGTCAATAGTACAGAGGGTTGGAATTCTGATTTTAATCAGTGCACTTGTTTCTTTCCTTTTTGGTTCCGTACTGATCTATGACATCTTTGTATATCAGCTCAATAATTGTACAAATTATGTAGACACTATCGATGATCATAATAGCTTAGCGTTAAGATTTTCCTATTATATAACTTCTGCAAACATTTTACCATTTTTCATACAAATGTTCTCATCTGCCCTTCTTATTGTCTTCCTGCATCTTCATCTGCACAGAATGAAATCCAGTACCAATTCAAAAACTCAACTGGATCCAATTTATCATGTTCTGAAAAGCATTGCCTGCTGTTTTCTGACTTATTTTTTGCAAGTTCTTTCTGATTTAATGGTAACATATTTTTTTACATCACTGGACAAAATGTTAATATTTATTATTTGGACAGTGGGTCCATGCCTTCATTCTATTTATCTAATCTACTCAACAACCAGGCTGAGGAATCACTTTTCCAGGATAACCCACTGGGGAACCAAATGCTTGGTCATGAGAAGAGTTCCTTGAACCATGGCTGAGGAATCACTTTTCCAGGATAACCCACTGGGGAACCAAATGCTTGGTCATGAGATGAGTTCCTTAAACCAACCACAGAGACCTCTGCGGTTTTTATTTTTTGTGTTAGAAACAAAAAAAAAACCCGACAATTTTAATTTTTCTGCTATAAAACATAAAAAAAAAATTTAAAAATCAAATTTCTTCATCAATTTAGGCCAATATGTATTCTGATTCATGGACCAACCTAAAAACATCTTGGAGGACAGTCTCGACATTAAAAAAAAAATGGTGAATCTTTATGTCTTCTAAGTAAAATATATAAATTGCCTTATTTCAGAAATGTATTTTTTTTTTTAGTTGAATAAAAATGAAATATTCCTTTAAATATCGTACCTGGGGGGTGTCTATAGTATGCCTGTGTTTAGAACAGTACCACCACAAAATTACACTTCTAAAGGAAAAATTATTATTAATAAAAATCATTCCCTGCATCTATTACCTTTTGTATCACCTCTGCGGTTTTTATTTTTTGTGTTAGAAACAAAAAAAAAACATGCCCCCCCGCCAATTTGAAAAAAAAAAATCCTTTTAGATTATATATTGAAAGTTATAGCGTCTATAAACTATGGTATATATACTGGAACTTTTATTTTATTTTTTTTACTAGTAATGGTAGACCCCCAAAGCACCTTGTTCCCATGTTGATGGGGACAAGGGCCTCATCCCCACAACCCTTGCCCTGTACTTTCTGTGAAACAATAAAAATGAAATATTCCTTGGGACAAGTCCTTTATACAAAAATAAAAAAAATAATAAATATGTCCCACGAAGTCCATTCATCTTCTTATATAGCTCCACTGAGAAACAAAAACAAAACCATACCCCCCCTCCCTGCCCCCTCTGACACACAGGGACTTCCCCATGGCTTCCCCGTGACATGTCTTCCTTTAGTAAAAGCACCTCCTACACAGTACACAAACACTGCTAGGCACACAGTTAACACAGGGACTTCCCCATGGCTTCCCCGTGGCGTCAGAGGGGGCGGGGCCACCCGGTTACGTAAAGACTAGGATCCATGTCTTCCTTTAGTAAAAGCACCTCCTACACAGTACACAAACACTGGCTAGGCACACAGTTAACCCTTTCATCGCCCCTGATGTTAACCCCTTTCCAGCCAGTGTCTTTAGTACAGTGGCAGTGCATATTTTTGGCACAATCACTGTATTAGTATCACTGGTTCCCAAAAAAGTCAAAAGTGTCAGTTAGTGCCAGATTTGTCCGCCGCAATGTCAAATTCCATAAACATATGCCATAGTTTGTAGTAGCTACTATTTTTACGCAAACCAATCAATATATATACGCTTATTGGGATTTTTCGTTTACCAAAAATATGTAGCAAAATACATATTGGCCTAAATTGAAGAAATTAGATTTTTTACATTTTTAATTGGATATGTTTTATAGCAGATAAAAAAAAAATATATATATTATTTTTTTAAATGTGTCTTTTTTTGTTTATCGCGCAAAAAATAAAAAACAAATGATCAAATACCACCAAAAGAAAGCTCTATTTGTGGGGAAAAAAAGGACATACATTTTATTTGGGTACAGCATTGCATGGCCATGCAATTGTCAGTTAAATTAACGCAGTGTCGTATCACAGAAAAATGTCCTGGTCATGAAAGGGGGTAAATATTCCGGAGGTCAAATGGTTAATGGTGGCTGCAATCATTTTCCTATTTCAGGCTAGCTACATTTCCTGTAAGTAGAAAAAACACACCTATTGATCCTGCCAAAAATCTTGTGCACTGAACTAAAATCCCAACAATGTTATCAGATGTATTCTACTACAGGGAAACTTATGCACACCCTTATTTCCAGTTCAGTGCCTTTAAAAAGTATTCATACCCTTTGAAATTTTCCACATTTTGTCATGTTACAACAAAAATATAAATGTATTTTATGTGATAGACCAACACAAAGTGGCACAGAATTGTGAAGTGGAAGGAAAATGATAAATGGTTTTCAAAATATTTTACAAATAAATATGTGAAAAGTGTGGTGTGCATTTGTATTCAGCCCCCTTTACTCTGATACCCGAACTAAAATCTAGTGCAACCAATTGCCTTCAGAAGTCACCTAATTAGTAAATAAAGGCCACCTGTGTGTCATTTAATCTCAGTATAAATACAGTTGTTCTGTGAAGCCCTCAGAGGTTTGTTAGAGAACCTTAGCAAACAGCATCATGAAGGCAAGGAACACACCAGACAGGTCAGGGATAAAGTTGTGGAGAAGTTTAAAGCAGGGTTAGGTTATAAGAAAATATCCCAAGCTTTGAACATCTCACGAAGCACTGTTCAATCCATCATCCAAAAATGGAAAGAGTATGGCACAACTGCAAACCTACCAAGACATGGCCGTCCACCTAAACTGACAGGCCGGGCAAGCTGTAATTTCAGTGAAAGGTGGTTCTACAAAGTATTGACCCAGGGGGGCTAAATACAAATGCATGCCACAATTTTATTTTGTAAAAAAAATTTGAAAACCATTTATAATTTTCCTTCCACTTCACTATGTGCCACTTTGTGTTGGTCTATTAAAATCCCAATAAAATACGTTTTTGGTTGTAACATGACAAAATGTGGAACATGTCAAGGGGTATGAATACTTTTTCAAGGCACTGTATATCTATACATTTTGCTATGGACTATAACAAGCATGTCTTCCAATATGTGTTTGTATGCAAACTAAGCTTTTGTTAACCGCTTCCCGACCGCCTCCTGCACATATACGTCGGCAGAATGGCACGGCTAGGCAAAAGCACGTACAGGTACGTCCCCTTTAATTGCCTAGCCGTGGGGTCGCGCGCGCCGCTGGCGGCGTGCTTGTGACCCGGTCGGGAGCTCCGTGACCACGGCCAACGGACCGGGGGACCCGATCGCCACTGGTGTCCCGCGATCGGGTCACAGAGCTGAAGAACGGGGAGAGGTCTGTGTAAACAAACCTCACCCCGCGCTTCCTACACTGCCTGTCATTGATCGGCTATTCCCTGTCATCGGGAAAGCCGGTCAATGATGTCAAACGTACAGCCACACCCCCCTACTGTACAAAAAAACACAACACGTCACACTTAGCCCCTCCCTGCCCCCTAGTGGTTAACTCCTTCACTGCCAGTGTCATTTACATAGGAATCAGTGCATTTAAATAGCACTGATTTCTATATAAATGACAATGGTCCCAAAAAATGTGTCAAAAATGTCCGATGTGTCCGCCATAATGTCGCAGTCACAATAAAAATCGCTGATCGCCGCCATTACTAGTGAAAAAAAAATATTAATAAAAATGCTATAAAACTATCCCCTATTTTGTAAACGCTATAAGGCTTCATTCACACTAGCGCGTTTTTTGATGCATTTTGCATTTTGCAGAAATGCAGGGAAATTTTTTAACATGGGTTCCTATGGAAAATGTTCACATCGATGCATTTTTGTGCCTCTGCGTTTTTGGAAAGGGTCTGGGACTTTTTTTTATGCAAAATGCAGCGTTTTGCATGTAATAGAAGTCAATGGACCCACATCCAAAACGCAAGTACCGCGTTTTTACCGCGTTTTTACCGCGATCTTGCTGCGATTTGCGGGGTTTTTTTTTATATATATTTTTTTCACTGTATATAGCTGGTTGCTAAGCAACCACAGTGTAAAAAAAAAATGCAAACAAAACGCAGCAAAATCGTGGTAAAAACGCGTGTCCAAAAACGCGGCAAGCACCGCAAAAAGCACTGCAAAAACGCTCAAAAGCAAAATGCATAGATGTGAATTGAGCCTTACTTTTGCGCAAACAAATCAATAATCGCTAATTGCGATTTTTTTTTACCAAAAATATGTAGAAGAATACGTATTGGTCTAAACTGAGGAAAATAATTTTTTTTTAATATATTTTTTGGGGATATTTATTATAGATTATAAAAGTTAATTATAAAAGTCAAAAATATTGCATTTTTTTCTAAATTGTCACTCTATTTTTGTTTATAGCGCAAAAAATAAAAACCGAAGGGGCAATAAAAAACCACCAAAAGAAAGCTCTATTTGTGGGAAAAAAAGGACGCCAATTTTGTTTGGGAGCCTAAAGCGACGCAGTGCCGAATCGCAAAAAGGGGCCTGGTCCTTTGGCTGCAAATTGGTCCGGGGCTGAAGTGGTTAATAGCCGATTAGCAACACATTTTTTGGATTGTTGTTTTTAATTGTATTCTGTGATATAAATGTCCTCCTTCCATGAAACGCATCAGCCGGCTGTGGCTAGAAGTGGGGACTGTTGGATAATAGATCTGTAATAAAGTTTTTTTAGGAGTGACAGGATCAGACGCTTGTACTGTACATAGATGTCATGGTTTGCTGGTGGTTAGAATAGCTCTAAGGCCTCATTCACATGGGTGTACTACAGCATACATCCACGCAGGGGCCCTGTTTACCCACATGGGGATTCACCGGTGTTCCATGCATCCCTGTGCAGGCAGTCCCATTCATATCAGTTGGAATGCAATAGGTGTACGGATACAGTCGCTGCTCCCAATGTGACACCCATGCAGGTGCAAACAGTGTGAGTTTGGGACCATGCACCTGAACCTGCATACAGTGCCTTTAAAAAGCAATCACAACCCTTGAAATTCTCCACATTTTGTCAAGTTGCAACCAAAGACGTAAATGTATTTTATTGGGATTTTATGTGATAGATCAACACAAGGTGGCACATAATTGTGAAGTGGAAAGAAAACGAGTAATGGTTTCAATTTTTTTTTCAAATAAATATCTTAAAAGTGTGGTGTGCATTTATATTCAGCCCCCTTTACTCTGATACCCCTAACTAAAATCAAGTGGAACCAATTGCCTTCAGAAGTCAACTAATTAGTAAATAGAGTCCACCGCTGTGTAATTTATTACCAGTGTAAATACAGCTGTTCTGTGAAGCCCTACGAGGTTTGTTAGAGAACCTTAGTGAACAAACAGCCAAGGAACACACCAGAAAGGTCAGGGATATAGTTGTGGAGAATTTAAAAGCAAAGTTAGGTTATAAAACAATATCACAAGCCTTGAACATCTCACGGAACACTGTTCAAACCATCATCCAAAAATGGAAAGAGTATGGCACAACTGCAAACCTACCAAGACATGGCCGTCCACCTAAACTGACAGGCCGGGCAAGGAGAGCATTAATCAGAGAAGCAGCCAAGAGGCCCGTGGTGACAAATGGCTGCTGGGAACCCACCCTGTTATGATGAGGGGACTGGCATATAACAAAGCCCACCATTACTGGGATTTCCAAGGAGAAAGAGAGGGAAGCCCATTATGGTTAGTTGGTTGCTATAGCAATGAGATCCCACATTAGATCGATGGGTAATCAAACAACAAATGGTCAGGGTTCCCCTCAAACCCATGTTAGATCTGAACCTTAAAGTGGATGTCATAATGTAGAGAATAAGATTTCCTTTCATTTGAGCCCAGTCTTGCCACACAGATTTACTCCACCCCACGAGAAATACTCTTTTATTTTTCAGTTAGAAAGATCTTGACAAAGTGCTGAAAACTTTGTCAAAAACACCCCCTTGCTGTGAGTGACAGGTGATTTACATATCTCATGCACTAGCCTAAAAGAGGCACATCCTGTGTAATTATAAAAAGTGAGAAATCCACCCCTCCCCCACATAACAAATCCTGTGATCAATGTATCCTCAGACACACACACTGCACTATAACAATCATCAGATCACTGCATGTTGTACTCTGCCCAGCTCTGACTACATACATCTCCCCTATATTCTTCTTGCTGTTCACTCGATAATACATTTATTTTCACTCTGGTCTGTGGATCAGTGGTCTGTGCCTGTCTCAGGCTAGTGCATGAGATATGTAAATCACCTGTCACTCACAGCAAGGGGGCGTTTTTTACAACGTTTTCAGCACTTTGTCAAGATCTTTCTAACTGAACAATAAAAGAGGATTTCTCAGGGCTGGAGTAAATCTGCGTGGCAAGACTGGGCTCAAATGAAAGGAATGAAATGAACCAGAGGCAGGTAAAGAGATCCTGGTGTGGATAGACCACAAGGTAATTTTTATCCAGTGATGTAAAATCAGGTAAGTCTAAACAGACCCAGGTAGAGGTGAAAATAATGATAGATGCTCAGTCGTGTACTAAATGGATCATAGAAGGTATAAATACAGTAAAGTGTCAAAGTGCTCAAGTGAATAAATCAAACCACTACGGGAAACGTGGTATCTGATATGTGGTGATCATAACATAAAAGAATGACGTATAAACGCACAAGGTCGCATGGAAATGTAGCATAAATATCACATAGAAATCGCATTAAATCGCATAAAGCAGTAATAAAAAATCATAAAGTGATAATAAACAAATGATCAGTAGTCCTTCTAATAGAGCATATAGAGAGGATATATGTTCAATCCACAATACTGGTCATTTCCGTGCAATAAAAAAATTGCTAAGGTGTCCGTGAAGTGATTTCCTTTTCCTTTAGTGAATGAGCGGTGCGGCATATAATGTGTCTATATGCATAACAAAAAGAAGGTGCAAGTGCTGGCGATTGCTTCATGCGATGTGATGTTGGTGTGTAAGGTGACTTCTTATCCTCCGTGAAGTCTGAGGTTTGGGTTTACCCTTACCTTACAGCTGTAAGGTAACAGCGTGTGGATATAAGCCTTTTGGTGTGGGGGTCCCTGGTGGTCGTCTTAGCGCTGTATCTCCGGCTCTGCTGATGTGTGTCTTTTTCTCTGGCAGGCAGTGTCCCCTTTAAGATCCCTGGAGCTGTCACTCACATTTAATAGCATCAAAACCGGTATATACAATATGAGCGGCGAGCTCGTTAACGTCACTTCCGGTGTGTCAGTATTCCCGACGCGTGTTCGTCACGGTCACGTGACTTCATCAGGGGAAGGTCACGTGACCGTGACGAACACGCGTCGGGAATACTGACACACCGGAAGTGACGTTAACGAGCTCGCCGCTCGTATTGTATATACCTGTTTTGATGCTATTAAATGTGAGTACCGCTGCTTGTTATCTGTAATAAACATACGTTTTTACCAAAACATACTACACTATCTGGGCATCTATGTTCCTATTCCCCACACCTATCCATGTTCTACTGGTGAGGCCAACACACTGCAGACACCTCCAGTGACAGCTCCAGGGATCTTAAAGGGGACACTGCCTGCCAGAGAAAAAGACACACATCAGCAGAGCCGGAGATACAACGCTAAGACGACCACCAGGGACCCCCACACCAAAAGGCTTATATCTACACGCTGTTACCTTACAGCTGTAAGGTAAGGGTAAACCCAAACCTCAGACTTCACGGAGGATAAGAAGTCACCTTACACACCAACATCACATCGCATGAAGCAATCGCCAGCACTTGCACCTTCTTTTTGTTATGCATATAGACACATTATATGCCGCACCGCTCATTCACTAAAGGAAAAGGAAATCACTTCACGGACACTTTAGCAATTTTTTTATTGCACGGAAATGACCAGTATTGTGGATTGAACATATATCCTCTCTATATGCTCTATTAGAAGGACTACTGATCATTTGTTTATTATCCCTTTATGATTTTTTATTACTGCTTTATGCGATTTTATGCGATTTCTATGTGATATTTATGCTACATTTCCATGCGACCTTGTGCGTTTATACGTCATTCTTTTAAGTTATGATCACCACATATCAGATACCACGTTTCCCGTAGTGGTTTGATTTATTCACTTGAGCACTTTGACACTTTACTGTATTTATACCTTCTATGATCCATTTAGTACACGACTGAGCATCTATCATTATTTTCACCTCTACCTGGGTCTGTTTAGACTTACCTGATTTTACATCACTGGATAACAATTACCTTGTGGTCTATCCACACCAGGATCTCTTTACCTGCCTCTGGTTCACTTCTGTGCTGCTATCACTGCACTATTGCACTTTATTATTTATTCTGTACAGCGCATCACTACCTTCTTTTATATTATTCTCTACATTATGACATCAAAAAAAAAAAAAAAACATCCACTTTAACCTCATCCCTAATCCCCAAGTGATTCATGGCGTAAGAATTTTGAAAGAGAACACATTTTGAAATGTTTTATCTACTTTGCAAATGGCAGAAAACAGTATGAAATTAATTTCATTTCTATTCGGAAATGTTAAAAATGATCTGAACAAGACAGTTGGTAAACAGCACAGAGGCTCTGCAATTGCTATGACAAATGTTACAATTAATTTGCAAACATAATACTTAAGTGATTTGAGTAACCAGCAGAGATTTTAACAAGATTTTACTATGCAAACCCATTCTGTAACATTAGCTACTAAGCTATTTCCAGCACGCAAATGTCAGCGTCGGGGTTATTTTCCATTGCTAGCTGCTGCAGACAGCTATATAGTTAGCTTTTCGTGTTGTAAAGCACTGATCAGTAATATATTGAGTTTTGTAATAGTTTATTATATTCTGTATTTAGAAAAATCACAGGGGTTTTTTTTTTTTGTTAATGCGGGGTTCCACTGCCTCTAACGTTTTTTTTTTTTTTTCGTGCATAATGACAAAAATTTTAATATTTTTTTTTTTTTTTTTAAATCTTTTTATTGAGTATAAAAAAAAACATACAAACAAATAACAAACATCAGTAAACCTGCCACAGCTTTGGAATAGACCCACGCAGGAGTCAGTGCCAGCCGGCAATTGGACTGCTTCCATTATCAGTGACAAACAGCTGTAGCACATCTACAAGAAAAGAACATACATACAACCTAGTGTTGTGTTGGCTCCCGCTCTATTGAAATATCTAAGTATCAGATCTTTCAGTGAAGACCCAAGGGGCCATAATAGATAGCAAATGTACCTGTACCAGAGTTTATAACTCACAAAAAGGCACTCAGTGTAGCAATATCACGTCCACCCGTATAGAGGTGTTATGTACATGCTCAATCAGTCCGCGGTTGCCGTGGAGGCCTCCGCTAGCCATTTGGCCCACACTCTATCATATTTTTTGGGACATCCCCTATTTTGGTATGTTTCCTTATATAGTGATAGTACTTTATTGACATGCGTTTTCCATAGCATTATGGACGGTGGGGCACGTTTTTTCCAACAAAGAGTGATCATTTTCCTGGCATAGAAAAGCAGGAGTCCTATCAGAGTTCTCTCTGCGATCCTGGGGGCTAGTTCTTCTACTAGGCCTAGAAGGCATATCTGCGGGGTTAGGGCTATATCTATTCCCACCACCTCTCGTACTACAGATAGTACTTGTGACCAGTAATTTTTAATTGCTGGGCAGGACCAGAAGATATGAATAAAGTCGCCCGGATCCCCCGTACATCTCCAGCATTCCGAGGACAGGGAGGTTTTCATTTTGTGCAATCTATACGGGGTTATATATGCCCGGTGTAGTATTTTGTATTGTATGAGACGGTCTCGAAGTGAGATCAGGATTTTGAAGGGGAAATCCCACATGTCCTCCCAGTCCTCGGAGTCTAGTCCCGGGATGTCATGTGTCCATCGCTGGCGGAGCTTGGACAGATCCGGAGAGGAGACCCCAAGGAGATGCGCATACAGGACCGAAGTTGGTTTTCTGGTGCATTCATATCTCGTGACCCTCTCCAGATCAGATTGCACTACTTGCGTGTCGTTGGGTATTATTTGGGCTTTAAACGCATGAGAGATTTGCATATAGCGGAATAGATACGCGGTGGGTACATTGTTGTGGGACACCAGGTGATCAAAGGAGTGTATACCGGAACCTGAAGTGAGGTCAGATACCAGTTTAATACCACACTTAGCCCATATTTTGGGGTCCGGCAGTGTGTAAAAGTGGGGTAAGGTAGGGTTGTTCCAAAGGGGGGCATGAGGGGAGATTGCATTCCGTGGGAACTTCTCCAGTCTCAGTCCCGCCCTCCATGCCTTTAGAGTCGTGCACATGGAGGTGGTCAAATCATATGGAGCCTTGGGACCCCGGAGAGGTAAATGTGTTAGGGCCTCCACAGAACGGACCACCGCAGCCTCCAGAACTGCCGCAGGGTTGGACGTGTCCGGCACTAGCCACCAAACTGCCGTGACCAGCTGGGCTGCCAGAAAATATTTCTGGCAGTCCGGAAACGCCAAACCCCCCTGCGACACCGGACGCATCAGTGTGGACAATTTAAACCTAGGGGGGTTTGGGCCCCAGAGAAAGGAGGAGAAAATGCGGTTCAATTTTGTAAAAAAAGAGCATGGTATCCACTGTGGGGAATTACGGAATAGGTAAGTAAATTTAGGTACGATTTTCATTTTGATTAAGTTAATGCGGCCTAATAAGGATAGGGGAAGGTTCTCCCAGGCTTTTAGTTTGGTCTTCACTCCTTGGACCACCGGTTCTAGGTTGAGGGGGATAAAGCTGGATGCGTCTCTCGAGACGCGCACCCCCAGGTACACCATTTCGTCTACCCATTGCAGTTGGAGATCTGGCGGGGCTAGTCTTTTTGCCTCAGGGTCAATAGCTAGCAATTGGGATTTTGTCCAGTTCACCCGTAGTCCTGTTATTTTGGAGAATTCCGATAATACTTGCAGCGCTCCTCTAAGGGAGGGGTCTGCGTCGTTCAGAAACAGTAGGAGGTCATCCGCGTACAGAGCTACCCTCTCCTCCAGCCATGCTAATTTTAGTCCTTTTATGTGGGGCGAGACCCGTAGTGCTTCCGCCACCGGTTCCATAGCAATGGCAAACAGTGCTGGAGAAAGAGGGCAGCCCTGCCTGGTTCCCCTGGATAGTGGGAAGGGGGGAGAGACGTCGCCCCCCAGCCTGACAGCCGCCTTTGGAGATTTGTACATGGTTTGCAGCCAGGCAATAAAAACCAGCGGAAATCCCATCCTCCGCAGAGTTTCCCAGAGAAATGGCCATTCGATCGAATCGAATGCCTTTTCAATATCAAAGGAGGCAACCGTTCTAGTGCCCATATTGTCATGTTTGGCCTGCAAGTTGGTGAACAGTCTGCGGAGGTTGATATCCGTCGATTTGTGTGCCATGAATCCAGTCTGGTCTGTGTCTATAATGGAGGGCAGTAGCGGGTTGAGTCTAACCGTAATTAATTTAGACAGAATTTTGAAGTCAACATTGAGAAGTGCTATGGGCCTGTAAGATGCGCACTGTTTGGGATCTTTATTGGGCTTAAGGATTAAGATAATGTGCGCGTCTGCCATGGAGGATGGGAGCGCCCCCTCCTCTAGACATCGGGTATATAGATCCGCCAACAGGGGGGCCAGAAGATTTGCATGAGACCGGTAGAATTCGACGGGTAGACCATCTGGTCCTGGGGCCTTTCCTGTTGCCAACATGTTAATAACAGCATGTACTTCCTCCGCAGTGATAGGTCTGACTAGATGGGACCTCTCCTCGTCTGATAGCCACCCCAGAGCCAGGGGGTCCAGGAGAGGCGCCATCTCGCCAGGAGTCATATCCCGCGGGAGTGTGGTACTGTATAGTGTCTGATAAAAGGTCTGAAACTCCCCCAGGATACCCTCCTGGGAGGTGATAGATTCACCTGTAGGAGAGATCAATTCGGGAATCAGAGTCATAGGGGTGTCGTGATGGGACATCATCGCTAGCATTCTACCGTTTCTATCCCCCTGTTCAAAGAATCTCTGTTTGGTATGGAACATCTCCAAACGAGTGACCTCAGTGAGATGGAGCTGGAGATCTCTTTTGGTGGACTGCAGCCGTTCGAAATTGGAGACCGAGGGGTCAGACCCGTAAGTGGCTGAAGCCTCCTCAATCTCCCCTTCCAACCGCGCTGTGTTGGCTTGTTGATTTACCTTTACCGCCTTTATTGCTGACATATAGTGTCCTCTAGTAAATGCCTTGAAGGTGTCCCATACTGTGGAAGGAGAGGATGACCCCGCGTTATGTTCCCAATATTCCCGTAATGTTTGTGGGGCCTGACTGGATATCTCGTCATGGGAGACCCAGTGGGCTCCAAGGCGCCACATGGAGCCACTACGTTTTTCGCGGGTCCGCATGGTGATCTTCAGGGGGGAATGATCCGAGAGCCCACTCGGCAGGTATGCCGCCTCCACTATATCAGTTAACATAAGTTGATTAGCAAACGCGTAATCAATTCTGGAGGAGGTTTTAAATGAGGTAGAAAAACATGAGTAAGCTCTAGTCTGGGGGTGTAACCACCGCCACACCTCAGTAACCCCTGCCGAGTGTGCCCACCCCAGCAGATCCCCATTATGGGACTGTGATGGCCTGGGCCTGTCAAGATCAGGGGAGAGGGTGTTGTTGAAGTCTCCTAGAATTAGTAATTTAGCTGGACAGTACGGGGTAATCCTTTCCAAAATAGTGTATAGCACTTCCGGTTTGAAAGGACAAAAATTTTAATATTTAAATAGATAACTCACATGTCCCTTTTGAAATGTATTCTGCTGTCCTTTTTCGCCAGACAAAATAAGTTATATTTTTTTTTGTCTGATGGTTGTCATCCTGCCTGTGGGCATGTGAAGCCCACAGGCATCCTCTTTCGGGACACTGTGCTGCTGATGGACCAGCATGCACCGCCCGTGCGAGCCCTGATATCGCGCATGCGCACTACCGGCAATTTCGACAAGAGCTCAGGTTGCCATCAAGGAAGTCCCGCCCCCTTGTGATGGCAATGGAGATCTTCCAGTTTCTTAATTCGCGCCAGGCCGCCGCACAGTCAATCAGAAAAGATCCCAGTAGAGAGGAAATTACCAAATAGCCGTACAAACCCCGCCCATATCCGAAATACACAGATTAAGGAAGCAGAGGGGATTCCTAATAAAAAAGAAGGTACATTTAAAACCAAAAAAAAATAATGCTCCGTTTTAGATTTAGAAGAGCTAGGTGATCACTTTGAGATATTGTATATAAAACGGTTGGAGCTCCGCTTTAAGTGTATGTGATATAAACAAGTGGTGACAGAATGAGAGCTTGCCATTATTTTTATTTTTTCCTGCATCACATACTAGCATGTTCTCTTAAGCTTACCTTAAAACAAAACTCTCCAGCGGTGCGCTGTTCCTGCTGACAGGGCCTCCATCCTAACCGGTCTTCTGCCTGGGTTGGCAGGCTCAGTTTCTTTGATTGAACGAGCGGTGGTGATGTCACTCCTGCATATAGGTGTGGGAGCCACTGTTCATGGCACAGGGAATGGCACAGGTATTCCGTTCCTTCAGAGCGCATGTGCTGCTGATGTCACCGGTGGCTTATGGCACGTAAATATCTCCTAAATGGTGCACGTTTAGGGTATATTTACTGTACCTATAGGTATGCCTTATTATAGGCTTACCTATAGGTAGAAATCAAACAAGGGAGTTTACTCCCACTTTAAAGCAGAATGCCAGGACTTATCTTTATTGACAACTTATATTGGTCCAGTTTGGCATTATGTAATTATCCATATCTTATATCTGAAAAGGTAGTTGAAATGCAGAAAGGCACAGCAGTGTAACCCGCACTACATAGAGTGATGAACTGATGAACTGAGAACTTCCAGGTCCCTTGCCAAGCTTCTCTTCTGCACAAAGAACACTGCTCCAAGTCGATCCTGGAGTATTAGGTGTTAGACCAGCTTGTGATTGAATAAATAATATGCAAATATTTGGATGACTGCATTCTGATAAAAAACAACTTCTTTATTGTTGCATAAACATAAAGACAATCCAAATCCCATCTCTGAACAAACCCACTCATATATGCTGAAATGGGCCCAGATCCTTAGCAGACCCATTTCTTTGGCACAATAGGGGGCGATATGGGAGGCTACCTCTAAAGTCTCCAGATGTGTGGCCCAGAAGGAGACGGCATACAAAATCTTAAGGTTTTGGTATAGGACCCCCGAATTCTTGGCAGCCCACAAGCTCTCACCATATAGTCACTGTTGGAGATGTGACTCCTCTTTGGGCTCACACTTCCACATATTTTGGGAATGCCCTATCTTGGGGAATGCCCTTTTGGTCTAAAGTTCATGCCTTATTAGAAAAGGTACTGGAGACTCCAATCCCTTTTCAACCTATACACCTGCTGTTAGGTCTTCCCCTTAGGAATGCCACTAAATCTGTTAACAAATGAATGGCATATATCTTACTGGGAGCTAAACGAGTTATACCACAGTGTTGACGTACTACTGTCCCTCCCACTTTTGCCCAGTTCCTCTCCACTGTAATGCCCCATACACACGGTCGGAAATTCTGACGGAAAATGTCCGATCGGACCATGTTGTCGGAAAATCCGACCGTGTGTGTGGGCTCCATCCGACTTTTTCGGTCGGAATCTCCGACGGAAAAAATTTGAGATCCTGCTCTCAAATTTTCCGACAACAAAATTTGATCTGACTTTTTCCGATTGTGTGCAGAGAATTCCGATGGACAAAGTGCCACGCATGCTCAGATCAAATTAGGAGACCAAACCTATTGGCTAATAGCCTCTACGTAGTTCTGTCGTACGCAACGAACGTCACCACGTTCAGAATGATCGGATTTTCCGACAACTTTGTCCGACCGTGTGTATGCAACACCAGTGTCGGACAAAATGCGTCGGAAAAAATCCGACGGATTTTGTGGTCGGAATTTCCAACCGTGTGTACGGGGCATTACAGATATCCGTAAAATGGAGCATCTCACAGCAATTTTAGAAGATACCCTACCAAAATTCGAGACCATTTGGGGAAAATGGGACTCAGAATATAATACAGAAACATAAATTCCCAAGCCGAGATGGAGAAATGGTCATTAATAATTTTATTGTTATTCCCTGAATATTTGTACACAAAATTTAACCTACGAGTTAGATTGCTGACTGTCCTAGTGCTTTCATGTTTCCTTGATATATCAACAAATCTTTCTCTGACTTTTCTAAAACTTTTATAATGTTCAATAGTTAACTTGAACCATATGTATACTTTACGTGTTATGTTCATACATGTTTATACCCACACTATGTTATATGTTCATTTCTACTGAATGTGAAATATATTTGTATTGCACCTTGAAAATTTTCACAAATAAACAATTTATTAAAAAAAAACAAAAACATAAAGACAATCCACTACAGTAGGAGACGTGAGGCCCTCCAACGTATTTCATGCTATAGAGTGCTTAATCAATGCAGGACCTCCAACAAGAACCAGAAGATTGCGGCTATCGCTGTATGTAGCACTAGGGATAGGCGAACGGTTCGGCCTGAGCATAAGTTCGGGACGAACTTTGGTTGTTCGAATGTTCGGCGAACACCGAACAATATGCAGTGTTCGGGGCAAATTCAAAAGCCACCAGAACACTGTTAAAGTCTATGGGACACTAACATGAAAAATCAAAAGTGCTCATTTTAAAGGCTTATATGCAAGTTATTGCCATAAAAAGTATAATTTGACCCGGGGACTGCCCCATGGGACATGTATCAATGCAAAAAAAGTTTTTTCAGGAGCAGTGAAACAATAAAAATTAAATATTCCATTAAATATCATGCCTGAGGGGGAGGGGGGGTCCCTTTAGTGTGTCTGTAAAATGGTTCATCTGTGTGATGTGTTTTACAGTCCTGTGGCAAAATTAAATTTCTAAAGAAAAACATGTCATTAAGCCCTGGTTCACACTGAGCTGTGGGAATGAAGCCGTGCAAGTTCAGCTCAACTCGCACAATTTCACTCCAGATTTTGTCGGTGATTTCACAGACATCTGTGCGGGTTTCTGCACAGAAGTCAATGGAAATTGCACCCCGAAATCGCAAAAAGTAGTACAGAAACTACTTTTTGAAATCTGTGCGGTGCCGCAAATGCAGCATTGCGCCGATTAGAACGGTGCCGTTGCCGGCAATTTCTGCTGATTTGTCATACGAGTTGACATGTCAAATTGCATGTCAAAACGCACCAATGTGAAGCAGGGCTTAAACTTGCTTGCGGCTGTAATGTATTGCCGACTCCCGGTAATATAGATAAAAATCACGCAAAATCCCTCCTTTCTTATGCTATTCCTTTCTTTCTGCACCTCTTTTCCTCTTTTTCTTTCTTCCTTTGTCTTTCTTTCTATCCTCTAATCTTGACTTTGAGGGTTTGCACAGGGACCCAAATTAAATTAGACAGTTTTGTTGTATCAGGGTACAGGGGGGTAGCCCGCTTGGCAAATTGTTGTAGCCATTTCTTCAACAGGCTACCGCTCATCGTTTGTCCTACTAACAGGTGGTCGAGAGCTGACTCACTTCAGCATGCTCACCTCCGCTGGGGGTCAGCATCCCGTTTTAGGGGGCAGTAGTTCCAGCCTCTCACTCTGGTCCTACCTGAGACGCCGGTACCCAATCGTTCCACGCACAGCAAGATCCCTTTTGGGGTGCGCGGTGCGTTTGGGGGCAGACACTGGTCCTGTGTCTCCCGGTACTTACCATAGAGATACCTATGCCCACCTGGTCCTGGGGTGAACAGAGTCTAAGCCACCCAACAATTTATGCATCTTCTTTTCATTCTATATACTGCTCGGTAGCCGTAAGATACCTTTCCAAGCAATCTACTAAATGTATTTGACTGTAAACTACCCTCTGTACCGACCCCAAGTGGGGTAATTTATTACTTCTGTTTTTTTTTTATATATACTTGTATTGTTTCTAATTACAATAAAATACTTAAAAAAAAAAAGACCATACCAGGCTCTTTGGGTCTGGTATGGATATTAAGGATAACTTCACGCCAAAATTAAAAAATAAAAACAGCGTGCCCCCCCCCCCCCCCAAAATCCATACCATGCCCTTTCGGGTCATTGTACCCCTACCCATTCACCAAAAAAAGTGTCAAAAAGTAAAAATCACAAAAGACAGTTTTTGACAATTCCTTTATTAAAAAAGAAATAAAAAAAGTGTCCAAGGATGTACATCCATCATCAATCATGCCGCGATGGACCCGAAAAATAGAAAAAAATAACTCCGCCTCCATGGGAGGCCTCCCGGCGACTGCCATCTCTTGGTTGTGACAGCTGGTATAAAGGCAAGGGGCTGGGCCACCCGCTGACATAACTGGATGACCACACCCCCTCTGATGGCACATGACATCAGAAGGGGCAGGGTCGCTCGGTTACGTCAGCGGGTGGCCCCGTCCTTGCCTATATAACAGCTGTCACTGCAACATGATTGAAGATGGATGGACATTTTTTTTAATAAAGGAGTTTTTACTTTTTTACACTTTTTTGGGTAAATGGGTAGGGGTACAATGTACCCAATACTGATTCACATAGGGGGGGTGGGATCTGGGGGCCATTCTGACCTGCCAGTCTGCTTGCTTGGATAAGGGTCTGATATAGATTATGGGGAGGACCCCACGCCAATTGTTTTTCAAATGTTGGAGCTCCCCTTAAAATCCATACCAGACCCGAAGGGCCTGGTATGGATTTTGGGGGGAGCCCATACTTTTCTTTTTACATTTTGGGGTGGAGTTCCCCTTAAAATCTATACCAGACCCAAAGTACCTGGTATGGACTGGGGGAGGGGGGGGCATGCCATTTTTTCCCCCTCTTAATCCTGTCATAGGGTTCCCCTTAAAGCGGAAGTAAACCCATCGATTTAACAGTTTAAAAAAAAAAAAGGCATGCCGTGAATGCTAACTGCACATTGGCTGTGCTCTCAACCAAACAGTCAAACCATCCAATGGCTGGTGTCATAACGGATCACATGTGCAGCACCGTGGCAGTTGAAGATTAAACAGAGGCAAAGATGGCAGCTTCCTTGGCTGAAAACGATAGGGGGGTTTACTTCCACTTTAACCACTTCAATAAACTGTATTATATACTGTACACTGCCTGCACTGTATATATTCTACACAAACTGCACTGTATTTATTTATCTATCTATCTATCTATCTATCTATCTATCTATCTATCTATCTATCTATCTATCTATCTATCTATCTATCTATCTATCTATCTATCTATCTATCTATCTATCTATCTATCTATCTATCTATCTCTATCTATCTATCTATCTATCTATCTATCTATCTATCTATCTATCTATCTATTTATCTATCTATCTATATACATATATATATATATATATATATATCTATATCTATCTATCTATCTATCTATCTATCTATCTATCTATCTATCTATCTATCTATCTATCTATCTATCTATCTATCTATCTATCTATCTATCTATCTATCTATATCTATCTATCTATCTATCTATCTATCTATCTATATATATATATATATATATATATATATATATATATATATATATATATATATATATATATATATATATATATATATATATATACAGTGGTGTGAAAAAGTGTTTGCCCCCTTCCTCATTTCCTGTTCCTTTGCATGTTTGTCACACTTAAGTGTTTCGGAACATCAAACCAATTTAAACAATAGTCAAGGACAACACAAGTAAACACAAAATGCAATTTGTAAATGGAGGTGTTTATTATTAAAGGTGAAAAAAAATCCAAACCATCATGGCCCTGTGTGAAAAAGTGATTGCCCCCTAAACCTAATAACTGGTTGGGCCACCCTTAGCAGCAACAACTGCAACCAAGCGTTTGCGATAACGTGCAATGAGGCTTTTACAGCGTCCTGGAGGAATTTTGGCCCACTCATCTTTGCAGAATTGTCCTAATTCAGTTACATTAGAGGGTTTTCGAGCATGAACGGCCTTTTTAAGGTCATACCACAACATCTCAATAGGATTCAGGTCAGGACTTTGGCTAGGCCACTCCAAAGTCTTCATTTTGTTTTTCTTCAGCCATTCGGTGGTGGACTTGCTGGTGTGTTTAGGATCATTGTCCTGCTGCAGAACCCAAGTTCGTTTCAGCTTGAGTACACGAACAGATGGTTGGACATTCTCCTTCAGGATCTCTTGGTAGACAGCAGAATTCATAGTTCCTTTTATCACGGCAAGTCTTCCAGGTCCTGAAGCAGCAAAACAGCCCCAGACCATCACACTACCACCACCATATTTTACTGTTGGTATAATGTTCTTTTTCTGAAATGCAGTGTTCCTTCTACGCCAGATATACTTGGACACACACCTTCCAAAGAGTTCCACTTTTGTCTCATCGGTCCACAGAATGTTGTCCCAAAAGTCTTGGGGATCATCAAGATGTGTTGTGGAGAAATTGAGACGAGCTTTGATGTTCTTTTTGCTCAGCAGTGGTTTTCTCCTTGGAACTCTGCCATGCAGGCCATTTTTGCCCAGTCTTTTCCTGATGGTGGAGGCATGAACGCTGACCTTAACTGAGGCAAGTGAGGCCTGCAGTTCCTTGGACGTTGTTGTGGGGTCTTTTGTGACCTCTTGGATGAGTCGTCGCTGCGCTCTTGGGGTAATTTTGGGCGGCCGGCCACTCCTGGGAAGGTTCACCACTGTTCCATGTCTTCGCCATTTGTGGATAATGGCTCTCACTGTGGTTCGCTGGATTCCCAAAGCTTTGGAAATGGCTTTATAACCCTTTCCAGACTGATAGATCTCAATTACTTTCTTTCTCAATTGTTCCTGAATTTCTTTGGGTCTCGGCATGATGTGTAGCTTTTAAGGATCTTCTGGTGGACCTTACTGTGTCAAGCAGCTCCTATTTAAGTGATGCCTTGATTGTGAACAGGTGTGGCAATAATCAGGCCTGAGTGTGGCTAGAGAAATTGAACTCAGGTGTGGACAACCACAGTTATAGTATGTTTTAACAAGGGGGGCAATCACTTTTTCACACAGGGCCATGATGGTTTGGATTTTTTTTCACCTTTAATAATAAACACCTTCATTTACAAATTGCATTTTGTGTTTACTTGTGTTGTCCTTGACTATTGTTTAAATTGGTTTGATGTTCCGAAACACTTAAGTGTGACAAACATGAAAAGGAACAGGAAATGAGGAAGGGGGCAAACACTTTTTCACACCACTGTATATATCTATATCTATATCTATCTATATCTATCTATCTATCTATCTATCTATCTATCTATCTATCTATCTATCTATCTATCTATCTATCTATATATATATATACATATATATATATCTATACATATATATATATATCTATATCTATATACATATATATATATATATATATATATATATATATATATATATATATATATATATATATATATATATTAGACTGCCTGCACTGTATATATAGTCTACACTGAATGCAGAGTATATATATATATATATATATATATATATATATAGTAATACACTGCCTACACTGTATATATAGTCTACACTACACTGTGTGTGTGTACACATATACACATATATATATATATATATATATATATATATGTACTAAACTGCCTTCATGCCAAAAAAAGCAATATTTTTTGCTAAAATAAATACCCCCAAAAAAATATATATATAAAAAAATGAATTTCTTCCACAGTTTAGCCGGATATGTATTCTTCTACATATTTTTGGTAAAAAAAATTGCAATAAGTGTATATTGATTGGTTTGCGCAAAAGTTATAGCGTCTATAAAATAGGGGAAAGATTTATAGCATTTTTATTATTATTTTTTTTTTTTTACTATATAATGGCGGCGATCAGCAATTTTTATCTGGACTGCAAAATTATGGCGGACACATCAGACACTTTTGACACTATTTTGGGACCATTGTCATTTATACAGCAATCATAGCTACAAATAGCCACTGATTACTGTATAAATGACACTGGCAGGGAAGGGGTTAAACACTAGGAGGCGATCAATGTGTTAAGTGTGTCCTAGGGTGTGATTCTAACCGTGGGGGGGATGGGCTCACAACAACATGACAGAGATCACTGCTCCCGATGACAGGGAGTAGTAGATCCCTGTCATGTTGCTAGGCAGAACATGGAAATGCCTTGTTTACATAGGCATCTCCCCGTTCTGCCTTTCCTCGCCGCAATCGAGGGCTGCCGGCGAACATCGAGTTTTGCGGGACCCGCGGTGCGCTCGCCTGATAGGCGGCAAATTCAAAGGGACGTACAGGTACGCCCATTTGCCTGCCTGTGCCATTCTGCCGACGTATATGTGTGTGTGTGACGATCGGCAAGTGGTTAAAAAAGAAAGCCACCGCATACTGGGGTGTCCACATTTATCAGAAAAGATATCCACAAGCTTGAGCGAAAACAAACTTAAAACATTTTACAGTACCTATTTAAAAAAATGGCAGAATGTGCTATTGGTCCTATACAAAGTGGTGTGTATAATCATCTGTTTGATTCTTAATTGTTTAAAATGGTTTGAACAAAATGGCTGCTAAACAACACAAAGGCTCTGCAATTGCTATGATAAATGTTATATTTAATTTGCAAATATAGTACTTGAATGATCTGAGTACCCAGCAGAGTTCTGAACAGAATTTTCCTATGCAAACTCCCCCTGCAACACTAGCTAAGATATTTTGAGCATGCAAATGTCACCATCATGGGGTTATTTTCCAATGCTAGCTGCTGCATATGACAACATAGTTAGCTTTCAGTGTTTAAAAAAAAAAAAAAAAAAGAGCAGTGATATCTTTACCAAAATCAATCTTTGTGTAAAAAAAAGTTTTACTTGACACAGTTTTCATAAAATTCCATTCCTTATATACAAAAGGGGTCTGCCAGTCTCCAATAGGGATGGGCCCGGTGTTCGATTCGAACCCATGTTCGAATCGAGCACCGGGCGTTCGCTCGCTCGGCGAGCCCAGAACTATTGGGGCCGCTCGCATCAAATTCGTGTGATGCGAGCGGCCCCGCAATGCATTGCGCTAGTCGGCCTCGCATATTATGTTTCAGTCAGTGTCAGCGTGTCAGTGTGCTGCTGACAATATGTGCTCTATTTCTGGGGATATGTGTGTGCGTGCTGTTAGAACAGCATTGCAGTATCACATCTGGGGGGTGTCTATAGGTTGCCTGTGAAGGGGGGCAGGTTTCCTGTGCTTAGAACTTTCCCTGCAAAAAAGTGTAATTTTTGCAGGAAAAAAGCCATTTAAAAGCACTCGCGGCTAATGAATTGATGGCTCCTGTAACACAGAGAACTGTCATTCATTAATAAAAAACAAAAAAAAAAGCATAGGGGTCCCCCCTAATTCAATAACCAGGCCCTTCAGGTCTGGGATGGATATTAAGGGGAACCCCAGCCAAAAAAAAAATGGCGGAGGGTCCCCCTCAAAATCCATACCAGACCCTTGAGGTCTGGTATGGATTTTAAGGGGAACCCTAGCCAAAAAAAATGGTGTGGGGTCCCCCTCAAAATCCATACCAGACCCTTATCCGAGCACGCAACCTTGCAGGCCGCAGGAAAAGAGGGGGGACGAGAGCGCCCCCCCCTCCCGCCTGAACCATACCAGGCCACATGCCCTCAACATTGGGAGGATGCTTTGGGGGTCTAAGACCCCCAAAGCACCTTGTCCCCATGTTGATGAGGACAAGGGCCTCTTCCCCACAACCCTGGCCATTGGTTGTGGGGGTCTGCGGGCGGGGGGCTTATCGTAATCTGGAAGCCCCCTTTAACAAGGGGACCCCCAGATCCCGCCCCCCCCCGTGTGAAATGGTAAGGGGGTACAAAAGTACCCCTACCATTTCACCAAAAAAGTGGCAAAAATTGTAAAAATGACAGGAGACGGTCTTTGACAATTCCTTTATTAAAATCTTCTTTCTTCTTTCTTCATCCTTCGGTTTCTTCATCTTCTCCTTCCGTCATCTTCTTCCATCTTCTTCTTCCTCCGATCCGCTTCTTCTTGCGCTGGTCTTCTCGTCCTTCTCGTCCGGCATCTTCTTCCGTCTGCGTCGGTGTCCGTGTCCGTGTCTCTTCTTGGGCCGCTCCACGCAATGGGAGGCACCCGCTGCGTGAGGCTCCGCTCCGTCTGACAGGTCTTTTATAACGGAGGGCACCTGGTGACCCCGCCCCCTCTGACGCACGGGGACGTCATGGGGAATTCCATGATGGCTTTCCCCATGATGTCAGAGGGGGGCGGGGTCACCAGGTGCCCTCCGTTATAAAAGACCTGTCAGACGGAGCGGAGCCTCACACAGCGGGAGCCTCCCATTGCGCGGAGCGGCCCAAGAAAGGACAGAGACACCGACGCCGACGGAAAAAGATGCCGGACGAGAAGGACGAGAAGACCAGCGCAAGAAGAAGTGGATCGGAGGAAGAAGAAGATGGAAGAAGATGGAAGAAGATGACGGAAGGAGAAGATGAAGAAACCGAAGGATGAAGAAAGAAGAAAGAAGATTTTAATAAAGGAATTGTCAAAGACCGTCTCCTGTCATTTTTACCATTTTTGCCACTTTTTTTGGTGAAATGGTAGGGGTACTCGGCTGGTCCTGATGTTAACCTCCTAATCCTAACTGGCTCTGAACAGTCAGCAGATTTCAATAACGCTATCTCCAGGACTGGTTCAAATGGCTCTACCTATCTGTTGCAAAAGAAAAAGAAATCCCCCTCCCCAATCACTCCCATGTCCAGCATCTTAAAGTGGATTTAAACCCTTACATATACCCAGTGAAGTGAACAGCCTGAGATGATGCACAGAGATGAAACAAGTCTCCCTACATAAGTTGAGGGCATGTGACCTGGTATGGTTCGGGAGGGGGGCTTGCTTATCCACCTAATTTCCTGGCCTGCCAGGCTGCATGCTCGCATAAGGGTCTGGTAAGGATTTTGGGGGGTGCCAAGCCATTTTCTTTTTATTTTGGCATGGGGGTTCTCCTCAAAAACATACCAGACATAAGGTTCTGGTATTTATTTTGAGGGGATCCACGCTTTTTTAAAAAACAATTTGGCCTGGTATGGATTGGAGGGGACCCCCCCACAATATTTTTTCATATTTTTCTATTGCCAGCAATGTTTTTTTTTCAAGAAATTTTGCAGCTGGGAAAATCTATTTAAATGTATTTTTGTATTTTTTTTTAATATAAGTCAGTTTTGCTGCAGCAGGTTCTATACATGGAACAGATGTGCCACTTTACAGGCAGACTACGAGGACCCCCTAGGCACTATATTTAAAGGAATTTTTCATTTTTTCGCTTTAAGCATCCTTAAAATCAATGCTCCTTTAAAAACAATATTTTTAAAACATTTTTTTTGCATTAATACAAGTTCCCCAGGGCAGTACCCGGACCCCATACCCTTTTTATGGCCAATAACTTCCATAGAAGCCCACAAAATGGGCACTTTAGATTTTTCAAGTTCGGGCCTCATAGACTTTGATAGTGTTCACAGTTGGGGTCCAAACTCTTTCCATGTTCAGGAGTTCTGGTGTAAACTGAACCGGGGAATATTCGGCCCATCACTAGGCAGGAGCAGGAGAATTCATTTTGGGTTATTTTTTGGTGGTAGGTTATAATAGTAACAAGAAATATACAGCTACATTTTATTATTTATTATACAGGAATTATATAGCGCCAACAGTTTGTGCATCGCTTTACAGCGTTTGAGCAGACAGTACAATTACAATACAATAAAATACAGGAGGAACCAGAGGGTCCTGCTCGTTAGAGCTTACAATCTAGGAGGCTTGGTCAAGTGATACAAGAGGTAATAACCGTGGAGGATGAGCTGATGAAGAAAATGAAAGTACAGTTGTTAGGTGGAGGCAGGATAGGCTTCTCTGAAGAGAAAAGTTTTCAGGGATCGCCTAAAAGTGGATAGAGTTGGAGATAGTTTGACAGATTGGGGTAGGGAATTCCAGAGGATGGGAGAGGCTTGAGAGAAATTCTGGAGGCGAGTATGGGAGGAGGTGATGAGGGAGCTAGAGAGCAGGAGATCTTGGGAGGAATGAAGAGGACAATTAGGTTGATATTTTGAGACTAGGCTAGTGATGTAGCTCGGAGCAGAATGTTGGATGGCTTTGTAAGTTGTTGTTAGTATTTTGAATTTAATTTGTTGGGTGAGTGGCAGCCAATGGATGGATTGGCAGAGATTGGTAGCAGACGCTGAGCAGTTTGTAAGGTGGATGAGTCTGTCAACAGCATTCATGATAGACTGAAGGGGGAATAGCCTATTTAGATGTAAGCCTATGAGGAGGGAGTTGCAGTAGTGGAGTCGAGAGATAACCAGGGAGTGAATTAGGAGCTTTGTGGTTTAATGTTAACCTCTTCACCTCCGGAAGATTTACCGCCCTTCCTGACTAGGCCGTTTTTGTTACATGGCACTAAGTTACTTTAACTGACAATTGCACGTGCGACACGGTACCCAAATAAATGTTATGTCCTTTTTTTCCCAAAAATAGAGCTTTCTTTTGGTGGTATTTGATCACCTCTGCAGTTTTTTTTTTTTTTTTGAACCATAAACTAAACAAGACTAAACATTTTGAAAAAAAAAAACAATCTTTTTTACTTTCTGCTATAAAACCTATGCAATAAAAAAAATTGAAAAAATCAAACGTCTTCATAAATTTAGGCCAATATGTACAGTATTCTGCTACATATTTAAAAAAAAAAAAACAATAAGCATATATTGATTGGTTTGCGCAAATGTTACAGCGTCTACAAACTATGGGATTTTTTGATTTATTTTTACTAGTAATGGTGGCAATCAGCGACTGCGGGAGTGTGATATTGCGGTGGACAAATCAGACACTAACTGACACTTTTGACACTTTCTGGGGAACAGTGACACTAATACAGTGATCAGTGCTAAAAAATATTCACTGTCACTGTACAAATGACACTGGCTGGGAAGGGGTTAACATCAGGGGTGATCAAAGGGTTAACTGTGTGCCTAGCCTGTGCTTTCTCACTGTGGGGGAGGTGTTTTTACTATTGGAAGGCATTGATCCATGTTCCTGTTTTGCAGGAACACAGGATCAATACCGTCCCTATTGACAGAATGGCAATCTGCCTTGTTTACATAGGCAGATCCCTGTTATGAAGGTGTACTGTACAATCATCATTTGCCGACGGACATCGATCCCGCGTTACCCACCACTGAGCACACACAGCGGAAGCGGGTTGTCGGTGGTGTGTGTGCGCACCCCAGACCTGGACGTGTCAGATCACATACTAGGTACGTGATCTGGCACAGAGCGGACACTCTTCCACAGTATATGTGAGGTGGGCGGTTGGGAACTGGTTAAAAACTGTTTTTTTTTTTACTATTTTGGGACAGTTTTTCTTTGATAATAAAAAAAAATCAGGAGATATCTATTACTGTTTTCCACCGAATGAATGCCCAATTTATTGAGAAAAAACAAGGAATAATCCACCTGGATGCGCAAAGTAGTTGTGATAACACAACGGTTTTACTAACATACTGTATGTCAAAGTTGCAAAATTATGCTTAGGCGTTAATATTTGCTTTACCCTTAGGCGTGAAGGGGTTAAAAAGTACTTATAGCCACCTACCCATGAGCAGGTGTGTCTATTTAAATTTAATAGCACCAAGCTGAATGTATAGTTTGTCTTTCTTAGGTTTCTTCTAGGCTCTTATTACTGTTAGTTTCTGTTTGTTTCCAGTAGTTTTCACTGTATAGATGTCAATAATATGAGAGCTGGGCTAATTAGAGCTAGGGATATTTATCTCTTCCTGGACAACTACTTGGAGTTTTACTACCAGTGGTGCAGCATGGGAGGTAAAAAAAATCCACGGAGTGACCTTGGAAAGTCAACTCTCTCCTGGGCCTCCTGTCTGGGGGAGGGATGTGTTTGGCTGTTGATTGACCATGTGGCTAGGCAAAGCTCTGGGTTAGCTTGTGTAACCTGGGGATTGAGGACATACATATTTTTCAGGACCGTACACCAATATAGTGAGTAGCATAACAAATGATCACAAAATGGCTTCAGTTGGCTCTCCACCCATGAGGAAAGCCTCTCCAACATGTTTCACCCATGTACGGTTTAATCATAAGGATTCTGGGGATTGAGGAGACCATGGAGGAACTCCAAACTTCTTGAGGGGCCAGAGAAACTTGAATCAGGAGCTTGGACCTCACTGGAGTTTGGTGTCTTCTCCCCAGGGTGTTTGCAGCTGGACTCACAAATCACAGTAACAGTCACAAAGTGCTGGATCAGCCTAAATGTTCTCCATCTGTTTTGACGGAAAGTACTTTTGTTCCCTCTTTCTAGAGTCTGTTAGTCCATGGCTGTCCTGTGCCCTTACCCTCTTTTCCTGGAGTTTTGAGTCAATAAACCTCTTTTTGCTTTGCATCTGGAAGTGACCGACGCCTATCCATACACAATACTCCACGATTGCCAAGGATTACACCCTGAAGGTAAATGCTAGCCCACCCTGTCTCTGCAGATCCTATTTGCATTTGGGGGTCAGAGGGATGCAAAACAATTGATATGTATGTAGCGCTGACATCCTTGCTTATTAATGTGTGTGTGCATACTATAATATAAAGTCTATGGACATTGCTATGGTTCAGTATTTGGAGCCATCTAGTGGCCAAATACTGGTGTTGAACTGAAATGAATACTACTGTAGAAAAAGCACAAAAGACTAATACAGGAAGTGACGGTTGTTTTGATCAGAAGGTTGACCTTTTTACCCAGGAGGCTTAGTGACCTACCCATGAACACTCTCTCTAGCAGTGCATGCTGGGTAGGGCATAAAAGGAACCCGAGCGGCCATTTTAATTCTCTTGGGATCTCATGGCCTGCCTGTGAGGACCTATGCAGAGGCCTCCCGGAGAAAGCGACATCCAGCCACCACAGAGCGCAACTCAGCCTGCTTGTGTGAGTGACTGGACGGTGCCCCAGATACAGTGACCAGATTGGGAGAGATCCAGGTACCCTCGTTTGAGTATCGGAAGACCGGGCTCGCCCAGCGGAGCGGAGCGGACTGACTGAGCCAGCTGACGGAGAAGCAAGCTACAGTCACCGGACCAAATTTACTATACAGAGCTCCGATCCAGTTGGTGAGCGGGCTACGGCCCACAGTTTGTTAACTTTTACACCCAGTCAGACTTATACACAGGCCTCGCTGGGATTTATAGTTCCACGCAGGTGGAGTATAGCAACTGACACTAGGCAGGCATGAGGCCTATCTGTTGTGGCATCTCAAGCTTTGTACTATACAGGCATACCCCACTTTTAAGTACGCAATGGAGTATATTTACTAAAGCTGGAAAGTGTAAAATCAGGCTCACTTCTGCATAAAAACCAATGAGCTTCTAACCTTGGTTTGTTCAATTAAGCTTTGGTAATAAAACCTGGAAACTCATTGGTTTCTAATCAGAAGTGAGCCTGATTTTTCACTTTCCAGCTTTAGTAAATGAACCCCATTGTGTACTTATAAGTGGGGTATGCCTGTAGTTTACTGAAGTTATACCAGGAGCATCTTCAACCCAACTTGACTTACCTTAACCTTTGGATTACAAATCACAAGGAGTTACTCTAGCTAGCGAAGACACGAAGATCCAAGATTAAGTTATTTAAGTGAGATCTCATGCATAGCTTTAAAAGTAGGGGGAGCTCCTGTGTATCTATATTGTTCATAATTGTTTTATCTAAAATTCATTGTACTGTCATCCTATGTTGGGATGACAGTGCAATTACTGTAATCACCTGTTTGCCAATTTCTACAGTAAAATATACTTTGGTTAAGTACCTCGTTGTGTGGAGTATTGCTTTCTCCCAACAGGTGGAGCCAGTGGACCCTGAGAGGACAATACAGGTGTATTGTGTTGTATTATATTGTACTGTATTGTATTGCACCACAGCGGTGTCAAGGGGACTGAGTCAAGTTAGTGAGGTTTATCAGCAGAGTACAGGCCCAAACAAATCCAGCAGCTGCTTCGGGGGTCAGTGCTACATGTATTTTATGAAATCCTTAAACTTTCAAAAGGATAATAAAATAATGCCATTTTAAAAATGGATGTGTGATGTTGTAGTCTTGGATTATTACTTTCCCCTTGGGCACATTTAATATCCCGTTTTACTTTGTAGCTGGAAAAAAACAGCAGTGTAAGCTGTAGTTACAAAAACAACTTGTGTAAACATGTTATAGCATCAGTACTTTTGCATTAAGATTTGCATTGTATTTTTTTAATAACGCAACCTGGAAACTGTGAGAACACTTGATTTATCCAGCACTTAACATTCCCCCCTCAGCAGTTCATAACACTACACACATTTCAATGGAGGGAGAAAGCATTAACCTGAATGTGAGACTTGTTGCTGCCCTGGGGATCGTCTTATTAACGGGACTTGTGGCACATTCATTTATCTTAGCTGTGAATTTCTCAGACTGGATAAACGGAAGATTGACCTCTGTCACAGATCGGATCATCACCTCTATTGGCATATCAAGGGTCATCTTTCAAACTGCATGCATAGTAAACATATTTATTATTATTTTCTGTCATAACAGGTCAATGTTTCTTATAGCAAAGTCATGTTTCGACTTTTTCGAACTGTCTGGCAACTACTGCAGTATCTGGCTGTCTACCTTGCTCTCTGCTGCCTTTTGTCTGAAGATCTTCCACTTCCACCATGTCTTTTTTCTACGTTTGAAGTCAACAGTTTCTCAAAGAGTGACTTCCTTTATTATTTTTTGTGGGTTGGTGTCTGTTGTTCACACAGCCTTCATCACGTGGTTAAATCTTGCTACAGAGCTCAACCATTCACCGTCAGGCAATCAGACCAGTGCCACATACCAGATCGAGAAGGCAGTGCATTATGTTTATTATTTCACATTTGGAAATAGCATTCCTTTCCTCATTCACATGACCTGCTCGGTACTTCTGATCACGTTCCTTTGTCTTCACCTGAACAAAATTAGACACGACAATAATTTAACAACCCAACTTGAACCATTTTACATTGGCATAAAATTCATGACTGTTAGTTTTTTAAGTTTTGTTTTACAAGTTGTCATTAGCATAACCATTTTATACTATGATTATTTTCTGGGTTTCTTGTCCTCCTACATTATTTGGACTGGTTTTCCATGTGTGCATTCAATGTATTTGATCTACAGAACAGTCAAGTTAAAGGATTGTTTTTTGGGTATTTTTCGATGTGGAAATAATGGTAAAATAAACAACTCACGTCCTTGAGTAGAGACTCAAAATCAAAACTCATAATAACCTGATAACCAAAACAATATAGAATAACAGCAGTAAGGTAGTTAGGGTGGTCGTGCTGTAGGAATAAAGAAAACGTAAATTACCCAGGTAATGGTATAGCTCATAGCAGCAAGTTACATTCAACTGGACTTATTCTGTGATAGTGAATACATTCGGAGAGTGACGTTCCTCTACTTGGAATGTGCCCTCGGCCACCTATAACATGCAGAGTGGAAAAAGTGATCCAAATGCTCAAACACTCAGCATTCCAATATCTGGCACTGAACGAAGCCAGAACGGTCAACTTGGGTAATCTATCCCCGACAGTAGAAGTATAGTCCCGGCAGACTGGTAGAGAAAGCATGTGCTCAGGTAAGTTAACCACTGAACACCATTGCTGGAAGAAAGTTGAAAGGAAAGGGATGCACACCAATGATATCCTGGAACTCCAGTAAAGTTTATTGAGCAGATAAGAGTGACATATAGCACACACCCAAATAGAAATTCCCATCTGAGTCCACGCCCCAACACATTTCACCCATACCAGGGCTTGATCATTGTCACTTTTGCCTGCTTAACAAATGGACATCATTGGTGTGCCCCTCATTACTTTCAACTTGCATGCAGCATGGTGCAAAAGCAGGCTCCTGGAGCTTTCTCCACCCAAATGGACCACGGGATGGATGAGGAAACAGAAAGTCTTGAAATGGGGGTTTGTACATAAACCATACCATTGCTAGAGGGTTTTAATTATAGCCTTAACCTGCTACTGACCACTAATGCTGGGGGGGGGGGGGGGGGGGGTCTTACTACAGCCTCAGCCTGCCACTAGCCATTGTTATTGAAAGGGGGTATTATTACAACCTGGCAATGTTCACTAATGCTGGGGGGAGGGGGTAATAATAATATCACTGACCACCATTGAAGAGGAGGATATTGTTGCCAATTACAACAATGCTGGGGGTTATCATTAGTGCCACTGACACCAATGATGGGGCTTATTTTATTTCCACACTACAAGACATATATTGCAAAGCAGCACCTGCTTTTTCTTTTAGATCCTTTCAAATAGTGCCTCTTAACTATTTTCACATGTTGACAACTATCTGAGAGATTTACAGGAGCTCAGAGATGCTAAAGTATATCAGCACGATTGATATGCTAAGTTTAAAATCTCTGCATACATTTGCAACCATGCCTATATCTGCCACTGTCCACCCTCTACCATCCATGTATTCTCCCACCCTCAGCATGAAAATACATTTTAATGACTGCTAAAAATAATTTAGATGTATGGATGGTGTTACAAAAATGATCCGCCACGGGTTCCAGATATGCTAGGTATGCCACCGCATTTCACCACTTTTCCTAGTAACTTTCTCAGTGAGCGGTGTAACATCTTCAGCATTAGAGAAAAAAGTCCAGTTGACTGTGATTCACAGTAAAACCTTCGAATTGCGAGTAACACGGTTAACAAGCATTTCCCAATACAAGCTATTTTTTTTTTTTTAAATTCTGACTCGGTTTTTGAGTGTTGTCTCGCGAAATGAGCAGGATTCAAGCCTCTGTGGTGTACAGTACTGCATTTGGCCAGAAGTGTGGGGGCGCCGGTGACACTCTGAGCTGTTGGGACCCGCTAGGATGCACTCAGAAACACTCGGAAATACTTGGAAACACTCCATTGCCGAGTTTTTCTGAGCCTTTCCGAGTGCATCCAAGCGGTCTCCAAGTATATCCGAGTCTCTCCGGCACCCCCCACCTCTAGCCACATGCGGTACTTCATACAATAGAAGTCAACGTGGAACAAATTATCTTCGTTTCCATTGACTTCCATGGAGAAACTCGCTTTAATATGTGAGTGCTTTGGATTACAAGCATTCTCCTGGAACGGATTATGCTCGTAATCCAAGGTTCCACTGTACTTCTATACCATGAACTTTATAACTGAGGAAAGAACCAGTCAAAGTGTAAGGTATTTAATGAATATTCATTAAAGGTGGATTTAAAATAAAGTCAGCATGTTTTGATGGCACCCTTTATCAGATAGGATAAATAGATAGGATTCATAAGTGATAGAAATCAACAGTTTTTTGTACATACAATTTACATAATCATCAATCTATGTTTTTGTCACTCAATTATTTAATTATTTTATTATTTATTCCTTCACTGGTATGGTTAATAATTCATTAAAAATAGATTTTTTTTTTTTTTGCGCAGTAGGGGTAGAAAATATACAGGGCGGTTTTTTATATATATATTTTTTACCAACAGTATACATCAATCTATGTAGTCAATCATCAATCCACAGTAGGTAGTCCATGAAATATTTAAGTCAAGTTACCCTAGATCTATGACTGATGCTTTCTTGTTATACCTCTAAGCTGATCTGAGATACTAGCCACACAATGGACCCTGTCCTTCAAAGAGACGACTAAAGGGAAAATGTCTACACCAGATAAAACACCTGACCAGAATACCAACCTATCCAGCACTCAACACCTCTAGTTTTTTTCTGTGTGTAGGATGTGGTGCCTTTGATCACCCACCAGTCCACTAGATAAATGGGACACTTTATAGACGTTTATGGATCCTCATTTGTATTAACTTGTGGACAATATGCATTGACTTGCCCATTTACTAACTGTCCATAAACTGTTAAATGTTTAATTGAAAAATAAATGCACAGACTACTACTCCAGGCTGGTTCAATGTTATTATTCAATCATGTAGTTAAACTGTAGAAATTACATTTTAAAATGCTTTGGTCTTTCCAAATACAAAGGGGGAGATTTACTAAAACTGGTGCACACAGAATCGAGTGCAGCTCTGCATGATAGTCAGCTTCTAACTTCAGCTTGTTCAATTAAGCTTTGGCAATAAAACCTGGAAGCTGATTGGTTTCTATGCAAACCGGTGCACCAGATTCTGAGTGCACCGGTTTCAGTAAATGAATGAATGAATGAATGAATAACTTGTATAGCGCTACAATGCGAACTGAATCGCCTCAAGGCGCTGTATTGGCGTTTGGTTGTCGAGCTTCTAGAAGAGGTAGGTCTTGAGTTTCTTCCTGAAGGCCAGATGTTTTTCTTCCATGCAAATGTCGGTTGGTAGAGCGTTCCATAGCCGTGGTCCCTGGACAGCGAATCTCCCCCAAAGGCTCTCAATTATATATAGGGATGAGCCAACCCCCCCCCCCCCCCCCCCGGTTGGGTTCACACCAGAACATACAAACAGGCGAAAAATTTGTGCGAACAAGCAAACACCGTTAAAGTCTATGGGACTATGGGGAATATTTTAAAGGCTTATGTGCAAGTTATTGCCATAAGAAGTGTTTGGGGACCTGGGTCCTGCCCCAGGGGACATGTATCAATGCAGAAAAAAGTTTTTAAAACAACTGTTTTTTCAGGAGCAGTGATTTGAATAATGCTTAAAGTGAAACAATAAAAATAGTAATAGGGAAATATTCCTTTAACCACTTCAGCCCCGGAAGGATTTTCCCCCTTCCTGACCAGAGCACTTTTTGCGATACGGCACTGCGTCGCTTTAACTGACAATTGCGACATTGCACCCAAACAAAATTGACGTCCTTTTTTCCCCCACAAATAGAGCTTTCTTTTGGTTGTATTTCATCACCACTGCGGTTTTGAATTTTTGCACTATAAACAAAAAAAAGAGCGACAATTTTGAAAAAAAAGCTATATTTTAAACTTTTTGCTATAATAAATAACCTCAAAAAATATATAAAAAAACAAATTTCTTTCTCAGTTTAGGCCGATGTGTATTCTACATATTTTTGGTAAAAAAAAATCACAATAAGCATATATTGATTGGTTTGTGCAAAATTTATAGTGTCCATATGTCCATATGTCCAAATGTCCATGTACAAAATAGGGGATAGATTTGTGGCATTTTTATTATACATTTTTTTTATTAGTAATGGCGGCGATCTGCGATTTTTATTATGACTGCGACATTATGGCGGACACATCAAACACTTTTGACACTATTTTGGGACCATTGTCATTTATACAGCGATCAGTGCTATAAAAATGCACTGTAAAAGAAATTGAGTGTGACCATAAATGCCCGCCCCTAAGGTCCACTCCTCCGCGCTGTCTGGATCTATATTATTTAAAAATGGATAAAAATCAACAAATAAATATATAAATATAAAATATATAAATATATTGCACCACTCCTGGTGATAGCAGCCGCTTGAGATCTACAAATATGAAAATACAGCAATCCTATAGAAATAGTCCTTTTAAACCAAGTCTTTATATTATTGCAGCAGCGCTTGTGTCCTTATTAACACCAAGGACCATACGGTGAATAAATCACGAACCAACAGAATTGTTTGGTCTATAGGTCACGGCCCTGACCTGTAGACCGGAATTGACGTTTATGCGCTTCAGGGTGCGCTCCAAGGGGAACAGACAGGATATTGAGCTGTTCTATATAGCAGGAGAAAACACTGGTTCCGGCAGAGACAGCACAAGATCAGGCACAGTGAATACTTAATGCTTTATGTTTACTATTTGATGGTACGCAGTTTATACTAAGGGGGGGACGTTTTTTACCTAAATAAAGTCAATATTTTAAAAAACAGTATTACACTATTGCAACCCCTTTGTTTTCTATGAGGGAAATTGGTATGTGATCCTGCTATTCTGCTGCAAAGGAGATAGATTGTGGAGGAACGCCGGCACATGATTGACTTATTCAAAGGCTTTTATTTATCTTTGGTCTGGTGAGTGCATCCCCAAAGGGGAATTCATACCGCACGTGGTGAATACCTGGTGGAAATGTTCGGTGGAAGCTGCTACTATTTCACATAAGGGACTACTGCGTGGGTACTTCTTATCAGATCATAGTTACTCAACAATTCTGTTGGTTCGTGATTTATTCACCGTATGGTCCTTGGTGTTAAAAAGGACACAAGCGCTGCTGCAATAATATAAAGACTTGGTTTAAAAGGACTATAAAAATGCACTGATTACTGTGTAAATGACACTGGCAGGGAAGGGGTTAAACACTAGGGGGCGATCAAGGGGTTAAGTATATCCTAGAGAGTGATTCTAATGGTGGGGGGAATGGTCTTACTAGAACATGACAGAGATCACTGCTCCCGATGACAGGGAGCAGTAGATCTCTGTCATGTTGCTAGGCAGTACAGGGAAATGCCTTGTTTACATCTCCCTGTTCTGCCGCTCCATGACACGATCGCAGGCCCCCGGCGGACATCGAGTGCCCACAATGCCGCAATTTAAAGGGGACGTAGTCCAGCCATGCCATTGTGCCGACGTACATCGTTGTGCGCTGGTCAGCAGGGGTTAAATATTGTGCATGGGGGGTCCCCTTAGTCTGCCTGTAAAGTAGCACATCTTCCCAATGTTTATTACAGTGCCGCAGCAAAATTACATTTCTAAAGGATAAAATGTCATTTAAAATTGCTCGCAGCTGTAATGTATTATCAGCTCCTGGCAATATAAATTAAAAACCATTGAAAAAAACTGCATGCGTCCCCCTCCCCCCCTTTAGTCCATACCAGGCCCTTAGGGTCTGGTATGGATATTAGGGGGAACTGTATACCAAAATGTAAAAAAAAAATGGCGTGGGGGTCCCCCCCAAAATCCATACCAGGCCCTTCAGGTCTGGTATGGATTTTAAGGGGAATAACGCACCAAAATTTAAAACAAATGGCATAGGGGTCCTCCCCAAAATCCATACCAGACCAGACCCTTATCTGAGCAACCTGGCAGGTCAGAATAGGGCTTCTTAAATTTTTTTTTATGTAAAAGATGTAAGACACATAAACACGTGTGTGTGTATATATATATAGATATATAGATATATAGATATAGATATATATATATATATATTAGATAAACAGTATATATGGAAAGGAAAAAACACCAAAATTGTTAAAAAATATATTAATTAAATAAAAAAAAGGTAAGTTAAAAGAAAATATATACTATTATATATATTTATATTTATTTGGACTTTATATAATATAAGCTAAATAACATACATGTTTCTGGCCACTGTACATGAAAAACGCAAGATTGTGACTTTTTTTTCTGCCTCTAAACTCCTGAAAACTCTTATAGCGTGCATGTACACACAGGCTAACATGGAGTTTAGAGGCAGAGAAAAAAAACACTTGTAAAAGCTGCTTTTTTGAGCTGCAGTGTACATGAGCCCTTATTGTTCCATCAACTTTGGGCATCCCTGCCCTTTATATTACTCATCCATACCATGCAGTAGAAAAGGAGATATATGCGTGTTCAGGTCCTAAATAGCTTCATACATACTGTATACAACACGTGAGATACTAAGGATGTGTAACCACTTATTAGGGTTGCCAACCTCCTGCACCTTTTTTTACTGACAAGACATGGAACATTTACTGACAGAGCACATTTTAACTGACAACCTGAGCAATAGTACAATGACGGCCGGGGCGGTGGTTTCATTATCTTGACTGGAACGCCATATGACGTCCAGCAGGATAAGCCCATTGCGCGTGCCACTGAGGGCGTGCGCAGTACAGTGATCGGTAGCGCGGTGTGTCCCTGTGACACACCGCATCTCCAATCCTGGTGAAGAGCCTATGACGTAGGCTCTTTACCATGTGACCAGCTGTGTCCAATCACATCTGATCACATTGTAACCAGGAAATGGCGGCTATCAGCTTTTCCTCTATTCACGCTGACAAGGCACGAGTAGAGGAGAGCTGGACCCCAAAGCACCTTGTCCCCACGTTGACCCCAAAGCACCTTGTCCCCCTGCCCGCAGACCCTCACAACCACCGGCCTTGGTTGTGGGGGTGAGGCCCATCCCCACAACCATGGCCGGTGGTTGTGGGGGTCTGCGGGCAGGGGGGCTTATCAGAATCCCCAGATCCCACCCCCCATTTGAATGACGATCGGGTAAATCCATAATCAATCACGCCACCCGTCACACCTGAAAAAAAAATAAAAACGATCTTGCGAACACGAAGGCTGGATGCCTTCTGCAGGCTAAGTCTTTTGATATTTCTTATAGAGGAAAGGGCGGGCCACCTGGCAATGTCACCTGGTTGTCCTGCCCCCATGTAATGCCACGGACCGGCCACCGGCCACAGTTGTGGGGATGGGGCCCTTGTCCCCATCACCAACAAAGCTGTGCCCAATCAGAGAGCAAAATTCACTGTGCAACGTGCAGTGCATAGTAGGGTGTTCGGAAAATTCGGGTGTTCCCTAAATGGGGTGAACAGCCAATGTTTGGCTTGAACTGATGCTCGGCCGAACCATTCGCCCAACTCTAGTGATGATGTCAATCCCACGCATACTCACAGGAGCCGCTGTTCATGGCACAGGACGGTTAACCATGCTATTCCTTCAGAGCGAATGCACTGGTGACGTCACCAGGGGCTTCACAAGTAAATACCTCCAAAAGGTGCATGTTTAGGAGATATTTACTGTACCTATAGGTAAATCTTAAAATCAACCAAGGGAGTTTACTCCCACTTTAAGCCTCAAGGGCTTGTTCTGACTCTCATACACTACATGTATTTTGTGGATTTGGTTTAAGAGTGCATCCTAGTGTTGGTCAACAACTGAGATTTTGGTGGCCTCAACTGCAGCGCTTAGCACACAAAATACAATTTAGTGCTAGAAATACCAAAGGAGATAGTAATAGACTACAGACACAAGAGGAGACTGTCAGAAACTGCAGACACACTACATACACTACATACTACATACTGCAAGAAATGGCCGGAGACTGCAGACATACTACATAAGATGGTCAGAGATGAGATTGCAGGCATGCTATAGGTCAGTCTTTACTTAATGGCGGACCACAGACCGGACCGAGCCACTGTTCCATCTGGACCCATGATCGTGACATTTAGGAGCCGCTTCAGCCACTGTCATTCTCTGCATGTCGGGAGGCAGGATGGTAGCAAGCCAGGTGTGGGAGGCACAGTTCTGCATTGGGGGTGGGTAATAAGCTGAGTGCAGGTAATAGGCTGAGTTTGGGAGGCACAGCTCTGCATTGAAAGGGAGTGGAAGTATTAACCAGCAAGTGATTGACTAGGACCGCCCTGCATTCCAGCCACCAATCACCTGCTGCTTAATCTGGAAAGTTAACAGCCAGTAGCTCCCGCTCCCATCCAATGCAGAGCTTAGAGCTGTGCCTCTTGAACTCAGCTTATTACCTGTCCCCAATGCAGAGCTGTGCCTCCCGCACCCGGTTTATAACCATTTTTCCTCATACCCACCTGCTCTCGGCCTAAGGTAGGAGAGTAAAGGGCAGAGGACACTACAGGGGAGGTGATGTGAAAAGAGGCAGTGTTGGAGGGGGAGGCTAGCTGGATATCCATAGGGCAGAGCACACTACTGTGGGGGTAAAGGGGGGCTTAGTGCTGTGGGGGGCTGTGAAGAGGCAGGGTTGTGATTTTAGAGGGGGAAGTGCTGTAGGGGAGTGAAGAGGGCAGAGCACACTACTGGAGATTGGGGGATAGGTGATGTAGGGTAATGTAAAGGAGGCAGTGCTATGGGGGAAGGTGATGTGAAGGGGATGCAGGTGATGTGAAGAGGGCAGATCACACTACTGTGGGATGAGGATTTGTGATGTGAAGGGGCAGTGCTGTAGGGGGGTTATTTGGGGGTGATGTGCAGGGGGCCCCGGTGATGTGAAGAGGGGCAATGCTGTGTGGGGGGTGGGTAATGTAATGATAAGGATTCAGTGCTGTTTATGTGTGTGTGTGGGGGGGGGGGGGTGGATGTGAAGGGGCAGTGCTGTGGGGGGTGGTGATGTGAAGGGGCTGGTGATGTGGGGGCGGTGATGTGCAGGGGGGCTGATGATGTGAAGGGGGCAGTGCTGTGGGAGGGTGATGTGAAGGGGAAGCAGGTGCTGTGGAGGGGTGATGTGAGAGTGGGCAGTGCTGGGGAGGCAGGTGATGTGATGGGGGGCAGTCCTTTGGGACTACTGTGGGGGGGATTTGTGATGTGAGGAGGTAGTGCTGTGTGTGTGGGGGGTTGATGTGAAGGGGCAAAGGACAACACTGTGAGGGGTAGTGATTTGAAAGGGGGGTGAGGACACTGCTGTGAATAAAGTTGGTGTGTTATATAAAGGGGATTTAGCACACTACTGTGAAGAGGGTGGGGGTGATGTGAAGGGGGCCTTAGAACACTACACTTAAGGGAAAGCTTAAGGGAAAGCTGTGAAATTAAGTGGGGGACTGTGACTGAGGAACACTGATGTAAGAATGGGATTGTGATATAAGGGGGGGGGGGGGTGCTATGATGTAAAGGAGTCTTTGCACATTTGCACAAACATGAAATTATGACATCTGCTGGAAGAAAATGTTACTGATTGGACTGTTAAAAATGTAATTCAATACCCATGCTATAGGAGATGGTCAGAGACTACAGACATACTATATAAGATGGCCAGAGACTGCAAATATAAAAATTATATTTTATTATTGCAAGAATCATGTAAAGAAAACTAATCTCAAAGGTGCCCTGTTTATGCACAATAAATTTGCAGCTAGAATAATTATTTGTTTCACCTAGATAAGATATCACAGAAATCACAAGCAGTACACAATACAGATAATAAAGCAATCAAAATGAGTCACAATTCATATAATATTCATAGTAATTGGCAACTTAAAGAGGAGGGCCGGGCAAAAAAAAAAAAATTAAAAGTCAGCAGCTACAAATACTGCAGCTGCTGACTTTTAATAATCGGACACTTACCTGTCCCGGGGTCCAGCGATGCGGGGGAACGAGACCCCCCCCTCGTTCCCCGCTCCGCTCACGACGCCGGCATTCTTAATGTGGGAACCCGGCTGGGCTTCACAGCCGGGCACCCACTGCGCATGCGCGAGCGGCGCCGTGCGCCGTGATTCGACGCTCACTCATCTGGGACACATGACATGTCCCAGATGACTGTGCGTTGCCTACAGGAAGTGACTTTTAGCCCGGGCAATGAAGGTGGCAGACTTCGAGGGACCCCCTAGCAACAGGCATTTAGAGGTGAGTAAAACATTTTTTTTTTTTCCAATTATTTTTTTTTAATTTTTTTTATGATTTTTAAGCCCCTTTTTGTTTTTTGGTTGCCACCCCACTTTAATAGAGGGAAGTGGTATGTACAGAGCACAGGGTTCAGGAGTGAGAGATGTCCAGAGTGCAGCGTTCAGACGGGCTCTGTGTACGGATTTCAGTGTACAGGTGTGCTGTATGTACAGAGTATGTAGAAAGGGTTCAAGAGTGCTCTTAATACAGAATGCAGAATTCAGGAGTGCACTACGTAAAGGGTGCAGCATTCAGAAGTGTGCTATATACAGAGTACAGGGTTTAGGAATTCTTTACATACAAAATGCAGGGTTCAGTAATGAGCTATGTACAGAGTACAGGGTTCAGGAGTTAGGTATGTACAGAGCGCAGGGTTCAGGAGTGCACTATGCACTGAGTACAGGGTTCAGGAGTTCTTTACGTACACAGTGCAGGGCTCAGGAATAAGATATGTACAGAGTGAAGGGTTAAGAAGTTAGATATGTACAGAGTGCAGTGTTCAGAACTGCTCTACACACAGAGTGCAGTGTTCAAGAGTGAGCTATGTACAGAGTGCAGGGTTCAGGGGAGAGCTACATACAGAGTGCAGGGTTCAGAAGGATGCTACATACAAAATGTAGGCTTCAGGAGTGAGGTACATACAGAGTTCAGGGTTAAGAAGTGCACTACATACTGAGTGTAGGGTTCAGGAGTGAGGTACATACAGAGTGCATATTTCAAGAGTGTGCTTCGTACAGAGTGCAGAGTTCAGGAGTGAAGTGTGCTGGGTTCAGGAGTGTGCTACATACAGAGTGCAGGGTTCAGGTGTGTGCTATGTACAGAGTGCAGGGTTTAGGAGTGTGCTACATACAAATTCAGGGTTCAAAAGTGCACTACATACAGAGTGCAGGGTTGAGTAGTGAGCTATGTACAGAGTACAGGATTAAGGAGTGAGCTACATACAGAGTACATGGTTCAGAAGTGCACTCCCTCTAGAGTGTGCTACCCTGTTTCCCCGAAAATAAGACCTAGCGTGATTGTCGGTGTTGGCTGCAATATAAGCCCTACCCCCCAAATAAGCCCTAGTAAAAGTCCTTGTAGGTCTTGTTTTCAGGGTAGGGCTTATTTTCGGGGAAACAGGGTAGGGCTTATTTGGTGGGTAGGGCTTATATTGCAGCCATCACCGACAATCACGCTAGGTCTTATTTTAGGGGAAACAGGGTAATAGCACACTCCTAAACTCTGCATTCTCTACATAGTGTACTTCTGAACTCTGCACTTTCTACAAAGAGCAATACTATGTAGAGAGTGCAGAATGCAGGCGTGTGCTACATGCAGAGTGCAGGGTTCAGGAAGTGTGCTATGTACAGAGTGCAGGGTTTAGGAATGTGCTACATACAGAGTGCATGGTTCAGGAGTGTGCTATGTACAGAGTGCAGGGTTAAAGAGTGTGCTACATACAAATTCAGGGTTCAAAAGTGCACTTCATACACACTACAGGGTTCAAAAGTGTGCTACATCTAGGATGCACTAATAGCACACTAATGAACTCTGCACTCTCTACATAGCACAGCCTAGACTAGAGTATTGCAGAGTCCAGGAGTGTGCTATTTACAGAGCGCAGAGTGCAGAGTTCAAGTATGCACTACACACAGAGTGCTGATCTCACTGGCCACTTCACATTCACAACCAAAAATGACACCCCCTTTCCCCTTAAAATCACCCCACTCCCCCTGTACAGTGCTCTCATTCTAATCTGCAAATCCCCTTCCTTGACAGCACCGGGTAAAGCAATGCTTCTGTTAAAGTGAGCATCTATAGCTTACCTCATGAGGAGATTGGAGACTGGAGACTGGAGAGTTCTGGCTGTCAGGTGGTCACTGGCTTCACCAGCCCCAGGGTTCCATCTTGGTAGGGAGGGATACAAAGAGGCAGAGGACAGATATTAGTGGTGCAGCTGGGACTAGAGGAGCAGCATCGGCAAATGGGGTCGCTTGCTCACTCCGTGGCTGGAGCCTGTCCTGATTTTGTTGAAAAATCCCAAATCACTCTCAGTATCTTTTGGCAAAAGTGCTAGTACTCAACCTGGAAAAAAACCTGATTTTTATGGACAGAAAACATCCCAAATGGACATTTATGGATCATTGATTTTTAAAAACTGTCTGTGAATTTACACTTGGTTGACAACCCTGCCACTTATTAATTCTTACCTATAGAAAACTCTTCATTAAAAAAAGGATTTTTTAGTTTGCACATATTGCAATATATGTTAAAGCTGACCAGATGAATCAAAGTGGTCCCTACTCTGTCTTGAAGATCACCAACCAGTTATTTTCTAAAATATTGTATGTTTAAGAGTGTGGACATATAGTGCCAATATAGGGCAAACAGACACAGCTGGAGATACACTACAGATTTAGATCCAGTGATGCAGGTCCACAATATATAAAGGTGGCCAACCATCCATTACTATTACAATTCCCCTTATCTCCTCACTCCTTGACCAATGAAACCGTATCCCTCCCCTCCTTACCGCTCTCTTTCCCTTATCCGCCATCCTTACCAAAACCCCTCATTCCTCTTGGTGTCCCCTCCGTACTGTCCCCACTTCAGGGCTTTTTTTTAATAATGACTCATTCCTTGATATTGTCAGGCAAGATCTTCAACATTTGTCCATATTACACCCTCCAAAATAAAAAGAGTTCACATCACTTTCACCAATTCTTAACTTTTTGAGACGAGTCACATTACTTGGAATATTTGCAATCACAAGAACCTCTATCCAACTGGGCAAAACTGGGCTTTTACAATGCTTGTTTCAACTTCAGAAAACTCCAAAAGTAAAATTTAACAATGTTTGTATTGTAATTTGAATACAATATGTTAAAAAAAAATATTGTTATAGTTTAATTTTTATAGCTTTTTTAACTTGTTTGGTGAATTTTGTATATCATATTGACGCATTAGTTTCCTTACTTTTATTTTATTTTATTTTTTTTAACTTTTATTGTATTATTTTATTAGCTGTTTTAACTTGTTTGACAAATTTTGGTATATGATCTTGCCGCATTTGTTGCCTTACTTTATTTTTATTGTACTTGTCCAAACAGCTTTATTTTTCATAATTTCCGAAATAGTTTATTCAAAGCCAGGTGTTTGTAACTCAATGCCTTCAGGATGGATTGAGAGCAGCCAGAGCGTTAATTTTGCATGACAATTTGCATGGCCTCTTTATGCTATGTAACTTATAAACAGTAACGTCTTTCAGTAAAGGAGATTAGTTGTAGGAAAGTTTGTTGATTCAATAGAAGAGATGACCACTTCTGTGAACGGAGAACACAATTTTGCAAGGCTAAGCTTTGTCATTACAGCTGGTATTGGCTTTGTACTTGGACTATTGATACACTCCTTTATAGTTGCTGTGAACATTATGGACTGGTTAAAAAGAAGACCTGTGGCCCCGTCTGACCAGGTCATCGCCTCCCTTGGAATGTCAAGACTAATTTTTCAGTCTGCTAGTCTCTTCCATATGTTTTTTGCAATTTTCGTTGATAATAACTACCTAAATTCTTTCTTGATTATCGTGAAGGTTATTTCCAATTACAGCAGTATCTGGCTGATGACTTTGCTCTCCGTTGTTTTTTGCTCCAAGATCTCCAACTTCCAGAATGCCTTCTTCCGCACACTGAAAATCATTGTATTCCAGAAAGCGGTCCATTTCATTGCTGCCTCTGTAATAGTGGCGCTCTTTTTCGGTGCCCTGCAAACCTTGTTTGACCTCACCGCAGATTTTACAAACTCAACAAAAGCCTTCACAGTCACTGGAACACATAGAATGCAAAGAAATTTGAAATATTTCACATTTTTTACTTTGGGAAACACTGTGCCATTCCTCATATATTTTTTGGCATCATTGTTGGTTATCTTCTTCTTGTGTCTTCACATGTGGGAAATGAAAACGAATTCTAACTACTCATTCAAATTGAATACTTATTTCACTGCTTTCAAAGCTGTGACGTACTGCTTTTTATGTTATGCCCTTCATGTTGGCAGCAATTTAATTGCCCTATACTATATTGATTCACTTTCTATTGTATGGGTCAATGTAATTTTAAATATCTTCCCTGCTTTACACTCTGTGATCCTGATCTACAGAACACCCAATCTGAAGACTCAGTTTTTAAGGTTGTTCTAGTGAGGACCCAGCTGCACATTCAATAGAGAAGACTCAGAACTCCAGAGATGTCTACTTACTAAATATTAGTCGTCTACTGCTAATTCCCTGTCTAGAATTGAGAACGGTAAAGAAGCAATGGGCACCTTGACATAAATAGCAGCTCTTCTCAAAGAGAGCATTGCTTTGGAGGGACTGAACATCTACTTCTTGTGTTTGTTGCACTGGAAAACCTGGACTAGTCACGTAGGATCTCACTACCTAACAGCCACCTTCAAGATATTCAGCTTCTCTCCCTGACATTACGGCATGCTGTGAAATTTTATTGGTCAACTAAGAACAAAATGGAAGCCTCCAGCTTTGGTATTAGGGTGCATATGTGTGCACATGCCAAACATGCAAATTGTGCATCAAGCATATGAACAATTTGATGAGTCCTAACACTAATATCATCAGGCAAGAGGCTCTGGGTTACCCCTCGGCAGTCCCTGTTGATTAACCACATTACGACCGCCGCATGTACATATACGTTGGCAGAATGGCACGGACAGGCAAATGGGCGTACCTGTACGTCCCTTTGAATTTTCTGCTGTGCCATCGCGTGCACGCTGCTGGCGCAAGCTCCGTGAGTCGGGTCGTGGGTCCCGCGGACTTGATCGCGGTGGGGATACCCGCGATCGTCTCATGGAGAGGAAGAACGGGGAGATGCTAAAGTAAACAAACATCTCCCCGTTCGGCCTAGTGACAGTGTCACTGATCAGCTCTCCCTGTAATTGGGAGAGCTGATAAGTGTAGTGTTACACACAGCCCCTCCCCCCTACAGTTAGAAACACTCCCCAGCACACACTTAACCCTTCCCCAGCCCCCTAGTGGTTAAGCCTTCACTGCCAGTGTAATTTTTACAGTAATCAGTGCAATTTAATCGCACCGATCGCTGTAAAAAATTACAATGGACCCTAAAATGTGTCAAAATTGTCCGATGTGTCCGCCATAATGTCGCAGTCACAATAAAAATCGCAGATCGCCGCCATTACTAGTAAAAAAAAAAATTATTAACAAAAATACCGTAAAACTATCCCCTATTTTGTAGACGCTATAACTTTTGCACAAACCAATCAATAAACGCTTATTGCGATTTTTTTACCAAAAATATGTAGAAGAATACGTATCGGCCTAAACTGAGGAAAAAAATGTTTTTTTATATATTTTTTGGGAATATTTATTATAGCAAAAAGTAAAAAATAATGCGTTTTTTCAAAATTGTCGCTATTGTTTTATTTATAGCGCAAAAAATAAAAACCGCAGAGGCGACCAAATACCCCCAAAAGAAAGCTCTATTTGTGGGAAAAAAAGGACGTCAATTTTGTTTGGGAGCCACGTCGCACGACCGCGCAATTGTCAGTTAAAGCAACGCAGTGCCGAATCGCAAAAAACGCTCTGGTCTTTTGCCAGCGAAATGGTCCAGTCTGAAAGTGTGTTAATCCAACTCTCCCATAATTAAACTGGCCCTTGCTACTGAAATAAGCCACACTCTCTTAGGGAGACTCAAGGCATCAACCTAAAACAGATCTATACCCAGTCCCTAACACCTCATATAACCTTTAGCACGTTAATGTAATTTCAAAAGTAATTTTTAATATTTTTAAATCTGCAACTTTCATAAAAATAATACCTGCTAACCTTTTGCTACAATCTTGACAACTCTCTGATTTTTGACATTGTACCGTGAGCACCCTGCTATTTTCCACCTAACGCCCAGGATCCTAATCTTAACCTTCTCTCCTCCTCAGAGTGCCTTCTCCTTATCATCCTTTTCTCCTCTCTCTTTTCCCTTTCTACTTTTATTACTCGCTTGGCACTTCTGTGTCCTCCTGATTGTTACTTATGATCAACGTTGATGCGTGCCCCAGCTTACCACGCTTGATCTCTCCATTCCATTTATTTTGTTCTTGTTTGTTTAGCTCTGTCATGAATGTCGCTATATTTATGTTTGATTGGTTATGAAAACTGTCGAAATGACCTATATATCAGTTTTGCAATATGATTCCTGGCTATCTTAACTTGCATGCACCTTGAAATGTTCAACAAACCTTTATTAGTTGTGTTTATATTTTAACCTCTATAACTTGACTAAAACTCAAAAAAATATTGAACAAGAAAATAGTACCTGCCGATCCTGTCATGAAGGTCCTTGTTCAAGAGCCTTCTGCAAAAGAGGTGCCAATTGTCTCCCAGTTGTTCTCCTGTGTTTTCGCCCTGTCAAATGCTTCCATGGTGGATACTATAAGTGGTTGTGTTGACACACATTGTGCAGGTATGGCCCATCCCTGTCTCTATTAGGAACCTTGTCTAGAGCAATGACATGTAGCTGATGCTGGAAAAAATGCATGTAGACAGGAAGGATCTTAAGGAGGCTGGAAGAGATCAACCAAGCTGAAATGCAAAAATAGGACAAAAAAGTAGGTGAAAACAGCATTTCATGACAAAGAAAAAAAAAATATGGCGATTATTTATGGTAAATAGTGCTAGGACAAAATAATTGTCACTCTGTTAGAGTTTACATTTACTTTAAAGTGGATCATTGAGTCATTTTACTGTATAAATACACTCTGAACTGTCATAGTTTACAGCAACATTGTATAATTTTGCTTATTTTTTATCTTGACTTTTTTGTACTTTTTATCAGCTGTTAATAAACCTAATTTAAGTGAAAACATTTACTGAAGTACCAAGCAAATTATATATATATTTTTTTCCACAATCAAATCCTTATTACAAGTTGAACAGAACAATATTATTTTAATTTTTAGTGCTGGTTGTTTAAGGTTGTATGCATGTTAGTTTATCTTTTAAAAAGGGGTAAAATATAGTGTCTAAAGGTGCATTTACACTTGTGAATGCACTTTGTCTCTAATTACATGCGAGAACCCGCGGCTGGGGCTCTCTTGGTTATCTGCCAGGGCAGCCCTATTGAAAGCAATGGCAGGCCACTTGCACACTCAGCTAATAGCACCTACTTGTAGACATGTGCAAAAGGAAAAAATTCGTTTTGTTTCGTTTTAATTCGTTAATTAATTAATTTCGTTTAGTTAGATTCGTTAAATTTGTTAAATTCGTTTTCGGATTTCGTTTAGTTTTCGACCGATTTTCGAATTCGAAAATATTTTGCGAACCAATTTTGGGTCCACGTATCTCAGGGTCACTTAGCGATAGAAACCCCAAATTTGGATATGTTGTAGTACTAGAACTGCATTTGAAATTTTTTCAACTGCATTTGAAATTTTTTCAACTGCATTTGAAATTTTTTCAACTGCATTTGAAATTTTTTCAACTGCATTTGAAATTTTTTCAACTGCATTTGAAATTTTTTCAACTGCATTTGAAATTTTTTCAACCGCATTTGAAATTATTTCAAGCGGATTCGAAAATATTTTGCGACCCGACTTTGGGTCCACGTATCTCGGGGTTACTTAGTGATAGAAACCCCAAAATGGAGAGGTTGTAGTGCTGGTTCTACTGTGTTTGCAGCTATAAGTGGCCCCAAGATACGTGGCCCCAAAGTCGGGTCACAAAATGTAATTCTCTGCTGTAGAAAAGTACTTGACATATCCCCCATATCTGGGGGTCACTTGGTGCTAGGAACCCCATAACTTGTGGCAGGTGACATGGCAAGTGGACAATCCACAACTTGGTCACGTGGCAGGTCACGTGGCACTTGTGGTCGGTCACGTGGCACTCGTGGCAGGTGTCTTGGCACTTGTGGCAGGTGTTGTGGCAAGTGGACAATGACATACAGCATATGTACTTGCCTTGCGATCGACATCCGTGACAGCCATTTCACATCTTTTTTTTATGTGACAGATGTATATAAGTAAATAACCATCTTCCAAAATGTATAATTCAAATAGAAAAGATTAGAACAGAATAGAAAAAAATATATAATTTAATAGCAGATCTCCTGTAGACTATTAACAGCCATTTCACTTTTTTTTTTTTTGCAGATCTTCTGCAGACTGTTAGAATCAATTTCATTTTTTTTTTCAAAGTCGGGTCGCAAAATATTTTCGAATCTGCTTGAAATAGTATCAACATGATTTGAAATTTTTTCAACTGCATTTGAAATTTTTTCAACCGCATTTGAAACTATTTCAACCGCATTCGAAAATATTTTGCGACCCGACTTTGGGTCCACGTATCTCGGGGTTACTTGGTGATAGAAAACCCAAGCTTGTAGTGCTAGTTCTACTGTGTTTGCATACCAAATTTGGGGTTTCTAGCTATAAGTGGCCCCGAGATACGTGGCCCCAAATTCGGGTCACAAAATGTCAAGCACTTTTCTGCAGCAGAGAATGACATTTTTCGACCCGACTTTGGTGCCACATATCTCGGGGCCACTTGTAGCTAGAAACTCCAATTTGGTATGCAAACACAGTAGAACTAGCACTACAACATATCCAAATGTGGCGTTTCTATCACTAAGTGACCCTGAGATATTTCGAATTTCGTCCGCGATTTTTCGATTCGAAAAAAATTCGGATTCGGTTAAATTCGTTAGTATTGTAATTCGGTAATTCGGATGCATCCGAATGTCCGAATAATGAAAAATTTGTCCGAATTTCGATTCGGAACATAACGAAATGCACATGTCTACCTACTTGCATGTAGTGATCACGAGAGAGCATACAGACAGAAATCTGTAGTAATATTTGGTTACATTCAATGTTTTTTTTAGTCATGTTGAAGACAGTTCACCACTCATCCAATTGACTTCTTAAGTTAAAACCAAATTTGTCCTGAGGAATGCTTGGGTCAGTGATAAAACAGTGTTTGATTACAAAAGCAAAAAAAATAAGAATCCAACCAAGCATGATCAATTAATATTACAATTCTCTGCAGTGTTGAAAAACCTGCAACTTTTCTATTTGGGAAAATTTAAAAATGCTTTCAGTGTTCACAACAGGAATGAGTGTGGAAGCTATGCCAGATTTTTTTTAATAGCAGTACATGGAACATAAGGCGCTTCTGTTCCTGGGAGTTAATCCTCAAGTGTGGATGAATAGTGGTATCCCAGAGGACTAGGGGGTACTATACTGGCTCAAAGGCAGGTCTTTTGTGTGCGTAGAAGCAACTCAACTGGCAAGAAAATGAAGTGGAGAAGGTGTAAAAAAGCTCCTTCATCAGACCAATCTGATGAAGGAGCTTTTGTGCGCATGCTCTGAAACACGTTACCTCCCTCCTGACGTCACTCCTGCTCCATGCAGTCCATGAGTGAAGCGTACGTTTCACCATGGCCTCTTGACAGGCCCTTCCTCGGCTTGCTTTACCATCTCTCCCCCCACTGCTGCTGGAGGAGCCAGAGCCACAGGGACAGGAACAGAGTTCCCCACAGATGATTGTACAGTGGTGTGAAAAAGTGTTTGCCCCCTTCCTCATTTCCTGTTCCTTTGCATGTTTGTCACACTTAAGTGTTTCGGAACATCAAACCAATTTAAACAATAGTCAAGGACAACACAAGTAAACACAAAATGCAATTTGTAAATGAAGGTGTTTATAATTAAAGGTGAAAAAAAATCCAAACCATCATGGCCCTGTGTGAAAAAGTGATTGCCCCCCTTGTTAAAACATACTATAACTGTGGTTGTCCACACCTGAGTTCAATTTCTCTAGGCACACCCAGGCCTGATTATTGCCACACCTGTTCACAATCAAGGCATCACTTAAATAGGAGCTGCTTGACACAGTAAGGTCCACCAGAAGATCCTTAAAAGCTACACATCATGCCGAGACCCAAAGAAATTCAGGAACAATTGAGAAAGAAAGTAATTGAGATCTATCAGTCTGGAAAGGGTTATAAAGCCATTTCCAAAGCTTTGGGAATCCAGCGAACCACAGTGAGAGCCATTATCCACAAATGGCGAAGACATGGAACAGTGGTGAACCTTCCCAGGAGTGGCCGGCCGCCCAAAATTACCCCAAGAGCGCAGCGATGACTCATCCAAGAGGTCACAAAAGACCCCACAACAACGTCCAAGGAACTGCAGGCCTCACTTGCCTCAGTTAAGGTCAGCGTTCATGCCTCCACCATCAGGAAAAGACTGGGCAAAAATGGCCTGCATGGCAGAGTTCCAAGGAGAAAACCACTGCTGAGCAAAAAGAACATCAAAGCTCGTCTCAATTTCTCCACAACACATCTTGATGATTACCAAGACTTTTGGGACAACATTCTGTGGACCGATGAGACAAAAGTGGAACTCTTTGGAAGGTGTGTGTCCAAGTATATCTGGCGTAGAAGGAACACTGCATTTCAGAAAAAGAACATTATACCAACAGTAAAATATGGTGGTGGTAGTGTGATGGTCTGGGGCTGTTTTGCTGCTTCAGGACCTGGAAGACTTGCCGTGATAAAAGGAACTATGAATTCTGCTGTCTACCAAGAGATCCTGAAGGAGAATGTCCGACCATCTGTTCGTGTACTCAAGCTGAAACGAACTTGGGTTCTGCAGCAGGACAATGATCCTAAACACACCAGCAAGTCCACCACCGAATGGCTGAAGAAAAACAAAATGAAGACTTTGGAGTGGCCTAGCCAAAGTCCTGACATGAATCCTATTGAGATATTGTGGTATGACCTTAAAAAGGCCGTTCATGCTCGAAAACCCTCTAATGTAACTGAATTAGGACAATTCTGCAAAGATGAGTGGGCCAAAATTCCTCCAGGACGCTGTAAAAGCCTCATTCCACGTTATCGCAAACGCTTGGTTGCAGTTGTTGCTGCTAAGGGTGGCCCAACCAGTTATTAGGTTTAGGGGGCAATCACTTTTTCACACAGGGCCATGATGGTTTGGATTTTTTTTCACCTTTAATAATAAACACCTTCATTTACAAATTGCATTTTGTGTTTACTTGTGTTGTCCTTGACTATTGTTTAAAATTGGTTTGATGTTCCGAAACACTTAAGTGTGACAAACATGCAAAGGAACAGGAAATGAGGAAGGGGGCAAACACTTTTTCACACCACTGTATATGCATGATTTTTGCTTCTATGCTGTAAGTGTATTATTTTTGTGCATCAATAAATGCTGTAAATACTGCACTTAGAGGCGCCTTACCCTGGCGGTAATCATACCCTGGCGGTATGATTCTGGCTGGAATTTTGTGCTGAAAGCGGTACAATTATTTTGCATGGAAATTTGGCGTTTTTATATTGTAGGCATGCAATTCTTATGAATAACTCACTTAAATCTGTCCGAACCAGAGTCTAGTAGACATCCCGGGTATGATAAAGTTTGAAACACAAAATAATAAATTATAATATAATAAAAATATATATAAAAATGATTCAATAATGTAATCAAATCAAAAACACTGAAATTTGCTCAGTTGCAGAATAGTCGCTGTCATTAAATTTATTGTTTGATGATAAATTGTCATTCTAATTTTTTATCGGTGTTTTCTAGCTGGTCTATAACCACTTTTGACATAAAGGGACACTTTTTGGTTGCTATGGACAATCTCCAGTTTCCAGGCAGAAAAAATATATTTTTATTATATAAAATGACATGCAGGGCACTGGGCAGACCACTAGGGACAAAGGGGATGTGTATTTTTTGTATACAGTACTGTAATCTGTAAGATTACAGTACTGTATGTGTGTTGTGTTTTTAAACTTTTTTGAATTTGGCGCCGATCTCCGCTCCCATGCGTCGGAACGTCGCAGGGAACGGAGATCAGCGGCACTCGGGCACTGTGTGAATCGAGCGAGTGGACGGCTCGCTCACACAGCGAGGAGACATCGCAGGATCCAATGCAAGCCCGAGTCTGGCTCGGGGTTACCGCTCCTGTCAGAAAAAACTGAACCTGAGCCAGACTCGGGAACACTGCCAAGGAGGTTAATAAGACTCATAGGGTATCTGCATGTGAAGTGGCACACCTATACCATGCAATAGTGATATTTTGAAAGAAAAAAAATCCCTAAACATCTATAACAGATGCTTATCCAAGATAAGGGTCTGGTATGGAATTTAAGGGAAGATCCCATGAAAAATCCATACTAGCCCTTGATCTGAGCATGCAGCCTGACTGGCCAAATAAGGGAAGTCAGCCTACCTCCTAAACCAAACCAACATGGGTAGGGTACCTTGCCAGACCCCCTCCTTCTGTCAAAGTACCTTGTCTCCATGTTGATTAAGAATCCATGCCCATGGGCTTTTATTTGTGCCTGATGGGTTTTGAATGCCCAGTATAAGTCTGTAGCAATGCAAAACCTGCTTGAAGGGTAAACACAGGACAGAAGAGGTCAACTGAAGATCAAAATCACATGTCAATTAATTCTGAATGATCACAGAAGCATCTCAAACAAACATCATTGACACAAGCCCAAAGGTCATCAACAAAGGCCTTAAATGTATTTTTTCTTCTCTGACCTGCACACACTTTAATGTATTCAACATATCAGAGTTCTAAAGAAAGAAAAAGGAACAACAGCTTAATTGTCCCTTACATGGGGTGATAGCTGGCACAAAGGCCTCACATAAGCCCTCATTCACTGTGCCAACACCTTCTCCCAAGTACCAGGAGCATTAGGCACAGGTGCCTTCCAAAGGTACACCCTTGTTTTTAGGGGACCCCTCTAAATGCACCCTCCAATGCTAAATGACATGGGGTTTTGATTGAGCATCTCACAGAACTGCATATCAGCTTTTCTTGGTTTCTTCATCGTTATGAAGAGCTTGGGGTGAGAAATGTATGCTTTATTGAAGTATAAGCAAAGCATGGCGTACAGTACCAAAGTAGAACAAAACAATCTGTGCAGTTACAGTTGACAACAAGATACCACATTGCATCTTGACAAGATACATCATTTGTACGTTAAAATACATCAATAGCGGGCATCACAATTAATATTGTTAATGCACATAACATTTGGCATTGAATGACAGTAGTACCTCCTATTAGTTGTAAAATCAACTGTTGTTAGTCATGTTTAATTTTAGTTAAAGTTAAGTAAAATATCAAAAAAGCATGTAATTGGGAATTTAAATATCTTCTTTTAAAAAATTAAAAGTTTTAAGACCCCCTGAAGTGAGCAAATGATGTAAGTAGTAAACACGCTAAGGCTCGATTCACATCTATGCATGTTGCTTTTGAGCGTTTATGCAGTGCTTTTTGCGGTGCTTGCCGTGCTTTTACCGTGATTTTACCGCGATTTGCGTTTTTTTACACTGTATATAGCTGGTTGCTAATGAGGGGGCCGTTTAAGCAAGCCACCGTGTCCTTAACAACCGATGAGTCATCAGTTGTCAGCGGGCCCCCAAAATCCATACCAGACCCTTATCCGAGCATGCAGCCCGGCAGGTCAGGAAAGGGAGGGGACGATAGTTTTTAACAAGTCTTTTATTAAAAATCTTCTTCTTCTTCTCCGCTTCTTCCTCCATCTTCTCCCGCATCTTCATCCTCCGGTCTTCTCTTTCTCCCCCTTCTTCTTCTTCCGCTCTTCTTCTTTGTCCGGTGTTCTTCTTCCTCTGCCGCCTCTCCCTTTCCTCACCTGCCGGGCTGCATGCTCGGATAAGGTTCTGGTATGGATTTTGGGGGGACCCCCATGTCATTTTTTTTTAAATTATGGTGTGTGGGGGTCCCCACCGAATCCATACTAGACCCAAGGGCCTGGTATTGACCTGAGGGAGACCCCACGCTGTTTTTTTTCACAATTTTTTTAGTCAGCATTTTTTTTTTTACATTGCGCAGGAAGCCAGCTGACAGCTGATAACTCATCGGTTGTTAAGGATGCGGCTTCCCGGCCCCCTCCTTAGCAACCAGCTATATACAGTGTATAAAAGAAATAAAAAACACAAAATGCAAATCGCGGCAAAATCACTGTAAAATCGCTTTAAAAACGCAGCACTTGCGTTTTGGATACGGGTCCATTGAATTCTATTACATGCAAAACACTGCATTTTGCGGGAACAAAAGTCCCAGGCCCTTTCTAAAAACGCAGAGGCACAAAATGCATTGATGTGAACATATTCCATAGGAACCCATGTTAAAAAATTTCCCTGCATTTCTGCCAAATGCATCAGAAAACGGATTAGTGTGAAATAAGCCTTAGGCTCATAATTCTGCATTCACGATCATAAGAAGTTCAGGTAGGTGTTTGTTTTGCCATAAGAGGGATTAAACTTGGTTGTTTATAATGGTATAGAAGACCTGTGTGGGCAATGGGCATCAGCCATGGTGATCCCCGACAAACCTTGGGTTATTGCACATATAGGATGTGGGGTGACATGCACTAGAGAGGTATAGTATATATTAAGGTTTGGTAGCATTGTTGGTTAGATTTGTATATGTGCTAAAGGTGGAGTAAGATAGGACAAATTAAAGTCAGGGAGGGCAGCCCACCTCCAAGACTTTTAGGGTGCACCAGTGAAGTAAAGTATATGTCTGCTGTTTCCCCAGACAACTGAGGTAAGGATGGAGTCTAAAAGTTATAAGAGCTTTAGTGGTAGGTACACAGGGAAGTGCCACATGAGATATAGAATTTTGAGCTAAAGAACCATTTTTATTAGATTGATTCTACCCATGACACCCAGCAGAAGTTTGGCCCACACCTGGGTCTTAACCTTGACCAGGACATATAGCAGTTCAAAATTCAGAGAGCTATAATCCCAAGGTGACCTCATGATGCGGAAAACCAAATACGATAATGAGCTAAATCTGGCCAGGGGGAGAGATACCTGTTCCATCATGGGTGGAAAACTGTTAATGGGAAGCACTTGAGGCTTGTCCCAATTAATTTTAAGACTGGAGTATTCTGCAAATTGTTCAGTGATTTGTAGGGTGGCCTGCAAGGAGGTACCAGGATGTCATCAGCATACATTCAAATAGTCTTGACAAATAGGCCCATGCGCAGTCTCTGTATAAAGGATCTGATAGAAATCGCAAGTGGTTCAGCAGCCAGAGCATACAGAAGTGGGGATAGTGGCCATCCATGACACATTCCTCTGAAAAGATGAAGTGGTTGAAAGATCCCACCATTTAACACCCAGGCTTGATACAACAATTGAACCCACTTGATATAATTAGGACCAAAACCAAAACATTTCAAGCACTGCCATACTGTAGATAGCACCATTCAACTGAATCAAAAGCTTTAGCTGCATCTAAAGCTACTATCATTCCCATGCCAATTTGATCATGAAAGGCTTAAAGGTCTATGAACAGCTGTCTAGTATTGCAGGCTGTATTTTCCTGGGAATAAATCCCAATGGGTCAGGATGAATTAATGATAGGATAGCTGGATTCATGCACATAGCCAGTATCTTCGCTAAAATTTTAATGTGAACTTGTTGTAACAAAATTAGTCTACAGGACTTCGACAGCCCAAGGTCTTTACCAGGCTTGGGAATTAATATAATGAGCGGTTCCCACATCTAAACTGATAATGTAGAAAAATTCAATATGTTATTAAAAAGGTCTAATAGTCTGGGAAGCAACGTGGGCATAAAATTCAAGTGGGAGGACATTTGTATCTGGAGCCTTGGTATGGGCAAACTGGACTATATCATCGGCTATTTCATGAAAAATGGTACACCAAGGAGTGACACCTGTTCCATGGCAAATGAGGGAACGTAGAGTTTCCCTTAGAAAAGCCAATGTTTTTGTATCAGCATGTGAAACTGTAGAAGAGTATAAATTACTATAAAGGTCACAAAACTTTGCAGTTATTAGCTTGGGGTCAGCAATGTGACTGTCATTGTAGGGTAATAACCATGGGTGCTGTGGAATCGTGAGCTAGGTGTTTTCCAGAGTGCTTGTCATGTTAAAAAATAATTTATTTACAAAAAAATTGTTTTTGCCTGGCCTTTACATTGTGAAGTTGCTCCGCAACCCTTGTTGGCATCTTTAAATGGGTTACATGGTCTGCAGGGGGGTCATTGAGATACAACAACTCAAACGAGGCCAAATATGACAATGCTGGTTCAAGTGTATTCTTAGATGAGCATTTTTGTCTGGAGGTATAGGTAGTAAGGCTTAGACAGGCTTGTAGCTTGAAGGATTTGCAAATAGCAAGAAAGGTTTCAGTTTTTTTATTGGTATCAAAGAAAGCTCCCACTCATTACTCTAATCATTTACATCCGGGAGGACAATCAACCAAAAAGGATTAAGACACCACTGGGCATAGGTGGACGGACATGAATGAGTATAGTGGCCCAATATGTAACTATGTAATATGGAAAATGTTAAGAAAGAATGCGGGTACAAAAGCCCACCTCTAGTAATTGAGGCGATAAAATCTTGGACAATAAAATGAAGTCAATTCAGGACATTGTGGAGTGGGAGGTAGAAAAACACGTGTAGGCTCTAATGGTTGGGTATTTATACCCACAGATTCAACAATATCAAAGTCCTTTAACAGACGGGAGAATCCAGTCTTGTGGTCTGGGTATGCATGAGTGGGTGCTGGGCCCAATTTATCTACACTAGGATTAAGGGCCATGTTGACACTCTCAGCACCCCGCGACACTCTCAGCACCCTGCGACACTCCCAGCACTCCGCAACATTTTAAGCACACCAAGTCACTCTCAGCACTCCACGTCACTCTCAGCACCCTGCGTCACTCTTAGCCCCCTGTGAAAATCTCAGCACTCTGTGACACACTCAGCACACCGCGTCACTCTCAGCACTCAGCGTCACTCTCAGCACCCTGCAACTCTCTCAGCACTCTGTGACACACTCAGCACACCGCGTCACTCTCAGCACTCAGCGTCACTCTCAGCACCCTGCAACTCTCTCAGCACCCTGTGACACTCTCAGCACTCCGCAACATTTTAAGCACACCAAGTCACTCTCAGCACTCCACGTCACTCTCAGCACCCTGCGTCACTCTTAGCCCCCTGTGAAAATCTCAGCACTCTGTGACACACTCAGCACACCGCGTCACTCTCAGCACTCAGCGTCACTCTCAGCACCCTGCAACTCTCTCAGCACTCTGTGACACACTCAGCACACCGCGTCACTCTCAGCACTCCGTGTCACTCTCAGCACTCCATATCATTCTCAAGGCCCTGCGACACTCTCAGCACCCCGCGTCACTCTCGGTACTAATGGTACTCCCAGGCACTAAAGGTACCCCCTGTTACTCCCAGGTGCTAAAGGTACTCCCAGGTACTAAGGTTACTACCAGTACTAAGGGTACTTCCAGATACTAAAGCTACTACCAGGTACTAAGGTTACTTCCAGGTGCTAAAGATACTCCCAGGTACTAAGGTTACTCCCAGTACTAATGGTACTCCCAGGTACTAAAGGTACTCCCAGCACCAAAGGTACTCCCAGGTACCAAAAGGTACTCCAAGGCACTAAAGGCATCGCCAGTTACTCCCAGGTACTAAAGTTACTCCCAGTACTAAAGGTACACCTACTGTCTGTTTCTTGAGCATTTGCTCCACTCCTCCTGTTCGACCGCCGCTGTAGAGCTTGTCAGCTCCTGCAGCCCCCCTCGGTCAGTCTGTCTCTCTCCGGTCCTGCTCCTACTGCCTCTCCCGGTCTGGCTATCACATCCCCGCCCCCCGCTGCTTTTATTGATCAGGTAATCAGCCTCACCTCGCGCTAATGGTTTTCTTGTCAGGTTCCGCCCCCCCTCCACCTCTCCTGATCAGCCGATCAGCTGATTATCCATCCGACTTATAATCTCCTGTTACTCGCCGCCTCTCCTGGTCAGGTCAGTGTATCTCCCTCCTGGCCCTGGTCACTCTCTCCAGTGCTTTCTCTTCCCCTGTTCTCCCAGCATGTTTCTCCAACATCCCAGCTCAGCACTAAGACCTCAAACATACAGCTAATACCATTAAGAACTATCTGCAGTGTAAAGAAGAACAAGGAGCCCTGGTAGTGATGGTTTGGCCCCCACAGAACTCTGATCTCAACATCATCAAGTCTGTCTGTAATTACATGAAGAGACAGAAAGATTTGAGGCATCCTATATCTACAAACGATCTGTGGATCTGTGTTTAGAACAACCTACCTGCTGAGTTCCTTCAAAAACTGTTTGCCAGTGTGCTTAGAAAAATGTACGCCTGTATGGTGTTTTGAAAGGCAAAGTTTGGTCCCACTAAATATTAGACATGTGCAATTCGTTTCGTTCCGAATTAGTTTTTTAACGAATTTCGCCAAATTCGTTAATTCGGAAATATCAGAATTAACAAAACCCTGTTTAACGAATTTTTCTGAATATTCTAAAATTTGTAAATTCATACATTCGTAAATTCGTACATTCGTAAATTTGTACATTCATAAATTCGTACATTCGTAAATTTGTACATTCATAAATTCGTACATTCGCACATTCGTAAATTTGTACATTCGTAAATTCGTACATTCGTAAATTCGTAAATTTGGAAATCAGAAATAATAATTAACTGATAATTACTTAACTATTACTAACTATTAAATATAGGTATTGTAATTTCCTTTCAAATTTGTCTGTTAGTGAATGTAAAAAATACAAATTTATCAGAAGTTATGAATTATCCAAAATAACGAATTCCGTATCCAAACGAATGTAATGAATTAATAATAATAAAAAATTATTATTATTATTTATTAATTTGTTCTGTTCCATTTGTTTAGATGCGGCATTCGTTATTTCGGATAATTCGTAACTTTGGATAAATTCGTATTCGTTATGTTCACTGACAGCCAAATTTGAAAGGAAAGTACTTTCCCTGTAATTTAATAGTTAGTTACTATTTCAGATTTTGGAATTTACGTGTTATCGGATTTCCAAATTTCCGAATTTTCAAATTTACTAATGTACGAATGTACGGATTTACAAATTTTACGAATATACGAATTTACAAATGTACGAATGTACGAATTTACGAATTGCAATCATAAGGAATGACCCAAAAAAAAAAAAAAAAAAAACGAATGAAACAAACGACAACAAACTATTTTTTTGGGAGTGCACATGTCTACTAAATATTGATTTGATTTGATCTGTTCATTTACTTTCCATTTTGTTAATTGATAGAAATAAACTATCAACCCATCTATTTCTGAAAGCATTCTTTGTTAAGCAGATTACCGTATTTATCGGCATATAACACGCACCTTTTTCCCCTTAAAATCAGGGGAAAATCGTGGGTGCGTGTTATACGCCGATCCCCAGCGATCCCCCGCCGATCTCCGCTAGCTGTGAGCGGAGCGGAGCGATCGCCGCCGAGCTACACATAGCGAGTGTACTCGGCTCTTTTCGGCTCTTCTCTGCTCCACTCACAGTCACGTGAGCGGCGCCGAGAAGAGCCGACAAGAGCCGAGTACATGTGTATCGCCGCTGAACTACACATAGCGAGTGCACTCGGCTCTTTTCGGCTCTTCTCTGCTCCGCTCACAGTCACGTGAGCGGAGGCAAGAAGAGCCGACAAGAGCCGAGTAGCGAGTACATGTGTATCTCTGCGGCGTTCGCTTTGCTTCGGTGTCCTGTCGGCGCCAATTTTAAATGGCGATGGACACACAAGGCTGCAATGGGGACCTGGCTGCAATGGGGGCAAGGCTGAAGGCTGCAATGGGGACAAGACTGCAATGGGGACATGGCTGCAATGGGGGCAAGGCTGAAGGCTGCAATGGGGACAAGACTGCAATGGGGACATGGCTGCAATGGGGGCAAGGCTGCAATGGGGACATGGCTGCAATGGGGACATGGCTGCAATGGGGGAAAGGCTGCAATGGGGACATGGCTGCAATGGGGACATGCCTGCAATGGGGGAAAGGCTGCAATGGGGACATGGCTTTAATGGGGGCAAGGCTGCAATGGGGACATGGCTGAAGGCTGCAATGGGGACAAGGCTACAATGGGGACATGGCTGCAATGGGGACAAGGCTGCAATGGGGACATGGCTGCAATAAGGACATGGCTGCACTGGGGACAAGGCTGCACTGGGGACAAGGCTGCACTGGGACAAGGCTGCACTGACAAGGCTGCAATGGACACTTAAATGTAAGTTTTTTTTTTTCCTTAAACTCCCATCCTAAAAGTTTTTTTCCTTAAAATTCCCTCCTAAACTTTGGGTGCGTGTTATACGCCGGCGCGTGTTATACGCGGATAAATACGGTAGTTCACACATAAAGTCGGAGGGTCGGGACCCAATTCTTTTCCCCAAGAAAAAAGTTTAAAGGACCCCCTTATCAGCTTACATTACTTGGAGCAAGTGGAGCCCAATGATTCAAAAAGGATTCATAAATGTTAAGTTCCAGATGAATCTGCTTAACCTTTGTTCAAGTCTGATATACGTACTAAATTTCTAATTTCTAAGAAGCAAATCCTGTTACAGAAAAAGCAATGCTTCTACAAAACTTTATGCTTTTAACCACTTGACATCCGGCCATAGCCGAATGACGGCCTCGGCGCGGATGTCAATTCCCGGGAGGACGTCATATGACGGCCTCCCTTTTCCTCGTTCCCTGTGCGCGCTCACGAGCGCGCAGCAGTGAAATTCTGTGTTGGCCGTGTCCCTTGGACACAGCCAATCACAGATCGCTGTAAACGGCCAATCACAGCGGCCATTTACAGCGCGATCGGCGTGTCCAATGGGAGATGATCTCATATGTAAACATATGAGATCATCTCTCAGCGCTGCTCCCCCTCCTCACACAGAGACAGCGTGTGAGGAGAGGGAGATGAACGGCTGCAGCGCCGTAAGTGAAAAAAAATAAAAAAATAAAATAAATGTGCCATCTGTGCCCACTGCTGACGGTCCCCAATGCCATCTGCCAGTGCATAATGTACCCAATGCCATCTGACAGTGCATAATGTCCCCAATGCCATCTGCAAGTGCCAAATGTCCCCAATGCCATCAGCCAGTGCCAAATGTCCCCAATGCCATCAGCCAGTGCCAAATGTCCCCAATGCCATCAGCCAGTGCCAAATGTCCCCAATGCCATCTGTCCCCAGAGCCATCTGTCCCCAGTGCCATCTGCCAGTGCCATCTGTCGTCGGTGCCATCTGTCAGTGCCACCTGTCATCCAGTGCCACCTGTCATCCAGTGCCACATGTCATCAGTGCCACATGTCATCAGTGCCACATAGTGCCACATGTCATCAGTGCCACATAGTGCCATCTGTCATCAGTGCCATCTGTCATCAGTGCCGTATCAGTGTCACGTGTCATCAGTGCCACATATTAGTGCCACCTGTCATCAGTGTCACGTATTAGTGCCATCTGTCATCAGTGCCACCTGTCAGTGTCACGTGCCATCTGTTATCAGTGTCACCTGTCATCAATGCCACGTATCAGTGTCATTTGTCATCAGTGTCACGTGTCATCAGTGCCACGTATTAGTGCGTCTGTCATCAGTGCCACGTATTAGTGCCATCTCTCATCAGTGCCACGTGATATCAGTGCCATCTCTCATCAGTGCCACATATTAGTGCCATCTCTCATCAGTGTCACGTGTCATCAGTACCCCGTATTAGTACCATCTGTCAGTGTCACGTGTCATTAGTGCCCCGTATTAGTACCATCTGTCATCAGTGCCACATCAGTGCCATCTGTCATCAGTGCTACGTCAGTGTCACGTGTCATTGTCCTTGTGCTCCAGGGCCTTCAAAAGTGTAATAGGTAGTCAATAAGTTAGATGTGTAATTTATGCTCCTACCTAGAACACGTGATTGCCCCCCCCCCCCTTCATGTGGGCCTCTCTAAGTGGCCAGGCTGTGAAAAAGTCCCACACATGTGGTATCGTAATACTCAGGAGGAGTAGCAGAATTTATTTTATTAATAGTTAGTTACTATTTCAGATTTTGGAATTTACGTGTTATGGGATTTCCAATTTTCCGAATTTTCAAATTTACTAATGTACGAATGTACGGATTTACAAATTTTACGAATATACGAACTTACAAATGTACGAATGTACGAATTTACGAATTGCAATCATAAGGAATGACCCAAAAAAAAAAAAAAACGAATGAAACAAACGACAACAAACTATTTTTTTGGGAGTGCACATGTCTACTAAATATTGATTTGATTTGATCTGTTCATTTACTTTCCATTTTGTTAATTGATAGAAATAAACTATCAACCCATCTATTTCTGAAAGCATTCTTTGTTAAGCAGATTACCGTATTTATCGGCATATAACACGCACCTTTTTCCCCTTAAAATCAGGGGAAAATCGTGGGTGCGTGTTATACGCCGATCCCCAGCGATCCCCCGCCGATCTCCGCTAGCTGTGAGCGGAGCGGAGCGATCGCCGCCGAGCTACACATAGCGAGTGTACTCAGGTCTTTTCGGCTCTTCTCTGCTCCACTCACAGTCACGTGAGCGGCGCCGAGAAGAGCCGACAAGAGCCGAGTACATGTGTATCACCGCCGAACTACACATAGCGAGTGCACTCGGCTCTTTTCGGCTCTTCTCTGCTCCGCTCACAGTCACGTGAGCGGAGACGAGAAGAGCCGACAAGAGCCGAGTAGCGAGTACATGTGTATCTCTGCGGCGTTCGCTTTGCTTCGGTGTCCTGTCGGCGCCAATTTTAAATGGCGATGGACACACAAGGCTGCAATGGGGACCTGGCTGCAATGGGGGCAAGGCTGAAGGCTGCAATGGGGACAAGACTGCAATGGGGACATGGCTGCAATGGGGGCAAGGCTGAAGGCTGCAATGGGGACAAGACTGCAATGGGGACATGGCTGCAATGGGGGCAAGGCTGCAATGGGGACATGGCTGCAATGGGGACATGGCTGCAATGGGGGAAAGGCTGCAATGGGGACATGGCTGCAATGGGGACATGCCTGCAATGGGGGAAAGGCTGCAATGGGGACATGGCTTTAATGGGGGCAAGGCTGCAATGGGGACATGGCTGAAGGCTGCAATGGGGACAAGGCTACAATGGGGACATGGCTGCAATGGGGACAAGGCTGCAATGGGGACATGGCTGCAATAAGGACATGGCTGCACTGGGGACAAGGCTGCACTGGGGACATGGCTGCACTGGGACAAGGCTGCACTGACAAGGCTGCAATGGACACTTAAATGTAAGTTTTTTTTTTTTCCTTAAACTCCCATCCTAAAAGTTTTTTTCCTTAAAATTCCCTCCTAAACTTTGGGTGCGTGTTATACGCCGGCGCGTGTTATACGCGGATAAATACGGTAGTTCACACATAAAGTCGGAGGGTCGGGACCCAATTCTTTTCCCCAAGAAAAAAGTTTAAAGGACCCCCTTATCAGCTTACATTACTTGGAGCAAGTGGAGCCCAATGATTCAAAAAGGATTCATAAATGTTAAGTTCCAGATGAATCTGCTTAACCTTTGTTCAAGTCTGATATACGTACTAAATTTCTAATTTCTAAGAAGCAAATCCTGTTACAGAAAAAGCAATGCTTCTACAAAACTTTATGCTTTTAACCACTTGACATCCGGCCATAGCCGAATGACGGCCTCGGCGCGGATGTCAATTCCCGGGAGGACGTCATATGACGGCCTCCCTTTTCCTCGTTCCCTGTGCGCGCTCACGAGCGCGCAGCAGTGAAATTCTGTGTTGGCCGTGTCCCTTGGACACAGCCAATCACAGATCGCTGTAAACGGCCAATCACAGCGGCCATTTACAGCGCGATCGGCGTGTCCAATGGGAGATGATCTCATATGTAAACATATGAGATCATCTCTCAGCGCTGCTCCCCCTCCTCACACAGAGACAGCGTGTGAGGAGAGGGAGATGAACGGCTGCAGCGCCGTAAGTGAAAAAAAATAAAAAAATAAAATAAATGTGCCATCTGTGCCCACTGCTGACGGTCCCCAATGCCATCTGCCAGTGCATAATGTACCCAATGCCATCTGACAGTGCATAATGTCCCCAATGCCATCTGCAAGTGCCAAATGTCCCCAATGCCATCAGCCAGTGCCAAATGTCCCCAATGCCATCAGCCAGTGCCAAATGTCCCCAATGCCATCAGCCAGTGCCAAATGTCCCCAATGCCATCTGTCCCCAGTGCCATCTGTCCCCAGTGCCATCTGCCAGTGCCATCTGTCGTCGGTGCCATCTGTCAGTGCCACCTGTCATCCAGTGCCACCTGTCATCCAGTGCCACATGTCATCAGTGCCACATGTCATCAGTGCCACATAGTGCCACATGTCATCAGTGCCACATAGTGCCATCTGTCATCAGTGCCATCTGTCATCAGTGCCGTATCAGTGTCACGTGTCATCAGTGCCACATATTAGTGCCACCTGTCATCAGTGTCACGTATTAGTGCCATATGTCATCAGTGCCACCTGTCAGTGTCACGTGCCATCTGTTATCAGTGTCACCTGTCATCAATGCCACGTATTAGTGTCATTTGTCATCAGTGTCACGTGTCATCAGTGCCACGTATTAGTGCGTCTGTCATCAGTGCCACGTATTAGTGCCATCTCTCATCAGTGCCACGTGATATCAGTGCCATCTCTCATCAGTGCCACATATTAGTGCCATCTCTCATCAGTGTCACGTGTCATCAGTACCCCGTATTAGTACCATCTGTCAGTGTCACGTGTCATTAGTGCCCCGTATTAGTACCATCTGTCATCAGTGCCACATCAGTGCCATCTGTCATCAGTGCTACGTCAGTGTCACGTGTCATTGTCCTTGTGCTCCAGGGCCTTCAAAAGTGTAATAGGTAGTCAATAAGTTAGATGTGTAATTTATGCTCCTACCTAGAACACGTGATTGCCCCCCCCCCCCCCTTCATGTGGGCCTCTCTAAGTGGCCAGGCTGTGAAAAAGTCCCACACATGTGGTATCGTAATACTCAGGAGGAGTAGCAGAATTTATTTTGGGGTGTCATTTGTGGTATACACATGCCATGTGAGAGAAATAACCTATTACAATGACAATTTTGTGGAAAAAAAATAAAAAATAAAAAAATAATTCATTTTGCAAAGAATTGTGGGAAAAATGACAACATCAAAAACCTCACCATGCCTCTTACTAAATACCTTGGAATGTCAACTTTCAAAAAAGGGGTCATTTGGGGGGTATTTGTACTTTCCTGGCTTGTTCGGGTCACAAGAAATGAGATCGGCCACCAGTACATCAGGTGTGATCAATTTTGTATAATTTTCACCAGAGCTTGTAGACTCTCTAACTTTCACAAAGACCAAATAATATCCACTAATTTGGGTTATTTTTACTAAAGATATGTGGCAGTATAAATTGCGGCCAAAATTTATGAAGAAAAATTTATAATTTCCTAAATTTTATCACAGAAACAAAGAAAAATGCGTTTTTTTTTCCAAAATTTTCGGTCTTTTTTCATTTATAGCTGTTAAAAAAAAAAAACCCAGAGGTGATCAAATACCACCAAAAGAAAGCTCTATTTGTGGGAAAAAAAAGGACAAAAAATTCATTTGGGTACAGTGTTGCATGACTGAGTAATTGTCAGTCAAATCGTGAGAGCACCAAAAGCTGAAAATTGGTCTGGATGGGAGGGGGGTTTAAGTGCCTGGTAAGCAAGTGGTTAAGTGTATTCAGAAACTCACACTATTGAACATATGCCAAGTCAAATTTACTCTTCAAAAGCCCAGCATCTACGACACATAATTTTATTATGGTCAGACAAGCTTCAAACTTTCCAACCGTGGTATGGAAATAACATACAAAATATAGACAGGCTTCAGCTCTCCCATTTCTTTTACAGGATCTCAACCTTGTCCTGATCTAACCCAAGCAATGTATTTTTCCACTTCTGTGATGATAAGGGCATGGATTCTGCAATGTTTCTTTCAACATAGCTGGGTTGGATCATGCTACAGAAAGTTGGGTAAAGTCCTAGGGATAAGTGAAATTGAGCGTTTTGAATTTTGCCAATATTTCTGTAAAAACTGGTACATTTTAGCTAAATGTTCCCTCTTTAAAAAGTGCTGAAATCAATGGAAAAGTTGGAAAAAATTTAAGTAAATCCCATATAATGTTTAACATGTTTTAAAGGAAATGTTCAGTATTTTAGAAATCTGCAGCTTTCATTAAGATAATCGCTGATGATCTTGCCATGAAGGCCCAGGTTACCAAATAGGTAGACCCCAACCTATGGGCCCCATGCTGTTTAGGGGCCCTGCAACAACAGAGTAAACTAAAATTGATTTCATCTTAAAAGAAAATATCAGTGAAGCTTTCTTAACCTCCCTGGCGGTATGATTATTTCTGATTTTAGGTGCTGAAAGCGGTACAATTATTTTGCATGGAAATTTGGCATTTTATATTGTAGGCCTGCAATTCTTAGAAATAACTCACTTAAATCTGTTCAAACCAGAGTCTAGTAGACATCCTGGGTATGATAAAGTTTGAAACACTAAATTATAATAAAATAAATAACTATAAATAATTATAACAAATAATAATAAAAATTATTCAATAATGTAATCAAATCAAAAACACTGAAATTTGCTCAGTTGCATAATTGTCGCTGTCATTAGATTTAGTGTTTGATGATGAATTTCCCCACAAATCACTATCGCTCAATTCTGCAAGTGATTCTAATTTATTATCGCTGTTTTCTAGCTGGTCTAAAACCACTTTTGACATAAAGGGACACTTTTTGGTTGCTATGGACAATCTCCAAATTTCAGGCAGAAAAAAATGTATTTATAATATAAAAGTGCATGCAGTGCACTGGACAGACCACTAGGGACAAAGGGGATGTGTATTTTACTTTATACAGTACTGTAATCTGTAAGATTACAGTATACTGTATGTGTTTTGTGTTTTTAATTTTTTGAATTTGGCGCCGATCTCCACTCCCGTGTGTCGCAACGTCGCAGGGAACAGAGCTCGGCGGAACTTGACACTGTGTGAATCGAGCGGAGGAGCTCGCACACACAGCGGGGAGACATTGCAGGATCCAGGGGACAAGGTAAGTAACTTTCCCTGCATACTGCGATGCAATCCCGAGTCTGGCTCGGGGTTACCGCTAATGGTACTGAAATTCCACCCCGAGCCATCGGAATCGAGAATACCGCCAGGGAGGTTAAATTGTTTTCAAAAGATAGAAAAAAGAAATCAACTGAAGGAAACAAAAACTTGACATTAATACTATATTTTCTCTATAGCATCTCTAATGTATTGTACCCAATAACAACTTAAATTGGAACTACTTCAGGTTGGCCCCTCTTGCAGGTATAGCTATGTAAAACATTAAAAATAAGTGCCTATATTGCGCAGAATCCAATCATGCATTGGGGGTTATTTACTAAAGGCAAATCCACTTTGCACTGCAAGTGCACTTGGAAGTAAAGTCACTGTAGATCCGAGGGGGATATGCAAGGAAAATAAAAAACAGCATTTTAGCCTGCACATGATTGGATGATAAAATCAGCAGAGCTTCCACTCATTTCAGATCTACCCCATAAGCCCCATACACACGCTCGGACAATCCGCGGACAAGGTCGGTCGGACTTTGTCCGACGTACTTTGTCCGATGTTGTCGTTGCGTACACACGGTCGGACTACGTTGTCGGAATATCCGGTCCGGAAGAACGTCGTGACGTAAGTCGTCGTCCACGAGATTACAAAAGGGAAGTTCAGCACCACGTCAGGCACCCGTTGGGCTCCTTCTGCTGATCCCGTGTTTATCGAGAGTTAGTGGAAGTTTGGTGACTTAAGATTCGCGCTTCTCAGTTTTCTGACTCAGATCGTTACTGCTCTTCAGTTTGTGCTTGTCGTGCGTATCTGTTTATTAGTGCGTGTAGTCAGTTCGCATTTGTTGGTCATTGCGGCCTATATCTTGATATAGGACGCTTTGATTTGCACTGCTTATTGTCTGCTCGTTGCTGGTATTCACTTCGTTCTTTCAGGCCTTGCTGTTTATCGGTGCTTTCTGTTTGTCCGTTCTGACCAGCCGACCTTTTGTGACCTTCTGAGCGATGTTTCCCGTGCGTACTCGTCGCCGAGTTCGTGCTGTACGCGGAATTGGTGTCGGGCTTTTAGCTTTGACCCAAGACCCGTCCATGAACAGAGTGATGAGGAGTATGTGGACCAAGAATTGGTTGCTTCAGCGTGACCAGTTCTCGCACATGCCTTTGCTTCGTGAGATCCGGGAGAATAATCCTGATGATTTCAGGAACTTTCTCAGGATGACGGACCCCGATTTTCACCGTCTTTTGGCTTTGCTGACCCCCTTTATCAGCCGGCAGGATACCTGCATGAGACAAGCCATTACTCCGGAGCAGAGGCTTGTTGCCACGTTGAGGTACTTGGCGACAGGGAGAAGTCTTCAGGATTTGAAGTTCTCTTCAGGTATCTCTCCCCAGGCCCTGGGAATCATTATTCCAGAGACCTGTTCTGCCATCATTCAGGTCCTGCAGGAGGACTATATTAAGGTAACATTTCTACTTTACTATTCCCTTCTATGTATGCTCTGTTTGCTAATGACTTGTATTTTTGACCTCCTTCCCTAATTACCATGATTGCAATATGTTCTAATATGCTGTGCCCCTTTTCTCCTTCATGCATTTTTCCCTTCACTTACCTCACCAGCATGCTCTTCTGCCCCAATAGACACCTATGGCCTAGTCACTTAAGCAATGTCTTTTGTCTGCTGCATAGTATTGTTTGCCCCAAAACACCCCCTAAAATATGCACAAATGTTTGCTGTGTGGTTTACTTCATGTAGAGCCCCCTTTTTTTGTTCTTTTGGTGGGGGGGGGGGCAAACTCATTAGGAACCCCCTCCCCCAACTGCTCTGTCAGATGGTACCAATCCTTTATCTGCTGGCTTTCCCAAGGTCCATACACACTATATACCTACCTCTTTATAGTGCGCATCTTTAGGGATGAATTCAGCAAAGCATGTAGTGCAAGGGACTGCCTCCATACATTCCATTTCCTATTTTTTTGTCTTCTTTCCCTCCTATTAGCTTGCTTGGTAATTTAATAATGTCACACTGTGCCTGCCTTTTTTGGGGGGGGGGGAAATGTTATTTGATCTTTCCTGTGGCCTGCCAATAGTGTTAAGTACAGAGGGTCTGGCCAAACTAGGCCACATTATTGAGCCATTTGCCAATCAATGAAGTGCAGAGGGTTACCTGTCCACCACCCCCCCCCCCCCCCAAAACCATAGTTATTGCCAATGTCCCATCAGAAGTGGGGGGATTGATGGGGGGGTGAGTAATCTGTGAAGGGGAGCCTCTACTTTTCTGTGTAAATACTTTCCAGCCTCCAATTTTATACAATGCTCTTGTTCCAAGATGTTGATTGTCTAATCTGCTTGCAATGTTTAGGTGCAAAGTGACTAATTTTTTTTTCTTGTTTCACTCCACAGTTCCCTTCCACGCCACAGGAATGGCAGACTGTGGCCTCCCACTTTGCCAGCCGTTGGGACTTTCCTAACTGCGGAGGGGCAATTGATGGGAAACACGTCCGCATCGTCCCACCGCCCAACTCGGGGTCCTACTATTATAATTATAAAGGGTTTAATAGTGTAGTGATGTTGGCGGTGGTGTCGGCAACATACGAGTTTATGTATGTGGACGTGGGGATGAACGGCCGGATATCGGATGGTGGGGCCATTACGCACACGGAGTTCTACTGGCGTCTCCAAAGTGGCAGTCTGTGCTTGCCACCTCCAGAGGAGAATGCCGAAGGACTCCCCTTCGTCTTTGTCGCAGATGAAGCGTTTGCGCTGACTCCCCATGTGATGAGGCCGTTCCCGATGAGGACCCTCACCCCGGACCAGAGGGTCTTCAACTACAGGCTGTCCAGAGCCAGAAGAGTGGTGGAGAACGCTTTTGGCATCCTGGCCAGCCGCTTCCGCCTGTTCCTGACGGCATTTAACTTGGCGGAATACAAACTGAACCACATAGTTCTTGCCTGTTGCATATTGCACAACTTCCTCAAAAGACATAACAGGAACTATGTGGTGCCCGTTGGCCCAGATGTGGAGGGCCCTCCAAATGCGGACCTCACAGCCCTTCGAGTGGCACGTCCAGGCTTGCCCCCTCTCAATGCCCGCGTGGTCCGGGACCAATATATGGAATACTTTGTGGGTAGGGGGGCCATTGCTCTGCCTGACGATGTGTGAGAGGCATTTTTTAATAAATCTGATATTTTAACCAACCTCTGATTTCTTGTCATTTCAGTCTTCTTTTTAGCTTATTTTACTTTGACATTTTTTCCCTTTGCCTTCGACAGTGGTAATGCACTTTCTGGGCAAAAGGAGGTAACAGTCTCTTCTTCCCAAAAAGATTTTTCTCATGTGTGTTTGCTACCTAATGTTTGGTCTAGAGAAGGTTTGTCCTGCATAACTGACACCCAAAATACTCCTTTTCAGCACCAGGTGTGACATGTGTGTATTCTCCAAAATGCTGTGCTCCGTGTTTTCGTACAAAGCACTGTGGGTGTCATTTACATAAGTCAAATCCGCTATGCTCTACAAGTGCATTGAAAAAGTTCCCTGGGAAAGGAAATTGCAGTGCAAAGTGGATTTGCCTTTAGTAAATAACACCCATTGCCCCCCATATCCTTTACATTTTACATACATAATGCATTGTTTTATTTAAATAAGGAAGCCACACATTTTGAAAATTAAAAAAGTTTACTTGGAAAACATTCACAAGTGCGTTTACAATCTTCACGCCAAAACTGACAACATCTTGGTTATTTACAACATTATTTACAAAGATTACGCAATTTGTAAAACCAGGCATGGAGCTAAGCAGAACCTATGAAGTAGGAAAGTTCAACTTTGTAAAGTGAAGACAAGATCAGACATGACTATATGTTCAAAGTGTGTTTGATCTTGCCTTCATCACATGGGGGGGGGCACCCCCGAAAAGTGGAAATTTGGAACATGCACACAATTTGGTTCTGAAAATGGTCATTAGATGGTAAAACACATGCCTAGAAGCTTCAAAAGTGCCATTTTCCATCATGGGGATGAATGGACGTTTTTTGGGGGTGCAACCCCTTCACCACAACCACTTTCGTAGTTCGTAAAGTGTTTGCACCCCCAAAAAAACGTTGCCATTCATCCACCATGATGGGAGCTAGCACATGTGGACACAATGTGTGCATGTTCCAAATTTCACACAGTTTTTAAGTTGCAAATGTGTTCAGAAGCTGGCACAAATGTGTGTAAATTACTTGGTGCTTTTTCATATTTTTCCTAAAACATCAATGATGTTCTTCAATTTTTGTTGAACATCATTGATGTTTTGCTTTATGTAATCTAGATCTCGATTGCAGACCATTATCTCTCCGATGAGTACGTGGGCACTCTCTGTGGTAAAGTGCGATTTTTCTTCCACAACATCCACGTCACCTAAAAACCACAAACAAAAAAAATGGGGTGTTGGAAATGAGGCAGCCATACATGGATTAGCTTACCAGTAGCTGTGTTCTCCCACACTCACCTGTTGTGGTGACAATTTCTCCAAGTTCGATGATCTCTCCTTCCTCCTCCTCCTCCTCTGCTTCTGCTCTTTCCCCTTTTTTGGGAGGTGTTGGTTTGGGGGTTTCCTCAGACGGCCCAAGTTTTCGCTCCCCTATGAGAATGTCCAAAAGGAAGATTTAGCAACACAAACTATTGAGGGCAGAAATAGGAAATGACAAACATTGCTTGAAAGTGACGGACACTATTTTAGTTTGGCCAGTTACAAATGTCAACTACATGAATGTAGTCACTTTGTAAAGGTGCTAAACTGACTAGCTTTTTGGTAGAAGTTTGTGTGATGGAGACCCCCCTCTAGTATCCACTGGAGCACATGTGTGGAAAAGGCTAATAAAAAGGGGGTTTGGGTGTCCCAGCACTAGTGCTCTCGAGTCCAGATGGGTAAACACCTACTGGGTGACCTCTCCTTTACATTGAATAAATTGCCTTTACATTCTGGATGACATTTCTAGGGAGAACAAACTTCCTTTCCCCCAAAAAAACACCAAACATCGTATTATAAGTGGCCGCACGATCGAGGTTGCGTACGATCGAATGGACACACACACGACCATGACAGTGGCAGAAAGATCGAGGCTGAGTACGATCGAATGCACAGACGAACATGAAAGTGGCCATTTTGGAATGTACAACTTTGTAAAAATCAAACCACATGGAGCAGTATGCAAGCAAGAAATCAAACACAAAACACAACTACTTACTTTTTTGAAGAATTCTCTTGATCTTTCTGTACTGATCGGCCTCCCTCAGTTTCAGGTCTGACCAGCGTTTCCTCAGTTGCTCCTTGGATCGTTGTACCCCAAAATGATTGTACAGCCTCCTCACAACTTTAGACATGATCTTGGCCTTGCGGACATTGGGGTTGAGGTAAGGCCCATACTTCCCATCATAGTCGCTCCTCTTTAATATGTCCACCATCTCCAACATTTCTCCAAATGACATATTGGAGGCCTTGAATTTCAGGCTCCGGGATCGGGACGTTTCTGCCTCCGGCCTTTCCTCGTCCTCCTCCTCGTTGGGGGGATATTTGGGGCGCACCTGCTGTGTCCCCGCCATGTGCTCTCCCCACTGCGCCGTAAAGAGAAGGGGTGGGGAATAGACGAGAAAGATCGTCAGGGGCGGGCGGAGTTTGACGCATGCGCACTGTATATAAAACGTCACACGCCTGTGTCGTAGCCACGATCTGGGAGACGAGGGGAGAGAAAGCTCACGCACGAGACGATCGCTACAAACGAAGGTACAATTTGACGTTGGTACATAACTAGCCTAGACTGATTAGAACTTGAGGCTTCTTTATGGAGAAGATTAGGAGTGTTTAGGCTGACATTATTTATATTGTTTTGTGTGGCGTTGTGTCTTGCAGAGGTGATGGAGGCGTTCTACAACGTGAGCTTTCTCCCACACTTCATTGATAAATACCGGCAATTCCCCCTCTTATGGCAGGCAAAACACAGGGATTATAGCAACAGACCAAAGAGGTACGCAGCCCTGCTGAAACTGGTGGCATTTGTAAAGCCTACCCTGCCCATGGCAACCGTCGCAAACTTAAAAGTGAAGATAAACAACATGAAGACTACCTATTTCCGGGAGCGCAATAAGGTCCTGAAGTCACAAGCATCTGGAGCTGCAGCAGCTGATGTCCATGTCCCCACGCTCTGGTACTATGACAGGCTCCACTTTCTCAAAGACCAGGCTACTGTCAGGAAGTCACTCTCGACTCTTCCTTGCACGCGTCCTTCCACGCACGCCACCCCTGATGAGGCTTCCGAGGACCAACCTGGGCCTTCCAGTCAGGAATATGTGCAGGTGCCCAGCTTGTTCCAGGTATAGTAGTTTTGGAACCAGTTTGTTGAATAATGAATGATGTTCAGTTAATTCAGGATCCCCAATTGCTTATTTCCTAACGTGATTGACATATCAACAGACAGTGGTGTGGGAGACATTTTTGGGAAGAATCTAAACTGCAGGGCTGAGAATTGTATGGTTTTGTATTTGAAAACATTTTGCAACAGTCACTAGATGAGAATTGTGTGTGTTTGATGAACAAATAACTGAAACTATGTCCCTTTTTCAGACACAGGAAGACCTCAGCCAGGAGGTGGCTGTGGAAGGTGGCAGTCAGGAGGAGGCAGGGGGTAGTGGCAGCCAAGAGGGGGGTAGGCGTAGGAGCCTGACTGTCTCCCAAGTCTCTCCCCTCCGCCTTCCCTACAGAAGGGCGAAAAACATGGGGGAGGTGGGAGAGTCAGCGCTCCAGCTGATAAAAGATGCCTCAGCCTCCCTCTATGCCACACCCACCTACGAGGAGGCCTTTGCCTCCTTGGTTACAAGTAAATTTACGGGTATGGAGGCGGGGCAACGCAGCATGTGTGAGGAGGTCATCCTCAAAATCCTAAATGAGGGGATGGCTGGGGAGATGACTCCCCTCACACATGTTTGCGAGAGTGACCTTGCTCCGCCTCCTCCTCCTCCTTCTGCCACCCCACCAGCACCAGCACCACGGCGTGGAAGGAAGCGTACAAGGAAGACAAGAGAGTGACAACCTGGACTCAGTCTGGTCTGAGAGAAGATGGAGCCTCTCGTAGTACCAGAGCCTGGGGACCTAGATGGCATCTGCTGCAGTTCCGGATGTTTTGGACTTCAGGACCAGATTGCGCTCCCTTATTATTTAGATAGGTAGTCTTCATGCCCCCAATTGTTTAAGTCTGTAAAATGATGGTTGCCATGGGTGTCCAAGGCTTTGCAAATTCCCCAAGTTTCACCATGGCTGCGTTCCTCTTTGGTCTGTTGCTGAGACCTAAATAAAGGTTTTTTTGCTTTGAAATAATCATTGACTATTGTGTTTTACTTTTCTACAATGACAGTTTTTCTTTGAGTAGGCAGGTACATTTCACTAATCCTAGAATTAACAAGGGGCACCAACAACCAACAAACTCCTAGTAAATGTAAGCAAGAAATACAAATGTTAATAATGTGGTTTTGCTAAGTTGAGACATACAAACCCCCTCCCAAAAAAAAAAAACCTCCTTCAAATATGTATTCCCCCAAAAAAAATAAATCTGGGTAAAAAAATAAGAAAGATTGTATTACGATCTGAGTAAAAATAAACATGTAGTGTATAAATGCTGCAAAGTAATAAAGAAGTAAGTTTGTGAGAAGTGCGGGTGAATAGGAGCAGCTAAAAGATGTCATTCTTGTTGCATTTTAAAGAAAAAGAGAATGCGCTGCATTAAAGACATTTTAACATTGCAGCGTGACGAATGTGCTGTGTCGATTAGGAAAGGTAGTTTTACCTGACCGAGCGCTTCCGTCACAGAATTTCTTCTGAGCATGCGTAGCACTTTGTCCGTCGGACAAGCGTACACACGCTCGGATTTGGTGTGATCGGACCGGGTTGACGGGAAATCTTTCCAGCAGGAGATAAGACTTTGTCCGACGGACAAACCGACGAACACTGTCCGATGGTGCATACACACGGTCTGATTTTTCAACAACCTTGTCCGATCGGACCAAATTGATGAAAAAGTACGACCGTGTGTATGGGGCTATAGATTTAGAGCGACTGAACTTCTAAGTGCACTTTCAGTGCAAAGTGGATTTTCCTTTCGCAAATAACCCCCATTGTCTCATCCTGCTCTGCACATGCTCAGTATCTCTCCATGTTTAGGCGCTGCCGAGTTTGTAGAGGCCGATCTGCTGACAGCCTTAAAGCAGAATTAAACCCTCTAATCCTTTACAGACAAGGAAGCTGCTTCTGTTTAATCTGCACCTGCCACAGAGCTGTACATGTGATCAGTTATATGACTCAGCCATTTGGTGGTTTGACAGTTTGGTTGAGGACACAAGCAAATGTGAAAGTTAGCAATCCCAATATTCCAGGAATGTAACAGTTTTTTGAAGCTGTAAAATTGGTTTTACTAATGCTTTATGATTTACTGCTGTTCAGGGGCTCTGGGTTTCAGAAAAATGGTAGTCTACAATAAGAAGAAACAAGGGCAATGCTGAAGGCACACACTAATTTTGGTAGCATAATTATTAATGTGGAATGTATGTTCCTTGCTAAAGGACATTCTTTTTTTTCAAGCTGTTATAGGTAAATCAGTAGTAAACTGCTGGAAAAAAAAAAAAAAAAAAAAACTGCAAGACTATGGCTATGACTACTAGCACATTATGAAATAATTATGAAATACTTACCTTAAAATTAAGCCCTTCCAGTGGCACCTGGCCACTTCTGAGAGGGCTGACATGTTCCCCTGGCCTTTATTTTTCGGGTTTACGGGCTACAGCAGTGTGAGTGGTCCGATCCACGATGACATCACTACCGCACATGTGTGCAGGAGCCCTCGGTTTCGACAAGAAGCTCTGAAGGTCCTGTTCGGTATGCCGAACTTCAGAGAGCATGCTCCATTGACGTCAGTGGCTGCATGCAGGGTGAATATCTCCTAAACCCTGCACATTTAGGAGATATTCATTTTACCTAGACAGGTAAGCCTTAGTATAGGTAAAAATAACAAAGCAGGGTTTACAACCGCTTTAAGTACATAAACCAGAGACAACAGGTTCATATTACAGTTTGTCTCTTAAAAGCTCAGCTTCATTCAGCTGTTAGTTTGTAAACACATTTTGAGTGATGGTCATCTCCAACTAGCCCCAACGTGCACACTACTTAGTTCAATGTTATCCCACTAGAGCAGGGATCTCCAAACTATGGCCCTCCAGTTGTTCAGGAACTACAATTCCCATCATGCCTAATCATGTCTGTGAATGTCAGAGTTTTTCAATGCCTCACGGGATGTGTAGTTCCACAAGAGCTGGAGGGCCATCGTTTGGAGATCCCTGCACTAGAGCACAAGCATGAGAGACCTCCAGAAACCTGTGAGGGAGGCCCAGTTTTTGACTGCCTAGGGGCCTCCACAGAGTTTAATCCAGCACTTGTTCAGGTACTTTCTGATGTACGGTAACAACACACTGTCCTTGTTTGCCAATAATGTCCCTGTGTTGTCACCCTATCAGCTACGACTAAGGCTATTGCCGAAACGCGTCAACTTTATTGTTTTATTGTCACTCTGATGTACCAATAAATTACACATTTCAAGGATTACAGTTTTGCCGGCTCTTCTTACTTTTGTCACCCTATCACACAAGCTTCCATTGGAAGCTACAACTGACACTTGCAACACATATAAAGCAGACATGATCCATTGTTGCCACCAACAGGAAACCCACCCTGAAAAATGGCATGCAACTTTTGCTGTAGTACTCTCTGACAGGAAGAAGCTGCAGGAGATCAGCAGCACCGAGCTGCAACAAAGGCTGAAAAAAGGTAAAAACAAGAATTTTATTAAAAAAAAAAAAAAATGTCTTGATACACAACACTTTAGGTTACATCCACTTTAAGGTGTTTGTTGTTGGTTTGCAAGACTACAATGAGCTTTAAATAATTATTGAATGTTAGATAAGCTAATTTTAATGTTTTAAACATTCTTTAATAAACATTTGTTTATGAGCAAAGCCACGTGATCATCATGCCAGTACTGAACTAAAGAACACATAGCTTTGTTAAAGCGGTTATATACCCGTTTTTTGTTTTTTTTAAACCACCTGCAAGACAAAGCCATAATGAGCTAGTATGACTAGCATACTAGCTCATTATGCATCACTTACCTTAGATCGGGGCCCCCGACACCATCCTCGTCTCCCCCTCCAGCCGCAGCCATCTCTCCACAGGTACCCGGAAGCTTACTTCCGGGTATTGCCGCTCCTGCCAATCACAGCGCCGCTGCGGCACTGTGATTGGCCAGAGCAGCGAAGACGTCGCTCCGCGAATGCGCGCTGGGGACTTCAACTTCGGCAAGCTGAAGTTGTGAATGGGGATTAACCCTGTGAATGCACCGTTGTCTACGGCGCGCATGCGTTGTAAAACCTTTGGCAAATATCTCCTAAACTGTGTAGGTTTAGGAGATATTTCTTGTACCTACAGGTAAGCCTTAATCTAGGCTTACCTGTAGGTGCAAGTTGTAATTGAGGGTATACAACCACTTTAATAAGTCGTGCCAGTGCATTAAAACTCATTATAAATAATGAACACAGGGCTTTTTTCCTCAGGGAATAGGTACAGGAACTCCGACCTTCACCTTTTATTTCTTCTCCCTACCCACCCCTGAGCACCGTTCCTTGGTTCCACCTCCTACCGACCTCCCAGTGCTGCCCATTTTAGAGAATACAGAGTCAAGTATCATTTTTGCTACTTGCTAAGTGATTTGCACGTAATTTGTTAATTATAACAAAGAAAGACAGTAAAATAGATCCCCTGCAGTGAGCAACAATCGACCCTACCCCAGCAACAGTAGACCCTCACCCGAGCAAAAATAGAGCCCCAGCAGCAACAACAGATGTCCCCGCAGACTGCACCAATAGACCATCCAGGAGGCAACAACAATAGACCTCTCCCATAACAGTAAATTCCCCCAGAAACATAAGACCCCCCCCCCCACTAGCAACAATAGGTCTACCCAGCAACTATAGACCTCCACGCAAAAAAAGATCCCCACCAGTGACAATAGATCCCCCAGCAGTAATCATCAATAGACCTTCCAGCACACCTCAACACTCCTTTCCATTACATACATTCATTGCTGGAGATGCCGGAACTGCGTTCCACCACGTTCCTGCTGAAAAAAAGTCCTGACAGAACATATAATACAAGGGGAAGCAGAGGAAGCAAAGACATCCTGCCAGTTTTAAATAGTTGGATTTTAAAAATATTTAAACCCTCGCATTATGGTGTATTTTAAGAAATAAGAAAATAATCTACTGATTGGAAGAATGTCCTTCATATGAATGAATTAAAGGGGTTGATTTACTAAAGGAATATAGAATGTGCACTTTGCAAAGTTCAGTTGCAATCTGCAAGAGCAGATGCTCCAGATCTTATTACATGAGGTAAAGCTTCACTTCGGAAAGAATACCCAATCCAATTCAAGGAAAATTTACAAAACAGCATTTTTGCTTGCACATGATTAGATGATGGAAGTCAGCAGAGCTTCTGCTCATTAACTAAGCTCTGTGGAACAACTGCTCTTGCAGAGTGCAACAGCACTCTGCAAAGTACACAGCCTATTTGTTTTTTTTAAATCCTCTCCATTGGGGGTTATTTAAGAAAGGCAAATCCACTTTGCACTACAAGAGCAAAGTGCACTTTAAATTGCAATGAAAGTGCACTTGGAAGTGTAGTCGCTGTAAATCTGAGGGGTAGATCTGAAATGAGGGGAAGCTCTGCTGATTTTATTATCCAATCATGTGCAGGCTAAAATGCTGTTTTTTATTTTTCTTGCGTGTCCCCCTCGGATCTACAGCGACTTCACTTCCAAGTGCACTTTTAGTGCAATTTCAAGTGTACTTTGCACTTGCAGTTTGCACGTGTAGTTCAAAGTGGATTTGCCTTTCGTAAATAAACACCATAGTATCTTTACAGCTTGTGCTTGTAGTACATAGACTGAAATGGGGTCAATTTACTAAGAGTTAAATAACGGAAAGTAAAATAACACATGCGGTAAATGAGTTATGAAAGTTCAATCCACTAAGAATCTAGCGTTAAATAACGAATGTGGTATTTTTTTTGATTGCTCGATAATCTCAATTTATCGCATGTCGGTGGTTACGTGTTGTTTCAGGTCATTTCCTTACAATATTTAACTTTTCAACATGTTTGTTATTTTTCTTTTGCAAAAAAAATTTTTTTTAATTAAACATTTTTTACAGTACTCTGTAATTAAAGGCATTGCAATTTGCAACTACCTTCTCAAATGTATGTCTCCTGATGCTTGGTAATCCAAGCTCCTAAATCCATCATGCCATACATTCATAAAGATGTGTTTTTTTTTGTAAATGTAGTTGTAGAGTTGTTGAAATTACTCTTTTCTATGTTTTTGGCCCAATTCTGTGCTTCTGCCTATGTTTATATTGTGAAAACTAAAGAAAACTGGACTATATTTTCTTAATAATATTTTTAAGTACCGTATATACTCGAGTATAGGTTGACCCGAATATAAGCCGAGGCCCCTAATTTACCACAAAAAACTGGGAAAACGTATTGACCATTGTATAAGCTGAGGGTGAGAAATGCAGCAGCTACCGTAAGTGGAAAGGAGGGTCAACAATGCCCATCTGCAGCTGCATGCCTCCCTGTGTCCTGTGCATGCCTACCTGTGCAGATCTGCCTACCTCCCTGTGTCCTGTGTATCCCCCTGTGTCCATTGCAGCCTACCTGTGTCCTGTGCATGCCTCTGGGTCCTTCTGTAGCCTCTGTGTCCTTCTGCAGCCTCTGTTTCCTTCTGTAGCCCCTGTGCCCATCTTCAGCCTCTGTGCCCATCTGCAGTCTCTGTGCCTATCGCATTTGCACTAATCAGCATGTAAAACAGCGTGTAAAAACATACGGCGGCCATTCCGGTATTCAAAGGCCGCGCCTCCTCCTTGTCTGTGATAGGTGGAACACTCAATTTCCCAGCAGTCAGTGTTCCGCCTATCACGGACATCAGCTCATCCTCATACCACGGATAAGTGTTCCCATATCTGGTACAAGGAAAGAATGGTCTGAGTTTGCTGTTCAAGGTGCACAGAATTTAAGTGAGTTGAGTGGAGAGATGGGACGAATGTAACATTAGGGGGATTTTCCTTTGAAATCCTATCCAAGTTTAACTTATTGTAATGGTGTATATAACCAAAAGTATTACAGTGGCCACTTCAAGAGGTCACTTCTAGCTGGAGTAATTGTCATGGTTGACATACTCCATTGTTGCACTTTTGTAAACATTTACTTTAAAAAAAGTTCTTGATGGTAAAATTCAGCCGATGTTTGCATTTAATTTGCCCTGCACGTCATGCCTTTTTGATTTAATAAAGAAAAATAAAATTACTTGTGTACTCGTAATGTATAAAACGTTTTTATGTGTCCACTGCTGGTGGAATAGTGTCAACTTTCTGTGGTTGGAATTACACCCCTCTCTGCAAATAGTATTGCACCCCTTTCTGTGCGTGGAATAGTACCCCTTCCTGTGGGTCTTCTGTGGGTTGAATTAGGCTCTCTGTGGGTGGAATGCCCCTTTCTGGGGGTTTGAATAGGCCCCTCTTCCTGGTACCGCACTGGTTCCCGCCACCAAAAGGGTGGTGTTAAATTTAGCACCTTTTTTTAGTTCCTGTTTCAATTGTGAATTGGATTTAACAGATTACCGCACGATTTTTTGCAATATTTACTGACATTTTTTTTCCGTTGTTTACCGCAAGTTTATTATTTTTTTTGTGAATTGTACTTGTACCGCATGCGATAATTTATGCAAGTGAATAACATAAAACTCTTATCGCATGCGTTAAACGTTAGTGAATCGACCCCAATGTGCATTAATTAACTTGCAGACTCATAGATAAGGTTCTGTCCTGAACTTTGATGGACATAGTGAAAATATATTTTGAATATTATATACTTTGGAAAATATCTACACTAGGAAAATATGTTTTGCTATTAGTATTACGTAAAATAAATAATAGTAAGTAAATAGTTATATCTTAATAAGTAATAAACAATTAATGGTACATATTTGTGAAATCAATACCTATATATTTATTGGTATCAGTATACTTAAAGGATAAGTTACATGTTGCAGCAGCCCTCATACCCCCCGATCCACCAGTGTGACAGCGAGCGGAGATCTTCTCCCCTTACCCGCTGTCACAATTTAAAAAAAAAAAACGTGCCCATGCTGAGCCAGTCCACGTCATTCATTCACAGAGTTCTGAGAACAAGAGATCAAAAAATAGCGATGATCTACAAGGTTCTCAATGAACTACTAGGGTGATGTTGAACGCTCTGGTAGTTCATTGATGCTTCCTGTCATTGCCTGCCTGTATGATTTATGAGCAGACAGTTTACACTGACAGTCTGCAAGAGCTCTGCATTGCCCCTGCAATCTGCTGATCGCGGTTGCAATGCTTTTTAGGTTTCTAGTAATAAAAAAAAAAAATGGACGCACTGTATATATATTTATTCATATGTCCCTTATAAGTGGGTATTATGCCCCGTACACACGATCGGATATTACGATGGAAAAGTAGGATTATGTTGTTGGAAAATCCGATCGTGTGTGGGCTCTAGCGGGCTTTGAAATTTGAGAGCAGGATATCAAAATTTTCCAACAACAAAATCCGATCTGACTTTTTCCGATCGTGTGTAGGGAATTCCGACAGACAAAGTGCCACGCATGCTCAGATCAAATTACGAGACCAAAGCTATTGGCTACTAGCCTCTACGTAGTTCCGTAGTACGCAACGAACGTCACCGCGTTCAGAACGATCAGATTTTCCGACAACATTGTATGCAACACCAGTTTCGGACAAAATCCATTGGAAAAAAATGGATTTTGTGGTCGGAATTTCCAGACCGTGTGTACGGGGGCTTATAATGGTGGACAATTTCAACTTTTTGGTAAGTTTGCTCTAGGGTCCCTGTATGCTCCCTGTGTCCTCACTTGGGGGATACCTGTCTCTAACCGCCCTGGCATTGTGGCTGTCCCGCCGGGGGGGGGGGGGGGGGTCTTGGCTTTGCCATGTAGGATTGTGCCCAGTGCAGAGTGACTGTATTTTATTGTATGTAATGTCCTATACATGTAAAAAATATGCCATCTGACATATTTTCAGTATGCTTTGTTTGCTTTTTTGGGGTTGCTATTCTATTTCTTTTCCCTTTTTTCCTTTAGAAATGTCATTTTGTGCAGGGACTGTTGTAAACATGGAAAACTGCGCCACTTTACAGGCATACTATAGACACCCCCCAGGTACAAAATTTAAAGGAATATTACACTTTTATTGTTTCACTTTAAGCATTATTAACCACTTTCAGCCCCGGACCATTTTGCTGGCTTAAGACCAGACCACTTTTTGCGACTCGGCACTGCGTCGTTTTAACTGACAATTGCGCGGTCGTGCGACGTGGCTCCCAAACAAAATTGACTCCATTTTTTTCCCACAAATAGAGCTTTCCTTTGGTGGTATTTGATCCCCCCTGCGGTTTTTATTTTTTGCGCTATAAACAAAAAAAGAGCGAGAATTTTGAAAAAATATGCATTATTTTTAACTTTTTGCTATAATAAATATCCCCCAAAAATGTATAAAAAAACATATTTTTTCCTCAGTTTAGGCCGATACGTATTCTTCTACATATTTTTGGTAAAAAACATTGCAATAAGCGATTATTGATTCATTTGCGCAAAAGTTATAGCATTTACAAAATAGGGGATAGGTTTATGGCATTTTTATTAATAATTATTTTTTTACTATTAATGGCAGCGATCAGCGATTTTTATTGTGACTGCGACATTATGGCGGACACATCAGACATTTTTGACACATTTTTGGGACCATTGTCATTTATACAGCAATCGGCGCTATACAAATGCACTGATTCCTGTGTAAAGGACACTGGCAATGAAGGGATTAACCAGGAGGTGGCAGTGTAGGGGTTAAGTGTGTCCTAGGGGCGTGTTGCTAACTGTGGGGGGCGTGGCTGTGTTGTTCACATCACTGATCTCTGATCCAATCACAGGGAGCAGAGATCAGTGACACTGTTGCTAGGCAGAACGGGGAGATGCTTGTTTACTATAGCATCTCCCCGTTCTTCCTCCCCGTGAGACGATCGCGGGTATCCCCGCAGCGATCGAGTCCGCGGGACCCGCGATCTGACTTACGGAGGTCCCGACTGGCGCACGCGATGGCACGGCAGCAAATTTAAAGGGACGTACCTGTACGCCCGTTTGCCTGTCCGTGCCATTCTGCCGACGTACATCTGTGTGCGCCGGTCGGGAAGCGGTTAAAATCACTGCTCCCGGAAAAAACGGACGTTTTTAAAACTTTTTTTTGCATTGATACATTTGCACTTTTTATGACAATAACTTGCATATAAGCCTTTAAAATTAGTACTTTTGATTATTCATGTTTGAGTCCCATAGACTTTAACGGTGTTCGTGTGTTTGAACAAATTTTTTTCCTGTTTGCATGTTCTGGTGCGAACCGAACCGGGGGGTGTTCGGCTCATCCCTAGTTATGAATTATACTGACTGCAGGTGGGAATTTAAACAAAGAGGAAGAATAGATAAGGCATAGGGGTTGATTTACTAAAGGCAAATAGACTGTGCACTTTGCGAAGTGCAGGTTCACTCTGCAAGTGCAGTTGCTCCAGAGCTTAGTAAATGAGCAGAAGCTCTGCTGACTTCCATCATCCAATCATGTGCAAGCAAAAATTTTGTTGTTGTTTTTTTTTTCTTGCATGTGATTATGATTGAGTATTCTTTGTATAGTGAATCTTCAAACCTCATTTACTAAGCTCTGGAGCAACTGCACTTGCAGAGTGCACACTCAATTTGCCGTTAGTAAATCAACCCCATAGTTTCAGCAAGGTCTGTAATAATTTTTTTTTTTTTTTTGTAATAAATACATTTTAATACACATATACTGTAGGAATTTTGAAATAATTAAGTTTGTCTTATTGTATGGTAAATATCAAATGTATGTTTTGTTACATGTAAACCTTGACAACCAGTCATTGTGTGGCCCCATTTGTTAAACAAGGGACCTGTGGCCCTTTATTCTTTATTCTTTGAACTTGCCTTTTTGCGTGTTCCTAACTTGCTGTTGTCCATAAATGTGCCTCGTCTGAGTTTCTGCTTATGCCACGTACACACGAAGGGATTATCCCGCAGGATTGTCCGCTGGACTAAATCCACCAGATAATCCCCTCGTGTATGGGCCTCCGACTGACTTTTTTCCAAAAAATCCGGCGGACTAAAGTTTTAAGTTTTGTTTTAAAATTATCCGCTGGACTTGGCAGTCCGGCGGACAATACGGCCGTCTGTAGTATGGTCCGGCGGACCAAAAAGGACGCATGCTCAGTAGCAAGTATTTTTCTAGTCTTTTTCTTTTTCTAGTCCCGTCGTACGTGCTGTACGTCATCGCGTGAACCGCCGGACTTTTAGCGTGATCGTGTGTGGTCAAGTCCGTTCGCTTTTAAGTCCGCCGAAGCCAGCTGGAAAGTCCGGCGGATTGTCCGCCGGACTAGGTCCGGCGGGAAAAGTCCCTTCGTGTGTACGCGGCATTAGTCTGATCTTTCATTATATTCTACTTCAATACCAGTAAAAAAGCCTTGCTTGCAGTTGCTCCTGCCATATATCCACCAATAAACCAAGCAATTAAAAAAAACATGAATATTGCTTTATTCAAACATAAATAAATATCAATATACAAAAACACCATATAATCAACTAATGTAATTTCTGTAATTTAAAAAAAAAAAAAATAATCTATCAATATGGTCTAAAACCCTCATGAAAATTAACACATAAAATATATTTATACAATATATATTTTTTTTAATTCAAGTGAAATGCTGAATAAATTCTATTATGCTTATAGAAAAAAAGACGAGCTGTCAGATACCAGAAGTTTTATAAAAGTTATTAGTCAGTTAAAAACCAACCTGGAGCACAATGGGGCTCTCATGGTGGGTAAAAGATTGCACACAAAGCATGCTGTAGGACAGCATTTTTCAACTTTTTTTTTCTAGTGTTGGCATACTTTAACTTTTTGCCGACCAGCCGTCGCAGTTTTACTGTGGCAGAATGGTACGGCTGGGCCAAAAACGACGTTACCTTACGTCGATTCGCCTGTTGGCCACTAGGAGCCCATGCAAGTTTCCGGCAGGCGCGATGACCGCCGGGCACCCGCGATCGCTCGTGACAGAGCGAGAACTGGGATCTGTGTGTGTAAACACACAAATCCCGGTTCTTTCAGGGGAGTAGAGACAGATTGTGTGTTCAAACTAAGTATGAACACTGATCTCTTTCTCCCCCTAGACAGTCCCCTTCCCCCTACAGTTAGAACACACCTAGGGAACACAGTTAACCCCTTGATCGCCCCCTAGTGTTAACCCCTTCCCTGCCAGTGACATTTATACAGTAATCAGTGTATTTTTATAGCACTGATCATTATATAATTATCAATGGTGTCAAAAATGTGTCAAAAGTGTCCAATTTGTCCACCTGAAATATTGCAGTCCTGATAAAAATCGCAGATCGCCGCCATTACTAGTAAAAAAAATAGAAAAATAAAAAAATGCCATAAATCTATCTCCTATTTTGTAGACGCTATAACTTCTGCGCAAACCAATCAATATACGCTTATTGTGATTTTTTTCCCCCACAAAATATGTAGAAGAATACATATTGGCCTAAACACTAAAAAAATGTGGGATATTTATTATAGCAAAAAGTTAAAGATATTGTATTTTTTTCAAAATTGTCGCTCTTCTTTTGTTTATAGCGCAAAAACTAAAAACCGCAGAGTTGATCAAATGCCACCAAAAGAAATTGGTGGGGAAAAAAAGGACGTCAATTTTGTTTGGGACTGCGCGATTGTCAGTTAAAGCGACGCAGTGCCGTATCGCAAAAAATGGCCTGGTCATTGAGCAGCCAAATCTTCTGGGGCTGAAGTGGTTAACAGTATGCAAAATCTTGGGGCACCCCAGTCTAAAGTATAACAATGGCCAATAAAGCCTTCATGAAGTTAAGGTTACATCAGAAGCCCCCCCTTCATATCAGAGGTTCTGCCATCATATCAGAGGTCCATGTATCACATCAGATCTCCACAGTCATAACAGAGTTTCCCATCACTTCAGAGGGCAATACACCTTCACATCAGAGGTTCCCCATCACATTAGAGATCTCCTCATGCAATGAGAGTCCCCCAAACATCAGAATCCCCTCATACACCAGAGGCCCCCTATACATGAGAGTGGACTTCTGTCTTCTCTTGAATGCTGGAGGCAGCCCTTCATGCAGCCTGCCTTTAATCAGAGTTATGTGTTGCCAATGTGTCTGCTGCCCACCATCAACATAGCAAAGAATGACAGTGTGTAACCAGGCCCTAGAGCATCATTGACTACTATTGTCCTGATGGGCTGCCCGCACCTTGGCACCTCATAATGCTGACCCAGGGCACACTGAGTCCCATGCTTGTGGCAATCCAGTTGAGTTAAGGTGTTTTTCAGTGAAGGGCATTTTTTTCCTTTAATTCTACAGCATACAAAGACATTGAACATACAGTACTTGTGTCCTCCCGACCTTTCAGCAGTTTGAGGAAGGCCCTTCTTTGTTCCATCTTGACTGTGCCCCTGTACACAAAGTCATCTCTATAAAAACATGGTTTGACTAGTCTAGTGTGGAGGAATATGAGTTCCCTAAGGTTTACCCCACTGAACAAATTTGGGATGTAAGGTAAGCCAAGTCTTCCAAAACCAGTACCTGACCTCTCACTTATTCTTATTCGAGGTCAGTGTGCAAAGGGCAATCCGCTATGCAGAGGATGTAGAAGATCATGCTGACTACTACAGTGATTAAAAAGGACTGGGACTTTATATGAGGTAGAGACCAATTAGGTCATATATCCCCATCCCTATCTATTGGAATTACCATGGAAAGAGGGGGGACAGTTGGAACAAATGGGACTTTATATGAAACATGCAGTCTAATAGGACCATAATTGCCCAAGTAAGATCAATAAATGATAGTGGTAATTTAACACCTGAATACGATCTATATACAACTATGCATGTATATAATATACAGTTTTAGTGATAACCAACTATAAATAGTAAAAATATGGATCTGTTTATTAAGATACAATAGGACCATGATTGACAAGATAAGATAAATAATTAATAGTGGTAATATAACCCATAATTTCATCTATATACACATACAGTGATTGTCATCTTCCAGTATGAATAAAATATTCATACTTAAATTGGCCCCAGCTGGTCATACTTAGAGTTCATATTTACATTTTCCCCCCAAAAAAGTGGATTTGGACTTTTTTAAACTTCAGTTATTTTTGCTGAGCAGTGGTCTGTCTTTTGATTTCTATTTGTTGACTTATAGGAAGCCTTTCTACTGCAACTTTTCCTTTAACACAACCTACAACTCCCCAAAGAGCTCCTTTAAGCTTTGCATTTCCTGAAATAATTGCCAATGAATGGAACAATGGATAGGAAACCAGGAACAAAAAGCTGACATTGGTTTCAAAATGTCCATAGAAGTCAAAATAGAAAATAAACGTGGCCAGCAGATTACAGATGGTCATAAACTCCAGTAAGACAGCTAAACGAATTAATGATAGATGGGCACCCAACCTGGGTCTTGTAAAGCCTGTTACAGTATTTTTAAAATGTCTTACGTGACCACTTATAGTATGAATCAATAAGGAAGTCGAGATACTGACAAATATAAAAGGCAACAAATGCCCCAAAAAGTAGGATGGTATCATGTAGCTCAATTCCTTGTATACACTTTTGTTTGCCGGAAAGTTAACGTCCATAATGTCTGCCGTTTCTTTAATGAAAAAAGCAAAAATAAATCCAAAAATAAAGGAGACAGCATAGGTTATGATGATGGCAGGTGGTATCAGTTGTGGTATTCTGAGTTTTACCCGGAGAAGAAAGTGGTTTTTAAAGATGGTGATCTTCACAACGTAGAGGAAACAAAGCCACATGGCGAACCACAAACTGGAAAAATCAAATAGTAACTGAGCCGCCCGGAAAACACTCCTTTGTGCAGGACTAGAGTAGAGCTCTAACTTGAAGATCCGATTGGTGATCCTGAAGAAGAAGCATGAAAGAAGACAGACTCTGGAAAGTCCAAGGTGCACCATGATCTGATCATAAGGCTTCAGCTTTCTGCTAGTCCACCAGTCTTTAAGATTGGTAACCAATATAAAGGTATTAACCACTAAACCCACAAGAACTTCCACACAGCCAATCACTTCACAAATCAAAACCTTCAAAACAAGCATATTTGCTGGGAAACCTGAAAATGTATGACCTACAGTGTTAATCTCCTTTGTTTAATAGAAGCGTGTATGATTTACCAAGTTTCAATATATTATGCCATTTTATTTATGCCTCTGAGGTACTGTTTTCTTACAGACGAGATTTTTTTTTAATGCAAAATAAAAATTGATGGCAAAAAACATTCAAACTTTTAGCCTAGCAACCGTCACGTATCATAGATGAGCTTGTCTACCTAAAAACCACATTTGTTTACGAATCAGTCACTGTGACTACTGTCATTTGATTTGAATGCAAATACTTGTATGTGTTTTATTAAAGCAGAATTCCAGCCAAATGAAAAAGAACATAAAAAAAAAAATAGCTCCCTAACCCTTTCGCTGCAAGAGCCATTTTTGCAATTATTATTTTTCTTTAAAACCCATGTTACTGTAACGCAGTGGTTGTCAACTTATGAGCTAAAGGGGGCCTCAAATGCTTCCCCTGACATCACCAAAGGGCCACACATAATGTCCAATATTGGTAATGCCTGATGCCACGTACACACGATCGGAATTCTCGTCGGAAAAAGCTCTGATGGTTTTCCCAACGGAATTCCGCTCAAACTGTCTTGCCTACACGCGGTCACACCAAATTCCGACCATCAAGAACGCAGTGACGTACAACACTACGACGAGCTAAGAAAAAATGAAGTTTGATGCTTCCAAGCATGCGTCAAATTGTCTCCGAACATGAGTAGGAATTTTGCACGTCGGAATTGCTACAGACGATCGGAACCTTTTCCGTCAGAAAAATTGAGAACCTGCTCTCAAATTTTTGCTGGCGGGTATTCGGCCAGCAAAATTCCGATGGAGCCTACACACGGTTGCATTTTCCGATGAAAAGCTCTCATCGGTCTTTTGCTGGCCGAAATTCCGATCGTTTGTATGCTGCATTAGAGGACTGTAGACCAAATAGAGGAAATGCGAGTCAGAGAGTCCAGCATGATCGCGGGCATAGTGCGGGGGGGCAGCCATTTAGGGTTAGGGGGCGCAAATTACTTGCCTTTCCCAGGGCACTGACAACCCACGCTACACTGCTGCACATGCTACATTGTTGGCTGGGATTATGCTGCAGAAGAAATTATAAACAAAAGAGAAGTGCACTCAAATAGCCACATCCGTCAATAGAGGGAGTAAACAAAAAAAAGTAGTACTATAACTGTAAACCTTAGACCCCTTTCACACTGGGGCGTTTTTCAGGCATTTTTCAGGCACTTTAGCGTTAAAAAAAGCGCCTGTAAAGCGCTTGAAAGAAGCCTCATCAGCAATCCCAATGTGAAAGCCCAAGTGCTTTAAGAGCCCTTTAACACTGACAGCGCCCGAAAAACGCTCATAAAGCACCGCTTAAACTAGCGGCGCTTTACCAGCGTTTTTTGAACGCTAGTGGGGTGCTTCTAACCCCTGCTATTGGCCAAATAAAGGGTTAACAGTGCCCACAAAGCGCCGCTGCCAAAAGCGCTTTGCAGGCGCTTTTCGGGCGTTTTGCAGGCGCTTCCTATTTATTTCAATGGGAAGGGGAGCTTTAGGAGCGGTGTATTCACCGCTCCAAAAGCGCTGCAAAGAAGGACTTTTTTTTACGCCCTGCCAGCACAGCACCTCTGTGTGAAAGCACTCAGGCTTTCACATTGGGATTGCAGTTGCGGCTTCTTTCAGGTGCTTTACAGGTGCTTATTTTAACGCTAAAGCGCCTGAAAAACGCCCCAGTGTGACAGGGGTCTTAGTCGGATGAATGCATAGGAAACAACAAAGAGGTATGAAAAATAACAATATTTATTGAAAAGTACATAACAAAAAAAGAACATTAGGGAAAGGTTAAAAATCATGTATACTAATACATAATGTGCAGTGAGCCCTTGTGTAGCTACGCGTTTTGCTGTGAGGCTTCTTCAGGACACAAACAAGGTTCTACAGATAGCAAATAAAGAGACCGGATCTCACTGTCTGAAAATAGAACATATACATTTTAAAATACAAGTAATGATACAACAATATACACACAAAAACATTAGTCTTGTTCAATGGAGTAAAACAATAATGCAGGTGGTCATACACAACACAGGAGCGAAGAAAAAAAAATTGAAACAAACAACAGTACTTTGCAAGGAGATTCGTCTCAAGTATATGTATCCAGAGAATAGCTCAAAGAGTACCGTCCCAATAGCAACTGATTCATCAGAAGCTATACAAAAGTAAAAAAAAAAAAAAAGCCAGTCCAATCTGGTAAACAATATGAGATAAATGAGATAATACAATTCCCGATCCACAGTGCAACCCCCTTAGAGTATACTTGTATATAGCACATAATAGCAATAATCATAAAAGAAGGGTACCTGCTAGCAACAGAGAGGCAAAAATAGCCAGACGGCTGTGAAAAACAGGGGCAGAGCGATGCACAAAATGTGGACACAATGCCAAAAAGGGGGGGGCAGGTTATTGAGCTTCAGAGCCCACCAAGGAATGTGGTAACCATGTGCTGCAGAATAAAATAGCAAACTGGGAACATGTTACATGAGGCTAGTAGAGATTAATGCTTTTACCCTAATCAATGTTCCCACTACAAACTGCTGAGGTCTGAGGGCCACACATCATATACCAAAGGGAGCCAAGAAGACTGTCCCAGTGTTGTTTCTCCTCTTGAATGGAGAAAAAGATAGAATGTATCTTTTTCTTCTTGCTAGAGGAGAAGTTTGTAAAAAAAAAAAATAATAGTTTTTCTAAAAATTAATAAAGAAAAAAAGATAAAATAGCTAGGTTTGTTAACTTTACAACATTGTTCCCGGGCCATACTATGGGTACAAACAATTTATTTTTAAAATGTTACTGTACAGGGACAGCAAACTGCAAACTGTCGACTTCACCTCCGTAACATCTCTAAAATTCGCCCCTTTTTAACAAATGACACCACCAAGCTCCTCATTCACTCCCTTGTTACCTCTCGCCTTGACTATTGCAACTCCGTTCTCATTGGCCTGCCTCTCCATAAGCTCTACCCTCTTCAGTCTATCATGAATGCTGCTGCCAGACTTATCCACCTTACCAACCGTTCAGTGTCTGCCAACCCTCTCCTCCAATCCCTACACTGGCTCCCAATCACCCAGCGAATTAAATTCAAAATACTAACCACAACTTACAAAGCCATCCACAACTCTGCCACGAGCTACATCGCCAATCTTGTCTCCAAACATATCCCAAACCGTCCTCTTCTCAAGATCTCCTCCTGTCAAGCTCTCTTGTTTCCTCCTCCCATGCCCGTCTCCAGGATTTCTCTAGAGCCTCTCCCATCCTCTGGAACTCGCTGCCTCAACCTGTCCGGCTATCCCCTACTCTAGCTACCTTCAGGCGATCCCTGAAAACTCATCTCTTCAGGGAAGCCTATCATGTCTCCAACTAATCTTCTACTACTTCCATCAGCTCATTCCCCACAGTTACAACCTTTTGTATCACCTCCCCCACCCTATTAGATTGTAAGCTCTTCTGAGCAGGGCCCCCTTAATCATCTTGTATTTTATTGTATTATAACTGTATTGTCTCCCTTTTTATATTGTAAAGCGCTGCGTAAACTGTTGGCGCTATATAAATCCTGTAATAAATAAATAAAATAAAAAAATAACAGGGCAGATTCTGGTGTGTACACCACTTGCATTTAAAAGAATACATTTAATTGTGTGTTAATTAGACAAGTGCATTCGTTATCGTCCAAATGCATTTTTGTCCAAATTTCAGGGATTTTCATGTTAGTTTTAACAAAATGATAACGCAGAATCCGAAATCCGAAAGATTTGAAATAAAAAAAAATGCTTTTATTTAGTATCCATTATATTTTCGATTTGCTGTGACAATGGTTCAATTTAGATAGATAGAAGACTCGACATGAAGGTGACAATAGCGATCTGTGTCTATCGAACCTGTGCCTAACCTAACTCTATTAGTCCAAGATTATTCGACATAGAGAGAAAAGATTCAACATTATAGAGACAATAGTAAAAGAGCTGTTAGTGGTCGCTGTTGGAATGGGTGGGGGAAGTAAAATGATGATAATGATGAATGTTATTGGCTTATTGGTGGTGGTGCTGCTGCTGCCTCCATAGAAGGGCCAGGAACCTCCATGGGGTTGAATTGCCTGAAGCCACCTTCGGATGCTGCCATCGCCAGTGTGAACCAGAACCGTTAGGAGGGCAGAGCGAACAGGAAGGAAGTTATATGCTTGAATTTCGATACAACGCAATTCCGTTGGCTGTTGGGGTAGACTGTTCGACATGAACAGAAACAAACAAGTATCGTATCATTCGATACGAACAAAAATATGTATAGTACCGTTCGACATGAAGATTCGTCAAAGCAGCTAAAAACATACGATCTCCACTAGCGGACATTTACTGTCAAATGTTCCGCCCATAGGCTATAGAAGAATTCTTTTGTTGGTTGACTAGTAATGATAATTAATGATTATAATTATTACTAGACGACCACTGCCTTGCTAAAGAAGCTGAGGGTAAAGGTGATGGACTGGCCAAGTATGTCTCCAGACCTAAACCCTATTGAGCATCTGTGAGGCATCCTCAAATGGAAGGTGGAGGAGCGCAAGGTCTCTAACATCCACTAGCTCCGTGATGTCATCATGGAGGAGTCAAAGAGGACTCCAGTGGCAACCTGTGAAGCTCTGGTGAACTCCATGCCCAAGAGGGTTAAGGCAGTGCTGGAAAACAATGGTGGTCACATAAAATATTGACACTTTGGCCCCAATTTGGACATTTTCACTTAGGGGTGTACTCACTTTTGTTGCCAGCGGTTTAGACATTAATGACTGTGTGTTCAGTTATTTTGAGGGGACAGCAAATTTACACTGTCATTCAAGCTGTACACTCACTACTTTACAGTAGTCACATGAAAAGATAGAATAAAATATTTACAAAGAATTTGTTCAGCCCCGCCCCCTAATTCCTGAGTGACTAACTGAGTTTGACAGCAGCGGGAGCCAATGGCGCAGCTGCTGTTTCTCAGGAGGGCAGAGGCACTCGTGGACATCGCTGGAGAGAGATGGGACTTAGGTAAGTATGAGGGGGACTGCTGCACACAGAAGGCATTTTATCTTAATGCATAGAATTCATTAAGATAAAAAACCTTCTGCCTTTACAATCACTTTAAGAATTTTCAGTAGTACACCACAAAGTGTGTTAATACAATGTCACTGCAATGCATGTCTGTCGGCTAGATATGTTGGGGGGGGGGGGGCATTTATTGTGAATGGCACTGAGTCACATCAATGCATGTATTGGCCTGAAACTAGGGATGAGCCAATGTTTCTGTCCAAACCTACTTTGGACCAAACTTTGGCTGTTTGGGCACTCAGATGAACAACTGAATTTTAGCTCATTCGCCCCTCTGTGTAGCGGGAGCCAAAAATCATATATAGAAGCTGTATTTCTATTGCTTCTATATATGACAGCTGTCTCTGGTTTCTAAGAAAGCCATGGGTGCTTGCACTTGCAGCATCTCTAGGAACCACCGTTGTAACTTCTCCGCCTAAATATGGCCACAGGCTACATGTGGTCAATGATGTCATCACTATCCCCACCCTGTCACTCATATAACTGATTAAAGCTCAGGGAGCTGTCATTTGGCTATGTGTACCATGAAGATCAGACGCGTGCACAAGGTCATCTGTTTTTTTTTTTAGCTAGTTGGTAGGCATCATAATTGAGGAAAAATTTATTTATTTAGTTACTCCAGAAATTAGTTTCTATATATTTTGTTTAGTTAAAAATGCATTTTTGGGGATTATTATTTTTATTTTTTAAATAAAGGACTTGTCAAATGTTTGGGTATCTTTACTTCTAGGTTACAACTTTTTTTTTGGCAATGAATAGGTGTATATATTCACAAGAGGAGCAGTATCTAGGGGTCTCCTTATTATTAAACTGGGCTTTTAGGTTCTGATAAACTCCCTACCTGCAAAGCCCGCAGCCACAGGGCCAGAGTTGTGGGGATGAGACTCAATAACATGGGGGCAAGGTGCTTTGTCAAGTGGGACCCATATTGGGTTCCATATAGGGCATATGGCCTTGGTATGGTTTGAGGTGTAGGTGCCCGCTGGTCTTCCCCCTTCCTCTCCAGGCAAGCCAGGCAGCATACTCAGATTAAGGGTTGGGTATGGACTTTTAGGGGGACCTCATGTTTTTATTTTTGTTGCATGGATTCCAAGGGTCTGGTATGGATTTCCTGGAGGACCTCGCACATTTTTCATTTGCTGGGAATTTTAAACATCCTCAGGCATGTTATTTAAAGGAATTGGACATGTTTAATGTTTAATTTTAAGCATTGAGAAAATCACTGCTCCTGGCCAATTAGATCTTTTTTAACACCCTCCAACCCCCATTTTTTCTATTATTTGACACACCCTTGTCTATTAGCCAAGAAATAGGACATTTGTTTTATTTGACAGATTTGATTTCAATGGGGTTTGGATTCAGGATCTGAACTTCTTTGAAGTTAGCTGAACCTTGCTCGAACTGAACCCATGGCAGTTTGACTCATCGCTAGCTGCAACTTGATAGCTGTGGATAGATGATCCCAGACAGACCAACTGAAATGTGGCTTTGGATTTTTGTTGTGATCTTCTTTTGAAGAAGTAGCCTTTGAGCATGCTCCATAACCAGTCAACTCCCTTTGCTGACATCACTTCCGCCCTCTGTGTCCCACGGTGGTTTTAGGAAGTACAGCTCCTCCATCTTGCTTCTCCAGAATCTTGGTTCCTGCAGCTGCAGGCCAGCACAGTGACATGGAAGACCACCTCAGGAGGACTTCATACATTGATGAGCCTGTTTACTCTTTAATTCTGTGAGTGTTTTTAACTGTTGCCTTTAAATAACATTGCTGGTATACTGCATGTAGAAGTACCTTTCTCTGCATATCATTGAGCAGGACCATTACCAGCAAGTAATGCGTTTTTGAAGCTCTTTTACTGTTTGTTAGGAATATGTAAATATATAATGGGGATATTTACTCAAATTGGTGCACACAGATAAATCCAGTATTTTTATTTGCATAATCCAATTTGTTATTAGACATATTTGAAGGGGATATTTGCCACTATAACCAAAGTAATTCTATTAAAAGGGATTTTTTTTTCAGTTTCTCAAGTAACCTACACCAAGTTTGACAGTATTCCCTCTCTTGACTTTTGTTACAACATAGAATGCTTTACAACAAATATCTTGTACAGCTTGTAAATAGCATCCAACTGAGCTTATTGATTATAGAGACCATGTAGTTGGACTCATTTAATAAAAATATTCCAAAAAGGTTATATGTGCTTTTTACATGTTCTCTGCATGTTATTTACTTGTAAAAGCCTCCCTTTTGTAGACAATCAAAAGCCTTGAGACTGCTGCTGGGTGCCCCCATCTTGGATGTGATACCAGCAGACTCAGAGCTCTCATTCACGTGACACTTTATAGCCGTGGTTGGCAACCTGTCGATCACGGGCCACCTGTTGACCGTGGGTAGGTGACAGGTAGACCGGGAATCGGTCTGCGTCACGATCCCCCCCTTCTTTCTCCACCCTCAGCCTCCCTTGTCGTGCTTTCGGTCCTCCTCTCTGCCCCACCCCAGCCTCCTCTGCTGCTGTCATCAGTGAAAAGCGGAGAGTCAGAGGCAGCATAGCTTAGGATGGAGGTTGGGTGGAAGGAGGAGCTGGCCAAGTTAACTTTTCAAGTTAACCCACAGGCGATTGGTTGCTAGGTCCTAAGCAACCAATCACCAGAATGTTAATATGAAAAGTCACTCTGCCAGCTACCGCTCCTGTCCAGAACTGTGCTGCATCTCAGTCTCCTGTGTGCACAGGTAGGATGCTATGGGAGGGGTAAGAGGACACTACTGTGTGTGTGTGTATGTGTGTGTGTGTGGGGGGGGGGGATTGATGTGAAGGTGTGTGTGTGTAGGGGGGTTGATGTCAAGGGGCAGTGGACACTGCTATGGGCAGGACCACCCCCATAGCAGTACCCAACCCCATAGCAGTGTCCTCTATCACATTTCGCATCACCCCCCCAATCCCTGCATGAGCGTAACACACTCCTGATCCCTACATTCTGAGCACAATGCATTCCTTAACCCTGCATTCTGAGCGTAACACACTCCTTACTCCTTAACCCTGCATTCTGAGCACAATGCACGCCTTAACACTGCATTCTGAGCATAACGCACTCCTTAATCCTGAATTCTGAGCATAAAGCACTCCTTAACCCTTTATTCTGAGCGTAACATACTCCTTACTCCTTAACCCTTCATTCTGAGCACAATGCACTCCTTAACACTGCATTCGGAGCATAATGCACTCCTTAACCCTGCATTATGAGCGTAAAGCACTCCTTAACCCTGCATTCTGAGCATAACGCACTCCTTAATCCTGCATTCTGAGCGCAATGCACGCCTTAACCCTGCATTCTGACCGCAATGCACACCTTAACCCTGCATTCTGAGCGTAACGCATTCCTTAACCCTGCATTCTGAGCGTAATGCACTCCCGATCCCTGCATTCTAAGCAATACGCACTCCTGACCCCTGCATTCTGAAAGTAATGCACTCCTGATCCCTGCATTACTCCTTAACCCTGAATTCTGAGCACAATGCACTCCTTAACACTGCATTCTGAGCATAACGCACTCCTTAATCCTGAGCTCTGCATTCTGAGCATAACGCACCCCTGATCCCTGCCTTTTGAGAGCAAAACACTCCTGATCCCTGCATTCTAAGGGCAACGCACTCCTGATCTCTGCATTCTGAGGGTAACGCACTCCCAAGCCCTGCACTCTCTTTTAATACTTTTTTTTTGTGTCCACTGCATTTGCAATCTACATTTGGGGTTAACAATGTATCATCGCCCGCAGTAAATCACAAAGACAGTGCCTTTTTAACACGGTGCAGGAAACACACATGGAGCATTCCTTTCTGGTGTGAACCGGACCTAACAACAGGACACTGTGCCTGGTGATCTTTGACTTCATCAGTGTTGTTCAAGTAGATCTCCATCTCTCTCAGGTTGCCTACCCCTGCTTTATAGTAGGGTTGTTCCAATACCACTTTTTTTAAGACCGAGTACAAGTACCGATACTTTTTTTCAAGTATTCATCAATACCGATTACCAATACTTTTTTTTTAATGTCAGGTGACAGTGGCACATGTGTCAGTAGTTTTTCTTTTTTTTTTTTTTTTTACAATTTTTTTATTTATTATTGTTTACAATACATTTTTTGTTATGTTTTTTAGTTTTTTTACAATGCTTTCTTTTCTTTTTTTGGGGGGGGGGGGGGGGTTAAATGAACTTTTTTTTATGTGAGTGCATTTCTACCTAATACATTTTTGCTTTTTGTATACAACACTATGGGATTCTTTTCATATACTTTCTTGTAACATGGGCAAGGTATTTGGGCCACGTGAATAAGTAAGAGATTTGAAGGGACCGCATCCTTTATTGCCTGGAGCTGATTTTACCAAGGGAGACCCTAGTGGACAGGAGGCCTGGATGTGTACGTTGCAAGGAGTGGAGAGACCTTGAGGTGGCACCATGTGTACTTATATGAGCACATTACCTGGTGTGGGAATTCCATTTCACTGCAGACTACAGTGCATTGCGATTGGCCCTAATGTGAACAAGAGTCTTAAAGAGAGACTGTTTATTTATTTAGCATATTATATATTTAATGTTATGAATAAATAATCTAGTTGTTATTACTATATTTGACCACTGTTACCATCTTTGGGAATTACCGTATTATAAGTTGGAGTTGGAGTATCGTATTCATTATTATTTATGATTTATGAGGTTACCAGTTATTTAACCAGTAGCACAGCAATATTTTTATAATTTTGTTTTATAAATACACCCCATAGACTTTATTTTTTATGCAGCCTGACCACATAACAATAATGAAAACATGGCTTCAGATAGACTTTAATTAAAAATCTAATTTGTAGAAGTTAAAAAAAACAGACAGATTTAATTATCTAACATTTATTGTTTCAACAAAGCCGACGTTTAGTATTGTTTAAATCAAATAAATCTCAAAGAAAGGTAAATACGTGTAAACCCATGGGTACGTTATGAAAACATAGATATAGATGTATATTTATTTGGGTTTCTTAAGTATGCTGCAAAAGCTTCCCATTGGTTCACATTTTTTAACATAGTAGACAATTTTGAAAAACTTATTTTTCAGCTTTGCATTGCCCGCTATCAGCGCCATGGAGTGGAAAGTTGGATAGAAGATCACTAACACAAAGATGACATTTTTATCAAAGGTTTGATAAAAATTAAAACAAAGTAAAACAGTCACAATAAAGTAACAGATGGTCAAGAACTCCACCAGACAAACAGATCTAATAGCTGTAAAATGGGCATCCATCTTGGGTGTAGTAAAGCTTGTGATGGTACTTTTTATACGTGTCACATGACCCACAATCGTTCGGACCAAAAATGTTGTTGAAATGCTGACCATTATAAAGGGTAGAAAATGTCCAAGAAAGTAGGATGGCACTAGGAACATCATTTCTTTCTCGATGCTTGAATTGCTTTGTGGGTGAAATCTGGGAAACATTAAATCCAAAGGGTCATTGTAGTTGCAAAGAAATATAAAGCTAGAGAGCAATGCCATCAATATAGATGATATGATCATGTATAGCACAAGCTGAGGAATTCTCAGTTTAATACGAATAAGCAAAGTGTTTTTAAAGATGGTGACCTTGACGAAGTAGAGGAAGCAGAGCCACATGGCAAACCAAAGACTGGAGAAGTCTAGGAATAAATATGTCAAGTTAAGGATCCAGCTGAGAGCAGAAATGCCATAAACGTTAAGGTTGAAGACTCGAATGATAATGTTAAAGATAAAGAGACACATATGGATTGAGCGAGAGAGTCCCAGGCTCAAAAAGATTTTATCAAAGGGCTTCAATTTCTTGCCTGCCTTCCAGTCCAAGACGTTGGAGATTGTAATGAAGACATTTGCCACCAAGCCCAAAAAAGTCTCAGCCAAGCCTACGGCATAAACGGTCAGTGAGGCTGAAGTCACCATGGTTGTTTTAGGTGTCCTTCACGTCTCTTTACCTGAAAGATAAAATGAATGACTACATAAAACACATTTTGAACATTTGTGAGATATTGGGGCTTCAGTAGCTAACGAACTACCTTTTTCAGAACTGCGACCTGGCAGAGATAAAATTCAGAACTCTTCAACTAAAGTATACTCACACTTCTTGGAAGATTTGATTAAAATTGAAAGCATTAGCGCATGACTGCTTGATGCAAATAGAATTTCAAATTATTAAATGAACCCTTGAACTCTGAAAATTATTTTTTTATTTGTATGGCAGGGAAATGTATTACGTGCCATGCAAACTATAAATTCAAACTTAAAGTTGAACTCCACTCCAATATAAAAAAAAAAAAAAAAAAAAAAAAAGTTTTACAAAAGGAAAGTTAAGACACCATAATAAAATGTAATATAGTAGAGAACCACATAATATGTACAGTATACTAGCACCTCTACTTTAACCACTTTAAGACCAGCCTCGTTTTGGATTTTAGGTGTTTACATGTTTAAAACTGTTTTTTTTTGCTAGAAAGTTACTTAGAACCCCCACACATTATACATTGTTTTTTTATAACACCCTAGAGAATAAAATGGGCATCATTGCAATACTTTTTTTCACACCGTATTTGCGCAGCTGTCTTACAAGCGCACTTTTTTTGGAAAAAATTCACTTTTTTCCAAAATAGTAAGTTATTCTAATTTTTTTATATATCGTTAAAAAGATAATGTCTAGCCAAGTTAATTGATACCCAACATGTCACGCTTCAAAATTGCGCCCGCTCGTGGAATGGCGTCAAACTTTTACCCTCAAAAATCTCCATAGGCGGCGTTTAAAAAATTCTACAGGTTGCATGTTTTGTGTTACAGAGGGCTATAATTATTGCTCTCGCTCTACCGATCGCGGCGATACCTCACATGTGTGGTTTGACCACCGTTTTCATATACGGGCGCTACTCACGTATGCGTTCGCTTCTGCACACGAGCTTGACGGGACGGGGCACTTTAAAAATGTTTATTTATTTTTTCTTATTTATTTTACTTGATTTTATTTATTTTTACACTGTTTTTAAAAAAAAAAAAATTGGGTCACTTTTATTCCTATTACAAGGAATGGAAACATACCTTGTAATAGAAAAAAAGCATGACAGGTCCTCTTAAATATGAGATCTGGGGTCAAAAAGTCCTCAGATCTCATATTTAGACTTAAATGCAAAAAAAAATTTAATTTAAAAAAATGACATTGAAAAAATGTGCCTTTAAGCGGTATGGGCGGAAGTGAGGTTTTGACGTTGCTTCCGCCCTGCTATGGTATAGAGATGGGTGGGGGCCATCTTAGCCTCACTCATCTCCATACCCAGCAACGTGAAGGACCTGATCGCCTCTGCCGCTACCGACAGCTCCGGTAAGCGGCGGAGGGCGCGGGAGAGCGGCGGGAGGGGTGGGGGCACCTCTTCCGCCGCCGATAACGGTGATCTTGCGGCAAATCCACCATTATCGTAAATACGAGTGGCGCCTGAAGAGATGGATATCTCGGTTGTGGCAGCAGCTGCTGCCGTTACCGAGATATCTCTCTTCAAAAAAGGGACGTACATCGTCGTGCGCTGGTCGTAAAGTGGTTAAAAAAATTAATTGCTAAAAAGTCCCATGCATTTTGCATTTAAGTCTAAATATGAGATCTCCTAATATCAGGTGTGACAGGACTGTGTCAGGTCACGTGAAACAAGGGTTTGGTGGCACCCTGGGTTGCAGATTGTGTGTCTTATTGGAAGAAAACTTGCTTTTCAATTTTTTTCAGGTTTAACATTCAAAGTAAAGAAAAAACACGCAGGGCCTTTTCAGGTGCTACAAGGATATACACTCACCAGCCACTTTATTAGGTACACCTTGCTAGTACCGGGTTGGACCCCCTTTTTGCCTCCAGAACTGCCTTAATTCTTTGTGGCATAGATAAAACAAATTTGCTGGAAAAATTCCTCAGAGATTCTGGTTCATATTAACATGATAGCATCATGCAGTTGCTGCAGGTTTGTCAGCTGCACATCCATGATGTGAATTTCCCATTCCACCACAACCCAAAGGTGCTCTATTGGATGAGATCTGGTGAGTGTCTCTATTGGATTGGTATCTGGTGACTGTGGAGGCCATTGGAGTACAGTGACCTCATTGTCCAGTGGTGAGATGATTGGAGCTTTGTGACATGGTGCATTATCCTGCTGGAAGGAGCCATCAGAAGATGGGGACACTGTAGTCATAAAGGAATGGACATGGTCAGCAACAATACTCAGGTAGGCCGTGGTGTTAAAATTATGCTCAATTGGTACTAAGGGGTCAAAAGTGTTCCAAGAAAATATCCCCCAAACCATTACACCACCACCACCAGCCTGAACTGTTATTACAAGGCAGGCTGGATCCATGTTATTTACGACAAATTCTGACCCTATCATCTGAATGTCACAGCTGAAATCGAGACTCATCAGACCAGGAAACCTTTTTCCAATCTTCTATTGTCCACTTTTGGTGAGCCTGTGCGAATTGTAGCCTCCGCCTTCTTTTCTTAGCTGACAGAAGTGGCACCCGGTGTGGTCGTTTGCTGCTCTATCCCATCTGCTTCAAGGTTCGATGTATTGTGCGTTCAGAGATGGTATTCTGCATACCTTGGTTATAACGAGTGCTTATTTGAGTTACTGTTACCTTTCTATCATGTTGAACCAGTCTGTCCATTCTCCTCTGAGATCAACAAGGCATTTTCATCCACACAACTGCCGCTCACTGGATATTTTCTCATTTTCGGACCATTCTCTGTAAACCCCGAGAGATGGGTGTATGTGAAAATCCCAGGAGATCAGCAGTTTATTTAAATAATCATACCAGCCCGTCTGGCACCAACAACCATGTCACTAAGGCCACTTTCACACTGGGGTGGGGAGCCGCGGTGACGGTAAAGCAGCGCTATATTTAGCGCTGCTTTACCTTTGTTTTAACCGCGGTATTCGGCCGCTCGCGGTGCGGTTTTACCCCCGCCAGCGGCCGAAAAAGGGTTAAAGGCCCCTGCAGAGCACCGCCGTAGCGGCGCTTTGCGGCGGTATTGCCGCGGTTTTACCGCGGTTTCCCATTCAAATCAATGGGAAGGAGCGGTATAGGAGCGGTGAACACATTATATCATGTTAAAAATCTTTCATTGAATAGGAATAATCGTACATATTGAAAAAATAGAAAAATTTTCTCAAAAAGAAGAGTACATGTCTTTTTGTTAGGGAGCCTATTAAGGCCTTAGTACATGCAAAAGAACCTTAATGTTCCAACAATATACCAGTTCACGTGTTAAACTGGTTACACCATCTATCACAATGTCACACATTAAGTATGAGCAGGATATCATTTTGATATTTTATGCTGACTGTAATGACCGGGCAAATTCAATGAATTTCTCGAGTCAATTGACCTGCTTCATCAGAAACTGTTAAAACAAAGGTAAGTACCAGATTTATCAACATACATATATTTCTATGTATATAAATGTGGGTGAATAGCTTGCGCTTCCCAAAATTTAAAGCTGCCAACACAACAATGTGACCAATTGTGAACTATATATGAGGAAAAAAGTGTGGCGCTAAATAAAACTTGTAAGAACAGTCGTTGTGGACGAAAACAGAAAAAATCTCGACCACTAAATGAGTGTTCAAATTAATAAAGGACAAATAGGACGTCAGTCCTTTATGCACAACGTGAAAAAGTGTACTAATCATAGACCACTATCAACATGTGCACATGAAGTGAAAAGATTAATATAAAAGTTCTTATTTAAATCAACAAAAAAGAACTTGTCCTCACTTGGAGAACCGATAAGATCTACCGATCTCCATGTAAGGAATTAGTGACAAACTGATAATGAAATAACCACTATAAATTAACACAGTGTACTGATCATTAGAGATAATAACACATATAGCAAAAGCTCAAACTCCTGTGATATGTGACTAAAGAGGGTGGTCCTAATAAGAGTCAGGGCTCTTAACGGACAACAATGACAATAACAGCAAACTCAATATAAGTGACCACCACTAAGGGCAACAAAATATTGTATAACCAGTATAATTGAGTGTGGTTGTGACAACTAGAACTGAGTTGAAACAGGGTTGCCAGTGTGTGTTGTAAAGACACATTAAAACAACATCCAAAAAAGAATGGAAAAGTACTCTGGATAAAAAAGGGAAACTTAGGTTACATCAAACCATGCATGGAGTAATGAAAAACAAAAAGAAAACTCTTCAGAGCATTCATATATGTATATAGACTATCTCAGTGAGGAATGTTCAGAGACCAATTAGAGATAAAATAGTGTCCATATCATGAGTGAAATCAAATGGTTTTCATATGTGAAGTTTGAAAACTGCGTCCTCTTAATGTCGGAATCAGTTGCAAACACGGAAATGTAGGAATGAATTCGGTACGCTTACCACATCCGGTGGACCCACTGACCGATGGTGAGGGGTCAAACGAGCTTGAAAATGTGAACCTGGAACTGTGCTGGATCGCTGCACACGGAGTGGAGTTCAGCAGGAGATGTCACTCTACGCTTACCGGCCAGCAGGGGATCACCAGAAAGCGGTCAACAGTCAAACTTTCACCACCGGACATATGTGGAAATATGTGGATAAAGAAAAAGAGAGGGCCTCCTCATCGTGTAAAAAAGTCCAGGAAAGGACTTGATTTATTACTGAGAATGCATTAACATCAGTAACACATCTACATAAAAATATAGTTTAAAATCAAAAAAAGAGCATTGAGGCGCACTGGTAGCAATATAAATGCAAGGTTCTCCCGACGCGTTTCGTCTGATAAAGACTTCAACTGGGGCTCATATATTTCTATGTGTATACATCATATCACATAGTTATGGTTGAAATATTACTTACAGGTGAGTAATTTCCCCAGGTGAAAGCACAATAGAAGATAAAAAGCAAGGACATACTTATCGCCAGCAAGACAAATGCAAATCATTAAATTCTGAAGATCCAAAAGGAGAGATATGTATGATTTAAGTATCTATACCTTGGAAGAGGGGCTCCAAACTTTACAAACAAAGGGCCAGTATACTGTCCTTTAGACTTCAGAGGAGCTGGACTATGGCCAGCTGGAGTAGAAAAGGTCCTGGCATCAGAGGGAGTAAACAATGCCTTCGGTTTGGTGGATAGTGGGAGCAAAAAATGTGGTCATTAGGAGGAGGAATTATGCCTCATCATTTTGTAGCAGGATTAGGGCCCCAGCATTGGTATTGGTGGGAGGACAAATGCCCCATTATTGGTATAAGTGGGAGGACTAGGACCAGGAAGGTGGATCAGACGTTACCCAAAAAAGTAAAAAGACTCTCCATAGCGTAACAACGTAACACAGATTTATTTAAAACTAATATGATTGCACTTACAGAAATGTAGAAATAACGATCGGAAAAAAAGCCAGCCGGCCTGCGAACACCTGTCCACTAGATAGGCGCGATGACCTCGCACGTCAACCTCCCTACGCACATTTCGTCATATACTGATTTTGTCTCAGGGAACAGGCGACACCCTGAGTCATCGCGTTATATAGCGGGGAAACAGAACCACACCTCGGTCTGAGGCCTGGGAGGCGGGAACCAATCCTCCAAAGGCGAGTAAGGCCGCATACACACGAGCGTACTTTCCCGCGGGAATGTCTGCCGGACATTCCGCCCGTGTGTGGGCGCCGGCGGACTTTTTCCTCCCAAAAGTCCGGCGGACTAAGTTTTAAGTTCAGACTTAAAATTGTCCGCTGGACTCGGCAGTCCGGCGAACAATCCGGCCGTCTGTGTGCTAGTCCGCGAGACTTTTGAAATGAACGGACTTTCCTCGCACATGGAGGAAAGTCCGTTCATTTAGAACGTGACTCCAGGTAGACGGGACTAGCGAAGGCAGTGAATGCCGCCGCGCTAGCTCCGTCACCTGGTATGGATTTAAAGGGGAATCCCTACGCCGAAAAAAAACGGCGTGGGGGTCCCCCCCAAATCCATCTCAGACCCTTATCCGAGCACGCAGCCCGGCCGGTCAGGAAAGGGGGTGGGGACGAGCGAGCGCCCCTCCCTCCTGAGCCGTACCAGGCCGCCCCCCACCCCAAAGCACCTTGTCCCCATGTTGATGAGGACAAGGGCCTCTTCCCGACAACCCTGGCCATTGGTTGTCGGGGTCTGCGGGCAGGGGGCTTATCGGAATCCGGGAGCCCCCTTTAACAAGGGGGCCCCCAGATACTGGCCCCCCACCCTATGTGAATGAGTATGGGGTACGATGTACCCCTACCCATTCACCTAAGGAAAAAAGTGTAAATAAAAAAAAACACACAATTTTTTTAAAATATTTTATTGCACAGCTCCGGGGGTCTTCTTCCGTCTTGGGGGGTCTTCTCGCCGGACTCCTCCGCTATCTTCTGCTCTTTTACCTAGCTCTTTTACCTAGCTCTTTTACCTAGCGGAGGAGCCCGGCTTTCTCCTTCGTCGCCGCAGTCGCCGTCGTCATCTGGGGGTCTCGTTCCGCCTTCGGGGGTCTTGTCCCGCTCTTCTGTTCTTCTTGCCGCTGTCGCCGCCTGCGCCTTCTGCGTCTTCTTCTTCTTTTTCCGATGTTGACTTGTCTCTCTCTCGGGCCGGAATGGCAGAGACACGCGGTGTTGTGACTTATATAGGGACAAGGGGCAGGTCACATGCTCATGTCACATGGTGACCCCGCCCCCATATGATGTCACAGTCCCAGCATCCTCCGGGACGGTGACATCATTGTTCGAGCCAAATCTTCAGCTATATAATAAACACTACTACTTTAACCTGCACCCACCCGACTGGCAAGTTATTTCCCAGTGTGTGCTGCCATGATGCGTCAGGATAACTGAAAATTGTATACTCACCTTTCTGTAATTTTCCTTTCCTGCCTCTCCTTCAAATTTATAGCTAACCAATCCTGTCTGGTTGTGGGGGCGGAGTCACAACCCAGTGTGTGCTGCCATGGGGATGCGTCAGGAAAGGAAAATTACGGAAAGGTGAGTATACAATTTTCATTTTTTTTGGCATTTCATAGGCACAAACAATTTTAATTTACACAGGAATCAATGCATTTGTATAGCACTGATTGCTGTATAAATGACAATGGTCCCAAAAACGTGTCAAAAATGTCTGATGTGTCCGCCATAATGTCGCAGTCGCAATAAAAATTGCCGCCATTACTAGTAAAAAAAAAAAAATTATTAATAAAAATGCTATAAAACTATCCCCTATTTTGTAAACGCTATAACTTATGAGCAAACCAATCAATAAACGCTTATTGCGATTTTTTTTTTTTAACCAAAAATATGTAGAAGAATACGTATCGGCCTAAACTGAGGAAAAAAAAAAAATGTTTTTTTATATATTTTTGGGGGATATTTATCATAGCAAGTAAAAAAATAATGCGTTTTTTTTCAAAATTGTCGCTCTTTTTTTGTTTATATCGCAAAAAAATAAAAAACGCAGGGGTGATCAAATACCACCAAAAGAAATCTCTATTTGTGGGAAAAAAAGGACGTCAATTTTGTTTGGGAGCCACGCCGCACGACCGCGCAATTGTCAGTTAAAGCGACGCAGTGCCGAATCTCAAAAAGTGCTCTGGTCTTAAGCCAGCAAAATGGTCCGGTCTGAAAGTGGTTAAGTAATGACAAGTAAACAGGTCCTTGGTAGAAATGTAAAAATTGCTTTGATCCATAAAGGGTGTGCAGGTGCAAGAGCTTCAGTGGTTAAAGAAAGGATACATACTAGTATTTTTTAATAATTTTTGTGAATTTCTTCTACGAAAAGATTTTTTTATTTAAGATATCGTAACATTTGTATCTTATACTATTTCCAGGCAATGTAAGTATTTCAGAAACATAAACATGATGCCTTTATAAAACCACATATCCTGTGTTACTAAATACAAAATGTACTACTAGCACAGATGGATTTTAATATGTGGCTGTGATGCTTCATCCATCCAGATGCAAAATTATTTGGCTGCAGGTCCTGTTTCTGGATGAGCTATAATGCAAAGTCTCTATTTTACAAGTACAGATTTTACTATCACCTGGACATGACTTCTAGTTCAAATATAGAACCTATCTTTTCACCTTTACAAGTATATCATTTGAGGTTGAAGTTTGGCTTCAAAACTATATATTTTTTTTTTTAAGCAAACTTTGTTTGATTTTTAATATTTTCTTCTTTTGTGCCCAAATTGCTTGTGCAGTACATGGGACAGAAAGAGAGGGGGGGTCCTTCCACTGTGTATACAGATGGCAATGTTGTCTGAAAATTCTTATAGTTTTCATTTTTAAGAAATGTATAAAAAATGTAAAAAATATTTTAATATATGTAATAGTCAGGGGCAGACTGACCATTCGGCCACTCGGGCACTGCCGAGGGCCCCGGGCCACTAGGGGGCCCCATCAGGGTTGCCAGCCTCTGTAAAACAAGGGACAGTGTGTCAAAATCTGTGTTTTTTTACATCTGTTTCTGAAATGTCCCTAATGCCACGTACACATGGTCGGAATTCTCGTCGAAAAAAGCTCTGATGGTTTTCCTGTCGGAATTCCGACGGAATTTCGCTCAAACTGTCTTGCCTACACACGGTCACACCAAATTCCGACGGTCAGTAACACAGCGGCATAAAACGCGTTCGACAGCACTATAAAAGGGAAGTTTAATGCTTCCAAGCATGCATCGAATTGTTTCCGAGCATGCGTCGGAATTTTGCGTGTCGGAATTGCATACACATGATCGGAAAATCCGATAGAAAGGTTTTCCGTCGGAAAAATTGAGAACAGTTTCTCAATCCAAAGTCCGTCGGAAATTCCGACAGAAAAAGACCGATGGGCATACACACGGTCGGAAAATCCGTTGAAAAGCTCCCATCGGACTGCTTCCATCGGAAATTCCGACCGTGTGTACGCGGCATTACCGACATCCTTTTGGTCTAAAAATCCAGAGATTGTAGCTGCCCCACCTCTCCAGTACCTTCTCAGCCAATAGAAACATGTCTGTGTATACTGTGTGTGTATGTATGCGTATACGGTGTATTTCTGATTGCCTGGGGGCCCCATAATCTCCTATTGCCCGGGGGCCCCATGAGTTGTCAGTCCGCCCCTGGTAATAGTACATAAGAATGATGGGACTTTTGAGATGCCAATGCTCTTAGTTAACCCTAACCAGCCCGATTGTACTCCTTCCTCTCCTTTCCCCTTAGTTATTTTTTTATTTCTTCTTTTTTACCATTAATATTATTATTTTTTTCATTCATTTTGTTTGTTAATTTTATCAGTTTTGCAGAAAATATACAAAATGAAAAAAAAAAAAACTTTGTTCAATTGCAAATAACTTTGTAATTTCAAACAGCACACATTATAGAATAAAATGTGTTACAACATCAAAAACTAGTATAAAATCATATTTCGTCTTCTGTTGTTGTTTTATGCTTAAAAACAATCATATACTATGGTTTGACGCCAAGATTGAGGTAGTCCTGCTTGACAAAGTTTCCGCTTACGAAAAACTGTGGAGGCCCTGGATCACCGGCTACCTACACCCTCACTTTGATAACTCACTCCTTTTGCCGTAATCTGCTAACTATACAGGCCATGGTCCTCTCTAGGGTTCCCTTTCCTCTCCGACCTTCCTGCTTTTCCACCCACCTCTCCTTCCCTCAACCTTCATTACTTCCTATTACCTCCTGTCTCTCCCTGAAGCCCTTAAGCACCTTACCTATATCTCGTCTGAATTTGCATGTAACCTCAGTCCCTTATTACCACTTCCTCTCCCTTTTTCTAGGACTAGTCCTACAGCCTAGTTTGATTCACTTTCCACTGTGAGGGCTTGACCCTCTTTGTAACATGCTCTGCGTAGTCCTACCCTGTTGGAACTAGCTTCCTCCTACTTGCCTTTAACTTATCTGAACTTACAGATCAGCTTTGACTTAATGTTATTTTTGCCATGTGTTTTGACCTGTACACTGCAATATAGTCAATATACTCAATAAAACATTTAAACAAGTTTTAACACCTTCTGTGTTCAGCAGCTCCCCAGCCTACCTAATACTTACCTGAGCCCATCTCAATCCAGCAATGTTTCATACGAGGCTTGGCTGTCTGGGACTCTCCCTCCTCATTGGCTGAGACAGCAGTGGGTGCCATTGGCTCCCGCTGCTGTCAATCAAAGTCAGTGAGCCAAAGAGGAGAGAGATGGGCAGGACTCCGTTTCTGAATGGACACTCAGAGCAGGGGCACAGCTCGGATGCCCCATAGCAAACTGCCTGCTGTGGGAGCACTCGGCAGGGGGAAGGGGCCAGAAGAACCAGCGCAGGACCCAAGAAAGGGGGGATATAGGCTGCTCTGTGCAAAACCACTGCACAGAGCAGGTAAGTATAACGTGTTTGTTATTTTTAAACAAAAATACCCGAGACTTTAGTATCACTTTAAGGAGTATCAAAGGGAGTTGCTCAATGATGAATGTATAAGGGAAATTTAGCAGTATGTAGACATATCACCACTAAAAGCAAGGGTGTTGAGAGCCTAACTTCTGGACTGTATAGGGACAGGGCTGGTGCTTAACTATTGTGTGCCCTAGGCAAGACTAACACCCCCCCAGCCCGCTTGACCTGCGGGCGGGAGTGGTGGTTTGTGGCTGGGGTGTCATTAGTCTTGCCTAGGGCCACGTGGGTGACAGGATCAGAGGGTGGGCTCACCGGATTCAGCAGCTACGTTCAGACACATGGTGCCGCCTCCTCCGCTGTCTTCATACCCGCCTCCTTTTCCTCCTCTGACCTTATGCCCACCTCTTTTGCCTCCTCCGCTGACTTTGTGCCCGCCTCCTCCACTGTCGCACTCTTCACAGGCTGAGCTGTTGCTGGCCTCCTCTGCAGCACTCATGATGGATGTCCTCCCCGGCTGCTGCTTTCTCTGCAGAGTCAGTCAGTGCCCCAACCCTGTGTATGGCCCCTCGTGTTCCCCGACCAGGCTAAGGGGGAAGTCAGCATCCATGGCTGCGCCCCTAGGCAGTTGTGCACCCTAGGTCTAGATACATTTCTCAAATTTAAAATGAGCAAGGAGATGGGAAAGAAAAGAGGGGAGGAAAGAGGGGAGGAGAAAAACAGGGTATTATGGGGGGGGGGGGAAGGGAAGAAGGGGGAGAGAAGTTGGGAGGAGGGGGGTAGGAAGAAAGAGGTGGGTGCAGCTCTCCAGAGGGTTAAAAAAATGGGGGAGACATAACAAAACATAGGCAGAAACTGGAGAATGACCAGCGTGCCCGACTGAATATACCCCATTGGCTTGCTGTCTCCAAGCTGGACCCTTCTATCATGGGGGTCCTAGATAGGGGGCACCCTTCAAGTCTCCAAAAACTGTGAGTTAAGAAGAAAAGCAGCCAGAGATATACTACTACATCCCGGGAGTCAACAAGGAACATCCATTAAGCATTTATAATACTTTTTTTTTTTGTATTTTTGTCAATCAGTTTAAGGGAAAATAAAATGATTTTTGCACAAGAATATTGTCAAAAAGTCTATTTTTACCCCCCAAAAAACAATTTATGTCTTACTTTGTTGGCTTAAAGTGGTGTTGCCACAAAAAAAAAAAAAATTGCTTAAAAATCATTTAAAAAAAAAAATATTATTGGATAAAAAATTTTTTTTACTCACCTCTAAATGCCTGTTGCTAGGGGGTCCCTCATAGTCTGCCACCTTCAGTGCCCGGGCACTGACATCACTTCCCCTCTGTGCCGCATGCGCAGTGGGTGCCCAGCTGTGAAGCCACAGTCGGGTGCCCACAATAAGAATGCACGCGCCGCGAGCGGAGCGGGGAACGAGGCGGGGCTTCATTCCCCCGCATCGCTGGACCCTGGGACAGGTAAGTGTCCGATTATTAAAAGTCAGCAGCTGCAGTATTTGTAGCTGCTGACTTTTAAAAAAAAATTTTTAGGGGGCACTCCACAAGAAAGGATACATACTAGTATTTTTTAATAATTTTTGTGAATTTCTTCTACGAAAAGATTTTTTTATTTAAGATATCGTAACATTTGTATCTTATACTATTTCCAGGCAATGTAAGTATTTCAGAAACATAAACATGATGCCTTTATAAAACCACATATTCTGTGTTATTAAATACAAAATGTACTACTAGCACAGATGGATTTTAATATGTGGCTGTGATGCATTATCCATCCCGATGCAAAATTATTTGGCTGCAGGTCCTGTTTCTGGATGAGCTATAATGCAAAGTCTCTATTTTACAAGTACAGATTTTACTATCACCTGGACATGACTTATATTTAAAATATAGAACCTATCTTTTCACCTTTACAAGCATTTCATTTGAGGTTGAAGTTTTATTTTTAAAAATAGTACATAAGAATGATGGGACTTGTTGTCTGCAAATTCTTATATATAGTTTTCATTTTAATGAAATGTATAAAAAAAAATTAAAACATATTTTTAAAAATAGTACATAAGAATGATGGGACTTTTGAGATGCCAATGCTCTTAGTTAACTCTAATCAGCCCTAATTTACTCTCCTTTCCCCTTACAACTGACAATTGCGCAGTCGTACAACGTTACACCAAAACAAAATTGATGTCCTTTTTTTCCCACAAATAGAGCTTTCTTTTGGAGGTATTTGATCGCCTCTGCGGTTTTTATTTTTTGCGCTATAAACAAAAAAAGAGCGACAATTTTGAAAAAAAAGCAAATTTTTTACTTTTTGCTGTAATAAACACCCCCCAAAAACATATAAAAAAAAACATTTTTTTCCCCAGTTTAGACCGATATGTATTCTTCTACATATTCTTGATAAAAAATTTTGCAATAAGCGTATATTGATTGGTTTGCGCAAAAGTTATAGTGTCTACAAAATAGGGATAGTTTTAAAGCATTTTTTTTAATAATTTTTTTTTATTAGCAATGGCGGCGATCTGCAATTTTTATCATGACTGTGACATTATGGCGGACACATCGGACGCTTTTGACACTTTTTTGGGACCATTGTAATTTATACAGCGATCAGTGCTATAAAAATGAACTGATTACTGTGTAAATGACACTGGCAGGGAAGGGGTTAAACACTAGGGGGCAATCAAGGGGTTAAGTGTGTCCTAGGTATTGATTCTAACTGTGGGGGGGATGGGCTACCACTGACATGACAGCGATCACTCCTCCTGATGACAAGGAGCAGTGATCTCTGTCATGTCACAAGGCAGAACGGGGAAATGCCTTGTTTACTAGACATGTGTATTCATCCGAATGCATTTTCATCCGAATTTCGGGTATTTTCGTTATCGTTTTAACAAACAATAACGAACGTGCATGAATCCAAAAACCGAAAGATCCGACATAAACAAATGCTTTATTTTTAATTTCGTTGAGACAACAGTTCGATATAGATGGGAGATTCAACATGACGCTGACAATAGCGATCTGTGTCCATCGAACCTGTGGTCGAATGTGCCTAACCTTAACTCTATTAGTTCAAGATTTTTCTACATAGAGAGAAAAAAATTGACATAGAGAGAAAAGATTCGACATTATAGAGACAAAAGCAAAAAAGGTCAAATGTGCCTAACCTAACTCTATTAGTCCAAGATTATTCAACATAGAGAGAAAAGATTCGACATAAAGATTCGACGAAGCAGTCGCCGCGAGCGGACATTTATGGTCAAATGCTCCACCCTTAGGCTATAGAAGAATTCTAATGTTGGTTGACTAGTAATAATAATTAATAAATATAATTATTACCAGTGTCATACAACATTAGAATTCTACTATAGCTTGTAGGCGGAACATTTGACCAGAAATGAGGATTGCGGCGTCGTACAGTTCAGCTGCTCCGTCGAATCTTCTTAGAACATTCGACAGACACCATAAGCCTTCAATGACAGGCCTTAATTATTTGGGCTTTTCGGACGAATGCATTTTTTAATGAAACAAAATAAATAAAAACAAATTTCGTGAGTAACTAAATAAATGTAGTTTTCGGACGAAAACAAAATATTTCAGTGTGCACGTGTCTATTGTTTACATAGGCATCTCCCCGTTCTGCGGGTCTGTGACACGATCATGGGACACCGGCGGATATCGAGTCTGCGGGGCTACAGTTGCGCTGTATGCGGCGGGCGCGTGCTCTAGCCCCGCCAATTAAAGGGGACATACAGGTACGCCCATTTTCCCACCACTGCCATTGTACCGACATATATTGGCATGCAGTGGTCGGCAAGTGGTTAACATTATCATCTTGAGAGATGACACTGATGTCCTGTTAGGTGACTGGATTCATGGATTTTTATGCTGTATGATAGACCAGTTGTGACCAAAATTAGATTATTGAAATTGCGTGGATGTCTTGTAACTCTTTCACTGTTGGTCCTAATGAAGTGGAGCCATCTACAAAACATGATGACCACCATCTGTTACCTGTGAAATGGAACACTCAGCATAATGTAAATATATTAGTGGTCTTTGTAGTAAGTGAATTTACATCCTTGGAGTGCCATCCTAGAAAGTCCCTAGTGTTTTTTCTTTTTTTTTTTGGTGTAGTTTGGTGACATTTGGATGCTAAAATCTGCAAAGCAATTTTATAGTAATTTAAATGAAAACCTGCGTGTCAGTTATAGTATTTTTATGGTCATGAGCCTTATTGATCCTTTACTTGGGGCACAGTAATAGCAATTTTCTTTTTTCACGGTTTTGCGCTCTCCGGTTTTAGTAAATCAACCCCACTGTATTATTTCAGTGCATTATTACACATATGTATGTGTAGATCAAAGGTGTGACCTTTTATCTGCATGTGCCATCACTTCAAGAAACCTTACAAGTTTTTTATTTAAAAAAATATTACTATTTAACCCCTTATTAACTCTTATTTAACCCCAATCAGTCCAAATTTACTCCTTCCTCCCCTTTTCCCCTTAGCTATTATTTTCTGACTTTTTTTTACCATTATTGTGGTAATAAAGTCTTGATATAAAAATAAATGAAATCCCCCCCCCTGCAGATTCGGGTCATAATGTACTAGTATGCATCGCATACTAGTACATTATGACATGTTTACCTACAACCTAAGACCTCCAGCGATGTGCTGTCAGGGCTCTCCCGGCGCTTCCATCTTCATCAGGTCTTCCTTCCAGGTTTTGCATCTTCAGCCACTTGATTGGCGGGGCCGATGTGAGGTCACTCCTGCGCATTGCGTGCGGGAGTCAAATAACTGCGGCCCTCAGAGCGGGCTGTAAATGTGGTCTGAGCTGTGTGTGTGAGGCTCATATCACATTACCCGCTGACAGGCAGGGGGGGCATTTATGACAGAAGTGACCCCTAGGGTCTCAGCTATTAAAAAGAAACCCTGACTGTCAGTGGATTTTGACCTTACTGCCTTTACTACCACTTTAATATATAACATTTATTTTGTTTGTTGTATACTTTTGCTAAACAATAAACTCACTTTTTTTTTTAGTTTTTGTTCCACAAAAACTTTATTAAAAGGTATAAGAGCGCATGTGCAAAGTAAAATCAGACTATTAGTGTCCAAAATACAGCATACCCAATAAATGTACAAAGTCAGTACATAGTTACATAAACAATTTACAAATCTACAATGAGGAACAGTCCCCAGAGATTTGTAAAGACTCAAAAAACAAAATGGCGTAAGTCAATAGCGTAGAGTTAAAGTGGTCCTAAAAGCAAAAGGCTTTTTATATTAGTTATTATTTAGATAAATAAACTTTCTGTGATAACTTCTTCTGACACAGTCCATGTCCATCTCCACCGGCATACACTAGCAAGTGGGAGAGAGATATCAACCTAACACTTGTCTCAGCCGATTGTGCGCACATATGGCAAGCAACTAAATCGGCCTCGCCAAACAACGTAGCTCTGCAAACCAACTACAAAGTGCTCACCAGATGGTATCTGGTCACCACCAGAATCTCAAAATTTCTCCCCCACTATTCCTCACAGTGCTTTCGAGGCTTTACGGCACCAGACACGCATGCACACATTTGGTGGGAATGTCCCATGATGCAAACATTTTGGCCCGAGGTATTCAAGATCCTATCAACCCTCTTTGAGACATCATTGAATCCTGACCCTGCAGTAGCTCTCCTAAACAACAAACTCTTGGCTGTGACCCACCATCAATTTAAACTTCTCCTATTTAATACCATAGCAGCCAAACAGACTATTGCAAAAGCCTGGAAAAACCCTTCTATAAGCATCCTAGAGATGAAACATAGAATTACCCAATCCATGGTCCACACCAAGATTGAGGCAGTCGTGCTTGACAAAGTTTCCTCCTACGAAAACCTGTGGAGGCCCTGGATCACCCACTACCTACCCCATGACTTTGATAACTCACTCCTTTTGCCGTAATCTACTAACTATACAGGCCATGGTCCTCTCTAGGGTTCCCTTTCCCCTTCAACCTTCCCGCTTTTCCACCCACCTCTCCTTGCTTCAACCTTCATTACTTCCTACTACTTCCTGTCTCTCCCTGAAGCCCTTAAGCACCTTACCTATATCTCGTCTGAATTTGCATGTAACCTCAGTCCCTTATTACCCCTTCCTCTCCCTTTTTCTAGGACTAGTCCTACAGCCTATTTTGATTCACTTTCCACTGTGAGGGCTTGACCCTCTTTGTAACATGCTCTGCATAGTACTACCCTGTTGGAACTAGATTCCTCCTACTTGCCTTTAACTTATCTGAACTTACAGATCAGCTTTGACTTAATGTTATTTTTGCCATGTGTTTTGACCTGTACACTGCAATATAGTCAATATACTCAATAAAACATTTGAAAAAGTTAAAACACCTTTTGTGTTCAGCAGCTCCCCCAGCCTCCCTAATACTTACCTGAGCCCCATCTCAATCCAGCGATGTTGCATAAGAGGCTTGGCTGTCCGGGACTCTCCCTCCCTGAGACAGCAGCGAGTGCTATTGGCTCCCGCTGCTGTCAATCAAAGTCAGTGAGCCAAAGAGGAGAGGAGCCAAAGAGGAGAGAGAGGGGGCAGGGCTCCGTTTCTGAATAGACACTCAGAGCAGGGACACAGCTCGGATGCCCCAAAGCAAGCTGCCTGCTGTGGGAGCACTCAGCAGGGGGGAGGGGCCAGAAACGTCAGCGCAGGACCCAAGAAGAGGAGGATCCAGGCTGCTCTGTGCAAAACCACTGCACAGACCAGGTAAGTATAACATATTTGTTTTTTTTAAACCAAAATCCCAGAGACTTTAGTATCACTTTAACCTCTTCTCACCTGACGGCCGTCAAATGATGGCTGGGCGGCGTGGGTCTCATTCTGGGTGGACGTCATATGATGGCCACCCAGAACGAACGCTAACCCCGGGGGCGCGCAGCGCAGGATACGCCACAGTTGCTAGGACATGGCGTGACCCTGATCTGTGCCTCTTTAACCATGTGATCGGCTGTGTCCAATCACAGCCAGCCACATGTAAACACTCGGATGCCGGTAATCTTCGCTCCTCGCCTCACACTGACAGAGTGTGAGGAGAGGAGAGCCGATCAGCGGCATCTCTTCACAGAGGACATCTAGGAATGATCATCAGTGCCCTGATTATTATTATTATTATACAGGATTTATATAGCGCCGACAGTTTATGCAGCGCTTTACAACATTAGGGCAGACAGTACAATTACAATACAATTCAATACAAGGGGGAATCAGAGAGCCCTGCTCGTTAGAGCTTACAATCTAGGAGGGAGGGTCAGGTTATACAAAATTGTAATAACTGTGGGGGATGAGCTAATGGAGAAAATAGCAGTTGTTAGATGGAGGCTGGATAGGCTTCTCTGAAGATGAAAGTTTTCAGGGATCGCCTAAAAGTGGAAACATTTGGAGACAGTCTGACAGATTGGGGTAGCGAATTCCAGAGGATGGGCAAGGCTCGGAAGAAGTCCTGGCGGCAGATATGGGAGGAGATGATGAGGGAGCTAGAGAGCAGGAGGTCTTGGGAGGAACGAAGAGGGTGATTAGGTTGGTATTTTGAGACTAGAATAGTGATGTAGCTGGGGGCAGAGTTGTGGATGGCTTTGTAACTTATTGTTAGTATTTTGAACTTGATTCGTTGGGCAAGTGGCAACCAATGGAGGGATTGGCAGAGAGGGGTAGCAGACACTGCGCGGTTTGTAAGGTGGATGAGTCTGGCAGCAGCATTCATGATGGACTGAAGGGAGGATAGTCTTTTTAAAGGTAAGCCAATGAGGAGGGAGTTGCAGTAGTCAAGGCGAGAGATAACCAGGGAGTGAATCAGGAGCTTTGTGGTTTCATTGGTTAGAAAGGGACATAGTTTAGAGATGTTGCGGAGGTTGAGGCGGTAAGCTTTGGAAAGTGATTGGATGTGGGGCAGAAAGGAGAGTTCAGAGTCCAGGATAACACCTAGCACCTGACATGTGGGGATGGGTGGATGGTTGTGCCATTGCTCTTGACAGAGAAGTCAGGGGAAGAGGCACGTGGGGGAGGAAATATTATAAGCTCGGTTTTGGACAAGTTGAGTTTGAGGAAGTGGTGTGACATCCATACAGATATGTCTGTTAGTAAGTTAGTGATGTGGGAGGAGACTGATGGAGTGAGTTGAGGGGTGAAGAGATAGATTTGTGTGTCGTCAGCGTAGAAATTATATAGAAAGCTGTGAGAAATCAGCTGACCCAGGGAAGAGGTGTAGATTGAAAATAAAAGAGGACCAAGAACAGAACCTTGGGGGAACAGAGAAGGAAAGAGGAGTGGAGGAAGTAGAATTGTAAGTGACACTGAAGGTGCATTGGGATAGGTAGGATGAGAGCCACTGAAGAGCACAGTCACAGAGACCAAGGGAGTAAAATTTTTTGTTGAGGAGGAGGTGGTCAACCGTGTCAAAGGCAGCTGAAAGTTCCAGAAGTAGCAGTGCAGAATAGTGTCCATTGGTTTTTGCAGTTAGTAGATTATTTGTGAGTTTTAAAAGAGCAGTTTCTGTGGAGTGTTGAGGGCAAAATCCAGATTTAAGGGGATCGAGAAGGTTATTCTTAATGAGGTGGTCACTCAGTTGGTTGTAAACCAGGCATTCAAGGAGTTTAGAGGAAAAGGGGAGCAAGGAGATAGGGCGTAGGTTGTTAAGATTGGTAGGGTCCTACGGCTTTTTAGGTATGGGGGTGACCAGTTCATGTTTAGAGCATTGGGAAAAATGCCAGAGGTGAGGGAGAGATTGAAGATGTGGGTTAGAGAGTGTAGGATAGATTCAGAGGGTGACCTTAGTATTTTAGAGGGAATAGGGTCCAGGGGGCTGGTGGTTAGGTGGGCGTTAGAAAGGAGTTTAGCAACTTCGAGCAGATTTGAAGAAGGGGAGTGTCAATTGTACCTGTTGATATGGGGTCTTAACTGGGGGAGATACCTGTAGAGTGGATACTTCATCACAGATTGTATCAATCTTGTTTTTGAAGTGATTAGCAATCTTCTGGGCAGTGAGTGAGTCAGTGGGTGGAGGCGGTGGAGGACAAAGTAGAGAGTTGAAGGTAGAGAAAAGTTTACAGGGACTGGATGAGAAGGTGTTATTAATGCCGCGTACACACGTGCGGACTTTTGCCGGCGGACTTAGTCCAGCGGACAATCCCGCGGGACTTTCCAGCTGGGTCCGCTGGACTTTCCGAGCGTGTGGACTTGCCCACCCATGTTGATGAGGACAAGGGCCTCTTCCCGACAACCCTGGCCGTTGGTTGTCGGGGTCTGCGGGCGGGGGCTTATCGGAATCTGGGAGCCCCCTTTAATAAGGGGGCCCCAGATACCGGCCCCCCACCCTATGTGAATGAGTATGGGGTACGATGTACCCCTACCCATTCACCTAAGGTGTAAAATGTAAAGTACAAAAACACACACACTTTTGAAAAAATATTTTATTGCACTGCTCCGGGGGTCTTCTTCCGTCTTGGGGGTCTTCTCGCCGGACTCCCCCGCCATTTACCAAGCTCTTTTACCGAGCGGGGGAAGTCCGGCTACCTTCTTCGTCGTCGCCGCCGTCGTCTGGGGGTCTCGATCCGCCTTCGGGGGTCTTCCGGGGGTCTCTTCTGTTCTTGCGGCGGTCGTCGTCTTCTGCGCCGCCGGCGCCGCCTTCTTCTTCTTGTCCTTCTTCTTGTCCTTCTTCTTGTTCTTCTTCTTCCGATGTTGACCCGACGCTCTCTCTGCCCGGAATGCCTGTGCCGCGCTGCGCTGGGACTTATATAGGGGCATGGGGAACAGGGTCACATGTTCATGTCACATGGTGACCCCGCCCCCTTGCAATGTCACAGTCCCAGCATCCTCCGGGACTGTGACAACACAAGGGGGCGGGGTCACCATGTGACATGAGCATGTGACCCTGTCCCCCATGTCCCTATATAAGTCCCAGCGCAGAGCGGCACAGGCATTCCGGGCAGAGAGAGCGTCGGGTCAACATCGGAAGAAGAAGAACAAGAAGAAGGACAAGAAGAAGGACAAGAAGAAGAAGGCGGCGCCGGCGGCGCAGAAGACGACGACCGCCGCAAGAACAGAAGAGACCCCCGGAAGACCCCCGAAGGCGGATCGAGACCCCCAGACGACGGCGGCGACGTCGAAGAAGGTAGCTGGACTTCCCCCGCTCGGTAAAAGAGCTTGGTAAATGGCGGGGGAGTCCGGCGAGAAGACCCCCAAGACGGAAGAAGACCCCCGGAGCAGTGCAATAAAATATTTTTTCAAAAGTGTGTGTGTTTTTGTACTTTACATTTTACACCTTAGGTGAATGGGTAGGGGTACATCGTACCCCATACTCATTCACATAGGGTGGGGGGCCGGTATCTGGGGGCCCCCTTATTAAAGGGGCTCCCAGATTCCGATAAGCCCTCGCCCGCAGACCCCGACAACCAACGGCCAGGGTTGTCGGGAAGAGGCCCTTGTCCTCATCAACATGGGGACAAGGTGCTTTGGGGTGGGGGGGCCGCACGGCCCCCCTTTCCCCAGGGCACCCCCCATGTTGAGGGCACGCGGCCTGGTACGGCTCAGGAGGGGGGGGCGCTCGTTCGTCCCCACCCCTTTCCTGGCCTGCCAGGCTGCGTGCTCGGATGAGGGTCTGACGTGGATTTGGGGGGAACCCCCACGCCGTTTTTTCGGCGTGGGGAGTCCCTTTAAATCCATGCCAGGTCACGGAGCTAGCGCGGCGGCAGTAACTGCCTATGCTAGCTACGTAACCTGAAGTCACGTGCTAAATGAACGGACTTGCCGATGAGCGGCAAGTCCGTTCATTTCAAAAGTCCCGCGGACTTGCCTACTAACGGCGGGATTGTCCGCCGGACTGCCAAGTCCAGCGGATAATTTTAAAACCAAACTTAAAACTTTGGCGCCAAGGGATTATCCCTTCGTGTGTACGCGGCATAAGAGTTGTAAAATCGGTCTGTTTGGCAGTGTGGAGGAAAGAATAGTATTTTTGGAGGGCAGATTGGTATTGGTTTAAGTCTTTGAGAGACTTAGTCTTGTGCCACAGACGCTCAAGAGCGCGACTAGGTTTTTTTCAGAATTTTAGTGTCACCTGTTTGCCAGGGTTGTAGGGGTTGAGGCCTGTTTCTGTATGTACTGATGGAAGCGAGCTTGTCCAGGGTGGAGGACATGGATTTATTGCAGATGGAAGTGGCTTGGTTGGGGCAGGACAGGGAAGAGATTTTGTCATAGAGGTGGTCAGTAGCAGAATAGAGGAGAGAAGAGTTGAAGTTGGGAAAATTTCAACGGGCAATGGTTAGGCGATTGGAGGGAAAGGTGGTGGAAGACAGGGAGAGAGAGAAACTAATAAGGTGATGGTCAAAGAGAGGAAAAGGATTGTTTGAGAAGTTGCATGGAGTGCATAGGTAAGAGAATACAAGGTCAAGGGTGTTGCCATCAGAGTGAGTAGAAGCCTGTGCCTATTGCTTCAGGTCAAATGTAGGTTAGACTAAGAAGTTTAGAAGTAGCAGGAGTGTTTGTATTAGCAGGGATGTTGAAATCACAGAGAAGGATTGTGGGAATTTCCGAAGAGAGAAAGTAGGGTAGCCAGGCAGAAAACTCATCAAGGAAAGTCGATAATGGTCCAGGGGGCCGGTAGATCACAGCAATTTTAGGGAAGTTGGTGAGAATAGACGTATACAGTGAGCTTCAAATGATGAGAGGGAAAGAGAGGGAGGGAAGTGAAAACCTGGAAGGTGCTTTGGGGGGATAGGAGGAATCCCACTCCACCTCCCTTGCGTCCATTAGGCCTAGGGGAGTGAGTCGAGTTAAGGCCACCCTGGGAGAGGGAAGCAGGAGAAGGGGTGTCAGATTCGTGGAGCCAGGTTTTCGGTGACAGCAAGTAGATTAACCAGTTAACAACCGGCCCATAGCCGAAAAACGGCTACAGGGCGGTTGCTTAACTCTGGGAGGCCGTTAATTAACGGCCTCACAGAATTCTGCTCTTGCGCGCCCCCTGGTGCGCGCACTCGAGAGCATCCATGATCGCCGGGTCCAGAGGACCCGGCGGATCATGGATCACGGTAAACGGCCGCTCATCGCGGCCGTTTACCACGTGATCGCTCCGTCAAATGACGGAGTGATCACATGTAAGCAAACCGGCGTCATTTGATGACGCCGGTTCCTCTCTCCTCCTCTCTCTGTACCGATCGGTACAGTATGAGAGGAGAGGGGGAGGGATCGGTGGCAGCAGTGCTGTGGGCGGGATCTGTAGTGCCCACAGCCTGCTCTGCCACCACCGATCCATCCATCCATGCTCAGCCATCCCTCCATACCCTGCAATACACAGCAATAGCCTGCAGTGTATTGCTGGGTATTGCAGGGTATGGAGGGATGGCTGAGCATGGATGGATGCTCTGCCATCCCCTCCAATACTGTGCCATACCCCCCAATACTGTGCCATACCCCACAATACTGTGCCATACCCCGCAATACTCTGCCATACCCCGCAATACTCTGCCATACCCCGCAATACTCTGCCATACCCCGCCATACTCTGCCATACCCCGCCATACCCTGCGATACTCTGCCATACCCTGCGATACTCTGCCATACCCTGCGATACTCTACCATACCCTGCGATACTCTGCCATACCCTGCGATACTCTGCAATACCCTGCGATACTCGGCGATACCCTGCGATACTCGGCGATACTCTGCAATACCCGGCGATACTCTGCAATACCCGGCGATACTCTGCAATACCCGGCGATACTCTGCAATACTCTGCAATAACCGGCGATACTCTGCCATACCCTGCCATACCCTGCCATACCCTGCGATACTCTGCCATACCCTGCGATACTCTGCCATACCCTGCGATACTCTGCCATACCCTGCGATACCCTGCGATACTCTACCTTACTCTGCAATACCCTGCGATACTCTACCATACCCGGCGATACTCTGCAATACCCGGCGATACTCTGCGATACCTGGCGATACTCTGCGATACCCTGCGATACCCTGCGATACTCTGCCATACCCTGCGATACTCTGCCATACCCTGCGATACTCTGCCATACCCTGCGATACTCTGCAATACCCTGCGATACTCTGCCATACCCTGCGATACTCTGCAATACCCAACAATACTCTGCGATACTCGCTACGATCAAAGCCAGGATCGTTTTTATTTTTTTATTCCAGGCTTTCCAGCCTAGAGGTGAGATGTGGGGTCTTATTGACCCCATATCTCACTGTAAAGAGGACCTGTAATGCCATATTCGTATTACAAGGGATGTTTACATTCCTTGTAATAGGAATAAAAGTGATCAAAAAATGTTTTGGGGGGAAAAAAAGGGTCAAACTAAAATAAAGTAAAATGAACAATAAAATATATATATATTTTTTAAAGCGCCCCTGTCCCGTGTGCTCGCACGCAGAAGCGAACGCATACGTAAGTCCCGCCCACATATGAAAACGGTGTTCAAACCACACATGTGAGGTATCGCTGCGAACGTTGGAGCGAGAACAATAATTTTGGTCCTAGACCTCCTCTGTAACTCAAAACATGTAACCAGTAAAAAAAATTAAAGCCTATGGGGATTTTTAAGTAGCGAAGTTTGGCGCCATTTCACGAGCGTGTGCAATTTTGAAGGGTGACATGTTAGGTATCTATTTACTCGGCGTAACTTCATCTTTCACATTATGCAAAAACATTGGGCTAAATTTACAGTTTTGTTTTTTGTAAAGCACAAAACATTTTTTTTCCAAAAAAAACACGTTCGAAAAATTGCTGCGCAAGTACCGTGCTAGATAAAAAGTTGCAACGACCGCCATTGTATTCTCTAGGGTCTTTGCTAAAAAAACATATATAATATTTTGGAGTTCTATGTAATTTTCTAGCGAATAAATGATGATTTTTACATGTAGGAGAGAAATGTCAGAATTGTCCCGGGTGCTCCAGAACGCCTGATGGTGCTCCCTGCATGTTGGGCCTCTGTATGTGGCCATGCTGTGTAAAAGTCTCACACATGTGGTATCGCCGTACTCGGGAGTAATAGCAGAATGTGTTTTGGGGTGTAATTTGTGCTATGCATATGCTGTGTGTGAGAAATAACCTGCTAATATGACAATTTTGTGAAAAAAAAAAAAAAAAAAAAAAAAATCTTGATTTTGCAAAGAATTGTGGGAAAAAATGACAACTTCAAAAAACTCACCATGCCTCTTTTTAAATACCTTGGAATGTCTTCTTTCCAAAAAGGGGTCATTTGGGGGGTATTTGTACTTTTCTGGCATGTTAGGGTCTCAAGAAATGAGATAGGCCGTCAGTACTTCAGGTGTGATCAATTTTCAGATATTGGCACCATAGCTTGTGGACTCTATAACTTTCACAAAGACCAAATAATATACCCCAATTTGTACTTATTTTTACCAAAGATATGTAGCAGTATAAATTTTGGCCAAAATTTATCAAGAAAAATTACAAATTTGCTAAATTTTATAACAAAAACGAAGAAAAATTCATTTTTTTACAGAATTTTCAGTCATTTTTCTTTTATAGCGCAAAAAATAAAAAACCCAGAGGTGATTAAATACCACCAAAAGAAAGCTCTATTTGTGTGAAAAAAAGGACAAAAATTTCATATGGGTACAGTGTTGTATGACTGAGTAATTGTCATTCAAAGTGTGAGAGCACCGAAAGCTGAAAATTGGTCTGGTTATTAAGGGTGTTTAAGTGCTCAGTGGTCAAGTGGTTAAAGGAATTAGTGACAAAGTGGTCATGAACAGTGGTGAGTTTGTTGCAGACAGAGCGAGCATTCCAGAGGGCGCAGGAGAGGGGAGGCTGGCGTTGGGAAGAAGAGGAATGGAGACTAAATTGTGTAGATTGCAACTACTGCCAGAGGGTGTAGGGTGATAATGATGGGTGTGTTGGGTACAGTTAAATAAGGGAAGCCCAGGGTTTGGGGAAATATCTCCAGCGGTTAGGAGAAGCAGAAAAGTAAGGGAGGCAATATGAGAATACGATTTTTATAAGGGGACATGCTTCAGTGCCACCAGTGCCAGAACTGTGTGCCCACCACTGCCAGCAATCATTGCCAATCTGTGCCCACAATTGCCACCAATCTGTGCCCACAAGTGCCAGCAATCAGTGCCCACAAGTGCCAGCAATCAGTGGCCATTAGTGGTGCCAGTCAGTGCTGGCTATCGGTGCTGCCCATCAATGCTCATCACTGCTGGTCATCAATGCCACCCATCAGTGCCGCCCATCAGGGATCTAAAGGTGGATATTTGATATTTTTCTAGGAGATCGTTAAGGCGGTTTATATTCCTCATTGAGGTAAGAGCTATGGGAGCACTAAGTTCACAAGAACCACGAGGATAATACATAGAAGAATTACATGTCACAAGAATAATTTACCACAAGAATTATTTGTCACATGATTTTTGGCACATTGTTCGAAAGGACATTTTTCACTTAGCACAGCATTAGTCCTATTTTGTTATTGTGTATTTGTCACAGTCATTGTTTATTTAGTTATAGGAAGTTGCGCTGATCACTATTTATATATACCCATTTTTTGTGCACTGTGTACACTAAAGGTCCAGCAGCAGTTTTCATATAGTTAGTTTTACACTTATATTTTATTTAGATCACTTGTTCACTTGGGAGTGCAAGGGATCACCCCATTTCTTTATACCTATCATGCCCACCAGTGTTGCCTATCTGTGCCCAGTGCCCACCAGCAGGGCCGGTGCTACCACCAGGCAAACTAGGCAGCCACCTAGGGTGCCCTGCTGCCTAGGGCGCCCGAGCCACTGGTGTTCCTACTCTCTTCTATCTGAAGCAAGCAACTAAGTCTCAGCATCAGCAGGCAGACGCAGCTCCATTCACACATAGTGTCAGAGGCACGGTGGCGGCGGAGGCCTGTGTCTGTGTCCCAACTCCCGAATGAATGGAAGCAAACATTCATTGATGGGCACTGGTAGGCTGCATTGATGGGCACTGGTAGGCTGCATTTGATGGGCGCTGGTGGGGCTGCTTTGGTGGGCGCTGGTGAGGCTGCATTTGATGGGCACTGGTAAGGCTGCATTGATGGGCGCTAGTGAGGCTGCATTTGATGGGCACTGGTAGGCTGCATTGATGGGCACTGGTAGGCTGCATTGATGGGCAGTGGTGAGGCTGCATTGATGGGCGCTGGTGAGGCTGCATTTGCTGGGCGCTGGTGAGGCTGCATTTGCTGGGCGCTGGTAGGCTGCATTGATGGGCGCTGGTAGGCTGCATCGATGGGCGCTGGTGAGGTTGCATTGATGGGCACTGGTGAGGCTGCATTGGATGGGTGCTGGTAGGCTGCATTGAGGTGCACTGGTGAGGATGCATTTGATTGGTGCTGGTGAGGCAGCATTTGATGGGCGCTTCATCAAAAAGGTGGGGTATACATGAGCAGGGCAAATGGTGTGGAGTCAGGGGTGGAGCCAAGAGGGGGGGGCGGAAAAATGAGGTTTCGCCTAGGGTGTCAAAACTCCTTGCACTAGCCCTGCCCACCAGTGCCACCCATAAGTGCCGCCCATCAGTGCTCATCAGTGCCACATATCAGTGCCACCTATCAGTGCCACCTATCAGTGCCCATAAGTGCGGCATATTCATGCCTCCTTATCAGTGCCACCTAATCAGTGCCCATAAGTGCTGCCTCATTAGTGCCCATAAGTGCCACCTCATCAGTGCCCATCAGTATAGCCTATTAATGCCCATCAGTGCTGCCTTATCAGCGCTCATCAGTGAAGGAGAAAAATTACTTATTTACAAAATTTACTGACAGAAACCAAGAAAAAAAAGATTTTTTCAAAATTTTTGGTCTTTTTTTTTTTGGAAAAAATAAAAAAACCTAGGCGTGATTAAATACCACCAAAAGAAAGCTCTGTTTGTGTGAAGAAAATGCAATTTCACATGGTTACAGTGTAGCATGACCGCGCAATTGTCATTCAAAGTGTGACAGCACTGAAAGTTGAAAAATGGCTTGGGCAGGAAGGGAGTGTCAGTGCCCTGTATTGAGGTGGTTAAGGAGTATCAAAGGGAGTTGTATAAGGAAGAGATAGCAGTATGTAAACATATCCCCACTAAAAGCAAGGGTGTTAAGAGCCTAACTTCTGGACTGTATAGGGACAGGGCCGGTGCTTAACTATTTTGTGCCCTAGGCAAGAATAACACCCCCAACCTGCCCGCCCGACCGACGGGGGTGGGGGTTTGTGGCCGGGGTGTTGTTAGTCTTGCCTAGGGCCATGCGGGTGACAGGATCAGAGGGTGGGCTCACCGGACTCAGCAGCTACGTTCAGACACATGGTGCCCGCCTCCTCCGCTGTCTTCGTACCCACCTCCTTTGCCTCCTTCTCTGACCTTAAGCACACCGATTTTGCCTCCTCCGCTGACCTTGTGCCCGCCTCCTCCACTGTCGCCCTCTTCATAGGCTGAGCTGCTGCTGTTCTCCTCTGCAGCAGCCATGATGGATGTCCTCCACGGCTGCTTCTTTTCTCTGCAGAGTCAGTCAGCGCCCCAACCCATGTGGCCCCTCATGTTCCCCGACCAGGCTAAGGGGGAAGTCAGCATCCATGGCTGCACACCCTAGACAGTTGTGCCTAGGCCTAGATACATTTATCAAATTTAAAATGAGCAAGGAGGTGGGAAAGAAAAGAGGGGAGGAAAGAGGGAATGAGAAAAAAAAGGGAGTATGGGGGGTGGAAGAAGGGGGAGAGAAGTTGAGAGGAGGGGGGTAGGAGGAAAGAGGTGGGGGCAGCTCTCCAGGGGGTTAAAAAAAAGGGGGGATACATAACAAAACATAGGCAGAAACTGGAGAACGGCCAGCATGCCCGACTGAATATACCCCATTGGCATGCTGTCTCCAAGCTGGACCCCTCCTACCATGGGGGTCCTAGATAAGGGGCACCCTTCAAGTCTTCAAAAACAGGGAGTTAAGAAGAAAAGCGGCCAGAGATATACTACTACATACTGGGAGTCAAGGAGAAACATCCATTAAGGTTTTATAGTACTTTTTCTTTTTAACTAACTCAGCTTAAAACATAAAAAAAATATATTTTTTGTCAATCAGTTTTAGGGAAAATAAAATAATTTTTGCACAACAATATTGTCAAAAATTCTATTTTTACACCCAAAAAAACGATTTATGTTTTACTTTGTTGGCTTAAGTAAACAGGTCCTTGGTAGAAATGTAAAAATTGCTTTGATCCATAAAGGGTGTACAGGTGCAAGGGCTTCAGTGGTTAAAGATACATACTAGTATTTTTAAATAATTTTTGTGAATTTTTTCTACGAAAAGATTGTTTTATTTAACCACTTCCCTACCGTGTATAGTCATATGACGGCGGCAGGAACCCTTTGCCCCTCCGGGCCGCTGCCATACAACGTATTTTCTTCCTGAGCCTCTAGGGGGCACGCGCCGTGTCACCAGGCACCCAATGCGCGTGCCCGGCAGCCGCGATCTCCGTCGGGCACCCTCGATTTCCCGTGAACACACCAGGACCGTAGATCTGTGTGTGTAAACATACAGATCTATGTCCTATCAGAGAAGAGGAGACCGATGGTGTGTTCCCAATACAGAGGAACACCAATCGGTCTCCTCCCCTTGTAAGTCCCCGCCCACTACAGTTATAATCACTCCCTAGGAAACATAATTAACCCCTCAATCACCCCCTAGTATTAACCCCTTCCCTGCCAGTCACATTTACACAGTAATCAGTGCCTTTTTTTTATAGCACTGATCGCTGTATAAATGTGAATGGTCCCAAAATAGTGTCAAAAGTGTCCGAAGTGTCCGCCGCAATATTGCAGTCACGATAAAAATCGCAAATCGCCGCCATTACTAGTAAAAAAAAAAATCTATAACCTATTTTGTAGACACTATACCGCATTTATCGGCGTATAACATGCACCTTTTCCCCTTAAAATCGGGGGAAAGTTGTGGGTGCGTGTTATACGCCGATGCCCCCGAAAAAAAGTGCCAAAAATGTAAAGCGGCGCCGAAAAATATCGAGCGCCGCCGAAAAAGACCGAATCGCCGCCGAAAAAACCGAAGCGCCGACGGAAAGACCGAGCCGACTGTTCGGCTCCGCTCGTAGTCCCGCCTCCCTGCGCTCGCTCTGGAAACAGGCGGCGGGAAATTTAAACGCGGGCAAGACTGCAAATGACGCTGGCAAGCTACAATGACACTGGGCAAGCTACAATGACAGTGGGCAAGCTACAATTACAGTGGGCAAGCTGCAATGACACTGGGCAAGCTGCAATGACACTGGTCAAGCTGCAATGACACTGGGCAAGCTGCAATGACACTGGGCAAGCTACAATGACACTGGGCAAGCTGCAATGACGCTGGGCAAGGCTGCAAATGATGCTGGGCAAGCTGCAAATGTAAGTTTTTTTTTTCCCTAAACTTCCCTCCTAAAACTTTTTTTCCTTAAGATGCCCTCCTAAATTTGGGGTGCGTGTTATACACCGGTGCGTGTTATACGCCGATAAATACGGTAACTGTTGCGCAAACCAATCAATATACACTTATTGCAATTTTTTTTTTTATTACCAAAAATATATAGAAGAATAAATATCGGCCTAAACTGAGGAAATATTTTTTTTATTTTTTTTAATGGGATATTTATTATAGCAAAAAGTAAAAAAATATTGTTTTTTTTTCAAAATTGTTGCTGTTTTTTTGTTTATAGCGCAAAAAATAAAAACCGCAGAGGTGATCAAATACCACCAAAAGAAAGCTCTATTTGTGGGGGGAAAAATTATCAAAAACTTCATTTGGGTACAGTGTAGTATGACTGCGCAATTTTCATTCAAAGTGTAACAGCGCTGAAAGCTGAAAATTGGTCTGGGCAGGAAGGGGGTGAAAATGCCCTGTATTGAAGTGGTTAAGATATCTTAACATTTGTATCTTATACTATTTCCAGGCAATGTAAGTATTTCAGAAACCTAAACATGATGCCTTTATAAAACCACATATCCTGTGTTACTAAATACAAAATGTACTACTAGCACAGACGGATTTTAATATGCGGCTGTGATGCTTTATCCATCCAGATGCAAAATTATTCCTGTTTCTGGATGAGTTATAATGCAAAGTCTCTATTTTACTAGTACAGATTTTACTATCACCTGGACATGACTTATATTTAAAATATAGAACCTATCTTTTCACCTTTACAAGCATATCATTTGAGGTTGAAGTTTGGCTTCAAAGCGTTCTCTTTTTTTTTTTTTACGCAAACTCTGTTTGATTTTTAATCTTGTCTTCTACCTTTGTGCCCAAATTTCTTGTGCAGTACATGGGACAGTACATGTGTATACAGATGGCATTGTTGTCTGCAAATTCCTATATATAGTTTTCATTTTAATGAAATGTATAAAAAAAATGTAAAACATATTTTTAAAAATAGTACATAAGAATGATGGGATTTTTGAGATGCCAATGCTCTTAGTTAACTCTAATCAGCCCTAATTTACTCTCCTTTCCCCTTACAACTGACAATTGCGCAGTCGTGCAACATTACACCAAAACAAAATTTAAGTCCTTTTTTTTTTTTTTTTCCATAAAGATTTTATTAAGAATAAGTCATACAGAACAGGCAAGGGAACACACATAAATTGCAAAACAGATCGTCTGTCAGTACAGGTATAGAACAAAGAACAAAATGTGTAAACCATCGGAGCATGAATTTGATGAGTCTAGCGTGTGCCCTGGAGGACATGGGGATAGAAAGAGGTTGGTGGGATTTAGTCCGTGCCATCCCATAGTGGACCAGTGGGGTACGGTATGACGGGTACGACAGGTGTATACCAGTGGACACCTGTCGCCCAAAAGATGCTTAGGGGATGGCGGGAGGCCAAGAGGGGGCGAGAGGGAGGGAGTGAGAAAGAGAGAGAAAAAAGGAGAAGGGGAAAGAGAGAAAAAAAAAAAAAAAAAAGAAAAATAGGAGAAAAAAAAAAAAAAAAAAAAAAGAAAAAAAAAAAAGGAGGGGGGGAGGGATAGAAGGTGGGGGGAAACGAGGGAGGAGCGAGAGGGGGAGGCATAGAGAGAGGGAAAAGACTGGGAGAGGAGGGAGGAGGGAGGGTATAGAGGGGGAGGTTGAGGCGGTTGAGGCGTCCCTCGCCCAGACCCCACACAGAGGATAGGTGGGGAAGCAGAGTAGCGGGTCTTGGTTGCCTAGGTAGAGAATCATTCCAGGAAACGTTAACCTTTGTAAGACATTTAGCGGATATGATGTTCGTACTCTCGGGTGGTTGTAAAGTGATTCCAGCAAGCCCAGGTGGTTGTGAACTTCTCCATCCTCTCCTGAGCGATGTGTATCAGCTCTTCCATGTCTCTAATCCTAGAGATGCCACTAAACCATTCTCGAATTGTCGGGGGGAGGTTCGAGCGCCAGTGCCGAGGAATGCAGAGTCTGGCTGCATTTACCATATGCATGGCAAGGGATCTAAAGTAGTTTTTCCTAGAGAGGGAGGTGTGATGCAAAAGATATTGTTCAGGTGTGAAGTCTAGCGTGTAGGTGGTGATCGAAGAGATAAGGTCATGGACTTTCTTCCAGAAAGGTTGGATGTTGGGGCAATCCCACCATATATGTATCATAGTCCCTGCTGCCGTGTTACACCTCCAGCAGACATTGGGGATTGTGGGAGAAAATTTGTGCAAGCGGGAGGGAGTTCTGTACCACCGTGTTATTATTTTGTACCCATTTTCCTGGATGGCGACATTCACCGACCCCCCGTGGGCATATTCATGAATTCTAGTCCAGTCAGCAGGTGACAGGGGAGTTTGAAGGTCTCTGTTCCAAGAGGTTTGTGAGGGTCAAATCGGGTGAGTCCTGTAGTAGGGCGTAGAAGAGCGAAATTAGGTGCCTCTGTGGGATCTTGCGACTACATAGAGTTTCAAAGGGGGTGAGAGGCCTAGACCAGTTAGCTCGGGTAGTGTAGGTGGTCAAAAAGCTACAGATTTGTCTGTATGTCCAGAAGGAGAAGGTGGGATTATTAGTATAAGTGCGTAGGTCATTCAATGAGATCAATTTACCTCCTGGGAAGAATTGGGAAGCGAGGACGTCGTCGGATGGCCATTCCTGTTTGAGGAAGTTGGGGGAGTCCCCGGGGGGGAAGTCAGGGTTGCATCTTAGGGGCGTCAGTGGGCCTGGAGTTGGGGCAAGAGACCTGTCGGCGGGTATCTTCTTAAATGTCGATAGAGACGTGTGTATAAGGGGGTGTGAATCCAGCCTGTGCGGCCAGCATTTCGGAGGGAGCCACGGAATGAGATGCAGGGGGATCGGCGAGAAAGTGTTCTCGAGTGCAACCCACACTTTTTGTGTGGCGTGGATGTTCCAATCCGCGATTCTTGTTAAGTGGCAGGCAGAGTGGTACTTTTGCAGGTCAGGGAGAGCTATACCTCCTTTGGGCTTGGCTCGGGTGAGGAGGGTATACCTGATCCGTGGGGGGGCATCCTTCCAAATGAAGGAGGAGCAAATTTTCCGATATGTCGAGAAAAAGTCCCGGGGCAGGGCGATAGGGATGGTTTGAATCAGGTAAAGCAGACGGGGCAGAATAATCATCTTAATTAAAGCTGCTCGACCAAACCATGAGACATTGAGAGTCATCCAGTCCTTAAGATAAGCTTGGGCTTTAAGCAAGGCTGTTTGGAAGTTAGCTGGATATAGATCTGAGAAGCGGGGTGTAATCCGCACACCTAGGTATGTGATGGCTGTCTTTTCCCAATGAAAAGGGAAAGAGTCTTGGCAGTGGGCAACTTCTTGCTGGGGGAGCGAGACGTTCAGGGCTTGTGATTTGGAGTAATTGATTTTAAGGTTTGAAAGCTCTCCAAAGGTGTGTAGATCCCTAAGAAGGGATGGCAAGGAGGTGCGTGGGGATGTTAAAGACAGCAGGACATCGTCCGCAAAAGCTGCAACTTTAAATTGCCTACCTTGTATTGTAAGGCCACGGATATCTTGGTTGCTCCTGAGTTTATTAAGAAGAGGTTCTAATGTGAGGATATAGATCAAGGGGGAGAGGGGGCAGCCTTGGCGTGTGCCATTACTGATGGGGAAGGCGTTTGACAGGTGGCCATTAACACGGACCGCTGCAGAGGGGCTAGAGTATAGTGCCATTATAGCAGACAGCATGCGTTCTTGTAGGCCAAGGGCCTCCAGGACTGCCCTCATGTAGTCCCAGGCCACTCTGTCAAACGCCTTCTCCGCATCAAGAGAGAGAAAGAAGCCCTGGGAATTTGACGTAGTAAGCCAGTGATGTAGGTTGAGGGTGCGTATGGTATTGTCCCTGGCCTCCCTGCCCGGTACAAAACCCACCTGGTCCGGGTTAATCAGGTTGGGGATAAGGGGTATGAGTCTGTTGGCCAGAATTTTAGCATAGAGCTTAATATCCACATTAAGAAGGGAGATTGGCCTGTAATTAGCTACTAAAAGGGGGTCTTTATTATCTTTAGGGATCACTGATATATGGGCTGAAAGCATTCGACTTGGGTCTGCTTGGGGATTCGACAAGGCGTTAAAAGTGCGGATTAAGTGCGGGGAAAGGACTTCTGAGAAGGATTTGTAGTATTGGAGGGAGTAACCATCCGGGCCAGGGCTTTTACCTACCTTCATTTGTTTCACGGCCGTGTCTAGTTCCGCTAGGGAGAATTGTTCTTCTAGGAGGGAGGTTTGTTGGGGGGAAATGGGCGTGGGACTATATTGAGCTAGGAAGTCTGCAATGGCCGTTTGGCGGGCTCTGTTGGGGGTCTGGGCGGAGCGGTCAGGGTAAAGATTGTAGAGTTTGGAATAGAAGTCTTCAAATTCCTTAGCTATGTCTTCATTCTTGGCCAGCAAGGATCCCTCAGTGTTACGAATGTTGTGAATTGTGGAGGAAAGTTTGGCGGCTTGCACTGAGCGAGCAAGAATGCGGCCGCACTTGTTGCCGCATTCGTAGAAGATCCTCTGGCCAAGAATGTATCGTCTTTTGGTGCGTCTACCCAGTTCCTCCGCTAGGAGAGAGCGAGCTTGAACAAGTTCCTGGAGGGTGAGTTGTGCTTGGGTCTGTTTGTGGGCTTTTTCAAGTCTACTAATTTGGTCCAGCAGGTCCTTGATCTGCTGTTGGTGGAGTTTTTTGGCTTGTGCATTCAGGGTCAGCAGTTCCCCTCGAATAACGCACTTGTGGGCTTCCCAGATAGAAATGGGGGACATGTCAGGGTCAGCATTTTCTTGGAAGTACAGCTGGATGCAGGTGCGTATACGCTCTAGGGCCACTGGGTCTTTAGTCAGGGAGGGATTGAAGCGCCAAATCTTGGTTTTGGCGAGAGTCTCGGGGAAGGTCAGAGTAACTGAGATGGGATGATGGTCCGACAAGAACATCGGCTCGATGGTGGCCTGTCTAAGTAGGGAGAGGTCCGTCTGTGTGAGGAAGAAAAAGTCGATTCGAGAGTACTTTTGGTGGGGGGTAGAAAAGAAAGTGTAATCCTTGGTCGAGGGGAATAAGGTGCGCCACGTGTCGTGGAGGGCCAGTTCTTGGAGCTGTGCCTTAATCTGGCGTAGAGCTCTGTAGGGCAAGGAAGACGTCCCAGTGGAGGTGTCTAACAAGGGGTTTAACGGGACATTAAAGTCGCCTCCCAGGAGGATCAGGCCCTCACGGAATGTGGATAGGAGTGAGCATGTTTTGCGAAAAAATGAGACTTGGTGTATATTAGGGCAATAGATATTCGCCAAAGTTATTGGCTTGGATGCGTATATCCCCTTGAGGAAGACAAACCTCCCCTCAGGATCTAGCAGGGAGTCGGTTAGTTGGAAGTCGGCGTGTCTTGAAATGAGGATAGAAACTCCTTTCGTCTTGGCAGTAGGGTTAGTGGCATGGAAGGCGGAACGATAGAGATGATTGGAGAGTTTTGGAGTGGAGTCCGTTCTGAAATGGGTTTCTTGGAGGAAAAGGAAATGTGCCTTGAGTTTAGTAAGAGAGGCCAACACTTGGGACCTTTTTTCAGGCACATTGAGGCCCTTCACGTTCAGCGAGACACATTTCAGGGTTACTGGGGTTTTAATTGAAGGGTTGGGTGCCATAGTTACAGGGGGAGCTACGTCGGGAATCCCACTGGGGAGTGTGCGCGTGTTAGGTGATGTAGGGGCGAGGGGCGCCTCAAGGGAAGGGTAGGGGGGGGGGGGGAAGGGTGGGAAGAGAGCAAGGGGGGGAGAGAGGGGGAGAAGGGAGGGGGTGAGAGCAGAGACAAAAGGCGGGGTAGGGGGGGTGGGGGGAGGGGGAGGTGTGAAAGAGGGTGTAGAGGGGGTTGCAAACCAGAGGTGAGGGTAGCTCAGCTAATCACCTGCAGGGGGAGGAAAGAGAAAGCCTGGAAGGTCAGCAAGGTCTCACAGAGACTGCTGTGTGGGGGAAGTAAGAAGGACGGGTACCACATAGTGGCTGCGATCCGGGGAACTGCGAAGATAGATTATGGTGGGAATGTAAATCATGAGGAAAGAGGGTGAGGAAGGGGGATCTCTCCAACCGTGAGGATCTCCCCTGGAGTGGCAAGAAGCCTGCCATAGATCGGGGTAGAGAGATCTCTCAGGTCACGACTATCACATAGTGCAAAAATAAACAATTAAATTCAGACCCAACTGGATTCTTAAGGAACAAAACTTGGCATGTTGAACATAGGTTACTAACAATCAGTACCATAGAAATTGACATCGTTTTTCATAGACAAGTACAAGTACAACCCGTGAGCAAGCGAACTTGGGTACAAGGATTGGAGGGATTACCTAACTCCCGTCAGGGGTCGGAGGGGTCGGGTCCCCCAAGGGCCATTCGACAGTATGATATGGGAGGGGGAGGGGGGGAGAAGAGCGGAGGGAGGAGGGGGAGGAGGAGTGGAGGAGGGGGGGGGAGGAGAGGAGGGGGAGGGGGGGGGGGGGAGGGGGAGAGGGAGAAGCAGAGGGGAAAAAAGGGGGGGGAGGGAGGGTAGGGGGGTAAGGAAGGAAAAAGGGGGGGTGAGTGGGGAGGGGGGGGTTAAGAAGGGGGAAAAAGGGAGGAGGAGGAGGGGAAGGGAAAGGAGGGGAAGGGGAAGGGAGAGGAGAGGAGGAAAAAGAGAGGTGAGGAGGGGGGGAGAGGTGAGGAGGGGGGAGAAGGGTGAGGAGGGGGGGAGGGGGGAGAGAGGTGAGGAGGGTGGGGGGAGAAAGGTGAGGAGGGGGGGAAAGGTGAGGAGGGGGGGGGGGGGAGAGAGGTGGGGAGGGGGGAGGGGGAGAGAGGCGAGGAGGGGGGGGGGAGGGGGAGGGAGAGGTGAGGGGGTTGAGGGGGGTGGATGAAGGGAATGGAGGGGGGGGGTGAGGGGGGATGGAGGGGAGGCAGGGGGGGAGGGGGGACCTGAGGGGGGGATCCTGGGTAGCGAGAGTATTGGTTTGGGGTGTCTAGACAGGGAGTAAATGAAATGTCCGGGTATACCGGGTTACCTTGGGAGATGAAGCCTGCGTATGGCGGCCAGTGCGCGTCTATCAGGAGCCCAAAATACGTTAGCTTGTCACTTGCATGGAGAAAGGAAGGAAAAAAGAAAAGGGGAGAGGAGGAGAAAAAAAAAAAAGAAAAAACAAAAGAGCAGCATCATCATATAAAACATCTTTAGGTAACCATACAGATGGGTGATCTCCAAGTGGTCCGCATAAGGTAACCCAGGGTAGCAAAAAAAAAAAAAAAAAAAAAAAAAAAAAAAAAAAAAAAAAACACACCACAGTGGGCTAACCCAGGTTTGGAACATGGGGCCCATAGGGAAACAAAGTCAGGTACCTGCATAGGAAAGAAAGGGGCGTTAATACGGACTCGGTGCCGAGCAACAGGGTTATTCGGGGAGATCTGTTGACCAGCTATAGAGCGCCTGGTGAGGTAAGGGTTCCAGCAGCAGGACTCTGGATCCATGTTCCTGCGGAGAAGCATGTCATCAGGGTGGATGGAGATTAGGCTTCACCGGGCACAGTCCAGTCGGGGGGAGGCAGGTGTGAGCGTTCACGTCTTCGGGTGATGGGGGGTCTCCGTTTGAGGTGAGGGGGCAAACGGAGAGCGCCGCTCAAGGACCGACAGGGACCAGAAGCGGGCAGGAACCACTCGGTGTTGCCCCAGGGGAGCACAGTGTAGGTGTCCTGGGCGGCATGGTTGGAGGAGTTCCGGAGCTGGGACGAGGTAGAGGCCCACGGCCTCGGTGGCGGCTGGGATGGAGCAGGTCCCTGATCCTGTGGCAGGTCATGGTGGCGGCAGGAGAGGAGTCCATGGCAGGAGCGCTAAAACACAGGATGCAAGGGTGGGTTAGGCGCCTTGTAGCGCGGCATAGTGTGAGGTGCTGCTCGTAGCCACAGCGGGCGAGCGCGGTGTGGAGGCTGGATAGGTATAGGGATCCCCGCGGGTATATCGTGGCGAGGGCGGGCTCGGGTGAGCTGGGGACGGGGGCTGGGGGCAATCACTGGCGTTCCTTCAGAGATGGGTTAGTCATGGGTAGGGAGAAAGTTTACTCACGGGTTGCGCACTGTGTTCGGGGAAGAGTCAGTTCAATCTTCCATCGCGTCCCTTCTGGCCAACGGAGGAGGTGAGTAGTCCGGGCTCCCCTGGTGAATGTCTCGGCGTGAGCGGGCATTCGGCGACGTGGGTCCGGGTCTGCGTCTGCGGGACCTCTGTCGGGCAGCCTTCGGGGAAGGGTTGAGGGAGACAGGGAGCCATGGTTCCGAGGGAAAGTACATGGCGTACCACTCCGGAAGCTCGACGGTGGGGAGATCGAGCTGGGCGCAGAAGTCGCGAAGGTCTTCAGGGGTGCGGAGGAGGGCCGAGCGCCCTCTAGCGGAAGCCGACAGGCCAAAGGGAAATTTCCATCTATATTGGATGTTTCTGGCACGGAGTGTGTCGAGAAGTGGCTTCAGGGCCCTCCTGTTCTGGAGGGTTATTTGGGAGAGGTCTTGGAAGAGTTTCACTTCAGTCCCATTAAAAATAATGCGTCCCTTGGCTCTAGCCTTCCTCAGAATTTCCTCCTTCAGTGGGAAGCTGACAATGCAGCATATGATGTCCCTGGGTGGCTCGTTGTCCCGTGGGGGGGGGCGAAGGGCGCGATGGGCTCGTTCCATGTCGATGGGGGAGTCAGCCGGGCGATCAAGTAGGTCGTTAAAGATGGTGCATAGCGCTTGTTGGATAGCACCCGGGTCGATGGTTTCAGGGACTCCCCGCACCCTGATATTGTGCCTTCTCCCCCTGTTGTCCAAGTCCTCCACGTGACGATGGAGTTCAAAGACCTGGGAGAGTTGCACATCATAAGCCGACTGCACTTGGCGGATGGCCGCCGCGTGGGTTTGGGTAGTTTGCTCCACGCCATCGATGCGATGGGCCACCGCCTGGAGGTCGGATTTTAGATCAGCAATAGCGGCTGTGACAGTGCTCTTGATGTCCGTGGCAATCTTCTCCAGGTCGAAGAGGCTGGGCGGTGTGGTCCCGCTTTGGGAAGGCGATGGGAGGCCGGGCATCCTTGCAGGCGGGGGTTCGTCAGTCAATGCCGAGGCTTGGGCCTGTGCCGCCGCGTGGGCTTGCAGCTTCTGGGACCGGAAAATCTCCGGTATGTTTCTGCCCAGATGTGCGTGGGGATCCTTGGGAGCACGAGGGGTAGAGGAGCTCCTGGTGGACCTGTGCATAGCCAGAGGAGGGTGTAGTTTTCCCGGTAAAGCCGATTTCTGTCCCCGGATCGCAGGAGCTCAGAAGTTATGCGGCCATCTAGGTCTCCGTCCAGGCCACGCCCCTTAAGTCCTTTTTTACCTACAAATAGAGCTTTCTTTTGGTGGTATTTGATCAGGTCCTGTTTCTGGATGAGCTATAATGCAAAGTCTCTATTTTACTAGTACAGATTTTATTATCACCTGGACATGACTTCTAGTTAAAATATAGAACCTATCTTTTCACCTTTACAAGCATATCATTTGAGGCTGAAACTTTATTTTTATTTTTTTTTTTTAAGCAAACTCTGTTTGATTTTTAATCTTGTCTTCTACCTTTGTGTCCAAATTTCTTGTGCAAATTGACTGCTGTATTGACTGCTACTATTATTTTTTTAACAATAATAAAAAAAAATGTACTTTGACTCTTAGAGCCGGTTCACACTGAGGCCGCATGACTTGCAGCGCGACTGCCTCAGGCGACCGGGATTGGACTTCAGCGGCGACTTGCAAAACGACTTCTGTATAGAAGTCAATGAAAGTCGCCTGAAGTCGCCCCCAAAAGTAGTACAGGAACATTTTTCTTTTATAAATTCTTTATTCACATATATTTAGCCTATTACTCTTAAATTTCATATATTGTGATTTTCTCTTAAAGCGGAAGTAAACCCATCGACTTAACAGTTTTAAAAAAAGGCATGCCGTGAATGCTAACTGCACATTGGCTGTGCTCTCAACCAAACAGTCAAACCATCCAATGGCTGGTGTCATAACGGATCACATGTGCAGCACCGTGGCAGTTGAAGATTAAACAGAGGCAAAGATGGCAGCTTCCTTGGCTGAAAACGATAGGAGGGTTTACTTCCACTTTAAGGCTTCCCTTAATCCACATTCATATCTCCTTGCTAAAAACCTCCTAAGTCTTCCTTCTAGACCTCACCATCAAAAACATCGCAAAACAAACAAAACACACAAAAAAAAAAAAAAAAAGGAGAAACACAAAAAAATAAAAATAAATAGGGAGGGGAAGATTACTTTTTCTCCTCCTCCCATCTCCTTCTCCTCCCTCTTCTCTCCCCCCCCATAAGACGGCCCCCCTAGCCCCAGTATATTCCATATATGGGATCCATATTTCCCTATATCTTTCATCTTGGTCTTTCATTGCCATAGTAAGGTTTTCCATCTGTTGTATTTCAGCTATTTTCGCCATCCATTGAGCCCTAGTCGGAGGGCTCTCTTTTTTTCCATAGCATGGGAATACAAGCTCTAGCAGCTATTATAAGACGTTTTATTAAAGAGTTTTAGAATTTTTCCATTGTTATAGGGAGGTCCATCAGCAAAAATATTGTGGGGTTACTCCCTAGGGCCTTTCCTGTTATTGTTTCTATTGTTTCAGATACCATCTCCCAGAACTCTCTTATCTTTGGGCATGCCCAAAAAATATGTAAGATCGTTCCTTCTGCCTCATGACACCTCCTGACATTTTTCTAAGTCGGAGCGACTTGAGTCGCTCCTATTAGAACGGTTCCATACTACAGAACAGGACGCGACTTGTCAGGCAGCTAAGTCGCCTGACGAGTCGCCCCGGTGTGAACCGGCTCTGAGGCTCCTATTTATGTCTGCTGATCAGCGCTTGTAACTCTTTCACTGTTGGTCCTAATGAAGTGGAGCCATCTACAAAACATGTTGACCACCATCTGTTACCTGTGAAATGGAACACTCAGCATAATGTAAAAGTGGTCTTTGTAGTATGTAAAAAAGATTATTGTATTGTACATCATGAGTGATTCTTTTAAAATTTTATATGATGTGATTAATAAATCAAAAAAAAAAATCTATATATATCTATATATATATAGATATATATAGATAGATCTATGTGTTGAATTTACATCCTTGGAGTGCTAACCTAGAAATGTCCTATTTTTTTTCCTTTTTTTTTTTTTTGGTGTAGTTTGGTGACACTTGGATGCTAAAATCTGCAAAGCAATTTTATAGTCATTTGAATGAAAACCTGCGTGTCAGTTATAGTATTTTTATGGTCATGAGCCTTATTGATGCTGTACTTGGGGCGCAGTAATAGCAATCTTCTTTTTTCAAGAATAAGAAAGACATGTGAAAGATATTAGGGTAGGGGGGTCTGCCCCCCTACCCTAAAGCACTTTGGCCTCATGTTGATAGGGACACGGGCCTCTTCCCAACAACCCTGGGCAGTGGTTGTGGGGGTCTGCGGGCCCACAGATACCAGCCCCTCCCCCCCTATGTGAATGAGTATGGGGTACATTATAGCCCAAACAAAAAAAAGTAAAAAAATAAAGACAGGAGGCAGTTTTTGACAATTCCTTAATTAAAAAAAAGCAATGTCCCCCGATGTAGATCCATTGTCAATCACAATGCCCGCCGCACCCGGGTCAAAATAAAACTCCACCCACAACAAAAGCCAACCGCCGAATGCCTGCTCCTCCATCTGACAGTTCTTAAATAGGCAAGCGATAGGTCCACCTGGTGATGTCATCTAGTGGTACTGCGCCCTTTTGACATCACCTACCCAGAATGCACCATGCGTTGGCATCACCAGGTGGCCCTGCTCCTTACCTATTTAACCGATTGCGGACCAGCCGTCATCATTATACTGCGGCAGGTTGGCTCTCCTGTGCAAACTGTCTTAGGTGTATGTCGGTCTTTGCATAGGTAGATATCGGGTGTGTGCCCGCAGGGTCGGGGGACTCAATGTCTGCCGACGACCCACAATCGCGATCTACAAAGGCAGAATGGGGAACAGCCTATGTAAACAAGGCGATTCAACTTTTTTGCTAGATGACATGTCAGAGATCTTCTGTTCCCAGTGATCAGGAACAGCGATCTCTGTCATGTCCCCGGTAGCCCATCCCCCCTACAGTTAGAACATCCAGGGAACACACTTAATCCCTTGATCGCCCCCTAGTGTTTACCCCTTCCCTGCCAGTGTCATTTTTACATTGATTGGTTCATTTTTATAGCACTGATCAATGTAATAATGTCACTGGTCCCCAAAAAGTGTCATTTGGGGTCAGATTTGTCCGTCGCAATGTCGCAGTTCCGCTAAAAATTACAGATTGCCAACATTACCAGTAAAAACAATAAAAAAAATAAAAGTCCCTAAATCTATCCCATAGTTTGTAGATGCAATAACTTTTGTGCAAACCAATTAATATATACCTATTGCAATTTTTTTTACCAAATATATATATATCGGCCTAAACTAATAAATAAATTCTTTTTTATATATATATATATATTATTTTTAAAATGTATTATAGCAGAAAGCAAAAAAATATTTTTTTTCAAAATGTTTTTTTTTTTAATGTTTATAGCACAAAAATAAAAACCACAGAGGTGATCAAATACCACCAAAAGAAAGCTCTATTTGTAGGGAAAAAAGGACGTCAATTTTGTTTGGGTACAGCGTTACACGACCTTGCAATTGTCAGTTAAAGCGACTCAGTGCCGTTTCGCAAAAAATGGCCTGGTCATTACGGGGGCAAATCCTTCCAGGGCTGAAGTTGTTAAGAACTGTCAGACAGAGGAGCAGGCATTCAGCGGTTGGCTTTTGTATTGGGCGGAGCATTTTTTTTTTCTCTTTTTGCGGGTGTCCTGATGACAATGGATCAGTGTTTTTTTATTTTTTTAATAAAGGAATTGTCAAAAACTACCTCCTGTCTTTATTTACTTTTGAAACTTTTTTGATACAGGGGGTACACATGGGGGGGCCTGTATCTTGTTGAAGGGGGCTTCCAGATTCCGATAAGCCCCCTGCCCACCGACCCCCACAACCACAGCCAAGGATTGTTGGGAAGAGGCCCTTTGCTTTGGGATGGGGGGCAGACCCCCATGTTGAGGGCATGTGGCCTGATATGGTTAAGGAGGGGGGGGTGCTCGCTCGTCCCCCCTTTCCTGGCCTGCCGTATGGATTTCGGGGGGACCCTGCACATTATTTAAGTTTTTTTTTTGTCGTGGGTCAATTTAAATGTCATTTTTTTTGTGTGTCAGTGTCTGTTTTGAAAATCTGTACATGGTACAGATGCACCTCTTTACAGGCAGACTAAGGCCGCGTACACACGAGCGGACTTTCCCGCGGGAATGTCCGCCGGACTAGAGTCCGCCGGACATTCCGTCCGTGTGTGGGCGGCGGCTGACTTTTTCCTCCCAAATGTCCGGCGGACTAAGTTTTAAGTTCAGACTTAAAATTGGCCGCTGGACTTGGCAGTCCGGCGGACAATCCCATCGTCTGTGTGCTAGTCCGCGGGACTTTTGAAATGAACGGACTTGCCTCGCACACAGAGGAAAGTCCGTTCATTTAGAACGTGACTCCAGGTAGCCGGGACTAGCGAAGGCAGTGAATGCCACCATGCTAGCCCCGTCACCTGGCATGGATTTAAAGGGGAATCCCTACTCTGAAAAAACGGCATGGCCCCCCCCCCCCCAAATCCATCTCAGACCCTTATCCGAGCATGCAGCCCGGCCAGTCAGGAAATCGGGTGGGGACGAGCGAGCGCCCCCTCCTGAGCCGTACCAGGCCGCGTGCCCTCAACATGAGGGGTGCCCTGGGGAAAGGGGGGCCCTGCGCCCCCCCACCCCAAAGCATCTTGTCCCCATGTTGATGAGGACAAGGGCCTCTTCCCGACAACCCTGGCCGTTGGTTGTCGGGGTCTGCGGGCGGGGGGCTTATCTGAATCCTGGAGCCCCCTTTAATAAGGGGGCCCCCAGATCCCGGCCCCCCACCCTATGTGAATGAGTATGGGGTACGATGTACCCCTACCCATTCACCTAAGGAAAAAAGTGTAAATAAAAAAAACGACACAATTTTTTAAAATATTTTATTGCACAGCTCCGGGGGTCTTCTTCCGCCTTGGGGGGTCTTCTCGCCGGACTCCTCCTCTATCTTCTGCTCTTTTACCTAGCACTTTCACGAGCGGAGGAGCCCAGCTTTCTCCTTCGTCGCCGCCGTCGTCGTCTGGGGGTCTCGTTCCGCCTTCGGGGGTCTTGTCCCGCTCTTCTGTTCTTCTTGCCGCTGTCGCCGTCGCCGCCGCCACCGCCGCCGCCTTCTGCGTCATCGTCTTCTTCTTCTTCTTCTGATGTTGACTCGGCGCTCTCTCTGGCCGGAATGGCAGAGACACGCGGTGTTGTGACTTATATAGGGACAAGGGGCGGGGCCACCATCACATGTCACATGGTGACCCCGCCCCATATGATGTCACAGTCCCAGCATCCTCCGGGACTGTGACATCATATGGGGCGGGGTCACCATGTGACATGAGGCGGTGGCCCCGCCCCTTGTCCCTATATAAGTCACAACACCGCGTGTCTCTGCCATTATGGCCAGAGAGAGCGACGAGTCAACATCGAAGGAGAAAGCCGGGCTCGTCCGCTCGTGAAAGAGCTAGGTAAAAGAGCAGAAGATAGCGGAGGAGTCCGGCGAGAAGACCCCCCAAGACGGAAGAAGACCCCCGAAGCTGTGCAATAAAATATTTTTAAAAATTGTGTCATTTTTTTAATTTACACTTTTTTCCTTAGGTGAATGGGTAGGGGTACATCGTACCCCATACTCATTCGCATAGGGTGGGGGGGCCGGTATCTGGGGGTCCCCTTATTAAAGGGGGCTCCCAGATTCCGATAAGCCCCCCGCCCGCAGACCCCGACAACCAACGGCCAGGGTTGTCGGGAAGAGGCCCTTGTCCTCATCAACATGGGGACAAGGTGCTTTGGGGTGGGGGGGCGCAGGGCCCCCCTTTCCCCAGGGCACCCCCATGTTGAGGGCACGCGGCCTGGTACGGGTCAGGAGGGAGCGCTCGCTCGTCCCCACCCCCTTTCCTGACCGGCCGGGCTGCGTGCTCGGATAAGGGTCTGAGATGGATTTGGGGGGACCCCCACACCGTTTTTTCGGCGTAGGGATTCCCCTTTAAAACCATGGCAGGTGACAAGGCTAGCGCGGCGGCATTCATTGCCTTCGCTAGTCCCGTCTAGCTGGAGTCACGTTCTAAATGAACGGACTTTACGATCGTGTGTCGGCAAGTCCGGACTTTTTCAAAAAAGCCGGCGGACACACACTCGGAAAGTCCGGCGGACCTCCGCTGGAAAGTTCGGTGGTTTGTCTGCTGGACTAGGTCCGGTGGACAATCCTGCCGGAAAGTCCGAGCGTGTGTACGCCGCATAAGGGGACCCCCCAGGCACTATATTTTAAGGAATTTTTCATTTTTATTGTTTCACTTTAGGCATCATTAAAATCACTGCTCCTTTAAAACGTTCTGACACTGTGACAATGCACTGCACCATCACAATATATTAACAATTTTTCCTTCTCTTTACTGTGACATTTATGTACTATTCTTTGATATGATACAGTTTAGGAGTTCATGATGATGTGGGTGTATTAACCCAAGAAAGACATCAAATTCTACCCAAGCACCACCACTATGATCAACATGCAACATTAAAGTGAGATATACGTATTCGATTTATGGGTGAGGGCAACGAAGGCATTTAAAAAAGGGGTGCAATGCTTAAAACTATGCTTTGGCTGTGCAGAGACCTTTAGTGGTTATGAAATAGAATTACTATATGTTGTTGTTTTAGCAATTGTGTTAAATCTGTTTAGCAAAATACATATTGCACATCGATGCGTTTATTCTCTCAACAGCTGTTGGTTTCTAAGTAGTTTCCAGTTGTTAAATAACGTTTTTCTTTAACTGCTTCTGCTAGATCAATTTCGTCATTATTTACACACATGTAAAAATCTGTGATTTGCTCATTAATTTAGTATTATCCATGAGCTTTTGTGCTAGAATTATTGCTCTGACTACGCCCTTTGCAGTGATGTGTGGTGCAATTGCAATCACGGTGTATATACATGTGTACACCCTGCATTTATGTTTGCCTTTGCAGTTGAGTGCACGGCAACGGGGGTTATGTTTAATCTTTTTTTAATACATTTTATTATAACTTCATTTATAAACTTTTTTCATTTACTTTTTTTTAAATGTAACTTTATTGCTATCACAAGGGGTTAACAAACACCTATGTAATATAATTGGGCATGGAACAGGTCCTCATTATAGAGACGTTGGGGGTTTAATAGGACCCCTATATCTCCTTTATCCTCCAATGCAGCTTTGCCATGGCAGCCAGGGAATGACAACTCTGAAACTAGAAACTTTTGACATGGTAGAATATGTGGGAATATCTATGGATGGTACTGATTGCCTTTGGCATAGGCCCAGGCTTTATAACCTGGCTAAAAATACTATATAAAGACCCCAGGGCAAAGTTGAGGATCAATGACACTATGTCACCAGCTTTCCCGTTGTCCCGGGGGACTAGACAGGGTTGCCCTCTGTCCCCCTTGCTGTTTGCATTGGCAGTGGAACCACTGGCCGCTGCAGTCAGACAGTCTGCGGGGATAGAGGGATTCCAACGTGCAGGAAGAGAGGATAAAATAGCTTTGTACGCAGATGATGCCTTAATTTTCCTTAGTGACCCCACAAAATCCTTAGAGGAACTCATGAATCTTGTATCTGCATTTGGACAGCTCTCTGGGTTTCGCATCAACTGGGAGAAATCGGTGTTAATGCCGCTACATAATGTAAACACTTCTTTACCAGACTGTGCTAAACAAATTCAAATAAAACACAGAATTAGGTACTTAGGGATTGAGGTAACACGGAAAGTGGGGGATTATATTGACCTTAACCTTAGACCATTATTGACTAGGCTCAAAGATAAATGTCAGACCTGGTGCAAACTTCCATTAACCGTGATTGGAAGGGCAAATCTTATAAAGATGATCTGGGCCCCACAATTATTATATATTTTTCACAACTGCCCGATGTGGATAGCTGCATTTTGGTTTAAAAGGATAGAATCGCTTTTTCGCGAACTTATCTGGAAGAAAAAATATGCACGTATTAAACTAACAACTTTAATGCTGGCCAAAGATGAGGGGGGACTCGCTATTCCACATCCAAAAAATTATTTTTTGGCCTCACAAACCCAGCATTTCTATGGCTGGACAGAAGTAGATGAGAATGATCCGATACAAGCATTATTACTCCCACTGGGTAAAGGATACTCATTGATGTCCCTACTAGAGACAAAAACTTTTCAAAAAGATAAGAAATTCATAACAGGCGGACTATTTAATAAGGTATGGCTAGCAATAAAAAAGATTACTAGTATTGCTGGCTATACCTCCTATACACCAATATGGAATAACGCAAATTATGAGGAAGTACAGAGATTGGAGGGATTTGGGTTTTGGCAAACTCAGGGGCTGAGATTTGTGGAACAACTGTTTTGGAATGATAATATAAAATCATTTGCGCAAATATCTGAGGAATTTAGGATTCCAAGACAGAGGTTCTTTCAATATCTCCAGCTTAGACATGCCTTTCATGTCCAGGCCCGTACATCTGTATTTATGCTTAACGAATCCAAAATAACAACACTGTTGAAGAAAAGGGACCAAAAGAAGGGACTTATATCTAAAATTTATGAGATAATGCAGAAAAAATTTGAGGAAGAGGTAGAGGTGCCGGCTAGGAAGCAATGGGAGCGAGACCTGGGAGCACTGACTGATGCTCAGTGGTCGGAGGTCTTGTCTGCGATCCCAAAGGTATCACTGTCGGATACTCAAAAACTAACACAAATCTTTATTACGCATAGATCATACTATACACCTGAGAAATTATTTAAGTGGAAACGTAGAGAGTCCCCTTTATGCCCTCGATGTAGTGGCGCACCGGCTAATTTAATACACATGTTGTGGAGATGTCCCAAACTCCATCGATATTGGCAGGATATAATCCAAAATATAAATAGTGTACTAGGAATAGAAATGCTATTAGATCCAAATCTATGCTTATTAAATATAGTGGCGGAACCAAATATCTCAAAAAATATCCATACCGCACTGACGAGAGGCCTATTTCAGGCACGAAAACTAATAGCCCAGAAATGGATATCTATATATCCTCCGATGGTTGAAGAATGGAGAACACAAATAAAAGAAACTATATTAAAGGAGGAATTTATTTATACACATAGAGGGAGTCGAGACAAATTTGATGCTATTTGGAAAAGATGGGTAGAGACCTGGGATAATGAAAATAAAAGATGAACCAACATGGGTAGAGGTTGATATTTGGAGGGGATGGGAGGATGGGGGGAGGGCTGAGGGGGCTGGAGGAGGTGAATACAGGTGGGGGCGGCAGAGGAAAAAATTCTCCCTTTTTTTTTTTTTTTATTATTATTATTTTATTTTAGTATTATTATTATTATTATTATTATTATTATTATTATTTTTTTTTTTTTTTGTCTTTTTGGGGGGGGGGGGGGGGTGAGTGGGTGGCTGGTGTGGCAGATGAATGCTAGAAGTTTATGTATCTGGGATGAAATGTATGCTTAAATGTATAACTTGTATTGTTAAGAAAAGAATTAAAATAAAAAAAGTACTGAATTAAAAAAAGAAACTCTCAGAGCTCAGCGCTTCCGGCCTTCATTGACAGCAGAAGAGATCAGGGAATGGATGTTCCTCAGTCACCTCCCACTTGTACTGAGTACATCTGTTGTGGTCCCGGGCACCCCGGAATATCAGAAGAGGCCGGGAACCATAGTGGGAGGATCCCTTTTAGTCACTCAAATCACTTTTACATGATAACCAGGAGCTGGCTAAAGATAATAAATACAAGTTTATGGCTATGAAAAATATTAGCCCCAATGTCTCCCCTGCCCTCAAGATGCAATTAACCAAGCACAGATAGTGCTGGGTTAGCTGCTTCCCTGGCTGTGTCAGCCAAGAAATGACAGCTCAGAAACCGAAAGTGACAAAATCATCCTTGTTCCCGGGTTCATTCATTGCAAAGGAGAACAAGCAAAGGGTGTTCCTTGGTCTCCTCCCACTTAGCATTCTGAAGCCCGGATCACTTTACTTTGCAACTGGAAGCTAGACATGTGCACACTGATATATTTTGTTTCGGAATTTCGTTTTCATCCGAAAAATACATTTATGTAGTTACTCCCGAAATTAGTTTTTATTTATTTCGTTTTTCGTTAAAAATTGCATTCGTCCAAAAATCCAAATGAATTAAGGTTGAATCTGTAATTGAAGGCTGATGGTGTCTGTCGAATGTTCAAAGAAGATTCGACAGAGCAGCTAAACTGTATGACTCTGTATAGTTTAGCTGCTCTGTCGAATCTTCTTAGAACTTTCGACATACACCATAAGCCAAAGATTCAACGTTTGTATGATTTTCGATGCTTTGTCGAATCTTTGTCGTTCATGTTGAATGTATATAGTTCAAACTGAAAATGAACTGGTGATAGTGATCACTGATCAGACAGGTAACAAGATAGGGTATATAGAATCTATATAGAATCTCTATCTATAATATAGAATCTATAATAATAAATCCTCCCCCCCACAACACAGGCAGCCACTGAGGCGATCACAACACTAGCAACACTAGTATCACTATCAAGTTCACAACACTAACACAATAGCAGCAGATTATTATGAAAAAGTTAGGTTGAACTGTAGCTTGCTTCACTATTGTTCTGCTGCTGTGCTTATGCTTAATTGCTAAATAATGCAGGTTCTCTTACAAACGGACCAGCTAAGATTGACTGTCTTCTGAAATGTGTGTGTCTCTCTCTGCTAGCAATCGTAAGTGAAAGTAAGTTGGCTGTACGTGTATACTTAGTTCTAGATTTTTTTACTGCTCCTCCTCTTTGGTTACAATCAGCCAATAACATTCATCATCATCATTATTTTTATTTTACTTCCCCCACCCAATTCCAGCAGCGATCTTTCCTCTCTATGTTGAATCTTTCCTCTCTATGTCAAATCTTTCCTCTCTATGTCAAATCTTTCCTCTCTATGTCAAATCTTTCCTCTCTATGTCGAATCTTTCCTCTCTATGTTGAATCTTTACTCTCTATGTCGAATCTTTTCTCTCTATGTAGAATAATCTTGGAATAATAGAGTTAAGGTTAGGCACATTCGACCACAGGTTCGATAGACACAGATTGTTATTGTCAGCGTCATGTCGAATCTCCTATCTATATCGAACTGTTGTCACAACGAAAACGTAAATAAAGCATTTGTTTATGTTGGATCTTTCGTTTTTCGGATTCTGCATGTTCGATATCATTTGTTAAAACGATAACGAAAATACCTGAAATTCGGACGAAAATGCATTCGGACGAAAACGAATGCACATGTCTACTGGAAGCCGGCTGAGGAAAATGGCACGAGCTGATTGGTGCTACTGCGACCAACAGCTTGTGCTTAACCCTCTTTTCTTTGAAGGTACTATGCATGTCCAAAGAGCTCAACTGGTTAAAGTAGGTACATACTGTATAAACTGTTAACTCTCTGTCTGTAATCCATTTTTTAAATGATCCTTTAGGGTTGTGTTTGTCTGTAGCTTATGACACAGTAACTACAGAGTATTTTGGGGGTGCAGAGGCTGCAGAAAATGTATGTGGTGTTTACTACAAGGCAGCTCAGACTTTATTTAACCATGTCCCTTTAAACCATGGCCAACATTTAGGTTCATGGGATTTTTTGTTTCAGGTTGTCACTTTTTCTTATTATTTCTCAATAAGATTTGGGAATAATGTTTACTATCTCCAGTTCTCTCATTTGTTCATCACATTATGTCCACGTCCTGGTTTAATGATCTTGCACATCATGAAACTTTTACATCATGGACATACCCCCTGGGAGTGAATTAGCATGCTGGCCTGCAGAGAACGATGCTTATGTCATGACATAAGCATCATTCTCTACAGCAGGGGTAGGCTACCTCAGCCTTCCAGCTGTTTTGAAACTACAAGTCCCATGAGACATTGCAAGACCCTGACAATCACAGGCATGACTCCTAGAGGCAGAGGCATGATGGGATTTGTAGTTTCACCTCAGGTGGAGTGCCGAGGCTACCTACCCCTACTCTACTCTACAGCATAGAGCAGTTGTTCTCAACCTCAGTCCTCAAGTACCCCCAACAGGCCATGTTTTGGGAATTTCTCTAATGCCCCATACACACGATAAGATTTTCTGATGGAAAATGTGTGATAGGACCTTGTTGTCGGAAATTCCGACCGTGTGTAGGCTCCATCACACATTTTCCATCAGAATTATCGTCACACAAAATTTGAGATCTGGTTCTCAAATTTTCCGACAACAAAATCCATTGTCAGAAATTCCAATCGTGTGTACATGCAGGCTTGGAATCAAGCATAAGAGCAGGACTGGCTATTGAACTTCATTTTTCTCGGTTCGTCGTTCGTGTTGTACGTCACCACGTTCTTGACGTTCGGAATTTCTAACCAACTTTTTGTGACCGTGTGTATGCAAGACAAGTTTGAGCCAACATCCATCTGAAAAAATGCCATGGATTTTGTTGTCGGAAAATCCTATCGCGTGTGCCGGGCATTAGATAAAATAGCTGTCCAAAATACCAAGCCATTGACTGATTTAAAGCGCCTGTGCAAGACAAAGGAAAACCTGCAAACATGGCCTGTTGGGGGTACCTCAGGACTGAGGTTGGGAAGCACTGGCATAGAGGACAGCCCAATGGCAAAGAAGTGGAAGAAAACCCTGCTCATCACATAACTTACCTGAAGATACCTTGAGTTCAGCTTTATCATGAGCGATGGAGTTCATAACCTGCACATGGGTGTTTTGAAAGAACACATAGCCCAGTTATCTATCCAGATGTAGCAAGTGACCTATCCAGAATTACAAAATAATGTATCCAAGATTATCCAGTGCTCTAACCAGAGCCTGTACAAGGAGGACTTCTGGTTTTGTGTGTGTTTTTAAGGATAACATTACCCAGTTATCTATCAATAATTGCCAAGTGATCTATCCACAATTATCCAGCGATCTATTCAGAGTCCTCAAAAGGACACTCATGTGCAAGCAAGTCTACCTGTGGTAAATACAAATTCCTAAAAAACAGTTCTATAGGCCATGAAATGAGGGAGAGTCTCTAACAGATACAAAATAGTGAAGCACTTTTAACATATTTGATTTATTAAAATTGTTTTACACAAATAAAGTATAGGGGAAAGGGACTAACAACAAATCAAAAAGGAACAGAAAACAGTAAAGCAAGGGCACACATCCAATAAACAATGTCATGATAAAAGAAAAATAACAACATGATAAACTTCTTAATTTTAGTTCTGTGCCCATTGATATAACATAATATATAATATTAAAAATATCAAATGATACATACATTTTCTTTTGTTTTGGGGATTTTTGTTTTTTTGAGAGTAGAAGCAAGGTTTTCTTTATATTGCATTGTTTTGAAAGATTTTCTATACATATTAATTAAAAAATATGTGATTTTTTTTTCTCCAATTTGTTTTTAAATATCTGGAGTTACTTTAAATTCATAATACCCACTTATTTCTACGAATTGTCCCAATTATCACAACACCAATATAATGTTGTTGTTTTTTTTTTTTGGCCACACAGCATGGTAAAGTGATTTGCAAATATAAGTGTATTTTTTAATCATTAATTAACACAGGGCAGCAAACACTAAATGAAAGAAGAACCTAACTCTGACTTGTACTTCTCAACAACATTGTCCCTTACTTGTTTGGAGAGTTCCTTGGTCTTCATGGCAGTATTTGGTTATTGGTGCCTCTTGCTTATGTGTTGCAGCCTCTTGGGCCTTATATATATGTAATGACAGATCATGTGACCCTTAGATTGGTGGATATCATTTCATATCATTTCATTCATTATGTGACTTCTGAAAGTAATTGGTTGCACCAAAGCTTTTTATGGGCTTCATAATAAAGGGGGTGAATACATACGCACATGCCAATTATCGTTTTTTTATTTCTGAAAAATTGTTTTATGTATATATTTTTCAAATTTTACTTCACCAACTTAGACTATTGTGTTCTGATCCATCACATATAATTCAGATTAAAAAAACATTGAACTAAAGGCTATAATGCAACAAAATAGGTAAAAAGCCAAGGGGGGGGGTGAATATTTTTGCAAGGCATTGTAAATATGGGTATCTAAGTCACAAAGATGACATGATGCACCCTTATGGACCTGCATGCAACAGTACAATTTGCCTACTGTTGGATATCTCATTCCAAAACCAAGGCCACTAATATGGAGTTTTATTCGCCTCATTTGAAGTCAGTAAAAGCCTTGGTGTTTCTGGGATAGCTTTCCACAATATTTTGTAATAGGCCTGACTAACTGTTCCACTTAGCAAAAAGAAAAAAGAGTATTAAGAGCATTTAGAAAAAAATGTATTCTATAGTCAGATAGTCATGTTAAGCTAGAATACTAGACTAGCGGGCCTAAAATATTGTTCCATTCAGTAAAAAAGAGCATTTGTAAAGTTTGGTAGTCATGCAAGGCTAGAAGGTCTAGCTTGAATTGCATTTCAATCACAAAGGTGTTCAGTAGGAGTTCAGTAGGATTGAAGTCAGGGCGTTGATAAGGCCACTTAAGTTCCTTCAAACCAAGCTGGTCAAACCATGTCTTTATGGAGTTAGCTTCACAGTATACACATGGGCACAGTATGCAGGAACAGAAAAGGGCCTTCCCCAAATTGCTGGCAGAGGGTGTAAGCACACAATTATCTAAAATGTCTTTGTATGCTATAGGCATAACAGTACCCTTTTACTGGAAACACCTCCGCTCAGTCATTTGCATATACATATAGGTAGGTCTGATGATCAGCTGTCCACAAATGTTGACTATGATGGTAATAAACATTTCAATAAACAATTTCCAACCATATCTATCATTATAATGTAAATAGTCCGCTCTTATAGTAATTGCTTCAGCTCCAGTCTTGTATGCCTCGGAACCTCACACCACAATGCCAGAGCATCCTGGCATAACATAACATAACAAATATAAATGTAATTTAGTTAAAATATCTTAAAATATTTGAAAAACCTCAGAGTCTCAAGTTTTTCCTTAGTTTGTCAGTGATTTAGTTACCTTCTGAATTTACATTCCTCAAATTCATTGTTTAGCAGATCTATGTCAGTGTTTTTTTTTTAAAGAATTCTTAGACATTAATGAATATTAATATTTTTTCATCCTTCTAGATTAGATTTAACATAAGTTATTGGAAAAGGAATGTGTTTATGAATAATCAGTCCAATGTCAGTCCAATAGCTGGGTATTCCTTAGCTTCCTGGGGTTAGAACATCTCATACTTTGACTTCAGAGGGTCACTTGTGATAGGTCACTTTACACTTAGAAGTCCATACCTATAAAGTTGTTTAATGATCAGAGTTGGGTTTAGGTATTTTCCTCTACCTCAAAATCTTTCTGTATGTTGGTGGAAACACATACAATCGGAAGTAAAAATGGCTCATAGTTCAAGTCCCCAAGTGAAATGTCTCTACTTTCCATCACCTTACCGTTCACCCACAAGCCAATAGTTTTGCTGATATAAAAATATAATAATGTGAATTGGTTTACTTTAAGCAGGGGAGAGCATCAATAATGGACCGTTTCAGTTTAACATTACTCATGATTAATACAACAGAGTGCAAGCTTGGGTAGGCAACCAGACAAAAACAGCATACTAAAGCAAAAAAAAAAATTGTGTGTTTGCAAACTTAAGGGCAACAAAATTTTACTCATAAAAAAAAGGATATAAAAGATTAAAAATGAAAACATATTCCTAATAGCGCTTAAATGCACATCAAGTTGACCTTTTGTAAATCCAGTGTTATTATTGCTCATATTTCGGGTGTGCTTGATGAGTGGTACCACCAAAAATAAAAAGGCTACACAAAAGATGAGAAATGGGACAAAGGATCCAGACACAAGGATAATATATACAATGACATAGTTTATGTGTAGATGTGTATCTTCACTGCTTGTTCCATTGTAAATATGGGTGGAATTTTCCTTGTAAAATGAATATACACGCCAACCATGTGGAAAACTGGAAAGAAGAGACACCATCATTGAACCCAGAAGAAGCCAGGGGACCATCCCAGAGATTCTCATCTTGAGCTTTACAAATAATCTGTTGCTGTAGTCGGTGATCTTCACACAGTAGAAGACACAGAGCACAGTGCCCCACCACAGGCTGCAGAACTCTACAAATACTTGTGTGGTTACAATATAGGGAATATTAATCTTAAATAAATTGCTTAACTCATCAGAAATCATTATGAAAAGCGGAAATACTGAATGCATGAGAAAAATAATCCTCACCAAGCCCAGGCTTGCCATGATTATGTCAATAGCTTGTGCTTGTTTACTTTGCAACCAGCCAATTAAGTTTTTTGCAAAAATGAATCCATTCACAAAGATCCCCAAAAAGATCAAAGCAAAAATAAGAATAAATGAAGAAATAAAAAAAAAACGAATTCATGTTTTCTTCAAAGTAATAAGAACTGTTAACAGAGAATTTGGTTTCTCCGTAGATATGTGACAAAAGGTTTTGACACAGTCTGCTTTGTGTGAAACGATACTCCTGAGGATATATTAAGGATAGATTTGTTTGCTTCACATTTTGCATGCCATTTGGATACTGAAATCTGTGAAGCTAGCAATGACAAATGTCACGCCCCCGTTATTTTTAGTTCATGAGCTCTATTGAGGCTTTACTTGGAGTATGGTAATGGAGTATGGTAATATCAAGATTCTTTTTTCATGGACAGCAAAGAAATTACAATAAATAATGCAAGATTTTGTATTAGAAAATTCTCTAATTTCTAAAGTATTTTGTAAAGTACATTGTATTAAATTAAATTGCTCTGAATGTTGTATGAAAGTTGTTATTTACTGAAATACATTGATAATCACTTGATAGTCACTACAGAGGAATTCCATACAGAGACAATATGCAGGTTGATATTACTGAACTCTCCTGTCAAATCATGCTGATCCAAAGGTTTTAACACCTTTAACACCCAATATTTAGCTTCATGGAATTTTTCAAGTTCTGATGTTGGGAGGTATGCTCACCATCTCCAGTGGGGTCCTTCATTCATCACCAAAGGTTTTCTTCAAGGTGGAGTGATCCCAAGTGTGAATCTTGGACATCATGGACATACCCCCAGGAGTGAATGAGCATACTGATCTAGTCTCACAGAACAATACTAAAGAGAAAGGCACTTATGCCATAAAATTAGCACTATTCTCTACAACATAGAGGATTACTCAAATCTTGTGAAATGGAAGAGGACCCTACTTGTCACATAACTGGCCTGAGGATTGCTGGGGAAACTGTATATTTTGTTTTTCTTCATTATTGTTGGTTCATATTGTGGCATACTAATGAATTCTAAGCCTCCAAATCCTGGTCAAGGAGCCATATAAGGTCATATGTATTCTTTTACCTTACTGATGTAAGGCTTGAGGAATGCAGGATGACCGAGCCCACTATCCCCCTTAAAAGATTATATCACTGTCTAAACAACTTTGATTGGTCATTTACTCACATACTAGCCTGTATCCACCACAGCCCATACTGGAATAGGCTAGTCTCATATAAGAGCTGCCTCCATGAGGCATGCGTCTGTGGTCACCTGTGTGCCATGCCATATAATGGAGGGATCCGTGGCGGAAACAGCATCTTTAGTTAAGTATTCTTGTTATATTTTCTAATATTATCTGTATGTCTCATTACTTTTAATACATGTTATATTTATAAGTATTTGTGTGATCTCTCTTTGCACATATCGAATAAAAAAAAAACTAAAAGAACTAATGCCGCGTACACATGGTCGGAATTTCTGGCTCAAAGCTGTTAGCATACTGTATGATATTGAAGTAATACATCAATTTTTGTGTTTCTATTTTTCTTTGAGGGTATAGGCACAGTTTTTATTTGGTTGTATTGTTTTCAATGATTTTTTAAATATCTAAAAAGTAAAAGTGTTTTTTTTTTCCAATTTAAAATAAACTGTTATGCTGTGTACACACGATCGGAATTCTCGTCGGAAAAAACTCTGACGGTTTTTCCGACGGTTTTTCCAACGGAATTCCGCTCAAGCTGTGTTGCCTACACACGATCACACCAAATTCCGACGGTCAATAACACAGCGGCATAAAACACGTTCGACAGCACTATAAAAGGGAAGTTTAATGCTTCCGAGCATGCGTCAAATTGTTTCCGAGCATGCGTCGGAATTTTGCGTGTCGGAATTGCATACACACTATCGGAAAATCCGAAAGGTTTTGCTTCGGAAAAATTGAGAACACGTTCTCAATTCAAAGTCAGTCGGAAATTGCGACAGAAAAAGACCGCTGGGCATGCACACAGTCGGAAAATCCGATGAAAAGCTCCCATCGGACTGTTTCCATCGGAAATTCCCACCGTGTGTACGCTGCATTAGTTTTAGTCCAAAACAGTGATTCTCAACCAGGGTTCTGTGGAACCCAAGGGTTCCTCCAGAGTTTTCTAGGGGTTCCTTGAACTGTGGTTCTTATCTGATGGCTCCTGCAAAGTTTTAGGGCCAACTCCACCTGGCAGAGCCAACTGAATGACACCAATGATCTGTTTAGCACTCTGTGAAGGTGGCATTCTGACCACTACTGAAAGAGGGGTATTCTACCCATGGATGTCCAAAGATGTCCAATGTAGGGGGCATTCTTCCCACTGACCACCAATGTAAGGGGGATTTTCTCCACTGACCCCCAATGAATTATTTAGCTGAACCTGAAACATATTCCAAGGGTTCTTCTAGGACAAAAAGGCTGAATAAAGGCTGCTATAGATGCACAATTAACAGTTATTTTTATAAATCTTTGCAATTACCATGAAACCAAGGTAAAGTTTTTGACACACAGTAGGGTAAAGTTAGTTATAAATGTAAAGGCATTCTTTAAAGTGATTGTAAAGTCTCTTTTAAAAAAAAATGAAAAATAACAAACATATTATACTTACCTCCCCTGTGCAGTTGGTTTTGCACAAAGCAGCCTGGATCCTCCTCTTATCAGATCCCTCTTTGCTATTCATGGCCCCTCCCTCCTATCGAGTGCCCCACACAGCCAGCAGCTATCTATGGGGGCACACGAGCCAAGGCAGAGCTCTGTGTATTCATTCAGACAAGGAGCCCCAGCCTGGCCTCACCCCCTCTCTCCCCTGATTGGCTGAATGACTTTGAATGAGGAGCCAATGGCGCCATTACTGTGTCTCAGCCAATCAGGAGTGTTCTGGATGGCTTAGATACTCGTGGACATCGCTGGAGAGAGATGGGGCTCAGGTAAGTAATTAGGGGGTGTTGGGGAGGCTGCTACACACAGAAGATTTTTTTTATCTTAATGCATAGAATGCATTAAGATAAAAAACCTTCTGATTTTACAACTCCTTTAGTGTTTTCAGCATTGTGTATAAAAAATATTAAACTAAAGAAAATGCATACCTAAAAAAATGTTTACTGGTATAAAAACTAAGAAGTAAAAGGGATTAAGTAAGGCTATTTAGCGCTAACTAGGGGTTAATAAGCAATTAGCTAGAAAAGGACTAGAACTTTAGCTGTCAAAATTTCAGTGGGCCTTAACCCTGATTTCCTATGAAGTGTAGTCTGTGGGATGGATTGTAGGGCATCCAAGAAAAGCCCTTAGGCCTTACAAGATTTTAGGTACCTATCTCATACACATTTGGTTCTTAAATTTGAAGCAGCACAATTAAAAACAAAAATAAATAAAAAATCAGGTTACTAAATATGGATGTCTAAGTCATTATGATGAAAGGGTGCACTTATATGGCCTGCACTAAATCAGTAGTGATTACCTACTGTTGGACATTTCATTCCAAAACCATTAAAATTGAGTTTTCACACCCTTCTGTGTCTATTATAGCCTCAACCCTTCTAGGAAGGCTTACCATGTGATATTGAAGTGCTTCTGTAGAAAAAAAATTCCATTCACCTAATAGAGTATTTTTCAGGTAAGTCAGGTAATTATGTTACACCTAGACCCGTCTTGGAGCATGGTCTGTGGGAAGGATTGTAGGTTATTTAAGATACTTCCTTACAAGGTTTACGGATCCTAACACATACTCCTGTAGTTGTTACATTTGAAGCAACGCAAATATGTTTAAGAATGTAGATGACTAAATATAGGTATCTAAGTTATTATGATGGTGACGGTGCACTGGCATGGTCCTTCACTACATCAGTACAGATCACCTATGTTGGACATCTCATTTCATTTCGGTGTTTCATTTCATTTCCATATGGTGTTTCCTTCCCTCTGTTTTGTGTCTATAACAGCCTTGACTCTTTCGGGAAGTCTTTCCACAAAAGTGTTAGCAAAAAGACAACAAACACAACACAAAGTTAGGTACTAGTCATGCTAGGCTATACAATCTGCATTTCAAATCATTCCAAAGGTGTTCAGTAGGACTGGCGTCAGGGCTCCGAACAGGCCATTCAAGTTACTCCAAACCAAACTGGTCAAACCATGGCTTTATGAACATTATGTCTTTGTACACATGGACACAGTCATGCGGGAACAGAAAAGGGCCTTCCTCAAACTGCTGGCACAAGGTTGGAAGCACACAATTGTCTAAAATGTCCTTTTACATTATAGCATTACCAATACCTTTATCTGGAAACACCACAGCTCAGTCATTTGGAGGGATATCCATATAGGTAGGTCTGATTATCAGTTGTCCACAAATTTTGACCAAATTATGAATAAACACTCATAAACTTCAAAGCAATTTCCAAACATAAAATATGTAGATGGTCCACTCTTATAGTAATCACCTCAGCTCCCAACTCATATGCGTTGTAGATTTACACCACAATACCAAAGCACACCGGTATAGCATAATAAGTAAGATTGTAATTTAGTTAAAAGTCTTAACATGTATGAAGCCTTGTTTAACCTGTACAGTAATATAAGCAGATAAATCCTTTAGGGTATGGCATTTTTCCTTAGTTTGTCAGTGATTTAGTTACTTGCTAAATTCACATTCCTTAATTTTTTTTGTATAGCAAATTCAAATCAGTGTTAAAAAAATGTAGACATTATAGCTACGAAATAACTATGGCCTGAAGTAGAGACCGACTAGCGAAAGAAAACAAACTTTGGTTACCATGGAAACAATGGAAAGGTGCCGAAAAATTTCTGAAATAAAATTGCCCATTTCTAGTTCAGTCATGATATAGCACTAAGTCAGTAAAGAAAATTTGATCAGATATCAGTATTAAATATATCAGTACTTTGTTAAATAAAATACAGAGGTTACACCATCTCCATGGGAAAAGATTTTCACACCTCCAGGGGACAAAATAGATCCCATTAGGGGTCCCTTGGAGGAGTGATAAGTAACAACATCTCATAGTAACCATTGATTCACACCTGTTTTATAAGTTTCAATAATTATCATTACTAGTTAAATATTTGCTATGTCTTATGTTAACACAAGGTATATAAGAAACTTTCCTACAAATGGAATGGTACACTAACTTGTATAACGCTAACAATGTCTACATTGTTTAAATGTTTCTAAAAAAAATTCAATAAAAAAACTATTGTTGAAAAAAAAAACGTAGACATTAACTAAGAACAATATTTATCCAGCCTTTTGGGTTAGATTTTAAACAAGTTATTGCAAAGGGAATGTGTTTATGAGAAAGGACAGCAAGGTCTTTCCAATAGCTGGGTATTCTTGATCTACCTGGGGTTAAAATGTCTCATAGTGCAGCTTTTGAGGGTCACCAGCGACATGTCTCTACACACTTAGAAGTCATACCTTTAAAGTTGTGTGATGGTCTGAGTTGGGTTTAGGGTACTTCCTCGACCTCACAATCTGTCTGTTTTCTGGTGGGAACACAGATCACACAATCTGGATTTAAAATGGCTCATAGTTTGAAGAACCTGCTGAGATGTCTTTATTGTTATTAAAAAAAATTATATTGTATTGACACCATCACCTTACAGTCCACTTGTAGACCAATAGCTTTGCTAATATAACATGGTTTAAAGTGAATTACTTCACTTTAAGCAATGGAGTGCATCAATAATGGATTGTTTCATTTGTACGTTGGTGATGATTAACACAGCAGAGTGCAAGCTTAAGCAGGCAACCAGGAAAAAACAGCATACTAAAGAAAAAAAAAGATTGTCTAGCTTAGTGCCTAAAATCAACAAGATTCTATTTATATAATAGATAATATAAAAGATTAAAAAGGAGATCATATTCCTAATAGTGCCTAATAGGACATTAAGTTGACCTTTTGTAAATCCAGTTTGATTATTGTTCATATTCCGGGTGTGCTTGAAAAGCGGTACCACCAAAAAGAAAGTGGTTACACAAAATATGAGAAATGGGACAAAGGATCCAACAATGATGATAACACTGTCATAGTTTATGTGTACATTTATATCTCCACTGCTTGTCCCATTGAAAATATGGGTGGAATTTTCCTTGTGAAATGAATATGCATACCATCCATATGGAAGACTAGAAAGAAGAGAAAAAAGCATTGACCCCAGCAGAAGCCAGGGGACCATCCCAGAGATTCTCATCTTGAGTTTTATGAATAATCTGTTGCTGTAGTTGGCGATTTTCACACAGTAGAAGACACAGAGCACAGTGCCCCACCACGCACTGCAGAACTCTATAAATATGTGTGGGGTGAAAATATAATGAGCATATATCATAACCAAATTCCTTAACTCAACAGAAAACAACAATACAGTCGCAAATGCTGACTGCATGAGAAGAACAACCCTCAACAAGCCCAGGCATGCCATGATTATGTTTATAGATTGTAGCTGTTTACCTTGTAACCAGCCACCAACGTTTCTCACAAAAATGAATCCATTTAGAAAGATCCCAATGAAGATCAAAGCAAAAATAAGAACTAATAAAGAAATCAAGAAAGCAGAATGCATGTTTAGGTCAAGGTAACATGTGCTGTTAACAGAGAATCAGGTTTCTTCATAGATAGCCAGCAGTAGGTTTTTGGTGTCTGACACAGACTGTTCTGTGACATAGGATTTGTTTGCTTCATGTTTTGCATGACATTTGGATACTGAAATCAGTGAAGCTATTTTATAGTCATTACATTTGAATGAAAACCGGTGCACCTCAGTTATTTTTAGTTCATGAGCTTTATTGAGGCTTTACTTGTTTTTACAGTAATAGCAATCACCTTGTTTAACCTCTTGGCGTTCGCACCATAGCCGTGATCGCAGAGTCACTGAGACTCGGGTGATCACCGATCCGAGTAAGGGGCCGATCCACGTGACAGCTGATCACATGATGTAAACAAAAGCTACCCCTTGCTAGTGCCACCTGCCAGTGCCCATTAGTGCGACCTATCAATGCCGATGAGTGCCACCTATCAATGCCCGGAAGTACCACCTATCAATGCCCACCAGTGGTTCCAATCAGTGCCACCTAGCAGTGCTGCCTATCAGTGTAACTGATCAGTGCCCATTATTGCCACCCATCAGTGCCCATCACTGCCACCCATCAGTGCCCATCACTGCCATGTATCGGTGCTCACCAGTGCCACCTCATCAGTGTACAGCAATGAAGGAGAAAAATTACCTGTTTGCAAAAAAAAATTACAAAATATAAAAAAATATAAAAAAAATTAAAAAAAATGTGTTCTTTTAAAAAATTTTAAACAAAAAATAAAAACCACAGAGGTGATCAAATACCACCAAACGAAAGCTCTATTTGTGTGAGAAAACTGATAAAAATTTAATTTGGGTACAGTGTAGCATGACGCGCAATTGTCATTAAAAGTGCATCAGCGCTGAAAGCTGAAAATTGGTCTGGACAGGAGGGGGGTTTAAGTGCCCAGTAAGCAAGTGGTTAATGGACAGGCAAAGAATTGACAAGAAATAGTGTAAGATTTTGCATGATAAAATCCTCAACATTTTTTTGTAAAGTACATATTTATTACATATTATTTTGCGTGTTACTCCACTTTGTGTAAGCTTGCTCCTCATTAGCGACTAAAATGTTTTGAGGCCAGAGAGAGAACGTCAACGAGCCGTTCCAGGACAGATCCACATATATCCTGTCCTATATATAAATAAATACAACTGTAATATTCATTCAGCCAAAATGCAGTATTAATGGCCAAAGGCGTTTCAAGTTTCAGTCTTCTTCAGGGGCACAGATTGAACCTAGCTGGCAAAATATAAATCCCTAAGCCCTAAAGACTTATGCCCCGTACACACGGTCGGAAATTCCGACCACAAAATCCGTCAGATTTTTTCCAACGGATTTTGTCCGACACTGGTGTTGCATACACACGGTCGGACAAAGTTGTTGGGAAATCCGATCATTCTGAACGTGATGACGTTCGTTGCGTACGACAGAACTACATAGAGGCTAGTAGCCAATAGCTTTGGTCTCGTAATTTGATCTGAGCATGCGTGGCACTTTGTCCGTCGGAATTCCCTACACACGATCGGAAAAAGTCCGATCGGACTTTGTTGTCGGAAAATTTGAGAGCAGGATCTCAAACTTCGGAAAAAGTCAGTCTGGCATGGAACTCACTAAATAGTGCATCTACTGCCGCGTACACACGTGCGGACTTTTGCCGGCGGACTTAGTCCAGCGGACAATCCCGCCGGTCTTTCCAGCTGGGTCCGCTGGACTTTCCGAGCGTGTGGACTTGCCCACACACGCACGGACTTCTCCGGCGGATAATCCGCCGGCCAAAAGTCCGCGGGACTTTTGAAAATGAACGGACTTGCCCACACACGGAGCAGTCCGTTCATTTCGAACGTGACTTCAGGTTACGTAGCTAGCGTAGGCAGTTACTGCCGCCGCACTAGCTCCGTGACCTGGCATGGATTTAAAGGGACTCCCCACGCCAAAAAAAACGGCGTGGGGGTTCCCCCCAAATCCATGTCAGACCCTCATCCGAGCACGCAGCCTGGCAGGCCAGGAAAGGGGTGGGGACGAACGAGCGCCCCCCCCCCCCTCCTGAGCCGTACCAGGCCGCGTGCCCTCAACATGGGGGGTGCCCTGGGGAAAGGGGGGCCGTGCGGCCCCCCCCACCCCAAAGCACCTTGTCCCCATGTTGATGAGGACAAGGGCCTCTTCCCGACAACCCTGGCCGTTGGTTGTCGGGGTCTGCGGGCGGGGGCTTATCGGAATCTGGGAGCCCCCTTTAATAAGGGGGCCCCCAGATACCGGCCCCCCACCCTATGTGAATGAGTATGGGGTACGATGTACCCCTACCCATTCACCTAAGGTGTAAAATGTAAAGTACAAAAACACACACACTTTTGAAAAAATATTTTATTGCACTGCTCCGGGGGTCTTCTTCCGTCTTGGGGGTCTTCTCGCCGGACTCCTCCGCTCTCTTCTGCTCTTTTACCTAGCTCTTTCACGAGCGGAGGAGTCCGGCTACCTTCTTCGTCGTCGCCGCCGTCGTCGTCGTCTGGGGGTCTCGATCCGCCTTCGGGGGTCTTCCGGGGGTCTCTTCTGTTCTTGCGGCGGTCGTCGTCTTCCGCGCCGCCGGCGCCACCTTCTTCTTCTTCTTGTCCTTCTTCTTGTTCTTCTTCTTCTTCCGATGTTGACCCGACGCTCTCTCTGCCCGGAATGCCTGTGCCGCGCTGCTCTGGGACTTATATAGGGGCATGGGGACAGGGTCACATGTTCATGTCACATGGTGACCCCGCCCCCTTGCGATGTCACAGTCCCAGCATCCTCCGGGCCAGGACATGACTTGGGAAAGAAGAAGGATATGGCAGGTCCACCTCTCAAATTCTTGACACAACACAGACCCACGAAGGAAGGTTGCCCACCAGTACCCCAAAAGATGACATACCCACCAGTATATGCCCCCACATACACCACCATAGGAAAGGCAAAATGGGGGGGGACTTCCATGCCAAGCACCATTCTGGTCCCACTGATACACACAAATAATGGTTCCCATATCTGTGCTACCCCCAGACTGATTCCCTGGATGTGCTGTTCAAGGTTAGTGGCTTATGGATGCAATGCTGATGGAATTTTTGTAAATGTTTATATACACTATATCACTAAAAGTATTGAGACACCTGCCTTTACACGCACATGAACTTTAATGGTATCCCAGTCTTAGTCCGTAGGGTTCAATATTGAGTTGACCCACCCTTTGCAGCTATAACAGTTTCAACTCTGCTAGGAAGGGCGTCCACAAGGAGTGCAGTGTGCCTATGGGAGTGTTTGACCATTCTTCCAGAAGCACATTTGTAAGGTCAGGCACCGATGTTGGACGAGAAGGCCTGAATCGCATTCTCAGCTCTAATTCATCCCAAAGGTGTTCTATTAGGTAGAGGTCAAGATTCTGTGCAGGCCATTCAATTTCCACCACCCCAAACTTGCTCATCCATGTCTTTATGGACCTTGCTTTGTGCACTGGTGCGCAGTCATGTTGGAACAAGAAAGGGCCACCCCCAAACTGTTCCCACAAAGTTGGGAGCATGAAATTAACCAAAATGTCTTGGTATGCTGATGCCTTAAGAGTTCCCTTCACTGGAACTAAGGGGCCAAGCCCAACCCCTGAAAAACAATCCCACACCATAATCCCCACTCCACCAAATTATTTGGACCAGTGCACAAAGCAAGTTTCATAAAGACATGGATGAGTGAGTTTTTGGGGTGGATGAACTTGATTGGCCTGCAGTCAAGTTCCTAACCTCAACCCAGTAGAACATCTTTGGGGTGAGTTAGGGTGGAGACTGCAAGTTGAAGCTTTTGTAGCTGCAAAAGGTGGGCCAACTCAATATTGAACCCTATGGACTAAGACTGGGATGACATTAATGTAAAGGCATGTATATGACATATTTTTGCCAGCCAGGTTCTAGCTATTGGATGATTGAACATTACAGTTGTAAATTTATGAATAGGAGAGTGTAAATTGTGGATCTCTGTTCAGTCTATATTGTCTTTTTTTATTGATATTTGGTTTTAATGTACTCTTAATAAAGATGTATGGATCATTATAAATGTGGTTGTTCATGTACCTTTATAGTGTCACACACCCATATCTCTACATATGTTCATTAACGATTTGGGTGTTGGCACAAAGGATGTGTCCGATGAGCAGGGACACTGATGAAAGGACTGGGGCTTCGCTGACTGGGGGCAGTGATGGTCCTGGCTCCCCCCTTGCACCCCCTCCCCCATATCACCACCATATCTGCACCCCCTCCTCCATGTCACCACCATACCTGCACCCCACTCCCCCATGTCACCACCATACCTGCAACCCCCTCCCCCCATGTCACCACCATACCTGTTTCCCCCTCCCCCCATGTCACCACCATACCTGTTCTTCCCTCCCTGTGTCACCACCATACCTGCACCCCCCTCCCCCATGTCACCACTATACCTGTTCCCCCCTCCCCCCGTGTCACCACAATACCTGCGCCCCCCTCCCCAATGTCACCACCATACCTGCCCCCCGTGTCACCACCATATCTGAAGCCCCCTCCCCATGTCACCACCATACCTGCAACTCCCTCCCCCCATATCAGCACCCTACCTGCACCCCCCTTCCCCATGTCACCACCATACCTGTTCCCCCCTTCCCCCGTGTCACCACCATACCTGCACCCCCCTCCCCCATGTCACCACCATACCTGTTTCCCCCCCTCCCCCCGTGTCACCACCATATCTGAAGCCTCCTCCCCCATGTCACCACCATACCTGCAACTCCCTCCCCCATATCACCACCATACCTGCACCCCCCTCCCCCCATGTCACCACCATACCTGCAACCCCCTCCCCATGTCACCACCATACCTGCACCCCCCTCCCCCCATGTCACCACCATACCTGCAACCCCCTCCCCCATGTCACCACCATACCTGCACCCCCCTCCCCCCATGTCACCACCATACCTGCAACCCCCTCCCCCATGTCACCACCATACCTGCACCCCCTCCCCCATGTCACCACCGTGCCTGCACCTCCTCCCCCATGTCACCACAATACCTGCACCCCCTCCCCATGTCAACACCATGCCTGCACCCCCCTCACCCCATGTCACCCCAATACCTGCACCCCCCTCCCCCATGTCAACACCCTGCCTGCACCTGCCTCCCCCATGTCAACACCATGCCTGCACCTGCCTCCCCCATGTCAACACCATGCCTGCACCCCCTCCCCCATGTCAACACCATGCCTGTACCCGCCTCCCCCCATGTCAACACCATGCCTGCACTGACCGCTGGAGACACCTAAAGTAAGAGGCATTCTGCTGGGGACACCTGATGTAAGAGGTACTGTACTGGGGAGACCTGATATAAGGAGGCACTCCTGCTGGGAATGCCTGATGGAAGGAGGCACTCCGCTGGGGACACCTGATGTAAGGACGGACTCTGCTGGGGGCACCTGATGTAAGGACAGACTCTGCTGGGGGCACCTGATGCAAGGACAGACTCTGCTGGGGGCACCTGATGGCATCTGGTGGCAGGTGACATGGCAGGTGACACGCTCAGGGGTCCCACTGATTCTGGATTATGGTGAGTTGAATGATTTTATTCTATATTACAATGTAATAATAGTAATAATGCACTTCAATCATCCTGACACCACAACAACCATGGTGCTGGGATGATTGAAGCGCTAACACCAGGTGTTTGGAGTATCTTTATCTGCTGATTTGTTAAACTCTGGAATACACATATTTCTATTGTGGTGTAGGATCTGGGCCTGCTGTCCCTCCATCCCTCTTTTCTTCCTTCTCTCTCCTACCCTCCTTCTTTCCTTCTTTCCTTCTTCCTCTCTCCCTCCCTCTTTTCCCCTTTCTTTATCCATCTCTCATTCATCTCAGACTGTAACCACACCCCTATCTGAACCATGCCCACTTAAACCACGCCCACCATTCCCCATAAACCACGCCCAATTTTCCTCCATGGGAGGCTTCCGCAGAGTGATGCTTATTCTGGGTGACAGCTGTTATATAGTTGAGGGCAGGGCCACCCGGTGATGTAAACAGGTGACCCCACCCCCCTCTGACACCACGGGGGCTTCCCTGTGGCTTCCCCATGGTGTCAGAGGGGGCATGCGGAATGGTTGCAGCTTTTTTTTTCGGTCCATCGAACGGCGTGAATTTACATCAACATACCCCCTGCCCCAAAGCACCCTCCCAAGTTGAGGACATGTGGCCTGGTATGGCCTGGTATGGCTCGCTCATCCCTTTCCTGACCTTTCAGGCTGCATGCATGGGTAAGGGACCCCAAACCGTTTTTTTTTTTTGTCAGCTGTCAGCTGGAAAGCGGGAAAGCCTATTGACAGCTGATGACACTTCAATTGTTAAGAATGCCACGGCCGGCTTCCCGACCCCACTCAACAACCAGCTTTTTTCCTGTGTCCTGATTGGGCAAAGCTGTGCCCAATCAGGGTGCAGAATGCACTGTGCAGTGCGCAGGGCATTGCAGGGCATTCGGGCGGATGAACATCTGCTGAACATCCTGCAAATTCGAGTGTTCCATGAACGAGGCGAGCAGCCAAAGTTTGGCCCGAACCCATGCTCTGGCCGAACCGTTTGCTCACCTTTAGTTCCTAAGTTTTAAGCATCACAAATACAGTATATTAAAATATTCAAGTTAATAAATATTGGTATCTAACTCATTATGATCATATGGTGCACCCATATGGCCCTGCACTGCATCATCTATTGATTGCCTGCTGTTGGACATATCATTAAAAAACCATGGCCATTAAAATGAAGTTCCCACACACTTTTGTGTCTTTAACCACTTGCTTACCAGGCACGAACACCCCCTTCCTGCCGAAGCCATTTTTCAGCTTTCAGCACTGTCGTATTTTGAATGACAATTGCGCAGTCATGCAATGCTGTACCACAAATAGAGCTTTATTTTGGTGGTATTTGATCACCTCTACGGTTTTTATTTCTTGCACTATAAACAAAAGAAGAGGGACAAGTTTGAAAAAAAACACAATATTTTTACTTTTTGCTATAATAAATATCCAATTATTTTTTTTTTTAAACACATTTTTTCCTCAGTTTAGGCCGATACGTATTCTTTTACATATTTTTGGTAAAAAAAAATCGTATTAAGCGTATATTGATTGGTTTGCGCAAAAGTTATAGCGTCTACAAAATAGGGGATAGATTAATAGCATTTTTTTTTTACTAGTAATGGTGGCGATCTGCAATTTTTATCGTGACTGCGATATTGCGGCAGACAGATCGGACACTTTTGACACATTTTTGGGACCATTCACCTTTATACAGCGATCCATGCTATAAAAATGCATTGGTTACTGTATAAATGTGCCTGGCAGGGAAGGGGTTGACACTAGGGGGTGATTGAGGGGTTAATATGTTCCCTATGGGAGTGATTCTAACTGTGGAGGGGACTGACTGGAGGAGGTGACCGATCGGTGTCCCTATGTACAAAGGACAAACCATCGGTCTCCTCATCTCTGACAGCACGTGGATCCAGGTCCTGCTCAGCTACTGGGCAATCGCGGGTGCCTGGTGGACATCGTGGCCGCCGGCCACGCGCATCAAGGTCCCCAGCTATGCAGTGGGTGCGCGCCCCCATGTGGCCCGCAAAGCAACATTAGGTTCTTCATCCCACTGTCATATGACAGTGGGCGGGCGGGAAGTGGTTAATAGCCCCAACTATTCTAGGACGGCTTTCCGCACAATTTTGGAGCATGTCTGTGGAAAATGTTTCTATTTGGAGAAAATTGTATTTGTGAAGTCTGGTAGTGATATTAGACAAAAATCAGGTGCACTCTTAGTCCTTACAAGGTTTAGGAGCCTACCAAGTTACTAAATATGGATATCTAAGTCATTATGATGACATGGTGCACCCATGTGGCCCTGCACTGCATCAGCACTGATCACCTACCATTGGCTGTTATATATGAAGTTCCCCCTCTCGTTTGTTGGTAATAGAAGCTTTGACGAAGAGTGATTACACCAAAGGGAAAAATCCTCCACCAATAAAACAACTGCAGCTTACCTGCAGTTACCAGCTGGCTAGATCTCTTTTTAAGGAGATCCAAGGTGCCTGTGGCCTATCCCCCAGCCTGGGTCTCTGTACCGAATTATCCCAATGGTCCACTTAGATCAACACAAAGGACTCCTGCTTAAACCTCTCCTCACAGCCATATATGTTCATTTTATGCAGATAAAAAAAGAAGCGATCCCATAGCATAATTCCGTAAACAAATTTAATAAAAGAAATATGCATTTATCATGCACTTACATTTATGCTGTATTAAAAAGCGTATATAGTAACGAGCCGGCCGGCTCTCTCTCTCACTGCCCGTTGCTTCCTGGACAGACAGGGAATGGTGGTGACGTCAGCACGCCACTCAACCCTACGTCGTTTCGTCAAAAGATGACTTCTTCCTGGGGCACATTTCCTTACGCAAATCATGACCAGCGAATAAACACTTCAATAAACTTCAAAGCAATTTCAAATCATAACCAATGTAAATGCCCACTTGCAGTACATATCTTGCAGTTTCACAACACAATACTTGCGTGCACTGGCATAGCAAAGTGAGTAGGATTGTAATTTATTTAAAATATCTTAAATTGTATGAACCCTTGTATATTAAGCTTTAATTAGGGAAGGTAAACCCCATTGTGGATAAAGTGTGTTCTTCATTTGCCAGTGATTTAGTTACTTGTTAAATTTACATTCCTCAATTTCATTGTTTAATAGATTTTAATCAGTACTTTTTTTTTTTTTTTAAGATTCTTAGACATTGTCATAGTCTTTTGGGTTAGATTTAACATAAGGTATTGCAAAAGGAATGTGTTTATGAGTTGAGAGAGCGATGTCAGTCCAATAGCTTATTGTTCCTTAGCTTCATGGGGATAAAATGTCTCATACTTTGACTTTTGAGGGTTACTTGTGATAGGTCACTCTACACTTAAAAGTCTGTATCTATAAAGTTGTGTGATGGTCAGAGTGCGGTTTTGGTTATTTCTTCTACTTTAAAATCTTTCTGTATGCAGGTGGAGACACAGATCATACAACTGAGAGTACAAGCAGCTCATAGTTCAGGGGACTGAGTGAGATGTCTTTACTGTTCTCATAAAAAAAGGAAATTGTACTGAAACTATCACTTTGCAGTCCACCTACAAGTCAATAGCTTTGATCACATAAAAATATGACAATGTTTAAAATAGTTTGGAACAAAAAATATATTATAATGTTGATGAAAAACATTATTTTAAGCAGTGGAGAGCATCAATAATGGATTGTTTTTGTTTTACGTTGCTGATGATTAACACAACAGAGTGCAGGCTTGGGTATGTAGCCAGGAAAACACAGCCTACTAAAACCAGAAAAAGATTGTTTTGCTGAAAAGTTTGGAACAAAAAATATATTATAATGTTAATGAAAAACATTATTTTAAGCAGTGGAGAGCATCAATAATGGATTGTTTCAGTTTTACGTTGCTGATGATTAACACAACAGAGTGCAGGCTTGGGTAAGTAGCCAGGAAAACACAGCCTACTAAAGCCAAAAAAAGATTGTTTTGCTGAAAATTTAAGACCAACAACATTCTATTTATAAAAAAGATGATATAAAAGATTAAAAATGAAAACATATTCCTAATAGCATTTAAATAAACATCAAGTTGACCTTTTTTAAGTGCAGTGTGATTGTTGTTCATATTTCGGGTGTGCTAGAATAGTGGTACCACCAAAAATAAAGTGGCTACACAAAATATTAGAAATGGGACAAAAGATCCAGCAACAATGATAATGAGTAGACTAACATAGTTTATCTGTAGATCTCCTTTTTCGCTGCTTGTTCCATTGTAAATATTGGTGGAATTGACCTTGTGAAGTGAATATACACACCATCCATATAGAGAACTAGAAAGAAGAGACATAAACATTGACCCCAGAAGAAGCCAGGGGACCATTTTAGAGATTGCCATTTTGAGTTTTATGAATATTCTGCTGCTGTAGTTGGTGACCTTCACACAGTAGAAGACACAGAGCACAGTGCCCCACCACATACTGCAGAACTCTAGAAATACTCGTGCAGAGATTATGTAGCGAATATATAACTTAGCCACATTCTTGAACTCAACAGAAAATACCACAAAAAATGTAAATGTAGAATACATGAAAAGAAGAATTCTCACTAAGCCTAGACTTGCGATGATTATGTCAACAGCTTGGAGTTGTTTACCGTGTAACCAGTCGGTTAAGTTTTTTATGAAAATGAATCCATTCAGAAATAACCCAAACAAAATCAAAGCAAACATAAGAACTAATAAAGAAATCATAAAAGCAGAATCCATCTTCAAGGTAGGCTCCATCTTCAAGGTAGACTGTACTGTTAACAGAGAATCGGTTTTCTCCGTAGATATCCAGCAGAAGGTTTTTAATGTTTGATACAGGCTGCTTTGTGAGATATGATAATCCTGAGGATGTATTAAAGATAGATTTGTTTGCTTCATGTTTTGCATGACATTTGGATACTGCAATCTGTGAAGCTATTTTATAGTCATTACATTTGTATGAGTCCCTTTTTCCTTTTTTTAGTTCATGAGCTCTATTGAGGCATAACTTGGCTTATAGTGATAGCAATCTCCTTTTTTCAAGGACAGAATAGTAATTCTCTTGTTTTTTTGTACAAACTACAGTATGTTAAATCTGGAGCCAGTGTAAAAAATAGGGCTCACCAGGGATCACTCACCAACTGTGAGTGACAACCAGAGACCTCACAGATTTACACATCTGTCCACCATCTGCACACATGGTGTGCCGTGACATGGGGCCGAACTGCAAGCCCACTCACCATGTTCCTGGTCTCTAGTGACAATCTCAGATGTTTGTGCCGGGGATACTAGCTGCTCCAGGTCTAAAGATTTATGTGGTTCCAGAATACCACCTCCCCTTGTCTATCCACCAATGGCCCCTAGCTGTTGGGTACACCAGGATTCTCTTCGCCAAGGGGGAGTTGCTTAGGTATACTCTGGCTGACTCATCCCCACAGGTTGTTTTCCCAACATTCAGTCATAAGGTTACTGGAATCCAATTCTGGCACAAGAAGCAGCCAGTGGCTCAGTCCAATGCAACTTTAATGCAATAGTCACAGCTCCATCAATGCAATGAATGTGCCTTCAGTATCAAGTAATGCAGTCTCCCTCTCCAGAATTATCTCATTCCTCTATACATTGCATCCGCCACTCAGATAAATACAGCAAGTCTCTGTAAGAATGGTGGTGTACCTCTGTGCCCAGCTCCAGGGAACCCCTCCAAAGGGAAGCAAGAAGGATAAACCTCAGTCTCTAGATAGTGCTCTCACCCATGGCTCTCCCTCTTCCCATAGCCAGCAACTACTCTGAGCTAAGCTCCTCCTCAGGTGTTTAAGGGATCCTCCCAGAAACGTTTTCCCAGAAAGGTTTTCATAAACAGTTCAACAATTATGTCTATATATTTCATTTCACTGGCTACCTAAGTGGGAACATTTTTCCTCCCGCTGTTCATTAAGGTCAGGCATTTATTTCTCCTGCTGACCAGTGGCGCCAAATATTTTTACCTCCCCGTGCCCCCAGACTCTTGGCATTTCATGCTGCCACTGGCCATCAATATAAGGGGCATTATGTGGCCCTGTGACTCTGAACCGCAATTTAATTCCATACATTGCTGACCACTGTACTCTGTAAGTTATTCTGTATATTACACACTCCTCTCCATTGATAAAAAGCATCCCATATGGACAGTATCTCCAAATAGGAAGAAACTGTTGAAATAAACAGTATTTTGAGCTAAACACTAGAGCAGGAAATATTAATAAGTAGAGGGTGCAGTAAGAAACTACTGAAGAAAGCCTATCATAAAACTTAAGAACAGGGAACTAGGAACAACGGAAATGATTTTTGCTACTAAAAATAAAAAAGAATCCAATACTACTTTTTTATTATTATTATTATTATTATTATTATTATTATTATTATACAGGATTTATATAGCGCCAGCAGTTTACGCAGTGCTTCACAACTTGAGGGTAGACAGTACAAATACAATACACTTTAATACAGTAGGAATCAGAGGGCCCTGCTCCTTACAATTTAAGAGAGAAGGTCAAGAGATACAAGAGTTAATAACTGTGGGGGATGTGCTGATGGAGAAAACAAATGTACAGTTGTTAGGTGGGGGCCAGATGAGTTTTCAGGGATGGTCTGAAAGTGGACAAAGTAGGAGAAAGTCGCACAGATTGGGGTAGAGCATTCCAGAGGATGGGAGAGGTTCTGGACAAGTCCTGGAGGCGAGCATGGGATGAGGTGATAAGGGAGTTAGAGAGCAGGAGGTCTTGGGAGAAGCGAAAAGAAAGATTAGGTTGGTATTTTGAGACTTGGTTAGTGATGTAGCTGGGAGCCAGGTTGTGGATGGCTTTGTAAGTTATTGTTAGTATCTTGAATTTAATTTTTTGGTTGAGTGGCAGCCACTGGAGGGATTGGCAGAGGGGTATAGCAGACGCTTAGCAGTTTGTAAGGTGGATGAGCCTGGCAGCAGCATTCATGATGGATTGGGGTTTGAAGTGGGGATTGAAGTGGGGATAGCCTATTTAGAGGGAAGCCAGTAAGGAGGGAGTTGCAGTGGTTGAAGTGAGAGATGACCAGGGAGTGGATTAGAAGCTTTCTGGAAGGGGCGTATCTTGGAGATATTGCAGAGGTTGAGGCGGCAAATTTTGGATAGCGATTGGATGTGGGGCCAAAAGGTTAGTTCGGAGTCCAGGGGGGACAATTTGATAGTTGAGCCATTAATATTGACAGAGAAATCAGCGGCACGTGGGGGAGGAAATATCATGAGCTCGGTTTTGGATAGGTTGAGTTTGAGGAAGTGATGTAACATCCAGGCTGATATACAAAATATTTGGGGGGCACACCCTAAAAGATGTATTAAAGATGGTGCAGCCATAAGACCATAAAACAGAACAAAATATTACAGGACACACATGTAAAAAATGACATTTAAAGTGGAAGTAAACCCCCCTATCGTTTTCAGCCAAGGAAGCTGCCATCTTTGCCTCTGTTTAATCTTCAACTGCCACGGTGCTGCACATGTGATCCGTTATGACACCAGCCATTGGATGGTTTGACTGTTTGGTTGAGAGCACAGCCAATGTGCAGTTAACATTCACGGCATGCCTTTTTTTTTAAACTGTTAAATCGATGGGTTTACTTCCGTTTTAACTCCTGAAAGGCTATTTAAAACACCTGAACATTTTCAAAAAATATGGGGATTTGGTCACACCATATTGCTATATGGTGCTTAATGTGGTTGTAAACCCTTTACAACCACTTTAAACTCCAGGCAAGCCTATAATTAGGCTTGCCTGTAGCTGCACTGGATATCTCCTAAACCTGCACGGTTTAGGAGATATCCCTGTATTTGCATGTGTCAACGTCATCAGCACATGCGCACTTAAGCCGACTGAAGCAATGGCACGTACATGCCGTTGCTTCAGTTGTACTGTGCTGGTCCCGGCGGCTCCCGCGCGCATGCGCAGGAGTACAGTCATCGCGGCTCCGGCCAATGACATCGCCGGAGCTCCGATACCGAGAGCTTAACCCCGGGAGAGATGTCACTGGCCGGAGGGGGAGATGAGGACGGCTATGGGGGCTTGGTTCTCGGGTAAATAATTCATAATGAGCTAGTATGCTATGCATACTAGCTCATTATGCTTTTGTCTTGCAGGTTTTTTTTTTTTTTTCCCGGGTTTACAACCACTTTAAGCCCACTTAATGCGATAAAGTACCCTATTAATAGTGGGTTCTATGCTATCCATAGAATGGAAGATCCTGCTTCTCTGAACCATGGGAGAAATACACTCCTCTATATAGGAGAACTAAAGGACTCATCCTATAACACAGGTTGACACTAGTGAGAGGGAATGATGAGGGAGTGGGGTGCTCCTGCCCAAAAGGATTTGGTCAGAATCCATACAATAGACAAACAAAATATATGTAATTTTTTGCATGTGTGCGCTGTAATATTTTGTTCTGATCCAGGCTGATATGTCTGTCAGTAAGTTGCTGATGCATGAGGAGACAGATGGGGAGAGCTGGGGGGTGGTGAGATAGATTTGGGTGTCATCAGCGTAGAGATGATATTGAAAGCCATGGAAGGCAATCAACTGACCCAGGCAAGTGGTGTAGATTGAGAAAAGGAGAGGTCCAAGAACAGAACCTTGGGGGACCCCGACGGAGAAAGGAAGAGGAGAGGAGGGAGTAGAGTTGTAAGTGACATTGAAGGAGTGGTGGGATAAGTAGGATAAGAACCAGTGAAGAGTATAGTCATGGAGACCAAAGGAGTGGAGTTTTTTGAGGAGGAGGGGGTGGTTCACTGTGTCAAAGGCAGCAGAGAGGTCCAGGAAAAGTAGTACAGAATTGTGTCCATTGGTTTTAGCCGTTAGTAGGTCATTTGTCAGTTTAAGGAGAGCAGTTTCCTTGCTTTGTGCACTGGTCCAAATCAATTGGTGGAGGGGGATTATGGTGTGGGGTTGTTTTTCAGGGGTTGGGCTTGGCCCCTTAGTTCCATTGAAGGGAATTATTACAGTGTCAGCATACCAAGATGTTTTTGGTAACTTCACGCTCCAAACTTTTTGGGAACAGTTTGGGGATGGCCCCATTCGGTTACAACAGGACTGCACACCAGTTCATGTGTGTGTAAAGGGCGGCGTCTCAATACTTTTGTTAATATAGTGTATATATTCAGAGGGAAAGGTTTAAAAAACAGATCAAAAAACATCCATTCCCGATCCCCTCTACTGTCAATGAAGCTGGAAGCACTCAGCTTTGAGCTGCTGTGGCCAGGGACACAGCTGATCAAGCATGAACTGTGTCTAATGTGCTGCAGTGGATGGCAGGAGAGACATTGAGGGTCTACAAAATGTAATATATTGAGACTGTGTGAATCCATAAGTAGTTCCTTTCACAAATTGGGGTTTTTCATACTATACTACCTAATGGTCGGGGATTTTCGCTCAAAGCATTTTGCAGACATAGTAATAGTATATCATTTTGACTTGTATGTGTGGGACATTTTGAGGCAGGAAATCTAAAATAAAGTTTTACCGGCTTACTAATGACCATGTACAGTATACTAAATTGAGAGTTAAACCCACAAGTGATTTTTTTTTCACCACTCCTATTCCTTTATACTGGCTTTTAAAATCTACAAATGCAGCAATTTAGAAATTGGATGACAGTTTTAGCACTGGGAAACACTCTTTGAAAGATAACAACTGCACTTTATATACAACTATATAGATCAGACCAAAATGAGGGATACATGAGGAGGAAAGATGGACAGAAGGACTTTAGGATCAATTCACTAATGTTTACTGCATGCGATAACGTGGTCACGTGACTCATTTGCATATATTGTCGCATGCAGTAAATTAAGTCTAATTCATAAAATAATAAATAAAATAAAAATAACGATTATCGATTATCTTTTAAAAAGTAAATCCTGATGAGTTTTACTTCCTCTTTATTCCATTGCAAAGTAAAATCATAATGGGCTAGTATGCATCCTTGCGCTTACCTGCAAACGAAGCCTGCGATGTCCGCAATATCCCCACTGGTTGCCGCGTTCATCTTCACTCTTCTTCTTTACTGGGCCGTGGACTCCAGCTCTGTGACTGGCGGGAGTTGCATGACATCACTCCCGTGCATGTGCACGGGATCCCACGGTCACAGCATGGGCCCTATAGAAACGTCAGGATAGTGCCCTTTTTTAGTGCACTTGCGCCGATGATGTCGGCACAAGGGTATATGGTAAATATTTCCTAAACCATGCTTTTCAAATGCAATTTGAAAAAAAAAAATTTGCTGTAATTAAATTGAATGGACAAAAACACAATATAATACCCAACTGTTTGGTAAAATAAAAAAGATGATGTTAAGCTGAGTAAATAAAGACCAAACATGTCACACTTTAAAATTGCGGAATGGCGCCAAACTATAGTACCTAAAAATCTCCATAGGCAACACTTTAAAAGCCTTTACAGGTTACCAGTTTAGAGTTACAAAGGAGGTCTGGTGCTAGAATTATTGCTCTCGGTCTGATGCTTGTGGCGATACCTCACATGTGTGGTGCAATCCCTGTTTACATATTCATGTGGGACTGATATGTGCGTTTTCATTTTTAGATTGTGCCTTTAATTATTTTTTTTTCATTGTATCTTTAATTTTTTGGATCAACTTTGTTGCTATCACAAGAGATGAACAGAATGCCTTGTGATACCATGGGCCGTGACAGGTTCTCTTTTTGGAGAGATTTGGGATTTGTTGAATGCCAGATCTATCCTCTGGCCTCCAAAGCATCTGATCAAACAGAGATTGGTTTGATCAGATGCTTTCACAAGCCAGTGACAACTTCTTTACATGATACTGAAACCAGAAATGGCAAAATCCTTGTGTTTTTTCTTTCCTCTGTTTAGGGGGAAGCCAAGGAATGGTCTCAACTCGTGATTATGTTATGCAAGGAAACAGTGGCTGGGACACATCTGGAATCTACCCCCCTCTTGCAAGTCATAGCAATTGGGGAAGATGAGGCTCTGGGTTCCGGACGCTGGTGAGAACATTATAGCTTCACCCAGTCTACAGAACTAGGCAGATTAGGGTGATTAGGGTGGGAATATCTTCAGAAATAGTGGAGAAGAGGATATGATGGGAAGGAGGAGCCCCCATATCCTCAGAGAGAATAGGAAGTCGTATCACTCCTACCTCCCCTGTGTTGGTGGGATGACCGTTGGCATTAATGGATTTTGATGCACTAACTAGTAAGCAGGATTTAGACAATATTATACCAAGATTTTTTCACATACTGTGACCAGAGCATACCCATTATGATTGCTTATAACAGTGATAATCACTGTTATAAGCAACCTTTTTTCTGAATGAAATTCATGAATTTAGTGTGCACTATTGTGATTAGCTGTGATTGGCCACAGCTAATCACATGGTACAGATGGGCTGTGATTGGACCTGCCTGTACCATGTGACCACTGTGACCAATTACACAGGTCAACACAATAGTACACAGTGGGGGGGGGGGGGGGATTTCCTAAAACTGGTGCACTCAGAATCTGGTGCAGTTGTGCATGGTAGCCAATAAGCTTCTTTTCAAAAGTTTTTATTGAATATATAACAAGTATACAGATATTACATACATGGAGTAACATCAAATCAAGATCAATAGGTGGAACTTATGTGTTACATAAAGTAATGAACTCATGCACAAACATGGATTTACAGAAATTTCGGATATTGATGTGTACATAAAGGAAACATAACATAACGTAAAATAATAAAGCATGAGCATAAAACACTACTTGTAAAAGCTGGTGAAGTATGGGAGGCTTGCCAAAAAGAATAAAGTAGATCTGTGTCTATAAAGGATAAAATGTAGACAAATATTATTGTCTCTAAAGCTCAAGAATACATAGCTTCTATTATGGTAAGGAATTCTATACCTAGATACCCTAAATGGGATCAAACTGTGACAGAGATGGAGCTTTAAGGTATTTATGTGAATCGACGGAAAGTCTGAACATAAGAGAGGTGTATGAAAACTTTTAAGAATCATAAAGGCAGAAAAGTTAGGAAACAATGTAAACTGGTATGGATACACTTAGTATGTAAACGATTGCTGGTATAGCTATCGGCAAGTCATTTAAAGACCCAATACGTAAAAAGGGTTAACCTAGCAGATATATCATATCATAGATGTTAATGAGAGAGAACGGGGAACCTAAGGTAAGAGAGGATAAGGGAGGGGAGGACAGATAACTTGGAAGGCCGAGCCAAAGGACCCGAAGGGAAGTGTGTATACCAGCTACACATTTAAGTAGAGGAAAGGGAGCAGTGGGATAGAAGAGTATCATCCTGTAAACTTGAAATTCTTGGGTAGTGGTGAATTGTATCCAGCAAGACCAAGTCTGGGTGAATTTAACTTGTGTTTCTTTAGCTTGATGTATAATCTCTTCCATTTCAGTTGCTTTTTGAATACGAGTAAACCAGTCTGTAACCGTTGGTGGAAGTGTAGATCGCCAGTTTCTGGGAACACACATGTTTGCCGCCATGATCATGTGCATGGGCAGGGAACGAAAATATGTGCGCATTGAGTGAGCTGAATAGTGTAGCTGGGGAGTATTCTAGTTTATAAAATGTGATATCTTGTATGAGTCTATGTACCTTTTTCCAGAAGGGTTTTATTTTGGTGCAAGACCACCATATGTGCAGCAATGTCCCTAGATCTGTACCACATCTCCAGCACATGGGTGAAAGGGAAGGATAGAAGCGGTGCAGCTTAGATGGTGTATTATACCATCTTGAGAGAATTTTAAAGGCATTTTCCTGTACGCAAACATTCAAGGAACCTTTATGGTTTATTGAGTAAATGGAATCCCAGTGGTTATCAGGAATACATAATGAAAGATCTTTGTGTCATTTAGCAATGTGATCTGATCTGAAGTGATCTGTGTAAGGAAACAATAGTGTATATGAAAATGAGATAAGGTGTCGTTGGGGCTCATTTTGAAGGCACATGTCTTCGAAAGGGGTTGTAGGGCGAGACCAAGTTGCATGGTGATCTTGTGTGTCTAAGAAACATTGATATGTAAAAATATCCAATAGGACATCCTCTTATGTTGGAGAGTAGAAGATATGTCGGAGAACGATAATTATTTGTCCTGTTTGTAAAAATGCCTAGCTCGAATATTTTTATGCTGCCAAACATCCCTTAGAAAGGAAGTCGTCATACCTGGAGGAAACCTAGGGTTTAATCTGAGCGGAGTTAGGGGGCCGTTAACTGAGGATATCTTGTATTTATCACAAGCATGTTTGTGGACTCGTAACGTTGGGAGAATCAAGGGGTGGGCCATATATAACTTTGAAACTCGATTAATCTGTATCCAAGGGGCCTGGGCTAGAGGAACCGGGGAGAAAGAGTGTTCCAGATGGACCCAATCTTTTGTGGAATAATGTACATTCCATTCAACAATTCTATTTAAGTGACTGGCTATCTGATATTTGCGTAAATCTGGTAAGCCTAAACCTCCTCGCAATTTTGGGGTAGTGAGTCTGACAAAGTTTATTCTGGGGCGAGTCGTGGCCCAGATAAATTTCGTGCATATTTTACCGGGACTGTCTGTAAAATGTACAATAACCTCGACAGAATGTTAATTTTAATGATGGCCGTTCTACCAAACCAGGAAAAGAGCCCCATGGACCATTTTTTAAGATCCTCAGTAATAGTTCGTAATATTGGTTGATAATAAGCAGAATATAGATTTGATAATGAGGTAGGTATTTTGATGCCTAAATAAGTAAGAGAACTATCATCCCACTTGAACGGGAAGTTTTGTTGACATTGTGTGCGTTGTGTTGCGGGTAGGGTAATATTCAGAGCTGTAGACTTCGCAAAGTTTATCTTAAGATTTGATAATAATTTAAAGTGTTCAAGGGTTTTGTGGAGGTTCGGTAGCGTGAGAAGTGGTTCAGATAGGAATAGCAAAATGTCATCGGCAAACACTGCCGTTTTATAGGTGCGATCTTTTATTTTAATCCCTTTTATGTCAGGGTTTTAGCTTCATTGGATTTTTTTTGTTCTAGAATCTCCCTCTTTTTCTCAAGTTCTGATGTTGGGAGGCGTTCTGCTCTTCACTTATCACAGAAGGTCTTATTCTAGGTTAAATGAATTAAATAAAAGTGTGAAGACTGTCCATTGCCAGGGAAGAGACAGAGGACCCTGCATGTCACATAACTGGCCTGAAGATAACCCAGAGTCAGGCTTAATCAGAACTTTACAAGTTCATTACATGCACATGAGTATTTTTTTGAAGAATAAATGATCCATTTATTTACCCCAAATACCAAGTGGCCTATCCAGAATTACCCAGTGATCTTTTTAGAGTCCTCAATGGACACTCATGTGCAAACAACATCTAAATATGTACATTAGAGAGATGTCTACCAGTAGTCAACACAATCTCCCAACATGAGTTCTATGAAATAAGAAGTGGGGGAGTATGCAAAACAGTGGAACACTTGGCTTCTTTTAACCACTTTCCGACTACCCTATACTGCTACAGGGCGACTGTTCTTTGCAGAATAACATATATATATATATATATATATATATATATATATATATATATATATATATATACGTTATTCTGCACTTCCACCTAGGGGCCACTTCTGCTGTGATTACTCTAACCACTTAAGGACCGGGCCTCTTTTGTCTGTTTTTACAAGTTAAAAACAAGTTTTTTGCTAGAAAATTACTTAGAACCCACAAACATTATAAATTTTTTTTCTAACAACCTAGAGGAAAAAAAAAAGCGATTATTGCAATACTTTTTGTCACACCGTATTTGCGCATCGGTCTTACAAGCACACTTTTTTGGGAAAAAATTCACTTTTTTGAATAAAAAAATAAGACAACAGTAAAGTTAGCCCAATTTTTTTTTATATTGTGAAAGATAATGTTACACCGAGTAACTTGATACCCAACATGTCACGCTTCAAAATTGCGCCCGCTCGTGGAATGGCGTCAAACTTTTATCAATCCCCATAGGCAACATTTAAAAAATTCTACAGGTTGCATGTTTGGGGTTACAGAGGAGGTCTAGGGCTAGAATTATTGCTCTCGCTCTAACAATCGCGGCAATACCTCACATGTGTATTCTGACCACTGTTTTCATATGCAAAGCTCGTCAGGACGGGGCGCTTTAAAAACTTTTTTTTTTTTTCTTATTTATTTAATTTTTTTTAATTTATTTTTACACAGTTTTTTTTTTTTTTTTTTATAATTTGGGTCACAATAGACAAAATTATGACAGGTCCTCTTAAATATGAAATCTGGGGTCAAATAGACCTCATATCTCATATTTGGACTTAAATGCAATAAAAATAAAAATGTGTAATTTGAAAAAAATGAGATTGAAAATATGTGCCTTTAAGAGGTATGGGCGGAAGTGACGTTTTGACGTCGCTTCCGCCCTGCTATGGCATGGAGACGGATGGGGGCCACCTTAGCCTCACTCGTCTTCATACCCAGCCATGGATAGGACCCGATTGCCCCTGCCGCTGCCGACAGCTCCGCTAAGCGGCGGAGGGTGTGGGAGAGCAGCGGGAGGGGGGGGTGGCACCTCTCCCGCCACCGATAACGGTGATCTCATGGTGAGTCTGCTGCAGAGACCACCATTATCGTTTACCGAACCGCCACCTGAAGAGATGGATACCTCGGTTGTGGCAGCAGCTGCTGCCGTTACCGAGATATCCCTCTTATTTTTACAATTTTTTTATTGGAAATGTTTTATAGCAGAAAGTAAAAAATATTGTTTTTTTTTGTTTTTTTTCAAAATTGTCAGTCTTTTTTTGTTCAATCAAATACCACCAAAAGAAAGCTATATTTGTAGAAAAACATAAATTTTACTTGGGTACAGCATTGCATGGCCGTGCAATTGTCAGTTAAAATAATGCAATATCACAAAAAATGGCCTGGTCATGAAGAGGGATAAATCTTCCAGAGGCTATATATGGTTTTATGAAATTACTCTATAAGGATAAAGTATAGGAGAAAGGGGGAGGTAAGGGAGTAAGAACAGATCAAAAAGGTACAGAAAACAGAGAGGAAAAGGCAGACATAAAATAGACAATGTTATGATATAAAGGAAAAATGACACAATGGGCCTTTTCATTTTAGCCATGTGCCTATATATTTACATTTAAATAGTGCTACTATATAATAAGAAATCTTTGCGGTACCGTCGTCCTAGAATTTTGAAAAAAATGGAATGGCAGAAAAACTGAGGCAACTGTGGACTTTCATGGTACGGATAAGGACTCACATAGAGTTATATAGAAAAATACAAATTTATTACAGAAGTATAAAGAAAAGATTATACAATAGAAAAAGACAATTTTTTAAAAGAACAAGAGACAATATTTGGACAATACAAAGCAAAGCATATTTACATTGTTTTCAACAATTTTATTTTACAATTTCTATACATGCTAAGTATAAAAAGAAAACAACCGGTGTACTCTAGATCAGGGGTCTCCAAACTTTTTACTTCAAGGGCCACATTCTATATTTTACACACATTCGCGGGCCGGAAAAATCATTTATAAATAAATCCACAGTAGAAGAATAGAATAGAATTTTACTTACTGCTGACAGCAGGACTGGATGGTGCTCCTGTATTCTTTGCTGGCACCTAAATGCTGGAGCATCATGCAGCGGGGCTAAACTTCCAGTGTGCGTGAGGCTTTACATCCGTGTCCCCATCAGTCTCCCCATACATCTGTGTCCCCATCAATCTGTGTCCCCATCAGTCTCCCCATACATGTGTGTCCCCATCAATCTGTGTCCCCATCAGTCTCCCCATACATCTGTGTCCCCATCAATCTGTGTCCCCATCAGTCTCCCCATACATGTGTGTCCCCATCAATCTGTGTCCCCATCAGTCTCCCCATACATCTGTGTCCCCATACATCTGTGTCCCATCAGTCTCCCCATACATCTGTGTCCCCATCAGTCTCCCCATACATCTGTGTCCCCATATATCTGTGTCCCCATCAGTCTCCCCATACATCTGTGTACCCATCAGTCTCCCCATCAATCTGTGTCCCCATCAGTCTCCCCATACATCTGTGTCCCCATACATCTGTGTCCCCATCAGTCTCCCCATACATCTGTGTCCCCATCAGTCTCCCCATACATCTGTGTCCCCATCAGTCTCCCCATACATCTGTGTCCCCATCCATCTGTGTCCCCATACATCTGTGTCCCCATCAGTCTCCCCATACATCTGTGTCCCCATCAGTCTCCCCATACATCTGTGTCCCCATCAGTCTCCCCATACATCTGTGTCCCCATCTGTGTCCCCATACATCTGTGTCCCCATTAGTCTCCCCATACATCTGTGTCCCCATCAGTCTCCCCATCCATCTGTGTCCCCATCTGTGTCCCCATACATCTGTGTCCCCATCAGTCTCCCCATACATCTGTGTCCCCATCAGTCTCCCCATACATCTGTGTCCCCATACATCTGTGTCCCCATCAGTCTCCCCATTTATCCGTGTCCCCATCAGACTCCCCATTTATCCGTGTCCCCATCAGTCTCCCCATTTATCCATGTCCCTATCAGTCTCCCCATTCATCTGTGTCTTTATACATCTGTGTCCCAATCACTCTTTAGGGTATCCCCACAAATTGGTGTCCCCATTAGAACCCCCCCCCACACATTGTGTCCCCATCATTCATCAGAGTCTCCCTGCACATTTGTGGCCCCATCACAGCCCACCCCTGCCTGCATATTTGTGTCTCCATCAGAGCCATCACCTCCCCTTCCACATATTTGTGTCCTTATTAGAGCCATCAGCCCCCTACAATTTTGTGTCCCCATCAGCCCCCCCTCCTCACATGTTAGTGTCACCATAAGAGCCACCAGCCCCCTACAATTTTGTGTCCCCATCAGCCCCCCTCCTCACATGTTAGTGTCACCATAAGAGCCACCAGTCCCCTCCCACATTTGTGTCGCCATCAGACCCCCCAGATATTTGTGTCCCCGTCAGAGTTATCACCCCCCTCCCCAAATTTGTGTTCCCATCAGAGTCATCAGCCCCCCCACGTGTGTCCCCATCAGAGTTATCACCCCCCCCCTAAATTTGTGTCTCCAGAGTCATCAGCCCCCCCACGTGTGTCCCCATCAGTGTCATCACCCCCCCACATTTGTGTCACCATCAGAGTCATCAACCCCCCCACTTGTATGTCCCCATCAGAGTCATCAGCCCCCCAAATTTGTGTCCCCATCAGAGTCATCAACCCCCCCAACATGTGTCCCCATCAGAGTCATCAGCCCCCACAACATGTGTCCCCATCAGAGTCATCAGCCCCCCCCACATGTGTGTCCCCATCAGAATCACCCCCCCCCCCCCAAAATTTGTGTCCCCATCCGAGTCATCAGCCCCCCCTCCAATTTGTGTCCCCATCTGAGCCATTCAACCCACCCCCGAACAAGTGTAACCATCTCACATCATTCCCCCTCCTTGCATGTGTACTTTACCAGCACATTACACTGGCTGTGCAGACCTGCTGCACCTCCCGACTCCCGCCCCGCTGGTATTACACACTCATTGGCTGCTAGGATGCCCGTGGTCCCAGCAGCCAACACAGTGAGACGCCGGGAGGAATTGCGGGACCTGCGCTTCATATTGCCGGGGGAGAATATGCAGCGCAGGTTCCACAACTAACAGGTGGACTAGGGACTCCAGCTGCGGGCCGGAAGAAATGGCCTGGCGGGCCGGATGTGGCCCGCGGGCCGTACTTTGGAGACCCCTGCTCTAGATGTATAATGCCCACTCTTTTTTTTATTTGCAACAATGATCATGATAAGTGTATAAATATAATGTTATTATTTTATTTACATAGCGCTGCAAACCCCCAAAAAAAACAATTGTATACCTTAAAAATGTTTATTGCCAAACATTATTGATTGATTAAATTAGATTAGATTTAACATTCTGTATATACTCGAGTATAAGCCGAGTTTTTCAGCACATTTTTTTGTGCTGAAAATGCCCCCCTCGGCTTATACTCGAGTCAAGCACCGAGTGGCCCCGAGATACGGGGCCCCAAACTTGGTTCGGAAAATGTCATTCTCTGCAGCAGAAAAGTGCTTGACATTTTCCGAACCGACTTTGGGGCCCCGTATATCAGGGCCACTTGGTGATAGAAACCCCATCTTTGGATATGTTGTAGTGATAGTTCCAAGTGGCCCCGAGATACGGGGCCCCAAAGTCAGTCAACTGTGTCTATCTGCAGCAATGTAATTTCAGGAACCTTTGGGTCCAGAGACCCCAAATTTTGGCTGCAGCTAGGGGAACCCTTAACTACCAAGTTTGAAGTTCGGAGGACCTATGGCTGCAAATGGGCACAGTGAGGCATGCAAATTGCCACAGTGAGGCTGCAAATGAGCATTGTTGACCCTCTTTTCCACTTACAGTAGCTGTGCATTTCTCACCCTAGGCATATACTCAAGTCAATAAGTTTTCCCAGTTTTTTGTGGTAAAATTAGGTGCTTTGGCTTATATTTGGGTTGGCTTATACTCTAGTATATGCTGTAATTGCAAATGGAAGGTGTTTATGAATAAGGAGAGCAATGTCTGTACAATAGCTAGGTATTCTTTATCTCCTTAATTTTAAAAGTTCTCATACTTTGACTTTGAGGAGTCATCTGCGATAGGTTACTCTATACGAGGAATTCCATACCTATAAAGTTGTGTGATAGCCAGAGTTGAGTTTAGGTTATTTCTTCAATTTAAAATCTTTCCATATGCTGGTGGGAACACAGATCATACAATCAAGAGTAAAAATAGCTCATAGGTCAAGGGTAAGATGTCCTTATTGTCCACATAAAAAAAAGATATTGTACTGAAGCCATTACTTTACAGTCCACCTAATAATCAATAACATGATTTGCCTATTTTAAGCAGTGGAGAGCATCAATAATGGATTGTTTCAGTTTTATGTTACTGATGATTAATACCACAGAGTGCAGGCTTGGGTAGGCAACCAGGAAAAAACTGCATATTAAAGAAAAAAAAACATTGTTTAGCTGCACACTTAAGGGCAGCAACATTCTATGGATAGCATGGAGGATATAAAAGATTAAAAAAGAAAACATATTTTTAATAGCGCTTAAATAGACATCGAGTTGATCTTTTGTAAATCCAGTGTTATTATTGCTCATATTTCAGGTGTGCTTGAATAGCGGTACCACCAAAAAGAAGATGGCTACACAAAAGATGAGAAATGGAACAAAGAATCCAACAACAATGATAATGTGTACACTGACATGGTTTGTGTGTACAATTATATCTTCTCTGCTTGTTCCATTGTAAAGTTGGGTGGAATTTACCTTGTGAAGTGAATATACACACAGTCCATATGGAAGACTTGAAAAAAGTGACACCACCATGGACCCAAGAAGAAGCCAGGGGACCATCCCAGAGATTCTTATCTTGAGTTTTATGAATATTCTGCTGCTGTAGTTGGGGATCTTCATACAGTAGAAGACACAGAGCACAGTGCCCCACCACGCACTGCAGAACTCTAAAAATACTTGTGCAGTGACAATAAAGTGAACATATAACCTAACCAACTTCCTTAACTCAACGGAAAACAACAAAAAAACTGTAAATGCTGAATGCATTAGAAGAATAATCCTCACCAAGCCCAGGCTTGCCATGATTGTGTCAACAGCTTGTAGTTGTTTACCGTGTAGCCAGTCAATTACGTTTTTCATGAAAATGAATCCATTTAGAAAGAACCCAATGAAAATCAAAGCAAAAATAAGAACTAAGAAAGAAATCAAAAAAGCAGAATCCATGTTTCCTTCAAGGTAACATATACTGTTCACAGAGAATCCAGTTTCTCCGTAGATATCCAGAAGAAGGTTTTTAATGTTTGACTGCTCTGTGAGATATGATAGTCCTGAGATATATTAAAGATAGATTTGTTTGCTTCATGTTTTGCATGACATTTGGATACTGAAATCAGTGCAGCTATTTTATAATCATTACATTTAAATGAAAACCTGCATGCCTCAGTTATTTTTATTTCTTGCTGAGGTTTTAACTTAGTGTGCAGTAATAACAATCACCTTTTTCATGGTCAATAAAGAAATGAAAAGCCATAGTGTAAGGTTTTGTATTATAAAAGTCTCAAATTTTTATTGCAAACTACACGGTATTAAATTTAAATGTACTGAATGTTGTATGAACACATTTAATTACTAAAATACATTGACAGTCACTCATTGAAGATGAACCCCCCTTACTGAGAAAATATGTAGGTTGAAATTACTGAACTATCCTTTTAATAATAATTTATAGAGAAGATGGTGTTGGTAGGTAAATAGTGCACTACATCCCCAAGATCATATCCAAATGCTAGAACTTGGTACAGGATTTTAAAAAAGGTGTTAGCATTTTCCAGAAAAAAAAAATGCACCAATTATAAATAAAAACAGTCCAATTTATTATACATTGTTAAAAAAAGATTAAGCACACTTCACACTTATGTATGTCTAATGATCCAAAATATATGGTAGAAATATAGAAATACCCTGTCCATGGCCCTCGACACCCAACATATATACAGTACTCTGTATTAGACATGTGCACACTGAAATATTTTGTTTCGGAATTTTGTTTTCGTCCAAAAAATACATTTATTTAGTTACTCCCAAAATTAGTTTTTAATTTATTTAGTTTCGTTTAAAAATGCATTCGTCCGAAAATCCGAAATAATTAAGGTTGAAACTGTCATTGAAGGCTCATGGGGGCTGATTTACCAAGCATTTGCGCCATGAGTTGCAGCCGTTTTCTTATTCACAAAGCATTTGCGCCTGTAACACAGCGCAATTCCCCATTTACTATAATGTTGCCGGCGCACAGGCGGCCGCGATCTGTGCGCCGCTATAGACCTGGCGCAAGCATTCTTTAACTCAGAAAATAAAAGAAGCTGGAAGTGGCAATATTATGGGGGTGATGTGGGTGATGTGAGGAAGTATAGATATGATTGTCCAACTAACAAATATGCCCAAAATAGAACTGAAAATTATCTTTCTCTGAGCAGGCTTGCTGCGCCTGCAAATACACTTGTAACTGCGCTAGGTCAATTTATGTACTGCGCATGTGCGAGCGGCAATTGCGCCCGTTCATGTGCTCTGGTTCACTGCAACGGCAAAATCTTAGTAAATGTCAAGCCACGTAGGTTCATTTGCATAAGTTGAACGGGCGCACATCTCAACTTGCCTTTTTTTTTTTTTTTTGCGCTGGCTCACTTCTATGGCTTTTTTAAAGGCTATTTGAACACAGGTCATGTTGGCATTAAGAAATTTAAAAAAATTAAAAAAAAAAATGTGTGGGGGTCCCCCGAAATTCCATACCAGGCCCTTCAGGTCTGGTATGGATATTAAGGGGAACCCCATGCCAAAAAAATAAAAAAATGGCGTGGGGGTCTCCCTCAAAATCCATACCAGACCCTTATCCAAGCACGCACGAGCAGGCCACAGGAAAAGAGGGGGGACGAGAGAGCGCCCCCCCCTCCTGAACCATACCAGGCCACATGCCCTCAACATTGGGAGGATGCTTTGGGGGCCCCCCAAAGCATCTTGTCCCCATGTTGATGAGGACAAGGGCCAGGGTTGTGGGGGTCTGCAGGCTTATCGGAATCTGGAAGCCCCCTTTAACAAGGGGACCCCCAGATCCCGGCCTCCCCCCCTGTGTGAAATGGTAAGGGGGTACAAAAGTACCCCTACCATTTCACCAAAAAAGGTGACAAAAGAGTTAAAAATGACAGGAGACGGTCTTTGACAATTCCTTTATTAAAGTCTTCTTTCTTCCGGTCTTCTTCCTTCTTCCTTTCTTCATCCTTCGGTTTCTTCATCTTCTTCCTCCATCTTCTTCTTCCTCCATCTTCTTCTTCCTCCAATCCGCTTCTTCTTCCTCCGGTGTTCTCGTCCGGCATCTATCTCCACGGCGTCTCTTCTTCTTTATTGGGCCGCTCCGCGCAATGGAAGGCTCCCGCTGTGGCGCACGATTCCAAGCATCAGAGGGGGCGGGGTCACCGAGTGGCCCCGCCCTCCGTTATATAAGACCTGTCAGAAGAAGAGAAGCATCACACAGCGGGAGCCTCCCATTGCGCGGAGCGGCCCATTAAAGAAGAAGAGACACCGTGGAGGAAGATGCCGGACGAGAACACCGGAGCAAGAAGCAGATCGGAGGAAGAAGAAGAGAAGCATCACACAGCGGGAGCCTCCCATTGCGCGTAGCGGCCCAATAACGAGAAAAGTCGCCGTGGAGGAAGATGCCAGACGAGAACACCAGGACCCCAAAGCATCCTCCCAATGTCGAGGGCATGTGGCCTGGTATGGTTCAGGAGGGGGCCGATCTCTCGTCCCCCCCTCTTTTCCTGCGGCCTGCCAGGTTGCATGCTCGGATAAGGGTCTGGTATGGATTTTGAAGGGGACCCTCACGCCATTTTTTTTTTTGGTGCAGGGTTCCCCCTAAAATCCATGCCAGACCTGAAGGGCCTGGTATGGATTTTGAGGGGGACCCCCACGCCATCTTAATTTTTTTTGACGCGGGGTTCCTCTTAATATCCATACCAGACCTGAAGGGCCTGGTATGCTCTTGGAGGGGAACCCATGCCGTTTTTTTTTTTTTTAAATTAAAGTCGCCTGGCCTGGGGGTGACTTAAAGTCACGTAAAGTCACCCCAAGTCGTGTTGTAAGTCGCGCTGGAAGTCGTGTTGCCCCTGTGTGAATGGACTGTTAAAGATAACGGCGTGCGCTATTCGCGGTGCACCGGTATATTATGTGTTGCGCTTATATGTGCGCCGGTTAATCCGCTCAAGTAATAATTTATCTGGCGCACTAATTGTGGTATGAACCGGCGCAGCGCATTCATCTTGGTAAATCAGCCCCATGGTGTCTTTTGAATGTTCTAAGACGATTTGACGGAGCAGCTAAACTGTACGACGCCCCAATCGTACATTTTTGGTCGAATGTTTCGCCTACAAGCTATAGTAGAATTCTAATGTTGTATGACGCTAGTAATAATTATATTTATTAATTATTATTACTAGTCAACCAACATTAGAATTCTTCTATAGCCTATGGGCAGAGCATTTGACCATAAATGTCCACTCACGCCGACTGCTTTGTCGAATCTTTATGTCAAATCTTTTCTCTCTATGTCGAATAATCTTGGACTAATAGAGTTAGGTTAGGCACATTGGACCTTTTTTGCTATTGTCTCTATAATGTCAAATCTTTTCTCTCTATGTCCAATCTTTTCTCTCTATGTAGAAAAATCTTGGACTAATAGAACTAAGGTTAGGCACATTCGACCACAGGTTTGATGGACACAGATCACTATTGTCAGCATTATGTGGAATCTTTATCGAACAAAAATGGAAATAAAGCATTTGTTTATGCTGGATCTTTCGGTTTTCGGATTCTGCACGTTCGTTATCGTTTGTTAAAACGATAACGGAAGTACCCGAAATTCGGACGAAAATGCATTCGGACAAAAACGAATGCACATGTCTACTCTGCATCATGAAAAATCACTGATATAACATAAATGAGCATATTCCATACAAAGGAGAGAATGTACTCCCAAAATGTAGATAAAATGCTGTGGTGATGTAACAGAGGGTGGGGGCATGTTCCAACGTGTTTCATGGAAAGCACTTCCTCAGGAGACCTGGATAACAAAATATATACATATACTGTATGTTACAATTACATAAGTATTACGTCCAAATAGAGTAACAAACCAGAGCATTCACAACATAATAGTATTCCCAACATATACGTAGCACTATATATAACTAGGTGTGGATTGGCGATGGGCAGTGCAGGACCCAAGGGGAGTGAGAGCTGACCCAGGAAACATTGAGGAGTTCAGTCCTAGAAGGTGATTTATGTTACTATCCTGTGTATATAATTCAAATATAATAAATACACAGGATTAGGGGCCAGCCATAAATATGCATTTAAGAATAAATGTGTAATTGAATACAAAGTGTGGGAGCATACTGTTGCTGAGGAGGACCCTTATATCAGATGTAAAACATATTAGACATGTATTTCTAAAAATAAAGGAGAAAAGATAGAACACCAATACTAAATATAATAATCCTGGGACACAAGCAATTCACTACCAAGGCAATGTAGGCAAGGAAAGGCAAAAATACAGAGATTGTAAATGCCTTCCATTAGACAGCTTAAATCTCTCCTACATGGGCTGGAAAAGGCACCTGAATTCACTACATAGCGTCTCCCATATAAATATTGCCCCCATGGACCAACTCCCCTCACACCCGCCGCCAAAACCAAGTCGGCGAATAATAGGCGTGGGTAGATGTGACACCGAGCATACACTATGGGTCACTCATGTTTAATGGTGGTGGGGATCAGAACAGTAAAGACATGCCCTGACACAACCCTATTCCACAGCCTGCCCATCCTAAATGCTGATAGGTTGATGTCACGCATGCTAGGTGCATAGCCAGTGCCCCCAATGTCACTCAGGCAACCAGAGTCAAGTTAGCCCCACCCCCCAACAGGGATTGTACAGAAACTATCTGTACAAAACAAAAAAGACAAGAAAAAAGCCAGAAAAAAACACACAGCAAAACCAGAATCACAAACAGAACTCAAGAAGGCACAATCAAACCATCACAGGACCCACCACACAGAATCCACCCACTTCAAGGACCACCACAACTACACACATCCAATCCACAACACTGACAGATACAACAATCACAACTACAGCCATAATCCGAGATGGGATCGGTCCATGGTGGCCATATTTATATGAGGGATGCTATGCAGTGAATTCAGTTTCCAGCCTGCATGGGAGACAGTTACTGCTGCCTTTATTTGCCTGGATTACCTTAGTAGTAAATGGCTTGTGTCCCAGGATTATTACATTTAGTATTAATTGGTGCTCTTTCTTTTCTCCTTTTATTTTAGAATTACGTGTCTTATATGTTTTACCTCTGACATATGGGTTCTCCTTAACAGCGGTATGCTCCCACACTTTATATTCAATTACACATTTATTCTTATATGTACAGGTATATTTATGATTTACAGGTCCATTATCCTGTATATTTATTATATTTGGATTAGATACACAGAATTAGGGATGAGCCGAACACCCCTGGGCTCGGTTCGCACCAGAACCCGCGAACGGACCTAAAGTCCGTGTAAATTTAAGAACCCTATTAATTACAATGGATGCGAACGTTCGAAATCAAAAGTGCAAATTTTAAAGGCTAATATGCATGTTATTGTCAAAAAAAGTGTTTGGGGACCTGGGTCCTCCCCCAGGGGACATGTATCGATGCAAATTTTTTTTTTTAAAACGGCCTTTTTTTCAGGAGCAGTGATTTTAATAATGCTTAAAGTGAAACAATAAAAGTGTAATATTCCTTTAAATTTCGTACCTGGGGGTGTCTATAGTATGCCTGTGAAGGGGCGCATGTTTCCCGTGCTTAGAACTGTCCATGCACAAAGTGTCATTTTTGCAGGAAAAAAAGCTATTTAAAATCACTCGCGGCTAATGAATTGACGGCTCCCGTAACACAGAGAACAGTCATTCATTGAAAGTCATTGATAAAAAAAGTCATTGATAAAAAATAAAAAAAACAAAAAAATAAAAGCGTGGGGGTCCCCCCAAATTCAATTACCAGGCCCTTTAGGTCTGCTATGTATATTAAGGGGAACCCCAGCCAAAAAAAAAAAAATGGCGTGGGGCCCCCCTCAAAATCCATACCCTTATCCGAGCACGCAACCTGGCAGGCTGCAGGCAAAGAGGCGGGGACGAGAGCAGCCCCCCCTCCCTCCTGAACCGTATCAGGCCACATGCCCTCAACATTGGGAGGGTGCTTTGGGGTCCCCCCAAAGCACCTTGTCCCCATGTTGATGAGGACAAGGGCCTCTTCCCCACAACCCTGGCCATTGGTTGTGGGGGTCTGCGGGCGGGGGGATTATCGGAATCTGGAAGCCCCCTTTAACAAGGGGACCCCCAGATCCCGCCCCCCCCTGTGTGAAATGGTAAGGGGGTAAAAAAGTACCCCTACCGTTTCACCAAAAAAGTGTCAAAAATGGTAAAAATGACAGGAGACGGTCTTTGACAATTCCTTTATTCAGCCTGGGTTCACACTATTGGGAATTTGCAGCGGGGGAAAACACTGCGAATTCGCAGGACATTTCAAAACCCATTGTTTTCAATGGGGCACGTTCACAAATGTCCGGTGCATGCGCACTGCGCATTGCAGAAAAAACGCAACCGTCTTTGCGAATTCAGGCCCATTATCTTCTATGGGCACGCATCTGATTCGCACCTGGCTTGCGTCCTGAACAGAAATTCGCAAGTCATTGGGGGAAGTCTACGCCCAATTTTTGAAAAAAAAAACAGCATGGATTCCCCTCCAGAGGCATACCAGGCCCTTAGGTCTGGTATGGATTTTAAGGGTACCCCAACGCCGAAAAAACGGCGTGGGGGTCCCCCCAAAATCCATACCAAACCCTTATCCGAGCACACAGCCTGGCAGGTCAGGAAAAGGGGTGGGGACAAGAGAGCGCCCCCCCTCCTGAACCATACCAGGCCGCATGCCCTCAACATGGGGGGTGGGTGCTTTGGGTAAGGGGGGTGCCCTGCGGCCCCCCCACCCCAAAGCACCTTGTCCCCATGTTGATGAGGACAAGGGCCTCTTCCCGACAACCCTGGCCGTTGGTTGTCGGGGTCTGCGGGCGGGGGGCTTATCGGAATCCAAGAGCCCCCTTTGATAAGGGGGGAGCAGGCGGGTGCCAGGCGTTCAACATCTCTGCCGGTCACATGCATCAGCTCCAGGGACACGCTGTGGTACAGCTCCGAATGCTCACCCAGGGGAGCCAACCTGCCGCAGTATAACTGCAGCGGCTGGTCAGGAAGCGGTTCAATTTGAAGCAGTAAATACATATTTAAAAATCAGGTTACTATATGTCATGCACTCTGAAGGTCCGGCGCATTCACTCTGAAGGTCTGGCATACCGTGCATGTGCAGGAGTGATGTCATCGTGGCTCTGGCCACTCACACAACCAGAGTCTGCAAAGCTGGAACGAAGACCGGGGGAAGATGGAAGCCATGTCAGTGGTGACACCACACAGCTGGTGGGCTTTGTTCTAAGGTAAGTATATCATAATGTGCTAGTATGCAATGCATATTAGCACATTATGCAACTGTCTTACAGGGGAAATGTTTTTTTTTTATTATTGCAACAGTTTAAGGTCTGTACAGTATCATCAGCACTGCTTGCCTACTGGCTCATTCACTTCAGAAAAGAAGTAGATCCACTATTAATTTCCAAAGTAGAAGTTGGCTTGCAAGGGGTCCCAACCTATTTACCCTTATTACTAATTTTGAATGAGTCATATTAGAAATGTTAATTATTGTCTCAATAACATATTGTACATTATACGGCCAAATATTTAAAGACACCCAACCAGTACACCTACTGTATATGAACTTACCAGACATCTCATTCCAAAACCATGGACACCCTCCCCTACCCCTTTTTGTGTTTAAAATAGCCCCTACTCTTCTGGAAAGGATTCGCATAGGGTTGTGGGGTGGAAGATTGTTCCCATTCATCCAAGAGTATTTGTTAAGTCAGGAATGATTTTAGGCTAGAAGAAGTGACTTAAATTGGCATTCAAATTCACTCCAAAAATTTTCAAACGAGGTATCAGATCTCCAAGCAGGCCTCCAAACAAAACTGGTCAAAACATAACTTTAGGGAGCTGCTTTGTACATCCATGCTGGAAAAGAAAAGGGTCTTTCCAAATCTTAGAACATAATTGTCTAAAATGTATTTGTATGCTGTACCATTAACAGTATCCTTCACTGAAAACACCAGAACTCCATCATTTGGATGTCTACATCATTTTTTATATAGGTAGGTCTGATGGTCAGTTGTCCACAAAGTTGGACCATATAGTGAAAAATAATTCCAAGCAAGTTCCAATCATAACCAATGTATAGGGATGAGCTTTATGTTCGGGTCGAACATGAGTTAGACTCGAACTAGCTGTTCGCCCGTTCGTCGAATAGCAAACAATTTGGGGTGTTCGTGGCAAATTCGAAAGCTGCGGAACACCCTTTAAAAGTCTATAGGAGAACTCAAAAGTGATAATTTTAAAGACTTATATGCAAGTTATTGTCATAAAAAGTGTTTGGGGACCTGCCCCAGGGGACATGAATCAATGCAAAAAAAAAGTTTTAAAAATGGCAGTTTTTTCGGGAACAGTGATTTTAATAATGCTTAAAGGGAAACAATAAAAGTGAAATATTCCTTTACAATTTCGTACCTGGGGGTGTCTATAGAATGCCTGTAAAGGGGCGCGTGTTTCCAGTGTTTAGAACAATCCAAGAGCAAAATTTAATTTCTAAAGGAAAAAAAGTAATTTAAAAATACTTGCGGGTATAATGAATTGTCGGGTCTCGGCAATTTACACATAAAAGTCATTGAAAAAAAACGGCAAGGGATTCCCCCACAGTCCATTACCAGGCCCTTTGGGTCTGGTATGAATATTAAGGAGAACCCCGAACCAAAATGTAAAAACAAAAATTGCATGGGGGTCCCCCCAAATTCCATACCAGGCCCTTTAGGTCTGGAATAAGTTATACCACTTTAAAGTATTTTTTGTTTATTTTTTACACAGTCCTTCAAACACTTAGGGCCCTTTCACATGGGCTTTCCGATCAGGTCCACCTGTCAGTTTTTCAGGCGGACCTGATAGGACACACTATTGTGACATGTTCCCTGACATCCGCCGATATCCGATCCGATCCTGCCCGTGAAATCCAGATGGATGGTGACCCTAATTTCCATCTGTCTGGAGGATTGGATGGGATCGGATGACAATGGACTGGTGGTCCATTGTCATCCGATCTCCCAAAAGAGAGGGGGGGCTCTGACAGGTCCTTCCCTGCACAGTGAGCGAAGACGGGTCTGTCACCCGCCTGCTGTGCGGGGATCAGCGGATCGATCCCCCGCTGAGCAAAGCAGAGTCCGCCAGATGGATCGCCCGTGTGAAAGAACACTTAGCAAAAGAAACAAATATATACCATCAAAATGTTTACAGACAAAAAAAAGCCAAAATAAAGCAGTAAAAACGGTTAAATGGGGCAATTTCATACTAACGATGGGATTATCAGCAGTTAAAAAGAAAATGATGTAACTTTAAGGGAAAACTGAAGGGCATGTGAGAAATGCTCTTATTCAACTATCTCATACATAGTTCCTAAATTTGAAACAGCACAAATTTATAGAAAAAAAAATTACAGGTTAGTTAATATATAGGTATTAAAGTTATTATGATGATATGGTGCACCCATAAAGCCCTGAATATCATCGTCAGTACCAATAGTCTGCTCAACCTTGACTCTTCTGGAAAGGCTTTCCACAGTATTTTTGAGCATTTCTGTGGAAAATTATCCCCTTTAGCCAACAGAGTATATGTTAAGTCATGTATTGATGTTACGCTAGAAGACCTGACTTAAATCAGCATCTCAAATCATTCCAAAAGGGTTTAGTAGGGTTGAGGTCAGGGCTCTGAGCGGGTCACTCAAGTTCCTTTAAACCAAACTGGTGAAACCATGCAGATGGTCCTTTCTTATTGTAATCGTTCAACTCCAAACTTGTTTGCCTCTCAGTTCCACACCACAATACCAGAGCACACTGGCATAGAGTAGAAAGTAGAATAATAATTAGAATAAAATGGCTTAAAATGTTTAAACCCTTGTTTAAATGTACATAAATCTAAGCAGGTAGACCCCTCAGTACCTGAGGTTTGTGTTTTTTTTGTCAGTGATTTGGTTACCTGAAACTCATTGTTTAACAGAACTAAGTCAGTGTCTTTAGTTTCGTAGACATTAGACAAGGTTCGTAGACATTAGCCAATATAATTTTCACCTTTAGGTCAGTTTTAAAAAAGGTTATCACAAATGGAATTATTTTATAAATGATGATAGCAAATTTTTTCCAAATGCTGGGTTCTCCTTATCTTCATGGGGTTCACATGTCTCTTATTTTGGGTTTGAAAGGTCACCTGTTCAGTATACACTGAAAAGTCCATGCCTTTAAAGTTGTATGATGGTTTGGTTATTTTCTCCACTTAAAATTCTGTCTGTATTCTGGTGGAAATGGGTCATGTAATTGGGAGTAGAATGGCTCATAGTTTAAAGAACATGGTGAGATGTCCTTAAGATTTGCTAATATTGAAATAAGTTACTGTGAATAACTTTACTTTAAGCAGTGGAGAGCATCAATAATGGATTGTTTTAGTTTTATGTTGCTGATGATTAACACAACAGAGTGCAGACTTGGGTAGGCAGCGAGGTAAATAAGGCATATTACAAAAAAAACAGGGCTTGTTAACTGCGCACTGAAGGGCATCAAAATTCCATTTATAAAATAGAGGCTATAAAAGATTAAAAATGATAGCATATTCTTAATAGCATTTAAATGGACATCAATCTGATTTTTTGTAAATCCATTGTTATTATTGTACACATTTCGGGTGTGCTTGAAGAGCGGTACCAACAAAAAGTAAGTGGCTACACAAAATATGAGAAACGGGACAAAGGATCCAGCGCCAATGATAATGAGTGCATTGTCAAAGTTTACATGTAGATATATATCTTCACAGCTTGTTCCATTGTAAATCTGGGTGGAATTTACCTTGTGAAATTAATTTACACACCATCCATATGGGAGACTACAAAGAAGAGACACCATCATTGAACCTAGAAGAAGCCAGGGGACCATCCCAGAAATTCTCATCTTGAGTTTTATAAAAACTCTGTTGCTGTAGTTGGTAATTTTCACACAGTAGAAGACACAGAGCACAGTGGCCCACCACAGGCTACAGAAATCTACAAATACATATGTGGTCATAATATAGGCAATATATGTGCCAACCAAATCCCATAACTCAACAGAAAACAACAAAACAATTCTAAATGTCAGATGCATGAGAAGAATGAACCTCACAAAGCCCAGGCTTCCCGTGATTATGTCAATAGCTTGTAACTGTTTACCTTGTAACCAGCTGATTAAGTTTTTCATAAAAATGAATCCATTTAGAAAGAACCCAATGAAGATCAAAGTAAAAATAAAAGTTAATGAACAAATCATAAAAGGAGGGAGCATGTTTTTCTCAAGGCAACGTGCTGTTAACAGAGAATTTGGTTTCTTCGTAGATATCGGACAGAAGGTTTCTGGTGTGAGTGGTGTCTGACATGGGTTGCTCTGTGAGATATGATAGTTCTGAGGATATAATAAACATAGACTTGTTTGCTTCATGTTTTGCATATCATTTGGATACTGAAATCTGTGAAGATATTTTATAGTCATTGCATTTGAATGAAAACCTGAGCACCTCAGTGCGCATTAAGATAAAAAAACCTTCTGCCTTTACAACTCCTTTAAGGTTATCAGGTTTATTTTTTGACACATGGGCATTTAGGAAGAATATATTGTCCAGTGATCTATCCCAAATCCACAATGGGACACCGATTTGATAGGCTACTGTACTCTTGGTTCTATACATCAGAGGATCATCTTGCTTACCATATAACCAGCTAAAAGACACCTGGAGTTAAGCTGTAACAATCAAGGTTGTCATGTTTATTAGTAGACACACAGATATGATTTTTTTTGAGGTTGTATTGTTTTCTATAATTTTTACATTTTCACTACATGTTAATTGCAAAAAGATTTTTTGTCTCCATTCTTTTAAACAACTCGTGTTATATGAGATACAAAAGGACAGATAAGGCAATGGGGGATATTTACCAAATCCACTTTGAAGTGCAGTTGCCTTAAATCTAATGCCGCGTACACACGACCGGACTTTTCGACAGCAAAGGTCCAACGGAACGAATCTAAAGCTCAAAATATGTTCAAGTATATACAACCTAAATATCCCCATGTGCTCCTAAAAAACACCTGATTCCCCTGTAACACCACCCAGACTGGTACCATGATCATCCTCATTGATATTGAGAGGGATGAGGATTCAGTCCCAAAGTGGAGCTGAACCCACCCTCCCCTAAACAAAACCTCTCCCCTCACTAAAAAGGGGAACCTAACTCACCTCACCAAGGACCAGGAGTGACATTCGTAACCACCGTGTATGGTGCTCCACCTTAAAACCACAATGGGCGAATGAAGCACCTGCACTAAGTGGGACAAAGATGCATTCTTACCCAAGTGTGGCTGCTAGCCATAAACACACATAACCCACAGTAACAGTCAGTCAAAGAAGGAGTCAGTCAATGGCAAGGGATGGGATCCAATTGGCTGCAAAAGAAAGCTCAAAGATCAAAAACCGATGTCCAGCTGCTGCTCTAGTAAAGAAGCCTTGCATATGACAGTCTTATGACTAGATGCTGATTCAATAGTGTGTGTGGATGAATGAGTGGGGAGACCAGAGGTGTAGCAGTTTATACTAGCATGATATACATTCCTATAGAGCACACTGGTGTCAAGGGATGGAAGACTGACAGAGACGAGCAATGAAGACAGTGAGATGGAGCAGGGAGATTCCAAACCTGAACCAGGTTTCCTCAGCCTGTCAATAGTAACACCATGTAACTCTGACTCCCGAGTGTGGGTGTTAGGAATACTCACAGACCTCCATTCGTGCTCCTCTCCAAGTGGGTGGATGGAAATATAGTGCACTCTGCTGTTCCCAGCTAGGGCAGCTCTCCTGTGTATGATTAAGTCCTGGCAGAGGTCAAATGCTGTGCGCAGTACGCTGATCAGCTGTTTCAATCATGTGTGGCTGGTCTCTCCAATCTTCTGTGTATGATTGAGTCCTGCCAAATTTCACATACTTCACTGCTGTGAGCTGTGCGCTCATCACCTGGTCCAAATATATGTGGCTGGTCTCTCCATACAAGATGAACTCATAGACAGTCAGCTAGATGAGCCACGATGGAAAACTTGAACCCTCTGTAGAAATGGGGTGGTCGGGCAGATGGCAAAAAAGGGAGGGGGAAGAAATCCCTGCGTCTGCGTCTACATGTTTCGTTCCAGATTATTAGAACTTTGTCAGGACACAATAGCAATGTTGACTCTTCTGGGAAGGCTCTCTACAAGATTTTGCAGTGTGTCTGGGGTAATTGTTCTCATTCAGCCAATAGAGTATTTGTGAGGTATTGATATTAGGGTAGAAGACCTTGCTTGAATCAGCATCCCAATTCATCCCAAAGGAGTTCAGTAGGGTTGAAGTCAGGGCTCTGATCAGTCACTCATGTTCCTTCACATCAACCTGGTCAAACTATGCATCTGGTCTTTTCTGATAGCAATCGACTCAGCTCCCAACTCGTATGTGTCTTAGCTTCATATCACAATACCAGAGCATACTGGCATAGTGTAGCAAGTGGGATTATAATTTAGTTGAAATGTCTTAAATGCTTAAACGCTAAAAAAATCCTTGTTTAAAGGTACAGTAATCGAGGCAGGTAGACCTCTAATGATCTGAGGTTTTTCTTTGTTTTTTAGTGATTACTACCTTCTCTAAGGATCTGAGGTTTTTCTTTGGTTTTCAGTGATTACTACCTTCTCTAAGGATCTGAGGTTTTTCTTTGATTTTCAGTGATTTAGTTACCTGCAAAATGTACATTTCTGAAATTCTCTGCTTAGCAGATCTTAGTCAGTTTTTAAATAGATTCAGAGACATTAACTAACATAAATATGTTTCTAAATCTTTGGGTAAACTGTAAAATAAGTTATTGCACAGGGAATGTTTAGTCATAAATAAAGATAGCAATGTCTTTCCAATAGCTTGGTATTCCTTATCTTCCTGGGGGTTAAAAAATCCAATATTTCTGCTTTAAAATGTGAATATACACTGAAAAGTCCATACCTTCAAATTTGTTATGGTTGGGTTATTTCAATCAGCTAAAAATGTGTCAGTGTTCTGGTGAAAACACAGAAAATGCAAACAGGAGTAAAATGGCGTACAGTTTAAGAAACCTTGTAAAATGTCTTTAACGTTCACATAAAGGAAAATTATATTGGACTGACACTATGACCTTACAGTCCACCTACAAGCCTTTAACAGTCCACCTAAAAGCTTTGCTAATGTAAAAATGTGTTTATGTGAATTACTTTACTTTAAGCAGTGGAGAGCATCAATAATGGATTGTTTCAGTTTTACATTGCTCATGATTAGCACAACAGAGTGCAGGCTTGGGTAGGCAACCAGGAAAATAAGGCATAATAAAAGAAAAACAGGGCTGTCTGACTGCACACTTAAGGGAAACAAAATTCCACTTATAAAATAGAAGATATAAAAAATAAAAAATGAGACCATATTCCTAATAGCACTTAAAAGGACGTCAAGTTGATCTTTTGTAAATCCAGTGTTATTATTGCTCATATTTCGGGTGTGCTTGAAGAGGGGTACCACCAAAAAGAAGGTGGCTACACAAAATATGAGAAATGGGACAAAGGATCCAACACCGATGATAATGTGTGCACTGACATAGTTTATGTGTAGATGTATTTTTTCAGTTATTGTTCCATTGTAAATATGGGTGGCATTTACCTTGTGAAATGAATTTACACACCATCCATATGGAAGACTTGAAAGAAGAGACACCATCATTGACCCCAGAAGAAGCCAGGGGACCATCCCAGAGATTCTCATCTTGAGTTTTGTGAATAATCTGTTGCCGTAGTTGGTGATCTTCACACAGTAGAAGACACAGAGCACAGTGCCCCACCACAGGCTGCAGAACTCTACAAATTCTTGTGCAGTGATTATATAGTCAGCATATATCTTGAGATAATTCCTGAACTCATCGGAAATCACCAAAAAAACTTTAAATGCTGACTGCATGACAAGAATAATCCTCACCGAGCCCAGGCTTGCCATGATTATGTCAATGGATTGTAGCTGTTTACCTTGTAACCAGTCGATTACATTTTTCATGAAAATGAATCCATTTAGAAAGAACCCAATGAAGATCAAAACAAAAATAAGAACTAATGAAAAAATAAAAATGGCAGAATGCATGTTTTCTTCAAGGTGACATATACTGGTAACAGAGAATCTGTTTTTTCATCAATATCCAGGAAAATTATTATTATTTTTTTTGACACAGACTGCTCTGTGAGATATGATTGTCCTGAGAATATATTAAACATAGATCTGTTTGCTTCATGTTTTGCATATCATTTGGATATCATTTGGATACTCAAATCTGTGAAGATATTTATACATTATTTACATTTGAATAAAAAATCCTGTGCACCTCAGTTATTTTAGGTCATGACTTTTATTGAGGATTTACTTCTACAATAATAGCAATATCTAAGAAATTACAAGATATAGTGAATGATTTTCTATTATAAAATTCTCTAATTTTTGGTGTACACTATATCATATCAACACTTGACCTCCAGAAGGTTTTACCCCCTACACGACTAGACCATTTTTTGATATTCAGCGCTGTACTACTTTAACTGGCAATTGCTCTTTAACACAACACTGTACCCAAATGACATTTATATCATTTTTTTTTTCTCACAAATAGAGCTTTCTTTTGGTGGTATTTGATCATCACTGGGTTTTTTATTTTTTATTATATAAAAGAAAAATGACCAAAAATTTGGGAAAAAAACCCCCATACCCAATAAAATCGAATTTCTTCATAAATTTAGGTCAAAATGTACTCTGTACATGTCACAAGTGCTGGGGCTGATCCTGCTAACGCTGCATTTTGGGAGGCATTATTATAGTTTTGACCATTGCCAGGATATGGACCAAGGTTGACACTATACTAATAATGGCCGAGATTAGCGACTTATAGCGTGACTGTGATAGTGTGGTGGACAGTCAGGGACTAGCACTAACTGACAATGTCTGACATTGCTAGTGACACTAATACAGTGATCAGTGATGACACTGTATGATGTCACTGTACTGACACTGTCCTGTCACTGTACTAATGACACTGGCTGGGTGAAAGAGGTGATCAGGGAGGCAATCAAGGGGTTAAATAAAAAGGAGGATGGAACTAATGTGCAAAACCAAAATGAACTAGAAAATAAGTAAATTTGAGCATCAGAGAAGCCTCCAAACATATAAAAGTTCCCACACAGAAAAGACAATATAATTATTAGAATTATGTGGCACTATGGTAACTAGAGTGTATAAATAACTATCATGAATAATGTAAACTAAAAGGAAAAAACTCGTGTGACATCAAAAAAATTAACAGAATAATAATAATGTATAAACCCAATAGTGCAAAAATGCAATAAATAGATCCAATAAAATCTGTTTCAGATTCCTCCGTGGTGCGCCACACGATTCCCCAAGCCTCTTACCTCTATTAAAGACCCCTACGGGTCAAGTCAAGCCTGCAGTCAGGAAGCAGATGAGAACCAACTATCGATCGATCTCCTCTGATCATCGCAGCACTGGCGGGTCTCTGATGGAAGGCTTCAGACTTGGCAAGTATTGTGAGGGCATGCAATATAAAGGACTATCCCCATTGTGTAGTAGTCCAACACAATTTTATTTAAAACGCAACGTAGGGACTTACAGTTAAAAATCTGGATAAACAGCACAGAACAAAGTACTTCCGGTCTTGTCCGCGTCCGGAAGTGACGACACCTCCCTGGCGCGTTGCGCCACTGCTCACGTGACTTATAAGGGGTTAAATGCATGCCTAACAATTTCTTCTTGATTTCAGCTCTGAATTGTAAGTGAAACAATTAACACTAACAAACACAGATCTGTGCTGTGATTGGCCACAGCCATCAGCTGGTTCACAGTCAAAATTTTTGCTGTAAGCCTGCTAAGGAACTTGTGCTTTCTCCAACCACAGCAGGCGAGGCAGGGGGCATCTGTAAACTGGGAAGTTTGGCGTGACATATGAGTATGTCATGGTGCCCAAGGGAGCTGCCAGCCAGCAGTAAAATTACTTAAGTGGTTAAATTAAATTTCTATGAATGTTGTATGAACATTTTTAATGACTAAAGTACATGTATGACAGTACAGCCGCCCTCTGTATGCTTAGAGCTAAAGACACTGGTCGGCAACCCAGAACCCCTTTAATCAGCCTGGAACACATGATGCAGGAGCAGAAGCAAGGTGACATCAATCTGGAAGAGAGAAGCAGTGTGGGGTAGTACATACAGGAGAGGAGTGAGGAGTGGGACAGCATGTAGTATGCGCAGGCAGAAGAGTTCTGCACACTAGGCCTGGTTTGGCCACACTAACCCCCCTTCTGTGCCTTCCTGCTGCCTTCCCACCTTTCCACATTAACATGTAGGCAGGTGCCTACAGAAGGGTTAATGTTTTTTCTATGCTGACTAATGTTTTTCAGTTATCTGGGTCAGCTGTCTGCTGTCTTTCCTGTGAAACTGTTAAAATGTAGATGTGCGGTCGATCTGAGTGACTGGTTGGCTAGTTTTCCCCACCATTTTTCTACAGATTCACATAAAAATGGGCTATTCTGTGCCCCAAAAGAAAGCTGCTGGAGATACTGACAAAATGTAAGCCGTTATGCTCAGCTGAGGGGGTAACTCGGGGTTCCCTGAGGGACTGGGAACCTGCGGGCTCTTAACTACCATGGATGGACTGATAACCTTTTCAATATCTTTGCCAAACATGGACTATATGGACTCTGTGCTACCTGTGGTCGATTACTGTATTTACCAATCATGGCCTCTAATGGATGCTAAGGATTCTCTGCTGTTATTGAGGCATGGCTACCCTATGGGCACTAAAGCACCTTGTACAGGAGTTCATGTGAGAAGCTGCCTGATAAGAATTCTTCCTATGTGATGCTTTTCTTCAGTAAAGTTACCGTTAAAAATTTAGCGTCTGGTCTGAAGTCTCTTCTTAAGTGGTGTATTGAATGGCACATCTAAAGAACAGGGATTGTAGGTTAAAGTAGATACAGTACAGTACAGTTTAGTCCAGCATGTAGTTTGCTGTCATGTGTAGGCTTTGTTGCCATTGCTAGGGACAACCATACATGTATTATATCTTAATGCATCCAACCAGTCAGGGAATGGGTGACTTGGCATAGGATGAAGATTACTCTTGTAGTGAAGGCGTGTTTTGCTTATCCTCTTCACTAGCAGCTGGCTCCCTGCATTTTGTGACAGGACCTGTGGGACAGACTACCTAGCGACAGATGTAAAGGGGACCCTGAGTGAAAGAGCATGTAGTTACAGAGTGAGGTTAATTTCCTGTATCGATTGGTAAAAGTAGATATGTCACTGGGAGTGAGGTGACAGGTATTGCTGGGTTGGTGGATGCCGGTTCAGGCTCTGCATCACCGGTTTCCTAAAAGTTGAGCACCTGGGAGTTGGTGTTATCTAACTGTAATGGTGTCTAGTGTTCCTAGTGTAAAAGTACATTCAATTAACCTGGGGTTGCTAGAAAGTTAACTGTGTTTATTGTGTGTCGCACGTAGGTTTGGAGTTATGACTTAATGCTGATTTTTGCATGAAGGCAAGCCCCTGCCTCGAACCTAGGCAATTAGCGAGTGTGGTTCCAGGGTCCCCCTACTAGGGTCCCTAAGCCCCACCCACAAACACCCTGCCACCTTGTTTTGCTTTTGTCTATCTATTGAAGGTTCTTGCTGTAAAACCAAGACAGCTTAGACTTCTGTAGTGTATTAATGCTTTACTAAACAGAAAAGCTGCACATACAACTGTAGGATACACAATATAACACTATTCATAGCTTACAAAATATGCCTACAACATGCACAAGCCAATTATCGTTTCTAGCTAAATATAAGCATGTACAATATGTACGCATTGAACAAACTAAACAGTTACTCAACTTATGCCGCGTACACACGAGTGGACTTTTCGAAGGACTTGGTCCGGCGGACTATCCGACGGACTTTGCAGCGGAGGTCCGCCGGACTTTCAAATGAACGGACTTTCCCACACACGATCACTCCAAAAGTCTGACGGATTCGAACGTGATGACGTACAACTGGACTAGAATAAGGAAGTTCATAGCCAGTAGCCAATAGCTGCCCTAGCGTAGTTTTTTGTCTGTCGGACTAGCACACAGACGACCGGATTTTTCGACCGGACTCGAGTCCGTCAGAAAGATTTGAAACATGTTTTATTTCTAGGTCCGTCTGACTTTTGGGAATGAAAAGTCTGCTGGAGCCCACACACGGTCGAATTGTCCGACGGATTCCGGTTCGCCGGACCTAGTCTATTGAAAAGTCAGATCGTGTGTATGCAGCATTAGGGATCAAGATGTAATGTCCTTCATGGTTCCTTGGTCAAAGTCCAAACTCAAAACTTCTCCAAAGTCCTCCAGCTTGAAGCAGCCACATCTTGCCTCTTTGTATTCCAAAAAACAACTCCCTTTGCCTCCCCACATGCTTGCTTCAAAACCTAATCTCCTCCTCCCCTTACTTCCTGTTGCATCATATCCTGCAGAGAACTTCCTCTGCTACCAGTCCAACTGGTATATTTACTTAGCATTGGGGGGGGGGGGGGGCTTAGATTCTCAAAAAAGCACATGGGTTTAAAAATTAAACTTCATATTATTGTTATAAAGTCACTACAAATAGCCATAGCAACCCACACCTTAACACCTTGCCACATTAGTACCTTGCCTCCATGCCACCTTAACAGATTTCCTCCCTACCACCTTAACACCTTTCCTACCTGACGTGTTAAAATTTTTCCATCCTCTTGACATCCCACAACATCCCGCCAGCTTACCTCCCAATACACATGCTGGAGCACACTACTGGAAGTTCCATCCCTCGTGGCAGTATTTCCAAGAATGAGCAGTGAGGAAAAAGGCAACATGACAAACCTCTTGATTTTAGATATGTGCCTATTGCTTTGTAAATAATTTTGTCATAGATCAGGGGTCAGCAACACCTGGCACATGTGTCAGATATGTCACGCAGTCACATTTATGCTAGCATGGGAGAAATGCCTGGGACACTCACCTCCCACGCATAAGCAAAACTGGCCGGAGGTTGCAGCTGGCTACACAGAAAGGAGCATGGCGGGAATCATCTCACTGCCTCCATTTCCACCCACCTCACTTGGCTTGCATACAGCCGACATTAAAGTATTGGATGGTTGGATGTAGAGGGTGGTGCGCAGCGAACGCCCCCCCCCCCTCCATGTCCCATTCCCACATGGATGCAGTTCCTTGTTCAGTAAGCTCTTCCATCCTTGGACTGCGCTCAGGCTTGACGCAGGAAATGCAGCTGAGTTTCTTTTCCAGACACAACCTTGATCGGCACAGCGTGTACATGGCAGTTGCAGCTCTGGTCTGTGAAATTCTCAGCCCACAACATCCAGCTACACGCTGTGCAAATCAAGGTTGTGTCTAGAAAATAATCAGATCTTGTGTGCAGTGTTGAGAGGAGCAGCACTGCTGAGTGCTCTGTCAGTAGTGGCCTCATCCTACGCCCTGCTGACGCCCGCCCTATGCCCCGCATGATACTTGCTCTACACCCTGCTAATGCCCATCCTTTGCCCTGCTGACATGTGTCCTCTCCCCAGCTGATGCCCTTCCTATGCCCTGCTGACATGTGTCCTCTTCCCAGCTGATGCCCTTCCTATGCCCTGCTGACATGTGTCCTCTTCCCAGCTGATGCCCTTCCTATGCCCTGCTCACACTCGTCCTCTGTCCTGCTGATGCCTGTCCTCTCCTCTGCTGACACCCATCCTCTGTCCTGCTGATGCCTGTCCTCTCCTCTGCTGACACCCATCCTCTGTCCTGCTGATGCCTGTCCTCTCCTCTGCTGACACCCATCCTCTCTCCTGCTGAAGTCAACCTACGCCTTGCCGACACCCGTCCTACACCCTGCTGATGCCCATCTTACAGCCTGCTGATGCCTATCCTCTCCACTGCTGATGCAAATCCAATGCCACACTGATGCCTGTCCTACCCTCTGCTGATGCCCTTGTCCTTCTACACCCTGCTTACCCCATCTTACGCCCTGCTAACTCCATTATTCTGTCCTGCCAAGCCTGTCTTATGCCCTGCTGACCCCCTCTTATGCCCTGCTTACCCCAGTCCTCTGCCCTGCTAAGCCTGTTTTATGCCCTGCTGACCCCTGCCCTACTGACCTCATCTTATGCCCTGCCAGTCCTCTGCCCTTCTGAACCTGTCTTATGTCCTGTTAACCCCTGCCCTAAGTCTTGCTGATCCCATGCTCTGCCCTACTGACCCTATCCTCTGCCCCGCCAACCCCTAAACATTGCCCTGCTGACCCCATCCTCAGTCCTGCTGATTCTTGTCCTATGCCCTGCTGACCCCCTCTTATGCCCTGCTTACCTCACTCCTCTACCCTACTGACCCCAGTCATCTGCCCTGCCAAGCCTGTTTTATGCCCTGCTGACCCCTGCCCTATGCCCTACTGACCTCATCTTATGCCCTGCCAGTCCTCTGCCCTTCTGAACCCCTAAACCTTGCCCTGCTGACCCCATGCTCAGCCCTGCTGATTCTTGTCCTATGCCCTGTTGACCCCATTCTCTGCCCTGCTGACCTCTGTCTTTCCCCCTGCTGACCCCTGTACACTGCCTTACTAACTCCTGTCCCCTGCACTGCTGACCCCCTGTCCTCTGCCCTACTGACCCCTGTCTTCTTTTTTGTTGACCCCTGTCCTCTGCCCCGCTGGCCTCCTATCCTGTGTCCCCCTGACATTTTTTTACTGCAAGCCCACATCAAACAGGCTAGATCTGGCCCTGGAGTTGAGTCAGATACTTCAAGCTGCTGCTCTCATTTTGGACTAGTAATTAGCCAGCTATTGGGAACTACTTATTCAGAGGTGCATGAATTGGGACTGATCTGAGGTGTGAAGGAGTAGGAATTGGGTTGATCTGAGATGTGAAGGTGTAGGAATTGGGGTGATCTGATGTGTGATAATGCAGGAATTGGGACCAATACAGTATAAGGTGTGAAGGTGCAAGAATTGGGGTGATCTGAGGTGTGAAGGTGCAAGAACTGGGGCTGATCTGAGGTGTAAAGGTGTAGGAATTGGGACTGATCTGAGGCATGAAGGTGCAAGAATTGGAGCTGATCTAAGGTGTGAGGTTGCTAGAATTGGGGCTGATTTGTGGTGTGAAGGTGTAGGAAATGGGGTGATTTGAGGTGTAAAGGTTCAGAAATTGGGGCTGATCTGAGAAGTGAAGATGCAGAAATTGGGGTTTATCTGAGCTGTGAAGATGCAAAAATTGAGGTGATCTGACGTGTGATATTGCAGGAACTGGGACTCATGGTGTGATGGTGTAGAATTTCGGCATGATCTGAGGTGTGAAGGTGCAAGAATTGGGGCTGATCTGAGGTGTGAGGGTGCAGGAATTGGGGTGATCTGAGACGTGAAGGTGTAAATATTGGGGATGATATGAAGTGTGATGGTTCAGGAGTTCGGGCTGATCTGAGGTGTGAAGATGCAAGAATTGGGGTGATCTGAGATGTGAAGATTCAGGAATTGGGACTGATCTGAGGTGTGATGGTGCACAAATTGGGATAATCTGAGGTGTGATGGTGCAGGAATCAGGGTGATCTGAGGTGTAAAGGTTCAGGAGTTGGGGCTGATCTGAGGTATGAAGGTGCAAAAATTGGGGCTGATCTGAGGTATGAAGGTGCAGGAATTGGGATTTTATGAGGTCTGAAAGTTCAGGATTTGGGGCTGATCTGAGATTTGAAGGTACAAGATCTGGGTTGTTCTGAGGTCAAGAACAAGAAAGAGAAAACTCCCATAGCATAATTCCGTATGGATTTATTTAAAATAGGTTTAAAATTGCACTTACATAGAGAAGCTCTGTTGGAAGCACATTTAAAATCAAGCTGCCGGCCGGCAAAATACTGGAGCCCGTCCTCCGTCCTGTAGCGTGGTGGCGTCTCTGCGTGCCCTCCCAGACTAGTTTCAACATAAATGTCGTTATCAATGGGGACCCTTGGGCACAGGACCCTTTCCAAAAGCAGACCATGGCCGCTCCGGAGGTTTGTGAACTGGCTCCATTGCAAGCCAGGCACACTCCCCTGTCATGTGAATTGGACACGGGGAAACCATTCAAGTTTCTCCACACTAAACTGGTGAAATCATTTAGCTTATTATTTTTTATAGTAATTGCCTCCACCCGCAAACCGTATGTCTTGCAGCTTTCACATCGTAATTCCAGAGCATGCTGGCATAGCATAGTAAGTAGGATCATAAATTCATTCAAATGTCTTAAAGTGGAAGTAAACCCCCCTATCGTTTTCAGCCAAGGAAGCTGCCATCTTTGCCTCTGTTTAATCTTCAACTGCCACAGTGCTGCACATGTGATCCATTATGACACCAGCCATTGGATGGTTTGACTGTTTGGTTGAGAGCACAGCCAATGTGCAGTTAGCATTCACGGCATGCCTTTTTTTTTTTTAGACTGTTAAATCGATGGGTTTACTTCCGCTTTAAACTGTATAAACCCTTGTTTGAATGTACTGTCCTACAGAGTGGGTATACCCCTCAGTACCTAAGGTTTTTCTTAATTTTGTGGCTGTTCACTACACATGAATGCCATACATTAAAGAGGAAGTAAACCCTAATGGGTTTACTTCCTCTTTGTTTCCCTGCAAAGGTAAAGCATAATGGACTACTATGCATCGCATAGTAGTCCATTATGTGTCACTTACCTGACACCGGAGCCAGCGAAGTCACTGATGTCCCCTTGTGTACGGAGCCTCTATCTTCTTGGTGGGTCTCGTGGCTCTGGCCCTGTCATTCGACAGCGTCACAATGACGTCACTCATGTGCATGCGTACAGGAGCCGCCACTCGCAGCATATCGCCGTTGAGAGCGGCGCACTCCTGCGCGCCGCTATCTACGGCGCATGCGCCGTAGACAGAGGTATCTGTCTTTTGGCAAATATCTCCTAAACCGTGTTGGGCTTGGGTTATTTCCTATAACTTAAAATCTGTCTGTATTCTGGTGGGTACACAGATTATGCAGTCAGGTGTAAAATGGCTAATAGTTCAAGGAATCTGATAGGACATCTTTACTGTTCACATAGTATTAGAAATCAACAGGAGGACTCTGGAAAAGCCTTCCAAACAATCATTACCTCCCTAGCCCCCTCCTTACAGAGATTGGCTGAGCCATTATAAATATTAATACTGGTCTTTTCAATCTCCCTGCCCTATACTCTAGAACAGTAGTCTCCAAACTGCGGCACAGGGGCCACATCTGATGTGGCCCCTTGCCTGCCTTTATCTGGCCCTTGGGGCACTTTTTCTTCCACTGATACAAGACACTATTCCTCCTACTGACACCAACAATGTGTCAATGATGTCAATGCTACTGACATCAACAATGGGACACTATTTCTTCCATTGACACCAATGATGGAGCACTATTCCTCAAACTGACTTTAATGATGGAGCACTATTAGTCCCACTGACACCCATGATGGAGCACTATTAATCCCACTGGCACCAATGATGGGGCACTATTAATCCTACTGACACCAATGATGGAGCACTATTCCTCCCCCTAATACCAAAGATGCATTGTTTCCTCCCACTGACGCCAGGACAATATCTACTCCCAATGGCAACAGTCAGGCCCCACTAAAGTCTGGAGAACAGCAAATTGGCCCTGTGTTTAGAAAGTTTGGAGACCCCTGTTCTAGAAGATTCTTCCAGAAGCAGGTGGGAGAAATCAAACACCCAGCCAGGAAACCTTGACAAGACAAGGTCACTGTTCCACTCACTACAGTGAAGCCAAAAACGAAATTTAGCCTGACAACCCAACTAAGACAGCTTTCACACCAGGTCACGGGGGGCGTCGGCGGTAAAACGGCTTTACCGTCGTTTTAGTGGTGCTATTCGGCCGCTAACGGGGCGGTTTTAACCCCCTCCCCCCGCTAGCAGCCGAAAAGGTGTTAAATCCACTTGCAAAATGCTGCTGGAGCTGCGCTTTGCCAGCGGTATCACAGCGCTGCCCCATTGAGTTCAATGGAGAGCAGCGGTGGAGGAGCGGTGGAGGAGCGGTGAGTTCACCGCTTCTTCACCGCTCCAAAGAAGCTGCTGGCAGGACTTTTTGTGATGCCCTGCCAGCGCACCGCTCCAGTGGGAAAGCCCTCAAGCTTTCACACTGGAGTGAATGGAGCCGCTTTTTCCAGGCGCTATATAGGTGCTATTTTTTAGCGATGTAGCGCCTGAAAAATGCTGTCAGTGTGAAAGGGGTCTAAAGGAGGGTGCTACATCAATAATTGTATTTATACAGTATATACAGTATTTAATTTAGTTAAATGAATTCAATTTCCGATGCAGCAAGGAGAAAAAGGAAGGTTCACAACAGATGGAAAAGGTACAGTAAACAGGAAACAAAAAGAAAAGGTATCAAATAGGCAATGTCATAATATAGACACAGAAATAGTGGAGCAGTTGTTACCTCTAATAAACAATTGATTCTATTAAATACATTTTTTTTTTTTATATATTTTTTATGGAATATTTTAAAAATGGGTTTGTAAGTGATGGAATAGTATAGAAAACAGGAAAGACAAAAGAAAAGACATCAAATAAACAATGTCATAATATAAATGAAACAACATTACTAACCTCTTGATTTCAGCTGTGTGTCATAACTTATCATATTGACATGTTACAAACATTATTTGTTTTTTATTTATTTTTATTTTTTTTTAGGGTAGGGGCTAGATTTTCTTTTGTTGTATTGTTTTCTACGTTTTTAGAATTTTCTGTACATATTACTTGCAAAAAGTACGAGATTTTTGAAATTTTTTAAAACACCTGTTGTTATTCTAGACACAAAATACACACATTTTCTATTATTTGTCCCAGTTGTCAAGACACCAGAATAATGTTAACAGTGATGCCACACAGCATGTTAAAGTTATTTACAAATTAAAAAGTTTTTTTTTTTGGTTACATATTACTGCAAACATGTTAACAAGAAACATACATATACCTTCAAAATATTTACAAAACAAAAAGAAAAAAAACGTAAGTTTTCAAAATCTCAGTGGGTCTCAATCACCACTTTCTACTAAGCTTGGTCTCGGGGGGGGGGGGGGGGGGGGGCGGGGGTTGTAGGGCATCTGAGAAATGCCCTTGGTCAAGTTTCCTAAACCTACCTCATAGCCCCCGTACACACGGTCGGAAATTCCGACCACAAAGTCCGTCCGATTTTTTCCGACGGATTTTGTCCGAAACTGGTGTTGCATACACACGGTCGGACAAAGTTGTTGGAAAATCCGATCATTCCAAACGTGGTGACGTTCGTTGCGTACTACGGAACTACGTAGAGGCTAGTAGCCAATAGCTTTGGTCTCGTAATTTGATCTGAGCATGTGTGGTACTTTGTCGGTCGGAATTCCCTACACACGATCGGAAAAAGTCTGATCGGATTTTGTTGTCGGAAAATTTGAGATCCTGCTCTCAAATTTTTTCCGTCAGAAATTCTGACAGAAAGAGCCCACACATAGAGCCCACACGCGATCGGATTTTCCAACAACATAATCGGATCGGACTTTTTCCATCGGAATATCCGACCGTGTGTACGGGGCATTACATAGTTCTTACATTTGAGGCAACACAAATGTATTGAAAAAACTAAAAGAAAAAAGTTCTTATGATGATATGGTTTACCTATAAGACCCTACATAAACTTGTCAGTACCGATTTCCTGTCCTTGGATTACATTCCAAACCAATGACCGTTACAATTTCATTTTTCCCCTTTTGTGTTTATAGAAACCTTCTTTCCACAAGATTTTGGAGTGCTGCTGGAGATAACAGTTTAACTTTTTTTCTTTACAGATACATTTCTTGGGTTCAACTATGAAACATTTTTTAGAGAAGAAGGGGGGTCAGGATCTATTGACATTAAAGCAGCTTTTACTGCAATATCTGCTTTTAAGAGTTAGTAGTTACCTGTTTGTGGACTGGGACTGAGCTTTTTGTGCATTTTATAACGTCTCACATCTGCGCCATATGCCACGTAGTGTTTTTTTTTTTCACCCTTATTTTATGCGTTCATCATGTAACAGCACAGAGCAGCCCACTTGAATGGGCTGACCTACGCGCTACAAACACACCAATGTAGCTCCGCAATTCTGCTTTATCCTGGTTCTCCTCCTACCTATCTCAGCGCACTTTCAGTGTCACTTACAACTCCATCTCCTTTGCTCCCCTTCCTCTTTCTGTTGGGGTACCCCAAGGTTCCGTCCTTGGGCCCCTCCTATTCTCTCTCTATACCTCTTCCCTGGGCCAGTTGATAACCTCCCATGGTTTCCAATACCACCTCTATGCCAACGACACCCAGATCTATCTCTCCACTCCTCAACTCACCCCCTCGATCTCCTCACAGATCTCAAACTTACTGAATGACATATCAGTATCGATGTCACACCACTTCCTCAAACTCAATCTTTCTAAAACTGAGCTTGTTATATTTCCTCCTTCACGACCCCCCCCCCCCCTGTGACTTCACCATTAATATCAACAACACAACCATTGGTCCATCCACACATGCCAGGGTCCTGGGAGTAATCCTTGACTCTGACCTCTCCTTCAGCCCCCATACCCAATCACTGGTTAAATCCTGCCACCTTCACCACCGCAATATCTCCAGAATTCGACCCTTCCTGACTAATGACACCACAAAGCAACTCATTCACTCCCTGATTATTTCCCGCCTTGACTACTGCAACTCCCTCCTTAATGGCCTACCCTTATGCAGGCTATCCCCCCTTCAGTCTATTAGGAATGCTGCTGCTCGACTAATAAACCTCACTAATCGATCCGTGACTGCCGCCCCTAATTGCCAATCCCTTCACTGGCTTCCCCTACCCCGCTGTATAAAATTCAAAATGCTAACCATAACATACAAAGCCATCCACAAAATTGCCCCCATCTACATCACCAACCTCATCTGCAGATATCGCCCAAATCGTCCCCTCCGCTCCTCTCAGGACCTTCTGCTTTCTAGCTCCCTTGTTACCTCCTCCCATGCTCGCCTTCGAGACTTCTCCAGATCCTTTCCCATCCTGTGGAACTCCCTGCCCCAGTCTGTCTGATCAGTCCCTACCCTGTCCACCTTTAGGAGATCCCTGAAAACTCATTTATTCAGGGAAGCCTATCCCACACCCACCTAACAACAACTGTCCCCGAATGACCCCCATCAAATCATTCTCTGCAGCTATTACCTTTTGTACCACCACCCCCTCCCTTTAGAATGTAAGCTCTACGAGCAGGGCCCTCCTGTACCTTTTGTATTGAACTGTACTGTAATTGTGCTGTCCCCCCCATACATTGTAAAGCGCTGCGTAAACTGTTGGCGCTATATAAATCGTGTATAATAATAATAATAATGTAGCTTGTGCACCTTTGTTTTTTGGCAGTGCACCTCACGTGGTTTTGCAATTTGCAATTTGGTGCATTTTCATTAGTTTTGTCACACAATAAAACACACAACTGCTACCTGCGTTTGGGGTGAAATTAGGAAATAATGGCACCACAAGCGCAATGTGCATTCTGGCACATTTTTACATGTTTTTGGGATGCACAGGTTTTGATTTCTGCATGGACATGAAGGTGTGAATGCAGACTAAGATATATATGTCTATATGGGAGATAACTTTTTTGGGTATTGATAGAGTAATGATAGGGTATGGGTACTGATAGAGCAATGGAAATTGAATGTAATTAACAACAAACATTACAACATGATTTTTTTCAATAACACACATTTATTTAGCTTGATGACTACAAAACCAACAAAAAAGTAAAATATACAGTAGCTAGGTGTACTGAACACACTACATACATGAGTATATGATAAACTTACACGACAAATCGAACTATGAAGTACCTATAATACAATTACAACAAACGTTTCAAAGGTTAGTCTTATTAACTTGATTACCAATCAACTATAAGAAATAAAATCCGGTTTACCACCCAGGCCAAGCAGATATCCAATAACAGAACTTTGACGATCACCAGCTTAAACTCCACTGGTATGTCCACAAGGCCAAACTGCTCATTAAACTCCAGAGATGTACCATTCCTGATAACACTCTACTCCACAGTAGGGGTTTGTTTTCTCGTAAGCTCTCCATAAATGGATGGCCTTTATAATAATAGGCTAGGTTTACACTTGATATGCTGTTCACTCCCTAAGTGCTGTATTGCCAATGCCAAGGGACTGGGAGTTCCTGCCTGTAATGGGCCATTGCTGAACTGACAAAAGCCTGTCAGTTCTCTCAGGAGTGTACTAGCAGAAGCAGTACAAAGAGAAACAAAGTTTGTGCAGGTGGAAGAAAGAAGAGGAATAAATAGAGAGGAAGTGTCCCTGAAGTTGTATTGTTTTCACACTGGGCATCCTATAATCCCTTAACCTATCCAAGCTATCATTCCCCAATAAAACTACAAAAAAGACAAATGCAGCGTACACACGGTCGGAATTTCCGATGGAAACAGTCCGATGGGAGCTTTTCATCGGATTTTCCGACCGCGTGTATGCCCATCGGTCTTTTTCTGTCGGAATTTCCGACGGACTTTGGATTGAGAACCTGTTCTTAATTTTTCCGATGGGAAAACCATCAGAGCTTTTTTTGATGAGAATTCCGACCGCGTGTACGTGGCAAAAGACTAATTTCTGTGTCCAGATGAAAGGAAATGCCATGTGACTGGCTGTACAGCAGTGGGGAACCCTGACTTCGGTAACTCCTACGGGGGTAGTGCTACATGAATAAAGATTGTCACTGTACCAAAGTGTACTGGTGAGGATCTTTATTTTCCATGATTTCATGGTGGTGCCATAACCCAATTCACTGCAGCACCCTACACAAACTGTGGGGGAGTCTTTAAGGAGTGTGACAGTTGCAGTACTTCTCTAGGGGGATATTGCTGATGCTTCTTAGAACTGAGCAAGCCACTTTAGCCAAACTGGAAAAAATATATGGGCTGCTTTGCTTAACCTCCAAAAATAATATAAATAAAGATAGTAAAAAATAAAAAAAATAGCAAAAATAGTTTACAGGCTCTCACACCAACCCCTTGTCTTTAATGTTTTTTGGGTCACCAACACAGACTCTATTGCTTTGAAAGCTCATGAAAGTACTTATTGCTCCAATTCATTTAGGGTCCGTTTACACTAGCGTCTGACAGGCAATGAGGAGGCATTATGTCACCACCTCGCAATCCTGTGCATTACACACAATTGTGACACAACCCCTTGAAGTTATCATGTTCAGTGGGCGGTACTGTCACAAACCGTGACAGCAGGATAAGTTTTGGCATACTCCAATACAAAGCATTGAAGCTGCAACATGTTTATACCCACTACAGCTGCCGTTGCACCTTAGGGTGGGTGGTTGGGGTGCAGCCTATTTTTGCCCCCCATCCCACCCCCAAACAGAAAGTGTAAACCTAGCCTTATAGGAAGTGAACAGCATATCACATCACCTTCTACTTCCCTGTGGCCACCTGCCTGGCTGCCACCAGCTTTACCTGGCTGCTTCTCCTGACTTACACACACACATGAAGATTCCCCAGGGCAAGGTTCGATGAAGACTTTTAACACACCGCTGTCTTCAAGAGAACACTAATACAGCTGACAGTCTTTCCCTTTGTCTGTACTTGCACCGTGCTGACCTACTTACTGTCACTTCTTGCTTTCTCCGCTGCCTCTCTGGCTTGAATCCCTCCAATTGCCTCCTGTGGTGGGATCCCCCCAGGCTAGCCACCCGAGCTCCAGCCGGAGGCAATTCTCCCCCCGGTAAAGGGTCCCTCAAGGGCCATGACAGCCTCCCTCACCACTGCTTCTCCATTTTCTACCCAAACTCCCTGGTGGCATGACTTATGTCTATTTAAGGGCTTCTTTGGCTCCCTGCCAGGCCCCCGACCTGGGGATTGGCCAAAGGCCCCTAAAAATTCAAGGCAACCCCTCCTAGCCTCCGCCCACTTTTTTCTAAAGTGTTGTTCAACATTCTAGAAACAGGGGGAGGCACCAGAGAGCTACCTGGCCTCTAATAACCCTGACCCAGATTCAGTGACTTAGGTTTATCCCAGACCCAGACTATGTTATACTAACACTTTGTAGTAGCACACACTAGAGGGTGCTATACCCACATAAAGCAACAGACATCACAGGTCGAAGTTTTGGGACTTTGCAGGATCCCTTTTTCAAGACAGATCCTGAGAAATCCCAAAACGTTGGCCAGCAATGCCTGTTACTTCATGTGAATAAAGGAAAAGGCTATCACTATACCAAGAAATATTCCCTTAAAACTGATTACAACTGAGGAAGCCACTTGAATACCTTCAACATTACAAATCAAGTTTGGTTGAATGTGACCAACTACTGCTATCTACACCGTGACCTGGATAAATAAGACCCTTCACAGACATGTTCTTTTGTGACACATTTCCCTGAAGCCCTTGTCTACCATAATAACGTTATAAATGATCTGGTATTCAAGGGGTCAAAACAAGCGCATACCTGCACATTTTTATGTTTTATTTAGCCGGGGATTGGCTTTCATACAAAAGTGATTTGGGCAGCTGTAGAGCTACCTGATCATTTTCACATGTGGCACCCCCCTCCCCCTTGCTAGTGTCACCCACCGGGAGCATTGGTAAATAGTTTCAGGATGGAGAGCAGGAAGAGCTAGGGGAACATATGTTCGCCAATCTCCTTGGCAATGAAGAGACTAGCATTGATTAGCTGTGGTGGAGGGCAGAGGAGGCACTGGGGCTCTAATAGACTCCCAATGTCTCCATAAAGAGGACCTGCCATCTGCAATGCTATCACATATGGGGCACATGACACATGCCTGCCACATTCTTCCATGTGACAGGCATGCAATCTTAAGGCTTGACATGTTTGCTATCTATTATTATTAGAAACTGTCACTGAAGGTGGCAATTGCTCTCAGACTCAAAAGCTATAACCTAATAGAATTTACACTTTTGTGGCCCAGTTTGAACATAAATTGACATCATAACTTGATAAAGCTAAAATTTATTATGAGACTTTCATGTAGAAACTTCTATCCCAGGTCAACGCACAAAGATTAAAACATGAGCATTAAACATAACTGTTTAGGTTTCCAGGTAGGAAGACTTCACCACACCTGAGGCACAATTATAAAAGACCAGTGATGGCGAACCTTGGCACCCCAGATGTTTTGGAACTACATTTCCCATAATGCTCTTGCACTCTGCAGTGTAGTTGAGCATCATAGGAAATGTAGTTCCAAAACATCTGGGGTGCCAAGGTTCGCCATCACTAGTCTAGACGCTTAGATTTTTCACACGGCTACATGTGTCACCAGATTGAGAATTTTTTGAATATTTCTCAGGAGACTCCACTTTAGGGTGTTGATAGTGACACAAAGCAGCTCAGCTGAAAAGCTAATTCCCAGCCTGCCATGTCTATGTTAGTAGCAGAGAAACAATATTCACTGCTGGGCTCCCACACAATAGTCAACCTCCAGTAAGGGTCCAAAATCATATCCTATTCTAAAAATGTCTAAATTTTTGGTGGAGTTGCTCTTACAAATGATAATAATAATGGTTTTCAGTTATTTAGTAAAACAATTCAATAGGTAAGGTGTATTTTTAATTGAAAACTTTTTCTTTCAGTTTTTAATAGGGTTGGGAAGAGTTAGAACCTCTAGCAGGTTTTTGTTGCAGTCTCTGCAAGAAGTAAGTGGAAGTCTCCTCAAAATGAAAGTAAATCCCACCTCTGACATTTGTCAAAGGAACAGGTCCCTGTTTGAGAATATCCTTTCTATTCCTGGTCTGACGACAACTGTAATATTTTGGATTCTCCCCCACATTCTCTCCGGGTGACTATGGATCTCAAAACAAATAATGAGGTACGTGCTCCCTACATACAGTATATAGTAATAAAAATATGTTGAAGGGATTTATGAGGGTTACTTGGTCTTCAAGATAATTTTATTGTCACCAAGAAGTTTAGAAGTGATGTGTGCAGAGCTTGGGCACTGGGCTTGCAGCTCCCAAAAAACAAAAAAGCTTTTAAAGCTGATTCCGTGGAGAAACAATAACCATAGCAGCCCATGTGGCTCCTAGGGGGCTACTAATGAGGCACGTTAAAGTGTAATTTCAATCAAAACATAACCAAGTTAAAATCTACTCCCATCCCCATTCTCCCATCCCCATTCTGATGCCAATCATAGATGGTTTGAATCTCAGCTGGTTCAGCAGGAACCATCTGAGATTAAACCATGTATGGGCAGGCTGAATGTACTCAAATTTGATTGATCAACTTGGGTACTACCAGCCTGTTGGATTTTCTTGTTCAATATGTTTATTGAATTTTACAATAAAAAGAAGAATATAACATTATGTTGACATGTACATAAGATTCGGAAATTAAGGAACATTGTCATACATTTGATGATACCATCTCACTTAGATAATACAAGAAAGAGCTTAAATATGTGCAAAAGAAGTTGAAAAAGAATCAATAACAAACTTGATCCTATTATTAGAGAGTATAAGACCCTAAGAAGAAAAAAAATTAAAATGGAGACAAAAATAAAATTCCCTCAGTTATCTGTACATCAATTGAGTCATGCCTCCAGACCACCCGACCACCCCAAATAGGATCAAACTGTGGACGAATGGGGGCATGATCTTAAGATAATGAATTATTATTTTACAGAATAGAGGTTTGACGAATCTTAGAGTGATCAAGGTAAATAGACAATAACTTGTGTTTTCTTCACGTATAGAGTAAATATAGTGTATACAAAAAAAGGTGATATTATAAGAAAAATTAACAATGGATGACTGAAGTTTCAATACTGTTAAATGATCTCATGTATGAGGATAATAGGATGGAAAGAAAAAGGAAAAAAAAAAGAAAAAGGAAAGGAGAAACAAGGGAAAGATACTATTAATAGAACCAGAAGTGAACAACACAAGCTCTAATCTACATATGAGAAAAAAAATGTAAAGTAAGTACCATTCACCTCTAACTTAATGTTAGTAAGTCAATATGTGGAGAGAGAAGAATGTAAGAAAGAAAGAAAGTCTCTTGAGGTGGTGGTGAAGAAAGAAAGAAAGTCTCTCGAGGTGGTGGTGAGCCTGTTGGATTTTACATGCGATTATTGCTGGTGGCTATTATAAAAATAATCACTGTGTTCTCCTGGGGGGGAGGGGGTGGCTTCCCCAGCCCCCGTGCCCCCCCCCCCCCTTGCCAGGAGAACACAATTGCTTTCAGGGACTCATGACCCTCAACCCACGATTGCAGAAAAGAAAATTGCTCAGCCTATGGCTGGCCTAAGCCTATTCTAACCACCCTGTAAAAGAAAGATATCTATACTTACCTATTCTGGTGTCGCTTAACTCAGGACACATAGTCAGGCCCCAGCGCCAGCTTCATTGTAGAGGAGGGACAGCCAACAATGGCTGCCCCACAGTAAACCTATGGGCAACATCATCACCCAAGTTCTGCAGCCATTGTCGCTGCACTCTCCTGTACACTGAAGCTGGAGAGATCATGTGACCAGACTGGAGCTACTTTGCAATAGATAAGTATAGACATCTTTCCTTTTATAGGGTGGATAGAATAGGCTTAGAACAGGGGTGAGGGTAAATTTTAGGTTAATTACATTTTGACTGGAATTACACTTTAACCACCTCAATACAGGGAACTTTCACCCCCTTCCTGCCAAGGCCATTTTTCAGCTTTCAGCACTGTCGCACTATAAATGACAATTGCAGGGTCACGCAACACTGTTCCCAAATGCATTTTTTAACATTTTCTTCACAGAAACATAGCTTTCTTTTGGTGGTACAGCCAACAATCGCTGCCCCACAGTAAACCTATGGGCGACATCATCACCCAAGTTCTGCAGCCATTGTCGCTGCTCTCTCCTCTACACTGAAGCTTGAGAGATCATGTGATCAGACTGGAGCTACTTCAGAATAGGTAAGTATAGACATCTTTCCTTTTATAGGTTAGATAGAATAGGCTTAGAACAGGGGCGGTGGGGGGGGGGCGTCCCATAAAACTAAACACAAAACTATAGCTGTGTTATTAAGGATTGCAAAGGTTGCTAGTCACCACCTTTGATTAGGCCCCTTAGTTCTATTAACTCCCACGGCACTGGAAGATTATGGTGGTGGGGTCGGGGGGCATCAGAGATGGAAGTTTGCATCAAAAGGAACACATCACACTGAAGGTAAGTAATGTCCCATGTGCTGATATTTTATTATATATTTTTTTGTTGTTTTGGTTAACTTAGGCTTTAGTAGGACAGTAGGGAGATCGCCAAAGGACCTCATTGGATTTTTATTATGGGGCCCCATGATTTATAATTACTCCTTTGGCAAAACCTGGAGGAAGAGGTAAGAGCAAGAGTATAACATCAGAATAGTTTTACATAAAAAAATCTTTTATTGGTATAAAGACTTTTGGATATTTTAGTGAGGTGCTCCTGTTCTAACCTCTTCCTCAAGTAAGAAAAACCTGACAGGGATTTCAACTCTTCTCCTTTCTGTTCAAAACTAGAGACAAATTTTGACTGCAGTTTTACGTTCATCTACATTTAATGCACTTTACCTTAAAAGCACTTTATAAGGCTACGGTACATTTCTGTAAGTGTCTGTTTTAGTTTAAAGTTGCTGGAGATGATGAATGCCGAATGGACACTTGGAAGGGCAAATATTATAATTGGGTTGACCATCTTCCAGGGGTTGCTGTCATCATGTAGCACATCAGAGAATAACATGCTCATGCATACAAAATACAAAATAGAACAAAACAGGAAAAGAGTCATACTTTTGACAGCGTTGACATGAGCCTCAATGTTTGGATTCTGAAAACCTTTCTCGCTGCTTGTCATTTCCCTGGTATGGTGCCAAAGAGATCGAATCAGAAGGTAGATGGCAACACAAGATATGAGGAATGGTGGAAAGGAGCCAACAAAGAACAACATTATTTTGTTGCGAGTATTTTCTTTATAAACAGTATTGTGCAAGGTCATGTTTTCCATGGAAACATTGGCAGAAATGTGCTGGGGTAAGTAAAAGACGCACCAACCAAATGGAAGGCTGGAGGCTAGAGATATAAGGATACAAGCTGCGATAAAGTGAGGGACTAGTCTGGAGACCCTGGTCTTCAGGTAGATGAAAAGGGTATGGTTGTAGCTTGTGATTTTCAAACAGTAAAATGCAAACAGGAAGGTGGTTATCCAGAGGTTGGTGAAGTGTAGCAAATTAACTTCTACCAAAAACGTAGACCTCAAATGAATATTATGAAACACCCATGGAAAGAAAAGTAGGAGAATATGAAACAAACATATGTGCAACAGCAGAAAGCTTCTGGAGATGGCCAGACAGGTAAGGATTTTGGTGTAGGTTTTCTGAGATTTCAATGTTTTCCATCTCATGAGGTGAAAAGCCACGATGAATGTCTGTAAGGCAACCCCGACAAAGCACTCAGCAAACATCACAATTAGGAATATTTTCTGGAGGGAGAGATCCATGGTATTAAACTGTATCTCCGTGCCGAGACAGAGACAGCGTCTTGTCTGTAGAGCTGTGTGCCAGGGTGTGGGCAATGGTTGGGTTATGCTGGATGTTATTTACAGATCCTGTGCACATCTTTCATGCAAATCAAATGCAGAATGTATGTTTAAATGCTATTCAAATTTTTAATAGGCCGTGCTGTCTTCTGAATAGTTACAATAAGCATAACTATTTAACAGTTTATTTTACTGTAATTCTTCAACTAAATCATTCCCTATCTAGAGCAATTTTTTTCATTTTTTGAACACATGGTAAAAATCTGCATTTTTGGCTATTCATTTACTTAAACCCCCTTGAATATTATATTTTCTGAAAGCAAAATACATATATTCTGAAAGCAGAGGCATTGCAGAATAAAATGAACTTTATCAATATCAACTTTATCAATCTACTTTTTCAGAAAAAACTACACTAAAAATAATTGTATTGCACATAAACACAATGTAATACCCAATTGCTTTGTATATAATAAAATATGAGGTAGTGTAGATATCATATGGAGTTGATTTACTCAAACTGGAGAGTGCAACATCAGGTACAGCTGGCATGTTGGCCCATCAAGTTTTATCTTCAACTTGTTGAATTAAGCTTTGACAGAAAAACCTGGAAGCTGATTGGTTTGTATGTACAGCTGCATCAGTTTTTACACCCTCTAGTTTTAGTAAATCAACCCTTATATGTGTATCGGTGACACCTTTTCAAGGTGTCCGCTATGTGTAAATTTAGTTATTTTTGTCTCTCAGAACAGTAAAGGGGTTCTGAGAGCTAATTGGATAGGGAAGCTTTGGCATCAGTTTGGCTGGGCTGTGCTGGGGTTCTGCCTGATCATGTGTGCAGTGAGGTGCACATGACAGGCTCAGAACCAGGCCTGGTTGGACGTTTGGGTACCGGCATTCCCCGGAGCCAATCAGTGGGTGCGTTTGGCCCCGCTGAGGAGTCTGGGGAAGGGTACTTAAGATGCTGGAGTCACGTATTCGGGGTTCGTTAGGCCAGAGCTGCCTGTTCCTTGATCTGGACCGGGGGTAGCCCCGGTCAGGGGAGTGTGTGCCGCCCCGCAACATGGTTGGTTTGACAGGCCCCACAGACCCGCTTGGTCTGGGGCAAGGATCCATCTGTTCCCGAGTCTCGGAACCGGCTGGTCCGAGGCGCAGTGACTGAGGGAGGATTCAAGGCGTCCGAGTGCGCTCTCAACTTGGAGGGGCACCGCAGCTCGTGTAAGAAACCTGGGGAGGACTCTTCGGAGGAGGACCAAAAAGCTGGCATCCTGAGAAGTGCCTGGTTGCTGGGTTGTCAAGGACACTAGAGAATCCACGCTTCCCCAATACTGTCAAGGAGATGGATAACGCTCCAGGTACTGAGGAAAGGTTCCTGTTGTGTTTCTGAGTGCCACTTTGATTCAAGGTTAGAGACTTTGCAAGTTTCGTAATTCAAGTGCTGACTGCCATAATCTCTGGCTAGAGATTTGTTCAGCTTGGAAGCGCCCAGCTGCAAGTGGCTACTGTCTGGGTTGGCAAATAGAGACTTTCGTATACTTAGCAGTTCAAGGTGCCTGAGTTTTCTTCATCCTTAACCTCTGTTCCCACATGTGACTGTGTCTGTTGGATGTTACCCCTGCAAATAAAAACCTTTCAAAAGGACTTTTATGGTGTCAGCGTGCAAAGTGGTTGGGTACTAACTCTGGGAACCCCTAGACCTGGAGGAACAAGCCAAGCAGAGGTAACCGGTAAACCCAAAAGTCAAGGCCGCCCCATCGAGGGTTATGGCCGCTACATATGTCAAGCCTCATTTCTAACATGCTTAACCAACCTTCATGCGAGATCTCGTATTGTTACCATAGCTTTCACCATTCATGTGTTTAAGATAGTTGGTAAGATCTGTCTCAATTGAACTTTCTGAGATATTCCTTCATGTATATGAGCAGTATTATTTTTTGAAGAATTAAAATAAAAAATGTTTAATATATACAGTATATTTATGTCAAGCCTCAAGACTGTGTGCACTTGTAAAATTACAAAACGTTATGGTCCCCAAAATTATCATAGGCAACACTTCAAAATCCTTTACAGCTTATCAGTTTAGAGTAAACCATAAATAATAGCCATAGAATTATTGCTCTTACTTGTTGTTCTTGGATAGAAAACTGGCTACAGGGGTGCATCCAAAGGGTGGTTATAAATAACATGTACTCAGAATGGTCTAGAGTGGTAAGTACCACCCCCATCAAATCATTCTCTGCAGCTATTACCTTTTGTACCACCACCCCATCCCTTTAGAATGTAAGCTCTACGAGCAGGGCCCTCCTGTACCTTTTGTATTGAACTGTACTGTAATTGTGTTGTCCCCACTATACATTGTAAAGCACTGCGTAAACTGTTGGCGCTATACAAATCATGTATAATAATAAGTAGGGTACCCCAAGGCTCTGTCCTGGGACCAATTCTGTTTATTTATAAATGATATAGAGGATGGGATAAATAGGTCAATCTCAGTGTTTGCTGATGACCCAAAAATAAGTAGGGCAATAACATCACAGCAGGATATATAAACTTTACAAGAGCACCTGAATAAAATAATGGAGTGGGAAACTAAATGGCAAATGAGATTTAACATTGAAAAATGTAAAGTAAAGCACTTGGGGGTTAAAAATATAAACAAAAGCTACTTGCTAGGGGGAGAACCTCTGGAGGATTCCAGGATGGAGTAGGATCTGGACGTCCTAGTAGAAGACAGGCTGAGTAATAGCATGCAATGTCAAGCTGCAGCAGGCAAAGCCGGCAGAATATTAGCATGCATTAAAAAGGGGATATACTCCAGAGATAACACGATAATTCTGCCACTTTATAAAATTTTGGATAGGTCACATCTAGAGTATTCCGTCAAGTTCTGGTAACCAATTCTCAGGAAGGATGCGCTGGAACTGAAAAGAGTCCAAAGCACAACAAAGCTAATAAGGGGACTGGAGGACATCAATTACGAGGAACGACTACAAAACTAAATGCATTCTCCCTGGAGAAAAGACGCTTGAGAGCAGGGTATGATCCCGGGGGGGCAAGGGGGCAAATGCCACCCCCGAGAAATTTGTTGCTGGGTGGGTGAGAGCGGTTGGCTCCGAGGACGGGTGAGAGAGCGGGCCGGCCGGGTGATGTGGTTTGCGGGCGGGCCGGTTTTTCAAGGTGACTCAGTGTGTGTGAGGGCGGGTGAGAGTGAAAAAGCAGGCCCGGTGTGAGCACACAGCTGACCAATCGGAGGCGGAGGAGCAGTAACTTCCGGCCTCACTGTGCAGGCAGCGTGGGCAGCAGAGAGATTATATTATCTCTCTGCTGCCTGACTTTGGGACAGTGACGTGGCAAGTGACAATCCGCAAGGAGTGGCAGGTGACGTGGCAAGTGACAATCTGCATCTGGTGGCAGGCAAGTGACAATCCGCAACGTGTGGCAGGGGACGTGGCAAAGTGACAATCCGCAACGTGTGGCAGGTGACGTGGCAAAGTGGCAATCCGCATCTGGTGGCAAGCAAGAGACAATCCGCAACGTGTGGCAGGTGACGTGACAAATCCGGAAAGTGTGGCAGGTGATGTGGCAAAGTGACAATCTGCAAGGTGTGGCAGGTGACAATCCTCAAGGTGTGGCAGGTGACGTGGCAAGTGACAATCTGCATCTGGTGGCAGGCAAGTGACAATTTGCAACGTGTGGCAGGTGACGGTGGCAAGTGACATGCTCAGGGCTCCCAATGATTATGCATTATGGTTGAACCATTTAATTTTATATTACAATGTAGTAATAGAAATAATGCGCTTCAATCATCCTGACACCATAACAACCATGGTGCCAGGATGATTGAAGCGCTAACACCAGCCATTTCCCTAATAAATTGGCCACAAAAAAATATATTTTCTGGCAGTGCCCCTCTCTAGACAAGACTCTGGATCCACCCCTGCTTGAGAGGAGATATATAGCGATATACATATACCTCAATGGTGATCCCAGCGTAGGTAGCAAACTATTCAGTCTCAGGGAGTGTAAGGGCACACAGGGCCACATGATGAGACTGGAGGAGAGGCGGTTTAACCTTAAGCTGAGCAGGGGGTTTTTAACTGTCAGGGCAATAAGGATGTGGAACTCTCTTCCACTATCAGTGGTGTCAGCAAGAAGTATCAATAGATTTAAAAGACTCTTGAACATGCATTTTAGCGAACACAATATACAGGGACATGGGAAATAATTATCTACACAAACATACACCAACACGGGTTGAACTGGATGGACTGTTGTCTTTATTCAACCTTACCAACTGAGTAACTGCATAACTTTTCTCAATAATAAATAACAGGTGTGGTGTTATTGCCTTTTATATACACGTGCCACCTTATGCATTTGCATTTTGGGTGTTTTCAGTGTGAAAGGGTTGCATTTACATTTTATTTTTATTAGAATTTTATTTTATTTTTTACTTTTTTTTTTAACAATGAACTTTATTGTTATCAGAAGCGGTCTAACAGGCCCTCTGTGTGATAGCATTGAGTAGGTGCCAGGCCCTCACTATAGAGCAGGGGTCTCAAACTGGTGGCCCTCCAGCTGTTGCGGAACTACAAGTCCCGTCATGCCTCTGCCTGAAGTAGTCATGCTTGTAACTGTCAGCCTTGCAATGCTTCATGGGACTTGTAGTTGCGCAACAGCTGGAGGGCCGCCAGTTTGAGACCCCTGCTATAGAGGCTCCAGGGATATCTGACATCATTTTGGCCTATGCCAGAAACCAGGAAGCAACCGAAGAAATGTAAAATAATAAAAGTTAAATAAGTAAACATAATATATCTTCCTATCTATTTACTAATGCGAGCAGCATGAAGATTAAAAATAGGTTATGTTGGTTGAAAGAGTTTAGTTCCACTTTACAAATTACCTTTCCTTTTCAATCACCAGTCACTGTAATTTTCTGTAAAATTCCATTTTCTGTTTTGGGGCAAATAGTTACAACTCCAAAATCCAAAAAGATTGAAGGCCCTCAGATTTCTAATCCTTCTTATTATCTGATATAGCCATAGCCATAGGGTTTGATGCGCAGTGCTGCATGGTCATGAAGGCAATACCATGGACCAACCGAAGGACACCAGAAGATCAAATTAGAGACCACAAGTTGATGCCCAATGGTACAGCTGCAACTGCCGGTCCAGGATAAATTTAATGTGTATATACAGTGCCTTGAAAAAGTTATCATACCCCTTGAATTTTTCAATATTTTGTCATATTACAACCAAAAATGTATTTTATTGGGATTTTATGTGATAGACCAACACAAAGTGGCACATAATTGTGAAGTGAAAGGAAAATGATAAATGGTTTTCCAATGTTTTTCAAATACATTTCTAAAAAGTGTGGTGTGCATTTGTATTCAGCCCTAACTAAAATCTAGTGGAGCCAATTGCCTTCAGAAGTCACCTACTTAGTAAATAGAGTCCATCTGTTTGTAATACTGTATATGGTTCTTTGAAGTCCTCTGAGGTTTGTTAGTAAACAAACACCATCATGAAGGCCAAGGAACACACCAGACAGGTCAGGGATACATTTAAAGTAGCGATAGATTATAAAAAGAAATTCAATTTTTTGAACATCTCATGGAGCACTGTTCAATCATCTGAAAATGGAAAGAGTATGGCACAACTGCAAACCTACCACAACATGGCAGTCCACCTAAACTAACAGGCTAGGCAAGGCGAGCATTAATCAGAGAAGCAGCCAAGAGGTCCATGGTAACTCTAGAGGGGCCACAAAGATCCACAGCTCAGGTGGGAGAATCTGTCCACAGGACAACTATTAGTTGTGCACTCAACAAATCTGGCCTTTATGGAAGAGTGACAAGAAGAAAGCCATTGTTGAAAGAAAGCCATAAGAAGTCCTGTTTGCAGTTTGTGAGAATCCATGTTGGGAACACAACAAACATGTGGAAGAAGGTGCTTTGGTCAGATAGATCATAATTGAACTTTTTGGCCTAAAAACAGAACGCTATGAAAACTAACACTGCACCTCACCCTGAACACACCATCCCCACCGTGAAACATGGTGGTGGCAGCATCATGTTGTGGGGATGCTTTTCTTCAGCAGGAACAGGGAAGCTAATCAGAATTGATGGGAACAAAACCTGTTAGAGTCTGCAAAAAACAAAAACTTGAGAATGGGGCGGAGGTTTACCTTCACACAGGACAACGACCCTAAACATACAGCCAGAGCTACAAATAAGGGGTTTAGATCAAAGCATATTCATGTGTTAGAATGGCCCAGTCGAAGTCCAGACCTAAAGTCAATTGAGAATCTGTGGCAAGACTTGAAAATTGCTGTTCACAGATGCTCTCCATCCAATCTATAAGAGCTTGAGCTATTTTGCGAAGAAGAATGGGCAAACAATGTCACTCTCTAGATGTGCAAAGCTGGTAGAGACATCCCCAAAAAGACTTGCAGCTGTTTATGCAGCGAAATGTGGTTCTACAAAGTATTGACTCAGGGGGCTTAATACAAATGCACGCCATACTTTTCACATCATTTTTTGTAAAAAAAATTGAAACACATTTATCATTTTCCTTCAACTTCACAATTATGTGCCACTTTGTGTTGATCTATCATATGAAATCCCAATAAAATAAGTTTTTGGTTAGGGACCGATAGAGGATCAACTACAGGTGATCAATCTATCATCAAAACCTTTGTCACAAACAGAATTAGCGGTTTTAGGTTTGGGTCTAAGTTTCTGCCCTTCATCCTACACAGATAGCTTTGAGGTTGTAAAAGACCTCAATCTATTTGCTCGACGGCTCACCTATAAGTATATGTTTGATGATGAGAGGAAAAAGAAAAAACAAGAATACATTGAGCGAGAGAAATGGAAGGGATTCACAGTTAGGGACTTTCTTGCCTTGAAGGACCTCATGGATCTTCTGGATGAAAGTGAGGGGTCTCAGGATGGTCCTGCTGAAGGGGCTCCCCTGCCTATTGCAGGGGACCCCCCTCAAGCAATTCCACCCAAGGAGATACCCAAATTCCTAAATAAATCTACTAACTTCCCATCTCTAAAAACAAATCCTAGTATCTGGACTTTCCTACAGCAAGTAACAAACGATATCAAAAAACTTGACTTTAGGTCACAAAAAATCAAAAATCTTACGCCCCAACAACTACTTGCAGTGTGTCAACTTCAGGAGAACAAAGATATCACCATAAAAATGGCAGACAAAGGGGGGAATGTGGTAGTAATGGACACGGACAAATATTGACAAATGTGCCTAGATATCTTATCCAATAAGGAATGGTACAATGTTATCCCTTTTGAAAACATAGTAACCTTTAACGAAGACTATGAAATTTTAATCACACAAGCTTTCAATAAAGGAATAATTGACAAAGACGTCTTCGAGGCTCTGAAAACAACTTTTCCTAGAGTCCCGTCCTTCTATTCACTCCCCAAGACCCACAAAAATATCAAAAAACCCCTGGGACGCCCAATTATATCGGGCATAGGGGCAAAAAGCGAAAAGGGAAGCAGATTAGTTGATGCCTTTCTGCGCCCATATGTTCTACAGCTCCCCTCATACCTACAGGACACCCTGGCACTACTAAGGGTTTTGCACAATAAAAAAGTCCCTTCTAATAGCTATTTGGTTGCTATCGATATAGAAGCCCTATACTGCAGTATTCCGCATAACTTGGGGCTAAGGGTAGTTGAAAGTTTCTTTGATGAAAGTGACCCGATACGGAGACCCTATAATACGTTCATCCTAGAGCTACTTAAACACATTCTGACAAAGAATGTTTTTTCTTTTGACGGCTCCCACTACCTCCAGGTACAGGGCGTGGCGATGGGGACATGTTGTGCCCCATCCAACGCCAATCTGTACCTGGGGGGGTGGGAACGTTCCTTGCCCTCTAACCCTGCCTTATCGATATATCTGGCCAGCATATTATGCTGGTACAGATATATCGATGACATCTTTTTAGTATGGGATGCAAGCTTGGAAGATCTAACTAAGTTCATGGAGGTGTTATCCACGAACGACTTCAACCTCAGGTTCACGATGGAACATAGCCTGGGGACTTTTCCATTTCTAGATTTAACCATAACTAAACATGAGGATGGTTATATTACCACCTCCCTATACAGAAAGAAAACTGCAGGGAATACCATTCTCCACGCCAGTAGCTCACATCCCCAATCCCTAAATAGGAGCATTCCTTATTCTCAGTACTTGTGTCTGAGAAGAAACTGCTCTACAGAAGATACTTTTAGAGCAGAAGCTAACCTACTAAGAGCACGCTTACAAACCAGGGGCTATAGTAAAACTATCCTGAAAAAGGCCTTTAAAAAGGCAATTGACAAGGAGAGAACTGATTTACTCTTTGGAGAGCGACAGAATAGTAATCAAAAAAACGTAACACGAGTCATTACCACATATTCCAATAATCATGAGGATATACGAAAAATTATTGGCAGACACTGGCATTTACTAACGGGAGATAGAATAGTAAATAAATATGTTGGTAACACCCCCCAAATTACCTACAAGAAATGCCAGTCATTAAAGGACCGGCTAGTACATACCCACTTTCAGGGACACCTGGAACTGGATATGGCTCCCCCTGGAATGTCCAGATGTCACAACTGCGATTATTGTGATTGGGTATTGGAGGGTTCGTCTTTCCGACTCCCTAATGGTGATACGCGTAATATAAAGTTCTCAGCCAATTGTCAGACAAAGGGAATAGTATATATAGCCTTCTGTGGGTGTGGAGCGTTCTACGTCGGTAAGACCTTTAGGAACTTCTGGAGGAGAATATATGACCATATCTACTACATCAGAAAGAATCTCCTTTATACTCCAATAGGAAGGCATGTAGCTCTCTGTCATAAAAACGACACATCTATGGTCTGTTTTACAGCCCTGGAGAAAATCAATGAGGACCCTAGAGGGGGTAATATTGATCGTAAACTACTGCAACGAGAGGCCAGATGGATTTTCAAATTAAATGCTACGCAAGCACCAGGCCTAAACGATTCACTAAGTTTCCGCCCTTTTCTATGACGGGCCAGTAAATCGAATTTACATCTTAGGCCAATATCCATCTGCCCCACCATAGCAAAGTGGAGATATATGGAAGCTGTCTATTTCCTGTCGTATACCTCTGAACATATTGTGATTTTGACGACACTATAAAATAATCTCGAAGCACTAGATAATCTGGTATGTGATTATTGTACATTTGTATATATTTCATTTTATTTGTTTAGCATTGTATATGTACATGCTGTACACATTGGACATGTGAGAGGGTCACTTGGAGTGAGTCAGAAGGAATCTTTGATTTACCACTTATAGATGTACTGCTATTGCGTTATCTAATTCTTTTTTTTTTGTTTCAGTTGGCATTTTAAACTCAATGAGGATTATGGGAGGAACGGAGTGTTGTTGATATGGTTCCCTCTGGCGTGGACATACACTGGGGGGACTCTGGTGACTTTATTCGCCCTACCCCTCCCACGGTGGTTGGCGTTGCGGTGGAGGGTCCGGAGGGACCTATCATCTATCCTCCGCTCTCCCATATCATTTGCAAATACCTGACAAACAACACAATAATATAACTTTTTTTTTTTATTATTATTTTTATATTTATTTTTATTAATATTTATTTTTGTTTATGTTTTTTCTTCTTTTTCCTCTTCATTTTTTCACAGTCCCTTCAGAGCCAATTTCGGCTGTTACTGAGTACCAAAGTAATATAGTCACAGAGTAGATACCCAACTGTTATTGTTTCTCTATCTATCTCCCGGATCAATAGGTTCTGTCCTTTAACGGGGCTGAGTGTCCAACTTCTAAGGCCTGCCCTTCTGCACATGTCTAGGCTTCGCTGCTCCGACGGAGCGGAAAGCCCAACCCCGATGTTTACCTCTCTGCACACCTACGTCGCTACGATGTGGTGGGATGGTGACGTTCACGGCGATTGCGTAAGCGCGGCCTCCATGGTGATGTGCTGATGGCGCTTGTGCCTGCACATGCGCACTGGCCCCCACTATGGATTGCGCGCGCACCCGGCCAACTTAACTGGGCTATACTACGGCCTGGACTGTTCACAAACCGGCGCATGCGCACAGACGGCCCGTGGGGCCGCGCGCGCACCTACAGAGGCAAGCCAGGCCTCGCTCCAGCTGTCCCCAATACTATCACAACGAGCATCCGCCCTGAACTGGCGGGAATTTCCATTATTTAACCAGCACTCCTGCAAATAGTATTGCAGAGGAGATGCTGGGAAGTTGGCTCTTGTGTTGTGTATAATCTTAAGGTATGTACTATTACCTGCTAAGTGGGAATTTTGTTGCCGACACTACTGGTGTGAAACGCAGCATTTACCACTCACTCTTCAAAACTTATTTTTATCTTTAGATCCATCTGATAATCCTCATTTATCCCATTAGATTCATTGTCTGATTTTCCAACTCGTGGGATTGTTCCCACGGACCTCAGGGTGCCCTTCCCAGGCAGGGGGTCTTTTCCACAGATATTTTCAGGTATACATTTAACCTATTCACCTATTGCAACGCTGTAGTAGACTATTTTGTAACATCTGTACCATCATCAAATTCCATCTGCCTTTCCACTAGAACTCCAACTAACTGGATACCTTTGAATGGTTCGTCCAAGATCAATCCAGTTTGGCTGATCCCTGGCTACTAAAGCCTAATCAGGCCCTACCAGGTAGGACATATTCGATTGCGAGCCTTAATTAATTGTAAAACTGAGTAGGACTAGTGTTAACTACCCATATATATCCATTGTCCCTAGGTGGACAATACAGGCTCAGCCGCGATATCCCTACCTACTTGGCAGAGATGGGCTTTTGATATTAATTTTATCTAGTAGCACCACCAATAGAATAGATGTAAGTATATACAGAATTTTGACTGCATATATCTTTAATTCGATTTACCCTAATTTAGTCATCTAATCTATCTCCCTTATTATTTATTTTTCATTCATTTTTTCCCCCTCCTCCCCTCCCCCCCCCCTTTTTTATTTTTTTTATTTTTTATTGTTGCTGTCTCTTTCTCTCTCAGTAATTGCTTCAATTCCGAATGGAATAACCTCCTCAATATACCAATCTGGCAAGTATTCCCCTCCAGGGATCATTTTTACCTCATGCGATAACACAAAGTTATGTCTCCACCACTGAGGTGGATATCCTCAAACAGGAATACATACCTGTAAGGTAGGCAAAAGACTAACTATCTACGAAGATAAATATATATTTATATCGCGAGGAATACTATTTCAGTATATATCTGAGAAGATTCTGTGGCTCACTTTCACGTAACTTTCATTTTTTCTTCTTTAGAAATATATCACAGATATTAAAATTGCTGCTCATTGGTTCTGATGAAGCCAAAAGCGAAACGCGTCAACCATCTTCTGATCAGCATTTAAGAACGATCAATGTAACTTGATATGTTTATATGCATGTTTTATATTCAATGACTAAACCCTTATTGTTTTTATTTTTATTTTGTATGTATTTGTATATTATTGTTTAAATTTTCTACAATAAAATAATCTTTATATAAATTATCTACTACGGAATATCAGTTTTTGTTCAGGTACCGTGATAGTCCGTCAGGTTGGCTAAACCCCCTCTTGTTCCGTTCTTTTTGTATATTCAGTAGGACGAGGTACCCCCCATAGCTTATTCTCCTAGATCTATAAACGTTTTTGGTTGTAACATGATAAAATGTGGAAAATGTCAAGGGGCACTGTAGGCAAGTTATGATTATATTGTGCATATGTTCTACTGTATATGGTTTAAAGTAGATGTAAACTCAATCACTACATTTCCTATAAACTTTAAAATCGTAATGTAATTTCAAAAGTCATTCTAAATATTTTTCAATTTGCAGATTTCATTGATATCATATCGGATCTCCCTGCCACTAAATTCCTTTTCCAGGCACTTCCTGTTATGCAGTGAGAATACTGTGTCTATGTTTCCCAATTTCTCCTGCATTGTCATCCTGTTACAAGGGCTTCCAACAGAAACCACAAATTTAACCACTTCAGCCTCGGAAGATTTTACCCTCTTCCTGACCAGAGCACTTTTTGCAATTCGGCACTGAGTCGCTTTAACTCACAATTGCGCGGTCGTGCGACGTTACACCAAAAACAAAATTGACGTAATTTTTTTCCAACAAATAGAGCTTTCTTTTGGTGGTATTTGATCACCTCTGCGTTTTTTTTTTTTTTTGAGCTATAAACAAAAAAAGAGCAACAATTTTGAAAAAAAAGCTATATTTTTTACTTTTTGCTATAATAAATATCCCCAAAAAAATATATAAAAAAACTAATTTATTCCTCAGTTTAGGCCGATATGTATTCTTCTACATATTTTTGGTAAAAAAAATCGCAATAAGCGTATATTGATTGGTTTGCGCAAAAGTTATAGCGTCTACAAAATAGGGGATAGATTTATGGCATTTTTATTATTCATTTTTTTTATTAGTAATGGCGGCGATCTGCGATTTTTATCGGGACTGCGACATTAAGGCGGACACATCGGACACTTTTGACACTATTTTGGGACCATTGTCATTTATACAGCGATCAGTGCCATAAAAATGCACTGATTACTGTGTAAATGACACTGGCAGGGAAGGGGTTAAACACTAGGGTGTTAAGTGTGTGGAGTGATTCTAACTGTGGGGGGATGGGCTACCACTGACATGACAGCGATCACTGCCCCCGATGACACGAAGCAGTAGATCCCTGTTATATCACTAGGCAGAAGCCAGTTCATGGTGGCTAGGCCAGTACGGTTCTCCTGCAAGTGGTCTCCTCACTTGGGTTTCCTCTTGTCTGTGCAGATCAGCTGGTATTCTCCAGTGTAATTAGAGATGGCTAGTCTCTCCAATCCAAAGAGGTGGTTAGATGGAATTTCCAGCCAGTGCATCAAAAATTCGGCTTAAGGTCCCTGGAGTTCATGATGGCTAGGCCAATAAAGGGGGTGCATGTCCCAGCATCAGCGTCAACATGTTTCGTTCCTGTATACCGGAAACTTCATATACTGGCCTAGCCACCATGAACTGGCTGGAAATTCCATCTGACTACCTCTTTGGATTGAGGAGACCACTTGCAGAAGAACCGTATGTACTGGGAGTATTTTGAGTGGCTTGCTCATCCATATACCTGCGGGAGATTGTGAATGGTGATCTGTGAGGTCTGTGAGTACACTGATTACATTGAAGCCGTGAGGAGCTTAGTTACATTTGGGACAGATCGGAATTACCTGCATGCTGCAGGAATCTTTCTATGCTGAAACACATCATCACATTTGATACTGTAACAACCTCCCAAGTGTTGTGCACAAATAACTGACCTTAAACAGCAATTATTTCTTGCTTCATTCATCTCTGCATTTCAGCTTTCTCTTCTTCCATATCCCCACATGGGCAGCCTGCTTCAGGTAACAGCTGATCATTTACATGGTTATCTCCCTAGGTTTCACTTGTCAAGGTGTAAGGCCAGCCATAGACGGTTCGAATATATAAATAAAGTATATATATATAAAGTTCAGCAGAAACTGGTCTTGGACCAAGTTGACCATATCTGCTAGCAATGATCACTGTCTTCTCCTGGGGGGGGGGGGGGCAAAGCATAACTTTTAGCGCCACCCTCTTTTAGCGCCACCCTTTGGGCTCCTTCTGCTAATTTAGCGCCACCCTCTAAATCCACTATCTGTGTTGATGGGGGAATCGTGAAAATGTATTTCCTGCAACCCGTGATTGCAGGAAAGAAATTTGCACCGTCTATGGCCTGTCTAAATCAGATCAGCATTCTAGAGGCTTCGACAAAGTAGGAGGTGATTTAGCCTCTCTCCTCCCATGTGTAATCCTATGACAATATCTAGGGTTCCATGACATCATCAGTCATTGAAGTGGAAGTTCGGCCTAAAACTAAAATCTCAAAATTTACAGGCATCCACGATCTAAGACTAACCTAACTGAAACTAACTGAAAGGCATGAACTGAAACTAACTGAAACTAACTGAAAAACATGAAATGAAAAGCGTGAAATGAAAAGCGCGAAATGAGAAGCGCGAAATCAACACTCACTAAACTCTACTAACATGAAATTAGCAGAAGGAGCCCAAAGGGTGGCGCTAAAAGAGCTGAAAAAACACGGTTTTGTTGGCCAACAATCCAATCATGTGTATGAAGCTTTAGTGTTGCACCCTTACTACTTCTTACATATTTGAACTTCTTTCAATACCCCCCTCCTCTTGGGGTGCTCTGCTACATGTGACTAGCTTCACTGAATTAAGCCAACTTTATTAATGGGAAGTTCTTTCACAACACTATATATTATTAATAGGGGCGCCAGGCACCTCTTATGCATGTACCCACCAATAAAAAATAGTCAGAGGTTCGTACTCTACTCTATCCCAAACAAAACAACTCGGCTTTATATTCTGGTTTAATAATTTTATTGGGTTTTTAACAGAGATTGATTACACAACAGATATAAGGTTGAATTTGACATATACAGCAAAGAAATTACACAATAGTATGGATTGAATATCTAGCAATCGTATTTAAACTGGAAATATATACTGTATATATACTATACTGTATTTATGGGAAAAATAAGAAAAAGCCCCCAATGTTTACATATTATGTAAATATTAGTTAATAATTAAATAGAGAAAAAGATTTTGGTTTAATGAAAAACTTAAATACAAAGCAAAAATTAAGGAGGTGATGGAATATTATAATATGACCGTATTTGTAAAGATTAAAAAAAAAAAATTACAAATTAAAGGTAAAGATTACCTATGGATAGATTTGTTTCAAAATATTATAAAAAAAGTTTATACTTATTTATAATAATACAAACAAAATGATAATAATAGATAATATAAAGATAAAATGGCGGTAAAAGTCAATAAAAACAAAAAGAATTTCTAAGAGTGGGGTTGGGGTGGAGAGTAGGAATATGGAAAAGTTCCCCCAGTTTTTTCAGCAGCAAAAAGGGGTTAAATTGATAAAAAAAAGAGGTAACTATTTGTAAAATTATTTTTATTGCCATATGCAATTCCAATAGCATGTATGAATTAAAATATGAGCTCTGGTTATACAATACAAAACACATTTCATCACGAATAGTGATGTTGATATAGTGGAGCAAAACATTACATTACAGAATGCCAGCCACATGGACGCGTTCTGTTGGGGGTTATTTACTCTAAAAAATATATATATACATAACAAAACTCAAAAACCAAAGCATTTCATAGTGCACACACCTCTATGTACACGGCAATGGTATATTTACCACTAAAAGATGAAATTGGGACAGAGATCCTATAACCAGAAAATTTAAAGAAATTGAATAGTCCAGACGGATTCATGATCAATCCTCATCCTTGCAAGATGCAATCCAGTCCAAAGGAGCTTACACTAAGCCACACTCTTCTTGACACCTCCAGAGGAAGAAACAAATGTCACTTGTGGTATGATTCCCAATGATGATAATAAATGGATAATAATTATATGATCAAACCTTGAGGGTACTGACAGAATGCCAGAATGTCAGACTAACAATAAAGATTATTTTTTATATATGTTATTCATATTCATTATATTTGTTATTATATTAAGTAACCTTATGTAATATGTATATGTATATTAGAATGTATATTTTAAGTATGAATGTGTGTGTGTGAGAAACTGATGTGAGTGTGTGTGGGTGTGGGGGGAATGTGACCAAAAAATAATGGTAAATAAACTATATTTATAATGTTTAATTGCAGAAGTGTGAGATAAAAAAATGGTGAGCGTGAGAGAAAGATCAAAAATCAAAGTGTCAATTAGGCAGTGAATTTGAAATAATAATAATGACTATAACAATCCAAAAAATAACCTAAACGAAAAAATAAATAACTTTATTAGCTTGACTAGTGAAATAACTGGAACCATTAGTTGAGGATAAATGAATACAGAGCTGAAGAGTGCAATAGGCTCTGCAAACAAAGAAAAAGAGCCCCGCAGTTTGAACGTCCAGAGAGGATCAATGGATTCCGTTGGCATGTGAGTGCTCCTCCCAGCAGCCAAAGAGATCTTCGGCCGCCCGTTTGGAGCAAAAAAAGGGGGAAATTGCAGAAGGAATCCACATCCCCCTACCATGCCTGGAGGCCCAATTGAACCAAGAACCATAAAGAGGGGTTTGAGAAAGATCATGGATTAATCCGATCTGAAACAATAAATTGATATACAACATAATAACATGCAACATACAAAAACTTTAATACAAACTATGCATCTGAAATTAATATATATAATCCTATATCAGGTATAATACCAAAACATATTAAAGGTTTATCTTATGGGATGTGCTTATTTAATATTCCATATTATTGATTTTATATATATATATATATATATATATATATATATATATATATATACAGTTTGTGAAATTAATCTTGGCTATATGTATATAACCAAAAAATGGAGCTAGGGCTATTGGGTAAAGTTGGTCTCATAACCTGACATTAAATTTGCCCATTTAGTCGCCCTAAAAAATGCTCATTTTGATCAGCTACCAAGATCTTTGTCACTAGACGTAAAGTTTGAGAAGATAGTAAATCTATTTTAAATTTGAACCATATAAAAAGAAGCTAATGGTTACATAGGTTTAAAAAATGTTCATTGAGTTCAACTAAAAATAATAAATATACAGTATTGCATCCCTAGAATGTGGAGTAGATCCACAGGAAGAGAAAATAAGGTCTAATATGCTTTAACATGAAAATAAAAAAATGTCTTGATCGACAAAAGGCAACCAGATCATTTTGTTTATTAACATTCTTTACTGTTGTTTGCTAAAAATATTAGTCGCCATTGAGTTCTGTAGAGATAAACAGCACATTATCTGCAACAAATATACTAAACTGAAGAAAAAAAAAAAACGATTTGAAGAATTATGAAGTCTCAAGACTCAAATTTTTGTTATAGCTTGATATTGGGGGTTACATCACCCCCACTGGTTTTTACCAACACTTGGTAAACAGATTGCATCCATAGAACATGCACTTGATCCATAGGAAGGGAGAAAGATCCAATTTGCTCCAACACGACTGAGTATAAAATAATGGCTTGATCGCCAAAGGCAATTAGATAACCCTCTATGTTACAATGCTATTTGTTGATATTAGCAGCTATTCAAATATTGAATAAATGTATGCCAAAAAGGTATGAGTCAGAAAAAGTATATTTTGTATAATTATGAGGGCTGCATTCATTTGACAGTGACATTTTTGTTAGAGGTTGATATTGGTAACTGACTCACCCATTGGTATTTACCATCAGTTGCTTCAACAACAACACATTTCTTGGTCTTCTCCCAAATAGGAATGAGCATAAGCTCGGGCCGAACTTTGGTTGTTCGGATGTTCTAGCAAAAACCAAACAATATGCGTTGTTCAGGGCAAATTTGAAAGCCACCGGAACACCATTAAAGTCTATGGGACATTAACATGATAAATCAAAAGTGTTAATTTTAAAGGCTTATATGCAAGTTATTGTCATAAAAAGTGTTTGGGGACCCGGGTCCTGCCCCAGGGGACATGTATCAATGAAAAATATTTTTTTTCAAATAGCCGTTTTTTCGGGAGCAGTGATTTTAATAATGCTTAAAGTGAAACAATAAAAGTGAAATATTCCTTTAAATTTCGTACCTGGGGGTGTCCATAGTATGCCTGTAAATTGGCCCATTTTTCCTGTGTTTGGAAAAGTCCCTGCACAAAATGACATTTCTAAAGGAAAAAAGTCATTTAAAAGTACTAGCGGCTATAATGTATTGTCGGTCCCGGCAATACAGATAAAAGTCATTAAATTCAATGGAATTTGGGGGGACCCCCACGCAATTTTTTTTTTATTTTGGTTCAGGGTTCCCCTTAATATTCATACCAGACCCAAAGGGCCTGGTAATGGACTGGGGGGATCCCATTTTTTTCAATGACTTTGATCTGTATTGCCGAGACCCGACAATTCATTATAGCCGCCATTTTTTTTTTCCTTTAGAAATTTCATTTTGTGCAGGGACTGTTCTAAACACGGGAAAAATGTGCCACTTTACAGGCATATTAGAAACACCCCCCAGGTACAAAATTTAAAGGAATATTTCACTTTTATTGTTTCACTTTAAGCATTATTAAAATCACTGCTCCCGAAGAAAACGGCCGTTTTTAAAACTTTTTTTGCATTGATACATGTCCCCTGGGGCAGGACCCAGGTCCCCAAACACTTTTTATGACAATACCATGCATTTAAGCCTTTAAAATTAGCACTTTTGATTTCTCATAGACAATTCACTATAACCACTAGTTCTTTTAAATGACTTTTTTTTCTTTAGAAATGTCATTTTGTGCAGGGACTGTTCTAAACACAGGAAAAATGTGCCACTTTACAGGCATACTATAGACACCCCCCAGGTATGAAATTGAAAGGAATATTTTACTTTTATTGTTTCACTTTAAGCATTATTTAAATCACTGCTCCCGAAAAAACTGACGTTTTTAAAACTTTTTTTGCATTTATACATGTCCCCTGGGGCAGGACCCGGGTCCCCAAACACTTTTTATGACAGTAACTTGCATATTAACCCTTAAAATTAGCACTTTAGATTTTTTCACGTTCGTGTCCTATAGACTTTAACGGTGTTCGCGCGTTCAAACACACTTTTTTCCTGTTCACATGTTCTGCCGCAAACCGAACCAGGGGGGGTGTTCGGCCCACCCCTACTCACCAACACCACTGCTGTGAAGCCAAGGAAGACATTTTGGTTCCTCCAGTTTAAGAGTAAAGTTCTTTAGTGTTGGCTGGAGCATGGAGAAAGATTTATATTGTAGATATCATGTAGATAGAGATTGAGAGATAAAGAAGTAAGGTCGGCCTGGCCCCTTTTTACCCTCACTTGAGGGCTTCAACAGCAGCACATTTCTTGGTCTTCTTCCCAATACCACCGCTATGTAGCAAACAAAGGCACTGTAGTTCAACCTGTTTCAGAGTAAGATCTTGTAGCGATGGCTGGAGCCAGTAGATGTAAAGGGAGATTTAGGCAGAGACTTTGCCAGAGTTTAGATACAGTATATAGGAGTTGGGGTGACTTGACCCCTAAAACAAGCCCTCTTGTTAGTAATCCAAGTTGTTAGAACTTTTATGTCTTTGCACATGTTGTAAGACCATGCCACATTTCTAGACATGTCTCTTTTAGTTTTGAATTGCTTGTTATGATAAAGGCTGAGTGGAGAAATGTGGGAGCGTTCATTACAATGCTGCTCAACACTTTCCAGGGACTGCCTCTAGGCTGTGATTCAGATGCAGTAAAACAAGCACTTACAAAAAACAGCACATGACAGAATAAGAAGAGAACCATACCCTTTACAACATTGAAGTGAACCTCTAAATGTGAGCTTCCAAAGCTTGTCCCATTGCTTTTCATCTGTATGCTATGCATCCAAAGAGATTTAATTAATAGACTGACTGCAACACAGAATATTATGAATGGGAATAAGGAGGGCACAATGAATTGTATCAATCGGGACTGACCATTTAGTATCAAAACCTCATGAGTGGTCATATTGTCCATGGCACCTACTGTTGTGTTTTGTAGTTCTACATGAACAATGCACCAACCAGCTGGAAAACTTAAAATCAGAGATATCAGAAGAGATGCCATTAATAACCAAGGGACTAGTCTGGAGATCCTGGGCTTCAGGAAGATGAACAATTTATGGCTGAAGTTTGTAATCTTTACACAGTAAAATACACAGAGGATAGTGGTGATCCAGAGATTGGCGAGGCTTAAAAACATACCTATTACTAAAGTTGCTGAGAGAAAAGAATGTAATTGAATCAACCGAGGTAAATACATTATGAGTAAATAATATATTAAACTGTAGAGCATGCGAAAGCTTCTGAAGATCCCCAGACAGGTGAGGATCTTGTCGCAGGTGTCCAGAGATTTCAGCTCCTTCCATTTCCTCAAGTAGACAGCAACAATAAAGGCATTTATGTTAATTCCCACAAAGCACTCAGCCAACAGCACAGCTGTAAATATCTTCTTCAGAATGAAATCCATAGTATGAACTGAGATCTCCCTTCACGGACAGATACTGAATGTAGAACTTGCCTGTAGAGTCCTGCAGTAGGCTGTGTGTAATGATCAGGATATGTTGAATGTTACATAGAGAATCTGCTCCCGTCGCTCATGTAAATTCAAGAAAAGTGTTTCATTTGCATGCATTGCTTTTTCCATGAAAAATATATGTGCTGTCTAGCTTTTTATTTTTTTAGAGAGTTGCAGTCTGTCAAAACTGTATTTACCACTTGTAAATTATTTGTACATGACATTTAAATAGTACACCTAGGTCTTTAGAAAAAAAAAAAGTATTCCAACAATTGCAGCTTAAGTGACATTAAGTGAAAGAAAAGACAAACCTCGTGGACTATTTTGTTTCTCTGTTGTCACCTGCTTAACAATTTCGTCATTAAAGCATCATTAACAATAGGCAACAACTGACCTACAGGTAATTTCTACAGCAATCTGGTTCCTCTCCAACTAAATTATTAACTTGTTAAAGAATCTCTGAATAGACTCCACTTAAAGGCCTCTCTTCACCCACCTCATAGACCGCACCTGTGGCCACATCCTCCTATATCTCTAATGCCTTTATTTATATTGGGCTTAAATGTAGAGGTCACCTGCATAGAGGAGAAACCCATATGTAGAGGATAGACCTCTATCATTAGGCCCAATAGTGGGTTAGATGCTTTGGTAAACTTTTACCTTGCCTCACTCTAACTGTTATTGATGAACAAACCTTTTAAACGTAGGGATTGAGAAAATCCCCCTTACATTCAGATGTATTGTTATACATATTCTATTATCAGCTAAATTGACTATCACCGGCAACTGGCTCTCAAAATCAAGCCCTTCCTGCTCGGAAATCATAGCTCTTACTCAATTGAACAGTAATGCCCCGTACACACGGTCGGAAAATCCGACCACAAAATCCATCGGATTTTTTCCGACGGATTTAGTCCGACACTGGTGTTGCATACACACGGTTGAACAAATTTGTCGGAAAATCCAATCATTCTGAACGTGGTGACGTTTGTTGCCTACGACGGGACTACGTAGAGGCTAGTAGCCAAAAGCTTTGGTCTTGTAATGTGATCTGAGCATGCATGGCACTTTGTCCGTCGGAATTCGCTACACACGATCGGAATTGGTGTGATCGGACTTTGTTGTCGGAAAATTTTTAGAGCAGGAGATAAAACTTTGTCCGTCGGACAATCCGATGGAAAATGTCTGATGGTGCCTACACACGGTCGGAATTTCCGACAACATTGTCCGATAGGACAGAATCCATCGGAAAATCCGACCGTGTGTATGGGGCTTTACTATAATGTATGATCGCTTCAAGCAAAGGTCATCTTCACATAGACCAAGCAGAGTGCCCTCCATGGTCTACCTGGTATAAAAGAATGTTTCCTAGTGATAATTGACATGACTTATGTAATTATTACTTAGCATCTGTTGTATGGGATGAACATGCTTATTCTGTCTAACCATAATTTGTCTTTCTGTTGCTCATAATATGTGATATACACATGTTAACATCTTCAGCAATCACAGTGTTATAGCAATGTCGGCAACGATTTTTGTACTTTTCTCTAGTTCTTTGTTCAATTATTTTTTATTTTTTTTGTCTCTCATGTCCTGCATTGAATTTCTGTAATTACAAAACTTCAATAAAAATGTATTGAAACAGAAATCTCTGGCCCTGCCTGAATTAGAGGTGCAGAGGTGTGGCGAGGGACTGTGGGCTGACAAAAGAAGAAATGAGGGGATAGTGAGAAAAGGTTCGGGATGGTGAGACAATATTTGTAATTTGAAAGGTGTGGGGCTAGTGAGGGAGTCTATTGGCAGAGGGGAAAGGAAATCATGGAGCGTGTGGGCTGTGCATTGTTGTAATTTACAAGGTGTCCTTTGATTTCTCAGTGGTATTCTCATTTACTGCTGGATCCAGCTAAAGATCTGAGCTCACGGTACTCTAATGCCGCGTACATGCGGTCGGAATTTCCGACAACAAATTTTCGATGGGAGCTTGTTGTCAGAAATTCCAACTGTGTGTAGGCTCCATCGGACAAATGTTTGAGAGCTGGTTCTCAAATTTTCCGACAACAAAACTTGTTGTCAGAAATTCCGAGCGTGTGTACCCAATTCCGACCCACAAAAGTCCACACATGCTTGGAATCAAGCACAAAAGCTGCATCATATGTGTTGTGCGTCACCGTGTTCTTGACGCTCGGAATTTCCGACAACATTTGTGTGACCGTGTGTATGCAAGACAAGTTTGAGCCAACATCCGTTGGAAAAAATCCAGGATTTGTTGTCGGAATGTCCGATTGTGTGTACGCGGCATTAGGCTGGCCATACATTATTTAATTCTCTTATACAATTTTCATTTAGATTTACCAAAACCATATAATATGAGGTCAAATCTATACACTTTCAATTTGTATGTAATCAGGCAGGCCCTTGCACTACATCGTTGAAGGTAAATCTAAATATGGTTTTGTAATTGAAGCTAGTCTCCAGTTTTACACCATCTGATTCCTGGATGAAAGGTACATTGCCGACAATAGAATTTTGTTTTTAAAAAACAGTGTGTGGTCCCCTCCAATCCATACCAGGCCCTATGGGTCTGGTATGTATTTTAAAGGGAACCCTTGCTAAAATGTAAAAATAAATGGCGTGGGGTCCCCCCCAAATTCCATACCAAACCCTTAGTCTGGTATGGATTTTGAGGGGAACCCTCACGACAATTTCTTTTTTTAAATGGCGCGGGGTCCCCCCTAAAATCCATACATGACCCTTATCCAAGCAGGAAGCCTGGCAGGCCAGGAAAGGGGTGGGGGACGAGCGAGCGCCCCCCCCCCTCCCGAACCATACCA